>OW203733.1:15439325-16819035 GCA_934045075.1 Yponomeuta sedellus | reverse complement strand
GTTTCGAAATATATTGCTGCTTCTATTATTAAGGAGGTCCTTAAAATTGTGCTTGGTGGCAAAAACCATAAGAGATGCTTGTACAAAAAAGAGTAAGAAACGCTGGTTTAAACAATTATTAATAATAATTAGACGACCTCTGTGGCGTAACAGTAGTGCATCTACCTGCCATGCAGGAGGTCCCGGGTTCGAATCCCGGCTGGGAACAAAAAAAAACCCCAGGTCTTGAATGTTTACATGTTTGTGATGTCGTTGTTTCTGGTTCCCACGACACAGGGTATCCTAGTGTGGGGCCAGAAGCAATGTATGTGCCTGTATGTAAATGTTATGTTATTGAAAAACCTTTACTAGTCCATCGCAAACACTTCCCAACGCTGCGAGATTTTGTTTAAGTTATTTTCGGGTAGGGTAAGGGTCTGTTTCACAATCTGCAGATAAAGTTCCGGATATGCTATCCGCAACCAGGGCTGCTGTTTGTTCTAAATTTGAAGCCATAAACGAACACACACAATATAGAAAAAAATATTTAAATTTAGAATAAACGGCAGCCCTGGTTGCGGATAGCTTATCTGGAACTTGCCTGTAAACTAGCCTAACTTTACATGTATACCGATGTCTGTGACCCAATAAATATCTTTATCTTTATTTGAACATTGTGAAATAGGGCCTAAGACCAGTATCCTATCGAGAGGTAGGTAGGTACTGCTACAAACTATTCCAATCAATTTAGTATTCCATTAAAAATCATATCTGTCCATCCATATGGGAGCTGGCTGATATTTTTACCAATTTCTGCTGTGATTATGGCCCATGATTTTAATATGCGCCGTTGCCAGCTAACTCTGCATAGAAGCAAACGCACGCATCAGCTACACCTTCATTGTACTGTGATATATGTGGAGAGGATGAAGGAAGAAATATTGATGAAACAAATATACATGGCGAATGTGGGTGGAAGGGCCGGTAAGGGACGTCCCACATACTTCGACCAGATAAGGAATGTATTAGCAAATGGAAGATAAAAAGTAACCGGAACTGACGTGAGTGCATGTAACAACTAATGAATGTTGATGAAGCGAAGGTAATTTGTCAGGATCGTGGCAAGTGGCAGTCCTTGGTGCCTGTCTACCCCATTGGAATGCAGGTGTGAGGTTAATATTATGGTATGGGTTATTTATAAACTTATAAGTTATTGAATATGAGATTTTCTATTTTATTAATTGTTGTAAGTGAAGCTCATAATATCCGGTTGACACGTTCCCTGATTGATACTACCCATAAGTTCAACACACTTTATGTTTTAAGTTTAGGTAATGTGTACTTTCCCTGTAATTATATTCCCCATAAAACTTACTGATTTTTCATTTATGCTACCCTCGATGTAGTAAAGTTATTAAATTGTTTAAAGTAAGATTACGAAACGATTTACGCTGAGCAGAAATTGAGATAATTACACCATAGACTTTCTTTAAAATTTGATGAAGAACGAGGTAGCCGCCTGCCTTAGACGTTATAGTGCAGCAGCTAGCGACCTGCTGCTCGAGCCGCGCCGGGAGCCGTCGTCGTCGTCGTCACGCCGGCATCGGCATTGGGCGTGTTTCGACTCATCGGCCCGGACCGGCACGGCACACCGGCATGGCCGTTGCACAGGCATCAGGCACCGGTGCCGGGTTTCGTTTTTCCATTGTGCCGGTGTCGATGCCGGGTTACGCCCGGTGAGTGGTACAGTGCTGACACGGACTTCAACACGACGACACGTAAAGTAAAACGCGTAGATATAACAATGGTATCGTCCAAGCCGTCGACTATATTTGTTATATCTTTTACACCTACGACGCCGATACGAAATACGAGTCTCACCCTCCGCACGGTGGGCTGAAAATCGCTCCCCATAGACTTAGAGATCGAATTTTGAATTGTTATTTTTTTTTTCACAGGAATCCACTTAGGAAGGCTAATCTTTCAACATATTTGAAGTGCAGTATGTTTACCTTTGTGCAAGTACTTTTTTTCCACTTGGTTAAAAAAAATGTATGGAAGTTACTATAAAATTGGCCATAACTTGATTATCGCACACTTGCCCGTTATTTCCTTCAGCACGATTATTGCCTGCATTTTTATGGATTTTTTGACATACTGCACTATGGGCGCACTCGTGCGACTTTGGTCGAAAAAAAATTAAATGCATTTAAAATATTTTTTTAAGGTATTTAAGCGTATATTTTGTGTTTGTCAAATTATGTACCTTCCTTAATTAAGGATTCTTTATAATTATAAAGAATCATACAGTATAACTACTTAAATACTGTTCTAAAACATTGTCATATGCGAACAAATTATACACATGAAAATCAAATAAGATATGAATATTCTTTATTGTACACAAGGAAAAACACAAGCATAAAATATTTACAAAGATACATGAAATAAGTCCAAGTTACATTTTAAAACACACATACATTTTAAAAATGTTAAATCATGTAAACATAAAAAATAAGCCTTTAAAACTACATGAATAAAATACTAGCTATGAATCCTTTACATTAAAATAGGTACATAAAAGACAAGTAAAGAAACCAATGTATAAAAAATATAAATAAAAGAATTACAATAACATATTGCAAACAAAAATCATATAAATCAGTTTCTTTCTCGGAATCTGTGTCACTTTCAATATTTTCGACGTTACAGAACTCAATATGATGTCGTTGTAATACCTAAAGATCCACTGCTTCTTGACTCATTTTTTTCTTTAAAGCTATCCTCATAACTGGTCGCATTGAAGAAATAAAAGGATCAGAAGTGAGAAGCATCCTTTTGATGACATCTTCGTTTGAATTCTTCCTGGTGTTCTTTCGCGAGTGAAATTCTCGTTAACATCGAAAATCTTTGTTGCGACCTTTGGATGCTTCTTCAGATAAGATCCCAGTAGGAACCAAGGAGTTCCTTATAATTTCAGCACCATGGATTAGCAACTTGTGCACTGTAGCTGGCATATAGTACCAGCTGTATTGGTCCAGGTACCTTTCTGCAGTACTTCGGCCATATTCTTTGTACTTGTCGACGTTTATTTCTTCACCAGATGTAATGGCTTGAAGTATGACTGCAAATCTTCTAATCAATTCTTCATCCACTCCTGTTATCTCGGCTGTCTGTTTTGGGTCATCGAAGAATTTTCGTGCGTTATTTCCATCGTTCGTTGTTCCAGAGCTCTGTTTGACCACGTCCACAAGAAGACCAAGCTTCTGTTGGAATCGTTCTTGCAGCAACTGCTTTTTGGTCAGCATGACAGCCTTATCTTTATCTCCTCTTACTGCCCAAGTCTTCAACTCCAGTCTGTATGCTATATGTAGCAAACATTCCATGCAGTTAATTTGGGCATGTAACGGAGATAAGCCGAATTTTAACATGTTGTTGGCTACTTCTTTTCGTATTACTGCATCAATATTGTTCATCTCGCTCGGTTTTGCTAGACATAAATAGCAAACTGCACTGGAAAGAGCTTCGGATAAATAACTGCAAACTTTTCCGTCGATCATAGTCATGACTAGATCATGATTTATTTTTATATTTCTGCATTCTGAGGGCACCAATGCAGCTATTTCCTCTTCCATTTTCTTCATTTCTTCTTTTACGAGAGACTCGCTTTCTTTTGCGAAAAGAAACTGTACAGGTCTACAGTAGAAAACTGAGCATGGCTTCGGGTTTTTCCATATAACTTCAGTCCCGTTAGATAACTGCAGCGGAACAAGTGTTGTCATAAACAGAGATTCATCTGTTTCACCTCCTTCAATGCTTTGATTGTATCTGCTTTGGTTTGATGAACCGTCGAAACCCCACTTGGATAACAAAACCAGTGTTTTACCCATGTAAGCAGACAGTTCTGGTAAGGTTTTCAAAATTTGTTGTATGGTTATATTCAACAGAGCTTGCAGATCTAGTTTCGCCATGGTGTCATTTATAATGAAAGCCTGATCGGGAGGATAACAGCTTGACTTGGCTTGCTGAATCTTGTAATACGATGGGTGAAAGTCTGTTAAGCCCTCACGCATTGTCATCTCTCTCAGTGTAATATATTTCCACTTTGATAATCCCAGAGAAAATAAAAGGCCTAGCGCTTTTTCTGGCGTAACTGTACTTTTCTTTAATTTCTTCATTTCTATATCGTTATAGATTTTTACTGCTTCTTCAGGATTCTTCTTAAATTACTTTGCCTAAACATTCGTTTCCTTCTTTCTTCAAATTTTCTATTGTAACACAGATTGATTCATCGGTGTCTTCATGACTTTCATGTTGTAGCCTCCTTTTTCTTTGTTTTGCTCCCAAAGATCCAAATGGTACTTCAGTGCAAGAACTTATGCCTTCTTGGCATACCGAAGCTGTTCCATCTGGTATAATATGTGAAACAACACAACATGGCCAGTCAATACTCATTACGAGCCAGTTTTCATATTTTTTTCTGAAAATATCCTGGTTTCTATTTGCTGTCTTCCATCTCTTGGTAACTTGTTGACTGAATCTTCGACAGAATTCTCGAAGTATATCAAGATCTTCATCGGACAGATGATGAAGGTTCAATAGCGATACAAGTTTTTCCAACAAAGTAGAGTAGTTGCTTAGCTTTCCACACTGCTTCAAAACCACGAACAAGTCAAGTTTAGTTGTCAGACTTGCGATTCCATATTTTTCTCTTTATGATTTGGGTATGTTTTTTTAGCAGAACAAAATGTCAATGAGCACATAAAATATTTTACCTTCCATTTATACGCAACTACAATACCCCTAATGGTAATCAAACTCCAATTCCTAGTATACCTCAGGTGTTATTAACTAATTCGGTGATTTAGTCATCATACATGATGTTATTGTTAATATTAATTGTGAAAATATGAAGATAGACGCTTAAATAACTTGAAAAAATATTGCTTGCTACCCCCGGTGACGGCACCGGCGGGACTCTAGGAACTTGAGTTTTCAAGTGTCACTTTTTTCTCTCGAAATAGGTTTTATTACTCATTACTACACTAAACAATGTGATGAGAGACAATTTATAGAGCAAACGGACGCGTAAGAATTTTTCGAAGAAAAATCTGTATGAAGCTGACATGAAAAGTGGCTATAACTCTAGAATCGCAAGTTTGGCCGTAATATCCTTGCAGATGTAGTGCTACTTATTTGTGATTTTTCAGCATACTTTTTATAGCGGTACCTTTTGCGATTTTTAAAAATATAATTATAATGTGTACTTTGTACTAAAATGAGTAGTTCTAATGCTTTTGTGTCCTGATTATGCGTAGTTAGATATTCCTGTACCCTAGTCTATGAAATTAAAACTGAGCATATACATTATGTGTTTAATTAATAAGACTTGTTTTACGAATTATTAAAGTGATATTAACGTTTTTGGGAATTCATGATAAAGAAACGGTCTTTATATTTAATGTGCAATCAATCAGCCTGTATTTGTCCACTGCTGCATATAGGCCTCTCCCAGGGCAAGCCACATTACTCTATCCTCAGCAATCCTCACCCAGCCACCGCCAGCGATATTTTTGGGATCATCGGTCGAGCGAACTGGTAGGTGTCCTACTTGGCGTCTGCCAGTTCGTGGTCAGTGAATGTGCAATTAGTAAAAATATATTTTGAAAAATTGGTATTTTATTAAAACCTTTCTTACTTTGGTGAATGTCGTCTAATGTACATATTATCCCTTTACAAAATAAAGGGATAATATGTACATTATATATAACACGCCAAATTTTAATTTCATAGGCTAGGGCATATGGTATAGGGTATATCTAAAGTTGGTCTAACTAGTCATTTAAGTATAAAATACACATTATTAATTTTAAAAAAATCGCAAAGGGCACTGCTATAAAAAGTATGCCGAAAAATCACAAATAAATAGCACTTTTTACATCTCCAAGGATATTACGGCCAAACTTGCGATTCCAGAGCTATAGCCACTTTTCATGTCAGCTCCATAAAATTTTTTCTTCGAAAAATTCTTACACATCCGTTTGCTCTCTAAATAGTCTCTCATCACATTGTTTAGTATAGTAATGATAATGAGTAATAAAACCTATTTCGAGAGAAAAAAGTGACACTTGAAAACTCAAGTTCATATGTCTTTGAAACGTGATTCTCAGCCCACCGTGCGGCGCCGACCGGCCCCGGAGTCGCGAGCCGGTGCCGGGCCGGTGAGACAACACAAAGACAGACAATAGCCCTCGCCGTTTTAGCTAGTGTGCTAATGTGTCGCGCGGGCTCCTAGATTATTTACTATTATATTAATTTATATTAATTTTAACTAAGGCAGATACCCAGAGCATAGGTAGCTTACTCACATATCACGTGCTTACAATCAGAGTATATAACCACTACCTACGTTTACAATCTTACGCAGAACATACCTACTCTCAAAAGTAAAACACGCTCCCACACACGGCGATGGATGCAGAGATGTTGCTAGGGCAACTTGGCAACGACGCGTCGCCTAGGTACTCACCCCGCACTACTTGGCAACGTCGCCTGGCACCCCGAGCGCAATCGTTCGTTGGACGAAAAATGATTGCGTTTGTTTTAACTTTCTACCAACAGAAATCTGATCTACCTATTTAGAAGAGCTGATGTAAATGTAAAAAGATACAAATTACTAGTGTTGAATCTACAACAAACTACATTTGTAGAAGATCTAAAATAATTAGTTCTTCGTTATAATAGTTTTATAGCACCCATGCGATGAATGAACCAAGTGTGTGAGCAGGCATGAATATGTCTAATTTGTATAATTATGGATTAGGTACCAAATCGGTATCTAGCAAGCAATCATAGTAAGTAAAAAAATCAACTGGCCAAGTCCGAGTCTGACTTGCGCACGAAGGGTTCCGTAGGTACTATTATTAATTAAATTATTTATTTTTGAAGTGAATACAACGAAATATTCTGTAAATATTGTAAACGTCGGCGAGACATCGTGAGACACGCAACATTAGCCTATAATGAAGCCTTTTTTTGAAGACCACGACTGCTCAGTAGAGCGTAGGTACAGACTAAGAAGAATTTATAGTAACAAGTAATATAGAAATTTACAAGTAATTAGGCTTAGTGGTATATCTGAAATCAAAAGTTGTGAACCGGGTAATTTCAACAACTAAGAAAATGGGAACTTGAATGCTGTGCTGCATATCTATATATTTTATCAATGTCACATTCATTTTTAATGTTTCTATTGCTTCCTAAGGTACTAATTAAAGATCACTTGCGTAAAATTGTTTTTCATTCACAATACCTACTTCGAATCTCTAGTTTTCTGACCGCGTCCTTAAAATGTTGCATTGAAATGTTCCTTACCCTCAAATTGCCTTAAATGTAGACTTCACACCTCATACTAACGGAAAATCCGCAAAATGAAAAAAGTATAATTTTGAATTCATGCAAATATAGTCTTAGATAATAACTGAATTTGAAAGTTGAGTTGTCTATACCAGGCCACTCAGAAAGTTTTGAAAAATAGTTTTTATGTATAAGACATTGGCCACTAGTAGTTGTTATGAAAACGTCATTTATTTAAAAGTAAAAATACTACTGTTCGATTTTCAAATTTCCCTCCGCATTTTTTGAGAGCCAAAATGGATCGGCATTCAGAACATTTTCGTGCTATGATTTTATACTATTTCAAATGTGGCTTAAGACCTGATGAGTCATGTGATCGACTTCGAATTGCTTTTATGAATGAAGGACCTTCAAAAACAACCATCTACCGCTGGTATAGCGAGTTCAAACGCGGTCATCTTACTTTGAGGGAATGAACAAAGGAGTGGTCGTCCTATCACGGCTGTCACCGAAGAAAGTTTGCTGGCAGTAAAAAAAATAATTCAAGAAAACAGACGAATTAAGTACGAAAAGATTCAGCATACACTGCAGATTGGTTCAGGAAGTGTTCACAAGATTTTGCACAAGCACCTTCCCGTAAGGAGAATAATTTTCCGCTGGGTGCCGCACAACCTCACCGAAGCTCAGAAGCAGGCCCGTGTGGATTGGTGCCGTGATTTGTTACAAAAATTTGATGCTGGCTCGTCACGGCGCGTTTACGACACTGTGACAGGTGACGAATCCTGGATTTCTCAATATGATCCAGAAACAAAGCATCAGTCGACAGTTTGGTTGTTTCAAAATGAACCAACGCCTACGAAAATGAAGCGATCGAGGAGCGCAGGATTTTTTTTATAGTTTCTTCACTTTGACGGGGTACCTAACTTCAATTCCACTTTGAGACCAAAGCAGCATCAACGCTGAATAATAATAATATTGGCCTTTTTGCATCTACTTAATGAGATGATTTATACAGCGTCCAGTGGTATCTTCACTCACACTAGATGGGTGAAGGGCCCACTCCGACGCTGTAGTGCCTGGGACATGGTTGCCCAGTTGCCCAGCACCTATACCATCCTGACAGCTTAGTCGGCCTAGCCCACAGGAAAGACTAGTCAATACGTGCGGAGCCAACCAGGCCGCGGGTTTCCTCACGATGTTTTCCTTCACCGTTAGCGAGTGGTATTGCAACTACAAATTCTCAAATGTACGTAACTTTGAAATTAAACAAAGTCATTAAACGCTGAATGGTATAACACAAAATGCCTGGCAGAAGTTTTTTTCTGAATTGAGCAACAAGCGATTGAACAACGGGCTCCGCGGGGTCCTTCTTCACCACGACAACGCGCCCGCGCACACTGCGATCAAAACGAGGGACTTCCTGGACTCCACACAGATCAGAGTCTTAGGAGACCCTCCTTACAGTCCTGATTAGGTTCCGTGTGACTTCTTTTTACTGCCTAAAATAAAAAATCTGCTCAAAGGGATACAGTTTTCATCGCCGGAAGACGCGCTAGCAGCGTTTGAGAAGGCCGTGGAAGAGGTGTCTGCGGAGGACTGGAATAAATGTTTTGAAAATTGGTTCAGACGCATGATAAGTGGTATAGAGGCTGGTGGAGAGTGCTCTGAAAAGATTAAATAAAAATAGTTTTTAGGTATAATGTGAAATTTTATTCTCTACAATGTTTGTCTTATGGGTATTTCAATAGAAGTAAGAGTATCAGTTTCAAAGAAATATGGTCTTGAAAATTCGCAAAATGTAAATTTGCACGTAAATAAGTTTTGGTTCACAACTTTTGATTTCGGCTATACCAATAAATCGAATTTAAAGTTTTAGACAATCATGCTGTGTGGTTTCGGCTTAAAGAATAGCACCAACCCAAATTCTTCCCGCGGGTGTCGTAAAAGGTGACTAAGGGACACAAACTGGGGGGTGGGCAGCAGCGCCGCCTGCAGTACAATGCCACCAATCTGCGATCTTCAACCCGCATGCCCAGCGTGGGGATTATGGGCATTAACCCCCAATGATGGTATAAGACAGGCCGCTCTGGTCATCACTAGGGGAGGGCTATGTCCAGCAGTGGACTCCATAATATAGCCTGAAGAAGAAGACAATCATACAACGCAAAATTTAACTCTCTTTAATATTGCAATAACGAAGATTCCAGTCCAAAGTACCGTTTCCGAGCTAGAAGCACAAAACTGAAAGAAAGTGTGATAAGTTCGCGGTTTTTTGGCCCCCAAAAGTTGAGCTCACCTCCTGGGACCGTGCGAATTCGCATTACACGCATTTAAGATCAAATGATGGTATAAAATGATATCCATCTTTCTGGAAATTAATTCCTGGATTTTTTTTAATTTGATTGACCTATTATATTAACATCAAGAATTTAAAATGTCAAGAACATAAAAAAAATAACATTCCATGCGATAATTAGTAAAAATGTCAAACAAGAGAGGTCACGGGGATAATATCAAATAGTATATCATTGTTATACTTATTTTAATCAATATAATTATCAGTCAGAAATTCGATTATTGTATGATAGCAGTTTTTAAATAATATATTTTTTTATTTGTGCTTGAACAAGCCTAAGTCCAGTTCTCTTAATGCACTAGACAGCTTATTATAAATTACAGGGCCCATGCAAAATACACTTTTGTGCACCAGCGCTGTATTTGTCCTCTGCGTAAACATATTTTCGTTTTATACCGTTTTAATCACTGACTGCCTTGTGAAACTCGTATGAAACTAAATAGATATTGTGACTTTTATAACTACGCATGCCTATAGTATATTTTTGACAATAACCACGACAGTAAAATTGTATATTTTGACTTAAATTCTGGTTAACTGAAAACGGCATATTTTTATCTAGATTAGAAACTTAAAACCTCTCAAGAACTACATTTGAGCTGATGAACTTCGTAACAATGCCCACCAGATAATGTGCTACTTAATGAAAGTATTTGATGAACAAAGTGATTTTTTTTACTTAAATTTGAAGTTCTAAATTCCCATCTCTGAAAGTCTTCATCAGAACATCACCAAATTACCCTGGGACAGCTTTTATATTATATTTTATGAAACATATGCATATTATTTATGAATGGGCCTCATTAGGCCTTATTTGCTGCTGTCCATTGAAAAGTTCTTTTCTCCATCTCTCAAAGTCTTCATGACATCTTCACCAAATTAAAATGGGACCAATGGGACGCTATACCTAGTAGAACAAAAAAAAATATCGAAATAGGTTAAGATTTGACGAAGATAATGCGAAAACATAGTGAAAAATAATTAACATACGCGTCGATGTGATAACCTCTTTTGAAGTCGGTTAAAATGGAAATGACTTTCATTAAATAAATATGTACATCATCTATAAAAATATCAACTGTAGCTACACGGTTCATGAGAGTTTACGTTCAGCTTGGGGACAGACCGACAGACGGACATACCATCTTAGCAATTGGGTCCCGTTTTTTTCCTCTGGTACGGAACCCTAAAATCTATGTTTTAGTTGGAAGTTATACTTAAAGGGCTATAGTTAATTATTGTTTATGTAGTTAATTATTCCAAGACATTATAAAATGTAAAGGTGATATGCTGTCGACTGTTCCTCAACAGCAAGTTGCGAATTCAAAAACTAGGGGGTACAAACTGCGACCACGAGTTCTTATAGGAAGCTGCCATAATAATCGGTACCGTTTTTAGTAAAGTTTTAAGCAACTTATTTGTCAATAAATCACATAAAAATTAAAAGATGTACCAACATAGCTTAATCGATCTTGTACTAGAAACCTTAAAAAAAAAATATTTCTTCCACCTATTTTGCAAAATGTGAAATATCTGTGAACCGTCCATGAGGTATATTTTCGTGTATCGTTTTCGAAAATTTCTAAACATTTACCACGGATATCCGTGACATTTATACTCTGTGACTATCTGCGAACGGTTAATCAGTGATGTCTGCGCGCGCCCCAGTCCCTTCTGTGTGGCCCAATTATTTCTATTAGCGCCATCTAACGTGGAGTAGCATAGACTAGTGAGATTGGGTACAAGCAACTCATTATCAAGTACGGTAGCTGACTGGGTTACGAAAGATTGATTAAAATAATTAAGTTATCTCGATCTTAATAACTTATTGATTAAATCATTGGATTTTTTAATATTAATTTATAAAAAAATAAACTATTAGGGAAATGTGGTTCAATTTCGTTATTATACAGAAAATGTAATAAGTTAGTCACAAATTTTACCGACAAGCGACGTCAGCGCCAGGATCCGAAAAAAGCTATTGAATGATCTTCTATCCTTACTTCAAATTCAATGGTTACACTTTTGCTGTTTATTCTATCTCTTTCTCACCCATGATCGCTACGAAGTTTGTTTCATTTAAAATTTGTATGTGTGCGCTGTGGCTTGCTCTATAGTTTTACTCCCTCTACGGTTTGAAACGTCGCCAACCACGTGTTAGACAGAGAAAAATATAGTAGTGAGATGTTTTATTATTCAAAACGTACCACCCTCAATTGTCAAGTTGGTTACCTTTGGTTACCATTATGCTACCGAATTAGAAATGTTTAGAAAATCACAGCTTGTAGTAGGCTGCCAAGTACCTTCGATTGCAGTGTGTTAGACGGCAGATGTTGGAGTCCGTCGTCTCCAAAAACCTTGTGTTTTTTGGGTTGTTTTAGGACAATCTGAAGTGGATTTCAGTGGGTATGTGTAGTATGGAGTATACGTAATACATCGGAATGGCGTGTGTGATACTGGAATGTAAAACCCATTCGGGAGAAGAGAAAACAAAACCAGCTTCCATCGGTAAGACTCAATTTTGTGTACTTTATAGTGGTTTTTTCCCTTGAATTTTAACTATGACCTACTGGAATTGCAACATAGCTTTAATATCATTAGAGAATAGTGTTTCAAAGTTAATAAATCATGAGTATAATCAATTTAATCACAGTAACAAGTTTGTTGTTTATTTTAGGGCGATAGGGATGGGCATTTCCACTACCTCAGTGAAAAAGTTATCGATACTTAGTAAAGAAGTTTTTTTTATTTCTTGTGTTTATTCCATTATATATGTTAATTAACTTTTGAAAGCTCGGTTCAGTAACGTTCTATGAAGTTACCAATTCGATTGTTGATGATTATTGATTAATATTTTTCCTCTTTGAATCTATTCATTGCATTGATATATTTATAGATTCAGCATGATAAATTAAAAAACTACCAAAAGGGGTTTTGATATTATTTTTATTTACAATATGTTTACACAATACTTTCATAAAGTTTAGAACTTGTAATAAAATAGCTTCATATATCTAATAGAAAATGAACTTGAATAGTTTTCACTGCATAATCTACGTGTAGCAATATAATAATAATGTAGCGAAAAAATCGCATCACTATTGTGAAAAAAAGGTGTCCAGTACTGGATTTTATATCAACGGTTTGCTGTCAAATTCGATCGATCGATCAGTCGATCTGTCATAAATAAAATTAACGTTTGGACTGATTATGGCGATTTTTAATTAATAATTATTTATTTCAGGTTACCCGAAGATAACACAATGCAACAAATTTGGATAGACGGCATGGCTTCACGGTCAAAATGGTATTGAACAAAATCACGTACGTTTGCAGCAGACATTTTGAAGAAGATGGCTTCATTTACAAGATTAGGTTAGGACTTTATTTTTTAACAAAGACTGTTATTTAACGAGCAATAATTTCATATAAACAAATTAATTTGTATAAGTTCTCTACTGATTTATAAGTATGTTTATAAATAGCCATTATAATGTTTATATTTCCATACATAGTAGTACTAACCAAGACTATCGCTGGTTTATAAGGACAAACATTATTTTTTTTTTAATTTTTCCTATTATTTTATTTTACGTGTTCTTCTTGCTTTTTGTAATTCCCTGTGTAATTTAAAGGCACTGCCCTGGTTTCTGATACACAGGTTACCCTTCTTCAGCAACCAGGAATTTTAAACAATGTGAGTGTGACTGGTTGGTTGTGCAATAAATTATTTAATTAATTTCCGTAAAAACGTCTTCTAACTTTTGTCAAATAAAAAACAATCTATCACAAGTTATTGTTATACTTCTTTTTCTATGAGCTGCGCTCTAAAATTTAGAATGCACAAAGCTCGCTATCTAGGTATGGTTAGATCGAGGAAAATTTCTTTATTGGATGCAAATTGAACTTGTACAAATAGATAGTTTTCTGTAGTTTTTTCAGCTAATCTGGGCTCAATGTCATGTTATACATACATACAAACTTACATTACATACCAGATTTAGCAATTACAAGTTACAAGCATGGTAAATCAAATATATAACAATCTCACTGTGCATGTTATCGAACTCTTCCTTAATGGGTTCACCGATTTTGATGAGTTTGTGTATTTGCAACATATAGGTAAGTGAGAACAAGAATTCGGAGAGCTGAGAATTTATCGTAGGGTTAATAGATATGGCACACCAACGTTTGCGGCGCCAGCTAATACCATATAATATTAATATGGACTGCTATATTTACAGAATGTTTTGTTAAGGAATAAATAATATCGACGTTTTCGTGTTGAATATCCCATCCTTATGGATTTCTACTTTTGTCTATGACCCCCTATATAACTATGACTTTCTATATGCAACCTAGTACGATTGTAAAATTTCGAGTGTACGAGTTGTCCCTTTCTGGCACAAAGAATCATCGTAAGACTAACAAGGAAAGCTATTCAATAATCACTTTTTATTTTAGGGCTCCTATGCTTTAGTCCTTATTTTGAGGTACAGGCCTTATTGTCAAAACGATACCCTGATGCCCTGAGTAAGAGTCCAAATTAAGATGGTATTGTAACTTACAATAGTGGCAACACTGAATGTTTTCAAATTTATTCGGGTTATCGCAAGTGTAAAATCTGTAAAGACGTCGTCGGATTATTTTACAAAATTGAAATAACTAAAAGATTTTGGTGCAAACAACTTACCCTGGGATATTGTACGATAAATGCACAATGAGGTGAAAAGTGCGCGGTGGCTGGAGGTCATATAAGAAACAAAGAAAACGCAGATTATAATATGAACTTCCAAAGGTGAGTACCTAAAAACTATGTTTTCTCGCGCAAAAGGACCGAGGGAAGAAATATCACTTTGAAAATAAACTTCCTAACGACTCGGTAACCAAAATTACCGTAATTGTAGATTCTAGAACCCTTCTACGCCCTAAAATTAGGAAAATAAACCAATCCATTTGTAGGTTGTACTAGTGATGGCAAAAACATGGTCGATGAAAATTCGCCTTAGTAGTAGTATAGTCGATACTTGTTCATTACACCTTCCTAGTACTTAATCCATTGTTTATTGTTCAAGTTTTCCTAAATTGATATATGGACGCAATATCATGCTAAAACGCAGAAATAAGAAGCAGGACTGAAACGACTGTAAACTGCGCACAAAGCACTTTAGACCCGAGTGATTAGGACCAAGAAACTTATTGTGAACACGCCTGAAGGAAGATGTGGTGCCCACCTTAGACCAGAAAACATTTAAGTAATGGTAAGAAAGTTAAACATTTGTTACAGAATATTTATCGCTACCTTTTCATATACACTTATGACATGTTTTTAAAAATGGGATGCTCCCAGGAGTTTATTTTGTATTCGAGCATAACGAGAATAACTACGAAAGTTTACAAAATATTTTGGGCGCAGTTTAGAAATATGCTACCTCAATAGGGGTTTGGGGTTAGGGGGGGAGGGGAGGTGGGAGAAAGGGTACTCCCCCTCTGCAATCCATTCTTGCCGGAGATGCGTAGTTTTCGAGAAAATGTTTGTTGAATTTTCTGTAAACCTAACCTCAAAATCTTGTTGTATGAATGATTTTATTCTTCTGGACCCATTTCTTTTTCCTCTTATATAAAAAAAACCTAACACCCGAAGTTCTAGGATGGAGCTTCGCTCCGCTCGCTCCATCCTGAAACTTCGAACCTAATTTCGGTTTGCAAACTAAAGCTATCTGGAAGCATCTTTATATTTAAACATACTGAGTATGCAAATGTCGTACGTTGAAGCAATTCAAACAGTCCGGTGAAAGAGCTAAGGTCGTAAAAAGGGGTCCGAAAAATCGCAAAACACAGGAAAGCACATTCCACAGAACAAACTCTAAAGCAACGGAACGGAATAAAATGTCACTTTGTCTTTTCGTGATGCTTGACGTATGACGGCTTAACGTTTCGTTCCGTGCATTTTGACAGAGATGTCTATGGTGGGTGACGGTATTTCGTTCAGTGACAAGCTATTTTGAGCACAGAACAATTAAACCAATAGAAGAAACGATGGTCACGTGACAGCGTACAGGCCTAATTGTCAAAACGATGCCTTAATGCCCTGAGTAAGAGTCCAAATTAAGATGGTAATGTAACTTACAATAGTGGCAGCACTCTGAATGTTTTCAAATTTAGTCGGGTTATCGCAAGTGCAAAATCTGTGAAGACGTCGTCGGATTATTTTAGAAAATTGAAATAACTAAAATATTTTGGTGCACACAACTTACCCTGGGATATTGTACAATAAATGCACAACGAGGTGAAAAGTGCGTGGTGGCTGCAGGTCACATAAGAAACAAAGAAAACGGAGATTATAATATGAACTTCCAAATGTGAGTACCTAAAACCTATGTTTTCTCGCATAAAAGGACCAACGGATAAAATATCACTTTGTAAATAAACTTCCTAATGACTCATCAACCAAAATTACCGTAATTGTTGCTTCTTGAAACCTTCTACGCTCTAAAATTAAGAAAATAAACCAATCCATTTGTAGGTTGTCCTAGTGATGGGATGGCAAAAGCATGGTCGATGAAAATTCGCCTCAGTAGTAGTATAGTCGATACTTGTTCATCACGCCTTCTTAATACATAATCCATTGTTTCTTCTTGTTCAAGTTTTCCCAAATTGATAAATGGAAGCAAAAGCACGCAAAAACGCAGAAATAAGAAACAGGACAAAAACGACTGTAAACTGCGCTCAAGGCACTTTAGACACGAGTGATTGGGACGAAAAAACTTATTGCGAACACGCCTGAAGGAAGATGTGGTGCCCACCTTAGACCAGTAAAAATGGAAGTAATGGTGAGAAAGTTAAACATTTGTTGCAGAATATGTACCTCTACCTTTTCATATACACTTATCACATGTTTTTACAAAACAGGATGCTTCCAGGAGTTTATTTTGTATTCGAGCATAACGAGAATAACTATGAAAACTTACAATATTTTTTTTTCCTTTGCCATACTTCTTTAGTTAAGTCTACTACATCCAAACAGTGTCCCAGGCACCACAGCATCCGAGTGGTGCCTTCATCCATTTAATTCATTTAACAGTTTATCTTTATTTAAAAATTTCTAAATCGTAATAAGTAAACAGTGTGATATGAGAATTGATAATATAAAAAAAAACAAGCCCGAACATCCCACATCACGATGTTGCTTATATTAAGACTTCTACGTGTACACAATTTGTTTTCCAAACCCCATCAGCTGTTTTATGTTTGTCCTGAATTTAAATCTCACCCAACGACAATACAAACTACCATAGACTTACCCACAAAAAAACCATCTCTCCAACAGTGTAAATCATAGATAAAGAAAAGTTGAAAGGTAAAAACAAAATGTTAAATGAATGGACGTCAAAGGTGTTAGTTTCACAATTAATAAATTATGCGGTGATCACCTTATTGCAAAAAATATCTGACTATATAGATGCAAATTGTACCTTACTTCAAAGTATATAATTAATTATCAGGATCAGTCAATAATAGACGTAGCTTGTAACCCAAATAGCTTTTATAAAGAGATCTAAAACGAAAGTGTTTAAAAGTGGAATATGTTATTATTTAAGCTCTTTTTTGTAGGTACGCCTTTATTAAAAGTTTCTGTTTGTTTTCAGGTCAGTACTGAACATGGGAAGTGAGCAAAATGTCTGTTATCTGCCAATGCCACGGTCATATTCTTCTTTCTTGATCAAATTTACTGCAGCCTGACGTAGTTGATGATCCTTATAGTCTTGCGTTCGAAAATTCCTTTGTTGATGTGGTCATCAAACCCTATACCTGTTGTCTAAAATCTGTCGATGAAACGTATTCAAATATCAGAATTCATCACTTGACACATCAAATTACTGCATCCATCGAATTACTGAATTATTACTTGCAATAATAATATAATATTGTGATAATTAAATACGACTTTTAGCGACAGATTTCGGTCGAAGATGGATTTACCTAGTCAATATTAGCAATAGTATTTTCCTTTTCAAATTTCATTGCAAGATAAACAACTTTTTAATACAAGGACCTAACTCGATCTGTATTTAAAAATTGGAAGAAGAAACGTAACGTAAATTTGGATGTCGTTACGGATTTTATTCAGGAAGAAATCTGAGACGGAGTATTATGCTGACGTTGACAAATATAATTGTAAATTCACTATTTTGTATAAAAAAGTGTTGCTTTTTAAATTATTGTTACTTATTTTGATTAAACATGATTTAAAACTTATATACAAAGCAATTTATTATAATTATTTACATGATTTAGTCCAAGGTGTCTTCATTTTTCAACGTTTCTATCGATATCGATGGAGAGTTAGGCCTATCCCTAGTCGGTAGCGTTTGACAGTAGGGCCTGTACGCACCTTGAAATCGGTGCATTGATAAACGTAGTGCCATCTCTTTTTTTCTTATGGAAGGTTGGTTAGCGAAAGCAGGACAACATTACTGTCGAAGGTTTCTGCGAAGTTACTGCTACCCCTTGATTTTGAGCAGAAACGTTTCGTTTTACCTATTTATCTGAATTTTTTTGTAAAAGCTATAAAAAAATATCTACTCGTCTCCGGCAGCCAAAAACGATTGAGGAGGCTTCAGTATAGCCTACTGTACCCCTCCACATGTTCAGTTTCTCCAGATTGAGGTAGCTTATTTCTAAACCCGACCCGTGCCTTCATCCATTTAATAATTTATCTTTATTTCAGTATTTCTAAATCATAATAAATAAACAGTGTGATGTGAGAATTGATAATATCAAAAAAACAGGCCCTAAATTCCCACATCACGACGTTGCTTATATTAAGACTTCTACGAGTAAACAATTGGTTTTCCAAACCCCATCAGCTGTTGCTGTATGTTTGTCCTGAATTTAAATCGTACTCAACAACAATACAAACTACCATAGACTTTCCCACAAAAAAACCGTCTCTCCAACAGTGTAAATCATAGATTATGGATTAAGAAAGGTTGAAAGGTAAAAATAAAATGTTAAATGAATGAACATCAAAGCTGTTAGTTTTACAATTAATAAATTGTGTGGTGATCACCTTATTGCAAAAAATATCTGACTATATAGATGCAAATTGTACCTTACTTCAAAGTATGCAATTACTTATCAGGATCAGTCAATAATGGATGTAGCTTGTAACCCAAATAGCTTTAATAAAGAGATCTAAAACGAAAGTGTTTAAAAGTGGAATATTTTATTATTTAAGTAGCTCTTTTTTGTAGGTACGCCTTTATTAAAAGTTTCTTTTTGTTTTCAGGTCAGTACTGAACATGGGAAATGAGCAAAAATGTCTGTTATCTGCCAATGCCACGGTCATATTCTTCTTTCTTGATCAAATTTACTGTAGACTGACGTAGTATAGTCATCCGTTCGAAAATTCCTTCGTTGATGACCAGCCCTATCTATTGTCTAAAAAAAATCTGTCAACGAAACTTATTTAAATATCAGAATTCCTCACATGACACATTAAACACGCCACGCCAGAACTCAATTCCTAAAGACCTTGATGTCATTGCTCTCAATAGTCACTTCACTTCTGTTCCTCACTTTGAAGGAACTATTAAAAGCAACACATTAAGTAATCTTTCCTCAATTCCAACTCCTGATTTTCCGCCTTTTTGTCTAAGTCAATTCTCTGATTGTGATGTTGAGAAGAGCATAGTATCCATCACTTCCAGCGCCGTGGGTACTGATGGCATTAGCCGTAAAATGGTAATGCCCATAAAAGACGTAATTACCCCCGTTGTGACACAAGTGTTGAACTACTCTGTCAAGGCCGGTGTCTTCCCTACTGCCTGGAAGGAAGCACAGATCACTCCCTTACCCAAAAAACCTTATCCGTCCTCATTCTCTGATTTTCGGCCCATCTCCATCCTGCCATTCCTCTCAAAAGTCCTCGAGCGCCTAATCCATCACCAACTAAGTATCTTCCTAAACAAAAACTGTCTCCTCAATCCCTTCCAATCTGGCTTTCGTCCAGGTCACAGCACGGTTACAGCACTTGCAAAAATTACAGACGATATACGTCTAGGGATGGAAAATGGTCAGGTCACTGTCCTCACGCTGTTGGACTTCAGCAATGCTTTCAACACGGTGGACTTCGACATTCTGCTAGGTATAATGTGTTCTCTCAACATATCTCCAAAGGTGATTGACTGGTTTCGTAGTTACTTGCATGGGCGCCGGCAACGTATACGAATTGATGAATCCTTCTCCTCTTGGTCTGATACTACTGCCGGTGTCCCGCAAGGTGGCGTGTTGTCTCCTCTTCTCTTTGCAATTTTCATCAATAGTATATCCATAAATCTATCTTCTTCTTACCACCTTCATGCAGACGATCTCCAAATTCATACGCAATGTCCTGTAGATAGTCTGCCCTTGGCAATTGCTGAAACAAATGCTGATCTGGACCGCATTTTAGAATGGAGTTCATGTCATGGCTTGAGGGTTAATCCCTCTAAGACGCAGGTGATTGTGGTTGGCAGTCCTAGAATGGTTTCTAGGGTCAAGTGGGAACAGATCCCACGGGTGCAGTTCGACAATATAATAATTCCGTTCAGTGAGAAGGTAAAGAACTTGGGGATCATTATCGACAGGTGCTGTTCTTGGTCTCCGCAGCTGGCGGAGGTGAGTCGGAAAATATTCGCTTCAGCGGCCTCTCTGAGAAGGTTACGGAATTTCCTGCCCACTGCGACCAAAATTGCACTTGCGCAATCTCTGTTGCTCCCTATCCTCGACTATGCTGATGCCAGCTATCTTGTTTTGACTGAAGAGCAACTTAATAAACTTGAGCGCCTCCAAAATTTCGCTATAAGGTTCATATTTGGCTTGCGCAAATATGACCACGTGTCCGAATACCGCACTAAGCTCAAGTGGCTCTCCATTCGTTCTCGTAGGAATGCTCACATCCTCTCACTTCTTTATTCAGTACTGTTCAATCCAGCCTCTCCGACTTATCTCAAAGAGCGCTTTGTTTACCTCAGCGATTCCCATAGCCGGGCACTGCGGTCTGACCTGACTCTGATGCTGAAGACGCCAAATCACTCTACGAGGTTCTTGGGCAACTCATTTGCGGTAAGGGCCGCCCAACTGTGGAATAATCTGCCGGTCTCAATAAGGCGCTCTCCTTCCCCAGCTGTCTTCAAAAGCAGAGTTCGTGATCTTTATTTATCAGTATAGTCGTTAAAATTTTGTCCTCTTGTGTGTAGGTTAGTACTTTCCTTGTCTTATGTAAAACTTTATTATAAGATATATATATGTATGTTTATAATAAATTATAAGTTTATATAAGTAACAGTATGTAAGTGTATTATTATTAAGTATAAGTATGTATCAATATTCAAATTTGCACTGGCTACCCGTCTTTCTAATTTCCTTCAGCAACTTTCCATCGTAAGGTTGTCTGGAAGAAATTGCTTTTAGCAATAAGGCCGCCAATTGTACTATGTATATTTGCAATTGTTTTGTATTTATTGTTTTTCCAGTGTACAATAAAGAATATTCTTCTTATCTTATCTTATTAAATTACTGCGTGCATCGAATTACTGAATTATTACTTGCAATATAATATTGTGATTATTAAATAAGTTTTGCTGGCGACTTTTAGCGACAGATTGCGGCCGAAGATGGATTTACCTAATCAATATTAGCAATAGTATTTTCCTTCTCGAATTTTATTGCAAGATAAACATGAGTATTGAGTTTTGATAACTTTTTCAGCGCTCGTGGCCTAGGTGAACCCAGTGATTGGAATCAATCACTTGGTTAAGCAACAACAGGCGCGGTCAGGTACAGGATGGGTGAGCATCCCGTGACTACCGCTAGTGGCATTTTTTCGAGCGCTTCCGTGCTTCGCAAGGCACGTTAAGCCGTTGGTGCCGGCTGTCATATAATGGCAGTCGTTAAGCCATGTCAGAGGCCTTATAGGCGGCTTGATAACTTCTGACAGACCCGCAACTGTCTTACAATCCTCCACCAACCCGGACTTGGCCCCCGTGGTGGAATATGGCCTAACCTTCCTGCGATGCAGGAAGAGACCCATGCCCCAGCAGTGGGGACATACAAGGGTTGATAACAAGGTCCTAGCTCGATCTGTATTTTTACTTAATATAAGGAAGAAACTTAATGTCAATATAATACGTCGTCAGGAATTTTTTTCTTAAGCATAGGCCTTCAGCAACAAATTCGAAACAGAGTATTATGTTGACGTTGACGAATATAATTATAAATAAGCTATTTTGTGTGAAAAAGTGTCGCATTTGAAATTACTGTTACTTATTTTGATAAAACATGATTGAAAACTTGTATACAATTTATTTTAATTTATTACATTATTTAAGATGAGATAAGAATACACCAGGAAAAAAACAAGCAAAACATAATTACAAAGATACAGTACCGACAATTAATTCAAGAGTCTTCATTTTTCAACGTTTTTATCGATATCGATTGAGAGTTAGGCCCATCCCTAGTCGGTAGCGTTTGACAGTAGGGCATGTACGCACCTTGAAATCGGTGCATTGATAAACGTAGTGCCATCTCTTTTTTTCTTATGGAAGGTTGGTTAGCGAAAGCAGGACAGCATTACTGTCGAAGGTTTCTGCTAAGGGACTGCTACCCCATGGTCTATTTAGACGCTTAAGGCCCCAGTACACAATGGCCAGAAATGGGCCATGGTTTGCAATGCACACACACACAACTGTAGTCTACTGGCCACGATCACTTGGTGTTTACACAATGGCTCATTGCTGTCTGGCAAACCACTTGCGATGGACGTGGAAGTAATGAGAGAGTTTCAGACCCACCTTTTCACAAAATCCCAAAGATGTCGCTGTCTATAGACTTATTCTTGGCTACATGGAGCTGTGTTGCTTGCCTAAAATCATCTTACTCATTCTATACTCTATTTCTCTGGAATATTTCGTATTTGTTCTCTGCGTGTTGGCTTTTTAAAAGTAGCTCTCGAATGTAACCTGGCATCGACTTCTTGAACACTGATATCTACTTACTACCCATATAGCCATTTCTGGTAACTTGTCGTAACCGTTACGACACTTAGTGTCGACTCTGACTTATTCCCGACACATAATCTCGTCGCCGTTCTGTAATTGTGCAGTTGCCGCAACCAGAAACGGGGAACAGTCGACACAGGAACATTTGGTCACAAATTTACGTCGCCGTGTCGTAACATGTTACCATATTTTAACCAGAGTTCGCATTCATTCATTCATTCATTCATTCGCTCATTTCATTTGACTTGTGTCACATGTGTTCTTTGAGAAGCTACGAGGACTTTTAAAAAATAATAATAAGATAACGCCATCTTAATCGAGGTAAGTAAGTAGAAATAGTTTTAAGGTTTTAATGCTTTTTTTAGTTTAATAATGCTCAAATCGTAATGGGAAAGAAAAATGACTGTGTAATTTTGTCAAATAGGTTGAAATTGTGCAACGCGCCACATTATTATCATAATTTTAATATGTTGGTGAAATGTAAACATTAATTATTTTTAAAAACCCAGTGCTCAAATGCATTTAATTGTTTATTATAGTTAATATCGGTACTAATAATAATCTATTTTTGCAATATTAAACAATGTAATTGATAGATTTCGAAAGAAAAATTATGTTCTTTGGTACTTAAATATTCTCGTCACAATTAGTCACAAAGTTACGATAATGCGTCGACATGTTGCTTAAAGTCGTCACAAAGTTACTGAATTTATAAAATGGTTTCTGAATTGTTTTGCTTCCAGCGTTTCCCAAAGTATTGACAAGCAAAATGCCATACTGCATTGTCTTGACTAAAGAAGGCTCGTCCCAATTTATATCACTTGTTCCAAGCACATGGATAAAAGCAAACTTCCTTTTTTGGCCAAGATTTAAGAAAACTTGTGAGTCAAGAGCTAATAAGACGAAACGAAAATGGTGTAGGTACCGGACGAAAATTGGCAAAAATTACCATGTAAAGTCAAAGCCAGTGGAATCGAAACATTTACGGAAGGCCTTAAAATGGAAGCGCTTTTTTCAACATGATTGACACAGACGATGAGGAGAAATACTTTACAAATCAAGAAAAGTACAGAAAACATCCCACTGTAAAGTTCGTAACAGATGATTTATTAAATTTAAACACAGAATTTGATCTCCTTGGGGAAAACAAAGAAGTGGCGGAAAAAGACCTGGAAGAAAATAAAATTATTGAAAGAGAAGCAATAAAAAAATACAATATCGATTCTGATGGCGACGATGTTACAAAAATGACGACGGAGAAAAGTACAGCATTACAAACAGAAGTTGACCCTTAAGATGGTGACAGCGTTACTTCATAATTTTCAAGCTTAAATGAAATGCTAGCGCAAAATACTGCCTTGAATACAGAAAATAAAAATCTGAAAGACATCATTCAGCGCTTCAATGATCGTAATTACCTATTTAATACGTAATTGCCTATTTATGTATTAAATATAAATAAATATTTTACTTGTACTTGAGCAATTTTGGTTTGTCATTTTGTTAACTCTCCTGTAATAAGTAGAAGTCAGTCGAAATTAACGTGTGTTTTTTGGTTCTTTACCATTTTTTTTTTATTTTAATTCAAGTAAACAACGTTCACCAAACAAAGGAAATGTTTGAGACTGACTGGTTTTAGTGACATTTATTTGTGCAAGTTAGGTTATCTAGTGTTTTGTAACATTGACGTAACGGTAACGACATAAGTTACCATCCTGCTACGACACATTGTTACCACTTTTGTACACTAGTTGCAAACTAAACGCAAAGTGTATACAATGTGTGGACACAGATTATTGTGCATTATGTCGACACAGCGACCA
This sequence comes from Yponomeuta sedellus, assembly GCA_934045075.1. Classification (NCBI taxonomy): domain Eukaryota; kingdom Metazoa; phylum Arthropoda; class Insecta; order Lepidoptera; family Yponomeutidae; genus Yponomeuta; species Yponomeuta sedellus. Next base: position 16,794,475 of record OW203733.1, on the reverse strand, counting down.
CACACGGTTACTGAAACTAAGTTCAGTAACATTGTTACTGCACTGTTACGACACCTTTTAACCAAAACCCGACACAGTCGCAATGTGTCGTGACAGTTACGGAACTGCTGCGACTTGTTACGTCTATTAAAAAACTGCGACCAAAAATGGCTATATGGGTACATTGAAGGCTTGGCTAAGACTGGACTCCGATATCGGAGTCAATGCAAAGGTGTCCTTAAAATATAAATGAACATGTTGATGGATACTTTACTTTTATTACCAGCCCTTCTAACTTAATAGCTTTCATACAACACACAAACACCACCCGTTTCTCGATAAGTTGGTAAAAACTTCGTAACGCGTACAGTCCAGTTCAGTCCGTATCAGAGTCCAGTTGCACGGAAATCGCCGTATTTTGTGTATGATATTTTCTTTCTATTTCAACTAACAATAACAACAAGCAACCAACCACTTACGAACACATCAGTTTGTCACAGATTAAAGTTTGATGCCCCCCAATGATGGCACAACCTTGCGCTCATTAGGGGAGGGCTATGCCCAGCAGGCAGTGGACTTACTAATAAAGCCTGAAGAAGAAGAAGATGTAAATCCCCACACAGTTTTTTGAAGTCGATGGACAGCGCCATCTTTGGGATTTTGTGGGAAGGTGGCTTTGAAACTCTCTGATTGTGGCCGCAGCTACTTATTTATTTACAAGTATTACAGAAGTATGTACACAGAACAAAGTTATTAAAAAAATGCCGCAAAATTACGGGCTCAGATTGATATAAATCAATAAACTTGAAGGTCTATTGATTTATCTCCATTGATCCGCCATACGGTCATTTTGGGCGATTTAAAATACAAGTAGTTTTACAAAAAATCATCGCAACAAAAAAAGTACTCTATGTCTGTCCCGGTCAGCGGTCGGTGACAAACTAAAGGATGGGCAGATGGGCTACTGTGGTAACACGGATGGACCACGCTACGCCACGATTCCTTTGAAGTGTGCCCAAAAACCCCGACAACTGTGGTTTGGTTGACATTCGAAGATATGTACGAAAATCGCCAACATCGATTTCTTTATAGAGCCTCATATGACTAATGTTGTCGATTTCTATCAATTTCTGAATTTTGGCCATTCTGTGGAGGTTTTTACACCCCACTCCTTATCTATAGTGGAAAGGCCCAGCTGACACACAATAATACATGTAGATATAGTGCACAAATGTATATTAAACCACAATAACAATCAAGAACAATTTACAGCCTCTGCTGACATTAAATTTTTTCCGACAAGTAACCTCAGCAAGTAACGCGCCGTCATTCTATTCAAACGTACATCAACAATCATACCTGCCAGTCTGTCCACAATTGTCCAACCTCTTTCTCTAACACTCCTCCTCAATTGTTTCCATCAGACTTCCATCTTCATCCAAGATCCTCAAGTTCCTTTAACTCACTACTGAACAACCTTCAACACACACCCATCTCTCCACGGCAAAACTCATGCTTCTCTCTTGATACGGCTTTTGTTAAAGCATCTGCAACCATTCGCTTAGTGTCCAAATACTTAAGCGTGATTGCACCATTTTCAATTGTCTCACGGATAAAATGGTAACGCACATCGACATGTTTCGTTCGTTGATGTTGCACTGGGTTTTGTGCAATTGCCATGGCGGATTGGCTGTCCGTATGTATGATCATGGGAGACTCCTCCTTACCCATGAGTTCCTTAAGGAACCTTCTAAGAAATATTGCTTCTTTGGCAGCTTCCGATAGGCTCATATATTCTGCTTCAGCTGTCGACAAAGCTATACTTCTTTGTTTCATACTTTGCCATGAGATGGCTCCTTTAGCCATCTTGAACACATTCCCGGAATATGATTTTCTGTCAACCAGACTGCCACCGTGATCGGCATCAGCATATCCCTGTATGTCTCTACATGTGTCCATGGAGTGCTCAAGTCCCATGCACTTAGTACCTTTAAGGTACCTCAAAATTCTCTTTGCATTAGTCCAGTGAACTTCTTCATAACAGTTGCAGAACTGACTCATAAAATTCACTGAGTGTGCAATGTCTGGTCTTGAACACACCGCAATATACATCAGTGATCCTATCAGTTCTCTATAGGGAATTATCTCATCAGGTGTATATGGCTCTTTTGGTTTCTGTAATCGTTGCCCTGCAACTCCTGGTGTACTAGCTGGTTTACAGTTTTCCATTTTAAACCTACGAAGGACTTTATTAATATATTCCTCTTGATCGATTTTTATACGGCCGTTCTCTTGTGTTATTCTCATTCCAAGAAACAACTCGGCCTTTCCTAAGTCCTTCATCTCGAATTTCGACTTCAGTTCTTCTTTAACCCTTTTCATTTCTATCTCATTGTTATAGAAGATCAAAATGTCATCCACATAGACAGCGAGGAAGATTACATTACTGTCCCTTTTTCGAATGTAGACACAGGATTCGTTTTTACATTGCCTGAAGTTAAGGCCCTCCAGCTCTGTGTGTAACCTCAGGTTCCAAGCACGAGGAGCTTGTTTAAGTCCGTATAAGGATTTATTTATTAGGCACACATAATCTTCTTTTCCTTTCTCTTCAAAATGTGGTGGCTGCCTCATAAAAACTCTCTCATTTAGATTTCCATTCAGAAAAGCAGTTTTCACGTCCATATGGTCAATTTGTAGACCAAGATTTGCTGCTAGAGCAATCAGCATTCTCAGAGAACTGTGTCGCACTACCGGCGAAAAAGTTTCGTCGTAGTCTATGCCTCTTCTTTGGCTAAAGCCCCGTGCGACCAATCGAGCTTTATAACGAGTTTTATTCCCCGCCTCCTTTTTGATTCTGAATAACCATTTAGAATCTACAACGTTGCTCGCTTGTTCGGGCTTTACCAGAATCCATGTCTCGTTTCTCTTTAATGCGTCTAACTCCTCCTGAATAGCGTCACTCCACTGTTTAGCATCATTCCTTGACAGCGCCTCCTGTACTGTTAACGGATCGTCCTGTTCTGCTGTAGCTTGATAAGTTATACAGTCCAGAAACTTAACAGGCTTTCTATTTCTCAATGGATACCTCCTTTCATCCATTATTGGCGCAGTCTGTGGCTCTATATTTTCTCTCTGAGGTCTTTCTTCACACAATGTCCACTCTTCTTCTTCACCTTCAGCTTTTTCATTCATTTCAGTATTCGTGTCAATGTTGCTTCTGACATCTGATTCTACGGACACTTCCTGAATTAACTGTTCTCTCTGAATGCTCTCTATTTCTCTTTGCTGAGGTGTGTTTAGTAGATTTTCTTCATCGTGTCTTATATCGATAGTTACAAAGTCGTCTTTCTCAGTTTTAGTCACTTTGACATATTTTTGATCCTCAAAGAACACAACATCTCGGGCTCTATGTAGCTGTCCGTTTGAAGGATCAATTAATCGATAGCCTTTCGATTCTTCGCAGTATCCCACAAAGACAAGTTCCTTGCTTTTGGGATCCCATTTGGTTCGTTTTTCATCCGGAATGTGCATAAACGCTTTGCACCCGAAGACCTTCAGATGCGATAGATCTGTCTTCCGTCCGGTCCATGCCTCTTCTGGCGTCATCTTCTTCACTGCTAGCGTAGGACTTCTATTTTTCAGATAGACAGCGGTGTTCGTCGCTTCTGCCCAAAAACTTACGGGTAGTCCTGCTTCTTGTAGCATAGATCGAGCTTTATCGGTTATGGTGCGATTTGCTCGCTCAGCAACGCCATTTTGCTCAGGTGTGTACGCAATCGTAAGTTGGTGTTTTATGCCATGATTTCTCAGGAACTCGTTGACTCTCTTGTTGACATATTCACCTCCATTGTCAGTTCTCAACACCTTCAGTTTCTTTCCGGTTTGAGTTTCTGCATAACTCTTAAACTCCTTGATTTTCTCAAAAGCTTCACTTTTTGCTGTAAGAAAATACACAAAAGTTTTCCGCGAATAGTCGTCGATAAATGTGATATAATATCTATGACCTCCCATAGATTTGCCGCTCATTGGTCCACTTATATCAGAATGTACCAACTCTAGAAGCTCTCCAGCTCTAGTAGCCTTGTTGTGCTCAAAAGGCTGTCTCGTTTGCTTGCCCATCAAGCAGGCTACGCAGTCCAGTTTGCAATTATTATTAATGATTGAAAAACTCACCCCAGTAGCCAGCTTGTCTCTTAATAAGGTGAGGTTACGAATACCCAGGTGTGCCAACCTTTTATGCCATAGCTCCATATCGTTGCTCACTGTGGACGCTAGTGCAGTTGCCTGTGAAGAGCACTTAAGTTTATAGATGCCTCTATCAAGTACTCCTGTCACACAAGGTTCGCCTTTTATTGAACATTCACCAGCATTAAAGATCTCGCAACCCTTTCTCGAAAAAACAACCACCTTGTCTTTGGTGTTGACCATAGAACTTACACTCAATAAGTTCGAAGACAGACCTGGTACGTACATGACATTGCTCAAACTAATGTCAGGTGACTCATTCGCTACAGTACCAAAACCTTCTCCAAATACCTTACCTCCATTCGCGCAACATACTTCTACCTTCCTGTCAACTTTTACAAAGTTATGCATCCAGTCTCTTCTAAAGGTCATATGACCCGTCGCTCCTGAATCCAGAATCCACTCGTCTTGATGGGTCTTCTCTTGATTCGCAACCGTTAGTGCCGTTGCCATATGCGTTGTCTTTGCCTGACGTGGGTTATGTAGACAGTCGCAGGCTTTATGCGGTCCCTCGCAGATGAAGCACTTCAAATCTTTCTTCTGTTTGTTCCTCTGAACAGATTTTCTACGGGGCTTCGATATGATAAGTGCAGAACTCGGGCCTGGAGTACTTGAATTTGCGGAAGCTCTGGTGTCATCTAGTTGGAGTAGTTTCGTCTTTATATAGTCTGTTGTCAATGGTGTGTTGGTATTCTCCAATGCCAACCTCATAGGTGCATACTCCTCTGGTAGCCCCTGTAGCATCAGTGCTGCTAGTAACTCGTCATCAATCTCTTTTCCTAAATCTGACAATTGGTTTGCTGTATGCAGCAACTCTGTTACGTATTCGGTTATCGAATTAAACATGTTAAGCTTCAGGCTCACCAGCCTTGATAGTAGCCTGCATCGATTGTTAATGCCTTTGTCTTCGTAAGCAGTCTTTAAGTTCTTCCACGTCTCATACGCTGTAGTTGCTTTACGAACATGTTCCTTACATTGCTTTTCGATTAGAAGGCATATTTTAGTGCGCGCTCTCTGATCATTGCGCTTTGCGGTCGAATCCGCGTCATCAGGGACACTCTCTACATATTTCCACAGATCATCGTGGACTAATATTAGCTCCATGTCAAATTTCCAAGTGTTATAGTTGCTACCTCCTTGTAGCTTCTCTATAGCCGGAAACCCTGATCCCGCACTTGACATTGTCGCGGTTGTCTCTCTTTTTGTTACGTAGGTGGTATTAGGAATTTGGTAGATCTCACCGCTTTCCTCTCGTTCTCCCATTTAATATATACGTTATTAGCACCTCATAACACTCCAAGTATTACATGTATCGTCGTACGTGTTCAGCAAGATGGGCAATGTGCCGCCCATAACCTGTGGAGGTTTTTACACCCCACTCCTTATCTATAGTGGAAAGGCCCAGCTGACACACAATAATACATGTAGATATAGTGCACAAATGTATATTAAACCACAATAACAATCAAGAACAATTTACAGCCTCTGCTGACATTAATTTTTTTCCGACAAGTAACCTCAGCAAGTAACGCGCCGTCATTCTATTCAAACGTACATAAACAATCTTACCTGCCAGTCTGTCCACAATTGTCCAATCTCTTTCTCTAACACATTCTTCTCTATTTTTAACTGACTTCAAAAAAGGAGGAGGTTATCAATTCGACGCGTACATTACTTCCATATTGTGTTAAAACGGGAAGCATTATCGATACGAGTTTACGCAGTGAAGACACTGAAACGAGTTGACAATCGGTGGTTCGGTACGAAGATGTGGCGTGAACAGCCACGGATGTCTTTTTTTGACATCCGTGTGAACAGCGCACTGCACAGTGGTTCGACCGGATTAGTCGATGAATGCCATATTCTGGAAATGACACACTAGTCTAAAAACGACAAATTCTATAAATGCCAAATTCTGAAAACGCCACAGTTTGTTAACGACTTATTCTGCAAAAGACAGATTCTGGAAACGACATAATCTATTATTGACATATTCTACAAATGCCACATTATCCTGAAATGAAGGGTCAAGGTGCTAAAAAAAGAAGTCATTCAATCCTTCAAATACATTTATTTCGGTTTTGATAGGAAAATACAATAATCTTTAAATAAGATATTAGTTTCACAAAATTAACAGTGATTCAATCGGACATGAATTTTTGTTTACGTGAAAAACTAAACTTAGGAAGGTTGATTTAAACTACTTTTTATGTGTGAGTTAATTCTTAATTAATTTAATAAAAAAATAGCATAGCAAAAATATCTAAAGAAGAAGTTGTAGGTATATAGTTTTTTTCAAAAAGTTTCAACACTGAAATGTCCTCTGCTTCAATACATTTGTATATTTTTTATCGAACTGTATGTATTTATTTCTTCTATTTTTGCGTTGACCTTCGAAAAAACTATTTTTAATTTTTATGTCAAAATGCTTGGCTTCTGTCCACATTTTGTTGATGAAGTAGTAAAGATTAGGCCTCTTGGGAATCAGTAGATACATTTATTCGATGATGCCAGCCTTCGAGACTATTGGTGGTACGGTGACGTTGGCCGGCACAACTCAATAAACCTGGACTCAGCCGGGGGTACCACTGTTTTTGATAATATGTTTTGAAACCAACCATATTATTGATGACGTCAAGCTGATTTGAAATAATGTCCCAGCCGTCAGGTATATGCCTTGGTGGTAAAAGCGGAAGAATAGAAATCATTCGAATTAGTTTTCGTTGCTCACTTGTTCGAGTGACATTCATTTCCCTAGCTTTCTTTTTAATTGCTTTTTGATAATGAAAATAACAGCCTGTTATTTTTGCATTTGGGTACACATCCTTGACCGCGTTCATAATCGCCACTTCGTAATCACTTTTGAACTATAAAATATTAACATGTAAGGTATCTCTAACCAATGTAAACAGTCTGCAATAAGTACTTTGTGTCTTATTAGGAAGCAATGCATATAGTACTGGTATTATATTTGTAGCATTTTCGTCCGAATTTATGTCAACATGTAAGGTAAACAGTTGATAAAATGGATGAGGTGCAGATTTAAATGTACCATCAGCGTAGTATCCCTTTTTCAAGTTTCGCATAGTTTTTTTTGACAACTTTGTTGCAAACACTAATATTTTCTCCACGTCACCATCTTCGATAACAAGAAACTTCCTACCAAGTGCAGGTGGAATAATCACGTCTTCTAACTTGTCGAACACTAATTTATCTGATTTTAAAAATTTCTTTCGTGATTGATAAAGACAGTCTTTCTTGTCATGAAAATTTGGGATTTAAAAAAAAAAAAAAACCTATTTAGAGGCTAAAAATTTCACCCATGCCGGGATTCGAACCCGCAACCTCTGGCTATCCGTGCCAGCGCTCTACCAATTGAGCCAATGGGCGACTCACCGGCATCAGTGAAATTTCGAACCTCTACACTATTCTGCGTATTACGTACAGGCAGCGACATCTGGCTTAAGCAAATTGCATCACTTACAGCCCCGACTACCTACTTTGCAGTTAGGTTTTACATCGGAATGATATCACTGTACTCACATGATTATACTATTTTTATTTTTAATGCACTAACCCGTGCTAAGGACAAATTTAAAAACCTATTTAGAGGCTAAAAATTTCACCCATGCCGGGATTCGAACCCGCAACCTCTGGCTATCCGTGCCAGCGCTCTACCAATTGAGCCAATGGGCGACTCACCGGCATCAGTGAATTTTCGAACCTCTTTACACTATTCTCCGTATTACGTACAGGCAGCGACATCTGGCTTAAGCAAATTGCATCACTTACAGCCCCGACTACCTACTTTGCAGTTAGGTTTTACATCGGAATGATATCACTGTACTCACATGATTATACTATTTTTATTTTTAATGCACTAACCCGTGCTAAGGACAAATTTAAAAACCTATTTAGAGGCTAAAAATTTCACCCATGCCGGGATTCGAACCCGCAACCTCTGGCTATCTGTGCCAGCGCTCTACCAATTGAGCCAATGGGCGACTCACCGGCATCAGTGAATTTTCGAACCTCTTTACACTATTCTCCGTATTACGTACAGGCAGCGACATCTGGCTTAAGCAAATTGCATCACTTACAGCCCCGACTACCAACTTTGCAGTTAGGTTTTACATCGGAATGATATCACTGTACTCACATGATTATACTATTTTTATTTTTAATGCACTAACCCGTGCTAAGGACAAATTTAAAAACCTATTTAGTGGCTAAAAATTTCACCCATGCCGGGATTCGAACCCGCAACCTCTGGCTATCCGTGCCAGCGCTCTACCAATTGAGCCAATGGGCGACTCACCGGCATCAGTGAAATTTCGAACCTCTTTACACTATTCTCCGTATTACGTACAGGCAGCGACATCTGGCTTAAGCAAATTGCATCACTTACAGCCCCGACTACCTACTTTGCAGGTTCGAAATTTCACTGATGCCGGTGAGTCGCCCATTGGCTCAATTGGTAGAGCGCTGGCACGGATAGCCAGAGGTTGCGGGTTCGAATCCCGGCATGGGTGAAATTTTTAGCCACTAAATAGGTTTTTAAATTTGTCCTTAGCACGGGTTAGTGCATTAAAAATAAAAATAGTATAATCATGTGAGTACAGTGATATCATTCCGATGTAAAACCTAACTGCAAAGTAGGTAGTCGGGGCTGTAAGTGATGCAATATGCTTAAGCCAGATGTCGCTGCCTGTACGTAATACGGAGAATAGTGTAAAGAGGTTCGAAATTTCACTGATGCCGGTGAGTCGCCCATTTGCTCAATTGGTAGAGCGCTGGCACGGATAGCCAGAGGTTGCGGGTTCGAATCCCGGCATGGGTGAAATTTTTAGCCTCTAAATAGGTTTTTAAATTTGTCCTTAGAACGGGTTAGTGCATTAAAAATAAAAATAGTATAATCATGTGAGTACAGTGATATCATTCCGATGTAAAACCTAACTGCAAAGTAGGTAGTCGGGGCTGTAAGTGATGCAATTTGCTTAAGCCAGATGTCGCTGCCTGTACGTAATACGGAGAATAGTGTAAAGAGGTTCGAAATTTCACTGATGCCGGTGAGTCGCCCATTGGCTCAATTGGTAGAGCGCTGGCACGGATAGCCAGAGGTTGCGGGTTCGAATCCCGGCATGGGTGAAATTTTTAGCCTCTAAATAGGTTTTTAAATTTGTCCTTAGCACGGGTTAGTGCATTAAAAATAAAAATAGTATAATCATGTGAGTACAGTGATATCATTCCGATGTAAAACCTAACTGCAAAGTAGGTAGTCGGGGCTGTAAGTGATGCAATTTGCTTAAGCCAGATGTCGCTGCCTGTACGTAATACGGAGAATAGTGTAAAAAGGTTCGAAATTTCACTGATGCCGGTGAGTCGCCCATTGGCTCAATTGGTAGAGCGTTGGCACGGATAGCCAGAGGTTGCGGGTTCGAATCCCGGCATGGGTGAAATTTTTAGCCTCTAAATAGGTTTTTAAATTTGTCCTTAGCACGGGTTAGTGCATTAAAAATAAAAATAGTATAATCATGTGAGTACAGTGATATCATTCCGATGTAAAACCTAACTGCAAAGTAGGTAGTCGGGGCTGTAAGTGATGCAATTTGCTTAAGCCAGATGTCGCTGCCTGTACGTAATACGGAGAATAGTGTAAAGAGGTTCGAAATTTCACTGATGCCGGTGAGTCGCCCATTGGCTCAATTGGTAGAGCGCTGGCACGGATAGTCAGAGGTTGCAGGTTCGAATCCCGGCATGGGTGAAATTTTTAGCCTCTAAATAGGTTTTTAAATTTGTCCTTAGCACGGGTTAGTGCATTAAAAATAAAAATAGTAGAAAATTTGGGATGTTCTTTATTCGTTTTGATGTACTAGGTTCATTTGATGCATCAGTTTCTTCAAAAATTTTCTCAAGCATAGGTTAAATAGGTGCTAAATTTTCACATACTTCCTTTTTAAGCTTATTAATCTTTAATAAAATGTCATTTTTCTCGTAATTAGCTTGACAAGTGTGTTGTGATTTTCTTAAAATAGTAGTTCTACTTAAATCAATTTTAATTGAAGCATTACAATCTTTCCTATTCACACAACGCCAACATGTACTTCTGTCCTTGTTGCATCGTTTGTTTTTATTATATCGAAACCCGTTATACATTAAAGTATCGTATCCTTTCTGATTTTTGTCAAATATAAACTCTTCCTCCATGATTGACAGTATAATTTAAACACGATGAACGAACAAACCAGTAAGACAAGTGATAATGATTTATTACTAAAGACGGTACAGTATAATATCAATCTACCCACATATTTTTTAAATAAATTCAGCATCATGAATTTCACGAAAACGACCCACGTCCCGATAACAAGAAATATTGATATTGATATTGGCTACCGGGACCACGGCACTTGCAAAGGCACCGAATTGTCGGAAAATTGTAAAAAAAAATAATAAACGAGTAAATATCCGTGTGAAATTATTTTTTTATAAGAAATATTGACTTTATGAAGCATTTAAACTTTATTAATAATTTAAGTAAAAAAAAAAAATTCAAAAAAAATTGTGGATGAAACATATTTCTTTTATTTTCTTATGAAACACGAAAGAAAATTATTTAAAGCATTGAATGGTTTCTTATTTTAGCACAATTTAAGCTTGACCCTTCCTTTCAGGATAATGTGGCATTTGTAGAATATGTCAATAATAGATTATGTCATTTCCAGAATCTGTCTTTTGCAGAATAAGGCGTTAACAAACTGTGGCGTTTTCAGAATTTGGCATTTATAGAATTTGTCGTTTTTAGATCAGTGTGTCATTTCCAGAATATGGCAATCTTCGACTAATCCCTTTTTATATGCCATTGAGCTACTCTGTGACACACATTGTGCGGTTGGCAACATTGCAACACGTCAACGTTGTGTTGACATTGTTTGACAGCAGCTGAGCAGCAGGAGCGTAGGAGCTTATCAGTTATCAGCTGAGCTGGACACCGGGCGCTGTGTGTTCTTTAGTACTCCAATAATTTACAATTTTATTTAACTTCTAACATTAGTCGTTTTCGATTTACTTATTGAATAACCAGGATGAGATACTTACTTTTACTTTTTTTAGTTGTAAATAGTAAGTACAGTCGTTCAGAAAAACTAAATGGATGCAGACGCTGCAAAGTTCTCACAGATTCTTTTAACCATTGGTATCAGAAAACTTCACGTGGTAAATTCGAAGGTGGCGATGCTGCTTGGGAAGAAGCGAAACAAAAATCCTACGCCAGAAGTGAAGTTCGACTTGTCGAAGTGCAGGAAGGCCTCTGTTCAGAATTAAAGAAAAACAAAGACAACTGTTATGCCCTGGCAGAAGAGGCTGAGCAACCTATAGAGCAGTGGTGGTTTCAGGAAGATCCCACCGCTGTCGACCTCTATACATGGCTCTGTATAGATACACTCAAGCACTGCTGTCCAGATAACCATTTTGGTGAATCATGTGAACCCTGTCCCTTGGACTCAAGCAACAAAGTTTGCGGAGGGCGCGGAAAATGCGATGGAGAAGGAACACGGAGTGGCAAAGGCGTCTGCTTATGTGATAAAGCTTTCACTGGTGTTCACTGTGAACAGTGTCGCAAAAACTTCTACAGTGCAGGCCCGGGTATTTGTGAGCCTTGCCATGAGGCATGTGATGGCTGTTATGAGAGTGGTGCAAACAACTGCCATAAATGTAAACTTGGGTGGAAGCTAGAGGATGCAGAATGTGTGGACATAAATGAGTGTGCTGAGCCCAACATTTGTGACAGTAACGAGTTTTGTGTCAACAGTCCAGGTTCATTTACTTGCAAAATGTGTGACAAATCGTGCAGTACTTGCAATGGCTCTGGGGCTTTAAACTGCATCTCGTGTGCAGATAATTATACACTCTGGGATGGCAACTGTGTAGAGGACAAAATTAAAGATAGCTTATTAAACAATGCACTGCAAAAGGCTACTCTGTACTTTGGGTTCTTGCTCATGGCAATGTTGGTATCCAGAACTTCTAAAGTGTTAGCTTCATTAACTGTAGTTATTGTAGCAGTTTACATTTATTTTACAGAGCAAGCTAATAAAATTAACACAGTACAAATATTATTAAATACTTATTATAGATGAATTAAATTTAGTGAAAAATGTACATAAAATAAGTGATACAATAATTAATTAACAATGTTGTTGTCTAGTGCACATTGCTTTAAATGTAAGTTCATGTATTTTGTTTTTTTTATCAACAATACATTTTTAGTTGAATTGCATGTTTGGGTTTTTATTTCTCTCCCACATCATCAACGAATACCTATTATGGCAAAACATAACCATATAAATGTGTTTTTTTCTTCTGAGGCGCTTTTCAAGTTTATTTCATAGTTTGCCAATATGTACTGATGAGAGGATAAATAAAAGCATTTGTTCTGGAAAGATGTATTAAAATACATTTTATTGCAAAAAGTTACATAACTACATTCAGTGTTGTATATACAAAAATTAAATAAGTTTGGAAGGGGTACAGTAGCATAATACTAAACAAATCATGAGAAATACTTAGTACTCAAATAGTACATTACCATTACCTGAATAGCAACTCATGGATGTTGCGCACATGAATAACAGCCATGATAAAATTACTTTAGGTCACACAATATAAAATTATTGGCAATAGTTTGATTTGGCAGCAAAGCATTAGTATACAGTTCAGTCTGACAAGAAAGTCCTACAAATGCCAAAGAATTACTATGTGCAAGTGCTAAAGTATTAGATGTGATGGACATGTTTAGAAAACTTACGATATCTAACTTAATATCTTAATCTAACTAATTGTTAGCTTTCTAAAAAACTTAAGTATAAAGAATTAAATATTAGCAGTTTTATTTGTAAAAACACGAATCCTTAAAATGAGAACGCCTCTAGGAGTGTTTTTGTAGAATCGTGTTTTTATAAATAATGCAGTGTGTGTACAATGACATTTGATAAGTATTTTGAAATAAAATATTCCAAGAGCGCTCTTTCAGAAGACATCTTTGGCGAAAAAAATAGATAATCCAGGGATTCAGCAACTTCATTAAAGTCCTAAATGTATATATTAATTAATGAATAAAAACAACAAAATAATAAATGAATGTTGTTTGCTTCGTTAACACACCTTACACATAACTTTGTTCTAACATTTTTTTTTCATTTTTGGTAAGAATTCATTTTAAGTACTAATATGTTTAACACCATTAATCTTAACTAATTGCATAGTTGGGAAAAATTACTAGTTAAAATATTATATCAGTGTATGTGATGTACTTGTGACACCACGTGATTGACTAACCTACTTGTGGCCTGTGATACCAGCATTACAAAATAATAAAAGCCACATTAAATAATACTTGCGACCGCACAAGCAAGACTAGCATTTAAAATGCTAAAGAAATTACTAAACATTTTCATTCAAAACATAACTTTAGGAATAATGTCAAAACCCTTTATAGATAAACACATACATAGGAAGCGAATTCAGAACATGACAATAGCGAATTATCCCTCCAACGATAAATTTATTTGCGATGTCGCAACCACACAACTCTAATTATCAGTCCGCTACAAAATATTTGGGTCCCAATTAATACTCTGCGATTTCAAAGTTTCCGAAAGATAATTTAACAAGCCACATCTTTGTTTTCGTCTTTTTAGCAATGCTAACATTATGTAAAGGTACATAATTTTATTATTTTAATTTATCTTAGTTCAGTCAGTCGAATGGAATGCATATTTTTTTGAACAGTGTAACCTAATTTTATATATTTTAAGCAGCGTTTTCACGATATTAATACGCACGAACAACTAGAACTCGGACTATGGTGTAGAATTAGTTTATTTAGGCGTTTCGGCTTTAATCTAGTATTGCAAGAACTAAAAGTGGCATGAAATATATTTATCTTGGAACTCCATTCAAACATCGTGAAAACCCAACTTACACAAATAAAAACTATTTTATAGATGCAGAACTTGCTATTGCGTAATTAAGGGTTAATAATAATAGCAAGTTTGGTACACCCCAGTGAGCAAAAAATATATAATAAAAATCAAAATGGTAAGCTACTTACATACTTACACATAAGGAGTTCGCGCATAAGCTAAATTATTTTGTGGGTAATTAAATTACTGTATATCTAATAACAGCATTTTAATTTTACGACTAAACGGTGCTCCTAATAATGCATTAGATAAACTGTATTAAACTGCCTTATAGGTGCAGGATAAATAAGGGCTCATATTCATTCCTCGACATGAAACAATAGCTGCACAAATTAGGTTCTCCCTGCAGGCCCCCGCCGCCGTTTCCTATCGGCTAGTTAAAATCAGTCCTTAATAGAGCTGAATGACGTGGCAGTTGACTGGTTGAATGTGCGTCTCATCATTATCTTTATAACTGATGATGACGGTTGTGGTAAAAAACGTTCTTGACTGAAGAACACACTGAACCAGCACTCAGAACCTCATTATGTATTGCCTGATGCATACAGTTTTATGCGAAAATAAAATGACTACTTAACTCTGTCGTACTTTTTTTTTTGTAGCCTCATGTGTGTCCCAGTACATAATATCGGTGTGTCATCATGTCATGACATTAGTGTCAGGTCACAGATATGTGTAAGACATTTAAGTGGATAAATTATTTGGAAAAGATCCATACTGAAAGTTTTCAGCTAGTTCAAAACTTTCCACGACCACGACCCACCGACTGAAGCGTGAATCTGTGATTGAGGCCAAATCTCTCTACGAGTTACTGGACCGGAAGAAAATAATACTGTATGTGTTAAAATATACATAATTTAAGTGCTACACCAGACAGGTTGCTGGGGACGTGGTGGCGTATTTTGGCTTTGGCTTATACGTATATAGGGAGAGAAGCAGGGCTGCCATGCCCATCCCAACCTAGAATATTGAGTTACTTTCGGATTTAATTTAGCAGACTATCGCTTTTCAGAAGCTCTGGCCCTCTATGAACATGCCAAGACATTGGGAGAGCTGTATAGGAGGCCTATGGATTAGGAGAGTTTCACGCTTACTTAGTCCATCAAAGTCGGGGCGCGGTGGTGGGAGGAGAGTTGCGCTGCGAGCTGCCGGTGTTGCAGCAGGCAGTAGAGGATGCCTGCCTGCGCCATGGCGTCTACGGTGCCGGCAGCCAGTTGGTCCTGGCGGAGTTTGTTGCCGGCGCCGGCGCTCGACGGCCGGAGCAGTGTCGGCCCGAACACCGTCGCCAGGTTGTGGAGGGACATCTTGTTCTCGGCTTCGTTTTGGTTCACTCTGGACGTAGACGAGTCACATTTTTAAAACTTTGTACATTATCGTAATTACTACAAATAAAATAACGTCATTGCTAGGTTAAGTGTAAAAGTTTGGATGAAATCTCGACGAAGTGGAATGTAAAGAAAATCGATTATGCGTACCTAATACAAAAACACAGGGCCATTAATTTGCGGGCAATATCGACAAGAATATAATAAACTATTCGCATGTATAAAATTATAGTTTGATATGGGCGATAATCCGAGTAAGTACAACCTAATCTATACAGCCCATGAAAGACGTCCACTAATGGTTGGGAATAGGCCCCTCCACCGTCACGCCATCAGTCCAACAACTTTTTACAACAAAATAATTTGAATCTAGTCGTCGTTGTGAAAGGAGTAATGTTTCAAAATCTTTAGTCTACTCATGATATTTCGACACCAGTAATTAATAATCGTGGTCAGAACCCCGGTCCCGTTACCATAATTTCTGTAAACTAGTCTTAGCGTTAGTCCAGATGACCTAGCACCAGACGATTTCTACAATGTTCTTAGCCAACAGGTATTCCAGGGACGTGACACACAGGCTATACACGCCAGCAGGCGAGAACACAATTTCGAGAAAACGAATTATTGCTCGTATTTAGAAAGAAATGAGACGAAAACTGCAAGTACGATGGCGGATCACTACCAAAATTGTCTTACTCTCAAAATCGTCTTACTGTCGAAACGCTATCGATAAAGTCAGGATTCCGACAGGATTTGTGCCTGTAATTAAACCCCGAAACTATAAATGACAATACATTCGGTGGTACGGTCTGTTTTGGCTTTGAGTTGCTAAATGTGAAAAGCAATATTACTGAAGAAATTGGCCAAAAGACCGGTATCTGAATTGAGAATTTAGAAGTAAATACTTAAGTAACGTTCTGTAATGCTCTTTTCTGGAAAATTCGATGAGACAGCACTACAGTTAACTATTTACTTAGCGAAATTCTCAATTCAGAAACTTGCCCAAAGTCTTTGAAATTACCCCGAGAAACTTACTTCACGAAATGGTTGAGTAGGAAGTCGATGCAGTTCTTGTTGAGATCTGGCAGCTGCGAGTAGCACTTGAGTAGCGCGTGCCGCCGCGTGTGCGCCGGGCCCGAGTCCACCGACGTACCAACGCCCTGCGCGAATACACTTGTTACTCTTAGGTCACCTCAAGAATGCCGATTATGGTTCATTTCAATTACGAAAACCTAATTAAAATACGAGTTTAATGCAAAAGAAAGATTAGAAATCTGTTTTGGGTATCAGTCAGTATACATAAATAATAACTATGATTAAAATTTTAAAAGTTTTTAAAATAAAACGTAAAGAATGCTTATGTTGACAAGTTTAACTTTAATAACCTAGATATAGGCTCGCTTACAATGGATGGATTCGCTGAGAGGTGATATTGTCACCTCGCAATCAATGCGTATTTTAAATAATGTGCGTGGAGCAAGTTATTACATTAGGATTTTAATAAATATAACACGAATAAAATAAATCGTTAGATTATAGAACTGGTAATATGTTTACGGATTATCATACGGCAGCAAAACGATATAACATCATGCCCTTAGAGCAGCGGCGTAATGTCATTGATTCTGTTTTTCTATTTAAAATTTTAAACAACTTCGTTGATTCCCCTGCGTTACTTCATGCAATCAATTTTCGTGTACCCCGCAAACAACAGAGAAGCTGTTGCCGAAAAGATTTATTCTCAATCCCTCAATGTAGAACTCGTTACACAAGGAATAGTTTCCTGAGGCGTTCCTGTGACTTATATAATTCTAAGCTAAGTGATGTTGATATATTTAATCCATGTTTAAGTAAATTTAAGAAAAATGTCAAGTCTAAGATTTATAATAAGTTTTAATAAGTGGGTATTTTAATTTATATTAAGTAGGATTTTGAAATTTATCTACGACTTATTATGAATTTTACCTAATGGATCAACTTCATTATTATTTCTGTTAAAAAATGGGCAGTGGTGTTGTGTGTTATAATAAATAATTCGTGTTGTTAATTGGAATGATATGAGCGTTTCAGTGGAGTGTTTTTGTGTATGTTTGTTTTTTTTTCTATTTTTGTTTTTATAGTTGGAATTTCTGATTATGTTTCGGAGCGCTTCTCCGACCGATGTTTAACTTACCTTAAAAATGTTTGCATTTGAAATTATGAGAAACTAGAGGTCTATGTATTTAACATTGCACATTTTTTACACTCAAAGTGCCGGAACAAGATTTTTTATGGTTGTGTAGTAGCAATAGTAGTTTTAGGAGCGTACCTGTGTGGCGCCCCAAGCCCGCAGCAGCTCCGGGTAAAGGGCATCGGTGAACAGGGCCTCGGGCAGCTCGCGCAGGTAAAGCTTGAGCACGCCCGTCACCGAGTGGATATCCACTTCCTTCAGCAACTGCTCCGCTTCGTAAGCATCTGGCGACGGCGACGAAGATAGTTCAGGTTCCACACACGAAAAATGGCTCCGTGCAAAGTACTGTTTAGTTAGACTGACATGGTAAGATTGCATTTTTCGATGTTGCATAGGACACAAACAGATATTGAAATAAAGAGAATGTGAACCTACAAAATTCTTGAAGTTTATTGATGTCTAAAACGGCGCTTTCACATTCACAGGCGCACGACAGTAGTAATATATTATTAAATTGAATGCTTTCCCATTGAGAATTTCCCGCTTAGCCGCACGACCGCAGCCAAACTGCAACCGCGCTTGCTGGGCATCATGCCCAGGCGCGCGAGAGCAGGGTAACAAAAGATACTGTAAAGCGCCTAAACAACCTTATGTGAAAGCTCACAAAACACCTGTACCACATTTTCTTGTTGAGGTTTTGTTAGCTTTTCGGACAGTAAATTTAAAAAAAAGATCAGTTTCTAACACTTATCTCGAAGCTCTTTTACGTTGGATGTATCTCTAAAATAATGCCACATATTAGGGTCCTAACGCGCAATCTTATGCAACAAACAGTTTTTTATACGTGTCTCTCGCTCTCTTTCTATTATTTTGCAAGATGAAAGTACAGAAAAAAATTGTTTATTGCACTAAAAGTATATGTAAGTAGTAATAGTTGTACATTGTTTTGTTTAAATCTGTGCATCATTTGGCCTAACTAGGCTTGGCTTGTATCTTAAGGAACCAGTTAAATTAATTGTTTTTTGTAATTACACTTTGTAAACTCAGATATAAATCGGTGTGTTAAGAAAACAGATTTATCTTAAGTCTTTCTTAATACTACAAAGAATTATAATTTGTTTCAATGATTTCAAGACAAAAAGTCCACTCACTGGTCTCGAAGCTCTTCTTGAGCCGGTTGAGGTCGGAGGCGCTCCCGGAGACGCGGTAGACGCCCACCTCGTGAATGCCGCGGCGCTCCACCTCGCGCACGCACGCACTTATTATGAACGGAATGTTGCGCTTCTCGCGTCTGCGGGACCAACCAAACAGATTGTTACACGATTTCACAAAGACATTCACTTTGTGCATGCATGCGGGTCGCGCCCACCTCAGATCGTTTAGCGCCCCAGGATGTTGGATCGCAATAAAACTTTGCCAACACGGACACAAATAGGGGTTATGTCGGATCGTGCATTGAAATAACAAACTTGAGTCATAACTAACCGCAGAGTGGTTGCGACAGAATAAAGGTTGTGATTAAGGAATAAAGGTTGTCAATATAAAGGTTGTGTTAGTTATGAGCTTCAAAGCAGGTTTGGTGTTGCTCATATCGTTCTTGTATTGTATTCAAATAATTAAAGGTCATATCTGTAAACCAATAACTCTATGTGAGAGATGAAGGAATCACGACAGTTGCCGAGGTTGGCCGAATCGTTAACTGATTGTAACCGTACTGTACGTAACTAAGACAATAACGTCATTGGTAAATGCCGGGATTCGAGCCCACGACCTCCTAAATGAGAAGCTGGCGTTCTACCGCTCCGTTATCACCGCTTACGATTAGGTTATCGGAAATGACGACCTCTGTGCCGTAGCGGTAGTGCGTCTCCCTACCATGCAAGAGATCCCGGGTTCGAATTCCGGCTGGGGGAAAAAAAGCCCAGGTCTTGGATGTTTACATGTTGGTGATGTCGTTGTTTCTGGTTCCCACGACCCAGGGTATCCTAGTGTGGGGCCGGAAGCAATGTACAGTCGCGGTCTAAAAATGTTTATCAGTATTCAAATTAGATTCTTTAGCACACTGTGTGCAGTAAAGTCTAAAATGCTATATCTAAGTACGTACTACTTTTTAATAGTTGTAGCATCGATTCTAACAAAAAGACTATTCATGACGTTTTGACGATGAAACTCTTTTCTTTATTTAAAAGTTGACATAATTGAATTTTTTACAATGACATTTGTCAAAAATACTAGGATTGAAATAATAGAAATTGATTGTAAAACCATGGCTACCTCGCTTGGGTGAATCTCTATTGCTTCTTCTATGCTCTATGCCTAATCAAATCACATAATATCATCGACCATGTGGCATAGATTTGTGCATGCAATTACCAACCTTAAGGTGGCAAACATTTTCAGACCGCGAGTGTATGTGCTTGTATGTAAATGTTATGTTATGTTGTAAATGGCACTGACTGAAAATCAGCGCTGAAGGCTAGTCCATCAGGATACTGCTGAGTCAGTTGCCATTTAGAGCAGCGGCGATACGCCGTGACCTTTCGTTTTTCCTCTTTGTTTTTGTTTTTTGTGAACGTCATGTTTAGTAATATGTTTTATGCCACACCTGGCAATAAAGTGGCTTTTTCCGCACGCTGCGCGTACGGAAAAAGCCGCTTTCTGGCCAAGTGTAGACATAAAAAGATGTACACAACACGGGAGGTAATCAAGAAAGCTCTCGACCGCATATTTACGTCCCTCGCTTGCAGCTCGGGCCGCAAACTTCTGCGATCTCGGCCTTTCTTTGTATTACCACCCTAGTTGTGTAATGTACTATTAAGTTTGTTTTGTTACTGTGGCGTGTGCACTGTTTCTATGATAAATGTTTTTCTTCTTCTTGTAAATAAGTGTGTGTGTGGGTGCGGCGTGAGTGTAGCCGGCCGGCGACGTACTTGGCGACGTGGTGTATCTTGGCGCCGAAGAGCGCGCCGGCCTTGGCGGCGGGCACGCGGCGCGCCGTGAGCTCCGGCGGGAGCAGCCGCAGCCGCAGCGTCAGCGAGCCGCCGCCCAGCGCCACGGCGCGCGACACGCCGCCCGCGCCCGCGCCCTCCGCCGCCCACTCGCGCGACAGCTGCCGCCCACCAAGCAACACTTTATTTTGTTTATTCTGCACTCACATTGAGTTCCAGCTACTCAAGATAAAATCTTAAATACACCTTGCGCTATGGCGCTCATTAGGGGAGGGCTATGTCCAGCAGTGGACTAATATAGCCTGAAGAAGAAGAAGATAAAATCACGGCCCCATTTCATAGAACTACAATTCATGGTTTACTATGACAATTAGATGTACGACGCATAGCCGGTTAACACACAGATTAAGAAGTAGGAACACTAAAAGCAATAATCGGTTACACAATGAGTATCGACTGTCAAGATTAACCATAAAATATAGTTTTATGAAATGAACCTCCAGATTGTTCATTTTTAAATTTCACGGCCAACAACACGCCCCCATTACTTCGCGAGCCAGTTGGGGTACGTTTCAATAATCTATACAGACTCTTCATTTATCAACGTGCTTTGAGTACCTAACTACAAGAAGTGAAAAAAAAGGGAATTTAATTCGAGGGATTAATTTGGATCCCTAGAGCAGAGAACGTTTGTTCCAAATTCAAAATGTTTTTATTCACTATTTAAACACTTATGTAAAGAGATACACTATTTCGAGTGGCAATGGTAAAACAAAATTTTTTTTTTACGAAACGCACATGTCTAGCAAATCCACAGCTTAAATTGTTAAGAAATATTGAAGTTTAAAGATCCACTTTCTCGTTGCTTTTTAAACATTAGCTTAGTATTGCTTGTACAATTCCAGCCCAGAGAGATACAAGTTGCGGAGCATGAGAAAAAAACAGAAGTTGTCTACCTTGATGGTA
Organism: Yponomeuta sedellus; assembly: GCA_934045075.1. Lineage (NCBI taxonomy): Eukaryota > Metazoa > Arthropoda > Insecta > Lepidoptera > Yponomeutidae > Yponomeuta > Yponomeuta sedellus. The sequence continues at coordinate 16,772,859 of OW203733.1, read as the reverse complement.
CATTTGCCCCTTAGCACTGGCCTCGCTGCGTCTTCGTACAGCAGAAGGCGCAGGTTCTGCGAGCCCTCCAGGTCGAGCGTGAAGCTCTCGTTCCAGCGCGGCTGCGCGCTGCGGCACACCAGCTTCGACTTAGCCTTGCGGAAGTAGTGCCCGTACGAGTCCACTTCCACGACGATGTAGTAGTCTGTCGGGGAGTGTTTGGAGTTAGAAAGCGCTGGGAAATTAAAAAAACATAACCATAACGTATACATGACGTTAATTAATCGATTACGTAAGCCATAGCAATGGATGAGATTGGCAGGAACCGAGAGTTGGCATGACAGGGAAGAGGCCTATGCCAAGCAGTGGGCTCTATTCATGGGCTAAATAGATAGATACTATAGATACACACAACACATCAAACAGCAACAATCAATCAAGCAGGCGCGATCATCCCGCCAAGGTGCAGTTGCAGATCGCCCGGCAGCAGCGAGTAAGAGCCAATCGGTACTTGCGGCATATTTGCAACCGTAGCACACGACACCTTCGCTTTCGCCTTTTCCTAAAAGAGTAGTGCAGCGAAGGTGCGTCTTTGTTAGTTCTATCTTCGCCTGTCTGGTCGGCTTAGCTGTTAACAAGCGTTATCACTAAAACAGAGGTCATGCATTTTCACTGAGGCCGCCGTATATGATTTATACAAATAACCTGACGTAGCCCCCCCCCCAAGGCGCGCCACTTCCCTATGTCATCGGCCATCTTCATCCCAGCCACTGCCAGCAAACTGCCTCAGATCAAAAAACCTCAGACTGGCTGTATGTCCATGATTGTATTTCCTTTGTCTGGTTGTCTGGAATTTCCACTTCGGAAACGCGAAAATGAAAAAAACCTATTCCGTAATGGAAGGTCAGATGGATTGACAAGTGATTGTGCTGTGTGGAAGTTGTTATGATGTCTGTTATCGGATGCATTCCTTTAGCGGCAAATGCTGAGTAGGGTCCTTTCACAAACGCAGTGCACTGACATTCCTTGCATGTTTCTATTTAAAACTGTTTACTTTGTATTTGTATTACGTTATTGTATAGGGTGACCTCACCTATTTGCAATTTTACATTTAGAAATTATTGAATTCAAACAGCAGTCCCGAAATTACTTTTATATCGAGAGTTGTAAATGTTTGAGTACTACACATCATAAGTCCCTTCGGGAATCTTCGTTCGCGCAGACTAGGAAGAAGTGTAACGAAAGTACCCGAAGCTATAACATTCAACATGATCTTTAACCGATACGGTTAAGGTGCAGAATTGATTGCCGCAGTAGCGCTACCTACATCGCTCACGCTAATATTGCCAAACTAATAGTCACCTGCATCCATGACGTTGAATCAACCAATAGCAAAAAGAGGCGCGCGGCCTGCCATAAAATGAAACTATCTGATTGATCGATCGTCATGCCGCACATCCAAAATTTGGTCATCTGCGCAGGTACATCCGCGAGACTTATTTCTTGTGTAGCACTGTACCTATTTCGTTAATAGTGACCCCGTCAAAGTGTGACGTAATTTATGGATGGTCCCTAATATAGGTGTCCCACTGCAGGGAAAATAAATTATTTCAATTCAATTGAATACCGGCAGCGGTATCCAGCGGCGCGGTCATCCCGCCGAGATGCAGCTGCAGGTCGCCCAGCAGCAGTGAGTCGTCGCGGCCGCTGCGCAGCAGGTAGGAGCCCATGTCGGTCTGCAGGTAGCTGCGGCACGCCGTCACCCACGCCTGCAGCTCCAGCATCGAAACCGCGCCCGACCCCGCCGGGGGCGCCGACGACGCCTGTGGGGATGGCTTCCTCAGTGAGCATGGCTCGGAGACGGTTAAACGAGCAAAGAGGAGGTACCGGATAGTAGAGACGAGGAACGGTGATGGAAAGATGGTCCGCTTATATTTCTACCTGTTTCTGCCTCTATCTATCTTTATTTGTATCAACCCTGTCAGGTTTCTCGAAATAAATTATTCTTATTCAAATTCAATTTCAGTCTAATAGGTACGAGTATGTATGAAATTAATCAACCTACAGAAGGTTGATGTAACTTTATTGTCAAACTTCTTTTTATTTCTAATACTGCATGCTACTTGGAGATTGCTGTGCCCTAAGTGGGCGTGATGTATGAGACGAACCCTAAATGTAACATCTATAAAACTACATCGCAATAGAGTTATGAATTTTTACATTGATTGTTGGCGAGTGGCTCGAGCCAGCTAACTTTAGAATGTAGTCGCCGCGTGAACTGAGCAGTGCTTAGGGTATTTGTCAGCAATATGGCGACTTGGTAACTGATTTACTGTCCTAGCTTGTATAATAGTCGTCGATTGGTAATAGTCTAGTCCAGGGGCTATCTAAGTATGCGCTGCGGCCGTATAGAGGCGCCGCGAGGCACTTTTGTTTTTTTTTCTCCGGAAACTAGAATTTTTGGATCGAATGCATTTCTGTGAGTGTCATTGTACATTTATTTCGACTTGAGCGCCGTGACAAAGTATTAAACCTGTAAGTGCGCTGACAGCTGAAAATGTTTGGGACCCCTTAGCTGATGCTGTTACAAATGCGTTTTTTTTTTCGTTTCAATCTTCAGATGTTTTTTGTAAATTCGTAATACAGTGACAATCACGAAGCATCGTCATTCTTCAAGCTTCTAAGCGGACACAAAGGCTATGATATTTTATTATTTTAATTTAAACCAAAAGAAAATACTGTATTATACTTGTGGAATGCAATAAATTATTGAGTATTGAAAATAAAATCTGCAGATCCCAAGAGTTATCGAAGGCGCTCTCAAACGGAAGATGAGGTTAGGACAAACCTTACAAAAGCTTAAGAAATTAACAGTCAGCTGCAAAATGTTTTGATGCTCCGTGAGTCACCAGAAGGCCCTTGCTGAAAATCAGTGTTGTGGGTGCAAACCCTCAGCTTATACTGAGCATGAGGCCTTTTTTCCGCTGCATCGACATACTGTGTATCGTTGGAATTTATGTTCATGTCATTCATCTGTAGTTCGTCTTTTCGTCTGCTTTTGTTTTACTTTCTGTCTTGTCTTGTTTTCCTTTTCTGTCAAATTTTGTATGTCTATTTGGCATTAAATAAATGTTTTTCTTCTTCTTCTTTCTTCAAATGTCTATGGAATCGATGCACTCCGTTCCGTAGTCTTCAGAAAAGGTTAGGAGAGTAAGAGGCGTGCCGGGAAGGCGTGGATGGATCCGATCCACTGCGTCCGCTCATACTCAGAGCAGAGGAAGAATATGTGTTGCCGCTACGGAACGCCCGAAGTGGCGGAGGCGCACTCCCAAGCGGAAGACGAGGTAAGGATCATTCTTAGTCTTCACAAAAGGTTAGGAGAGTAATAGTCACCTGCAAGGCGTGGATGGAGTCGATCCACTGCGTCCGCTCGTACTCGGAGCTGAGGAAGAATATGTGTTGCCGCTGCAGAGCGCCCGAGGTGCCGGGGGCGCGCGCCCCCACGCGAAAGATGAGGTTGGGCGATGCGAGCACCAACTGCCCTTCCAGTTCGGCCAGCTTTTTGCGCTGCTTCTCGGCACCGCTACGGCCGCCCAGACGGATTTTCTGTAGAGGGATTTCTATTATAGGAAGTGGTATTTTGGAAGATGACATTGTAAAAATTATTGAGAAAATTAACGTTATAAAATAAAAGGGTTAAAAGATGTTTGTTGATTTTACATTCATAAATGATCCTTGACTGGGGCGAAACTGAGAATAGTGCCTCTCGGCCCCTTAAGTATAGAATGAGTGGAAAAAATTGCAAATATTCATAAATGCTTCATGGCATACAATACATTTTATTACGTCATAGTCGAGGCCCGATTTGTCTGGAGCGTTTTTGTACTATATGACTAGAATCCGCTATTTGACACGTATCAAATTTGACGCGATAAATGAATATTTCCTATAGTATTTAACGTAAGAAACCGAAATATATTGATTTTGTTAAGTAACTATGGAGGATGGCTGCAAAATTTGCAAAGTAAAAAATAAATTCCTCGTTTAATTCGTAACGGTGAAAACGCTATCCGCCATCTTGAAACCATCTACAGTATGTAAACAAATATCTTTCAGCCAGAGCCAGTGGACATTGATTATTATAGGACTTACACCAAAGTGATCTTCACATAAATACACCCGAATTTCAATTGATAAAGAGTCGGGGTCTCTTTTGGCAAGTTTGAGCCAAGTTTTTCGAATGTTAATTTCACTGGGTAGGTACACGAATCTACAACTTCCCGGGGGTCTTTATTGACGTGTTTTTTCATTCTCGAACAATGCAATAATGATAATTGGTATATTTTGGATGTAAATTCGATGTAATCATGGTTGCGCTGTTGTTATTTCACTATGCTCAGAAATCACTTACAGAAAATTTAATGTCAAACTTTGTTTACAATTTTTTGGACTTCAAACTTCAAATAGACCAAAATGGCTGACCGCGTTTTTGGCTGTTTAGGAAAATAAAGTTTAAAAATATATTTTTAAGTTGCTTTTAGGTCCTCAAAAAATATACTAAAATATTTTTTGGTCTAATGGAAGAGTTATTTACCGTTTAAGACTTACTTGAAAAGAGAGTCAAATAGCGGTTTATGATTGACAGTTTATGAAGTCGCGAAAAATATTAGTTGTAGAGAAAAACCTTACGCACGATATTTATATTTCATGGCCATGGGAGATGCAAAATGTATTTTTGTGCACATGCACATCCTCATTGTTTCTCTCGACCATGCTCCCATTACACGACGTGGCGAAATAAAAGCTTCATCCCGCGCGCGTGTGCTTCATCATGAAGCCACGATATTGCGGATGGAGCGCACATACCTTGTCGTCATGCTGTGCCCGCTCGTCGGCCAGGATCTGGTCGCGGACAGTGGAGGCCTGCGACTTGAGTGCCACTATGCTGGCGGGCGATGCCTCCCGCGCCTCGCCTGCTTCTTCCTCCACAGCCACGATGTCGGGCAACGGGATAAACCATTTCAGCTCAAACGTGAACTTGTCGCGCCCGGACGCCTAGGAAAGTATGTCGTTAAAAAGTTTTTGTCCTAGAAACAAAAATACTTAGCTACCAGTTTACTTATACCATCTACCAAGGTCTTTGGTTATGTTATGTTACTCGGTATGAAATATAAGGGTTGTTGTAATACCCTTATGTCAAACACACCTTTAATTCGGTTTAAGCCATTACTACACTAGATGTTAGGATGTAATAAAGAAACTGGTTATTATATACGATGTCTGAAAATATTACACTCCTTTTTTTGTATTTTTTTTTTGTATAAAGTACTGCCACTATTTATATTGTGGCAACCTTTGTCATTTATTTTAAAATATCTTTGATAGTATTTAATAGTCTTCTTGCGTTACAATTGCTTAATAAAAATAAAAATTATATTACATTAAACTTGTGCAATAATAATTGTATTATACTTATTCTAATGGGTTCTTGTGTCGATGTAGGGTATGTCTTTTTCTTTCGTCTTTTTTTTTCTTTTTTTTTTCTAGACCCATTCACATTCAATCAAAAATAAGATGATCGTATAAGTTACACGTCGGAATTGGAGGTTAATTGATTTAACTTAGATAATATAAAATTGCTATTATTAATGTCATTAAAATTAAAATAAATTGAATTATAATAAAATATCATTAGATTAAAATTAAGTGTCATTAAGTTAAAATTAAGTGTAATCCCCGGCGCCCTATCTCTGTCTACTCAATCGAGTAGTCACAAGCAAGGCGCCGGGGTTCTACAAATATAAGATGTCATTAACATTAAAATTGTATATAGAATAAAATGTCAATTAAAATAAAAAAGAAAAATTGCCTTGTTATCATCTAATTACTATTAGGTGTGTTCCCCGGCGCCTTATCTCTGTCTACTCCATCGAGTAGTCACAAACAAGGCGCCGGGGTCCTGTAATGATTGGCAACTTAAAATCTTACCCTCTCCCTCGGCCTGACCAAATTAAATTTGTAGAATTTGTAAAAAAAAAAAAGTATGGGTATCTGGATCGCCCGGCCTTTTTTTGTATTTGCACTCATCTAAAAAGGCACTGATAGGGTTCGATGTACTTTCTCGTGGGTACTCGTCAAAAAGAAGTTTATAGGGTTAGGGTTAGATGAGAAAAAAATATCATTCTTTTTCAATAGTCTATGCGTGATCACTGGTCGGCCATGATGCATTTTGAGACTCCTCTGACCCTGTGCACGGCAATAAAAAGTAACGAAATGCAATGCTACCTTTGCTTAAGCTTGAGGCATTCGGATATACGGAAGTAACAAAGTCAAAGGTGATATATTGAACTGTTAGAGATCTCGGTTTATTTTAACTGAGCACAAAGGAGAAAAAATATTATACTTACTAGTTGATACTGTTAATGCGCATTGTCCAGATAAATTAATGTAGAAATAGCGTGAGAGAACTTACCTTATACTTAGCACAAGCGATGACGTCATTGAATAAAAATAAATGCCTCAATTTTCTATGTCCGTCAGAGAGTTCCACGATAAACGAATTCTTCACTAGCCTTCGAAGTGCGCGATCGGCGTTCTGAAAAAAAACTTCTTTCAAAGCAGTCGAAATAAAAGTAAGTCATTGCAGCATCATCACTCGATTTCTAACCTACTGAATACAAAATATACAAATAAAGTTAATGAGAATCCCTATTCCATATAAACAAGTATAGTTCTTATCTTATATAAAGTTTTAGCAATATAGTCCAATTTCACCTCGTTGAAGCGCTATTATGGGTAAAATCGCATTACACTGTATATCAAAAAACGTTTGGCGACTTACCGGAAACATGGACTTGGTCTGTATGATGTTGAATTCGTCGAGGAAGTGCTGGGTCATGTTCAGAGCGTCCGTCAACATCGCGTGATCTGGATGACTCGCCGGCGTGTATTTGATGAGATCCTTTTAACAAATCACAGATCGTTAAAAAGCCCCAAGTCGGGTTCTTACAGGACTATTTAATTGTCCGCGGATTATACCCCTGGATTGTACTGCTATTGCTTTGTAGACTACCAAATTGAGGCAAATAATAATTGCCGTGCTTACATAATTCTATTGAAAAACTATGTAAGTGTATGCAAGTTTATTGAAACACTATTAGACTCTAGGACCTGGTTTGTGTAATGTTTTAGTAGGAGGCGCGTCTAATATAGTTCCAAACTAGAGTTAATACAGTTTAGGCTGACATTCAGAGACGAAAACTGAAGCTAAGACCGGTCTCAAAAATGTCAAAATGTACGTGATTTGGACATTTGTAAGACCAGTCTTTGCTTAGTTTTCGTCTCTGAATGTCAGCCTTAGTGTATCTGTAAGCAGTCTACTCAGAAGCACAATAGCGGGACAGCCCTTTGATGAGCGAGATACCCTTTGTAGCAGCTTTGACACACCACCGCACGGCACCATTCCTCCGACTTCGCCTTGTTCTACCCTGTAATTATGTGAGTAGTTTTTGTTTCTTATTTGTAACTATTTATGCCGTGCCTTCTGATTCTTGTGATGTGTCAATTTGTCGCAATCAATGCTGTACTGTTGACCTATTAGGGTTTAAAGTTTTAATTGAAACGGCGTCTATATGGATCAACGTCGTGTATTGTACTGTTGGCAGCATGTTACATTATACTTATATGACTATGAATGTATGGGTAAAGGCCTTCGCAGACGAGCGACTTTTGTCTCCAAGGCCAAAAGACCCTGAATCGTGTAAAAAATGTCCTCCGAGTTCTTGTCGCGGACTCAACGCCTACGGTATGTGGCCATTGTTCCCCGGAAATTTAGTAAAGCGTACGCTATGGAAGCGAATATTCTGAGATTACGTTGTGTTGTAATTTACATGAAGTTGAAAAAGAAAATGCATTTTAAAAGAAAACACCGAACTTTTGTCCAGTCCGGTCTCTTGATGTCCACGGTAACTTGAGGGACATTTTGTGTGGGGTACTTTTAGTCCTTCGCTTGCGTTATTCGATATAATTTATAAGAGATCTATATCGACGTACAAAAAAGTAACCGGGGGATAGTACCTTGTCTGCGCAGGCCTTAAGGTGTCACCAAACTGCATTGCCCTTCTTTCTCTACTCACATGGAGGACGAGCGCGTTCTTCTGCACCCTGGCCACGGGCTTGTGGAGAAGGTCGTCAAGCGACACGGGCTGTCCGCGGCAGGCGATCTGCTTCGTGAGGTCGGCGAACCGCGGCGAGCTGCCGCACCGCCGCCGCACCGCGTCCGTCGCGCGCCCGTAGTTGTGGAGGAACGCGCCGTACACGTTTATGTTCTCCGCCTGGATGAGTGGGACAGTAGCGTGGTAGCGCAGCGGTAGTTCGCCAGCTTTTCAATCGGAAGGTCGTGGGGTCGAATCCCGGCATGTACCAATGCTTTGTTTTCTAAATTATGTGAACTAGTGACGTTATAGTAGCGATACCACTCGCTAACCGTGAAGAAAAACATCGTGAGAAAACCCTAAGTGTTAACATACCTCAGCGCTTGTTAAGTACAATGGCCCAGCTGTGAGGCAAAGTGCGGGAATCTCACGTCTATCTAAACTAAATTACTGGATGAGTGGTTATTGTGATCCGGAGTCAAAGTCTAAAGGCTTTTATTCAATGTAGCGCAGAAACTGCGACTTAACATTACGTTAGACTTAGTTGTTCGTCTTAAGATATACGATTGTTTTGGAGAAAAAAAAGACTCAACTTCGCCTGTTTCTTCTTGGTAATACACAGAAACGATAGTAAAAGAAACATGAAGAAACTTGAATTCACAATCTGACAGTTGTTAATATGCGAAATATGTTGAAATATGTTGTTAATATGCGGACTAAAGTCCATCCGAGACCATGGCGCCTTTGGCTAAATACTGGTTACTTAAATAAGATAACAATTAAGGTATAAGAAATCCCATTTCTTTTACACTTTTGGCAGGGACATTTATGTTAGTGACAACCGTTATTCTAAAAAGAATTCACTACGCATCAAACTCGTTAAACAATTTAAATTTACAAAATTAATCTTCTTAACTTTTACCTGTTTATTAAACGACATAACCTGTTTATACCGAGTTTACGTTTGTCCCGATCCCAAAGTAAGGGTAAGACAGAATATGTTGTTACATGCTCAAGAAAAAGCTTTCAGTACAAAATAAGCGTTCAGTACTTACCATTTTCTTGAAATGTATACCGACGGAGAGAGGCTCCTCCCAACTGGCGACGGCCGCCTTCAGGCCGACCAGAAAGTTCTTGTGGAGCTCGTGCAGCTCGGAGATCTTGTAGAATATAGTGTTGAACTCCTCCTCTGTTATCACAGGCTGGGACGTCGACAGTGTCGCTTTGATCGCGTTCATGTACTGGTGGAGTATTAAAATATAGTTGGCATACGATAAGGGTATTGACTCTCGGTGGTCACACGCAGTTGTACATTTTACGGCGAGGAAAGAAAGAAGTGGCGTGCCTTGGGGTGGTCTATGTGTACCCTACCTTATTAAGGCTGTTTTTACGCGGAGGCGGCTTTTTAAGTGATTGAAATATGATGTTTGGGTTTGATGGGTAATTCAATTGGTTATCCAGTAATACAATTTTGATTGAGAAAATTTGATTCCGAAATTAATAAATAACTTCCACAATTCCACCGACGCAACACGACCACTTGTCCTGGTTCCAAACTAGGATACCCTGTGCTATGGTAACCAGGCAAGGACATCACGAACATGGAAAACACCCAGACTGAGGTCGTTTGTACAAATGTACGGCAGCACCCACTGAGAATCGAGCCCAGTACCTCCGCCGTTGTAATCAGAGACGGGATGCAGCGATATCACGCTAGCGGTCCAGCGAGACCAAAGCGGCAGAAATAATTTTGGAAACAACTTTTTTTTAATAACTACTACGTATGGAAAAACAAAAAAATATGTTTTATTTTTTAAATTATGTAAAATGGATGTAATTTAAATATCCATCAAACCCTCAGACCACACTCATCAAAACTTAATGCATCAAGCGCAGTTAGGCATAGGCATATTATTACAATATAAAAAAAACTGGGTGAGATAGCATGCTTCACGTGAGAACAGCCTTAAAACAGCACTTTTCAACAACGTTGAAGTTACCTCAGATAACATCCTCTTACTGAAAATGGTAGAACAGCGTCGTGAAAGCTAATCCTTTACTTTTTTGCATTCTAAGTTACTATCTGATAAATTAGCATGTCGTCATTTAGGAACTTTGAATCGATAATTTTCTACCTCTACGGTATGTCTCCCAGTCAATAGACCTTGTCTATCCAACAGGACATATTAGTCACAAACAAAGTAAGCAGCTACTTGTAATAAATACCTTTTCCATGACGTACAGACACTCAACGTAGACAGTCTCACTCTCTATAATACTTGTGACGATGCAGCGGTGCATGGTGAGCCTCTCGGCTTCCGCATTGCTGTTGTTGGACTCCTGCAAATAATATATATCCTTCTAACACCGAGCGTGCTAAATTTTGTACGAAAACAATAGTAATTTTCAATCCGAAGTCCGGTTACGTCTAGTTTTAGCCAGTTAGAACTAGGTGCCTACACTTACTCTTAGTTAAATCTAATATAAGACGATTGTTTTCGGGTAAAACTAGGTCTAGCCGGTATCATTCCGGCTACAACTAGGTTCAACCAAACCCTAGTGGCTGATACTAGGTCTAGCTGATATCATGCCGGTACAACTAGATTCAACCAAACCCTGTTGGATAAAACTAGCTTGAAACGGTAACAGCCGAAATGCGACTAAAAACTAAATGTGGCAATAAAATGTACCTCTGCAAGGCTGCTAGTTTTGTGCAACTCAAAATGTCAGTGAAGATAGAATTGTTCTAATAAATAACTTGTGTTATTGATAATTGTTTTTAATAACTCAATCACTCAAGCGACTGCATAGATCTGGATGGATTATACTTAGTCTGGATTAGCACATTGCAACTTTTTATACCGGAAAAGTTTACATCAAAATTTCCACTCAAACGACAAAGAAATACAAGACCCTTCTATTAGAACCTATTTGCTGACGTTTTATTAGGATTGTACCAAATACCAAACCAGACCAAACAACTTCCTTTCCTTGATATAAAATAGATTTCTAGCCTATCTCTAGGTTTCTGGAAAATTTATAATTTCTTAACGATGTGTTATCGGCGATAGAGAGCATTTGCATTTGATATAATTCTCGTTGTTAACTAGTTAGCGTTAACTTTAGCAAGATGGCTTTAGGTGAAAGAAAAAAAACTGACAACAGTTAACAGTTGTTGACAAATTGTGAACGTAAGAGAGGGTAGGTTATTTATCAAATCTATTTATATCTAGATAGTTATATCCGTCGTCGAGTCAGTCACCGATCCTCTACTACTAACAAACAGTCAACCAGAAGCGATCGCTTTTGTAATGTGGTGTTGTGTAGGTCTCATATAATTACTGCTCAAAACAATTAGGGGAAGTTTTCAAGGTTTTTAAATGTAACTGGCCACTAAATATAAATGTTATTATGTCACTTTAACGAAATTAAAAACAAAAGCACACCAGCATTTTTGTTAATAGTTTATCAATAAATTTTTTTGTAACAATACTCAGAAGACATGAGTTTAACACTAACAATAAGTTTTCTGTGCTTAATAAAACAGTTAAGAAGAATCAATGGCCTCACTTTGTTTTTAGAATTGCTAACAAAAACGCTTTTCTGTGTTTTATTTTCATGGTTCATGTAAATAAAAAACAAAAGAGCGTCTCTTTAATATTTGGTGGGCAGTTATTATGAAAAAAAACAAAGAACTTTTATTTATTCCATATTGAAATCTTATTCCCCTAATTGTTTTGAGCAATATAGTTTATAAGATCATAGTCACAAACAAAATTAACTACTGAACCCTAAACCACATAATGTGGTGTTCACATTATACAACCCAAACAGTAGCAAACCAGGAGCGTTGTTTAGAGTTACAAAAACCATACACAGCCGATAGGGAAGTGTTTTGGAAAAGTAGGTAGTAACGAGTGGTGTATGAAGTCTATACTTCAAGTATAAAGTATCCGAGCTTAATGCAATAGCGAGTGCGCCGGGAGCCATGTCTGTTTTATTTGCTACAGTCGTAGCAATCTGTCGTTTAAGCTACATTGATTCATTTGACATTGACAGTAAGTACGAGCTCGTATATTTTTTCTTGATGAATAATGTAACGCTGCTTTCGGTTAGGCTTGCAAGAGACATTTTTTGTGATTCGCTCGAATTAGGACGGGCGTTCGTAGAAAACATCGCGAAATTAAAATAAATAGCACCCTTCAAGTTGTATCAAAACTGAGCATTATGATTGGCTGTAAACATAAATATTCTCATTGGCTTCACGTGTTATAACTAGTTATTTTTTATCATATCAGTTATTTCAGACTTTGTCCGCATGGGATTTGGGGAAAAAATAATCATAGTTATACAGTGCATTAATAATCCCATATTAATATATCCTGTAATGAGGGCCCTACTCGTCAATACAAACAACTTAATGCTGTATGTAGGTGACAAATGATTTTTTTGCTATTCGTAAACTTTCACAATATTAAAAGTTATTCGCACAGACGTGTGGAGATCTCAATTTGGCATATATTTTGTGTAGTACCAAAATTACCTAAGTTCCAAGTATAACTATTTTGTACTACTAGTAGAACTCCCTTTTCGAATAAATGTAGGTTTTTTACATCCGGTATAGGCTGCTTACGCTGTCTAATATAATGGTATGATGAAAAATAACTAGTTATTTTTTCCCCAAATCCCATGCGGACAAAGTCACGAACGCAACTAGTGGAGTTATAAGAAACTTTATAAAAACTTTTAAATCTAGGTTCCGACACAAGTCGTGTAGAGAACGCTATCTATGGACCATTTTACGATGCTCTACTTTTCAACGACATTGCTGAAATCCTGAGTGAACTTGACAGTAATGGGGTAAGATCCTATAATATAAATTAACCTTTTCTCCGAGTTCTAGCTTATACCCAATAATTTATTTCCAGCATTCACCACTAGATGCGTTGCTAAACAGCGAAAGCGAAAGTGAAGAGGATGTCGACGACTTACTTTCGGAATATCAGCATTTCTTGGAAAAGGCGCACAAGCAAAGAAAATATTATTTGGAAAAAAATAAACCAAAGAACAAAGTGCCCTTATACCGGCACGACGCTTATGTGAAAAACAAGGCAGGCGTCACCCCAAAATACGACGACTATTATCCTAGCAACATATATAAGTCTGACATTCTAAAGTTCCCTCGATCATATTACAACCCTCCTTTAGAGTTTTTCATTCCAATAAATCCCAAAAGGAACTACTACAGCAATGTAGAGATCTCAGCAGACCCAGCATCTAAGATTGCGAATAATATTCAGGACTCTGGACTAAGACAAATGGAATCGTATCAAATGAGAACCGACTACCCCATTTTACCTATTCAATTTATGACCGCTAAACAAAACGAAAACAAAAAGTACTTTAATCCAGAGACAAAACAGCTTCAGCAAACTCTTCCACTACTTGATCAACTTACTAAGTCAAATCGTGACGCGGAAAATTTCTTTAATATACATATCAAAGTTGAAATACAAACGCCCAAATCTGTGGGTGCCGCTCGTGCTCACCACTGCAGAAACTACACTCAGGGCAGAGCATGGCCAACAGATAGTAACACTGACAACGTGGAGAATGCACCATCGACAATTTCCGTGCCATTCCCTTATTACAATTTCCCAATGCCAATGGAAATGATATCCATGAATGCTCATAAAAACAACAAAGTCGATGGAGCTCAATATCACAAAATTATGATTCACAAAAAGAAAAAATCTAGATCTGGCAGTGCGAACAAAAAGCATAGAAAGAAGTTGATCTCTTTTCACGATGTCAAATTCGACCCTAGACCACAGACACCGACATTTTTTTTAGAAACTTTCGCTAGCCCTACATCTAATCATTTAAATATCACAAATATAACTGAAGATAGTTCTGTCCAAGTGACACACAAACCGGACAAACCGAATGTAATAATAATTGAAACCACGTTGGACCCAATAAAAACGAATGATTCTATAGCGAAAGAAGCTGTTTATCTACTAAGAAATAACACAATACATGAAAATGCTACAGAAGAAATTCCAAAAATCAAAAATAGCATAGAAGACGACGATTTAAAATTAAACTCAAGCGGAGTAACCGAGAAATCAAAAAACTCACGAAAACGCAGAGATATTTTGGTTAATAGTACAGTTACCATAATCACTACTAGCACTCAAAAACCAAAACAAAAGTTGGAGGAAAAGAAAAAGGTGGAACGATTTTTATTTACAGACACTGAGCTATTATACTGGCCTAATACCAACGCTTCCCACAATTTAACAGTCGCCAAAAAGAATATAACAGTATTAATTCTAGAACGCGAACATAACAAAGCTAAACTAAACATATCTAAAGAAAGCATTAGACTCGACCACAAAACAGCATTAGAGAAGGCTATATTCGGCGAGGTGAATTGGGACGACATCGACACAGTAGCGCCAGTATTTATGTCTTTTGTCGGCAAGTACATTAGAGGAGTGCTTACTTTCTGTTCACCAACTATTTGTCACTCTATGAAATGTGCCCAGAAGCAGTGCATTCACAGACTCTGTGCGCCAAGCGAAAGATTCAATAACAACGGACATTGTGTCGGATCGAACAGTACAGGTACGTTTTTTATCTTAGTATAGGAGAAAAAATACTTTAAACAATCTGAATGGTGTATTGTGTGCTTTCAGATAGTGTAGCATCTATGGAATCTATAATGGACTTGCCGTCGAATCTAGCCTTTGAAGTAGTAGACATTCTACAGGACAAAATGCCAGGAAAATTGTTTGGAAAAGTTACTCTTTGCATAAGTCCTAAGTGCATAACGTTTGCATCAGCCAAAAAGTCCTTTCTGAAACATAAATGTTCTATCAAGGATTTGAATTCGTCCGGCCATTGCCAAAATGTAAAGAACTTAAAAAACCTTTAACAATGGGTGTAAAGTACATGGTTATATGTATAAATTGTTTACAAAATAAAGTTCGTTAGTAGTTACATGTTTGCTTTATGACGTTTGATTTCCTTCTGAAAAGAATTGGATCACTCTGAGGATTTAGCTGTGTGAAAGCATCAACATGAATGGAGATTTTGGGTTAAATATTTTGATTACGCTTTTACTATTGCAAGCAACAAATACTAAATGTGGGGTAAGATATTTGAATTATTTACCTAATTAAATAAAATAATTATTTTTATTTTAAATGTAAAAAAAATTAAATTTCAGAAATTTACGGAGAGTCCAAACTATCTTTTCATAAACACATGGATGCAGCCACATTTTGAAAATTATAAGAATTTAAATTTAGAAAACTTATCAATGAAAAACTTTGAGGCAAATGTAAAAAAATACCACGCAATGGATTTATTTGACTACTATCCTGGCCGCCAACAAAATCCGACAGAAATTGTAAGTGGCATTAAGAGAGTTATTAAGGAGTTCAATAAATCCAATAACGCTACTTTTGCAAGACCACCGCCACCACCTGTCAATCCAATCGTAAAGAAATTGAAAGTATTGACTTCGTGCGACCATTTATTCCAGCAGTGCAACTATTTGTGTTGCCCTGAAAGTACTATCTGTATATTGTGTGTCCAAATTAAGATCAAAGCAATAACAAATACAAGCTGCTTAAAGGTTCCTACAAACGCTTTCCAGTACAGGCGAGTGACTAATACACTACTCACAAGGATTATAAAATCTTTAAAAGACTTCATAAAAAAAATATACACATGAACATTTCAATACAACATTTATTGTTATTTATATTTTAATGTTTAATTATAGGGAAATCTACAACGTAAAACTTTTTATTTCTAACAGGTAGTTAGAAATTGATTATCTGAGTCTTTATTATAGTTATCATGGTGTAATTTAGACGACAGTCTTTGGACAAAAGTTATCCGGTCGGCATACCAAACAGTGGTATCTGTTAATCTCGAGCAGTTAAGTTAGAACACGAGATTTCCTGGCTCGGTCGTTTGTAGTTCATTAAGTAAACATTCCCGAAGATGTCTTATCTCGTGGCCGATAGGGACTGGGCTCTATAAAAGCTGCACCGATACTGTTCAAACACGTATAATCTCGTTAGAAGCTGTAATAACCAGACCCGTCGCCATGGTGTCACACAAAAAAAGCGTAGCATTGTTTTTCTTAATGTGCACAGTCAGCCGCGTTCTCAGTAAACCTACAGAAAGTGAGTAACACAAAATTTATATTTGGGTTAAAATAAAACTAACGCTTATCATCACTACTATAAGAAAATTCGTGCTTCGCATTTGTTGTCACTAAATCAATGCGCGCTTACAGGTCCCCTAGTGGAAGGGCGTGGGATCGGCTCCACAATCTGGGGATGGTTGAGTTATCCTTTTACTGGGTGGAGTTGGGGACCCGAGGAGCCCTTACCAACCCACTTCCCATTGGTAGCGTCGACTACAGAGAACCTTTTACAATACACGTCGACTGCGCGCGGCCCATTTGACTATTTGGAGGTAACTAGACGTAACGTGACCGTCTGGTGTAACGACCACACTTGCACCACCATGAATTGCGACAAGGGCACGTGCTCAAACGTCACGTGCAGCATATATGACACGACCATGAACGGGGAATGCCGGGAGTACAAGACCACTGTGCCCGTGGAAACAACCACGGTCAAAGCAAAGGTGCCTGAAACATCATCCGTCCAACCAGCGGTTACGACGAACGATAAAGTAGAGATCCATCCAGCAGAAGAAAAGCCTACAGATCTAGAAGCGGTTATGTCGTCAACAGTGCCAGAGATAAATAATCCAATTTATCCACAACCGAATAAATCAGAGAAGGTAGAATCGAGTCCCCAGAATAAGGTGAGTATTTTATGTGTGCATATATTACCACAGCTCACAACACCATTATAAACAACTGAACCAGTAAGAATTTAAAACGTGAAAGTGGCACTACAGCTTTCCGCACCTAAAATATCAATATAGAGAATAGCCCTCTAACTGGTAGCGCAATTTCTGTTCGGGGTGTCTAGCTAGCTCATTTTTATCTTTTCATATGTATTGACAATTTTAAGTATGGCCCGAAGGCACTAAGGTTTTCTTGCGATTTTCTTTCATAGTGTAGAGTATGGCTACAAGTTGACAAATTTACGTAACTTGGAAAACAAAGAATGTTTATTTCATAATATTGGTACATGCTTACCCAAAATTACCGGTGTTTTCGTCGGTCATTCTAGGCAGCGACATGTTTACTTATTCATATATTAACCATTGATTAGATAGTTCTAGGAAACGATAATCATCTTAGAGGCGTGACGACAAAACGAGTATGGACGCTGAGTACATTTACAAGTCAGAAAGGGCACCTAATATTTTTTTATCGCTAAATACCCGGGACGAGGTCGATGTAAAATTATATCGAACGATAAATTAGAGACTTGTCAAATTATGAAGTATATATAGAGTATGCAAATAAAAGTAATTATTTTTCAATTACAGGTGTAACATCAATTGGCGATCCCAAAAGTCACATTCTGTCGGAGATGAATGAGATGTTATCACAGTATCTTTACAAAATGTTCGAGCGTTACGCCACAAGCCTTACTAATGTACTGATAACAAAGCTCGAATATGACTCATTTTGCGCGGAAGGAATTTGCTATTACACAACCTGCAAGCGCGAGTTATTTCAAACACAATACTGCATGTACCACCTCACAAGGAGTGAGACCAAATGTTCATCGACTAAACCGATGGGGTCGTTCAAGTTCAACATTCATCAGACTGTGCCGTCTCTAACACGAAATGTAGAAACGAAAAATAAAGTTCAAATACTAGATAGAGAACCTACAAGTTACAATATTGAGGATAATAACATTAACAATGAGGTAGCCACTGGATAAATCAAAATATGCTTCAAACTACACCCAGTTCCAGTAAGAAAAAAATAAAGCTTATCTATTTAAGGAACTATTGAGATAAGATGTTTTAAAGTCAGTCTTAACTACAAATTGTTTGCTAACATTATTATACCATGAACTATCATTGAAATATTTTATTTTCTTTGTAAAAAAGTGTTACTTTCAAAATTTACCATAATTGTTTCATATCTTAATTATTATTAAATGTAATGAAGAGATAATCGTTGGTCATGAAAACGGAAAAAAACAAACAGTCAATCCTATTGCATCTTGTTTGCAAAAACTTCAATATTGCGGTCCACAATATAGTATATTCCATTTCAGGTTACTTTTCGATAGAATACGGTGTTATTATATTGTTACGAATATAGTGTTATTTGATTCACTCTGAAAAATTAAAAAAAAAAAACCTTATTTTACTTTTTTAGCGTTGATTACATTGACTCTAATAAAAAGTAATGTAAAACTGAATAAATAAAAGCACACCTTTCCCCGAAGCGCATATTAAAATCACGCTGTGGAAGGGGAGCAAAATAATCAAAGATGTGGAGTAAAATTATAGATGTACCCTCTCCCTCATTAACCCTAAAAATCAGTATCTATTGTTAACACCCGTCGGTTGACTAAAATGCACACATAAAAAAACTGACAGCTGTTAACAATATTAACAATAGATTTACAGAGAAACCGAGGTTAGCCACTTACTTGGTGCTGCAGTTTTCTCAGTACGGGCGGCGTGGCACTGGCCTCAGTATCCGAGGATATGGCCCTCAGGAACAGTGGAGTGTCAGATGAGTCCGCCAGTTCGGAACCAGCCTCGCTCGGTTCCGGACCTTCTGCTGCTTGCCTATAGATAGAATATTATGTTTTATCGTATATCTAAAATATTAAAATGAATCGGTGAATGTGTCGGTAAGCGCAAATCTCGAGAGCAGCTGAACCGATTACGCTAATTCATTTTTATAATATTCCTTGAAGTATGAGGATGGTTCTTACGGAGAAAAAAAAATAAATGTCTGTTAGGCGGTACGAAGTTCGCTGGGTCAGCTAGTAGAAGATAAGATAAGAATATTCTTTATTGTACACCAGAGCACATATTATAATTGTAACACATGTAAAGATACAATTACAATTGGCGGCATTACTCCTAAAAGCAATTTCTTCCAGACAACGGAAAGTCATAGATATTACAGAAACAAATTTGATATTAGTAGGTACAATTGGCGGGCTTAATACTAAAAGCTATAGAGTTATTTCAATGTTCAGCTGTACGATAGGAGAATGAGGAATGATTGAAAAATCTTTTGCGTCACTAAAGCCAGGTCCACTGTGACCTCTTATTGTGTTTTTCTAACGCCTGATACGTTTCTCTAACAAAATATGTAAAACAAAACACGCAAACTGTTATCTGAGATGGATGGATAAGTTCAATAATTTTTTGACGTTTTTGTTCACTGCAAAATCGCAAACTCTCTGTTTGTCAAAGCTATGTTAGCAAACAAATGTTTTGTTAGAATTTTAGCGCAGTGGACCCTAGATCAGTGAAACAAAGCTATAGAACTAGACATACATGTTTCGCTGACAGAGTGATTCGAAAAAACCCGGTAGAAATCGAAGGGGTACGCACACATTCACGCAATGACTTAGTGCGTCTTGTAAATGTAATGGCGGCTTGATATGAGTGACGTGACACAGACATACATGATGCGCATTCATAGTTAACACTGACCGGCCCCGTTAAGAATGCCAACTTGGCTGCCATCTTATGGCTACACTTGGAGAGCCCAGATTGCGGATCTGTGCCTTCTAATAATTTTATGCTGTATGTAGGTAATTCAAAGAACTTACTGTATGAAATAGTGTATATTGACATAGTTAGGTGCAACGGCGCAGGGGGGCGAGTCCGGCGCCCGTGGGGCGGTCGGCGCGCGGGAAAGAGGTAGGGTGCTTGTCCCGCTGGAAGCGTCGTCGGCACTCGAGCCTGTACCTCCTATAGAAAGATAATTTAGATCCCAATTATATCTTCTATAAAGTGTTCCCTGTCTATTTTCAACAAGCAAATTGTGATTAGATGACAAATTAACGGCAGTCACTCTATAGTCGGGTGCATATTGTAACATTATTGTCAAGGTCCCCGTAAAAAAAAAAATTAAAATTACACCCTTCATAAGAAGATAGATAAAATCTACTTAAGTGTTACTATTTCAAGTCCTAAACGTCTGATGCTAATTTTACGTTTTTAAGAGTGCAATGTAACAACAAACTGTATTCACAATTTGGTACAATTGAAAATAGAAAAAAATATTAAGTGTGAATAACTAGAAAAAAATTTACAACTCTGGCACCAAATATAATATCTCTGGGTATTACGTACAGTCTTAAAGTATTACATAAACGCACCGGCTTGAATGTAGACGTATTCGCCATCGTTAATGTCGACGGGCACTTGGTCGTAATAAGGCTCGTCCTCAGTCGCGAGCGCGGCGCCGTCGGAGACGTTCTCGAGGGAGGTCGGCGCTGACTTATCGGCCTCGTTGCTGTCGACCTCGTTGCTGTTAGCCTCGTTGCTGTTGGCGTCGTTGCTGTTGGCCTCGTTGCTGTCGGCGGCCTCGGTCAGCGGGAGGTCGGGCGTGGTCGAGGTGACCTCCTCGTCGATGGAACGTGGCGTCGCCGCGCCGCCTGAACGCTTGCGCTCCGAAGAGAGAGAGTTTATCGACTCGTATGACTTCACCTGTAGTTGAGAGATGAGCGACAAAAATAATTTAGCGTTTACCCAAAATATTGTGAAACCGAGTTATGTGTCTAGTGTCCACTACTAAATAAATAACTCGGGCCGTTTATATTTGCTGTAATTTACGTCTTTAGCATGGTTTACAAGACTAGGCAGTAAAAAAATATATAGTTTTAGATTACGTTAGAGCCGGAAATGCCATTGAAATTAATTTCACTTCATTTATTTATTGCAAAACCGAGTAGACCGAATCCGAATCAGTATTGTTCCCATAGTCTCAATACTGAATTATAACAGCAAACATGTTGAAAATTCAATTCCATTCAAATTCAATTTAGTTACATTGTGACTAAAACATAATCTAGAAAAAAAGCTAAATTAATCCCGTATAAAAAAGTGCGTTTTATTGTAGCGAGATTTAAACTAAAATAAACTGCGTGAAAATAAAGCGAAATGTAAGCCAAGGTGTAGGTCTAATGGTTTTTGGACTCGGCCACCCCACACGGCGCCGGTTGAGAGAAGACAGCTAGTCTTCAGCGTCGCTCTCCAAAATCGGGTCGAGTGACTAACAAGCTCAACCACAAACCCGCTTCTTGATAGAAGGCTGTCTTCCGCCACGTCAGTTTCCAGAAGTAGTTAAAGAGACTAGCACTAACCCGTTCGCTGATGGAGGGCGTGGAAGCCCGGCTGGCGATGGACTCGCGCGACTCGGCGCCGCGCAGGCGCCGGCTGAGCGACGAAGGCGGGCTGTCCTCGGCCGCCCCGCTTTCCGGCAGCGAGGCGCCACGTTTGCTGAACACTTTCGGTGGTGGCCTGAAAGTGACGCTATAGTAAGACCTGGAATTTTCGCTCTTGGCCTCTAATTGGACAACTGTTTCGGGCATAACGAGTGAAGATAAAGAATGTTTATTATTTATTTCAACTAGCATACCATATCGTCCAGTAGTTTTACCAGAAAAATGTAAGCTGTGTTGCTCGGAAAGTCAAAACTAAACTAAATTGCTCAATTCGTAAAAGTGGAAGTAAAAGATTAGCAGGTTTTAATTAGCGTTTTAATTTCAATAAACCTTGCGCAAGTAACAATTCCGAAAACGTTATTATTTCCGCGGTGCACGGAAGCGGTGGAATGCAGTAAGCGGGCGTTAAAATGAAATAACCCTCATACGCATTCATTCAAGGTTTACATTAATGGAGCAACAGGATGGCCAGTCAGCGTGAACGGGCGGTATAAAAAGATAGTTTGCTGTATGTATTATGGTCGTAAAAAGTTTGAATATGCTGAAAATATGGGTTAAAGAACTGATACTTACTTAGGTGGTACTTTCTTCTTGGCAGCTCCTGATGAATCAACGGGACTAGTGTCGGGAGACTGCAGCGGCTCGTCCGCTTTCTTGGACGCATTCTCGGCGGCCTTCAGGCCATTAACTTCGATGACGGTGACGAAATCACCGGTCTGTGATGCTGGACGGTTCTTCGACGGCGTACCGTTACTTTGTTCGTTGCCTATTCGAGAAAAAAGACAATCAATCCTGTTAAACCACAAAACACTATGACGCACATACAAAATATGAGGTCAGGAAAGGATCTTGATCACTATGGCCATTTGACCCGTAATGTCGCGGCGAATAAGAAATTGCACTTTTTTTTTAGTTAGATAGAATCTATATTAATTAATTGTATGAAAAATTAGGTCACATAAACTTATAGGAGCTTAAGAAACGAGTTTTTGGTGGCTGTGACTATTTAGGATAACTCTTTTCCCTTATGGATGTCGGCTAGGCCCTGTAACATAAAGCTAGAATTAGTAATCAACTTACAATTGTCTCAAATGAAAACTCAGGAATGATCGGTTGGGCGAAGTTTAACACTAATTAGTTGACCCCACTTTATCCTGTCCAAATTTCAATATCGTTTTGTGAAAGCCTTTATAAAAGCACTTTCAGTTTATACCGAATTAACAAAAGACGACAGTCGGCACTTCTACCTGCTTCGATATCAACCCTTCGTATGTCCCCACTGCTGGGACACGGGTCTCTTCCTGAATCGCAGGAAGGTCATACTCCACCACGGGTGCTAAGGCCGGATTGGTAGAGGATTGTAAGACAGTGGCGGGCCTAACTGTCAGAAGTTATCAAGCCGAATAAGGCATACTTCTGCCTGGTTAACGCCACGGAAACCTAACACAGTCCCATGAATAGTTAAGTGGCTCACCATTTTGCTCGTGGCTGTCGCTACGACGCACCACCTCGCTGTTGCAGCGGCGCCGGGCCGCCTCGGTCAGGCTCGAGGAGATCTCGTTGATGCATTGGTTCACAGAGTTTCGCTCGCCCGAGCGCGCCGGCTTGGCGCGAAGCTGCACCTGTCATAAGAATGTATTGATTGTAGGGTTATAAGCCCATCGCGAGCGTAAGGAAGCCTTTTATTGACTATGCCTGCATGTCTGTCGGGTCGCATACCCCACATCTATATCATTCTTACAGATTAGTCGGCCGTATTCCTTGTCTACAGACAACAGAATGGCGATAAGTGTGCAGCCAACTAAGTCGCAGGTTTCTGATCAGACTCAGACCAGTAAAAGTAACCAACATTGAAACTTTTGTGGTTTTAAATTATATTGATAGTTGAACTACTCCATAGTAAACAATTGGTGTTGTTGACATAGGTATGTGGAAGATGTACATAAGCGAGATGCTAACCTTGACTTCGGACGCGTCCATATTTTATGCTACGGAATCTTCGCTGTCTGATGCGAGCCAGACACTTCAGCCCGCATCACGTTTACGTAGCGAGTTGCTGTAGTGTGCGGTAGTCTATCCTCCGCAACTCTTTTAGGAAATGCCGGTATCGAGAATAACTGACAGTCCCTGCAAATTGCTGTTGTTTACCTTGTCACCAGAAGCGGACGCAGTCTCCGTTACGGATTATGGGCTATAGCAGAAGCTGTCGTCCGCATCGCCAGCGATTATTGCTGTCGAATACGGTACTCTACACTACCGCATGGCTGCTCTATCAGGCTCATCTGACAGTCGCAGCGAATTACTGTGGGTTACCTTGTCATCGGAGGCGTCCGCAGTCTCTGTTGCGGACTCGTCGCTCTTGCTGCTGTGGCCGAGACTGTCGTCCGCATCGCTCTTCTTCGTCAAAGAGTTGCTGTTCGATGATATTAAACCCTATAAAAGTTTAAATGTAATCAGTAAAGTGGAATTTGTTATCACCCCTACTATTATTATGAATGTGAATGTTTGAGAAGATGATGGATTGTCGTTGCACACGCAATTATCCGATTTTCTTGCTGGCAGTCGTATGTAATACGTGGTGTGTACCTAATAAAGGAAATTCTTTGGTATCCTAGTGTGGAGCCAGAATCAATGTATGTTCCAGTATGTAAATAACAAATAATAATAAGTGCGGAGATCTAAGCTCTCACAAAATCCTTGAGTTCTAACTATCTAAGGGTTGGTTCTCAGCTGCCACTCCATTATTGCCCTAATCCATCTCTTCCTGCCGGCGTCATGCCAAGACTTTTTTTAAATCCTGCAAAAATGCGTACGTCGTCTTACCTTAAACTTCAATTCAATTCTATGTGAAAGATTTTTTTGGGACAGCTATATTAGCACAAAATTGTTTCGTTTAGACAATTTATGCCAGAGAAATAATGAGCATTTATCATCATGCAATTCAATTAACGACAATCTAGTGGATACGAAACTAAAATGAATACTCCCAGTGGTATGGAATGTTGACATCAGTATTAGTGAGAGTTTCTTAGAAAAGCAGCCACAATCGACATTTCAACATCATATAGTATCTGGGAACTGACCAGATTAAAAGTGACTAATCATGAATGCACAATAGGTAGAAATTTTTCCTCTTTACTAACCTTGAATTTTAATACCTACCTCAATGACAAGTGGCATCAATGCAAGTTATTTAATTCTTTTCCCGATTGTTACTGTTGCTACCTAAATGGATACTTAAAAGTATTCATTTTTATTTATAACTATTTATATTTATTTTTCTCTAGCTGACCCAGCGAACTTCGTACCGCCTATCACTCGATTAATAATTTTTTTTATTAGATTTCTCTCCGTAAGAACCATCCTCGTACTTCAAGGAATATTCTAAAAAAAGAATTAGCAAAATCGATTTAGCTGCTATCGAGATTTGCGCTTACCAACACATTCGGGGATTCATTTTTATATTATAGATTACTCTTTAGCTTTGAATGTTAAGTATAGATAATTGTCTGCTTAAAATTGAATGGGTTTGGTAGTATTTATCGTATGTGTAATTTCTAATTATGTATAAGCAGTGAGAATACCAAGGGTAGACATGGTAGGTATCAAATTACTCATCCAGTAGTATGAGTCACCAACTTAATGTTTTCACTATAATGTTTATGCTCTGATTACATTGATATCCTTATATGAATGTAATTAATATTTGTTGTCTTTTTTAGTAAATTGCCTTATTGGTTTAGCAGACTATTACGCCAGAGGTCATAGGTTCATTTCTCACTAAGGATTGGCATTCATAATTTCAACAAATTATATTTTGTCTTTGTGTTTTCCATGCTTATTATGTCTTAGTAGAGTTTGAGATATGATGGAGTAGTCTAGTTTGGGACCGAGACTGATTGGGATTGTGATTCTGGGAATGTTATGTTATGCAAATGCAAATTATAAAAAAAAAAATATACTCCCGGACCTAAAAGAATTAAGACATTATAGAGCCATTTATTCGTTCAGTTGTTAATCGTTGTACAGTGAATATAAGTATAATTACTAACCTACTAAATAATACATTGTGTCACAAGAGCTAAGCATAGAAAGCTTTTACATAACACTGACACATAGATATGTATAGGTGTTTAATTAATTGGGCCATATCCATTAGGGACTTTAGAATACCTTCATGCAATTAACAAATTAGTTTTCGACATTGTTGACTGACACAACCATCACCTTCCCAATGTTGTGTAAATAGATGGATATGTGATATATATGCAGGATGACAATAAAGTCTAATGCCAAATGAAACCAGAAAAAAATAATTGTTTGTAATCATTGATTCATTTGTTTACAAATCATAATGTGCATTAATAATTACATCCAGAACAAAGTGAGGATGGTTTTATAACTTAACTTTGGCCTTTGCATCAATAGAGTTAATTTATAGAGTGTCCAGTGGCACCTTCCCCCCACCTATCCATTTTTATATAAGCAGCATAAGACCTATATATTTTCCACTACAGGGCGTAGAAATTGCTTTCTCTTAGACAGTGATAAAATTGACTTAATCACAATTTGAGCCTACCGGAATAGATATTCAATGCTGAAGTATGTGAATAAGTAGGCACTGAATACCTCATGAACACAAACCTTAAAAAAATGCAGCATTAAAACTGAATTAAACTATTTATTTATCATAATTGGCACTGTTACCATATGTAATTAACATATAACAGTAAAACATGTTGTAAGTTAATTACACATCTTGACACAGTGCAGTTGATTATCCAACACCTAATACATGCTAGCATAACAGTAAGTATAGTTTTTTCATATTCAATTGCTATGCCATTATTATTACATTATGCTATATTTAGTCACACTTCACAAAGCAATCCATGGATTATTAAATAATGACTGCATATTGCAACTGCAACTTTGCTATTTCGGTACTAATCAAATGTAATATTAAAAATACAACAATGTATGTATATTATGTTATATTTCTAAGTTAAGCTTTTGCATGATAGAGTCACAGACTGGTAGGGGAACATTTCAGTGCCCAAACAAAATATGGCAAAGTAGATGAGATATGAGGCAGTGTTTAGCTTGCATACATAAATGAATTCAGATGTAGATAATGTAGTTAGTCACCTGTATGCTATCGGAATCCTTATCGTCAGTCTCGATCACGTCAGCTGTGCGGGGCGGCGGCTCCTTGTCTTGCGACAGTGCCTTGTGCTTCTCTACGTCCGACAGCAAGGTCTCCAAGTACTCCACGTAGAACTCTTCTTTCTCCAACTCCTCTCTGAGAACGGCCACTTTCTGTTTGTGTTTCGCCAAGTTGGCCCTGACATCTTCCTCCCAAGCGGCTGGTAAAGCACTCTCCGGAAAACGTTGTACCCAGACTCGCTGAAAATCCCCGAAGACGCTCATCTCTTACAAAACGATTTCATGACAATTTTATGTTACGCTAATGACCAAAATACAAGCTAAATTTTATTTTATTGTAAAAAAATATCACAACAAATTGTCATCGTAGTTCTTTCTTCATTACAGTTCTGTCTGGTTTATGGGATTTTGTTTTTTCTAGTGTCTGCCACAGACTATCATCATAGTCTAATGGCCTGATTTTGAAACGCATCTGTTTCGAAAAACAGCTGTTTCTGTCAAAAATTAAAAATAAATTTGATTTTATTTATTTATCTGAGGTTTATTTTATACATTTTGCTAAAAAATGGATAAAAGCTATGTAAAGTCTACAATCGAGGGGCTGAAATCCACATCATCCTCGAAGGTACAAGAGTCCCTCATCAGGATTCGAGGTAAAATCACTGTAAACGACAGCGGAATTAGACTTTTTCGCGAGTGCAGTGGCTTGGAGCAATTGGTACCACATCTACGAAAACCTAATGAAAAAATCCTCGATATAACCCTCAGTATACTTGGAAACTGCTGTTTAGAAGAAGATAGCAGTTTAGCTGTAAGTACAATATAGTAAATTGTCTGACCTATAAACTCAAACCACAGATAGGTAAGTACCTATGTAGAGTTGACAGTACAATGACCTTAATATTTTATTTACAAAGTCGCGCGTATTGTAACTGAGAAGAGTGCATGTATGTTATACTCGATGTGATGTTGACTGCACCCCTGTATGATATAATTAATTTTATGTATAATTGATTCCTTTTTAGGTTGGCAAATTAAACAGTTTCGCTCCTCTCGTTGCCATACTAAAGAATGTATGTCGCGACAGTATAGTGGGCCGAGCTTGCCGCCTGCTTGGCAACTTGGCTCAACGGACCACCAATGCTGAGGGACTTCACAGCCATGGTGCTGTCACAGCACTGATAGCCCTCATAGAGAAGAGAGACAGAAACACCTCCTACCCTACCCTCACAATGGCAGTCAGGGCTTTAAGACAGTTGTGGATGGTAAATGAGAAGAGGGAGGAAATGCTAAGTCTCAATGCAGTCCGGTGCATAGCTATCTTGCTGGCCACAGAGTGTGAATCGGCCGGAGTCATCAAGTCCTCCAATGCACACAAGGAAAGTGATGGCTTCAGGAAAAGTCAGGAGGAGCTAGTTACTGGGATTCTGAAATGTTTGGGCTACTTTACTACTCATGCCACAAATCAATGTGCTGAACAGGTAAAGTTTATGTTAATAATGTATTATGGTTAGAAAGT
This sequence comes from Yponomeuta sedellus, assembly GCA_934045075.1. Lineage (NCBI taxonomy): Eukaryota > Metazoa > Arthropoda > Insecta > Lepidoptera > Yponomeutidae > Yponomeuta > Yponomeuta sedellus. The sequence continues at coordinate 16,744,660 of OW203733.1, read as the reverse complement.
TGTGACTGGCTCATTGTTTAGTGCTAACATGACTTTCATGCTAGGTGTGTATTCTAGTCCTTATTACCAAAGTACTTCAATTTGTTTAAAAGGCTTCAGTCTTTCTGGGTATTTCCTTATACATATACTTACAATATTACAGGTTATTCTAGTTTGACCACAGATAAAGCTAAATAACATTAAATAGCTTTATTTCATATGTGTTTTCCTAACTTCATAGATAATTTTGTTAACACTTATTCTACAGATCCAAGGTGATGGTCGAGGATATCAGTGCCTGGTGGCACTAACTAAGACATATGAGTCAGTGGCATTAAAGTGCCTAATGAATCTCTGCTACTTGTCCTCTTGCCGAATGCTGCTCGGCACCGCCGGTTTGGTGGAGTGCCTTGTTGGTATACTGAAGAAGATGTCAGGTAATTTTCATTCCTAATGCTTTCTAACAATATCATTTAAGAATTAGCGGTAGCGTAATTGTTGTAGACCACACACATGTGCATCAAGGCGTGCTGCATTATGTCAGCTTCTGTGTTCAAATAATGTTGAATCTGAGTCGGCTTTAAGTAGTGTCTTTGGCAGCTCCATAGCTTTTTTTTGCGTAATTTGAGAGGAACGCAAAGCAAATTATCATTGCTCTCTATGCTATAGAAGTGTCATGGTGGCCGGAAGGGGCGGCGCGTGCGCTGGCGCAGCTGAGCGGCGAGTCGGTGAACCGCTCGCGGCTGCGACATGCGCAGGGCCTGCCGTTGCTGCTGGCCGCCGCTAAGGATCACCCTGAAGCCATGCACGCCTTGCTGCAGTATGTCTTTGATGACACTTGTGAGTATTTGACCTCTCATCAATAACAGTCACTTTTGTTATGCTCACGTGGCGAGCACATGTCAACTCCGCGCGCGCACTACCAACTCAAACATTCCTGCATCGCGTAATCAAAGTGTTTCGCATGACATACCGTAAATTATAACGTCCGACTAACAACAATTGGACCGGCATACGATCTACCCGGCGGGGCTACCCTTAATAGTGGAATAGCACGATCACCCGCTATTCACTCTCAGTATTAATAAACGGCATCAAAACACTGCTCGGTTAATTATCCGCAACATGCAGAATCGAATTGCACTGCCTCCTTGAATCCCACTGGGAGCCACTGTACTCTGTTTTTTTTTCAAATGGCCTTAGCTGCTACTTATCTTTCCCTGTTTGTGATATTTTGGTCTGGTTACCATCTCACAAATAATTTTATTCTAGTATGAAACGATGATTAAAATGGATGAATGTTATAAATAATATTAAAAAACAGTCCCCCATCTACCTCATCTTGAAGCTGTAATACCTGCCTGACATACGAGTCAATTCACAGCATAAACCTTAAAAAAACATAAAAATGCAAATTTACAATTAAATGTATTAATTATAGATGTTTGTTGTGTATACTCTTAAATAGCTGATAGGATTTTAATGACATTTGGCATACAGATGGATCATAATATGATCCATCCTGCAGCAGTGCAGGATATTATCCTGCACTGCTACATACAATCTTTTGTATCAGAATTATACGCGAACGAATTTGCAACTAATCTAAAACTACGTTTGTCACGCTTGAAGCATCTGCTCTTCGGGTTTGAATGAAATTCGGGATACGCGATCGATGTCGCAAGCGCCGCTAGCTTCTTCTTGTTAAGGCCCTTCTATTTCTACACATGCAAGTTATATCATTTCAGCATTCCAAATCTTAGTCAACGAAGGACTTATAAATCTGCTGACAGACGAACTAACAAAGTATTTGACCACAATGGAATTTGAACACAACAACATAGAAAACACCGACATGATGAGTGAAACACCCTCAGAGACGCCTAGAGGCAAGGCTACACTGAAAGCCGCACCCAAGTGTGAAAACGCTCCATCTAGCATGGTGACTGAAGAAAGTGCGAGTAAATCGAATCTCTTCCTAAGGAGGCGGCAGCCCCTACTGGCGTCGAAAAATGAGGACGAGCTAAGGTACGTAGCAAACATGTATACTAAACTTTTTTTTTAGTTACCAAGATTTAGACTGGCAAAAAGTAATAAACCACAGTAAGATCTCTGAAGGCCTATTGAGCTTACCAAAGATGTTGTTCAGAACACGTTTAAAGCACTTTGTGCAAAAGTGGCTACTATATTAGCTTTAAAGTTTTTTTTCAGATTAAAACCAGTGTAATGCATAAGCGGTGGGTTAAAAACAAAATTTGAAAAGTAAATTAGTATGGAGTTGTAATCTTCAGTAATACATAGTATTTGTGCTAAGCACACTAATATTGAGAACAGAAAAAATATCCCCCCGTCTGTGGTAGGGAGTAGCGAAACTACTTATCCGATTTCATATGTTTTAGAATTTCATTAGTATTTCTTCATGTTGGATATTGGCTATAGATCATTAACTGAAGGTGTTTTGATTTTAAGGGTGGTAATAGAGAGGGACAACATGATCGTCGGCTTCGTAGATGCCGTAGACAGCGACGCTACGGACGACAGTCAGAGTGACGACGAAAACCCGCCAGCGCGCCGGAAGTGGCTCAAGAGGGCCCGCTCTCAGAGTCCTAAGCCTTGGAACAGGGTGAGTGTTAAGGAATTTTGTGAGTGTGTATGGTCAGAATGCTTCCGAGAGGTCCACCGCTGTGATTCCAAAAAAGAACTTTGGAATACTTTTCGGGACCCCTCTAACTCTAACTCCTAGTTTATTATGACAGTTAGGTGTAGATTTCGTAGCGGATTACTTCTTAAACTGTGGCTTGATCTGCTATGCAGTATGCACCGAATTGTTTTTAGTGGAATCACAACCTGCCGTGCCCACCCTAAAGAGTATATATATATATATATACACCCTAAAGAGTGTATGAGTATATCAGGTAAAGGTAATTTTAGTTTACTGCTGAATTTTAAACTTTTACTCGAAAGGAGTTTGATAGATTAATTTTAGTTTAACTTCATATCACATCATTTTATGAAATGTAATTTAATTAATTAACAAATAAGTATGGAAGGAACATAATTTGCATTTTTTTTTGTCATATAATTTTCCGTAATTATTGTATTAAAATACGTAGTCATATGCAGTGCTGTGCATGCCTATACTCGTAAGTGACAAATCCTGGCAATTTTTTAATGTAATAATAGTCTGTAATATTGTCTGATCTAGGATAGTTAAACAAATAAAAGAATTGTCTAGCCCACCCTAAAAAGTTGGGTTACTGCATGCCGCTTTTCAGGGGCCAACCGACCCCTTAACAAAAAACCCTAGACGCGCCAACCATAGATCTCTCCATTTTCCATATTAGGATTTTCTAAAACTCTGTAAATTTGTATGCCGATTTCTTCGTCTCTACCCAGAACAACACGCAGCTCATAAAGATGGCTCGCCAAGACTGGTCTGCGGGCGTGTACTGGGAGCCAAAGAGTCCTGAGTGGCCGACCACCTCGCACCACTCGGGCTCCAACGCCATGAGTCCCGACCGCCTCGACCAGAGCCCTCTTTCGCCGTACTCCGAAGGGAATCAGTCCGGGTTCAGCCCTGAGTATAGAGGGTCCTCGAACAAAAGGGCCAGGTGGGACTGGAGTCCGGAGTCCGGGGTTAGCGTCGGTGAATGTAGCTCTGCGTCTCCGAACTGGACAGAGTATCAGTGGAGTCCCAGCGGTTCGAGCAGCCCGCACTCGCCTTTTAGTGGGAATGATGGTAAGCAACCTTATTATTTCCATGTGTTACGAGCTAGGGTTCTAGATTTGGAGATAAAACGCCAATGACAAGGTCTGCAGGTCTTCACAACACGAAGCCCACACGAAGATTCCAAATCGCTGGCCATAGAGTTGTGAGCCTTATGTCAGTCGACATACGAATCATTATTGCTCGCAACGGTCCTAAAACAAAGTACTCTGCGACTATAAACTTATCGAGTTTATGTAAATGTCATGTTATGTTTCTAAAAGGTTCCATACTAGATAGGACCGCATGTTTATGAAGTCCTTGCTTGGTTACCATAACACAGGGTTGAGTATGAGACCGGAATGAGTGATTGTGTTGGGTGGAAATACTTATTTCAATGTTATTCTTATTTTACTGGTGAGGCGAGGTTCAGTTATTTTAGCGTATATTAACCAAACCATTATCAGTTGTCACAGCAAAACATAAAATGTCATCTCTATTGGGCTATTTGCATCTTGATGTTCTGGATCCCGACAAGAGGCAGTAGGTATCTTCGATCCACATCTGCCTACGCAGCAGAAGGCAGAGTCATTAAATATTACAAGTTTGCTACAATACTGGATGCAATCTCCACAAAACTCCATAGGGAGGGTACTTCTCCTAAATACGCACAACTATTACTACGTTGGCCACTCTAAAACAACAAATAAATTATTAGCTGTTCCACCTACAGCATTAAAATGTTTAGCATCCCTTCCAAAGTGACCGATCGTTTCACCTTAACAATGGTTTTTATTTTTTCTTTCGAAGAAAAAAATTGCGCGCTTCCAAAGTTTTTCCAATAGTAAAAATTGTCCCAATCAACGAGTAAAACCCTGCCTTTTTTTTTTTATTTCGAAGTTTCCCCAACAATGAAAGTCGTTGGTATGGACGAGTAGAAGATATGATATTTATTTCGCGATCTCAAAGTATCCCCAATAGTGAAGGTGTACGAATTGACGAACAGTTCCCCCCAGTTTCGGATGGATGCGGGATTTTGACCACCCACGACCGCCCACAGAGAGTTCCGACTCGGAGATGTCCGGCCGCTACTCGCCGGTGTGCAGCGAGGCGGAGGCAGAGGGCGAGGGCGGGGGTGGCGGCTTGGGCGCGGGGGGGCACTCCGAGTTGGACGCCGCTCAAGTAGCCCACGAGCTCGACGACCTTATTATGGACGACGATGAGAGCCAAGACGAGGAGGCACCGCTTGAAGGTGATTATCGTTTTGTTGGTAGTCGTGCCGAAAGATTAGGACCGATTTGCATTGACGTTGCGGACTAAAATGAGGGGGCGCCGCTTGAAGCTGATTATGGTTCTGTTGGTGGCAGGCCGGGAAATTAAGGCCGACTTGCACCACTTCGTGAGCTTGAAATCGTCTCATCTATTTGTGCCTTTTCCACTGAGATTAGGCATGTGCCCTGCATTATTAAGCTTAAATTATACAGTGTGTTTGGAACTCAATGTTGTTGAATAAAGTAACATAATCTGGACTTAGCTCACATAGCATCGCGATCGTTTTAAAACTGAACAATGCTGCTATGTAGGTGTTGATAGGTAGAACAGGATAAATGGGCAGAAGAGGCGTAGGGAGGAATGGATGAATCGGTTTCGATGAAGAAATTTCGGATATCAGCGAAGTTTAACTACCAATAATACTTCTTCCAGATGCCAACAAGATCGACACGAGTTCAGCGACGTCCCGCATAGCGTGCGTGCTCGTCCTATTATTCCGTGTCTCGCATGGCGCGTGCAATTCGTACGGGGCCACGCGCGAGGAGCCCGTCCCCAACCAAACGCTCGAGCTGCTCACGGGGAAGGAGTGTCTGAACGCACTTCTGGACTACGTGGAGCGGTGTAAACGCCCGCTCGGGAGGGCTGCCCGGATTTTGACCAAAGTTTTGAGGTAAGCAGTGTCAGAGATTGCCTTACGAAAAATTTTTAAGTGTGTTCTGGAGCATGCGTCTCGTACAGCAGGGCCACACGCGGGGGCCTGTCCTCAACCACTCGATCGAGCTACTCACAAAGAAGGAGTCTAAACGCGCCACTGCAGAGTGCTTAGTGCGAGTTTTTTAACTACTCGATCGCGTTAACATAAACTCATATTTCTATGGCATCGAGGAAGCGCCACCTAGCGACAAGTATGGAAATTAAAATTGCTGAGTGCGAGTTGTAATGGTTTACGGTTGCGAAGTGAACACGTTTACCAGCCAAAACACGAATAAACGCGAGTGCGAGTTGTACTGTGACAGCGTTTTGCCAGTTCGAACGGTTAATTTACTCATACTCACTACTCAATGCTCGATTAACGCGGTAGTAAAGTTATTCGATTGGATCTGTCAAACTCGCACTAAGCACTCAGTACGTAGAAAGGTGTAACTAAATACCGCTCCACGTAGTCCAAGAGCGCTCGGGAGTGCTATCTGGATTTCGTCCAAGGTTTTGTGGCGAGTCACTACTCGCTACAATCTAATCTGTGGCAATCTGTGACACTTCACAGATTGCCCTACAGAGCTGGTCCATTGTTTACTCGGTGCTTGGAACTCTCGCCCGAGCTGTCTCCCCTAGAAGGAGTTCTTGCAGTGTGTGGAGCGATGTAAACGCTCTCAGCTTGATTAAAGTTTTCTGGTGCATTGTCAAAATGGACAATAATTACGCTACTGCCATTTAGATGGCCCTAACAAAACAAATACCGTTTCACCATGTAATAAATGGTTTTATGACTCTGATTCTGATCCGGTCAATAAATGTGGCATCAAAGCACCTATAATTATAATGTACCTACTATATCTTGTTTTTAAAGTCTTTGGTCTGTTAGGATTACTTGTCTAAAACATTCATCTGAAATGTCCATTTTTTTCTCTTTCAGCAATGCACTATGTTTAATGAGCATACTTAAGCATAGATTGGCTCTGAGACTGCACAGTATGACCGTATGCTCCAAACATCCGCCAACCAAGTGCCAGCAGTGTAAGCAGGTGAGTTCTATTGTATTTAATCTTTACCTATTTACAAATGAAACAGTCTGTATTATGCCAAGTTTGTGAAGTCCTTGTCTGGTTACCATAGAACAGGTGTCCTCGTTTGGGACCAGGGGAAGTATATGTGTTGTGTGGAAGTTATTATAATCTACTAGCTGACCCAGCGAACTTTGTACCGCCTAACAGTCGATTCTTTATATTTTTTCTCCGTAAGAACCATCCTGGTACTTCAAGGAATATTCTAAAAAAAGAACGAAATCGGTTCAGCTGCTCTCGAGATTTGCGCTTACCAACACATTCAGCAACTCATTTTTATATTATTGAAGATATATAATTATGACATAAAATAAAGTATTTTATCCAAGCAATCACTAACCAGTCCAAAACTAGGATATCCTGTGCTATCGTAACCAGTCAAGACCCTTACAAATCAAAGTATGATGTTTCCCAAGGGGAATCGAACCGAGAACCAGTGTTGATAATGCAACGTGTTACCAGCAAGTCCAACAAGACAGTCAAATTAATCTGTCCTTTCAGATTGTAAGATTGAGTGCGAAGTTACTGGCGCAGTTGACGATTTTGGCTGAGTCGAGCTACGGTATTGGTGAAATTAGTTACCAGCTGCTCAGAGGCACTCCTTGCATAAAGCAGACTTTGTGTCTGACATTACCTTACATTGTCAGGTGAGTAAGACTATCAAGGCGCACCCTCTTGGCTGGCCCGCACTGTGCGTATATTTGCACGAATCCATTGGAGCACCTATCGACGCATTCGGGCTCGAGATGTCTTGCTACCCGCATAATACCCGCAGTCTGTTATGCCAATCTTCTTTAGTTATTAACCTATCATTTTATGTTACAGGACTGAGAAGCCACTGAAGAAATACTTCATAGATTGCAGTGGTCTAAGTTTATTATTCAAAATTATCGACGAATCTAGAGAGGATTTGGAAGACTGCGTTATCGCATTAGCTAAACTTGCCACCAATGTCCATATAAAGGATCCTAAAACGTTAGAAAACACATTTAAAGAGCAAATCTCTTTAAGTTACGATCCTATCCTGGATAATTTGACTGCAGACGAAATTGTTGTGTTCGAGCTAGATGACTGCTCGACAGTGAAAGCAAACAAAGTTTTCCTCTGTCAAAACTCAGATGTATTCAGTGCCATGTTGATGGGATGCTTCAAGGAGTCAGTTGAGAAGTGTGTTCGATTAAAAAATGTGACCAAACCAGCATTAGAGTACCTACTGACTTTGTTACACTGTGGCCTAAACAACTCCAAATGTGATATTCAAACATTTCCGATGGCTGACAAATTAGAGACTAACTTAGAAGTCCTTTTATTGTCTGATAGGTTTCTATTTGAAAAGCTCAAAGTCTTACTTAGCAGTGCCATATTACAGTTCCAACTAACCCCAGAAACCGCAGACAAAATCTATGTGTGGTCACTGAGTGAAGGAATGGGATTCCTGTGTGTAGAGTCTGTGGCTTACTTGCTTACTGGGAAGATGGTTGACGCTGAGCGCACAAGGTCGTTTAGATCAATACTTAATATGGAATACAAGGAACAATGGTTAGATGATATCAAAAGCATGATTGTGAGACAACTGGTGAAGTAAAACTTTTTTTTCGATTCAATGAACTTATTGGTTGGGTATGGCGTAGTAATAAGGCTGCTTATATTGCCCACTGGTTACTGCCAAATTATTTATGTGTTCAATGAATTTTATGTGCATTCACCTTTTTTATTGTTTACATTCCACTTAGGTACATAATGTTTTTTTGTTTGATTTTATGTTGAGTGTAATAAATGGTGTAATGATTTTAAATGATGTATGTGTACAGTTAAATAAAGTTTAATACTTTTACAATATGTAACTTAAGTATAAGAGTATATTGATGAGTTGATGACCATTATTAGTATATAATAAAATAAATTGGTATATTTCTCTAAATTATTAGTTTGAATTCTAATGTGATAGGCTTTTCTGGCACCAGCACCATGGATGTTATCGCTTTCACCTTCAAGTTTGCTGGAGAACATTTTATGTCAAAATTGTTGACAAACTGCAAAGAAAATTAGTTTTAAAAAAAATTGTAATTGGACAAGTCCGAAAGTATTCCTTACTAGTAATTTACAATAACAAAACAAATTTATAATAAAAAATTTACCTGTTTTATAATTTCAGTAAGCTGTACCATGGCAATCTTTTTGCCTATGCAGGATCTGGCACCCAAGGCAAAAGGAAGAGAAGCTGATGGTTCGTGGTTAGCCAAGGCATTCCTTCTTCCATCATTCTTGTCCCAGCGGTATGGCAGAAACATGTTAGCCTTGCTAAAGTATTGCTCATCTCTGCCTGATGTGTAAATAGAGGCGACTATTGGTGTCTGAAATTATAACACAATTATCTTTGTTAAAAGGTGCTAATGTAGTAATTTATTAAACTGGCACAGAAACTAACAATACAATCCAAAAGTTTAATAATTTTAACATACTGCTCCTATGATCTCCTGCGTATTATTTTGTCTATGTTTTGTCTAAGTTCATCTTTTATGTGAGTGTAGGGCTTTTCTAGTTCACTTGGTGCTTCTGGTATCCTTAGCACTCTTCTGAGCTTGGGCGAGAGTAGGATCAAGTTCTGCATCAGGCCAAAGCTGCTGGACGTCACCCAGTAGAGGCACATGCAAGAGGGAACACTTGCAGCCACTGGTATCATGACTACTGTAAATACTCTGAAGACATTTGTGAATATATTGTACAGTTTTGAAGGCTGCCTCAACTTAGACAATCTTTGTATCTCTATTACAGCCAAGTTTGTCAGCCCAAATGCGACAGGGAAAATAAGTGAATGGTCCGGCACTGTCAAATTGGGGATCCAGCCAAAGCCACCAACAGACAGCTCAGTAAATTTGAGTAGAGATGCAGCATCTGTTAAAGGCTGCATGTAGACAAGGTTTCTCAAGGCAAATGACATGCACACCCAAATAGGTATTTGAAGCCAAATGACTAAACTCGCTTTGAAGGGATGGCAGTTGTCTCGAACTATGAGATTGTTCCACTGTTTCTTCAGTGATCTCTTGTAAAGTATCACAGCTTGCTTGTCCGTTAGCTTGTATGCGTGCTTGGCCATAGCAGTTTCCTTTTTTAATTCTTCCATCAGATCCTTCAGTTCTAGGCTTATGTTTTCTACTTTAGCTAGTATGTAGATCTGGTAGATCGAAAGAGGTAGTGTCATAAGCCCTCTCAACAATACAGTGGTGCCAATGATAGTGGCCCACCATGGTAAACCACTGATGTCATGAATATATAAGAGGCCTTCTTGCATGTTGTGCACCAGATAACTGTTAGAAATGCCTGCGTACGTCTTCTCTTGCCACGCCACAAAGCCTTCCAGCGAAAAGCATCTTTTGTTAAAATTTGTAGGTAATTCAAACGGAGTTCCCAACATAGAATTAGATTTCAGAATTTTGTCTTCTCGTCTTTTATTCTCACTAAGAGCACTGAAATTTCTACACGTTGAAATAAGCTGTGTTCTGTTAATATGTGCTATAATATAGCGAGAACTTATCATGTTTAGGGCAAATAGTTTATTATTTTTGGAATTGGAAACCGCGAATCCTAACCTAAAGTGAAAATCAAAGAGTAGGTATAGTGTGTAATCAAAGTGAAAATAGTGAACACAGAGTATATAAGAACAATGTTGTCTCTAGAGTTGGGTCGCGGGAATATACCCGAAAGGTATATTCCCAGGTAAATACCCAAAACGGGTAAATACCCGGGTAAATACCCGAAATGGGTATTTATGTGGGTAAATACGTTTATTGGTGTTTTCGTTCGCTAAAATAGATTGCATTACCGTTAAATCCATTTTTACTCACGAGCCTCAGGACTATATTCAATATCTTTCATTCTTTTTTGACGAAAGAACGAAATAAGTATATCTCAAGAAAATAACTTTTTTGTGATGGACTTATTTCATGAATTATTGAGAGATTGTTAAAGATTCTTACTTAGTAATTATCCGCCCGAGAGCTAATAACCATAAATACCAGTTTCTACTGAGTATTTAACGAAAACTGACTGTAAATATTTTAATTGGTTTTTTACAGTAAAATCTTTTAAATAGGGTCTTATTTGATTGGTATTGATGAGATCTTTGTTTAAACTTGGGAAGCATGGTCTGATGATAGCGTTTGAAGGTTTGTATGGGATCTCCTCAACGGATAGCAGTAGACCGTTTGAGTATGTACTTATTCGATTAGTATTTATGAGATCTTTGTTGAAACTTGGTGACAAGTCGCCCATTAGCTCAGTTGGAAAGAGTGCTGGCACGGATAGCCAGAAGTCACGGGTTCGAAACCCGGCATGGGTGGAATTTTTAGCCTTTAAATAGGTTTTTAAAATTTTCAAGACAAAAACTTTTTTGTGATGGACTTATTTCATGAATTATTGAGAGATTGATAAAGATTCTTACTTAGTATTTATCCGCCCGAGAGTAAATAACCATAAATACCAGTTTCTACTGAGTATTTAACGAAAACTAACAGTAAATATTTTTAATTGATTTTTTACAGTAAAATCTTTTAAATAGGGTCTTATTTGATCGGTATTGATGAGATCTTTGTTTAAACTTGGGAAGCATGGTCTGATGATAGCGCTGGAAGGTGTGTATGGGATCTCCTCAACGGATAGCAGTAGACCGTTTGAGTATGTACTTATTCGATTAGTATTTATGAGATCTTTGTTGAAACTTGGTGACAAGTCGCCCATTAGCTCAGTTGGAAAGAGCGCTGGCACGGATAGCCAGAAGTCACGGGTTCGAATCCCGGCATGGGTCGAATTTTTAGCCTCTAAATAGGTTTTTAAAACTGTCAAGAAAATAACTTTTTTGTGATGGACTTATTTCATGAATTATTGAGAGATTATTAAAGATTCTTACTTAGTAATTATTCGCCCGAGAGTAAATAACCATATATACCAGTTTCTACTGAGTATTTGTTCAATATCATTGTCGTTTAATGTTTCCATATAATGAGCTTCAATGTTGTAAAATACAACGGGGAGCTTGCATAAAAAAATTCATTTAAGAGTGGCATTAGGTACAAATTATTTTAAAGCAGTAAATATAATACTTCAATCATAAATTAATAATTTCAAATAATTTCTTGTATATTGAACCATAAGGTAATGATTATACTATTTTTATTTTTAATACACTAACCCGTGCTAAGGACAAATTTGAAAACCTATTTAGAGGCTAAAAATTCCACCCATGCGGAGATTCGAACCCGCGACCTCTGGCTATCCGTGCTAGCGCTCTTTCCAACTGAGCTAATGGGCGCCTCACCTAACTGCAAAGTAGGTAGGTACTCGGGGCTGCAAGTGATGCAAATTACTTCAGCCAGATGTCGCTGCCTGTACGTAATACAGAGAATAGTGTAAAGAGGTTCGAAATTTCACTGATGCCGGTGAGTCGCCCATTAGCTCAGTTGAAAAGAGCGCTGGCACGGATAGCCAGAAGTCGCGGGTTCGAATCCCGGCATGGGTGGAATTTTTAGCCTCTAAATAGGTTCATAAGTTAATGACTTATTTGAGCAAACAGAAATTTTGTTATTTATCTTTTGTCAATGTTGCCATGTTTATAGTGAAATCAAATGATAATACAATAATGTAACATTTTTTTCTGACCCAATAGAAATATAATTCAATATTTACTAGGACTCCATTATTTGAGACTAACTTTTGAAATACTGTAAAAATATTTCAATAATATGATTTTGAGTAACAAATGTTGATAAAGCGAAAAAGATCTGTCAGGATCATGGCAAGTGGTAAACGCTGATCTCTGCGTACGCGATACGGGTGTGTGAATATGTTACGGTATGTTATGTTTTTTGTTAATTTGATTTTATTGAAATCAAATAAATGAATATGATAAAATAAATGAATATGAATCATTCTAGGTTCTCCGTTGAGGAGTTAAATCTGGGAAAAAGTAACCATTTTCTTTTTCCCAGATCTAACTAACTAATCACCTTACTTTTCCGTAATCAGATCTTATCAGAAAGTTCTGCTAAAGATCTCAATAATACAGATTAAAGAAGGCGAAACTCGAATAGTTTCCTAATATCTGTTGTGAAGATCTAGTTTCTGAAGGGTCACTAGAATTTGGGTACTTTGCTGTGCCATCTAAGAACTTGTCACCAAGTTTCACCAAAGATCTCATAAATACTAATCGAATAAGTACAAACTCAAACGGTCTACTGCTATCCGATGAGGAGATCCCAAACACACCTTCCAGCGCTCTCAACAGACCATGCTCCCCAAGTTTAAACAAAGATCTCATCAATACCGATCAAATAAAACCCTAACTAAAAGATTTTACTGTAAAAAACCAATTGAAAATATTTATTGTCAGTTTTCGTTAAATACTCAGTAGAAACTGGTATTTATGGTTATTTACTCTCGGGCGGATAATTACTAAGTAAGAATCTTTAACAATCTCTCAATAATACATGAAATAAGTCCATCACAAAAAAGTTATTTTCTTGAGATATACTTATTTCGTTCTTTCGTCAAAAAAGAATGAAAGATATTGAATATAGTCCTAAGGCTCGTGAGTAAAAATGGATTTAACGGTAATGCAATCTATTTTAGCGGACGAAAACACCAATAAACGTATTTACCCTCATAAATACCCGTCGGGTAGATTCAATGGGAATATTCCCGCGAATCTACCCATTTCGGGTAAATACCCGGGTAGAATCACAACTCTAGTTGTCTCTGTGGTGAAATAGAAATCATCTTAACAACCACAGAATACATACAATACTCTTCTGTTGTGCAGAATATAAAGTTGATTTGGAAACGCATGTGTGTTGCCATTACTTATAATTTCTGCCATATGGTAGAATTCATAATTATAAAAAGTACTTGCCCCCGCCATCAGTTTGTAAGGCCCCAACAAGCTTTCTCGAGGCAATATCCTTGTCAAAAATGGTGCCACTGGATACAATCGCATTGCTTCCCTGATTATGTGTTTAGCATAAATATCACCTCTAGATCGTAGCTCGGTGACCACTTCTGAATTTTTCGATAACAAATACAGCGTCCATAAAGTTGTGTAAGAAGTCTGAAAATTATCACGGTCAATAACTACATCACAGTAGAGAAAATTAGCCCACCTCAGTACTACACATTGTTTATTTTACTCTATCAGTAGGTACCAAGCAAAACTAAGACTGTATTTTTATGTAGCCTATAAACGTCCCACTGCAGTGCTGGGTACAAGAGGTACCTATTTGAACACCTCTGGCACTCAGGTTTTCTCACGATGTTTTCCTCCATGTTAGCAAGTAGTATTGCTACTATAATTTCACAAATGGACGTAACTTAGGAAACAAGTCATTGGTATAGTACATACCCGCTCTGGGAATCGGACCTGGATCTCCCGCTTCTGCGTTCATTGGTCTACCCACTGGGTTGGCGCCGCACTATAGGAAAAGGTTGGAAAAACCTGGCCAATAATCGTAGTTACAAAGATCTGAATTCTGCTAATAAATTTATGCTTAGAGAAAAAGAGATAACTATATTTTCTAATGTTGAACGTATTAATTTTATAGCATGACGTATAACCGCGCACCACCAGTCCAAAGGCGATTGTTTTGAGTGAGATACGTAATTACGAAAATTTATGCAGCTAACATTGATAAAGATAATATTTTCGAACTACATGTAATTTTTTTGTGAAATTTTGATTTATTTTAACAATGGAGGTTCCAACTGAAGGTAAGTGATAATTATTTAATGTATTATAGAATAAACTTTAGAATTAGACGACATAATTTAAAAAGCTTTAACATTGTGGGATGATTTGGCATTTTGTTGAGTGTTAATATGTTTCCCTTCATTCCCCAACAATAAATTTATTTTTTTATAAGCCATAACACATTGTGCTTTGTGTATAATCTTACAAAAACTGCTTTTTTTGCAGCAACATATTTTTATATATTTTTTTATGGCGAAGTTGATTTCATGTTTTTTTTAAAATTACGTTTAGAATTATTAAATTTACTTTCAGGTAAACATTTTCAAAGGAAGCGCTCGAGGCCTAGGCGAACGAAGCGCTCGTGGCCTAGGCGAACAGAGTGATTGGAATCAATCACTTGGTTAAGCAACAACAGGCGCGGTTAGGTACGGGATGGGTGAGCGTCCCGTGACTACCGCTAGTGGCATTTTTCCGAGCGCTTCCGTGCTTCGCAAAGCACGTTAAGCCGTTGGTGCCGGCTGTCATATAATGGCAGTCGTTAAGCCATGTCAGAGGCCTTATGGGCGGCTTGATAACTTCTGACAGTAAGGCCCACCACTGTCTTACAATCCTCCACCAACCCGGACTTGGCCCCCGTGGTGGAGTATGGCCTAACCTTCCTGCGATGCAGGAAGAGACCCGTGCTCCAGCAGTGGGGACACACAAGGGTTGATAACGAAACATTTTCATAATTTAAATCATGCATTATCATATAAATAAAAGTTCGTTTTTTAGTTTTGATTCACAATTAATTTTCTGTTAATAAAATTCACTAAGGAGACTGCTATGGCACTTATATTTTATTTTGCATACCACTTTTTTATTTCTTACTATTAAGTAATTTATTATGAGGCGTTTTTAACTATTTTTGGCCAGGTTTTTCGTACTTTTTCCCATAGCGCAGCAATCAAAAATAATGTACATTATAAAAATAAAGTTTCAATGAACGTCAAAGCTATTAGTTTCAAAATTAATAGTCGCAATGGATATCACCAAGGATCCTGCTTCATGAGGCGAAAGAGAGAGATAGTTGCCGATATTGTCGCGTCTTGACAGCTTCATACGAAAATCGTGCTAAAGCCACCGCAAGGTGGAATAAAACAATTATAAATACCGTATCTCCAGCAGCTATAATAAAATCAGCCACTAATCTAGTTATCATCTCGTTCGAAACCTTTTCATCACTCAACTTTTTTATAAGTCCGTTGCTAAAATCCTTTTCATTTATTAACATTTCCTGCACCAACTTTTGGGCTAAAAACGAACAAATGCTTAATTTATTAATCTAAAAGTAGGTGTACTTATTTGGTGGTTACCTTACAAAGCAGGTAAAAATACGCTTTTACCTAGGTATAATGAAGAATCAACACTGTCTTTAAAATCCTTCCATGCTTTCATATTTAACTGCTCATACCAGTGAGCTGGCAATATGAACAACTTTGAAGTAGTCTCGAAAATTCGCTTTACCGTTTCTGAAAATGTATCCAGTAACTCATCGAAGTATTTGCTCTCTTGAAGCAATGAATTTGGTCCCAATAGGACCGAAATAATTGCTGCAAAGATTAAAATGTAGTCAATAAACGCATCTTCTTCTTCTTCAGGCTATATTAGTCCACTGCTGGACATAGCCCTCCCCTAATAAGCGCCATAGCGTAATGTTGTACCATCATTGGGGGGTAATGCCCTTAATCCCCACGCTGAGCATGCGGGTTGGGGACCGCAGTTTGGTGGAATTGTACTGCAGGGGGCGCTGCTGCCCACCCCACTTTTACGACACCCGCGGGAAGAATTTGGGTTGGTGCTATTCTCTAGGCCGACACCACACAGCACATAATTTGTAAACGCATAGTTTGACATAATCTTGACGCAAACGTCAAAATTATTCACACTCTATAAAAAGCAAAAGACTTTTTACATCCTAATGATCCTAATAATAGGCTGTAGTAACAGTGTCTAAACTAATTGTATTAAAAATACATGACACTCTTATTCTATTTTAGTAAGTACATAAAAATAATTAAGTAAGTACTTATTTTTCTAATACGCCTTACAGGGCTCATGTTGCGAACTATTATATTGTTAAGACCTATTCTGTACCACATGAAGCAATAAACGAACTTGAACTTGAACTTGACCTCGGCATAAAATAATTTCATATTTAACAACTTTGTATTATCTAATAATAATGACACGTCACGAAAAGATTGAATTCTTTTTTTTCCTATTCTGCGTGATTGTGATCCGGTTTTTCTTCGCTTCTATAATATTTGGTATAATATTTCCTTACTATCACTGTTAATAGAAGCGACGTGTCCATCTCATAATGGTTTTAGGCCCATCCTAGTTAGGTACTATATGCATGCGTTATAATTTGGCGGGTCAGACTACTACTTTTGGGGCCAGCCCCCCCCCCCCCTGAAATGCTTACCATAAGTAGAAAGCTTATATAATTCTGATTCCAAACAAGGTGTGACGTCGCCATTTTGAACTCTAGTTTTTAGAGTTTTCACGAATTTCGAAATCGTAGCTTTTACAGGTTCATCCAGCCACTTTTCAGCATCCTCGCGAAGTAGGTGCTTATTCATTATTCTTCTGTTTTCCAGCCACTCTTCACCATCCATGAAAAAGAGACCTCTTTTGGCGCCGTAAAGTTTTTCATATAAAAGCCAAGGTTCTGGTAAAATATGTGTTGGATATTTTCCTTCGAGATTCAAAAAAAGAGATTTCATGAGAGCTGGATCGCTTAAGAATATTATATCAGCACTGCTTAACTTTTCGCAAAAAATCGCTCCTAGTTGCTTATGTCGTCGATTGATGTATTCGTGTAGCCTGGAATTTAGAAACGATTGCTTAGTAAAGTTCATATTTAATATCAAGTTAATATCGTAATATCTAACTGTTAATTTCTTAACTTTTCATTTTAAAAACTAAGTTTAATATATCTCTAAGCACAAATAAATTATTTTATCTAAATAGTACTGAAGTACTTATTTATTATAAAACTTACCTAGATCCTCCTCCAGCTGCAAAAAGCGCTAATTTGGTTCCAATCAAAGGTAATGACATAGGCTTGGGGATATCTCTTAAAGAGGGTTCTATACTTTGCTTTACTGTTGACACAGTACTCATATTCAAAGCCGCTTGCACTATCCATCTTTTGATTATTTGAGTGCGATACATCTGTAAGAAACATAAGTACTATTACCTCAGATCATGATCTAAGACTATTACAGTTATTTTCCATTGATATGACAATGGAAAACAATCATATCTTGGTATTGACAGTTGTATTTTTGCGCAGATGATGTCTGACAAAAGTTTAATAAAAGATTACGCAGGACATATTTTCGGTCTCATTGGCGGAGAAGCTGGTTGAGACTAGAATTCTTAACGAAAACTCATCCCAACTACGGTGATTAGGCTACGCTAAGAAATGTTTTTATCTATCTATCTAATTCATATTTTTTTTTATCTCATCTAGCAAAACCAGTCAAGCGGTTAGGCCTCCGAATAACATACTTAATTATTTACTTTATACACATATGCGTGCATATAAACATTAACATTTTTTGTGATCATTGTATAAGGGTATAGTGAATACTTTTTTTATGTAAGCGTCACACGGCAGGCATAAGCCTTGTCTGAAAGAGAGATTAGGTGCTTAATTACCACGCGTGCCTACCGCGGATTGGTATTTCAAGCGCTAAGGTATTTGACCACCTCAGATACTCAGCTTTCTTCACGATGTTCTCCTTCACCGTTAGCAAGTGGTACTTAAATCTTTAAACTTTATCTTAAATACGAGAATAATCTTAAATAACTAGCTAAACACCCATGAGATATAATATGATCATTAGCACAACTCATCCACCTTTTCCATCACGAGTGAGTCTGCAGCACAAAACGATCCACATAGCGTTCACCGTACTCACGTTACATCGCATTATCGTGCGTTGAACTTGTGCACTTTCATCAATCGTACTAGTCTTACTCGATAAAGCGATGAGACGCGTTTTATAAATAATGATATCTACACAACACAATACTGTCTCGTCCCAAACTAGATCATCACAGACATGG
Source organism: Yponomeuta sedellus (assembly GCA_934045075.1). Lineage (NCBI taxonomy): Eukaryota > Metazoa > Arthropoda > Insecta > Lepidoptera > Yponomeutidae > Yponomeuta > Yponomeuta sedellus. The sequence continues at coordinate 16,726,068 of OW203733.1, read as the reverse complement.
TGATCTGAACTGGCCAAGTGCGAGTTGGACTCACGCACCGAAGGTTCCGTATACATTTGTAGGTACGAGTAGATAATAACCTATGATAAACAGTTTACAAATCGAGTCTAGCGAGTTTTTTCTGAGCTTTTCCCAAACTTATAGACTATTTATTATTCTTTACTTACAATTTACAATTTTAAAAAACCTATTTAGAGGCTAAAAATTCCACCCATACCGGGATTCGAACCCGTGACCTCTGGCTATCCGTGCCAGCGCTCTATCCAACTGAGCTAATGGGCGACTCACCGGCATCAGTGAAATTTCGAACCTCTTTACACTATTCTCTGTATTACGTACAGGCAGCGACATCTGGCTGAAGTCGATTGCATCACTTACAGCCCCGACTACCTACTTTGCAGCTAGGTTTTTACATCGGAATGATATCGCTGTACCCACATGATTATACTATTTTTATTTTCACTGATGCCGGTGAGTCGCCCATTAGCTCAGTTGGATAGAGCGCTGGCACGGATAGCCAGAGGTCGCGGGTTCGAATCCCGGCATGGGTGGAATTTTTAGCCTCTAAATAGGTTTTTAAAATTGTCCTTAGCTCGGGTTAGTGCATTAAAAATAAAAATAGTACAATCATTTTTTTGTGCGGTATTTATAGTATAAAACGATATCACAAGCCAAATTTCATAGACCAAAGACAACGGGAAGTACCCTATGAAGTTTTACTTCCTTGAGTGTTGAAATTTATGTTTTTTGCAACTTAAAGGACCGTAACTTTTTTTGCGTTTAGTGACCACTTTAATTTTTTTACAACTTCAAGGAACGAATTGAGTTGCCATTAATTAAAAAAAAAAACTTCGAGGAACTGAAAATTTCAGTGTACGATTTTAATTTTAAATTAAATGTACCTCACAGCGTTTCTGAAATAAAGGTTCTTGAGAGACAGATTAATGGACGGACAACAAAATGATGTTCACGAAAGGGAATGTTCCTGGTGGGAACAATATGGACAATGTTTACTATGAAGACGACTTTTTCAAAATATTTTCGTGCTGTTCATAAACTTTATTATCACAGCCGATATAATTTTTAGTGCTTTCGAAGTTCTCATTATAATACTTACAAGTTGTTCGTATTGCTAAGTAGAACTCGTCAATCCTTCTTGATTCAAGACACATTTATTTAAGTACCGAAATGACTACCTACTTATTTTAAAGAAACTATTTAGAGGCTAAAAATTCCACCGATGCCGGGATTCGAACCCGCGACCTCTGGCTATCCGTGCCAGCGCTCTTTCCAACTGAGCTAATGGGCGACTCACCGGCATCTACCTACCTACGTTTTTATAATGTGATATCTTTCTAAAATTATAAATTATAATTATTTAAATGACAATGTGAATCAATGCACAGTTCATTTCGTGTAGTATATTAATTCTAAAGCTAAATAACAAAATCGCGACCAGACTTTTCTACCACTGAAATTTGTGCGCTAGTATGAGTAATATCCAAATAGCATTTTTTTTATTTAAGTAACTTGATTGACACGTGTTCTTAGCAAATAAACATATCTTTATGGATCAAAATCGTGCCATCATCGGGAAGATTACGGTATTTTGATACACCCTGTGGAGTTCACTCCAAGAATGCCAGTCGTCATTTTGTTAGGTTTCTTATTTCACTTGTGTAACGTTACTTATAATTTAACAGTCAGTGAGTGCCAAGGTTATTCTGTAGACAATAATGTGTATTATACACCATTAATCAAACGATGAGCAGATCTCTTGTTGTAGTTATTGAAAAATTGTTTAGGGGTTCTATTATGTTAGTACCTATCCACTGAGTTGAGTGACGTTGATTTTTACTTTTTTAAGCTACTACAGCTATCAAATGCATATATATTTTGATACTTTGGAGTCGTCTCAATGCTTATCTCGATACAGTGGAATGTTACGTAATAAAAGGGCAATTTGCGATGGTTTATAGATAGTGAAACAACATGCTCAATAAAAGTGGAAAGGACAAAGACCAGTTTTAACAACTATTTCCAGCAACACGTGAAACGAAACCAAACAGGGATGAAAGATGCAATAAGTATCTGATTTAAAATAAGAAAAATAACACAAGCTAATAACATTAGCACAGTATTTTTTATCTAACATGTCTAGGAACAGTTATAACTAGTTTTTGGTTTTATTTTAACACATTTTAACTGTATTTTTCCTGACGAAATAAACCCTTCAACTGCATTTATTCGGCTCCATTGAAATTATTGCTACTCACCCTCAAAATCCAAGAAAATAACTGACTACAAAAATTCAAATACAACAGCAGCAGGCACCGAGCTGTACAAAATGGCAAGATTCCTATTCACTTCTCTTATGCCGCTATAAACTTGATCGTATGATAATTATTGGTATGAATTATGAACAAGGAACATGCATTATGAAGTAGGTTGCGATTAGCACACAGCACAGCGGGCAAATAACCATAGCATGAAAAAAAGGTTGTCTAGTTGCTTTTTTACATCCTACTACCTCCCAAAAAGATACTAAATTGAAGGTAGATTTTCATTTCCACTTTTCTTGGCACACTGATACTTCATGACTTGTCAAATTTCCGAAAATCATCTGTAGTTTGATATTGATAATTTTAGAATTTAATTGAATTGTAAGAAGTAAAAACCTCCAAGATGACTTTAAAAAATAAACCAGAAGAAACTAAAAAAACCGAACCAGTGGCTGCTGCAAGCGACGATTTGGTTTGTGTTTTCTACTTTTTTTTCTTACCGTGTACTTGTGCACCGTATTTATGAGTTTGCTATTCTTACAGTCTGAAGAGGATAAACGTCTCCAAGAAGAACTGAATATGCTTGTAGAGAAGCTTGTGGTAAGTAAAAACATACCACTAAGAGTGATGTTGAAAAAAAAAACTAAATTTTTGGCTTTCCTAACCTTAATGTATGCTCTAATTTTGTAGGGCAACGATGTTGATTTGTACTTTCCTGCGTTGCAAATGTTAAGTAACCTGATCCGAACCTCCACCACATCCATGACGTCAGTGCCCAAACCTCTGAAGTTCCTGAGAGAGCATTACCCAGCCCTCAAAGAGGTGTATGAGAAGATTCAAGATCCCAAGACCAAAAGCTTTTGTGCTGATGTTGTATCCGTTTTGGCTATGGGTGTCAGTGGTGCACCTGTAAGTATCTATGCTGACATTATAAGCAGAGGTGATATTTGGCCAATTTATGTCTAAATAATTTGATTGGTATATTTATATAGTTGGGTCTTGTACTTATAATCAAAATGTCAAAAAACTAGTCATCTATGAATGTGAAATTCCTTTGTTTGTTTCTTCTTAATCTGCTTTCAAATGTAATTCATGAAATTATTGCTATTTAACTATATTAATTTCATTCTACAGTGAATTTTTGATACAAATAGGTAAATTTAGAAAGCAATTATGTCTCTCAAGCTGTTTGAGCGTCCTAAGTCATTCATTCATTTCCTGTATTAAAAGAAATCACAAATATCATTCACTTCAACACTTTTATAGAATTTACACCCAGATCAAAGCTGGACCAAAAGAAATCGTCGGTATAAAGGTAAAATTCAGTAACTGCAAATGAGCCTAATCGTAGAAACTGCGCTAATGTGAATTTGAGATACTAAATGTAATATTTAGCACAGAAATAAAAACGCTCACCCACCGTTATTTTTTTTATGAGTAATCTAGATAGTGTTATTTTTGGGCAAAAATAATTATCAGTTTATAAATAAAAAAATGGAAAAGCAGTTAATGAGTTTTACCTTTATACCAACGAAATATACATTAGATGTAATGATTTACAGGATGCTGCTGAGAAGAAGGAGTGTCTCAAATACTGCCTTCTTGGCACAAAAGCTAATGTTGGTGACTGGGGACATGAATATGTCAGGTATGTTTATTACACTATTTTTATTTTAATGCACTAACCCGTGCTAAGGAACAAATTTAAAAACCTATTTAGAGGCTAAAAATTTCACCCATGCCGGGATTCGAACCCGCAACCTCTGGCTATCCGTTTTTTTTAAGGTATGTTTATTCTTATTTCCACATAGTTAAAATTTACATAGCCTACATATGCTAGGTGTGGCTCCTATAGGGAAAAGCTGGTGATCGTGCTCTTCCTCTATAAAGGGAATTTTCCCGCCAGGCAGATTGTATGCCTGGGGACGGCCGGTCCAACTATCGTTAGTCGGATGTTATATTTATGCTATGTCATTGAAACACTTTGATTGCGCGATGCAGGAATATTGGAGTTTGTAGTGCGCGCGCAGAGTTGACAATGTGCTCGCCACATCACTCCCCTTCAAGACCGTAGCTACGCATAGCTAGGTCTGATAGGAATCGAAGTCTGTGCTCTAAAGCCTGCAAGTGCCAGGTGACGCTGAGTTAGTGAGTCGACTAGCGGTTGAGGGTGTTTGGCTAACAGTCACTTCACCGGCGACAGTACCATGGAGCCCGCGCATGTGGTAGGAACTGGTGAAGGCTGCTGTACCACTGGCAATGTGTATGTGTGCTGTTGCTGTGTGGCTGCCGTGCCGAGGGGTTGGAGGAAGATCACCATCAGTCCCAGTAGTCGGTGCGTTGACTGTAGTGGAACTGATGAAGTGAGAGGGAAGATTTCTGGCCTTGCTTTGAGACTAATGTATGTGGGGTGCTGCGAGAGCGAAGGAAGGTTGACAATGTTCTGTCAGGGGTTACCACTATAGGGAAAAGCGGGTGATCGTGCTCTTCCACTATAAAGGGAAATTTTCCGCCAGGCAGATCGTATGCCTGGGGACGGCCGGTCCAACTATCGTTAGTCGGATGTTATATTTATGCTATGTCATTGAAACACTTTGATTGCGCGATGCAGGAATATTGGAGTTTGTAGTGCGCGCGCAGAGTTGACATGTGCTCGCCACAGCTCCTAAGTGTTTAATTCATTTCGAGTTTCATATGTGCGTTGCAGGAATATTGGAGTTTGTAGTGCGCGCGCAGAGTTGACATGTGCTCGCCACAGCTCCTAAGTGTTTAATTCATTTCGAGTTTCATATGTAATAAAATATGTTTGTTTATATGTCTGTCTCTTAAGCTTTCCAGACAGTCCCAACTTGTAATTTTCCTTTTTAATTGGGGACTAAAGGGTAAAGCTGTGGATAGAGTAAAATATGAAAATTTAATTCAATCATTTGAAGTAAGTGTACTCGTAGGTGTTAATTTAAGACAGTGAAATGGCAATTATTATAATTTATTTGAGACCCATGCTCCAGCAGTGGGGACATACAAGGGTCGATATTGATATCGATTTGAACCTTTTGTTTCTGGGCGTTTTTAGAATAATAGAAAAAAACAATTTTTTCAAACCTGTGTGTTCAAACCAAATAGTGCATTTTTGTTATCTTGATTTTGTCTTGTCCAGACAACTAGAGGGAGAAATAGCTGAGGAATGGAAGCTAGAAAACATGGACACTCTACTGCCACTGGTCCGTGATGTGATTGCATTCGACATGCAGCACTCAGCTGAGATCCAAGCCTGTGATCTGCTGATGGAAATCGACCGGCTTGACTTGCTGACACAGCATATGGATGCAAGCAACTACCCTCGCGTCTGCCTCTACTTAATTGGGTAAGAAGCAAATTCCTCACGATGTTTTCCTTCACCGTTAGCGTGTGGTATTGCGACTAGAAATTCGCAAATGTACGTATCTTTGAAATTAAACAAAGTCATTGGTACATAGCACCGGCACTCGGGATTGAACCTGGGGCTCTCGCTTGCCAGTCCAGGGTTCTACCCACTGAGCTACGATCGCTTCAATACATACTTATACATACATAACCTCACGCCTGTATCCCAGAGGGGTAGGCAGAGACCAGGGATTGCCACTTGCCACGATCCTGACAGATCACCTTCGCTTCGTCAACGTTCATAAGTCGTTGCATGCACGCACGCCGGTTCCGGGTACTGTTTATCATTCCCTTTGCTAATACATCCCCTATTTGGTCGATTTAAGTCCGTCTGGGACATCCCTTACCAGCCCTTCCACTCACATTCGCAATATATATTTGTTTCGTCAATCTTTCTTCCTCCATCCTCTCCACATGTCTAAACCAACGCAACATTCCTTTCTCAATTCTAGTCACTACATCCTCTTTCACTCCACAACATTCTCTAATCAGACTATTGCGTATCCTGTCATTGAAAGTAACACTACACATACTTCTCAAGGACCTCATTTCAACTGCATTAACTCTTATGCATACATACTTATACTTAATGATAAACTTACTTAACTAGTTGTACCACATTTTATGATGGTGTATTATAAAAAATATTACTTTTAGAGTATAAACTTTATCAACATTATTGTTTTTTTTCTGTCAATGAAATCAAAGTATAATAAAAAATTTTGTGTGTTGTTTATCCAGTAATTCCGAACATCAGTACACATGACAGCTGTCAAGAAATTCTCTGTTATAAAATGCCACTCTTGTGTGGTTTCTAATTAAATTTCTTTTAGACAACAAACAGCCTAAAAATACTAAGCTTTCCATAACCCTCCGACAAAGAGCCATAGAGAGTATTGTCCTAATTATTGACAACAGTTACAAGTGATACTTCATTTTAAAGGTATAAGTTCAGTGAATATAATGCAACAATTATAAATGAATAATATTTGCTAATTTCTTGTATTTTCGTAAGTAAGTGTGCGACTAATACGACCTTGTAACATTTGTTCCACAAGTCTGAATGAAAATCGCTAAGGTAAAAAGAAATATCTTTTACGTTTCAACCAATTACTTTTTAGTTTTGTTTCTTATAAAATGTTCTTGTATAGAGTGGCGGTACTACCAGTAACTGACAGCTGGTAATATCTCAGGTGATTGATGACGTACTTCCGGTTTCAATGACGCCGGTTCTTTTTTTCTCAAATATTCTCAAAATTACCAATTCTCGGAAAACCAAGTATGGATTATGGAAGAGTTGAGAACACATTATTGTTTACAAAAAAAAATTAAGTTAATACTGAACTTGACAAAAAGTGAAGTGAAATGCTAATGGGTAATATTTTAGAAACATTGGGTTATAGAAATAGGTAAAGCGTTTTATTTAATCTTATCTGTTTTAATCTTTACTACTTGCTAACATGCTGATGGATTGGGTTAAAAAAGATACTTTTAAGTGGTAACTTATACTATACCTAAGCCAAATTCGATAAAGAATAGAGGTAAACAAACCAATACGGATGTTGACACATGTTACAAATTCATGTTAAGTTATTTTTTTTAACTAAAGACCGTATTTAAAAACGTATAATAACATTCTAAGAATATATTTATTTGCCATAAAATAAATAAAAATGGTTTTAATTGCATTATTTAATACCCATTATCACGTGACTGCGAACGTCAATCAAAGCGCGGGTGACGTCACTGACCGCTAAACAAAACAAGCTCACGTAGTCAAAAGTATCACCGGCGAACTAATTTCAACGATATTATTATAATATTATTGTAATATTATAACAATGGAGACTGGATTCATCAAAGGAAGTAGTTCCAACTTACCGAAGATAGATTCGTTGATGGTGGCAAGTTATTTTTGAGTTATTTTGCTCGAAATAAGAATTTTTGTGCAGCGGAGCTTAGAAACGTAAAAATGTCATTGTAAGTACGTTTGATTTACCTACCTATGGTTGGTGGGTAAAGTCAAAACTACCTATCTAAAACTATTTTGTACCTAAGTACATACTCGTATTTAAATTTTATCGTACAATACTTTTAGAATATTTGGCTTACCTACATCAAAGTGGTGTTCACAAAAATAGCTGGTACTTGTAGATGTCAATGATGTTGAACATCTTCTAGCAAGCGTTAGCCACTTTCTCCTTATTTTAGCAATTTTTGGAACATGTATGAACATTTTTTGCGGCGTACTTATTGACGTACTTTTACACATGGGTACTGCACAGCATTTGTACATCGTATTCATTTTTACACCTTTCAGAAAACTTATTTATTCGTAAGAATTCACTGAATATCAGGTTAACTTTCATAGAGCGCGAGATTGTTTATCGGTCTGTGACGTCATCATACTCACGCGTTAGTTTAGAACGTTTTGGCGGGAATTTTAAAAAGTAGTTTTAATTAAGTATTTTTTTAGTAAAATGTGACGTATTTTTTCATGAAATTATTTTTTTCGTGTTTAAATAGCGTCTATCTATGAAACAAAATCCATTCCGAACATTAGTCCACATCCCTATTTAGGGTTATCACAACTCAGGTTTACAAATCTTCTATTGTTTACATGATTATAGCCTTTTACATGCTAACTATTTTATTTATTAACAATTCCTAGTGCAGCATATTTCTCTAGAATCACTCAAATAACATGCATATTGTTGTTTCGAAAAACTATAAAAAATTCGACATTAATTTTACGCGACAGCCCTACAGAAAAAGAAACATGGATGAAATTCAGGTGTGAAAAACATTTTGGGAATTTGGTTTATGCCAACAAGTGAAGTTTAGTCGTTTGTCAATACGTGTATATGGCATATGTGTGTAACAAAATGGCACAAGACAAAAATAGAAGTGCTTAGATTGCCCCCATATCATTTTGAATTAAATCCGATAGAAATTATATGGGGGCAAGTAAAAGGCCATGTTGCTGCCAAAAATAAAACTTTAAATGGCCGAACTAAATAAAGGTCCTGTTAGATGAGGCAATAAGTAAAATTACTCCAGCAGCATGGCAACGTTGTGTTGAACACGTAATTAAAGAAGAGAAGAAAACGTCGAATTTGATGGTGTAATGGATAATGTCATTGATGAATTTATAATTCAAGTCTCCGGAGACACAAATTCATCCTCCTCTTTGGCCAGTGACAGTGATGATTAGTGTAAACATATGAATAAAAAAATATACAAAGAAATTTATTTTATTGCAATATTTGCAGTAGGTCCCAATCGCCTCATTTTCATAGTAGCATCTATAAGTACGTATTAATATTATAAAGTTTAAGAGTTCGTATGTTTTTTGCTTAAGGAAAATCATGCGGCATGGCTCGCGTGGATGTTTGTTACATCTGTGTGTCATATTTCATATTTCAGTGTTGTCATTGTCATATTCAAATCTGGTAAACCTTTTAATATAAAATCATAAACATAAATAAGCATTTTACATTAGTAGGAGGAACGATTATTATTTGTATGAAAATGATTTCTAGAGAAGGTTAACATCTGCCTTTTTGGGTGTAAAGAAGTCGTTGCCTAGCAACGGTTTGTTTATCGCTATTCGTTATCGAATTTGGCTCAGGTATAAACCCTAAATATGCACTTATGCAAATAATAATTCTATTTAGATTTGATAAACGTTTTAATTGACAATGAGTAAATTGGTTAAGCTGTTTATTTTTTGAACTAAAACTTTTGTAAGCACAACACATTGTAGACTTTTAGTCCGTAAGTAAATCCGGACTAAAAGTCTACAATCTGTTTATTTTTTGTTGCTAAACTGTAAACGAGTCTTCTTTTACAGTTGCGCCAGCTACGTAGTGGAACCAGAATCCACTCAAATCTTGCAGGGTGTGCTAGACACATATCTGCGGTTCAATGAGTACCCTCGTGCGATGCTGGTTGCAATGCAGCTTGAAGACAAAGTCAAATGCGAGCAAATCTTCAGCACCTGTAGTGATTCGTGAGTAGAAAACTGGATAGATATGGTTAAACAAACATTTTGTAATTTGCAAAGCAAACTTTGTTTTGCCATATTAATTAGCCTGCCATACTATTCTCTGACCTACTTAATTTGTATACGCAAAAAAACATGACATTCAGTGAACCTGCCTCGGAGGAGTTCGACAACAATGTGACATGAGATTTTTATAATATTGTCGCGGTCCTATCCCGAACCATCTAGAATAGAGCCTTCTGAAAGCGTATCGAATAGTCGCCGAATGCTGCGTTTTAGTAACGTTGCAAGCAATAATGAACCGTATGTATACTAGCGTAAGGCACAAAACACTATGACATAAAACTGTCCTAGACTCGTTGCCGCGTGCACCGAGCGTAGGTACGTACGGGAATGTTCGAGAACCCTTGCCGGCGGATATAAATAGCAGCCGCTGCGGCGCGCAGCCAGTTCCGTTTGAACTAGTGAAGAGTAAACTTCGAGCGAACACACCTGCGACACGAGCGATAACCTACGACCTCAGCGATACTATTGGACTTCGATTGGACCTGCGATTGGAATCTCCGTGTGGACTTCGTGTAGTGAAGACCTGCAGACCAGAGCAGAATAAATCCTAAGAAGTTGTAATTGGCGTTTTACCTCCAAATCTAGAACCCTAGCCCGTAACAATATTAAAACAATATTAGATTAAAACAAAATTTATCATCTTCCAGGTTAATCAAGAAGCAGCTGTGTTATATGATGGCTCGCCAGTACATCCCCCTCGACTTAGACGACGAAGATCTGCGCACAATCCTCCTAAACACTCACGTCAACGAACACTTCCACAGCCTGGCCAGGGAGGTAAGTCACTGGAATATTCTGATAAGTAAATCTAAATCTGATTTATTGATTCTAATATTTTTTTCTGTTGTCTTTCTAATTGCTTTCTGGTTTAAAGTTTATCATAACAGTAACCTGAAAGTACCTTTTACAATCATTTGAAGTAAGTTCAATAATTTTAAAAAGCCAATCTTAGTTTCTATTAAATAAGATATTTCAGACCATTGTGCATGTGGTCTGCCTACACTTTGTGCGCCTGTTGCGCAGTCCATGATAGGAGAGGACTTGATGGCTCTATTCTCCCTGCGACCTATGTGTCCTGAACCCTGGGTAAAGTCTGATAGCTTGCTATTGACGGCAATTTTAGTAGAAAGGCTGTTTCCAGTAGAAAGTGGATAAATTAGGCTATTGGACAGTGTGAAATAAAGTATTTAAAAGCTTTTTAACTTAAAAAAATTATAATTTCTGCAAAAAAATACATAAAAAACATGGTAATGATTATTCTTATTTTTAATGCACTAACCTGTGCTAAGGACAATTTTAAAAACATATTTAGAGGCTAAAAATTCCACCCATGCCGGATTCGAACCCGCGCTCTCCGTCCATCTGGCTATCCGTCCCAGCGCTCTTTCCAACTGAGCTAATGGGCGACTCACCGGAATCAGTGAAATTTCGAACCCCTTTACACTATTCTCTGTATTACGTACAGGCAGCGACATCTGTCTGAAGTAATTTCCATCACTTGCAGCCCCGAGTACCTACTAATGATAATGGTGTATCTGTTTCAATTTCATCGAAAACGGCCAGGATTGGTCGAATCTATAATGACGTCGCAGCTCAGTGAATTTAGCGATTCGAGAACCCGAGGGTGGAGTTCACGTTTTTTGCTTACTGACCAGTGACAACACTAGATCCTGTCCGACGCCATAATATTGCTCAAGAGCGTTTTGGCGCCTTATTTTAAAAATGATTTTTTTTTAGACAAAATACACGAAAGATCACAATTATCACTATCTGAGCACTTATAGAGATAAACACCAACGAAAAATCTGCTTTGGATATCAGGTTTCTTCAGAAACCTGTCGAATAGCCTAATATCTTAAGTAATTAATAAACAGCACTTCGGTCGGCGGTCAGTGGGTACACCAACAGACCAATAGTCGATGTGACCCAGTCGCCAGAGTAGATTTGCGGACTGCAAATAGCATGAGACCGCGAAAGATTGCGTGATGTGGAATAGTCCTATACCCAACTGTGGACAAAGGTGGACTGATAATTTTGATGATGATGACTTCTCAGCAAGCTAGCAGTGTTTTAACGTCTTTGCTACCCTATCGCCGCTGTAGTCGTGTAGCGTAGCATGTAACGGGCAAAATCTTCCCAGCTCGACATAATGGAGCCCAAAACGCCTGAGGAGGTGTATAAGACGTGGCTGGAGTCCGCCGGCTCGGCTCTGCGGCCGTCCCTGCTGGCGGAGCATCACGTGGACTCTGCGCGGCAGAACCTCTCTGCAACCTTCGTCAACGCATTTGTCAACGCCGGTTTCGGCCGCGACAAGCTCGTCACAACTGAGGACGGGAATAAGTGGATGTACAAAAACAAGGACCACGGTAAGTGGGTTTTTTTGTAGAGTTCAGTGAAATTCCATTGTTAAGACTGTTTTTGTGAAGGAAAACATCATGAGGAAACCTGAGTGTCTGAGGTGTTCACATAATCTCAGGGCTTGAATCACCTAACGCGTTATGATTAAGCCAATACTCTCTCTCTCTCTCTCTCTCAGAAGGCCTGTGGCATGCAGTGGGAGATATATAGCGTGTGAAAAAATACTGAAGTTTATCCTTCTGAAATTCTGCAACATTGTACTGTCCGAAATTGCTTTGCTTAGGGCATCATAAAAGTTTATCCGGCCCTGTATCTAATCCTGTCCTATTGTAACTCATTATACAGTAATTGAGTGCTTATCTACAATGGGTAATCCGAAACAGACAAGTTGAACTTTCGAATGTACCATACAAAAACGAGCAATATTCCCCCAGGCATGCTTTCGGCGGCAGCATCCCTCGGCATGATCCACTTGTGGGATGTTGACGGGGGGCTGACGCCCATCGACAAATACTTGTACACCGCTGACGAACACATCAAGGCTGGAGCCTTGCTGGCTCTCGGGCTTGTCAACTGCGCGGTTCGCAACGAGTGCGACCCCGCCTTGGCACTTCTCTCCGACTACGTTTTGCATTCCAGCTGCAATCTGCGGATTGGAAGTGTTTTGGGTAAGGAATATAAATATATATATATTTGTATTCTTGTTTGTTACATTTTATTAACTGCAAAGGCATATTACTTATCAACGGCAAATCAAATAACAGTAAATCTAGAAATAAGAAAAATGTCGAATGAACGTGTGTAGCGTCGGCCTAGACAATAGCGCCAACCCAGATTCTTCCCGCGGGTGTCGTAAGAGGCGACTATGGGACACAAACCGGAGGGTGGGCAGCAGCGCCCCCTGCAGTACGATTCCACCGATCCCCAACCCGCATGCCCAGCGTGGGGATTATGGGCACTACCCCATGTGATAGCACAACGTGGCACTCTTTAGAGGAGGGCTATGTCCTGCAGTGGACTAGTATAGCCTCACGACGACGACGAGCCTGTGTAACCTGGTTGCATTTGTTCACAAATGAATTCGTTTGACATTCGACATTCATTCTGTGTTTAGATGATTGAATACGTGTGAAAGATGCTGAATGAAATATGTCGAAAACTGATTTGATTTTAGTATTTTCTAAGGTTGAGTCATCCGGGACCACGGCACCTGAAAAAGTGCCGAAACGTTGAAAATTGTAAAAATGTAATAAACGAGCATAAATCCGTATAAAAACAGTTTTAATGATTTGATTTTGCTCGATCCCCAGTCTGCATTTTAGCTCACGAAATAAATGGGCGCCCCCTTAACTAACAACATCGTCTAAATTAGATTTTGTGAGGTTTTACTGGATCTCCATCTCTATTTTAGTTCAGTGTGTCTGTCTGGATGAGGATGGGCGGTCAGAAAGAAGTGCTGTGCCTTGGAATGAGGCCTATGTTCAGCAGTGGAGGTACACAGGCTGATTGTTTGGTTGTATGAATGGACACTCACTTAACTGAGTACCCCCGTTGGCAGGTCTGGGCATCGCGTACGCCGGCACTCAGCGCGAGGACGTACTGTCGCACCTGATACCCGTACTTAACGACACGGCGGCGCCGGCCGAGATCTGCGGGCTCGCCGCCATCGCTTGCGGCCTCATCGCCGTCGGCTCCTGCAACGGCGAAGTGAGTTTGAATTGTTCTTATGTTCTTGCTCTTATGACGACGCCTCATTAAGCTATTCGTATTTATGCGCTTGAACGATTGAGTTGCCGATTGCATAAAAGCGAGGACGTGTTCACCCACCTGCGGCCTGTATAGCATTTGTGTTTCGCTCATACAATGTAGACGGCAATGCGGAGGTGGAAGGACGGACGGAGTGAGATGTGAATTGTTGAGTCAAATTAGAGTCATCCAGTTTCTTTCTTAATTAACACAGTTATACTATATAGCAAAGTCGTGCCGGCCAAGATCTGAGCGATCGCTGCCAACTTGTAGGGCGTCATCGCCGCCGGCTGTGCTGTCTACCGCAGGCTACATCATACCCAGTTACTCAGTATTGATTATTTGAGTAAGCGACGTAAAACTTATCTATTGTTTCAGGTGACTTGCGCCATCATCCAGCGTCTCATCGACGATAATAAAGAACTGCACTCTTCTACCTACGCGCGGTTTCTGCATTTAGGCCTCGGTCTTTGCTTCTTGGGTATGTTGAACTGCTTTCCACTCATTAATTGCGGATTATATCTTTCTATCTGTGTTTCAGCAACACTCGCTATAACTAAAAAAATATCTTGGATCTGTTCATTGAGAACTTTTTTCTCACAATTTCGTGCTCGTATTTATCAGACTAAACTTTTATTTCGTTGGCAGGTTGCAAGGAGCGAACCGAAGCTACGATGGCGGCTCTAGAGGTTTTGCCTGAGCCGCAGCAGTCGCTGTGCCAGACCACACTCTCCATGTGTGCGTACGCCGGCACAGGCGACGTTCTAGTGGTACAACAAATGCTACACATCTGCTCCAAGCACTACGACACTGACGTAAGTTTTTCTTTTTATCCTTTGAATCAACCATCAATGCTTGCTTGGCTATAATCAGATTGTACTGGACGTCATCAAGGGCGTCTGTTTGCTGCAATCTCCTGACTCTTGTGAGACATTCTTTCTACTTAAGCCTGAACAATGCAAGTGGTCATGGATGGAGCTGTTATTTTTTGCTAGAACACTCTTGTAATAGATAAACAGGTCAGGTTAGCAGTGTCTGAGCCAAACCACATCTCTATCTGCCACTGGCGACATCTTGGTAGTCTGACAACAAGCATTCTAACGCTCTGCTACCACAGACTTGCATCCCAAACTAATGTAACATGGTTTCTTGCAGAATGAACAATCATCAACAGAAGACACGGCCTTCAAGAAGCAAGACAAAAAGGAAGCCAAGGAGAGCCCCAGCTCTACCAGCTCCAGTTCGGGTGCCTCTTCAAGCTCCAAGGATGATAAAAACAAGAGTTAGTATCTCTTTCACCATATAAACTGAATGCTTTTTTTAACTCTGAACATTTATAGTGCGGCCTATCGGCATTAGTGAATAAAATTACAATACTTAAATTTTACACACATTTAAATTTAAAAACCTATTTAGAGGCTAAAAATTTCACCCATGCCGGGATTCGAACCCGCAACCTCTACACATTTAAATTTAAAAACCTATTTAGAGGCTAAAAATTTCACCCATGCCGGGATTCGAACCCGCAACCTCTGGCTATCCGTGCCAGCGCTCTACCAATTGAGCCAATGGGCGACTCACGGCATCAGTGAAATTTCGAACCTCTTTACACTATTCTCTGTATTACGTACAGGCAGCGACATCTGACTTAAGCAAATTGCATTACTTACAGCCCTGACTACCTACTTTGCAGTTAGGTTTAACATCGGAACGATATCACTGTACCCACATGATTACACTATTTTTATTTTTAATGCACTAACCCGTGCTAAGGAACAAATTTAAAAACCTATTTAGAGGCTAAAAATTTCACCCATGCCGGGATTCGAACCCGCAACCTGATGCCTGTACGTAATACAGAGAATAGTGTAAAGAGGTTCCAAATTTCACTGATGCCGTGAGTCGCCCTTTGGCTCAATTGGTAGAGCGCTGGCACGGATAGCCAGAGGTTGCGGGTTCGAATCCCGGCATGGGTGAAATTTTTAGCCTCTAAATAGGTTTTTAAATTTGTTCCTTAGCACGGGTTAGTGCATTAAAAATAAAAATAGTGTAATCACATTTAAATTGTCATATGCTTAGTTACATGTGTGTGAGTGCTTAGTCAGCAATATTGTAGATGTTACGCCTTCCATCTGAGTGGACTAATAATCTCCTTCGTGTGGTGATAATATCCATATTACTGTAGGATGTATATAGGCTGCTTATCCTAACTCTTCTCCAGTCTATATTAGTCCACTGCTGGACACAGACCTCCCATAATGAGCGCCACAGCGCAAGGTTGTGCCATCATTGGGGGATAATGCCCATAATCCCCACGCTGGGCAGCGGGTTGGGGATCGCAGTTTGGTGGAGTTGTACTGCAGGGGGCGCTGCTGCCCACCCCTCGGTTTGTGTCCCTTAGTCGTCTTTTACGACACCCGCGGGAAGAATTTGCGTTGGTGCTATTCTCTACGCCGACACCACACAGCAACAGTTATCCTAGCTCACTAACATTATAAAGAAAAAAAAAAAGAAACTGGTCTATAAGTTTCAAAATTAAAACTTTCGACGCATTTTCGAATATTGAAACCTTCGAAACTACTTGAAATAAAATAAAATCCTCATTACTTAGAACACGCGTTACAGTAAATAACAAGGCCCATTTTCTACAGGCAAGTCTAGCAAGGACGCCAAGAGCAAGGAGAAGGACAAGGAAAAGGAGGCCAACAAGGAGCTTTCCTCCGTGCAGGCCGTGGCCACCCTCGGCGTGGCCGTCATCGCGCTCGGCGAGGAGACCGGCGCTGAAATGTGCACCCGCATCTTCGGCCAGCTGGTCAGTATACACGCGCGACGAATCGAGACGAAGGCAGACAAGGATCGGTCATCTGTGTGAATTAGATTATGCATCGAATGTAGACGAAGGCCGGCAAAAAACAGTTCGCCGGAATTGTGTAAGGAGCGTCTATCAATATTTGAGTATACTAAACCCCTATTATGAAACGTTTATAGTTCAAAACTAAATACAAGTTTTATTTTAATTTGAGTAAGTTAATTTTTCGCAAGTTTAAGCCTTACTAATAAACTTGGTGTAAGTATTGTATAACTATGCAGTGTTTTGTCTCTTTTCTTCCAACTGAAAATTACATTCAAATGACATGAACAAAACACTGTGTAACTATACCAGGCATACTGTGTTTATTAGTAACAGCCTTAGGGTTTTACCCCGAAAAATATATTTTTGTGGTTTTATTTTTCAATTAGTTTAAAGCAAGTTCCCCTTTGACGAATCTTAACAATAATTCATCACGAAACTGTATACCTACCATGGTTTTATTCTACAAGATGTGATATCCGTCCAGTTTCTTAACCTAACCGTATGCTGTCATCCAACAGGGCCGCTACGGGGAGCCGGCGGTGCGGCGAGCAGTGCCACTCGCCATCGCGCTCTGCTCCGTATCCAACCCGCAACTCTCCGTCATCGACGTGCTTAACAAGTATTCGCATGACGCTGACAATGATGTCGCCTACAACGCCATATTCGCGATGGGACTGGTCGGCGCGGGGACTAACAACGCTAGGTAACAGAGCTGTATACCATTATCTATGTTTTTACTTCTTCCTATGCTGCGATTGCCCAGTACAATGGCCTAATCATGAGGCGAGCAGCAAATATAAGCTCAATTGCAGGGCACAGCTCAGCTATATAGCTTGATGACATGTTCTCACAGCGGACTAGCGATTTCGCCTTAGTTTCCAGTGAAGTAGAATTAGCAAGACAACAGCATCACAAAAATACTTTTTTAAATTTTTGCTTCTAGGCTAAATATGTACAAAAAAGCCTAAAAATAATATGTATTATATACGAAAAGTTTTTTTCTTAAAATAGTATGGGTGACACTTGACCCCAGTCACCCTTGCAGATGAGGTCTAAGATGTCTCGTGGTTACCTATTAAATGCCGGTTGACTCTAGTATTAAAGACATCATAGTTACATATTAAACGGGTCAAATCGCGATTATTTATTAGGTAAAACGTAATTACCTTATTTCCCGACGTTTCGGCAGCGTTACAGATGCCGCGGTCTCGGGTATGACTATCGCGAATCATTAAGAAACACTACTATTAAAGACATCCAAATGTAATGGCAATGGAGTCCAACCCGTACAGTGAGAAGGTACAACACAGTGTTCTGCCTCCAGATTGGCGACGATGCTGCGCGCGCTAGCTCTGTACCACGGCAAGTCGCCGGTGCACCTGTTCATGGTGCGGCTCGCGCAGGGGCTGTGCCACGCCGGCAAGGGCACCATCACGCTCAGCCCCGCGCACGCCGACCGCCGCCTGCTGAACCAGCCCGCGCTGGCCGGCCTGCTCATCGTGCTCACCGCCTTCCTCGACTGCAAGAACAGTGAGTAGCGCACTCTTGTGATCATATAAAGCCTTAAGCAATGTAAATGCTGCCGTCCGTTGATACTGCATAAACAGGGAGTAGTAAGGTCTTTGCCACGCTGGCAAGGGCACGCCGACCGTAGGCTGCTGAACCAAACCGGTCTGCTCGTCATACTCGCCGCCTTCCTCGACTGCAGTGAGTAGTGAGACTCGGTGATCACATAAAGCCTGAAGCAATGTAGATGCTGCCATCCGTTGATACTGCATAAACGGGGAGTAGTAAGGCCTGTGCCATTTGCCATGTGCCATAAGCAAATTGCATTACTTACAGCCCCGACTACCTACTTTTGCAGTTAGGTTTAACATCGGAACAATATCACTGTACCCACATGATTATACTATTTTTATTTTTAATGCACTAACCCGTGCTAAGGAACAAATTTAAAAACCTATTTAGAGGCTAAAAATTTCACCCATGCCGGGATTCGAACCCGCAACCTCTGGCTATCCGTGCCAGCGCTCTACCAATTGAGCCAATGGGCGACTCACGGCATCAGTGAAATTTCGAACCTCTTTACACTATTCTCTGTATTACGTACAGGCAGCGACATCTGACTTAAGCAAATTGCATTACTTACAGCCCCGACTACCTACTTTGCAGTAAGGTTTAACATCGGAACGATATCACTGTACCCACATGATTATACTATTTTTATTTTTAATGCACTAACCCGTGCTAAGGAACAAATTTAAAAACCTATTTAGAGGCTAAAAATTTCACCCATGCCGGGATTCGAACCCGCAACCTCTGGCTATCCGTGCCAGCGCTCTACCAATTGAGCCAATGGGCGACTCACGGCATCAGTGAAATTTCGAACCTCTTTACACTATTCTCTTTATTACGTACACTAACCTGTGCTAAGGAACAAATGAACACTTATCATTTCTGTAACATTCACTCATTAACGATGTAAGCTTAATTTATATAAATGCTGTGCTTACTTATAAGTGGTGTACATACACGTAATTTTATCTTCCTGTAACTCTTTTGTACCATGTTCTGTATGTATGCTGTTGGTGTGCCTAATAAATAAAATAAAAATTAAATAAATAAACCTTCCCCTTTTTTACGTCTTGCATTGTGCAATCAATCCCTCTCGTTTTCGGTCTACAAGTAAAGGAACTAAAGCCTGTTCAGCGCATGAGTTACAGTTTTTTAGAATAATTAGTCTTTAAAGTAAAAATTTACACTTTTTATAATTTTTTTCTTCAAAGCTATATTTTGATGTGGATATGTTTAACTTGTAACGTTCATTAAGTCGCAGTTTCTGCGCTATCTATCTATATAAATAAAATTCCAAGTCCTGACTAACTGACTCACTCATCAATGCCCAGCCCAAGCCGTTGACCTAGGAAGCTGAAATTTTGCACGGAGTGTCTATATATAATGTAGACAAGGAATAAGACCAGATTTTTTAAATTCAACCCCTAAGGGTGCGAAAAGGGTTGCCAAAATTTCTATGGGAGGTATAAAAGACGTTGTCTAATTTTCTTGAAACTTAAAATAAATACTCTTCAACACAATTGATTGAACACATGTTTCGCCGTTTTTTAAATTAAATTTATGGGAGTGAACAGGGTTGCAAAATTTTGTTCCTTTAATCTTGTCCAAAATGTCTACACGGACGGAGTCGCGGGCAAAAGCTAGTATTCAATAAAAGCTTTTTACGGCCTCTCCGACTCTCTGAGGTTTCCTAGAAGAAATCTATTTCAGAGATAAGCTCGCTTTTGTACATGTTATTTCTTAAGTAATGTCCTGTTAAATGGTTCGTGTGCAGTTTACTTTAGTATTATAATTTTTAAAAACTCTTATCTATTTTCCAACAGTAATCCTGGGCAAGTCTCACTACCTGTTGTACGTACTGGCGACGTCGATGCAGCCGCGCTGGCTCGTCACACTCGACGAAAGTATGCAGCCACTCAACGTCACCGTCAGAGTCGGACAGGTGAGGACGCATTTCATTATACAAGGTAGTCGTCAGGCTATACTAGTCCACTGCTGGACATAGCCCTCCCCTAACGAGCGCCACGTTGTCCCATCATAGGGGGTAATGCCCATAATCCCCACGCTGGGCATGCGGGGGGGGGGATCGCAGTTTGGTGGAATTGTACTGCAGGTGGCGCTGCTGCCCACCCCCCGGTTTGTGTCCTTTAGTCGCCTTTTACGACACCCGCGGGACGAATTGGGTTGGTGCTATTCTCTAGGCCAACACCACACAGCAGTAACTATATAAATCCTCATGTCTATCAGGAAGGAGGGTTCTTGACCTTTATTACGGACAACTTTGCTATGGTGAAAACTCCAAAATAGCAAAGAAATTATCAGCTTACCCACAGCATTAAAATGTATGGAACAGTTTTTATTGTAAAAGTTATTTAAATTGGCATGGACATAGATATGGGGATTTTGTTACACCTGTATTCTCCCTGCAAGATAGATTTTTACTGGAAGTTAGTATACTTTTAATGAATTAATTAACAAACTTGGGTTAGCATTTTAACCATTTTTTCAATACATCCAGAAAAAGTGTATGCTGGATTCGAGTAGTCATGCACTGCATACATAAGCAATTTCAATAAAGCGTCTCCTTCGGCTAGCTAATACTCACTTGTGCAATCTTCGCTTGCACCCACGTCCATTACATACTCGTACATATACTTCACTGTTATAAATTGTAAACACCATGTGGTGGAGAGTTTCCTCTGTAAAGTCTATATACCACGGACAGTTTGGCGGCATTTGTGGAGTGTTTTTGAGAGGTGTCTTTCTGAATAACACCGCTAAGCGCCGTTTCAGTTATTTAATGTTATTATGAAGACAATAACATGAATACAACACGCAACACGCTGCTTTTTAGTGCATAATATGAATTGTTAGCAACATAGATAAGTTAGATTCTACTGTATCGGCTGTTTGTATACTCAATACAAACAGCTTTCACTTATTGTGAAAACTTACCACAGAACTATGTATTTTTTATAAAAACACGATTTCTCTCATCTTGTTTTTATAAATAAAAA
This sequence comes from Yponomeuta sedellus, assembly GCA_934045075.1. Lineage (NCBI taxonomy): Eukaryota > Metazoa > Arthropoda > Insecta > Lepidoptera > Yponomeutidae > Yponomeuta > Yponomeuta sedellus. The sequence continues at coordinate 16,704,741 of OW203733.1, read as the reverse complement.
AGACTTCTCTTCTAAAGCAATCTGTCTATTACACCTCGAAACATTACAGGCTGTGGACGTGATCGGCAAGGCGGGCACGCCGAAGACGATCGCCGGGTCGCACACGCACACTACGCCCGTTCTGCTGTCGTTCGGCGAGCGCGCTGAACTCGCGACTGATGAATACATCCCCTTATCCCCTGTCATGGAAGGCTTCGTGATACTCAAGAAGAACGAGGATAGTATCATGGCTTCCGTGCAGTAGGGCCCGTATTTTATTCCTAGCTCGCATTAATTCGTATATGTATTGCTGAATTTATAATAAAATTTAATTTGATTGACGTCTGTTTTTTTTACTGAATCTACTTAAAGAATAATATTCTTACTGAATCTACTTAAAGAAAAATAATACCTTTGCTGACTAAGTTTCTCATCGTCGAAATCAACCCTTTATGACCCCACTGCTGGGGCACAGGTCTCTTCCTGCATCAGGAAGTAGGCCATACTCCACTACGGGGGCCAAGTCTGGGTTGGTAGAGGATTGTAAGACAGTGGCGGGCCTTACTGTCAGAACTTATCAACCCGCCCATAAGGCCTCTGACATGGCGTATCGCTTGCCATTACATGACAGCCGGCACCCACAGCGTAACGTGCCTTGGGAAGCACGAAAGCGCTCGGAAAAAATGCCACTAGCGGTAGTCACGGGACGGTCACCCATCGTGCACCTGACCGCGCCTGTTGTTGCTTAACTCAAGTGATTGATTCCTGCTCCACTAGGCTACGAGCGCTTCATTTGCGATATCACAGAAATCGTACACTTTTATATCCTAATGATGAGGCAAGAACTCTTGTGATGACTATGAGGTATGAGCTCAGTCGGACATGAAAAGCTGTTTATATGAGGTAACATTTTAGAATTTCTTGTATGAACTACTACAAACGTAGTACCAAAAGTAGATTCATTATCTAAAGGCTCTGCATTTTTTCGACGCAGTGTGGAAATGAGAGTTTAGTATGAATTGAACTTTTTCTCGCCTATCCGGACTCAAGGCTCGAGTGCAGCAGGAGGATAATACGGCTTTAACTATAGTTTAGCGAATCATGCCAAGCGTGCTGTAAATGCGTGTTCCAACAATCATAAATGCCACCCTGCCTATGAATTTTTAAGAACTTCAAAGAGAAGTACCTATTTTTGAAATTCTTAACAATTCACGGGTAGAATGAAAAACTTACTAAAAAAAGAATACTTTTTCTTTTGTAGGTGATCCAAAAATACTTTCACAACTGCCTCCATAATAATTCAGTCACAAAGACGTAATCTAATACTAAGGACTTTGTTTTAATTTTCTTAAAAAAATAATGGAGCTGGCAACGTGGTATTATACTCTAGCAGGTCTAGCAACTACTGGGCTACTGTTATTTCTATTTTGGTGAGTACCTACCTACTTATGAAAATTACAGTACCTACTTCTGAAAAGTACGCGGAACGGGCTTGCAGCGACTGATGAATGTTGATGAAGCGAAAGAGGTATTTCAGGTTCTTGGTATAGTATGTGACAAACGGCCGTGATTCCAAAGCTACAATTCAATTTACTACCACAATGGGTTGTGCATTGGGTAGACGGTTGTACATTTATAGGCAATGTATATCGAATTGTAATAGTGAACAAGGGATACCGGTGCTACGCGCGAGTTTATGTATAAACACGCGTGCATCCATCCCATTTTTAACATGCGTTTATCGGTATTTATTTTATATAATTTGTTACCACACAACTTTTATGTCAGCATTGTGTGACTGTTTAGTGGAATACTTGGGGCCATTTTCGCATCACAAAATTGTTAGTTGGGAATGTGCCCAACTAAATCTAATGCACGTTTCGAGCACGTGCTCTGCCCTCCTATTACGTAGCACTCCACTCTATCGAGTGAAGCATTTAGACGACTCCTAAGTGTCAAAAAATGTATGCATTTGACAGCCGGAGAAAAAGTAAAAATCAACGTCACTCAACTCAGTGGACACTTACGTAATAATGCACCTGAAGTTTACTTAAAAGATATTGTACTATTTTTATTTTAATGCACTAACCCGTGCTAAGGACAAATTTAAAAAACCTATTTAGAGGCTAAAAATTTCTCCCATGCCGGGATTCGAACCCGCAACCCATCCGTGCCAGCGCTCTACCAATTGAGCCAATGGGCATCAGTGAAATTTCGAACCTCTTTACACTATTCTTAGTCGCCCATTGACTCAATTGGTAGAGCGCTGGCACGGATAGCCAGAGGTTGCGGGTTCGAATCCCGGCATGGGTGAAATTTTTAGCCTCTAAATAGGTTTTTTGAAAGATATTAGTTACTAAGGGGTTGTTTCCGCAGGCTGGCAATGTGTGCGTGGCGTCAGTACAAGGTACACAATGAGGAGGGCTACATGCCGCCGCAACGATCGTGGGACAGAATGGTGGCGTCACCGCTAGGCGAAGACTACTCTTCTCCTGCCCCTACTATGCGTCCCCCTTTGTTACCCACACACAGAACAAATAGAACAATTGCTTAAGTTTAGCAGTAGGCCCTGTAAGTTTGTATTACCAATTTGCGGTAGAGCAATTTTGTTTTACTTAATAACTTTACAGGTTAAAGTTTAATGCTGAAACAAATCATCTCTGCTATTGTCCTCTACTAATTAATAGATTTTATTTAGATTTTATCTAAACAAATTTTGTTATAAATGAATTAAATAGTTTTAATAAAATGTCTGTTATGTATCAATCACATTATTTATTGTTTTCTGTATCAGAATTTTCTTTAACATTGGAACTTATCTCAGTTTTATTGTTGTCCTTTTTCTCATCATCTTGCAAAGATTTATCTTCATCACTATCATCCTCAGAACTAGTCCCTGCTGGTTGATGCTCAGCATCTGTTTTTGGCTTCTTAGCTTTGAGTTTAGAATTTTTCTTTTTTTTCAACCTCTTGGCTCTCTTCTTAGCTGTTCGTTCTTCTGCTGCTCTTCTGTTAGCTTCAATTTTATTATGGTATTCATCATCTTGTTTTTCCTGAATAAAGATATAAAAAAAGAATAAAATCTGCTACCTGGACGTTGTCTAAAGTGCACAGAAAAAAACAAATGACAATTCCTAACAATGAAACATTCATGCAATATTCCTTGTGTTACAATGCGATAACAGAATTAAGGCCCAGATTACCAATCCATCAAAAAACTAGTGGTTTGGCCCTTTGTTCCAAGTTTGTCACACCACCTTATGTTACACTGTCACAAACTGGGACTTTTTTTCCCAATTTGTCACACAGCTGTGATAGTGTTACAAGATAGGATTTTTGAAAGATTTTTTGTTGATTTTTGTTACACCCTTCAAGTCACACTGTTACCAAATAGACATTTCTTATCTTATAACATAACATTAACATAACATAACATTTACATACAGGCACATACATTGCTTCTGGCCCCACACTAGGATACCCTGTGTGATTTAAATAAAAAAATATTCCCAGTTAGTAACTCTGTTACCAATAGCTGTTATTGTTTTCCCATTTAGTAATACCTACCTTTTTTGGTAGCTACCTTGATTTGGCGGAAATAACTGTACAAAATAGATAAAATATTTTTTATCAATTACTTATTAATTTATTTACTACAATCAATACCTAAATATATATGTTCAATAATTAGTAAAAGAGAGATCTAAGCAGAGTAACAAAGAAAGCGTTATGACCAAACGCGAACAGCAATTTTACAACTACCGCCATAGTAAATAAATCAGTCTTCTTCTTCTTTCGCGTCGACTCCTCCTCAGACATCTCGCTTCCAAAACCGTGCCACCAACGTGCCACTGCGATTGCGCTGTGGGATGCCTCCATCAGATCCTGCAGGCTGCACAGATACAAAGATGCGATGTTGTCTGTGCAGTTTTACATCGGCACGAGATATCAGCATCTTCGAGCAGGATCCCCCATCTCTTCAGATTATCCCTGGATCCGGCAACACCTCCGCGCAGTCGGTTCAGCGATCTCCATACTCTCCAGTGCTTGCGCCCTCCAGGTGGTAGTGACTTCGCCAGTTGGACGAAGTCAGCTAAGTGTTTCTCCTGCTCCCTCCGCCTACGCAGTCGAAGTTCCGCTGGAGTCTCCGTCAAGTGGCTTATAGGTAAAGAAACTTTTTCGGGACTTTAGCCACTGCTTTGTTGGAATATGGTGATGCATCGGATGGCGGTCATCACTTGCTTGTCTCCACCTTTCATTTGCAGCGGCAGTCTCTCTGCGGTTTGCTGGTGGCGCTATTCCGGCAAGCGGATGCAGCTTGGCGGTCGGAGTCGGCTTCAAGCAGCCCGTGATAAGACGGCAAGTCTCGTTTAGAGCCCCATCGACATGGCCAGTGTGCGCAGAGTTAATTTAGACAGGGCTAGCATAATCCATGGCTGATTAGCTGAGTGTCAAGGAAGCGGTCCTTAAGAGAGAACACCCCACACATGTCCGTCATGCTCCTTAGTAGGTTATTACAAGCACTGACCTTCATTTCATTTTTTAGACGGCCTCGGTGGCGCAGCGGTTTGGCACGCTGACTGTAAAACCAAAGGTCTCGGGTTCGATCCCCGGTCGGGTCAAACTAGGAAACGAACTTTTCTAGTTTGTCTCGGGTCTTGGATGTTATCTATGTATTTATTGTATTAAATTTATCGTCGAGTTAGCACCTATAACACAAGTCATTTAGTTGTACTTAGTATAGGGCTAACGAGATCTGTGTAATATGTCCATGAATATTTATTATTATTATTATTTTTGTATTTAAACCAGTAACTAATTGGTAAACAATATTTTATCTAATTTGTTATATTATTTCGGCCAAATCAATAGTTCATATAGCTACCAAAAAAAGTAGGTATTAATAAATGGGAAAAAATAACAGCGATTGGTAACAGAGTTACTAACTGGGAATTATTTTTTAATGCCCTTTGGTAACAGTGTGACTTGAAGGGTGTGACAAACTGGGATTTTATTATTTTAAATGTCCGATTATGTAACACTATCACAGCTGTGTGACAAAATGGGAAAATATCCACTTTGTAACAGTGTAGCAGAAGGTGGTGTGACAAACTGGGAACAAAGGGGTTTGGAATTATTTCTTTCATTTCCAACATGACTCCCATGTTAAGTCTGAAAAACCAACTGCACACAGAAAGAAAAAATCTTTGCCAAAGCAAAGAAGGCAAGATACCAGCACTTTACATTGTGTGAATTTGTTTAGAATTACAGAATAGTAATTCAATAAAGTTACTGCTATGTGCAACAACAAAGCTGTTTACAGTTAGGTACCTTTTCACTCTTCTCCTGTATGAACTTCTGGCGAGCATATTCTTTCCTGCGGAGGTGGCGGTAGACATGGAATTCACCAGACCCTGCTCCTGCGCTTGAGCCCATTACATTACGGACAAAGTCGGGTGGCGCCGCTAGGGTTTTCGACTTTAGTGGCTCTGGGATCACCACTAACTTATCCTGTGCACATGAAATTAATATTTTAGATAGATAGAGAACACTTTATTGCACAACCAGAAAAATATTACAACCATGATTCTTAAATCTAAGTAATGTTATACAATTGGCGGTCTTATCGCTAAGAGCGATCTCTTCCAGACAACCTTTAGATGGAGTGGATTGCATAAAGAATATAGTCGGTACGTGGTGCATGTACATAAATAGTTAAATCGAAAATTATATTGATAACAAACAGCAAAAGAGTGGGAGAATATGATTACTTATAATTACCTACCATATAAGGTACAAATATTTAAATAATAATATACATACTTAAATACCTAAAAAAAAACATATACAATTAAATACATATAGGTAAGCAACATATACTTAAATAATAATATACATAAATACCTAAAAATAAATACTTATACAATTAAATACATATAAGCAACAGTTTTCCAAAAACCTATTTAGAGGCTAAAAATTTCACCCATGCCGGGATTCGAACCCGCAACCTCTGGCTATCCGTGCCAGGTTTTTAAATAAATTAATAAATATAAATAAATAGGTTTTAAAATTTGTTCCTTAGCACGGGTTAGTGCATTAAAATAAAAATAGTATAACAGTTTTCCAGTTTATCCAGTGAGATAGTGGGATTTCATCAATGCCTTGAAACAAGCCAAGGACTTTGCTTTTCTCACTTCCACGGGCAGATCATTCCATAAATGGACTGCCTGAACCGTGAAAGAAAATCGTGAAATTTTAATCTGTTTTCCATAACAAAATTCTAAATAAGTGTGTAAGCAACTTATAGAATGTACCTAGTTGGAATATTTTAATCTTATGTAAATGTTATCTTGCCCAGCAGTGGAAAATATTTATAGTGCAGGTTACATAAAAATACATGTGAATAGAATGTAATACTTTCAATACCTACATCTTTCTTATTCATTAAGCAGTCAATACTAATAGTATTGTCATTTATGTAAATCATTGTTCTTTCCTTACCAGACAGAGATGCATGTACTTTTACTCTACCAGACAGATGCATGTACTTTTACTCTACCAGACAGAGATGCATGTACTTTTACTTTACTCAGCATGCTTAGCAAGTTTGCAAATGCAAAATAAACGGTTTTACAATGATATAGGTAGATAGTGTTGTGTTTCATGAATAAAAACATAAGGTGATTCAGATGGTATGGTTTTAAAGTAAACTGAAAGTATTGATTTGGAAACTCACTGGATTATTCATCAATTTTTCTAGCTTTAAACGTTGCAAGTCTACGGCATTTTTTATAATTATAGGCACTTTTTCCTCCTTGTCTTTTCTTTGCTTTTTGTCACCCATGATTTTCCGATTTATCAAAATACAAAAAGTAGATTCAATGTAGAATTGTAGATCGCACAAGGTAATTTTATTACAAGGCAAGGTTAGAGAGGTTTCGCTGGGTTTCGCCCTTGTAAAAAAAACAAAACAAAACTACAAATCAAATTCACAGGACATTGAGGATAAAACAAATGTCAATTTGACATTCCGGGCAGTGTGACCAACTTCAAAATACGAATCCTGCCTTATATAAGCTGAAATACTGCCAAAAAATCCCCAACAACACCAAAGAAAATGCCAAAAAAATGCCAACTTTAATTAGGTATCTACCATTATGAAGATGCGTATGGCCTGATAGGTTTCTTTATTTGTGGTCACAAAAGAAAACATTTTGCTAGATACATACAGAATATTGTACTTTTATTGAACAAACAAAAAAACTTTACAGTGTATAATAATACTATATTTCTTCAATTAATAATGATTAGGTACACTCACCGATGACTGTACCCAGACTTATTCTTCGTGTGTTTGTTAGTTGTTGCATGTTCTTTCAGAGCAGACAGTCGTGTAACTAATTTGATATTGCAGGCTTTACAAAACGCAACATCTGGATCGTCTTTGGCTTTAGATATCCATGAAGAAAGCAATGGATCTTGTTCCCACTCCGGGTGGTACGCTCGTTCGTTCACTCCGTGTTCTATGTTAAAACAGTGACTTTCAAAACCAACAAATAACGATGGCGGGTGTCTAAGATCCTACTCTTATTTCTGCCTGACAAAACACACGAACTATACAAACTCAAGAGGCAAAACTCTTACAAAACTCACTGCTGCCAACATTAGAACTATAACTGTAAGAAGGTGAATATCGGGGGAGTCCCCAAGAAGAAGCCGCGTACAGTGTTGCAAGCATTGCACAAATCAATGTGTTTATCGGTGTCTTATATATCGACAGGGTTACATGCCATTTATATTGTTACGGGCTAGGGTTCTGGATTTGGATGTAAAACACCAATGACAACTTCTTAGGATTTATTCACGCAGGGTCTGGTCTGCAGATCTTCACGACACGAAGTCCACACGTAGATTCCAATCGCAGGTCCAATCGAAGTCCAATAGTATCGCTGAGGTCGTAGGTTATCGCTCGTATCGCAGGTATGTTCGCTCGATGTTTACTCTTCGCTATTCCAAACGGAACTGACAGCTGGGCTGGTATTCTTCTCGACTCGCCCGAAGGGCGAGGCGGGGAGGCGGCTTCTGGGCATCGGCCCATTTGCGCGGGAGCGTCGCCGTCCGTTAAAACGGGCGGGTCCTGGGCGCAAGTGGAGCTTTAGCTCCAGTGGTAGGGTCCGGGGTCATCGAAGATCTTCCGTCGCCGGCGAGTTCGAGCACTGCTGGGTGGAACTCCGTTGGGAGAAGCCCAGCAGGCGATGCTCAGCCGGCGACTCTTCTGTGTCACGTCCAGGTCATCTTCACGCCGCCGGCGAGGTCGAGCCCGGCTGGCGGCCCCAAGGAGCGGGCCAGCGGGCGCCCATCAGCCGGCGGCGCCAGGGTGGTGAGTCCAGGTGGTGGCAGCGGCGGCAGCGTCACTCGGCGAGCGGCGTCGCAGCAGCCAGGCCTCACTTGCCCCTACCCTCAGAGGGCCCCCGCGCATCGCGCGCAGAGGTCTGCCATCCCCCTGAGGATAACAGGGACGGGGTTGTGGCCTTCCTGGATGGCCACCAAGACCTCTTGGAGGATCTTGATGGCCCGCACAAGGACCTCGTCCTTTCCATCTTCGGTTTCTGCGGCGGCTCTCTCCCGCTTCGCCTTCTTCCCCTGGGTAGGGGCGGCGACCGCTGCTAGAGAGGCCCCGGGGGCTGCGGGCGCTGGCTGCTGCGTCCGCTGGGGCTGAGGCTGCTCCTCCGTCTTCTTGCCCCTCTTTCTCCGGCGACGGCGAGGGGGGCTTCGGGGCGTCGGGGGCGTTTGCGGCCGCCATCAGCAACCCGGCTGCATTCTCCTCCCCGGCAGGGACGGAGACGACTCGGGGAAGGGGCTCCGCGGCGGTCCGTGCCGTGGTGCCTGCCCTCTTGTTCCGTGTTTCCTTGCGGAACACGGGACACTCGGCGTTGTTGGCCGTGTGTGCGCCATGGCAGTTGGCGCACGTCGGCAGGTCCTCCAGAGGGCGGGGGCAGTCCCGGGCGGCGTGTTCCTCGCCGCACCGCACGCAGGCTAGCCGCCTGTGGCATTGGTGCGACGAGTGCCGGAACTGCTGGCACCGATGGCACTGTGCGGGTCCCCTCTTCCCGCGCCAGGCTTCGATCTTCACCCCCGGCATACCGAGGAGTTCGCACACCTCGTAGATGTCGGGGATGGGATTAGGGGTCCTCTCCATCTGGGCGAAGAAGATGCAGCCGGGCCGTCCGTGTCTCGCGTGGATGGGCCGCACGTACTCCACGGTGTAGCCGCGGTCTTGGAGCTCCGTCTTGATCACCTCCGGATCCGTGTTGACCGGCAGCCCTCTGATGGCCACCTTCAGGCTCCGTTCGGCGGGCAGCGAGTAGGAGAACCAGGAGATCCCGGACGATTTATCCAGCTCTGTGAGGTAGCGCTGGGTCGTCCGGTACTCCTGGTCCGACTTCGGCATAAATCGCACGCCCTTGCCGAACGGGCGCGCGTTTGGGAAGTGGCCGAGGATTTCCCTCAGCGCCTTGAAGTGCCGGGTCCAGTCCGGCAGGTTCTCCACGACCAGAGGTGGGTACCGCGGCTGCTTCTCAGGCGCCGGGGCGGCTGCCGGGGGCGGTGAGGCGGAGGCGGAGGCGGAGGTGCTCGGCGCAGGTTGCGGCGGAGTGATGGCGGTGGCAGCGGTGTAGCTGGGGCTGACGGCCGCTGTCGTGTCCATTGGCGTGGGCTCGTCCAGCGACGGCATGCTCCAGGCCGGTGGGTGGGCAGTGGGCGGCGTGGGCGACCTTATCCTCGCCCGCGGCTGTGGCGCGGCGAGTGAGGTCGGTGAGGCCGGCGGAGGCGGTCGTCGGGCGGCCTTTTGTGGTGCTGGTGGCGTGCGTGGGGCGGCGGGCGCGGTGGTCTTCGGCGGCGTGACGCTGATGGGTGGCGCCGGCGTTCGGATCGCGACAGGGCGTGCGGTAGTCACAGCCTTGGTCGCGGTGGAACGAGCCGTTGGGGCAGCCGCGGCACGTCCTGTCGCGGTGGTGGATGCGGTGGGCCGACGGGGCGACTTGGGTGGAGCACCCATCGCGCCAGGGCGTGGGTCTCCACGCCTGGGGCCCGCGTCGGCAGGGCGTGGCGCTTTGGAAGAGGCGCTGGCCGCGGTGGGGCGCGCGTCCTGGCGGCTCCCCGGCTCACGCTGCGGCGCCGGCGGCTGGGGCAGAGAGAACGGCGGCGGCGGGGGCGGCAGATTTCGCGCTGCGAGTGGCTGCGGCGGCGTCGGCTTGGGCTTCGGCGTCAAGTTGGCCACAACAACATTGATGTTGACTAACTTTTCGAGGCCCACCATCTCCGAAGTGGCGAGGGGTCTACGCCGAAAGACCCTCGGCTTCAGTTTGGGCCTGGTGGCCTTCCTCATCATGGCGGCGGCAGCAAGGGGGCTACCGCCGCCGGTTGCGGTGTGATGCGGTGCTGGCTCTTGGGAGCAGGCTGCAGGGTGGTGGGTACCGGGCGCGACCAGAAGCAGTGGGCGATCGTAATGTGGTCGGTCCGAGCGCGGGCGCACATGTAGGGCGCAGTGGGTACCAAACAATCCGGAACTGACAGCGCGCCGCGGCGACCGCTATTTATATCCGCCGGCAAGGATTCTAGAACATTCAAGTACGTACCTACACTCGGTGCACGCGGCAACGACTCTAGAACAAAATTCTTGTCAAAGAGATTTGAACCTTATACTAGTGGACATACGAGTCACTATTGCTTGCAGCGTTTTATTGTTTACTAAAACGCAGCATGCGGCGACTATTCGATAGGCTTCCAGAAGGCTCTATTCTAGATGGTTCGGGATAGGACCGTGACACTGCTCCCCTCTTAGAGATGCTCGTCCCGAGCATCTTCATTACTGCCGTGATAAGAAGCTAAGCGGTCGATGTGAACCACTTTTTGTGCACCTCTTGGCTGCCGTTGAATTCGGTACGTCACGTCATTTAACCGAGTTACCACTTTGTACGGTCCCTCCCATCTTGTCTGCAATTTCGGAGATTTTCCTTTTCGTCGAGTTACATTGTGAAGCCAGACTAGTTCTCCTTCTTCGAAGCCACTTGTATTTGCTCGGCGGTCATACCTAGTCTTCATCTTTTCACTCGACTCCAATCCGTTTTCCCGTACTTTGGCATGAATCTCTCGCATTTTCTCACGTAACTCGGAAATGTAGTCGTGTAGAGAACGTGAGTCGTCAGGAGGGCCTCCAGTCAGCAGATCTACTGGTATTCTCAGTTCTCGGCCAAAATTTACACGCGCCGGGGTTACCTTCGTGCTTTCATGTTCTGCAGTTCGGTAGGCCAGAAGAAATGGCGGTATGTATTTGTCCCAGTCTCTCTGGTGCCTGTCAACGACTTTTGCTAAATGTCTCTCAAGTGTTTGGTTAAATCTTTCTACCATGCCGTCAAATTGAGGATGATATGGGGTGGTCCTAGTCTTATGCATTCCCAATATTTTACAGAGTTCTTAAAATACTTGAGACTCAAAGTTCCTGCCTTGGTCGGAGTGTATTTCCAAGGGCACACCAAACCGGCAAACTACTTCCTCAAACAACTTGGAGGCAACAGTCGTGGCTTCTTGATTGGGTATGGCGAATACCTCTGGCCATTTAGTGAAGTAATCCATAACTACCATGAAATACTTATTTCCTGATTCCGTTACTGGGAACGGTCCAGCCACATCAACTGCAATGCGTTCCCATGGCGCACCAACGTTATAAAGTTGCAGATTTCCTCGGCTTCTAGTTGGTGGGCCTTTCACCGCGGCGCAAGTAGCACACTTGCGGCACCAATCTTGCACATCTTCTCGACAATGGAGCCAGTAAAACCTTTCTCGAATCTTTGTTAAAGTCCTTTTTACGCCCAAATGTCCACCTGACACGCCATCATGTACTTCACGAAGGACATCTTGTACCTTATCTCTTGGGACAACTATCTGAAGATGGAACTCTCTGCCGTTAGGTTTCTCCCATTTTCGGTAAAGTATTCCGTTCCGAAGAATAAAACTGTCCCATTGAGCCCAGTATGCCTTGGTGACAGCACTACTAGGAGTGACTTCGCACCATCTTGGCTTATCTTCGCCTCGTTTCTTCCATGCGACAATGAGCCGTACATCTTCGTCATCTTCCTGTGCTTCTTTCATCGCCTCATCTTCCCAAGATCTCGATGGACTCATTCTTGTCAATCTCAATGGCAGTTCCTTTGTCTCTTGTTTGGCACAGTGCTTGCAGTCTTCCGGACACGGCCTTCTTGACAGTGCGTCAGCATTTCCATGCGCCTTTCCGCTGCGGTGCTCAGTAATAAAGTCGTACTCCTGCAGTTGTTCGATCCATCGAGCAACTTGCCCCTCTGGATTTTAAATTGTAACAGCCACTTCAGGGCGGCGTGGTCAGTGCGAAGCGTAAACCGCACGCCGAGGAGATATTTGCTGAAGTGCTGTACTGTCTTTACCACAGCCAAGAGCTCCCTTCTAGTCACACAATAGTTCCTTTCAGGTTTCGATAGCGATTTACTAAAATAGGCTATCACAACTTCTTTGTCGCCTTGTTTCTGCGATAACACTCCTCCGATCGCTGTGTTACTGGCGTCAGTGTCTACAATGAATTGGCCGTTAGGTTGTGGAAATCCCAAGATTGGGGTCTCGCAAAGACATTTTCTTAATTTTTGAAATGAACTCTCACATGTGTCATCCCAATGAAATGACTGCTTGTCTTCAGTCAGTCTGTGTAAAGGCTTGGCAATTTCAGAGAACCCCTTAACAAACCGTCTATAATAGGAGCATAGCCCTAAAAATGCTCGCACTTCAGTCTTGTCTTTGGGAGTAGGCCATTTTTGCATTGCTTCGATTTTGGCTGGATCGGTCGGTATGCCTTCGCTGGTTATCACATGGCCGAGATAGCTAACCTTGTTCTTAAATAAACTGCATTTCTTCGGATTTAACTTTAAGTTTGCTCCCATTATCTTCTTAAAAACTTGCTCTAGATTTTGTAAGTGATCCTCAAAATCTGTACCCATGATTATGACGTCATCCAAGTAGACAAGGCAGGCTTCCTCAATTAATCCGGCCAGTACGCACTCCATAAGTCGTTCGAATGTAGCTGGCGCGTTGCACAATCCAAAAGGCATCACGTTAAATTACCATAAACCTTTACCAGTTGAAAAGGCTGTCTTCTCTTTATCCTTCGGATCAATTTCCACTTGCCAATAGCCCGATTTCAGATCTAATGTCGAGAACCATTTCATACCACTCAATGTGTCCAGGGTATCGTCTATTCGTGGCAGTGGATAACTATCCTTCTTTGTCACATCGTTAAGCCGTCGATAGTCTACACAGAACCTTGTGCGACCATCTTTCTTATTTACCAACACAACGGGAGAACACCATGGGCTAGCAGAAGGTTCTATAATCTTGTTTCTCTTCATGTCTTTCAACATGTCTTGTACTTCCTTTTCTTTAGCAATCGGTATGCGCCTTGCTCGCTGACGAATAGGTCGCTCCTGTCCGGTGTCGATTTTGTGCTGAACTAACGATGTTCTTCCAGGATTTCCTTCGTCAGAGAAGATATCCCTAAAGCGCAGTAGCAACCTCTTAGCTTTCATGCTTTGCGAATAGCTCAGATTACTCTTAGAATCCTCAAGGAGCTTAGTGACTATAATTTCACTCCTGGTATTCGATGTTTTTGAGCTTGGAGATGATTGGCAGCTTCTCATCCAAACGGCTTCCTCACACCTTCCAATAACGTCACCTTTGCTAAGGGTAATCTCACGATCGCCTATATTCACAACCCTTACTACAGCGGTCTTGCCTCCATAGACGAGAGTTCTTGCTGTCAGCAACTTCTGACTCGCTGCACTGTCTTGTGTATCTTCAATCAGCACACACCTATTCCGCTGATTCTTCTGACTCGAAGGCAGCTTCACCTTTACTTCAGTTTGTGCTCGTCCAGGTATTACGATTTTCCTCAGGCAAGTGACATTTCCATCGGGACCGCCAAGTATGAAGTTCTCCTCATCACCACATTTAAAGACACCGTTAGTGACATCGATGTGACAGTTGTGTTTCTTCATAAAGTCTAGGCCCAGAATGCAACCATCCATAATTTCGGCTACGATCACGTCGTGAATATATGACGCCTCCCCAACCCATATCGTAACCGATCTTTCACCCAGGACGGGTATCTGCTGGCCAGAAGCGGAGAGAAGTCTGCATAAACTGGTGCCTTTGCGTCTCCCTGCAGCTTTCACCAGGTCTGGTCTCACTATTGTTCTAGAGGCTCCTGCATCTAGGGTAATTTTGCACTCTACTTTGTTCACTGCACCGCGTATTAGTAGACTGTTCCCATTCCATGCTTGTGAGATTCTGGTTACTGGGGCTACCTCCGCTCCAGCCAGTACCCGCCCCGCAGTCCTGGCTTTTACTCGTTTCCCTGATTCACGGCGGAGGGCGCAGCGTTATGCTTCTTCACAAACTCTTCAAAACGCTGCTCTATTTTGTTGAGACACGCATCCAGTCTGTCATCTGTTTTGGTCGGTTGCCTTTCCTTCTTAGGACACGTGAACTGCAGATGCCCTCTTTCCCCACACTTGTAACACATGTGCCCGGAGTTTCTCTTGGGAGGTGTCTTGATCTCTTTAACCTCCTCCGTAACTTCTCGAAGTTTATACCCTTGCCGGATATCATGACGCACAGCTTCTACTTCCAGGGCGTGTGCCAGAGCTTCTTTTAATGAAGAATGGTGGCGAAGCTTTACTGCAGCCTTAATTTCAAGATCCTTGATCCCGTCGACGAAGGCTTGTAAAATATTCATGTCCACCATCTTACTATCAGCAGAAGGGTACGCCTTTCGAACCAGCTTCTCAATTTCCAACGCCCATTGTTGAAGTCCTTCACCCAGGCGCTGAGTCCTGTCGCGCAGCTGAGCACGAAAAACGTGTTCCAGGTGTCGTTCACCATACCTAGCCTCAAGTGCCTCCAGCAGGTCTTTGAACTCGCTGCCTGAGGTGGGCAGTGCCTCCAGGACAGATAAAGCCGAACTTGCTCTGCTCGTCCGTCCACCCGTTTGAAGCAGCTACAGTCTGGAACTGCTGGCGGTAGGTGACCCAAGACGTAGTACCATCGTACGGAGGCACCTTCACTTTAGGCCCGTGGTTTATGCTGACAACTCCGCTCGATGTAACTCCAGCAGCTTTAATACGCCGAACTTCCTGCTCTAGTCCAGTGAGGCCGGTTTTCACATTTTTTAGGTCATCCTCTAATTCGGAAACCCGTTCGTTCACTACCTCTACATGTTCATGTAGCTTAGCGACCGTATCACTGAACTTTGTAACGGCAGAAAGGATCACCTGTTGATCTGCCTTCTGTTCTTCTCGCAGGCCTCTCTGTTCTTCTTGCAGGCACTGCATCTGCTTGCTGTTCTTCTCGCAGGCCTCTCTGTTCTTCTCGCATGCCCTTCAACATTGCCATCAGGCACGACATATCCAAAACCTCCATTGTACGTGACTGAGGTTTAATGTCTTCGGTGGGCGTGGCCAGGTGGGCGTGGCTACGAGGCGGAAAGTTGGTGTTGGTCGGTTGGTGAAACCTGGTGGTCGAGGCCGGTGGGCGGAGCCTGGTGCACGGGGGCGGTGGGCGTGGCCTGGTGGGCGTGGCCGGTAGGCGGAGCCGCTGGGCAGGTATGCTGTGTCTCCACTACGCGCGTGGCCTGGTGGGCGGGGCCAGGGGGCGTGGCTTGGTCGGTGGGCGTGGCCTGGTAGGCGGGGCCAGTGGGCGTGTCCGTATGGCCAGTGGGCTTGGCCTGAGGGGCAGTGGGCGTGGCCTCCGCAGCACTTCTGGACCTGGTCCTCACTCCAGAAGTATCCTCTCTCGGAATCAGTGGCATCTCCAAATCCCCTATTCTGACACCAAATTTTACGGGCTAGGGTTCTGGATTTGGATTTAAAACACCAATGACAACTTCTTAGGATTTATTCACGCAGGGTCTGGTCTGCAGGTCTTCACGACACGAAGTCCACACGTTGATTCCAATCGCAGGTCCAATCGAAGTCCAATAGTATCGCTGAGGTCGTAGGTTATCGCTCGTATCGCAGGTATGTTCGCTCGAAGTTTACTCTTCGCTATTCCAAACGGAACTGACAGCGCGCCGCGGCGACCGCTATTTATATCCGCCGGCAAGGATTCTAGAACATTCAAGTACGTACCTACACTCGGTGCACGTGGCAACGACTCTAGAACAAAGTTCTTGACAAAGAGATTTGAACCTTATACTAGTGGACATACGAGTCACTATTGCTTGCAGCGTTTTATTGTTTACTAAAACGCAGCATGCGGCGACTATTCGATAGGCTTCCAGAAGGCTCTATTCTAGATGGTTCGGGATAGGACCGCGACAATATTTTATGCCTTGCTTAATAGGGCTTTAGTTCAATACTGCCGAAAACTGCCAAAAATCATGAACTGCCACAAAATCTGCCAGAGGTTAAATTAGGGGTCGAATCATGCCCAAAAGGCAGGAAACTGCCACATATGGTCACACTGATTCCGGGATTTCATCTCATTCATTTGGTCTGTGATTACCGAATCCGGATTGTTCTACAACCCAACACTATCGATCATTCTCTGAAGTTCGATAAAAACAACACAAAACAACAACACTAGTCTCACCTTGCTACTCGCAAAGGTCAAATAAAATTCAGTCCACTCAAGTCAAATTGGTCAGAATCTCAGTGTTGAGTGTTCCACGATATTTTCCAGTTTTAACTGTTTAACTGGATATTCTTACCGGTAATTAGAGTTTTTCAGTTATACATTACAATTGGCGCAGTTTAATCATATAAAATAGTTATTTTGTGCCGTATTGATTGCTGTAGAGTTTATGTAATTCACGTAGTGTCCACTTTGCTTAGGTACCTGCATGGTAACAAACGATCCCCCAACTTTACCCACCAACCGATAAATTTATTAAAGTATGCTTCTAGTTACATCTTTTGCGAAGTTTTTGCCACAGATTTCGCGATCAATATCCTTTCGAGGTTTGCATCATATCCCTTAGCGCGTGTCGTCCAACCTATATGACCTTGCCGGAGCGTCCCGGCCGCAATTAACATCACCATTTGTGTTTGCAGATAACAAGATGCCTATCAAGTCAATCAAGGCCCGCCAGATTTTCGACTCTCGTGGTAACCCCACTGTAGAGGTTGATTTGGTAAGTTTACTTGCAAAATCCCCCAGTAGAAAAACACGAAAATAATATTAGGAGTTACATTCACCCCTGCGTCATTAAAATTAACGGAACAGCTGATTATGTGTTCCCGATAGGGAAACCTTTACTTTACCATTAAAAATATGATTTTCAGATGTATAAGGAGTTTTAGTTACTCTTGTTATTTTCCTACTCATTATGTTATAGGTCACTGAATTGGGTCTTTTCCGTGCGGCTGTACCATCTGGAGCTTCCACTGGAGTGCATGAGGCTCTGGAGCTGCGTGATAATGTTAAGGGAGAATACCATGGCAAGGGTGTGCTTGTTGCTGTCAACAACATCAATAGCATTATTGCTCCTGAGCTGCTGAAAGCAGGCATTGAGGTCACACAGCAGAAGGAGGTTTGTACCCCTTTAGTATAATATTTAATTGATTAGTATACAATGACTGGTAATACATAACTAGATTTACCTTTTTAGATTGATCAACTTATGCTCAAATTGGATGGTACTGAGAACAAGTCCAAATTTGGAGCCAATGCCATCCTGGGTGTTTCTCTGGCTGTGGCCAAAGCTGGTGCCGCCAAGAAGGGTGTGCCCTTATATAAGCACTTGGCTGACTTGGCTGGAAATCCAAACATTGTCCTTCCAGTGCCAGCCTTCAATGTCATCAATGGAGGTTCTCACGCTGGCAACAAACTAGCCATGCAGGAGTTCATGATCCTACCCACTGGTAATTTGGCCTTTGTGTTTAATTATTATTATCAGAATTCAACTCTTCATCATCCAGAATCTGGCATTGTATGTTCACTGGGAAACTATTTATTTATAAGGAAAAAAATGTTTGTCACTTGGTCTTTCAAGTAGTCAAGTCAGTCTGCTTTACAAATTATTATTTTAACAACTTCAAAAATCTTTTAGGTGCTTCTACATTCAGTGAAGCCATGCGCATGGGGTCCGAGGTGTACCACCACCTGAAGAAGATCATTAAGGAAAAGTTTGGCTTAGACTCCACTGCTGTCGGTGACGAGGGTGGCTTTGCCCCCAATATCCAAAACAACAAAGACGCTCTTTTCCTCATCCAGGATGCTATTGCACAAGCTGGTTACACTGGCAAGGTGAGGCAATCTGGCCTATTATTTCTATGGTTAGTCCGTATCTATATTTTCAAATATTTTTTGCTACCCTAGTGTTCTGTTTTAGATTGAGATTGGTATGGATGTGGCTGCATCTGAGTTCTTCAAGAACTCTGCTTATGACTTGGACTTCAAGAACCCGGCGTCCAACCCCGCTGACTACCTGCCCTCGGACAAGCTGGCCGAGCTGTATCTGGAGTTCTGCAAGGATTTCCCTATGGTGTCAATCGAAGATCCCTTCGACCAGGATGACTGGGCCGCGTGGACCAGCCTCACCGCTCGCACACCGATCCAGATCGTTGGCGATGACCTTACTGTAAGTCACATTACGTTACTCTAATACAAACACACTGTTGTGTCATTTATTTATAACTATATTGCTTTCATCCAGTGTTAGTTTTACAATTAACATGAATAGCTTAAATACACACCGTATGCCATCTTCCAAATAATACAGAGTATGGATGGATTGGTGATTTCATAAACTGAATTACCAACCTCGGCAACCAAAGTTTTCTTAGGTTATATCTTTTAGACATACGTAAAAATCGGAAGGCAGAATTTCCCAAATTTGACCTAATTCGTGTTTCAACGATATGCTACTTTAAATAATCCACATTAATGATTTTTAGGTAACAAACCCAAAACGTATTGCAACTGCTGTAGAGAAAAAGGCCTGCAACTGTCTATTGTTGAAAGTCAACCAGATCGGCAGTGTCACGGAATCTATCGAGGCTCATCTGCTAGCCAAGAAAAACGGCTGGGGCACCATGGTCTCTCACAGGTATCATTAATAATATTAAAACTAGACACAAGTATTTAGTGTCTAATACACTTTAAGTTTACCTAACAAAAATCAGGGTCTAGTGACCCGTTAAATATTTAACTATTAGAATTTATAAGTATGATTATATCAACCCTTGGTATTCGAATGTCCCCACTGCTGGGGCACAGGTCTCTGCGCCACAGCAGTGGGGACCGGAATCACAGGAAGGCTAGGCCATACTCCACCACGGGTGCCAAGCATCCTGTAGGGCCTCTGGCTTAACGACTGTCATTACAGGACAGCTCGCACTAACGGCTTAACGTACCTTGCGAAGCACGGAAGCGCTCGGAAAAAAAATCCACTTGCGGTATTCACGGGATGGTCACCCATCTAGCACTTGTTGCTTAACCCGAGTGATGGATTCCAATCACTTGGTTCCACTAGGCTACGAGTGCTTTTATAAGTATATGGTCTACTCGTCACTAGAAAATTACGTACAAAAGAGCAGCATTATAGTAATAACTTCCAATAATCACTGTTGTCCCAAATTAGGATACCATGTGCTATGTTAATTAGGCAAGGACATCCCTACCCTGGACATCTATACCCTGACTGATTTGTACCAATCAAGTACGCCAGCAGCAAGTGCGAGGCAGTCTTAAAACTAGACATAAGTCTATATTGTAATAAGACACTTGTAACATTTGTAATTTTTTTATGATATATACTTTTGGCAAATCTGGGTCTAACGTAACTAGAAAATAGAATTAGTGACATATTTTAATTTTCCTTATGTTTTGATAGAGAAATATGGGGTATGAATTTCTTGTTGTGAGTCTTGTGTTGTGATAAAAACTTTTGATAGATAATTTTTCTTACTAATTTTCTTAATCTGAAACTATATAACAAAGATAAATGTTAAAAATGTATTTGTAAATAAATTTTCGTATAATTCATTTTTGTACGATCGTATAGAATTACACCCTTTTGTAAGGTTTAAAAAACGTCTACCATATCCGTTCCACTTTTATGATAGATTGAAAAAAGAACACATTATGTCGTCTCCAGATCCGGCGAAACCGAAGACACATTCATCGCCGACCTGGTGGTAGGTCTGTCGACTGGACAGATCAAGACGGGCGCGCCGTGCCGCTCTGAGCGCCTCGCCAAGTACAACCAGATCCTACGCATCGAAGAGGAGCTCGGCGCCGACGCCAAATACGCCGGAAAGAATTTCCGTAACCCTGTCTAAGCGCAAATACTAAATTTATTAAGATGTAATAATTGGATCGCAAACTTACACTCATAGTAATAACTATGAAGTGAATAAGACACTATTAGACTTCGGGGTCCTCGAAAGATAGACTCGTTCCAAATTGTTAAAACTAGTAAAATCAACTTACTAATATAAGTTGATTTTAGATGTGTTGAATGTTTCTGATATAGGTACCTAACTATTTATTTATTGAAAACGTAAAATGGATACCTACATTAAAAGACTAGTAGTAGTATAAGTATTTGTCAAGAATTGTATCAGTGATGTTATCAATTGAAATAAATATGTATACTAATATTTGTTTGTTTTCTTTAGAGCGTAAGAGATGATAAAAAATTGGGTTTTGCAATATTTCTCTGGAATATATAAAGCTGCCACGGGATGTAATTTCCGTAAATATCTCAATTTCACTTGGAAATAATTATGGTCGACAAACAAATTTCTCTGAACTCGAACCGCTAAGCATACATTCCACTTGCTCGGTGCACTATACTTGTGCTCGTCTATTTTTTTAGACCGCGGCCCTTTACGACTATCTAGACACTTCATTAAAATTTCCTATATAGGTACGCGAAAATCCGATGAAACCTTACGAATTCGATAAACCACAGAAATGGCTGGCAACACCAAAACAACAGCTGACTGTCTGTCACATCACTTGTCATTGTCAAACAAATTCTAACGTCAGACAGAAAATCCATAAAATTTCCCGAATATAGTATATCCGCTACTCCACTATCGCTACGCTCTGCAGTAATGGTTCGTTTAACGTCAGTATTATCGCGGATCCCGGTAATTAAGTTCCGGAAGGGAGCTGGTGCCGGCGCCCATACTCCGTCCAGCGCTGCGACGCCCGCAGGCGGCACGTCGCCGTCCGCCTCGGTACGAATGCTCGTTATGTCATGATGTTCTTCTTCTTCAACCCATAGCCACCCAATGCTGAGTGTAGGTCTCTTCTAATGCACGCCATTTATTTCAATCTTCAGCTTTTCGAATCCAGTCCTTTCCTGCCACCTTGACCATGATGTTATTCCAACTTTAATATTTTTAAGAGCCAGCAATTACTGATATTTCTATATTTTTAGGCTGCCCACGTCCAACAAGCTAGCATGAGCAGCAGTTCCATCTCCGACATCAACCTGCCGCCCCGTTACCAGCGACGACCTCTCTCTGACGACGAAATTGCACATATCAACGGCGGCGGAATCGTTTAGTTACTGTTTCCTAACTAGTTATACTTGCTGTAGATATAGAGATTGTACATAATAAGCAATAGATTATTCTCACTTCACTGATTTAATAACAGTTATATTAGCACCCATATTTCATCCCCTATTCAAATATCAACCAACAATTCCAGAGAGATGAAGAACCAGTGCTACCACGGCAGGTTGCCCAAAATCACAAAGCAATGGCTATCATAAAACTGCCCCGTGGAATTCTTTTAGATTCCGGGAAGGACAAGAAACAAGTTATGAACTTAAACATTGTTATAGAAAAAATTAACAGAAGTAAAAATTGAGTCTAGAAATCGTAGTTTTATAAAAATTATTGTATGTATCTGTATTAAAAAAATATTGTTTATGAATTTATGCAAAACAAAAACAAAGAATCTGGTAATGTTTAATTCCTTATCCTAAATACAAATATATCCAAAAGTTTAAGGTGTTATTTGGGAGTGTAGTCAACATAGAGAATGTAGATGACATAGATGAGTGACACTGCCAATAGGAGTCTAATAATATCGAATATTGAGTTTTTCGCTTGCGATGGACCGCACCTGTGCAATCTGCCCATTGTAGGCGCCATCACTGTTCTTATCAAATTTGATAACTCCGAATTTTGCAAACTTGTTCTTCCATGCAGCAGTTTGTGGCAATGTGAGCAATACCTTTGTTATGGCCTCTTTTAGCGTACCTGAAATATGTTGCATGTCTTTACTAATAATGTAGCAATTTAGAGATAAGCAAATCCACACCTGCATTGATAAGTATACTTAAGAAACAAATTTGAGCCTTAAGCTGTAGTAGTAAAGCACAAAATTGTTTACTACTCACTATGTGCTTCAAATAGTTCAGGATTGTTTGTACTCACTTGGTAGTTTTGAATTGACCACAATGGGATAAGGTGGAAGACGACCCAAGGTTTCTAGAGTAATTATGTCTTTTCCTCCATCTTGCATAAACTTCTTAGAGTAGAGGAGGGTGGTGGAGTCAACCGCTGCCCAGTCAGCTTGCTTGGACAGCACCATCTGAGCGGATGCTAAATGTGAGCCAGATCCTACAATAGTAATTAAATAGCCATTAAATAATCGATTAACGACAAGATTTGAATAAAAGGTTTCGTAAACTTACTCAGTAGAGATCCAAAGAAGGAAGCATTTTCCCCCTTCTCTTTGAGTGTCTTTAACACCAGCTTGCTTCCGCTAAGCGATTCCTCGTTGCTGTAGGCGAAAGTACATCCACGAAGATCTATTAGAGTATTAACGTTGTGCGCTCTGCAAATAATCAACGGATATGTTACATATATTACTCGTTGTTCTAATATTCTGGAACTGCGAATTGTGATATAGAACCAACGAACTTAACTTATTGTTATCATGAGCCAATGACACCACTGATAACATACTTTTGTCTATTTACTTTTAGGCAACGACATCGACAATTTATTGCCTCTTTCTATTGTTAGGAACAGAGGTCACGGCGTAGCTGGGTTTGTCAAATCTATGCCTCACATGTAACAACATAATACAAACATTATTAAAATTATAGAGCCTACGGAATTGATTGTACATCTATTTTCAATACCTACATGCATTAAGTCACACGCACGATAAGAGCTATCGTTGTGTTAGGCCCATAATACAATATAGATTGCGGGTTTCACGCGGTCAGTATTGAATGTGTTTTGTAAAACCCGCAACGAACGCTGTCTGTACTCTGATCTGCCCCTCATTTCTCCATGTCAAAATTGCGTTAGTTCTATTGTATAAAACTCACTAGTTATAGCACTTGCTTTTAGTAACGTAAACTGAGCCTCACAGTTAGGGTATGTACTGAGAAATACATAGTTATTTCTGAAATACGAGTACCATGATAAGGAGTACATTATCTATACGTGCTCTACCGCAGGGGCCGTGCAAATTGTGGAAAAAGGCAACACCAATAGAATATAGGTACCATAAATAAATAAAAATTGCGAATTTGCCATCCTACGGAAATTATATTCGTTTTTAATGCACTAACCCGTGCTAAGGACGATTTTAAAAAACCTATTTAGAGGCTAAAAATTCCACTTTTAGCCTCTAAATAGGTTTTTAAAATTGTCCTTAGCACGGGTTAGTGCACTAAAAAGAATATAATCATGCTACGGAACTGTTAAGCTAGATCAGCAGTCGACTGTACGTTTTTTTATGTAGTCTATAACGTCCTACTGCAGGGCACAGGCCTTCACACAGCTACTATATGTTCACAAATGTACATAACTTATAAAACAAAGTCCTTGGTACATGCCCGTACTGGGAATCGAACCTGGGTCATTCATTGTTCTACCCGCTGGGCTGCCGCCGCTTCGGTGTAAAATATATATAACATCCTACTAGCTGTGCCCGCGGTGTTACCCGCGTTTTATCGATTGTCCCATGGGAATAAGCAGTAAAACATAGGTAACTTATGTATTAATCCAGGGTGTCAGCTAACTCCATACCAAATTTCATTAAAAACGCTCTAGCCGTTTAGACGTGAAGAATAACAAACATACACACTCACAAACTTTCGCCTTCGTAATATTAGTGTGAAGTGTGATGTGACGTGAAGTGTGATGTGATGATAATAATATTGAATAGTCAGTTACAATAATGTACTAATATAGTTTAAGCCAATGCATAGCATAGCCTCTTACTTCTTATCCGCGTGTATGATTACATCGGAGAAGTACCCGGGCTTGTTCTCAACATTCATTTGGTGCGCGAACACGGGAGTCACCGGCAACAGCTCTATAGATTCTTTGTTCTGATCGCGGCTGCACATGTAGGCCGCTGCCGTCATAAACGCTAAAACAAATTCAACAGGTTTACTCTATTTCACTTTATTGGCGAATTAAAAATAAAATAAACAATTCAGAATAGGCAGAAAGGTGTACTCAATATTACGAGATGAACGCCCATATATAGATTGATCTTTAGGTAGGTACATTGATAATCCAATAAGGACGACAACGTCCAGAATGTAAAGCTGTCGTATGTACGTGTCGTGCTGGACCTACACGTAATGTAACGTATTTTTAGATACGCGAACGTAACACGACTACATTTGATAGCATTAGGTAGAATAGTCTTCTTCAATTTAAACATTCATAGCAACCATTGACTCGATATATTTACAGAATTTCGTAATTTGTTGACAACCTTGAGTCGAACAGACTCAGCCCACAAGGTGATTAAAATACCCAGAGCCATAGAAGTACCACGCAACCCTAGCGCCATCTTGCTGTTGTTTATCAATAGAAAAATACAGAAGAGTTATCAATAGAGACCACCTCGGTGGCGATGGCGTGGCGCAGCGGTTTGGCACGCTGTCTGTAAAACCGAAGCTCTCGGGTTCGATCCCCGGCCGGGTCAAACTTGGAAACGAACTTTTCTAGTTTGTCTCGGGTCTTGGATGTTATATATATCTATT
The DNA here is from genome assembly GCA_934045075.1 of Yponomeuta sedellus. NCBI lineage: Eukaryota > Metazoa > Arthropoda > Insecta > Lepidoptera > Yponomeutidae > Yponomeuta > Yponomeuta sedellus. Next base: position 16,679,702 of record OW203733.1, on the reverse strand, counting down.
TATTGTTTTAAATCTATCGTCGCGTAACACAAGTCATTTAGTTGTACTTAGTATAAGGCTAACAAGATTTGTGTGCCTAATATGTCCATGAATATTTTTTTATAGAGAGTTGTACAGTCTACAGCTTATCAACATACGTACACTCACGCGTGCACTCTATTCGGTAACGTTACAGGCCCATTTACAACAAATAGGTAAAGGTATAGCTACGGTACTGCGTTGCAACGCGTACGGAAAAAGCCGCTTTCTGGCCAAGTGTAGACATAAAAAGATGACACAACACGGGAGGTAATAAAGAAAGCTCTCGATCCTTAGATGAAAACAAAAATTTCATCTAAGTCTCGATCGCATATTTACGTCCCTCGCTTGCAGCTCGGGCCGCAAACTTCTGCGATCTCGGCCTTTCTTTGTATTACCACCCTAGTTGTGTAATGTACTATAACGTAACTGAGTTCACATCTGTATGATGTCGGTGAAGATTTGTCGACTGTACGTCTGTACGTAAGAAATCAAAAGGGGGCGTATTGCGATTTCTCGATGCCCCTAACCCCAAGCCTTCAATTCTTGCTTACAGTATAAAGTAGAATCTCGAAACCGGTGTGCGAGCATGCAACGATTAATGAATGTGATCTGTCCGGATCGTGACGAGTGGCAGTTTTTGTTCTGTGCCTACACCTCTGGAATACAGGTGTGAGACGTCTATTTTCTATTCATATAAAAATTGTTGATGCCTCTGTCTGCCCATGAAGTCCACGTGAGCAGAGGCACCGACTCTTTTAACGACAATAGATAAAGACAAAAGAAGAAGACAAAGACATTCAAAACTTACCCAAGTCCACTTTATCAGTGGCCAATGGATCGGGGCGACCGGACAGGGGCCCCGGCGCGCGACTCTCATACTGCAGGGTCGCGTAGCAATCCAGTGCCTCCTCGAGCACCTCCAGAATCAATTCGTACAACTGCACCGGATGCGTAGGGCACATATAAGTCACGATACGGAGCTCACACTTTACTTCAGTCATTTTTGCTGTAGGCAATAACTGAGATCTTCACTCTATCACAGAACACGACGCAATGCTGTGAAATGGATGTACGGTACAATAAGTTAAGTACCTACATAAGATTAATTATTGTACAAAGTATGAGATATCTGTGTATTAGTATAAGTCATTAAAACAGAATATTTTCTCCTATCGCTGTTGTCGGTCAGCGTGACAAACATCGCACGCTTCTGTATGAACTAGCCGGTTTACGGTGGCAAGTTCATTACAAAATGACGTCACTATATCACGCAGCGAAAGCATGATCGTTGCGTTTATTTAAATAAATAATCTTGATGCATGCCATGCTGTAGTTTCTGTATACCTATAGTTTACCAGAGGGTCCATGTATCGTGTATCTGAGTACAAGACCCAGTTTGTTACCCTGAGCGAATCCAACACCTAATAAAAAAAAATCGGCCAAGTGCGTGTCGGGCCACGCGCGTTGTAGGGTTCTTTAGCAGCGCGTTTTTTACCTGCTTTACAGCACTAATACTTAATCAAAGTATTATAATTTTCTATCGATTTTTATAGGTCGGTCGCATTTTCTCGTTAACTTGTAAAGCCTACTCGTACATAGCCGTGATAGTTTTCCTCATAATTTATTATGTGCTTAGTGCCCTGATTTTTTTCACGTTTCTACAATCAACCGTTTAACCCAGTTTAACCAGGGGAGGTGGGGAAAGAGACAAACCACTAATATCCACACACCACAACCACTTGTGCTGGTGCTGGATATGGTAACCTGACAAGGATGTCGCTGACATGGAAAAACACCCAGACTAAAGCCATTTAAATAAATCATGTACCGGTGGCCTAATGAGAATCAAATCTGCGACCACTGTTTTGTTACTGATACCGCTAGACCAACGAAGCAGTGACCACACCACAGATTAAAAGACACACCAAGCCTGTGGTGAGTAGTGGTTATATACTCTTTGGTGAGCACGGATGTCAAAAAAAGACGGATGGAACCTTCTTTAATCACGAGTGAAGCAGACAAATGGCCGCCGTCTCTTTAGGTTGCGTGCCATCGATGTTGCCAGACAAATATCACTTTGCCCACTTTTTCAAATCAAGAGAATCAAGGTGCTTCAGGGTCATAATTAGCGCCACCAATGGAAAACAGTCATAAGTTGTGTTATAATACGTTTTATTTTAAAAGTGAACATGAAAAATCTTAACAACTGTGACAAACTATTTTTTAAACATACAGTCTAGAAACTAGAATCAACAACCAAGGACTTCAATCACTTTCCGCCAAAAACAGCCGGTTTAACGGAAATCCATTAAAGTTCTAATATATTGATCATTATTATGTTCTAGACTGTAAGTTTGAAAAATAGTTATCACAGTTATTAAGATTTCTCATGTTCACTTTTAGATAAAAAGTTCTATAAAAAAGTTATTTTTTTTCCATTGGTGGCGCTAATTAGCGCTCCGAAACGCCTTAAATCATGTTATAAGAAAAAAAAGTAAACTTACCTAATCTAGAGACGGTTTCACTTTTATCATACATTACTGAGTGACTTAAAAGGCTTTTATGAAGGAGGTGGGGCCTCGATTGAGGAATTGGTTATGACTAGAGATCGGATAATCGGATGCATATTTGCATAAAGTTGAGATGTTAGCTAACATTGATAGCACTTTCTTTTAGTTTGTTACTATAGAATCAAATCGGTTGTAACTATATTTACTTATTTTAAGGTGCTAATATGGAGTGAAGTATTGTATAAAAAAAATTTGGGAGTTTTGGAATCGACAAATTTAGTGTTTTTGTAGCAGATACCTATAAAAACTGCCTCTTATTTTTTCTTAAATTTTTAAAACATTGATAAAAACGAATAAGAAACAAGAATTAGAAAGAGAAACTAATTACATTTACAAATTAACGTGAAAAAGCGTCACCAACTAACTCACGCGCTCAATTTATTATCACATGTGACGAATAAGTGGAAAGTTTAGGATACAAAATATCTAAGTAATATCATTGCCAACTACGACGGTGGCGGGTGTTTGAAAACTTAACTAATACCAGCTGGATGTCAGCTGTCATTATTATAGGTTATCTCTTGTTTTTTATGTTTGTGGTATAGCCATTGGCACTATAAAAAGAAATAGTCGGCTCATGCACAACGTTGTTAAATGTCCACACACAGCACGGCTTGTACAGAAATGAGGCGGCAAATTTCATACAATTAGATATTTGAAGATAATAAAGATATGTTATTTTATAAGGGTTACGGTTGCGTATTTCCATAACTCCATATAAAAACACTAATAAATGCACCAACCACCACCACCTGCTGTGTGGTGTCGGCCTAGAGAATAGCACCAACCCAAATTCTTCCCGCGGGGGTCGTAAAAGGCGACTAAGGGACACAAACCACGGAGTGGGCAGCAGCGCCCCCTGCAGTACAATTGCACCAAATTGCGATCCCCAACCCGCATGCCCAGCGTGGGGATTATGGGCATTACCCCCCAATGATGACACAACGTTGCGCTATGGCGCTCATTAGGGGAGGGCTATGTCCAGCAGTGGACTAATATAGCCTGAAGAAGAAGAAGAATAAATAAATACATATTTCTCCACTTCTCGGGAATTATTCCCGAAAAAAAACTGGTATCACTGCGGTATTTGACATCCTAATTTGTAAGTAAATAAAGAAAAGTAAACAAAACCTATTTAAGGAAAAATATCACGAATCAGTAACTTAAAACATTACTTACGCATGGTAGGTGCTCCCATGAGAGTTATTGCATTTTTTCGGGAAGTGTTTACACCACCGTACCACACAAGACAGCATTTCTTGAAATTTTCTTTTGTGTCAAACAAGACTTGGTACTGGGTACTGGCACTGCTGCCCGGAGCGTAAGAGCGTAATGGCGGCAGAGTGATCGACTTGGTGTATCTGTGTGAGTTAGCTCGTGTATGCACACGAAAGTGTCGGACTAGGGGTGCTTCACACCCTTTCAATGCGAGATGGCATCCGTCTTTTTTTGACATCCGTGGTGGTGAGCCTGTGCACCATGCACCAAGCCATGCATGTGGTAACTTTAGACACAAGCGATTAATCGACAGTATTTTTCTGTGGTTGACAAGCAGGCTGGCGCCAATCCCTATATACTCTTTGACAGGCAGCTGATGGCGCGATGGCGCCTCTCTGTGATGCCGCCGGCGCCAGACAGAAGCACAGATGTGTCACACCACACATGTGCACACTTATGTGATCACTTGTTTGAACGTCTGTCTGGCGCGCCGCCGCCCCGCCGGCATGTTATACAGCAAAGCTGTCAGCTGTCAATCTTAGGATCTCGACTTAGTCTGTGGCACAGAGAATATAATCACTAGTCTGTGGTGTTATTTCTTTTGTTGGTTGGGTTTTTTTTTGGCGGGCTTTTGAAGAGGATAGGCGCGTTTTTTGAAAATTTTTGCAAAAATATTTCTGAAAATTGTTAAAACTCGATAAACTTACGCTAAAAGTATTTAAAACATCGTCGTTAGGTTCGGCGAGATGAAAGATCGCCCGGGGGCAAAGCCCCCTGGGCTTTCCGAGGATGAACCTCCTCCCAAATTAAAGAGGGGGCGAACTGAGGACCATGGACGCGAACATCACGGCGAGCAGCAGCAGGATGATGGATTCAAGCCATATCTGAAACCAGGTTACAGGCGGCTGTACGCGGAAAATTTGGTGAGCGATGAATTCATTGTCTTTGTTGAATCCGAAAATGGCAGAATTGGTAATAAAAACCCTGACCAGCTAAACACGATCTTCAAAAATGACGTCAAGGGCGTGGTGGGCATCAAGCGCATCAATGCTAATAAAATTGGTGTGTGCTTTGGACAAGCTTCCAATGCGAACAACTTCCTGACGAATGACGAACTGCTGAAGAAACAGGGCTTTAGAGCCTATATTCCCGCGAGGTCTGTAGAGACTATTGGGGTCCTTCGCTTCGTTCCAACAAGTATCACGAATGAAGAACTGTTTAAGAAACTTGCAGCAGAATTTGAAATTGTAGGCGTAAGGCGCTTTACCCGCAAGGTCAACGGAGAAATTGTTCCGTACAGTTCAGTGTCTGTGACTTTCTTGTCACAGACACTACCGGAGTATGTATACCTAGATCTGTATAGATTTAAGGTCAATGAGTACAGAGCACCACTTCTGCAGTGCTTTAAGTGCTTCAGATTTAACCATGGAGCGAAGTTCTGTAAAGGACTGCAGAAGTGCTCTATCTGCTCTGGTGAGCACCACTTCACAAAATGCGACAAAGAGGATGAATTGAAATGTATCAACTGCCAAGGGCCTCACTTGGCAATTTCCAGAGACTGTCCAGTTAAAAAAAACAAGTTAGAAGAACATGTTAATAGGACTAACTATGCAAAAATTGCTGCTTCAGCCAAAAAACAAGACAATATTGTCAAAAACTACAACTCGAACTTCCCTCCACTGAAAGCCAAGCCTTCGCCAATGATTGCTAGGGCTCCCACAAAACCCATAGTAACAGAACCTCCACAACTTGTGATCTCAAATTCAAATTTAGTCAAAGAAATAGTCAAGAGCGACTTCATCTTAAATGGTTTGGTAGGAGCTTTGGTAACATTGGCGAATGGTAATTTGCCCAAAATCAATGCTTCCATTGTGCAGGAAGTGTTGATTAAATCACTACAGAATAATGGATAAATCATTTATTACAATAGTACAGTTTAATGTAGAAGGAGTTATTAACAAGAAGCCATTATTAATTTCATTTTTATTAAATAATGATGTAGACGTTTGTCTTTTAAATGAGACTTGGCTTAGGAACAATAGCACTTTTAATATTCCTAATTACAATATAATTCGACAAGACGGGAAAGATGGACGAGGAGGTGTAGCAATTTTAGTTAAATCCAATTTGAAATTCTCTACTGTCTCTGTTCCTTTTTACAATTTTATGCATTCTGCTGCAATAATCTTACAAACCAATGCTGGTAATTTATCAATTCTCTGTAGTTATATACCGCCTCCTAATGATAACCGTAGATTTCAGTGCAGAAGACTCAAACAGATTTTGAATATGTTACCGAAACCAATGCTTTTTTCGGGCGATCTCAACGCCCATCACGTCGCTTTTGGGTGTTTGAGGTCTAACTCTCGCGGTAATGAGATCTATAACACACTCGATGAGTATGATCTATGTATATTAAACACTGGTTTTCCTACCACTGTAGGTAGTCCTTCTAAAATGCCTTCTGCAATTGATATTTCTTCTGTCAGTCCTTCTGTTGCTTCTCTTTGCGAGTGGACAGTTCATGATGATGCGATGGGCAGCTATCATTTTCCAACAGTTATAACAATTCACACCACAATTCATAAATACGATATTGGTAATTCCGCTGATCGATATCTTTATAATAAAGCAGATTGGCAGGCTTATGCATCTGAAACAGAGAGAATATTAGGGCAATTTAATATAGACAGTAGTAACCCAGTCAAAACTTACAATGATTTTTGCGAAGAACTTAATCAGATTAAAGATGTCACTATTCCAAAGCTAAGGAAAACTAATAGCATTGTCATTAAAAAGCCTGTTCCTTGGTGGGACAATGAATGCTCAGATGCTGTTAATAAAAGTAAAGAAGCTCTAAATATGTATAGAAGTAATGGTAATATGTCGAGTTACATTGAATATAAAAAATTAAATGCTTTTAAAAAAAGATTATTAAAAGAAAAGAAGAAATACGGATGGACTAAATTAGTTGAATCTTTTAACAGGTATACACCTATAAGCACTATTTGGAATTACATCAAAAGATTCAAACGTGTAACATTACCCAAAATGCCCAAAAACGACGAATGGATTCCAGCCTTCATTGATAAATATGCTCCACCGTCTCCTCCTGAAAAAAACATAGACATAAACTCATTAAATGAAATCTTTAATAACACAGGGAATAGTAATTGTGCTCATCTTTCAGAACCATTTTCCTTTGCAGAATTCACATTTGCTATCAAATATAGAAAAGATACAACCCCAGGATTAGATGACATTCCTTACAAGCTTATTAGGAACATGCATGTTGATGCCCAAAAATCGTTATTGGAAATGTACAATGTATTGTGGATGACTCAGTCCATTCCTGAAGCTTGGAAAACACAATGCGTTATTCCTATATTGAAACCAGACAAGTCTAGTGATGACTTTAATTCATATAGACCAATTTCTTTATCCTCATGTGTAGGTAAATTGTTTGAGTTTATGCTTAAAACCAGATTAGACCATTACGTAGAGCAGAATAAAATCTTACCAGAGCAGCAATTCGGCTTCAGGAAGGGTCGTAGTGCTACAGAGAGCTTTACTTCACTCATCTCTGACATCAGGAATTCCTTTCACAGCCAATCAGCCACCGTATGTGCATTTCTTGATGTACAGGGAGCTTTTGATAATGTTGATCCATCTGTATTGGCAGGAATTTTATCAGAGATTGGTATGCCAGGACATGTCTGTAAATGGATATTTCATTTTCTTTATGATAGGACTATGTATGTTAAATTTAACAACATACTACACGGACCAGGACAAGTTTTTAAAGGTACTATGCAAGGAGCAACCATATCCCCTTTATTGTACAATATTTATACATCTCAGATAAATAAATATCTGACCCAGACTGGAGTTCAATTCCTGCAGTATGCAGATGATTTGTTAATATACTCTGTACATAAGGATGTAAATATAGCTGTAAATAATTTAAATTTAGCCCTCTCTCAAGTGCATAATTATTATTTTAATAAGCTCAAATTGGTTATAAATCCATTAAAGAGTGGAGCTATGCTTTTCTCCAAAAGGCTTTCTCCTTGTAATAGTTTGGTAGAATACAATAATCTCCCTATACCTTGGTTGAAAGAAAAGAAGTTTCTTGGTATATTGCTGGATCATAGGCTAACATTTGAATCTCACATAAATTATATCATCAAAAACGCCTCCAAAGCCCTTAATATACTTCGGTCTCTGGCAGGAGTACATTGGGGGTCTGACCCAAAAATATTATCTTTGTTATATAAGAGCATTATGCGCAGCCATTTCGATTATAGCTCAATTGCTTATATGGGGGCAAGCCTTGCTTTGCTGAAGAAATTAGAAGTTATTCAGAATAAAGCTTTGAGAATTATTACAGGGGCTATGTGCTCTACTCCAATTAATGCAATGCAATGTGAGGCTTGCATTCCCCCTTTACATCTTAGACGTCTACAGCTAGCTGAAAGGTTCTGTTTGAAAATGTTAACTAAAAATAATAGAGTTGTCTTAGATCACATTTTACCAATGCATGCCACTGAATTGGGCAATTCAGTGGCTCCTTATGCAAATTTTAATCAGATATTAAATGGTAACATACCAACCTTATTAAGAATAGTTTTACATTTGAATGATTTAACAAAAAATTTGCATCAGGATAATTTGTGGCCCCTCTATAGGATGGATCTCGATATTCTATTGAAAAATAATTTTGTACATAAACCATGCATTACGAACCAACAAGATTTACTTGCTTTCCTGGAAAATAATCATCTGTATTCCATCTATACTGATGGCTCTAAAACAGTTGATAGGGTAAACTCAGCATTTTTTGACCCTCAGTTAAAGAAAACTAAATGTTTTAAAATTGACACTAGATGTAGCATTTTTACCGCCGAAGCTTATGCTATCCATCAAGCTTTAATTTACGTTCAAAATATTGATACTTGTAATATAATTATATTTACTGACTCACTCAGTGTATTATTAGCTTTAGAAGGTAACTGCCTTCGTTATAATGTAAATTATCTCATCTATAATATAAAGAATTTGTTAAATAGTTTGTTAGTTAGTGGTAAGGTAGTTAAGTTAATGTGGTTACCTGCTCACCGGGGTATCACTGGAAATGAAGTCGTCGATCGAGCTGCAAATCTGGACCCTGACGAGGATCACTCTACAGACCTCAAATTGCCATTTACTGATCTCCATGTTCATCTGAATGAGAATCTGAAAGCAATATGGTGCAACTACTGGAATGAGATCAGTAAAGAGAAAGGAAGCTGGTATAGAGACATCCAAGGAAGCCCGCCCGCCCAACCTTGGTACCATCGGAAAAAAGACATAAACTGCCGGAAATACATAACCACCCTAAACAGAATGAGATTCGGCCACTGCCAAACTCAAGCTCACCTTTATAGACTCAGCCTAGCCCAAGATTCGAACTGCATTTACTGTGGAACTGAAAACGCCGACCTAAACCATCTCGTGCTCAACTGTCAAGAATTTAAATTGCACAGATTAATACTTATCACGGAACTTGACACAATCAGCTGCGAAACGGGTGTCCCTACACCAACTCTTCTTCCAAATCTACTTAGCAATCCTACCTTTTTCGCCCCCTTATATAAATTCATTATGAACAGTGGAATAAAAATTTAAAGTGACTGGAAAAACTGAACATTATAGTGAAGTGATACGGAAGTGATAAGTGCTCTTATCTGATAACTAATACTATAAAAAACTAATACAATACTCAAGGCTCAAAAGGACACGGATCCAGGGCCGTAAAACCCTTTATTAAAAAAAAAAAATTTTGTTGGTTGGTTCAGCGTTGCCATTTGGCAACTTTGGTTGCCATTTTGGCAACATTTGACCCTTCGTGGCAACCTAATGGCAACCAAGCTCAAATGGCAACTTTTTGGCAACTTTTCGACTTGTCGCGCGATCATCAGTAAAAAATATCTTATATCTTTCGCAGATTAACTGAACGCATCGAATTGACCAAAATCAAAATCTTGAACGCATTTTTATTTTTTAATGTCTATTATATATAATGTAATGTCTATTAAAAAGAAAAACCAACCATGAAGTTTTTACTAAAAAAAATCATAGAAGTTCTTATAAGCTACCAATGTGTTTTTTTTAATATCAGATTTAATGATTTGATTGAATGAGTTAAGATAGGTTTCATTTCATCTCATTAAATTTAATTTTCATTTCATATCAATAAAAAAAATCTACTCTGAAGACTTGGCTGTATGGGCATAGTTCCCTTTGCTTACTAGAATGGGTGAAGAAAAAAAATCTCTGCTTATATTTTTTTACGGTTGGCGCCATTTTCCAAGTAATTTTTCTTTTAGTAAATTGCTTATTTTTTCGCAAATGTATTAAAAATAGTCGTTCAGTACACGTGCGGTGCGGAACAGTGTTGCCAACGTGGGCGATTTTTCGCCGTTTAGGCTACTCGGATAGAAAATCGGCGACGAAAAAATGAGAACGGCGACCGGTCGCCTTTTAGCCTATCTCGAGGGCAACTTTGAGATAGCCTAAAAAAAGAAAAAAGTAGTGTCGAAACGTCGAAATTATTAATGCGGCCAGTACACAATGGCCCATGCTGGCCCACTGCTCGCCATAACCATTGTGTACATGGGGGAATGGTGTGTAGTGGCGGACAATTGCCTAACGTGGCGCGCAATCGGACAGTTGTCGGTTTTTTGGGCACACTTCAAAGGAATCGTGGCGTAGCATGGCCCATCCCTGTTTACACAGTGGCCCATGGTTTAGTCAATTATTATTGATTTTCAAGTTTTTTGATTTATATCAATCTGAGTCCGTAACTTTGCGCCTTTTGCGCCATTTTTTTTCAATAACTTTGTTGTTGTACATACTTTTGTAATATGTCTTCTGTCTACAGTCTCTAAGAATAGTATATTTCTAAAGCAAATTATACTATGTTTTAAATTGTACAATACAATAACAACTTTTTTTAAAAGTAAATGGTAAATAATTTTTCAAAACTACCTTTCTATTTTATTTTTAACGTTTTGAGTTTAGGCTACTTATTTAAGCTACCTCGGCAAAAATTGGGCTACTTTAGGCTACTTAAGCATTGAAAAACGGCGATATCATGCTGTGAGTCGTTGGCAACACTGGTGCGGAACCGTCATTGCAACTTGTTCCGACTGTCAACCCTCGCCTTCGGCTGCGCCTCGGCTCGGGTAGACATTTGTCGGAACTCTTTGCAATGACAGCCTTTCCGCACTTGTAATGAAATATACATTTTTTTCGTGGTTTCTAATACTTTTGGTTTAAATATATTGGTAAGTTCTCTTTTTATTGAAGTAGCCCAACCACCAATGGAACAAATCCAGACATTCCAAAAAAGTTGCTTAGCATTATTTTATATTGAGCTGGTTGGTCAAATTATTAAAAGATTTGATTTCACAGACCCACTTTATGAGGTGATCGAAAAAATCGTAGATCCACGAAAAGCTCAGGCGAACGATCATCAGGTTTTATATGATGTTATTGCACGTTTTCCAAACTTATCACCTCACATAAACATTCAAGAATTGCACACGGAAGCCATGCGCTGTTGGACTCTGTTGATTGTGAAACAGAAAATGCCGAAGAGTATTGGAGAACCATATTTAAAATTGAAAATTCTTCAAATAACAAAGCATTCCCCAATTTAATAAAAGTTGTGAACTTGCTTTTTGTGCTGCCTGCTCAAATGCCTGCGTGAAACGTATTTTCAGTCTGCTGAAACTTATAATGACTGATAACAGAAACCGTCTCAATACAAACACAATATCGTCATTAACGGCTGTGAAAGCTTCCGTTAAAGATGCAGTTACATTTGAGCCAACAAAAACCATGTTGGATAGGAAAATAAAATAGTAACCACTAATTGAATGTGCTGGAAAATTTATATTAATTTTTTTGCATGTTTTTGATATTGGATTTAAAATGCACGGGCACTTACACATATATATTTTTTTAAATTTTGAAAAAAGAACAGCTTCTTGAAAAATGTGTTTATGTAGTGAAAAAGGGTCTTTATTCCATTTTTATCTTTTATAATATTTTTATTTTTCAGAAAAACATGGATTTAAATTTTTAAGGAAAACCAAATTTGTAAAATTAATTATTTATCAACAAAAAGGATCAACATCTTTTGATAACAGGATATTTGGATTTAAATTTTTATCAAAATGCAGAGCAATAAACAGTACTCAATAGGTATAAATATTTTTATAGTAATAAAATTTTAAAAAAAAAAAATTCATATGGCAACCTTTGGTTTTAGATGGCAACATTTGAACTTACAAATGGCAACCTGGGCTGAGTAGGCTCTGGCAACACTGGGTTGGTTTGTGTTGTGGTTGGTTCGATTTGGGAAAATATTTTTGAGTGCTGCAGCACTTCACAGTCTTAAATTATCAAAATGGGTAAAGACGAGGTTGCTGTAAAAAAACGCCGAAAGTTAAATTCAACCGCAGCCGCTGAAGCCCCGAAAACAGTGCCCGTTGATGTTTATAAGGTTAGGTTTCGGCAAAACTAAATGTTTCTTGCATTTTCTATAACGATTATAATATTGCAACAGTCGCCGTGACCCCATTTGGTCGGAGGCAGTCATCATCTTAATAAATAAGTGGTTTTATCCTTGGCAGCGAGTTGTAGACTTCGAGGAAGCTGAAGCGCAGTTGCGACCTGCCGAAAAAGATGCAAATTTGTTCAAAAAGATTTGTCAAGACGTGCGTCAACTCTTCGCCGACATAGCCGCGTTGAAAGCAAAGGACACAGACGAGGTAATATCCTCAATTTATTACTACTATTACTACTAGTTGTTGTTTGCCAACCTAACCTAACACTTGTTACAGGCTAAAGAAAAAATCAATGCAAAGAGAGTAGAAGCATCTTTGCTACTTGTGGCTCTGAAAAAGCTAAACCGTCTGGAGAAAGTTCGCACTAGAGCCGGCAGAGACGCCCTCAATAAGGAGAAACAGAGGGTAGACTCTACACACCTGTTGCTGCAGAACCTCTTGTATGAAGCTGACCATTTAAACAAGGAGGTCACAAAGTGCTTGCAGTTTAAGTCCAAAGATGAAGAAATTGAATTGGTGCCTCTGGAAGATTTCTACAAGGATGCTCCAGCATCTGTGTCTCGCCCTGTAAGTAACACATTCCTGCTTTGTGCTTCTACTAAAAATCAGCTTTTGTTCTCCTAAGTCACATGTAAAACTGATGTGACAATTGTACTAATTTCAAAGCCAGATCATGATCATGAAATTGAGACTTTAAATATCTATACTTTATTAAATAAAAGGCCTTGTAAGATGGAAGTGTTAGAACTTGGTTTATCAGACCACACAGCCCAATTAAAATTCCTGTGAAAAAAAATATTAAAATAAAATTTTGGCACAAATTCACTAGAGACTACAGCAAAAACAACATAGATAAATTTGAAAAAAACATTTCATTTTCTGAAGTGTACAACTCTAATGACCCCGATTATGCATACGGTAACTTTATGGATATTTTTAAACTGCTTTATGACCAATGTTTTCCACAAAAATTGACTATGATGAAAGTTATTACTAAGCCAAAATGGATATCAAAGGGTATAAAACTATGCACAAAAAGAAAGAGAGACCTATTATGGAAGTATAGAATGAAACCTGACAAAATTAATAAATCAAAATATTCTACATACGCTAAATTATTAAAGAAAATTATAAGACTGAAACAACGCACACAAAACAATCATAAAATAAATATGTCACAGAACAAAGCGAAAACTGCATGGCAAGTGATTAATAAATTGAGACCGAATATACCAAGAGAATCCATAGCTAAAATTAAAATTAATGGCAATGAAATCACTAACCCGAAAGAAATTGCTTGTGCGTTTAGTAATTATTTTGTGTAAAAAACCTATTTGGAGGCTAAAATTTCACCCATGCCGGGATTCGAACCCGCAACCTCTGGCTATCCGTGCCAGCGCCGGGCGATTCACGACATCAGTGAAATTTCGAACCTCTTTACACAATTCTCTGTATTACGTACAGGTAGCGACATCTGGCTTAAGCAAATTACAGCCCCGACTACCTTCTTTGCAGTTAGGTTTTACATTGGAATGATATCACTACCCACATGATTATACGGATAGCAAGAGGTTGCGGGTTCGAATCCCGGCATGGGTGAAATTTTAGCCTCTAAATAGGTTTTTAAATTTGTCCTTAGCACGGGTTAGTGCATTAAAAATAAAAATAGTATCTAGAATAGAGCTTTCTGCGAATAGTCGCCGCATGCTGCGTTTTAGTAAACAATAAACGCTGCAAGCAATAATGACTCGTATGTCTGCTAGCATAAGGTTCAAAACTCTTTGACAAGGACTTTGTTCTAGAGTCGTTGCCGCGTGCACAGAGTGTAGGTACGTACTGGAATGTTCTAGAACCCTTGCCGGCGGATATAAATAGCGGTCGTCGCGGCGCGCTGTCAGTTCCGTTTGGAAGAGCGAAGAGTAAACTTCGAGCGAACATACCTGCGATACGAGCGATAACCTACGACCTCAGCGATACTATTGGACTTCGATTGGACCTGCGATTGGAATCTACGTGTGGACTTCGTGTCGTGAAGACCTGCAGACCAGACCCTGCGTGAATAAATCCTAAGAAGTTGTCATTGGCGTTTTACATCCAAATCCAGAACCCTAGCCCGTAACATTTGGTGTCAGAATTGGGGATTTGGAGATGCCACTGACTCCAAGAGAGGATACTTCTGGAGTGAGGACCAGGTCCAGAAGTGCTGCGGAGGCCACGCCCACTGCCCCTCAGGCCACGCCCACCGGCCATAGGGACACACCCACTGGCCCTGCCCACCAGGCCACGCCCACCGAGGAGACACAGCTTATCTGCCCAGTGGCTCCGCCCACTGGCCACGCCCACCAGGCCACGCTCACCGACCCCGCGTGCCAGGTCCCGCCCATCGGCCTTGACTACCAGGTTTCGCTTACCGACCAACAGGCTCCGCCTCCTCGCCACTCCCACCTGGCCACGCCCACCGAAGACATTAAACCTCCGTCACGGACAATGGAGGTTTTTGATATGTCATGCCTGATGGCAATGTTGAAGGGCATACGAGAAGAACAAAGAGGCCTGCGAGAAGAACAGGGCAAGCAGATGCAGTCCCTGCAAGAAGAACAGAGAGGCCTGCGAGAAGCACAAAGAGGCCTACGAGAAGAACAAAGAGGCCTGGGAGAAGAACAGAAGGCAGACCAACAGATGATCTTTTCTGCCGTTACAAAGTTCAGTGATACGGTCGCTAAGCTACATGAAGATGTAGAAGTAGTGAACGAACGGGTAACCATGAACTAAAAAATGTGAAAACCGGACTCACTGGACTTGAGCAGGAATTTCGGCGTATAAAATCTGCTGGAGTCACGTCGAGTGGCATTGTCGGCATAAACCAGGGGCCTAAAGTGAAAGTGCCTCCGTACGACGGTACTACGTCTTGGGTCGCCTACCGACAGCAGTTCGAGTTCGAGGCATTGCCCACCTCAGGCAGCGAGTTCAAAGATCTGCTGGAGGCACTTGAGGTCAGATACGGGGAACGACACCTGGAACACGTTTTTCGTGCTCAGCTACGCGACCGAACTCAGCGCCTGGGTGAAGGACTTCAACAATGGGCGTTGGAAATTGAGAAGCTGGTTCGAAAGGCGTACCCTTCTGCTGATAGTAAGATGGTGAAAACGAATATTTTGCAAGCCTTCGTCGACGGAATCAAGGATCTTGAAATTAGGGCTGCTGTAAAGCTTCGCCACCATTCTTCATTAAAAGAAGCTCTGGCACACGCCCTGGAAGTAGAAGCTGTGCGTCAAGATATCCGGCAAGGTTATAAACTTCGAGAAGTTACGGAGGACGTTAAAGAGATCAAGACACCGCCCAAGAGGAACTCCGGGCCCATGTGTTACAAGTGTGGGGAAAGAGGGCATCTGCAGTTCACGTGTCCTAAGAAGGAAAGGCAATCGACCAAAACAGATGACAGACTGGATGCGCGTCTCAACAATATGGAGCAGCGTTTTGAAGAGTTCTTAAAGAAGCATGACGCTGCGCCCTCCATCGTGAACCAGGGAAACGAGTAAAAGCCAGGACTGCGGGGCGGGTACTGGCTGGAGCGGAGGAAGCCCCAGTAACCAGAATCTCACAAGCATGGAATGGGAACAGTCTACTAATACGCAGTGCAGTGAACAAAATAGAGTGCAAAATTATTAGAAATGGATAATAAAATATAGAAATTAGACAATAATAAAGATTTTTATTTTGTTAGGAAAGTACTATAATACAATAATAATTCAAATTAATTTTATGACAACTGACATAAACACCAAAAACAGTTCACTTTTCAAATAACTAAAAATAGGTCATTGCTAAAGAGGTTATACTACTCCAACACTTCCCCTTAATACTAGATCCTTAGCTAGATCTATGGCCATCTAATCCTAACCCCTTTGTTAACGATAGGTGTTTAATTTTAGTAAAAAACTTTGTAAAAATATCTGCTTTCATTTCGTCCGTTGGAATATAGGAAACGGTAATAGTGCCATTAGCAACTACATCCCTAATGAAGTGATGTCTGATGTCGATGTGCTTTGTTCGTGAGTGCTGAACGTTATTCCTTGTTAGTTGTAAGTCTCCTTGATTGTCACTATGTATACAAATACTATTATCTAAGTTAAAGACTTCTTTCAGTATGTTCTTGAGGTAAATAGCTTCTTTGGTTGCAGAGCTTAATGCCATATATTCAGCTTCAGTTGTCGAGAGAGCAATTGTTCTCTGCTTTCGTGATTCCCAGGAGATAGGTCCGTTTAAACAAAATAAATAGCCTGTGTAAGACCTCCTATCGTCGATACAACCACCATAGTCGGCATCAGCATATCCAGACTGATTTTATTAAATGTCAATTTATACTGAATAGTAGTTTTCAGGTATCTCAGTACTCTTTTAGCAGCATTCCAGTGCGTAATTCCAAAGTTAGTATTGAATTGATTTAACACACTGACTGTGTGTGTAATATCTGGTCTAGTTCCAACGGAAAGATACATCATAGAAGGATCCTATCAAGCTTTGGTAAGTCAAATGTTCAGCTTAATCTCTTTGCTTGTCGGATTTGTCAACTTCATTCCAGGATCTGCAGGAGTGAAGGTGGTCTTTAAGTTTATCATGTTTTTATTCAAGATATTTTTTATATGTTCCTCCTGATCAACGTAAACACAATTTTCCCCCTTTGTCACCCTCATTCCGAGAAAATTATTCATTGATCCTAAATCCTTGATTTTAAAGAAACGTTGTAAACCTTCCTTAAAGTCAGCTTTCAATTTTTCGTCGTTGCTTAATATGCAAAAATCGTCTACAAAGACTGCGACAACTAATGAAGACTTTCCTTCATTCTTATAGTACAGGCAGTGGTCAAGTTGCGATCGTTTCAAGTTTAACTGCATCATTACATCATTTAACTTTAGATTCCACTGTCTGGGTGATTGCTTGAGGCCATATAGTGCTTTCTTTAATAGGCATACCTTCCCCTTTTCGCATTCTTTAATAAAACCCTTGGGTTGTTCCATATAGATATTTTCTTCTAAATCACCATTTAGGAAGGCGGTTTCAACATCTAGTTGATCCATCGTAAGGTTCCATTGAGCGGCAAAAGCGAATAGGATTCTTACAGTTGACATCCTTGCCACTAGAGCAAACGTTTCGTCATAATCAATTCCACAGGATTGTGTATAGCCTTTCGCTACCAATCTTGCTTTGTAACGAGCAATTTCACCATTTGCATTTCTTTTTATTTTAAATACCCATTTACTCCGAACAATTTTTCTATCTTTAGGCCTTCTAACAAGTTCCCAAGTATTATGATTGATTAGTGGATGATATTCACTGTGCATGGCATCCAGACAACAATTTTTATTTTCGCTCAGTACCGCTTCATTGTATGTGGAAGGTGTATCATCTTCAGTGGCTTTGTAAAGGTACATGTCATCTGGCCATATTTTGGCTGTTCTGTTTCTTAAGGGATAACGTCTTTCTTGTGTCTGTTCTTGATTTGGCGTGACATCGCATATAACCTCATTTATAGAATCGTGAAAAACTTCACTTTCTTCCTCATTTGCAGTTTGATATATAAGTTCTTCTATTTGAGGTAGTAGTCGGATTGAGCTTGACGTTTCTTCAATTTCTTTTAGAGGAAGTATTGAGATTGCTGTTTCTACAATTTTTTCTTGAGGTAGTATTGAGGTTGATGTTTCTTGAATTTCCTCTGTGGGTTGCATTGGGATTGATTTTTCTTGAGTTTTTTCTTCAGATATTTCACATGAGTATTGCTGATCTTGTTCCATGTCAAAACTTTTACAATATATTCTTGATTCAATCTCTTGATATAATTCTGATTTATCGTGTTTATCTAAAATTTCATCAGGTTTCTTATGTAAAAACTCATTTTCAAAGAATTTGACATCTCTTGTCCTGATGATCCTCTTCGGATATTCAGGGTGTATAACTCTATACCCTTTTGTCTCAGTACAATATCCAACAAATATACAAAGGTTAGCTTTTAGGTCAAGTTTCTTTCGAAGTTCTTTAGGTACATGTGTATACGCCAAGCACCCAAAGACTCTTAAATGTGAGAGATCAACCTTCTGTCCACTCCAGCACTCTTCGGGAGTTTTTCCTATGACAGCTTTGGTAGGAGATCTATTTTTAAGGTAAGTGGCTGTATTGATAGCTTCTCCCCAATAACCTTTGGGCAAATTAGAATCAGCCAGCATAGACGTAGCTTTTTCAACTAATGTTCTATTAACCCTTTCAGCTACACCATTTTGTTGAGGGGTGTATGGAACAGTGGACTGATGTACGATCCCGTTTTCCTTTAATAGTTTTTCAAAATTCGTGTTAAAATATTATGTTCCGTTGTCAGAGCGTAAAGTTTTAATTTTCTTACCGGTTTGAGTCTCTACTAGATTTTTAAATTGTGTAAATCTGTTAAAAAATAAAACAAATTTGTGTTTTAGTAAATATGTAAACGTTTTTCGGGAAAAGTCGTCAGTAAAAGTTAAAAAGTACAACGAGCCGCCCCAAAGATGGAGTACTCATAGGTCCGCAAACATCGCTATGAATTAATTCCAAAATATTAGTTGCTCTTGTAGTAGAAGCCTTAAAAGGAAGTTTTGTGACTTTTCCTTGAATACATGGAACACAATTATCTTTAAACATTACCTCTGGTTTTAAGTAACTGACACCATTTGCAAGTTCACGGCGTAGTAGCTCCATAGAGCGATAATTTAAATGACCAAGTCTCTTATGCCACAAGTTTGCAGAGTTATCGACACCGTCCGAAAGGTTAGCTTGCGTATTATCAAAAATATCAAGTTTGTACATACCGTTGACGTTTGATGCCGTAGCTAAAATATTTCCAAAAACCTTACAAGTATTGCCTTCTAGAATTTTCGCTCCAGCTGATGAGAAAATAACGATATGGCCTTGATTAACTATCTCATTGACAGACAATAAATTTGCTGACAAGTTTGGAACGTATAGAACATTCAATATTCTTGATACATTTGGAGAAATGTTTAAATTTACAGTATCTGATAGTCCATCTGAAAAGATAGTTTGATTGTTAGCAACTTTTGTAGGTTTTCTATTAGGTTTAATATTGCTCAACCAATCAAGTCTATTAGTCATATGACTAGTTGCACCAGATTCGACGTACCAGACATCACATCCATTGTAATTTTCAAGTGCTAATTCTTTTGGATTAATATGTGTACTTACGTTAGCATTGCCGTTGAGGTCATCGTTAACAAGTAGTGTTACCTCATTGCTTACATTTGCTTTTTCATTTAAGTTTTTGTTATAATATTTAGCTTTAAGTATTCTACAATTTGAAATTACGTGTCCTGGTTTTCGACAATAATTACAAAACATCTGGATCTTAGAGTCTCTAACACTTTTGTAATTAGAAGACGTCACTAGTTCAGAATCCTGTGTGTCGACACTACTTCTTTCTGAATTTCGATGATCTTCTTTCAGTAGTGCAGTTATTACAGCATCTGATGTTATTTTACTCTGAGAATGTTCCAGTGCCATCACTAAGGCGCTATATTTATCTGGCAATCCTGCTAGCATGATGATTGCTAGGAATTAATCAGTTACTGCAGCGTTAATATCATGGAGCTCATGCTGCGTGGCTAGTAATTTATTTACATAAGGCTCAATATCATTCTCAAATTTTATAGTGAGGAGTTTCTTCATTAAGGTTAATCTCCGAGTTAAGCCGCTATCGGCGTAAGCCTTCTTTAGGCAGTTCCACGTATCGTGAGCAGTAGCAGCTGTCATTATTACGGGATAGATCAGTTCATGACAGGCAAGGCATATTTTAGATCTAGCCTTTTGGTCTTTTCTTATTTCTTCAGGCTTAGTAATGTCTAACTTATCGTCCTCCACGATTGACCATAGGTCTAAATCTATTAGATGCATTTTCATGCTAAAAGCCCATGTAGTGTAGTTAGACTTGCCTTTTAGTTTCCTAAAATTTGCAGATATGTTAGTGGACATAGTAGACGTACCCTACACATTGTCTCCGTCTGCCATGACTAATTCCGTATAATTATCACTGCTAATTTAAACACTTCGTGTTGTGGCCCATAACCAATTAGAAATGCATAATAAAATATAGAAATTAGACAATAATAAAGATTTTTATTTTGTTAGGAAAGTACTCTAATACTATAATAATTCAAATTAATTTTATGACAACTGACATAAACACCAAAAACAGTTCACTTTTCAAATAACTAAAAATACGTCATTGCTAAAGAGGTTGTATTACTCCAACAAAAATCTCCCTAGATACAGGAGCCTCTAGAACAATAGTGAGACCAGACCTGGTGAAAGCTGTAGGGAGACGCAAAGGCACCAGTTTATGCAGACTTCTCTCCGCTTCTGGCCAGCAGATACCCGTCCTGGGTGAAAGGTCGGTTACGATATGTGTTGGGGAGGCGTCATATATTCACGACGTAATCGTAGCCGAAATTATGGATGATTGCATTCTGGGCCTAGACTTTATGAAGAAACACAACTGTCACATCGATGTCTCTAACGGTGTCTTTAAATGTGGTGATGAGGAGAACTTGTCACGTGCCTGAAGAAAATCGTAATACCTAGACGAGCACAAGCTGAAGTAAATGTGAAGCTGCCCTTGAGTCAGAAGAATCAGCGGAATAGATGTGTGCTGATTGAAGATACGCGAGACAGTGCAGCCAGTCAGAAATTGCTGACAGCAAGAACTCTCGTCTGTGGAGGCAAGACCGCTGTAGTAAGGGTTGTGAATATAGGCGATCGTGAGATTACCCTTAGCAAAGGTGACGTTATTGGAAGGTGTAAGGAAGCCGTTTGGATGAGAAGCTGCCAATCATCTCCAAGCTCAAACACATCGAATACCAGGAGTGAAATCATAGTCACTAAACTCCTTGACGATTCTAAGAGTAATCTGAGCTATTCGCAAAGCATGAAAGCTAAGAGGTTGCTACTGCGCTTTAGGGATATCTTCTCTGACGAAGGAAATCCTGGAAGAACATCGTTAGTTCAGCACAAAATCGACACCGGACAGGAGCGACCTATTCGTCAGCGAGCAAGGCGCATACCGATTGCCAAAGAAAAGGAAGTACAAGACATGTTAAAAGACATGAAGAGAAACAAGATTATAGAACCTTCTGCTAGCCCATGGTGTTCTCCCGTTGTGTTGGTAAAGAAGAAAGATGGTAGCACAAGGTTCTATGTAGACTATCGACGATGTGACCAAGAAGGATAGTTATCCACTGCCACGAATAGACGATACCCTGGACACATTGAGTGGTATGAAATGGTTCTCGACATTAGATCTGAAATCGGGCTATTGGCAAGTGGAAATTGATCCGAAGGATAAAGAGAAGACAGCCTTTTCAACTGGTAAAGGTTTATGGTAATTTAACGTGATGCCTTTTGGATTGTGCAACGCGCCAGCTACATTCGAACGACTTATGGAGTGCGTACTGGCCGGATTAATTGAGGAAGCCTGCCTTGTCTACTTGGATGACGTCATAATCATGGGTACAGATTTTGAGGATCACTTACAAAATCTAGAGCAAGTTTTTAAGAAGATAATGGGAGCAAACTTAAAGTTAAATCCGAAGAAATGCAGTTTATTTAAGAACAAGGTTAGCTATCTCGGCCATGTGATAACCAGCGAAGGCATACCGACCGATCCCGCCAAAATCGAAGCAGTGCAAAAATGGCCTACTCCCAAAGACAAGACTGAAGTGCGAGCATTTTTAGGGCTATGCTCCTATTATAGACGGTTTGTTAAGGGGTTCTCTGAAATTGCCAAGCCTTTACACAGACTGACTGAAGACAAGCAGTCATTTCATTGGGATGACACATGTGAGAGTTCATTTCAAAAATTAAGAAAATGTCTTTGCGAGACCCCAATCTTGGGATTTCCACAACCTAACGACCAATTAATTGTAGACACTGACGCCAGTAACACAGCGATCGGAGGAGTGTTATCGCAGAAACAAGGCGACAAAGAAGTTGTGATAGCCTATTTTAGTAAATCGCTATCGAAACCTGAAAGGAACTATTGTGTGACAAGAAGAGAGCTCTTGGCTGTGGTAAAGACTTTACAACACTTCAGCAAATATTTCCTCGGCATGCGGTTTACGCTTCGCACTGACCACGCCGCCCTGAAGTGGCTGTTACAATTTAAAAATCCAGAGGGGCAAGTTGCTCGATGGATCGAACAACTGCAGGATTACGACTTTATGATTGAACACCGCAGCGGAAAGGCGCATGGAAATGCTGACGCACTGTCAAGAAGGCCGTGTCCGGAAGACTGCAAGCACTGTGCCAAACAAGAGACAAAGGAACTGCCATTGAGATTGACAAGAATGAGTCCATCGAGGTCTTGGGAAGACGAGGCGATGAAAGAAGCGCAGGAAGATGACGAAGATGTACGGCTCATTGTCGCATGGAAGAAACGAGGCGAGGACAAACCAAGATGGTGCGAAGTCGCTCCTACTAGTGTTGTCACCAAGGCATACTGGGCTCAATGGGACAGTTTTATTCTTCAGAACGGAATACTTTACCGTAAATGGGAGAAACCTAACGGTAGGGACTTCCATCTTCAGATAGTTGTCCCAAGAAATAAGGTACAAGATGTCCTTCGTGAAGTACATGACGGTGTGTCAGGTGGACATTTGGGCGTAAAGAGGACTTTAACAAAGATTCGAGAAAGGTTCTACTGGCTCCATTGTCGAGAAGATGTGCAAGATTGGTGCCGCAAGTGTGCTACTTGCGCCGCGGTGAAAGGCCCACCAACCAGAAGCCGAGGAAATCTGCAACTTTGTAACGTCGGTGCGCCAAGGGAACGCATTGCAGTCGATGTGGCTGGACCGTTCCCAGTAACGGAGTCGGGAAATAAGTATTTCATGGTAGTTATGGATTACTTCACTAAATGGCCAGAGGTATTTGCCATACCCAATCAAGAAGCCAAGACTGTTGCCTCCAAGTTGTTTGAAGAAGTAGTTTGCCGGTTTGGTGTGCCCTTGGAAATACACTCCGACCAAGGCAGGAACTTTGAGTCTCAAGTATTTCAAGAACTCTGCAAAATATTGGGAATGCATAAGACTAGGACCACCCTATATCATCCTCAATCTGACGGCATGGTAGAAATATTTAACCAAACACTTGAGAGACATTTAGCAAAAGTCGTTGACAGTCATCAGAGAGACTGGGACAAATACATACCGCCATTTCTTCTGGCCTACAGAACGGCAGTACATGAAAGCACGAAAGTAACCCCAGCGCGTGTAAATTTTGGCCGAGAACTGAAAATACCAGTAGATCTGCTAACTGGAGGACCTCCTGACGACCCACGTTCTCTACACGACTACATTGCCGAGTTACGTGAGAAAATGCCAGAGATTCATGCCATAGTACGGGAAAACGGATTGGAGTCGAGTGAAAAAATGAAAACTAGGTATGACCGCCGAGCAAATACAAGCGGCTTCGAAGAAGGAGCACTAGTCTGTTTTCACAATGCAACTCGACGAAAAGGAAAATCTCCGAAATTACAAACAAGATGGGAGGGACCGTACAAAGTGGTAACTCGGTTAAATGACGTGACGTACCGAATTCAACGGCAGCCAAGAGGTGCACAAAAAGTGGTTCACATTGACCGCCTAGCTTCTTATCACGGCAGTAATGAAGATGCTCGGGACGAGCATCTCTAAGAGGGGAGCAGTGTCGCGGTTCTATCCCGAACCATCTAGAATAGAGCTTTCTGGAAGCCTATCGAATAGTCGCCGCATGCTGCGTTTTAGTAAACAATAAACGCTGCAAGCAATAATGACTCGTATGTCCGCTAGCATAAGGTTCAAAACTCTTTGACAAGGACTTTGTTCTAGAGTCGTTGCCGCGTGCACAGAGTGTAGGTACGTACTGGAATGTTCTAGAACCCTAGCCGGCGGATATAAATAGCAGTCGTCGCGGCGAAAACTCGAAGCTTATGGAATAAGGGGCAATATTTTAGATCTACTGATTTCATACCTCTCTGATCAGAAACAATTAACAGAAGTATCAAAGATCGATCTCAAAAAAAATAAAGGCTTTTGTTTATTATATATGAATGATCTACCAAAAGCAACCTCTCAATCAATGACATTATTTGCTGATGATAGTACAGTGACAATAAAAAAAAACATGGACATAAATCAGTATGAATCTAACGTAAACAATTCTTTGACATCAATAATATCGTGGCTTGACAATAACAATTTAAAAATTAATTTAAGTAATACAAATATAATGCATTTTAACCAAAGACCAAAAAATCCTTCTGACATTAAATTAAGTTATCAAAATGTAATAATAAATGAAGCAGAAACTGCCCGTTTCCTAGGCCTAAAAATTGATAGACAATTGAACTGGAAACACCACATCGATGAATTAAGTAAAAAAGTTAGTAGTTCTGCTTAATATATTCTTTTCAAACTAAGTTCATCAGTTAGTACAGAAACATTACTTGCAGCATATCATGGCCTCGCTGAATCTGTATTTATATATGGCATTATCTTTTGGGGAAACTCAACAAACAAAGAAATAGCTTTTAAAATGCAAAAACTCTGTATACGTTCAATGTTTCACATTAAACCCATTGACACCTGCAGACATCTATTTGTGACACACCGTATTCTAACACTTCCGGCTTTATACATATTTGAAGTAGCTGTGTTCGTAAAAAGTAACCCTGAACTGTTTCCACGTCTGTCTGCAACGGTAATCAGAAACAGACGTGATGAAAGTAAATTACGTTTGTAACGGTTCAACCACCATTTTTATTTCTTTTTCTATCATTTTCAAAATTCTAAAAACAAAACCTCCACAGGTTAAACTACAAGGAACTCTTTGGCAATAAATAAAAACTTCACCCTCACCCCATCCTTACCTAATTACTAAAAAAAACTGGATAAAAACGGATAAGCAGGTAAAAAGTCAGATCTGGTCAAAGAGTAAAGTAGTAGTGGTGAAAAATGAGGGAAATCGAAGAATGAGTGACAAAATTTAAATATTTGAAAGTGATAGATAGAAAGAGAAATAAAAATGGTGTAAAGAGGTTTGAACCGTTACACTACCCGGGGGCACCGGTAAAGAAAAAATTTTTTTTAATATATTTATTTAAAAAAATATATTTAAAAAAAATTTTTTTTTTATAAAAAATATAGTCAAGTTAAATTATAAAATAAAAATTTAGAGTCAAAGGTCCAGAGTAAGGTCGATGAAGGTCGGGGATGTGGGATGGGTAAGTAAACTAAAATAAAATATAAAAGATGGGTAATGAAAAAAAAAATTAGAAGGTGTGGGGTGATATTTACAATGAATATTTACAGTAGGCAGTTCCATTTTTATTCATCATCTATCATTCATCCCTAGCATGCATCATCTATCATTGTCTTCAACTAAAGTGAAGGTGAAGACGTTCATTCAGTATAGACAAAATCTATTTTTATCAATTAGATTTATCCAGAAACTGGCCTAAATTAGTAATAGGCTTATTTAGCCAGTTACTCACAATCCGCTCTATGAAAGTTATTTACATTTTAACAATATTTATAATATTGGGTACATAGTACCCAACGTTACACGTTTATGCCACACCTGGCAATAAAGTGGCTTTTTCCGCACGCTGCGCGTACGGAAAAAACCGCTTTCTGGCCAAGTGTAGACATAAAAATATGTACACAACACGGGAGGTATCAAGTTGCAAACAATTAGATACTAATTTATTTAAGATAAGGTTAAAAAAAATGTTTATTGACAAATGTTATTATAATCTCAATGAATTTCTAAATGACAAATTTTAATCTGACATTTTATTTCGACATACTTCTTATGACTTGATGTTGATGGCGAGCCTCTCCTATTTGCACGCTACTCTCGGCAAAACATGTTGGACCAAAATATATATGACGACAATGTTATATTTTAAGACCTTGATAATGCATGTTACTGTAATATTATTGACACATGTTTAAGCAAATAAATATATCTTTATCTAAACTACATTCTTTAAACACATTTTACAAATCCAACATACACATCCTTGATTTGCACAAATGGCCACAGTCTGGGTCTACTTCTGCTTATGATGTCCTTGCCTGTTTACTATATCACAGGGTATCATAGTTTATGACTAGGACAAGTGATTTGATGTCAACCCTTGTATGTCCCCACTGCTGGGGCACGCTGGGGAGCGCTCCGAAAAATGCCACTAGCAGTAGTCATGGGACGGTCACAGATCCTGCACCTGACCGCACCTGTTGTTGCTAAATTCAAGTGATTTTGGAAGGTATTATTAAAATTAGGCCTAAAACAATATTCTTAAATCACATGGGTATTGTGTTGTGGTAGATACAAGGGTCAGCCAATGATGATTACAAATTGCTTCTTGATTTCAGGAAATAACAAAGAAGGACGAACACCAGCTGCAGCTGTCACGGCTGGAGTGGGAGCTGCGGCAGCGGCGCGAGCTGGCCGGCTCGTGCAGCGAACTCGTGGCGTCCAAGGAGCGTGTGGCAGCTGCCATAGCCGCTGCGCGCTCGCGGCTCGACGCGCTCGCGCCGCATCTACGTGATGTCCTTAAGTCTACCAAGCCACTACAAGAAGCCCTGGCCTTGCGACTTGATGAAAAGCGAGATGAAGCTAGAGTAGCCTCACTGCTTCCATCTACATTGTTGCTGCTGTATGCCAATGCCAGTGCTTATTCTGATGCTATGGGTGTCAAAACTGTATCTGTTGGTAAGATTTAATCATTGAATTAATTACACCATTTGTTTCAAGAAGTACTTTGTTAAATTATGCTATTATTTCAGCACTCTCTGGTGATGAAGATGAAGCAAGAAGATTAGAGCAATTCAACAATGTTGGTAGTGAGCTGGAACTGTCTAATGACTCTGATTCTGATCAAGATAATAATGAGGATGAGCAAAGGCAAAAGAAGAAGCGTCATCATCGCACTGCTAAAATTTCAAAGGAGGAGAGAGCAGAGGCAAAAAAGAAAGAAGTTTTCAAAAAGCATCCTTTGAGTGTGCAAGTATCAGTCAAACTTCGGGATGGAACAGCTATCAATTTAATATTTTCATATTTTTTACATTTGAAAATAATTGGAGTAAAGTTTACTGTGTCCTTGCCCAAGCCTGTAACTGGAGTATCGGCAGCCGACGTGCTAGCCGGCCACTCTATCCTACATGAGCTGTATACTGGGGACACAGGCAGTGACTCACCTCACCCTGCCACAGCATATCTGCTGAAAGCAGCTGGAATCATAGAGGATTTTCAACATTTCATATCAGAGGTTGGCAGACCATATATTTGGGCTCAAAGAGTATGTGGTCTAGATTTTATGACAGCCATTGTAACTGATCAAAAGAGCTCCAAAACTATTCAACCATGCCCTGACCTAAGTGTTGCATCTGTTGAGAATCTAATTCTGACTTTAAAGAAAAGATTGAAGTCGAGAGTAGAGCTAATGAAAGAACTGCAAGATCTGGAATCAGGAAAAATTGTGCTTGGCAAAAACATAAAGGGGTCTGGCTCCTTAGTTCAGTGGCAAGCTATAGGATGGCCAGAGTATACCCAAGCACCATCCACCCAATTTTTAACTACAGAGGGCCTAGTAACAGAAAATAACATGCTATACAGAGCTATAATAACTCGGCAGTCTGCAAAGCTTGTTGCTCTGGTAGCACTTAGCAATGATTATCCCAAGAGAGCACCAATTTTTTCACTGACTCTTCACTGGAATGGCACTCATCACTCCGGCACTAGCGACGATATAAGGGACATTGAGCGAACAATAAATACCAATTGGGCCTTAGAGCAGCCCAATCACAGCCTGTCAGCTCAGATGTCACATTTGTTGACAAGTCTTGACATTCTACTGGAGAGCATGGGCTCCTCGGAGTTCCCGCCAGACAAGTTGATATTCCGGCGCGTGCGCGGCCGCAACAGGATGAAGCCCTACAAGTACTTGGAGCAAGGCACTGGAATGTTCATCCAGTATTAAAGATTGTCAACTGTACTACAGTAAGATAAAATGCCATGTTCATGATGTTGAAAATAAGAATTTATTAAAACAAAACAAAATATCTT
This sequence comes from Yponomeuta sedellus, assembly GCA_934045075.1. NCBI lineage: Eukaryota > Metazoa > Arthropoda > Insecta > Lepidoptera > Yponomeutidae > Yponomeuta > Yponomeuta sedellus. The sequence goes on along the minus strand of OW203733.1, from coordinate 16,651,138 downwards.
TTTATAATACAACAGTCTTTATTCTTACACGTCAGTAAATTATTTGTGAGGAAATACATATGATCACAATTTGGCAAAATAAGAGTTGTTACTATGGTTGAGAACTTTAAACGCTAAATTTCAATTAAACACGTCATTGTTTGAAATAAGATAAATCATAATACGTAGCTTAACCTAGAAATGCCGTATTGTTATTGGTCAATAATGAGATCTCTATAGCTTTATGTCTATTCCGAGATATTTACTTCATAATTTCTATGTTAATAGGTACAATACACAATGTTTTTTTAGAACAATTCTACAATTTTCTATGCATTTTTTTTGTTATATTTTTCTTTGTTTTAATACTACCACATCAACGATTGAAAAAATATCGTCTGTTTCTTTTATGATTTCTATTTTTTTATTATTATTACAATGACATAAGATAGGACTTCAAAAACCAGCAAAATCTTAGTTGTACTAAATTTACAATTCTTACACAAGATACAACCATTTATTTCAAAAGGGATTCAAAACACACTTCTAATTCATCTAAATGTCTACTAAGTATGTATTAATTATGTATCATCAAGCAGAATCGTAATTAACACCAAGACCATTAGTCCATTACATTACTAAAGTTTCAGTTTATAATTTACCATCCAACAGTAGTAACGAATTGGCAAATAGCCTTTGCGTACTAAGAAATTCTAATATTCTACTGATTTATGTAAACTGCAAATAATAAAAATAATCCGCTATTGCAATCTCTGGTAATCTTCGTAGCTTAAACAAACAAGTAATAATTGATGTCATTCACACTTATTCCTTTTTTAATTATTTTAAGATTAATATTTTTCTCACTTCAAGTCAGTATTTTGAGAACAAAATAAAATCACTTCTCAATCTGTATCTTGTTTCACGTGCGCTTAATACTAGGCGGCCGCTTGGTTATTGCATTATGAGATCCCGGCCTCGAGCTTCACGTCCATTATCTTGCGCGGCCCCTTCAGGCAATTGAGCCGCCTCTGCACTGCGTCGCGGTCTGCGGAGACATACCGTTAGATTAGCTGTGTGGATTGGTAGTGTCTGGTGAAGGATCAGAGGGCTGGAAATAGTAGATTCGTGATGTCACTGTGTAATACATACATAAGCGGTGAAATACATACATAAGTCTAGGAAAAACATTTAATTGTGTGTCGCTAGACTGTTTTTAGATAGGTTATAAGCTTCTGTTGATCATGGCAGACTGTTCCGAATGACAGTGAAGCTAATATTCCGTAGGCTAGAAAGCCCTTATGGTAAGCGTCGACGAAAACCCAAGTATATGCCTGTAATTTTCTAGTTGTTCTTTAAGATATGCCCTGCCTACCTTAGAGGGCTGTTGGTAAGTCCCACAGTGTGGAAGTGTATGTGGGGATAAGTGGCCAGTCATCGTCGAGGTTTACTCACACTTGGAGAGCGTGGTCCGGTGGTGCGGATGCAGCGGGTGGCGCTGCACCAGGGAGTGCAACAGAACTTGCGCTGACATGTAGCGGCGCTCGCACTCCTTCATGTCACCGAACAGCTCTTCTAGGGCGGCCATCTGGCACTGAACCGGACACAGTACTGTTAGTCTTTCTTTGCTTGGACAACGTTGAGTAAATATGTGAACTTAACCGACTTTTGTTGCATTTTATTCAATGGCAATGCGTTTTGCCATTGAATAACACGCTATGCGTCTTGCGCTTAATTACTACGAGAAGTGCCCCTATGCTTTCCGATTGATTAGGTACAATACCATCCCATATATGAAAACAAAAAATCAGTCTATTATTAATTTGGAACTGAGATTGCTTAAGACTAATTTCATTGTATAAATTAGAAAAACCTAGCCTAATACATGACTTAAACTAGAGTAGACTTACCAATTCGATGGCATGCTCGTAGAGTATTTTATCACAGTCTGCGGGTGAGACGCCCGTTTCGTGGAGCCTCCTTGACTCGTTGAGGATCCATTTGTACTTTCCATTCATCAGCGCTACAACTGCAAGGAAACAAAACTATTGGATTATGTTCTGTTGCATCATTTCCTGTGGCGAAAGCTACTTTTTTTATCAAAGCATTTAATTCTCGGTGGAGTCTGATAGACATAATTGTTTCAACAATAAAACTTCCTTACACATCTTTATGCTAAAAGTGGGACGCATCAATTGACGGCCAAGCTTCAACTGTTGGTCGGTAATGCTTAAACCTGCGGCGTGGGCTGCAACCATATGGTCGCGGTAACGCGGCGCTTATATTAGAAGTCCCAGACGCACTGGTGACGGCCTACCCAGCAGTGGGCTGCTTCGCACTGCTTGCAGCCGCGTACCTGTATTGTAGTCTGCAGTGAGCGAACGTATTAGCGCGTTGCTTATACTAGCCTTCTCAGCCGCACCGGAAACGGCCTACCCAAAAATACTGCGGATCCGTAGTGTTTGCTGCAGCGAGCCGTCGCTTTAGCGCGCATCTCGTACTAGCAGATCTAGCTGCAATGCAGGCCTACCCAGCCGTGGGTGATGCTTACCGTTGCGGACCTGTGCCGTGGGCTGCAGCGTGCGGTCGCGGTAGCGCGCCGCCGCCAGCCGCAGCCCCGCCGCCAGCGCCTGCATCGCTTGTACCAGCAGACCCAGCCGCACGCTGTCGTTACTGCGCTCTGCGAATGCAAGCACGATTCATGGATATACTCCAAATTTGGATTGATTGATTCATTGATTTTAAAGACATATATTAGGGGATTTTTAATTTTTTAAAGAATATGCCAACAGTCATGGTCTTTCACTGTTTTGCATGCTAATACCAGAGAAGGAATATGCAAACAGTACACTGTTTGCATATTCCTTTATGAAAGCGGTAGGTAAGCTTTAATATTTTTCTTAATGACTTAAAATAGTGAAATATCGCAAAATAATAGGTAAAATACAAGAGCCACTTTTGTTACGTAGGAGTAGCCAGAATATTTTTGCATTAGAATTTTATTTTTCAACTGTCAGTGCCGGCGACTTTGTTCGCGTTTTAATTGAATAAACCTTATGTCCAACCTAAAGGTTCGATCTACTGGTGAAATAATTTTCATAATTGTTTAACTAGTTTCAGATTTTACACCCTATATCCAAATTTAAAACTTAAATTTTTCCTCTTTTTTTTATTACCTACTGGAATGGAGCTGATCGAACCCGATAAATATTATTATTGAATCGGGAAGTAGGTGAATGGTATCTGAAACTCGTGCGGTTGCTCGAAAGCTCGAAGGCTGGGTTCGGCCATGGAGTTTTCTAGGAGGTTCAGTACATGATGCACAACGTGATGTGTAAATAGTTACCGTCCGAGTGGTCCATAAGCGCGGCGATGGGCGCGCCGCACGAGACGGCCAGGTCTGACAGCAGCTCCGCCAGCATCAGAACGAAGTTGAGCTGCGAGAACACCTTGCTGTGCTCCTCCTGCCCACGACACGAGCCTCAATTATATTTATTGGAATAAAAAAACAGCCCCCACGTAGCGATTCCCATACAAACATAGTTTGGTTTTCATTTAACAATAACATTTACATACAAGCACATACATTGCTTCTGGCCCCACACTAGGATGCCCTGTGCCGTGGGAACCAGAAACAACGACATCACAAACATGTAAACATCCAAGACCTGGGCCTTTTTTTTGTCCCCAGCCGGGATTCGAACCCGGGACCTCATGGTAGGTAGACGCGCTTCCGCTACGCCACAGAGGTCGTTATTTGAAAGGACATGCTGGATCGCAGTGAAACTACCCAAATTGAGGTTTGACCGCGCTAATAATTACGAAATTCGTTTGGAAGTCAAAGCTAATTTCACTGAGTCAAACCGGTGAGACGGCGTGTGTGCATGCAACGACTAATGAGCGTTGATGAAGCGAAAGTGATCTGTTAGGATTGTGACAAGTGAAGTGACGCGGCAGGGCCTTTATTTTATGTTAAGCGGAGTCAATTCCCCATGGAAATGAGTCAGTTTTCAGTTACAGTCGAGCTCAAAGTTTTACTGCTTAGAGAATAAGTTTATTAAAAAAACAAAAGGATATGTATTACAGCGAAAAGAATTTACATTCTGACTTCGACTCGAGTTTTCGTGGAGAAAAAGTCAACGAGGTTAAGCTCCACTCTGACCATCTTTTCTCAAAGCATCTTAAATCTAATACATAAGTTGGTACGAGCACCAACCTAACGAGATCCCATGAATCAACAACTTGCAGTTCTCAAACATAAGTTACTATTCTTACAGAATTAGGAAATTACTAGGTAATGCTGCGGCCAGACTTGAGTGAGTGACAAACAAGAATAGAGCATTATCTATCTCTGTCATAACATTGAGCTATATATTTATGTATTTATTTTAGTGTATGTAGTTTATTTATGTCTTTCATAGTTAGGTAGGTTATTCAATATTTATGTAGTACATTTTGTGCACGTATATAGACCTAGTTTTTACTGTCTCCGACTCCCTAAGGTTTGCTGGAAGAAATCTCTTTCAGGGATAAGCCCACCTTTGTACATGTTATTTCTTATGTAATGTCCTGTTAAATGTTTCATGTGCAATAAAGTAATAATAATATACAGCGGACTACATAATATAGCCTGAAGAAGAAGAATAATATACTCACGGCGAGTATGGTCTCCTCCTGCAGATTGGGTATGTAGACGGGCGGCTCGGCCAGTTTGAGCCCTCGCAGCAGCGCGTCGGGCAGCGTGGCGGCGCGCTTGGGCGAGCCCGCCTCGCCGCTCGCCTTCAGCGCCAGCGACACTGGCGGAGAGGAGCCTGGAATTATTGCACTGTCTGCTTCAGGCGCCCTAACCGCTGGCGACTGGCTACCCTTGAGCTTACGACGAATTTTCGTCCCTACGTTTGCCAACGATGCGTTGAGAAGTTGGGCGGAAATATCAGGTCGGTCTAATAAAATTGTGGGAGCCCGACCACGGCTCGCGGCGTGGTAACCGACTGGACGAGGTCTCTAAGGAGATTTAGAGAAAACCTCAGCGAGAAATAATACGCCTACCTGCCCAGTTTCTGCTAAGCAAATGAAAATGTTAAATTGTATCTTGGGGGCACAGTTCTACTATAGATATACTAACCTTGCTAAGGCAAAGACATAACAAAGACAGACAAACAAGAAATACACCCATACTGAGGCTTAACCATTATATATATTTGTTTATGAGTCTTGGGATGGGCCGGAAAGGCCGAAGAAGTACCTATAGTAAAAAAATCAGATACCTATAGTCCTTAATTGTACTTACTGTTATTTTTTTTCTCTACTATTACTTTTATTGAACTTAACACAAATGTACCTACAATAAGGCGGACTTAATGACATTTTACTTTGTATCAGTGATACATCATTATCGCGATGTATCCCAAACGTCGACGACCCAACCGGAGACGGCGAGACGACCCACGACCATTCTACCGGGTTGGCAGAAGGTGGTTACGAACAGGATGGAGTACAAGGGAGGCACACAATCGCCTCCCTAGGCTACATAAAAATAGCCAAAGCAATGTATAATGTTGCATTACCTGATCGTCTGAGAGGGCTGGCATTAGTGGGCGAGACCTGCCACAGGCTGGGGGGCGGGGAACTTCCGGAGGCACTGCGTCGACGCGTCGACGGGGGAGTCCCCATTGTGAACGGCACCTGCAGTAAAGGAAAAATGGTTGAAACACTGGGTCGAGAGAGGAAGCTTTCCTGCCAAAAACAGCCTGAGATTATTTATTATTTAATTTACTTATTCTTCACAAAGTACGGATATTGGATGCAAAAAGTGTCTGAACGCTTCACTAGACCGTGCTGAAGTGAATAGATTGATCGAATTGCTGAGTAGATGTGTAGAGGCGGTAAGCATTATTCAAAGCAAGAACCTTCTGGTAAAACCTTAAATGATACGCCTAACTTAAACTTAATCTTTATTTACATTATACTGGGGCCGTGCGGGGCCTACGATATGAATCTAAAATAATACTTCTTATTCGTTATGGTTATAGACTAAAACAGGTGGGCAACTAAGCATTGTCGGGCCCTGTTCCGGTTGTAGGGCCGGACCATGTCGCCGGGTACTCCCTAAAGTTATATAAGTATAAGTTATTATCGATGCGCCCGCACAGCCCCGGCACGGCGTACTGTAAATAGACCTTTATCGTGTTTTAGATAGAATCAGCTCGCTTATTGTTGCGTGTAGCCTCGAGTTCGTCAAATATATGCACGCAAGCAACAATAATAAGAAGCTATTTGTGGTAGGCAATAAAAAGTAATTGTGGATTGAGATTTTTTCGGTCTTAAGAGATTTTTATGGTTTTATGAAATGCACTTGTTCGTCATTGTAGCGAGAACAACTGACCGTGGGCGGTGAGAGTGATCCGATGTCGGTCGAGTTTCGGCTGTGGTTCGAGCGGCGCATCAGGATGGGCTGTGAGCGTGGTATGCTAGTGTTAGATGGTGCGGCGACGGCGTTCTGCAAATGTACATTATTAGTCACACACATGAAGTCACGCAAACCACGCACAGGTTATTATTTGCATCATTAAATGCAGCAAAAATACTATGACTCATCATCGGAAAGTCGTTGCAGACATAATAAACTTATGCTGGTACCTAAAGTCGCGAGGAGTGCGATCAACTCGGCCTTATCGGGGCAAGAAAGGAAAACACGGTAATTACTCGGTTTGTGATGCTGCTGACAGGCCAACCGAATGAAAGCTATAAAGGGTGACGTCGTCCGAAAGAATAAATAGGACAGAATAATCATTATTGTTATTCGAAGGCGGCCAAAGGCCCCTCATTTGAGTACGCTTAGCTTGACGTCCACACTGATACTTTTGAATTTGTCAGATCGGTCTGCACTTTATACAAAGTGTAAAAAATTCTCAAGCAAACGAATAAAAAGTCACGTATTAGTGTGAAAATAGCACCGCGAAAGCAAGCGAACCGAATCGAACCTGGGCCTAGTAGAGCTACATTTAGTACATACCTAAGTAAACATACAATGATTATCCGTTATTATCCCCAACCGGCCAATCATCTATTTAATAAGAAACATGTCACTTGGCCCGACCGTGCCATTTCACAATATTACACAAACATAATCGAAGCCATTGACAGAATCTTAGCCAGGGGAAAACAGCCTCGTCACGTCCCTTGGTCATGAGTCTACGACCAAAAAGAAGAATATATACAGATTCTGCTGTCTTAAGCGCAAAGCCTGCGTAGCTCACACATTGGCGGACTCATCCGCAGCTGCGTCTTCGCGTCTATGTGAAGTCAAAAGCATTAATACGTACATCTATCGGCAAATTTGTATTGGCGATACCATACGCTAACGGTGAAGGAAAACACCGTGGAGAAACCCGCCGCTTGGTTGGACAAGTCAATACATTGCACGTATTGACTCAATAATGCAGCCGATACACCCCCCACTGCACTGAGGGCACCGGTCTTCTGACGGAGAGAGAGGAGTATAAGCTTCATCACAACGCGTGCCCCACGGCTTGGCAATTTCAATCGCTGAGGTATGTGAGCACCTCAGACACTTAGGCACGTATTGACTTGTCGTTCCAATAAATGAATAGAGATAAATAACGAGCAGCGGCGGTAGCGCTGCGGTAGAACGCGCCGACTTTTTAGAGGTCGTGGGTTCGAATCCCGACCCGACCTGTACCAATGACTTTGTTTATTAAATTATGGACATTTGTAATGTTATAGTAGCAATAGCATTGTAATACTAAACATCGCGAGGCTACGTACAATGGCCCAACTAAAGAGGCAACGTGCGGAAATCTAATGTTCATTTGTAACTTTCTTTCCTAAGCAAGTGTACATAACATTTGATTGTTTTATATGCATAATTTTCCACAGAATAGCATTGCATCATACCTTTTGGGACAGCACTGGCTCCTGACATACAGGTTCCCGCCTAGTTTAGGACTTAGCGCACAATCGTATATTGTAACAAATTTAATCTTTTTGAGTTCAAATAAACACTTATCTATCTATCTATCTATCTATCTATCTATCTATCTATCTATCTATCTATCTATCTATCTATCTATCTATCTATCTATCTATCTATCTATCTATCTATCTATCTATCTATCTATCTATCTATCTATCTATCTATCTATCTATCTATCTATCTATCTATCTATCTATCTATCTATCTATCTATCTATCTATCTCAGGCGTAACTAACTAGGGTGGGTGATAGTGACCGCCGTCGGAAGCGCAAGGCAAGCGTAGCTCACAGGGTGCGGACTCACCCGCAGTTGCAGGTGGTGCGGCGAGGCGGGCGGCTGCGGCGCGGGCTGGTGCGGCGGCGCGGGCGGCGGGGTCAGCTGCAGCGTGCGCGGCCGCGGCGCCGCCTCGGAGCCCGGCGACGAGGCGCACTCGCCGGCCTCGCCGCTGGCGGTGGCCTCCACCAGGACGAAGTCGTCCTCGCCCGCCCACGTCGTGTCTGACGAGGACGCTGAACACACCGACACACCTGCTTACAGTTCGGCCACCCTAAGCTAGACCACAGAAGGCACAAGCCGTGTGTGGTCTAGCTTTGCCTTTGTGCGACAGCTAGAGAGCATTAATGGCCATTGTCGGTGGTTTAATGGCCAGCAGTTCCATCATCGTTTGCAGAGCGCTCACGGTCACGCTGCTGAACATGCAGTTTGGCATGTTTTCACAGGCAAAAGTTGAACGGTTACTTGGGTCTTATATTGAAGTTAATTTACTACGTAGTGAGAGAGCTTTGAAATGCTATCGAAGTCAATAAATTGCAAGAAATCTCTTACAGAGATAAGCTCGCCTTTGTACGTGTGTAATAAAGTTTAATAAATTGATAATAGGCGTTGATATTTCTTGTACAAATAATATCTAATAAACAACACAATGTGATTGAAATGAACATCGTGGGCGCGGGCCACATAATTAAAGACAATCCTGCATTTCCTTCGTAATGAACTTGGCACATTTTTAACCGACTTCAAAAAAGGAGGAGGTTATCAATTCGACGTGTATATTACTTTTTAACCGTCATCATCATCAGGCTATACTAGTCCACGCTTGCCGCATCCGGCATCTGCCCGCAGTTTTTCGCATATCGTCGTCCCACCTCTAGGATAAGTCTTTAAAATGCATATTTGTTCAATAGAACAAATTAGTCCGGTAATAGTCATTTCATTCAAACTATCGGTAGTCCGGCAACCAATCGCATTGCAATGGTATAACCCGTGCTTGGCGTCTCGCGCGATCCGATCGATCTTTTTCGCCTGCCTATTTAATTTGCGCGATTTATGCCTCTGGAATGACTTGTACTGCTATTGCTTTGTAGACTGTACTACTATTGCTTTGTAGACTACCCAATTGAGGCAAATATCAACCATTGTCGTGCTTATTTCATTCTACTGAAAAAGTATGTAATTATTACACTCTAGGGCATCCTACACTACGTTTGCCGAGTCGCGGTCTCCACTCAAGAATACGTTTACTCCAACGGTTGTCGGTTATTCGTTAGATATGGCCAGCCCACTGTCACTTCAGCTTGCTAATTCTATATATAATTCAATGTTATGTTTTGGGGTAATTCTATTATCAGATCAATTTTTTTTAACATTCTTCTATTTTTTACAATAATTGTAATGTTAGAATGTGCGGACGAGAGGGATGGCAGAAGTAGAAGCAGCCGTATTATGTTTGTAGAGGTTTACACAAGATTTCCTCGACAGACTCTAGCACAAATCCGTAACTCGTCGCAATTCCCTGGCAGATTTCACAAGTTCATTGTGAGTTCAAAAGTATTTTAATGACCTTAGACGATTTTGGGGTCGTCGATTCTTAAATAAAGTAAACGTAATTATTGACAAAAACAAGTCTGACCTTAAGTGTTATTTGACTGTCATTCGAAAATGTGAATAAATAAAATTATACGAGTGCTCATAAATAATTAAACTGCAATGTTGGCCAATTAATTAATCTACATTGAATGTAAGTATTTTAAGTGATAAATTAATAACTATACCTAAGCCAAACTCGATAAAGAATAGAGGTAAACAAACCAATTTAGGGTTATCACAACTCACGTTTTACAAATATTCTATTGTTTACATGATAGCCTTTTACTTCCTAACTATTTATTAACAATTCCTATTGCAGCATATTTAACTAGAATCACTCAAATAACATGCATATTACCTTGTTATTTCGAAAAACTATAAAAAAATAGACATTAATTTTATGCGACAGCCCTACAGAAAAAGATACATGGACGAAATTCAGGTGTGACAAACATTTTGGGAAATGTAGTTTATGCCAACAAGTGAAGTTTAGTCGTTTGTCAATACGTGTATATGGCATAAGTATATGACATATTATGTGTGACAAAATGGCACAAGACAAAAATATAGATTGCCCCATATCATTGTGAATTAAATCCGATAGAAATCATATGGGGGCAAGTAAAAAGCCATGTTGCTGCCAAAAATAAAACTTTTTAAATGGCCGAACTAAATAAAGGTTATGTTAGATGAGGGAATAAGTAAAATTACTCCAGCAGCATGTCAACGTTGTGTTGAACACGTAATTAAAGAAGATAAGAAAACGCCGAATTTGATGGTGTAATGGATAATGTCATTGATGAATTTATAATTCAAGTGTCCGGAGACACAAATTCATCCTCCTCTTTGGCCAGTGACAGTGATGATTAGTGTGAACATATGAATAAAAATTTACACAAAGAACTTTCTTTTATTGCAATATTTGCAGTAGGTCCCAATATCCTCATTTTCATAGAAGCATCTATATGTACTTATTAATATTATGAAGTTGAAGAGTTTGTATGTTTTTTTCTTAAACGCGCTTAATTCTATTAGGAAAATTATGCAGCATGGCTCGCGTAGATGTTTGTTAAATCTGTGTGTCATATTTCAGTGTTGTCATATTTCATATTCAAATCGGTTAAGCCTTTCACTATAAAATCATAAACATATAAACATAAATCAGCATTTTAAATTAGTAGGAGGAACGATTATCATTTGTATGAAAATGATTTCTAGAAACGGTTATTAACATCTGCCTTTTAGGTGTAAACAAGTCGTTGCCTTGCAACGGTTTGTTTATCGCCATTCGTTATCGAATTTGGCTCAGGTATACCTATGTATTTTTTATATCTGTCAGTATTCGCCACAGTTGAATGTAGGGCTGAGGTGGTTAAGAAACAGCTCACCACTGCAACAATAGCCGTAATCACAATGATTCAGAAACAGGTATGTCCCGTCCCACTGTCCTCATTACACAGTTGCACTGTTGACCCTCAGTTCCTCAAGGAAGATAAATATATTTTTCTTCACAAGACTCGTTCACTCGTAGAGCTAGTAGTACGAACTATTCATTCTTTAGTTTATTTTATAAACATCAGCTAATTGAAGGTCAAATTGAAAGTCTACGCGTGCAGCCAAGCAACAGCATTGTGTTTGGTGCCAAGTTTCGCGGCTCACACAGTACATGAAATTAGTTGCGAATAGTTACGATGCGAATAATTCATAATTTATTTCATTGTATTTTTGTAAGCCATTCATCGAGTAACGCGAAATCTGTTTGTTAGGACTTTATACAATACAGTCATATATATAATATTAACACTTTATTTAAAACTGGTTAAACTATCATTAGAAGCAGGTACTGTGATAATTAACTTACATTGTTTATATACAATACACACAGCGAAAGGTAGTTACCCCAGCTATAAAAATGACTGATATTTGGTCTTAAACAATAACAATTGATGTTAAAACTATACTAAATAGATAGTTCCCGGGGGAAGGCCGGGGTTATCTAAACATTAACTATTTATGAGGACAAATTGACACTTGCAGATTTATTATCTGTTTATTTACTCAAAGTACAAGTAAAGTAAACTTAAGTAGATATTGTTTACCTTTTGTTCCACTTTCAGTCAATTTCCTTTGTTCCATTTATCTTAAGTTAGTTGCGTGGTTGTTCACACAAAGGCTCTTCAACAGTTATTCTACAAACCTCAAACCAGAAACACAAGAAAAGTATCTGATAAAAAGCGTTTCTTACCAGAAGAAGTCGGGGCTTGCTTCCGCGGCATCAGCAAAGTGGGCTGCGGGGCGGGGGCTGCGGGCTGCGGGGTGGGCGCGGCGGACTGCGGGGCGGGGGCCGCGCGCGGCTGCGGCGCGGGGCGGGGGGGTGCTCCGCTGTTCCCTGTCAACACCACACGCCGCTGACTATCAACATCCACTAGATGGCAACACAAACAGATAGCCATAAAACAGTAAAAAAAACTTTTATTTCTAACAGCCAATAGGTAGGTACAACGACGTTGTTGTAACGCTACAGTTGACATCGAAATGGACAAGAGATAAAACTCCGTAAAATAGCTCCGTAGTTTGCGTCACAGAATGAAAAAAACCCGAGCGTTTTCATGCCATCCGACATCCGCTGACGTGGCAGTGTCCGATTTAGTCCGAGAATTTTTGAACAAACTTTCGCGACATCCACATATTTTGTGTATTGTGAAGCCATGCCAAAACTCAGATAATAAAAAGACAGAATACAATGCAAAGCTCATCGTCAACCACGTCACCAAATAAATGTAACCACACCTCATGCGTTTTCCATGGTGCAACACGTGTAAACCTGATATGGCAACATACAAGGCAAATTCGTTTTTCGCAGACAGATACAAAATAATGATGAAATGAGTATTATACCCTGACTGGTCCAGGACTGTTTTAAGTAACAGTTAGTCTCATGGATGCTCTCGCACTCGCTCTCCATAATATCTGGCAGTTCCAAGTCCAAACCTAGACAATAATATGAAAAGACTTCGTCAGCATAGTTCAAAAATTCCTGGACTATGTGGGATGTTAACATAAAACAATGTAGGGATGAAAGTAGTAGCGGAGAACATAATGAAAGCATCATGAAATTTTCGCTACTCTTTACAATTATGAGAAGAGTTACTAAACACCTGCTAAAGGATACAATTACGAGAAGTTTCGAAATAGAAACAATGGCGCGTGATTAGTCACTCGGTCGGTCGCATTCGATTTTCATATATTCACGACTGGTGCAAGATTACTGACACAATGTTAAGGCTGGTTTGCATATTGCGCATTATTCATTGTTTGATTTTACAAAAAGTACTGTTGTAAAAGGGGCGGATACAAACGACAACTTATTTCAACTAGTTCACTCCTTTACTAACTAGTACATGCAAAAATGTACTCCACTTGCTCAGCCTTATTTTCAGTCAGCAAGAGTAAATTATAAGGAACAGAATTCCGGACCAGAAAACGACAATGTCGGTCGTTTGCACCACATGAATCGCACCTCATTGCGGAAGTTGCATGATCTATCTACGATGGAGACCGAGCCAGTTTCTGCCCTACACGCCTACAACCTCGAAGTCGCGTCACAATCAACTCAACAGCATTTCATACATTTTCACTTCTTCTTAGCGTGTCAATGGCAAGCCATCGTGGTGAAAGGATTTGCCAATCAGCGTTAGTGAGTCTCTGTTGCCCGGGGTGCGTCAGACGTACGGGCTCATTGAGTACGTCGTTCGGGGAGGCTCCTTTCACGCACCATAAATTTTTAGTAAGCCTTCTACACGGCTGGGCTGTTGTCACAGCCACCGGTTGGTCGTCCAAGCATAGTCTACATTCTTGCTCCACTGATGCTAAATATCATGAAAGGTGACAACAATTGTCAGCAATTTCATTAGGTTGTCCAACACGGTTGATTTCTGACCCATCTCAAAGCTGTGACAATCGTCCAGCTGTGTAGAAGGTCTGCAGCGTGGGTTGCGAACTAGTTTAAATACTTACGTATGCTGGAGGTGCGTGGGCGCTGGAGGAAGGGGTGGTTGAAGAAGGTTTCAAAGGACATGCGCTCGCGCGGATTCCGCCGCAGCAACCCGATCAGGAGCGCACACAGCTCGGGACTCGTGCCGGCCGGCATTCTGAATACAAACATACATGAAAGTACGCAGGAAGGTGCTAGCGAACAGTGAAAAGAACGAGCTCGTTTGCTTGTCCCTCCCACCCATTCGTCCGGTATCTCCTCACGACAAAACATGGTAATTTGAAGAAGGTGACAAGGATAATCCCTGGCAGAGCTGCTACGAAAAGACCCGAAGAAAGTTCGCGGGAATAGGTAAAGAAACTATTTAAAAAAAAATTGGCGAAAAGGGCGACTGAAAACAAAAGAATTAAATAATCCTATTCACATGCTCCTAAACAGGAGTAAATAAAATGCGGTTCATTAAATTTTAAAGACATAACAATGTGGTGACTAAAAGAATAATAATAATTGTTAATTATTATAATGTAATTAATTAATTATTATAATGTAGTTCAACATAAGATATTGTCATCATTTAGCTAGGTGTTGTGCTTGTATTTAATTTTAATGATGTTATGTCACTTCATAAGACAAGTTATTGTGTAACTTGGGTGTTTTATTACTCTTATAAATATGATGTATAAGGTATTCTGAACGAAGTCGCAGTTATAAAATGTTTGCAATCAGACCTTGAATATGGACAGTGACTGTATACGGCTGCAAAAACCTCACAAAAAATTCTTAAAATAAGAACTGTTCCATAAGAGCGCTTCGGTCAACGAGAGTTTTTTGCAAGAATAGATTTAATATATTTGCATTGTCATTCCGATGATTTGCAAGTGAGTATAAAATAAAATATTTTGCGACTAGTGTCGACAAATAAACTGCGTAGTTAGACAAAGCGATTCATTGAATATTCATACAGGAGTGTTACGAAGTCAGCGAAGCTAATCGTAGACAACACACTGTAGTATAGTTATATTTAATGAGTGTTATGTCACTGATAGCTAGCCGTTGATTGCACTAATGAGAAGCAATAACACGACTCATGTGAGTGATTCGTCTAGGCGTATGTACTCACTTGGGTTGAAGGTCTATACTGTTCTCGTAGAAGGCTTTGAGTTCGTGCGGCGTGGTGGCCTGGAAAGGCGCTTTGCCGGTGAGGCACTGGTACACGATGGTGCCCAGACTCCACAGGTCCGCCTTGGCGTCATACTTCAGCGACATTATCACTTCCGGGGCCTGCGTGCAAACATACAATACTTTAGACCCATAGCAACAACGGTGCTTGAGAGTGGACGCGGTTAGATAGCAAAGGCGTGCGTACAAATAGTTACACATGTAATATACATAATTATTTAATAGATCGAATGATAAATGCAAAAGGAAAGTTGATTACCATATACATAGGTGAGCCGCAGAGTGTGACGGCCATGTTGCCTTCTTCGAGGAACCTCGCGAAGCCAAAGTCCGCTGCAAGGAGAGAAACTATCAATACCAATACTGAGATAGAATAATAGCATTTGTTGATTTTAACCTTCATGTAGTTTCAACCAATGCGTACCAGTGGTAATTGCATTGTTGCTTAGACTATAAATCGCATGTCGAAGTGGTACATCTCACAAATTGCCGTTAATGACAGTCCGACCCACACACTTCCCACATGTGTTTATACAAAACGTCTGCGTAGATATGTGGCTGAACAATGTAATATTAGCACGTCATTAATGGCGTATTTGGATGGCAGTCATTACTAATACTAATAAAGAAGCTAATTTACACCAAGTTGAGGTAGCCGGACTGGACGATCAGTTTCATCAACTTCCGAGTGCTCGTTTCTCATCTGAAGTAACATCACATTCTACATTTTGCGCTGCTTGTAAGTTAGGAGAGGTGTTTAATTTTCCTATAGTACGAGTAGTGGAGCGTCGCGGTCAAAAATATCTAGTCAGTTCATAAATAGAATTCAGTCCTGTACCTACAATATTTTAGGGTACAGCTAGCGTATACTCCAGACTACCATAAGGTTTTATAAGGTTTTCTAAGCTCATCGGTAGAACCGGGAAGAGCTGGAGTGAGTTGGTCTTGTAAGCTCAGCATCCTTGTGCGTTTACCTTCCTCTACTTTATCGTAACAATTTATAAATCTGTCACTGATTGCACTCATGATTTCTTGAAGCTATTCATGTACTGCCCTATTACTGGGACAGTACAAGGGAAGTGTATCCTCTCTTCCCATTAAGTCGTTATAATATGAGGACTCAAAGGGAGGTGTTTTTCAATATGTTTGCATCTTGGGTCAGATGATCCTGGTACGGTTCCGGTTTACCTAGGAATTTATACGAATCATAATTTATACGTCATCCTCTGTAGTGCGATGAACATACTTTTAGATGAAATAGGTTTGCCGACCGCCTATACTATCCAGCAAACATAGCAAACGCGTTTTGTGACGAGACAATAATATCTTTCACACAACACCATACAATTCTAGCCTTGGGCCTCGATTCTCTTACTGCATTACAGTACTTTGACAGATAAATGGATAGGTCAAGTGACTTGTTTTTTTATACTATTGGTGCCGAAAAGGTGGGATACGTGTGCGGGCTTAGACTTAAAGCAGCAATGTAATGAAATCGCCACGTCCATGCAGTTGTCATTGTACTAAAATGCATTAATTAACAGAATCTAGGGCCTGGTCTCAAACTGTGGTAACCAGGCACGGATATCACAAACATGAACAATACTAAAAACATGTACAGGAGAGTCGCGACTTCTGACATTTAAGCGTGTTAAAATCTGCTACTCGCGTCCTTATGCTACCTGTGCAAGTCAGGCTCAGAGTTCTAATCCCGTCGAAATCTGACAATAATAATTTGGAAATTGACAATTACATTGAAATCGTTCAGGATTTGGTGGGTACGTACCAATTTTGAGTGTGATCTCGGCGGGGTGGGGCGTGCGCGGCGGCGCCACGTTGTGCGTGAGCAGTATGTTTTGCGGCTTGAGGTCGCGGTGCACGATGCCCTTGGCGTGGATGGCGCGCATGGCCTCGGCCAGCTGCCGCAGGAACAGCCGGATGGTGCCCTCGCTCAGCAGCCGGTTCGCCTGCAGGTAGTCCGCCAGGTCGCCGCCGTTGCAGTACTGGGGATAAAACTCTCCTTCAATTTCTAAAGGCACGGCTCATTGTCGGCCCTGTCTGCCAGCCAGACATGGCAGCATTTTTTTTTGCGCTTGCCGCTGAGATACCTTTTTTGTATCGAGGGTTCTTAGGCAAACGCAAAAAAAGGCACGTTAGGGGTCTACGACAGGGGATCTGGTCCAGTGCATTAAAAGGCAACCAGGTAAATAGAGCAATAGAGCTGTTCAAATTTTTAATTGAGACATCTTTATGTAGAAGCTCTGCGTGATGGTAGCCCAAGCGTAGGGGGCATGTACCAATAACTTTGTTTTCCAAGGTACCCTATTTTGTGAAAAATCTACTAATATCTGTAGGGAGACATAGAATTCAATCGATAAATTTTAAGGCGCTTTAGGGTGCTAACTAGCTAGATTGTAATCGATTTCCGCTAAAAAACGGCCATTTTTAGCGGAAATCGATAGTCCTAGGATATTGATGCTACGTTCTAGTATGTTCTAAAAATAGTTATCACAGATATTACGATTTTCGATGTTTAAAAAACGTATTATAAAACAAGTTATGATTTTTATGCTCTTGGCCATTTTTATGCGCTACTTAGCACCCCAAAGCGCCTTAAATGTGTGCATTTAAGGCACTTCAGGCGCTTTTACCCATGGTTTTAAAACATACTCTAGAAAGTTTAGAAAAAAATGGAGATCAAAATATATATATTTTTTATTTACCTTAAATTATTTCTTTAGAGCCCAGACAGGCAATATTAGGACAAAAAGTATCAAAACCGAAAAAAATCTATGGGTCGAGTGTCTTACGGTTGGTGCTGAGCAATTTAGTTGTTCTTTTAATAGTTTACGCATATCGGAGGACAGAATCTTATACATTTAACATATTTCGACGTAATGGTACCCACAAATACGAATTTGCATTCACAATTTCGAGCAAAAGGTCGGAAATCATAAATATTTAGAAATATGTTACACCATTACCGAGAAATTATTAATATTACTGTTCATAATGAGAAGAACATTCTCTCAACATTTTTCAATAGAATTTGAAATCACCCAGTAGTACCTAGTAGTATCACTCGCTAACTGAAAGAAAACAGTGGGAAAGGCTAAGCCCATACTCTCTTTGTTTCTCTCTCTCTGAGAGACGGAAACATATTGATACATAACGATTCCTTTGATTATGCTGTCACCTCAGAATTAATAATAACTTGATGAGTTTACTGTTTATCGATGTTGTAAGTGAAACATTATTTTGCGGAGAAAAGCATGACGTTTTATTTTATACTTATTTTAATTCTGTGCGTGATGCATGGCATGATACAATAAATATATCAATATTATGCTGAACATATTCAAATCCTGTAGTACTGAGTCGCATGATATATATCGCTATACTAGCGAGATAAGGTGCAGTATTATCGAGAATTTTCTGATATCAACGAATATAAGGTCACCGGATTTACGCAGATCAGTCATCAGTTCGGCAATCACCTGCCTTATATCGTAGATGATTTATTAATATAAGTACATAATACAACGCCATGATAATGATGATTTACGTAAGTAGACTCTGCAGTAGTTTTGAGGGACGGCATAGAATTCTGTTTCCTCCGACAGAAAATCATGTTACTTGAGTATAGAATTTCAACTCCCCAAGTTAACACGTAAACGTTAATTTATTGCTTAGTTTTAAAGCTTTGAAAATAGTTAGACACGTCCGCATCACACATTTACATAGTCGCGATCAGAGACGCATACTCGACGGCCCTCGCCACATTTGACACACGTGAGCCCTCGTTGGTGTTTCAGGCAGCGAAAGGAGTGTTCAGTGTTTTCTCGTTTACGCAGCGTGACGTTATCGGGTTTGATTGTTGATAAGAGCACGCCCGGCCGCCAGCAATCTTATCAGGGAGTGATAAGTGCTTATAAGTGTTAGTGAGCAATGCGCCCTGAAACTCGCTGGTACTTGTGCCACGACAGGTAACGACTTCTGCCGCCAATTGGCACATCTAACAGTGTATTTGCATTACCGAGTGATCATGAGAACGACACGTCTGCTCCCTGTGTTGCTGCTTTTCGTTGCGTAAGTCTATCGATATATGTATTATACTAAACACCTGTCTATAGCACATAATACGTGGCTTGTACCAGCTTGTAACACGACCAAGGTGAACTTACAAAAAATATCTATTATTAGCTTTTTTCGGCCGTACATAGGCCACAATCGGTTTGAAAGAATATCTAATAACAAATTCAAAGTCACCAACCATTCGGTATATCATTTGTGCACAGTAAAGTATGTTTGCAATATTAAACCTCGAATTTTAGTACGAGGATTACTCTACAGTAAACCTATGCGTTTCCGTTTCACTAAAATATAGATTAAATTATGAGTAGAATGGTTTAGTCATTTATCAATACATTATCGCGTTATTTCTCCTGTCAGAACCTTGCGATAATATTTGAGAACTGATAGTGTCCGGTGAATTGTTATATGAGATTAATTAACACAATTTCAGGTGCGGAGCAGCGACCGCACAGAACGATGAGATTCCGCCACTGGATGACGACAACCAGTTCCCGCCGGATAACCCCCCGGAGCCGGTTGAGGACATCGTGGAGGGAAGCGGCACAGGGGCGCTGGAGGGACCACTCGATACTGTCACGGAGTCTATAAAACAACCAGAACTCGAGGATTTGGAGCCGACCACACAGCCAGCGCCAGCCGGTGGCCAGCTTTTGTGCCCTGAAACCTGCACATGCAGTTCGGAGGGAGAGGGTGACTCATATGGCTATACTGTCAACTGCGCCAGCAAAGACTTGATAGAGCTCCCATCGAATATTGATCCCACAACGACTTCACTTTACCTACAAAACAATAAAATAACTGAATTGCCCAAGTCATTATCTGACTTGAAGAGACTTCGAGTATTGAATGCCAATGACAACTCCATCATGGATATAAATCCCGGTGTAAGTACTAGCGCTAAATAACTTATGTTTTAATATCTATAGTATATATCGGGCGTTATTAGACAGATGTACTTCCCGCAAGCCATGTATTTCCTGTAACATAACCTTTTTTTCCGAAGACATCATGCATGTCAATCAGGAAATATCTTCGGCTTAGGAGAACGTAGCAAGCGTAGCTTAATAATATAAAGCTACGCTTGTTTAAATATAAACCGGCCAAATTCGTGCCGGGCCACGCGCAATGTAGTGTTCAGTAGAAAGTGTTTTATATGTTTTACATAACTAAAAACATCCAAAGTAATTTTCAATGGATTTTGTACGATTTTCAAAGTTTTCCTTTATCCAAGATATAAAGGAATTTACTCGTTAACTTGTAAAGCCTAATATTTCGCAAACAGAACCCTTAATCGCATAATTGGCTTCCTATGTTCACAATGTTTTTAAACGACGAGTCCATCCACACTATGGATGAAGCAATAAAACAAAATCATCCCTAATTTAGGTGTATTCTACCGTTTTGTCCGCGTGATTAATATGTATGCATAATTATGCAAAATTTAAGCTTTTGAGTACCTACTAAAAGTCTCTTGACTAGGCCGCGCACAGACAAACGGACGGATATGATTAAACTATAAGGGTAGGAACCCTGTCGACTATGGAACCTAAAAAACGTACCATTGGGATAGATAGAAGAATTTCTTCCAGGCAACCATAGACGGAGACAAGAAAGAAATTAGAGACGGGTAGTCGGTGCAATTTAGATATATTGAAATTAGGAATTCAACGTTAGAAATTAAAGGATTACATATTAAAGTTTCGCGTTCATTGCATGACATGATAACCTTTTTGACATTTTGATACCAATTTCCTTTTATTGATTACCCAGTACAATTTTATGGACAAAATAGTAGGCACCAAAACACGAAGTCTACTAAACCGTAGCCCTTCGAGTCAGGGGTTCAGTTGACAGTTTATTACTTTAATCGCGACCCGGTTAGATATAGAGGCCTTGTTAGATAAAAAGGAATCAATTCACTTATAGTCAATAGCAATTTGAAACTGACCTACGACTCTATTTAGTTCAGTTTAGGGATGATATTTATATTTGTAAATTTCACATTTGCAGACTATCAGCGAACTTCCAGAGCTAAGGATTTTGAAACTTAGTAACAACCGTTTATTGGAGTACCCACAAGATTTGAGGAACAGTTTCTCATTAGAAAAATTGGAAGAACTTGATATAAGTGGAAACGACATCAGATCGGTAAAATTATGACCACAGCTAATTATTTTAATGTCGTCGTACTATCGATTGGATTTACTTAAGTTTGTTTTAATTTCTGTTTCAGTCGCTGACTGTAGAAAACTTCTCAAATTTCGTAGCTCTAAAAAAAGTAACTCTTCCTGGAACTGGTGATGAAATTAAAGAAGCTTTATGCGACACTCTCAAGAATTCTTTAGAAACAGTCTGTATTGAATCATGTAACACTAAGGAGTTTGTGTGTTCCGATACGCCGCAAAACATTGGAGGAGACTTTTTGAAAGCTGAGCTTTCTGGCACCGCAGTTCTCAGTAATGCAATTCTGGATAATGCTGATCCTGGCGTGGAAGTTACGGAATCTGCAAGTACTACAACTGAAGCGCAGCAAAGTACCCCATCATCGGATACTGACTCACCAAAAGCTGAATCAACAACCACACCAAGTGATGTCAATATTTCTGCAAGCGATTTTTCATTTCGCAGTGCCGTTAGTAATGCAGAAGCTACCGTGGATAGCAGGAGCGGGGCGTTAAATGTAAAAGTTGAAAAACCCCTCGAGACTCCCACAGAAACAGATGTAAAGGTAGGAGCAACTACTTCGGATGCCAAAACGGGAGGCGTCGACAAAAGCGTTATTGGAATGATAGTTGCTGGGATGATCTTGGTTGTAGCTGGAATAACAATTCAGAAGAACTGGAGTTCTATAAAGAAGCGGTTCAGTTCGAGCCCAAGACCAGCCAATGGAGTGACAGGTAACGGTAATACACCCGAGGAGATGCCATTGCAGGACAAGGATAAATCGCCAGTATAAAACGAGGAAAAAACCTTTTATGTGTGCGTCTTGTATCAGCTTTTGTCTAATAATTGTTTCGATCTGAATGTTGTAGAAAAGTATTTATTGAGAGTTTGCATAGTATCGATAAATAAGTTTTGTTAAGGTTCACGTGCTCACCCAAATTGTAAATAACTTCGCAAGGAAAACATACGAGCCACTTTTGTACTTCACCGTGTTATATCTGTAAATATTTAATAACGCAGTAAATACATATTTTTAATAAATATCAGTGTGTTCATTTGATACTCTCGAGAGACTAACCCCCAGTTTCTCGTACAATAAGGTGTATGCAATTTGGCCAACTGACAGATGTTAATATTAAATTAATAATTATGTTGTTAGAATACAAGAAATGGGGGGTTAGAAGAAAGTGGTCCCTTATCAACCTCGGTGACGCAGCGGTTTGGCACACTGTCTGTAAAACCGAAGGTCTCAGGGTTCGATCCCCGACCGGGTCAAACTAAGAAATGAACTTTTCTAGTTTGTGTCGGGTCTTGGACGTGTATTTATTGTATTAGATCTATCATCGAGTTAGCAGCTATAACACAAGTCATTTAATTGTAATAAGTATAGGGCTAACGTGATCTGTGTAATACGTCAATGAATATTTATTTATATATTATATGTCGCCAAGGTATAATTTCTAATACGTATCTCGTAAGTTCTCAAAATTGTTTTTTTTTTCAAACACTACGTGTCCATATTATGTAGTTACATTTTGCTACGTTGGTAGATTAGGACAAATAATATATATGTTTACGTAGCACACGTAAACATGTACCTATATCATAGGTTTCGTGCGCATTTCGTCTACGCCTCTATTCAGCGATCAAAACAAATAAAAGGTGTGTAAATTATAGAATGTTTTTGTTATTGCATTTTTGGACAAAGCTGTATCTGCGACAACACTTTATGAGAATACGTCATGTTTGTTAATATAAATAAACTGAAGTGGATAAAAATAAGCCGTAAAAGGGTGTATAGGGTATGGCAGTAACATTGAATAGAACACAATAGAAAAGAAAGTTCGTGTGAGGCGAGGCAGCGGCGCGTTGGCGAGAGCAGGTCACACTGCGTAAGAATAGTAGTAGAGACAGGCTGGCAGGCGGATGTGCGCCTGACTGCCTGACCCACAACCCGCTGCAGTCCGTTAGCCTAGACGAGACGATGCAACAGCAACTAACCATCATGCCAGATCTGGACAGTTTCAAATTCCCTAATTGCTCCTTCGCGAATTTAACGAAAATGTGAACGTCGCAAATTAATTAATCGTGCGCCTTGTGGGTCGTTGACTCGTGAGCGGGCAGGTCTACGCTCTGATCAGTCAGACAGACACAAACAGTCGCAACTCACAACACATTTCCACTAACTATACACAACACGCGAGAATACGACTCAGCATGCCCCCGCTCGCCTCTTGATCAACGACACGTGCGAAATGAAAACATGAATGCGACTTGAGTGCACTGTCCTCATTTCATGTTTCACTTTTCAGATTAAACTGTGGACAGCTTCCGTGAGCTTTTTCATTTGGATCTTGAGTCGCAGTGATGTTGCAGTTTTGTAAATATTTTCTTAAAAACCTCCTAGTCGTATGTGGTTTAACCAGATATCTAGATTCTACAATGATATTTTCAGTTTTAGGCGTTATCAGAACTACTTATATATTGTTAACTATAAAAGAAATTTGCATTGAGGTTAGGTTAGGTTAGCTAGCTATGGGGTGCGATGCCAGATAACCTTCACGTGTACCCCTCCGCTTTCCGTTCCATCTGATTCTATGAACCAGGTGGAGGGGCAAGTGGTGGGGTCGGTGCACCCTGAGCGTTAGTCAGTAAGTTGTTAACGGAACTTACTGGCTAACGGCGAATAATCTGGCGGGAGGGGTCGCGTGGGCCCTGTTTCACTTTGTGGAGCGGGACCCAGGCGACCAACCGATTGAAGGACCGACTGGGGGGGGCGCCGCTGCGCGAAAGCGCGCGCGCCTCGTACCAGTCGGACCAGAGTGGCCGTGGGCGGAGGGTCGGGGGACCCTCTGCCTCCATCACGGCGGGAGGGGTCGCGTGGGCCCTGTTTCACTTTGTGGAGCGGGACCCAGGCGACCAACCGAATGAAGGACCGACTGGGGGGGGCGCTGCTGCGCGGAAGCGCGCGCGCCTCGTACCAGTCGGACCAGAGTGGCCGCCGGGACGCGGAGGGTCGGGGGACCCTCTGCCTCCATCACGGCGGGCCGGAAGGCGCCCTTGCGTGTTCCGAGGGTGCCTTCTGGCACGGAGGGGGCCCGCGCGGTCGCTCACCGCCTTCTCTGCTTTCAGAGAAGTGCTGGTGGGCGACGTGACGGGCCTCAAGTGTGGGGCGTGTGGGGGCCAACAGTTGACATTGGCCCCCATGCTCCCCAACGAGGAGGTGCGCCGCCCTCCTCTAATCCCATTGGACCACACAACAATGGGATGGAGGGGGCGGCGCGTTGGGGCGTGTGGTGGCCAAGGTTCGCACTTGGCCACTATGCGCTCCAACGAAGAGATGCGGCGTTCCCTCGCCCCGTCGTTCGGTCCGATGCGATGGGGCAGGGGCGCCGCCGAAGGAGTGCCCGAAAGGGCGCCCGCAGACGGGGTCGCGGAAGTGTGCGTAAGCGTCCCCGTGGCCCCGTCCTTTGCGGTGCGGAGGAACACCCCAGGAGTTTTAGTCGGTATACCGCCCTTTTCAGGGCGGGGAGTCCGACATAACCACTGTGCTCCCCCGAGCCGGTGGTACCCGTAATTGGGGTTTCTCCTGGGTGAAAAAAAAAAAAAAAAAAAAAAGGTTAGCTAGCTATCCTGCTCGAAATGATGTGTTGCAAAATGGCTCCAACACTATCAGAACTCACATTTATTGGCAGTTTTGATTAATGGCGGTAAGTAATACACTGTTGGTTGCGGGGCTGGCATCGGTTCAAGGAAACCGTTCCGAGACACAACATAACGATCCCACGAGACAAAGTGCCGCAGGTTTGCCTTCTATAGCGACTTTATTATAACCACAACTTGCATTCAGCACCGTGATTTTCCACAGGGAGTAAGTACTTCGTTGAGCAGAGCTGCTATAGAATAGTTAAACAAGGAAAGGAAAGATTCCGTTATTTGACCTCTGTCGTATAGACTTACGGGTTTTTTTTTCCTCCAGCGAGGAACAAAGAAACTGCCTATACGGCGCATTAGACGCACGAAGTGCGGTCGACTTCTAGCCGTTTAAGAGTACAGCAATGTAATGCAATGCTATGACATATTTATTTATGAGCTCGCGTATGTTTGTTAAAGTATGGTATTTTCTTTGTACAGCTCAACGACTTAACTTATTTATCACAGTCCAATGAATAGTTGCTACTTATATAATGACGACAACATAATAGATTACAATCTTTCAATCACCTTTAGGGAAATAAATGGAACGAGTTTACTAATCGTACCACATAAAATCTGATGGCCCCTCGCGTCAAGTCGCGTGTTCCTAATGTAGCGGAGATGATCAATTTAACTCCACGTGACCTCAGCACGCTTGGTGCCACTGCCATCGCGGCGCGTTCACCGCTTTATAGCCAACCGAAATATATATTCTCATTTTACATATCGAGGTCTAAAAATATCATTGACATCAATTTTATACGAGTACTTGACGGTGGTGATTCTACAATCTACATAGTATTGTTGAAAAACCAAAAAAACTTTGCTTATTAATTGCTTTGATTATCGTTACTGTCACACAATGTCGTATTGTTTGAGATAAAAGTCAGAGTGGACGCTAATGAGGCGTTGCGGTTACTCTGATAGTCAAGTACAGAGCATTAGGCCGGTATCGGGTAGAAAGCCGCAGTTTCCGGCGTGTCACTTTCTTGGTAGTGGCATCCATGTTGGTGGAGACAGTCGCACTGCGACGTCCCCACCTGACAGTGTCGTCACTATGACGACATTTTCTTGATTCAGTATTATGTTGTGTGGAATCTTAGCGACTTAGCCCAGACAATACATCGCAACTGCCAGGCTCGTTTATTTTAGTTACTTCCATAGTATCATGTCCTACGGCATACTATTGTGGGGACGGGCAGCGGACATTGAGACCATCTTCGTCTTGCAGAAAAGAGCGATCAGATTCATCTATAAGCTAGGCAGTAGAGACTCGTTAAGAGAATTCTTTAAAGAAACAAACATCCTGACAGTTGCCAGTCAGTATATCTATGAAAATATTATGTATGTCAGGAAAAATATTAGCAACTTTAAAACTGCAGGTAGCCAACATAATGTAAATACTAGAAATAAAAATAAACTTTTGATCCCAAGATTTAGGCTGGCAAAAGTTAATACATCCTTCATGGGGCATTGTATACGCTTCTACAATAAAATCCCTGAAGATATATTAAGTTTGACTGAAGCGCGGTTCAAAAAATGTGTAAAGTACACTTTGTGCCAAAAGAGCTACTATAATATTAAGGATTATTTAGATGACAATGATGTCTGGAATTCAAGCATGTAAAATTCACGAGTTTTGTAGTATCTGTGTAAATTCTGTTAATTAAGGAATTTGAAAAGACTAAGTTTGGAGTTTTTTTGTCCATTTTTTCTCCAAAATGATCCAGATTTTGAAATGGACACCTAGTTTAACTTGTAACGTTCATTAAGCCGCAGTATCTGCGCTACTTTGAATAAAACCTTTTCATTTCATTTCAATAACTAGAATACATACATACATACATACATACATACATACATACATACATATTAATCACGACGACAAAACGGTATTTTTTAGTGTACATTGTACATCGATATGAACCCTTGCATGGCATGTGAACCCACTGCTGAGGTACGGGTCTCTTCCTGCATAGCAGGAAGGTTAGGCCATACTCCACCACAGGGGCCAAGTAACTTCGTACAAATTCTATTAAAATTACTTTGATGAAGTTTATTAAAGCAGTTAAAAACCCCGTTCGCGTGTTTTTAAGAAACTGCGCGTAGTTAGCCGTCTTAGGGTTCCGTACCTCAAAAGCAAAAATGTAACCCTCATTGGATCACTCTCACATCCGTCCATCCGTCTGTCCGTTGGTTCGTCCGTCCGTCTGTCCGGTGTCATACTTGTGGAGTTATCGAGTTGTAACAAAAACTATAAACCAACCGGTCCTTGTAGTATAAGACGATATTACTTACTAAGTTTCATATTTCTAGGTCAACGGAAAGTACAATATAAATTTTGAATTCCTTGAGCGTCGATATTATGTTTTGCTGTACTTTTTTTTTACGTTAACTTAAGTTAGATTTAAAAACCTATTTAGAGGCTAAAAATTTCACCCATGCCGGGATTAGAACCCCCAACCTCTGGCTATCCGTGCCAGCGCTCTACCAATTGAGCCAATGGGCGACTCACCGGCATCAGTGAAATTTCGAACCTCTTTACACTATTCTCTGTATTACGTACAGAGGTAAAGAGGTTCGTAAAGCATTAAAAATAAAAATAGTATAATTAAGTTAGATTTTTGATAGTATATAATTATGTAGTTTTAATTTCATCTCGATACCTCCACGCGTTGCTAAAACAAATTGTCTTGACAGACATATACAATATGAGCGTGGTGTGTTGGTTATTACTTATTGCGAAATTGCTCTTATTCGCTTTTAAACGGTCTTATTCTTTGAAATCGGGTTATTATATTACTAAAGATTAACAAAACGTTTAGAAGATCACTACGAATAATATTTTGGAATTCGTGGAGAATATTGTAGAGTATTTCTTTATTGCAGTTAACGCGATCTAAAAAGTGGCTAAATGTAGTCGAAAATCGGCTAAAGTGACAACACTGCTACCTGGCCAGTGAAACGCGACCCTGCTACGTGAGCCTGACGCAATCATACATGGAATTGTCTCAACGGATGTCATCACTTTACACACTGTTCTCTTCCAAAATAATCGACACACCAGTGTTTTACTCTCTTAGCTCAACAATACTAACAATTAGTTTATCTTTGTACTTACGTACCTACTACGTATAATTCGTGTAGTTAACAATATATAACAAAACAGTTAGAAAGGACCGTTATCGATTCATGCACAAGTGCGCAGGCTTTATGCAAAATAAATAAACTGTCGGTGCCTGCCCTTGTTTACTTAGATAGAAAGCTGCGTTTTTAGTTCAATTAACTTCAGTTTTTTTATTTTTCTAGCAACAAAGATTTTATGTCCGTTAAGCATTGCCGCGAATGATGATAAAATAATTATTAAGAAGCGTAGAAAAGTGCGCCAGATTTTGCCGGGCACGCACCGGCGATATTTATAGAACCGGACCCTTTTCGACCTCTTCGTATCTTTGAGGGTAATAATGATAAGGACCGAAAATTAGTGGATTATGCTACCATAGATGATAGCTAGTGCTGGACTGTATGAGAAGATGTTTTGGAGAATACTGATGTAAACACGGATTAGATGATAAGAAATTTAATAAAAAATAAAGCATAATTTCAAGACAGATTTTAGTAATCCTAACAACCAATGTGACAAAGTAAAACGAAAAAGCATCTAAAGTCACCATTAATAAGTATAAAAAGGTCGCACTCCAGCCAGTCGCCAACTATCGGTCGCCAACAGTCGCTAACTATGTAAAACATGTCAACTACTAGTTTAGCGTGGCTAAGAAATCACACTAATATTATAAAGGCAAAAGTTTGTGAGTGTCTATGTTTCTTACTTCTTCACGTCTAAACGGCTGGAGCGATTCTAATAAAATTTAGTATGGATTTAACTTACTCCCTGGATTAAGATGTAGGCTATGTTTTACGGAGGGATGTTATCTTATTCCCATGGGAAGATCGACGCGAGGAACAGCTAGTTGTTAATAAACCAGAAAGAGAAATATATTACCTATAATTGTTTTAGTAGTTGGCCTTTAGTTTACCTATATGTTTTGTGGATTCTGGTTACCATAGCACAGGGTGTCCTAGTTTGGGATCAGGCATGGGATTATGTTGTGTGGAAGTTATATTATTATTCAGACTTATTGGCATTATACTCTAACATCTCTCAATATATGAGTTTAATTAAAAATATATATATTACATCGTAGAACGTGAAGCCCTAGCGATTGAAATGGTCGACTGACTATCACCTTCACTCATCCCTCCCACGTGGAGCTGCAATGTTTGTATTAATATCAAGGTTTGTGGAAATTTACATACAATATTAATAAACACTATCATGACGGATCAAGCAAGGCAAGTTAGTTAGAAATTAAATAATGATCTTGTAGATGTATCGATTAACATGGTACAACTTGTACATGTATGCAATTTTATCTCTTGTAGGTACTGTTTTTAGTTATTCATATTCAGTAGGTACACAGTAGGTGACGTAAAGAATGGACAACCTGAAAATAGTTTCTTAAGTTTCGATAAACCACTTCCAATTCCCAATTATTATAAATTCTAATGTTGAAAGTTGACGCAGTGGATTTTAATATCCTTATGCTAAGAAAGTTCTTGGAAGTGGTCAAATATGTTGAACCTGCAGAAACAATTGTCAGGTTATAATTTTTTGCACTACACCCATATGTTCCATTACTGGATTAATGAACCTGAACGTATTTATTTTTCTGGATGTAAGAAGAATGATCATATCTATGTGATTGACCGCACCGAGCAGCTGTTTTATATCAAGCGGAGTTGATGCAATGCATAATGCCAAGACTGTTGCGAAACCATACATTGCAAGTACCTACCGCTCTACCTAGGTTATCAAACGTAGGTAGTATTCACTCGAAACAATTTAAAACCTAGCGTCGTCGGTGGTTTTAAAATAAACTTGATGGAATTACTTCATTAGGGCTATAAAAATGTCATAAAGGTGTTCTAACTGAGCGCTAAATTACTGTAGAATGTGATAGTAGGTCAGTCAATTTACATAAATCCTCGAATAACTGACATACCTGTTTACACAGGTGTCGCCGAGTTATTTGTGCCATATTTGAAAATCCACATTTTACAAAACTCAATAATCTATGTGTTAAGATCGAGGACCGACTGAGCGACCCATAATCCGAAGGAGGGGCTGAGTTGAGCTTGGTAAATCCGCGGCAACAGTAACGACCTATAGGATTTTCCTTTCACAAAAGGCGTACCTAGTTCGATCGCAATAGCATAAGAACGTGCCGGCTACACAGCCGGCTCCAAGCCAAATGACTAAAGTGGATAAATGTCAAAGTTAAAGACGTCTATCGGCTATGTATATTCAACACGTGTCCTGCCTTTGAGAGTCTGATACAGACGCGCGCGGTGTTTCATCACCTTTACTTTTTTTATACATACAAATTATGTAATTGTCGCTACATAGAAACATCACGTAATATACCTACTACTACCCGTGGCAGAGACAGAGCATTCAACTCATTTAAAGTTATTTTAAAGAAGTTGAGGCAACTTCTATGTTTAGTACCTATCAGTTTTTTTTAGCGACGTTAAACTCGAACTCCTTCTTTATTTTTTGTGTGTCCTAAGCCCCGATTATGTACATCAGATATTATTATTGGCTGCTACTGTGGATGGATGTTTATTTTTTACCACAAATTTTGTATTCACCATTCAGTCTAAATGACTAACTACACCGTAAATAAGAATTTTAAAAGTATACTATGAAAACTATTGCGCATATTTTAGTGATAGTTATCTTTGCTCCCTCACGGCACAACCACGGTACGTTGTGGATACCCCTTTAACCCGTATAAATAATGTGCCAATTTCGCCAAAGACAATAATAAAGGTGGCTAGAGGCAGAAGCGTAATTGAGCTGAAATTAAAGTCAAAGTCATGGTCCGCGGCAGCCATGGAAACAGTTCACGTTGCCGCCCAAGCCAGAGCCCGTGCCAATGAACTTTGTTTGGCTCCGAGCGAGCTCCGTCCTGATGCCATCACTGCTACACTTTTTACGCAACAAAAACATAGAGGTAATTTTGTCACGATTCTATGTACGTAGAGTTACTTCTAAAATGCGCAATTCCTGAAACGTGTCGTTTATTTTTAGCATAACAATTTTTTTCTATGACATTTGATTTATTTTATTCAATCTTCAATAATAATAAAAAAAATATTTTTACGGTTTTGCTGATTTTTGCTTCTTTGCTGCTTTTGGCTTTTTGATATTTAATGCTAATATGAGATGTACGACTCTTATTTACTGAAGGCTGATTCCGTGTTCTCTACTATTCAATGCTCTGAGGCTGCGATATTGGAAGAACGCTTAAAGCATGGATTTATAAATTAGATTTTTATAAACTGATATTTCGAAGCTACATAAAACTCATAGAAGAATATTTTGCAAAACTCACACTTATTGGGGTGTCTCAGGAATAATGCACATTTTAGAAATAACCCGGTATGTACGTCAGCTTCGAGAGCTTGTTTGCCCTTGAAGTGTACATATTGCTATTAATAAGACTGCTAGAGGGAAGTTAGTGTGTAGCTCTGGGATGGTGGGAGCAGAATGTTTTGAGAGAGATCTAGTGATTTCGTTATGTTTTTAATCGGATGAAACTTTTAAAGTAGAAACACCAACTGAACAGAGCCCATACTAACTTTAAGGAGAGCGCTCAAGCGTGCCCTTAATCAAATGTAACGCGCATTTACTTAAAGTGCACGCTCTCCATGTATAATCTACAACGTGTCATTAAAGGAAAATCAACGAAAGAAACAGATTTTCCAGTATGATATTGATAATGAAACCAAGTTTGTTTAAACGTGGTTTAATCAATTTAATTGCGGTGTTAAAACTTGACGCGGTCGATCAGTATTAAAAAATAATAGGAATAAGATTATTAAACTTTTGATTCTTTCGAATAACTGAAGTTATTTCACAAAAACGTTAGAGTTTAGAATGCTCACGTTTTCTTTAACGTGTAAAACACCAAGTTTTCAACAAACTAGTTACAGTCGGCGATTAAGATTTAGTGACGCGATTCTTTAGCATATTGACTACTGAGATTAATTCTGAGTATTCTGAGAATTTTGCTCGTAACTGAATCATTTTTTCTTTCAGATTTTCTATTACACGGAGCGATAGTAATATCTTCTAATTTGTTTTCTAAAAGAAAGTTTAACAACAAAATATTAACAAAGTTCCGTAGGAAAAAAAATCTATATACATTACACGATGTATTTGTAAAAAAAGAGTAATATAAAACTCCGGCTTTTAATCTCAATATCTTCCGATCAGGACAAAAATGTTCTTAATGATGTAGGCAATACGTAGGTTTCGAGAAGGGCGGGCGTTAGTTCGCTCCCACAGTTCACCCGGTAGGTTGTATGACTATTTGGAAAATATACATATTTCTTATTTTAAACAGATAAATTAAAACAATAAATATACACCATCATTACAGAACTTATATAGGTGTTTGTTCCATGTTAAGTAAGTAGACTCTATACCAAAGCGCACACCAATGTAATTCCTTATGCCGACATAAATAAGTTATCTATCTGCTCCACGAGCATGATTAATTGAAACTACTTACATATTTATTAGCATTAAAAGCTTATATCACTTGCAAAATGAGTATCTTTAACATGCTTGCTAGTCATAATTAAAATGTTTAAATAATATTTTGTACAGCTCGATTTACTAACAGGGGCAATGTAGAGCCACGCTATATAGATATCAGTTTATTAAATTGCGTAACAGCATCGAAAGTTGTGTTAATATGTAGATTTTGCGGTTTAGTCATTACTTTGTACATGGTAGAGATAGGTCTTGGTCCCGAAAGTACGGCCGACGGCAAGTCAACCATTACATGCGTGCCCACTACTTACCTATATGTATAGTTACGTTACGGGTGACTTCGCAACAAAAATATGAAGGTGGACGTGCTGTTGACGGTATAACCTATTCGGGCTAGCAAACTGAGGCCGGTATTACAGAACGATGCTCAAGCACAGATTGATCTCCGATCACTCAATCATTACTTGAGCGTTAAATCGATGCTCAAGCACTCCCTTTATTTTCAAACAGTTCTTGAGTAGAGATCAGCCAATCACTGCTTAAGTAGAGATTCAGAACTGCAATCAGATTGTCTATGATCAAAGTTTGTTTTCCATGACAAGAAAAATACTAGTGTAGATTTTTATTCCGTTTTACGCATGTTACAAAAACGTGACGATGAAACTTAGTAAATTATGTGAAATATACAGAGGAAACTAAAATAGTTTTTATTTATTCGGAAATAAAAATGTTCCAAGTTTCTTTATTTCGTTATTAGTTTGTAGTGAACCGTATATTTAAAGGAAGCAAAACGTTCACGCTTCTTAATTCATTTATTCGCTTTGAGTACAGAACGGAACGTAACAAATGTCTGCTAATAATTCCACAATTCTCTTGACGTCTGTCTATTTACGTTTGTTTATTAAATTTACTAATATCTGTACATAGTCGGTTTGGTATAATTTGAACATTAATCGCTGTTTTGAAACGAGGTGTGAGAAAATGGAACTTCACCGTAGTGGAGAGGATCCTCCTTGTGGAACATAACAAGTCAACTTCACTGCAGTGGAGAGGGTTCTCCTCGTAGAAGATAAAAAGTCAACTTCATCGCAGTGAAGAGGAACCTGCTCATGGAACATAAAACTTCAACTTCACCGCAGTGGAGAGGAACCTGCTTGTTGAACATAAAACTTAAACTTCATCTCAGTAGAGAGGAACCTGCTCATGGAACATAAAACTTCAACTTCACCGCAGTGGAGAGGAACCTGCTCATTGAACATAAAACTTCAACTTCACCGCAGCGGAGAGGAACCTGCTCATTGAACATAAAACTTCAACTTCACCGCAGCGGAGAGGAACCTGCTCATTGAACATAAAACTTCAACTTCACCGCAGCGGAGAGGAACCTGCTCATTGAACATAAAACTTCTACTTCACCGCAGTGGAGAGGAACCTGCTCGTTGAACACAACACTTCAACTTCACCACAGTGAAGAGGAACCTGCTTGTTGAACATAAAACTTCAACTTCACCGCAGTGGAGAGGAACCTGCTTGTTGAACATAAAACTTCAACTTCACTGCAGTGGAGAGGAACCTGCTCGTTGAACATACAACTTCAACTTCACCACAGTGAAGAGGAACCTGCTCGTTGAACATAAAACTTCAACTTCACCACAGTGAAGAGAAACCTGCTCGTTGAAAATAAAACTTCAACTTCACCATAGTGGAGAGGAACTTTGCTTGTTGTACATAAAACTTCAACTTCACTGCAGTGGAGAGAATCCTCCTCGAGGAAGATAAAAAGTCATCTTCAACACAGTGGATTTATAGGATATGTTTCAATTATTTCCAATTTTATGAGCAATAAAAAAGCTGAGATTGTTTTACTGATTATTTTATTTATTCCTTTTGTGACTGTCATGTTGGCCTAGCCGCTAAGGCGCTTGGTTACCAAGACCGAGCTTGTGGGTTCGATTCCCACTGTGGGCCTATATTTGTACAAGGGGCCACAGTCTCGGTGTACTTTCATGTTTGTGATGTCCTTGCCTGGTTATCATAGTAGGTAGTGTTGCGTGAAATTTTTTCAATGAAATCACCCTTCTTCTTCAGGCTATACTAGTCCACTGCTGGACATAGCCCTCCCCTAATGAGGGCCATAGGAAATCACCCTAATATTAATGTAATTGTTTTTGCACATAAACACTTATTAGAATCCATGCAGTAGGGGTCTTGAGCGTCCCTTAAATGCCTAAGGGGCTGCTGCTATTAATAACTATTTCGTCATAGTAATCAAGGTTTTCGAATATATGAATTTTGCAATAAACATTCCAAATTGACAATAGGCTATTTGACAAGTTTCTGAAAACCATCTCAGATGTTCGTCAGTGTTAAATGAGCCTTCAGAAAGTGATAATTCTAAAATCTTTCCCGTATTTATTCATAGAAAAGCAAACAAAAATTCACTTTTAAAATACGCCGCCAAAACGCTCTCTTTGGCAATATGGCGTCGCACAGGAATTAGTGACGTCACAATTTGACAATTCAATTCACACCCCTAGCGATGACAGTACAGGTTGTTGAATTGTGACGTCACAATAGATTCGACCAATCCAGGCCGTTTTCAATAAAATTGATGCAGATACGAAATGATAAAGTTTTATCTTGATTTTTTGGTTAAATCATTCGATTTTTTTCGGTTAAAATGGCATAGGCCGGTTTAAAAAAATATTCTTTTTACGAATATGTATAAATAATACTTTATTTTTCACACTGTCAAATAGCCTATTATAATAACTGGCAGATCGACTCTCAAGCGTGGTTCCGATCACACTTAAGTAAATACAGATTTGATCTTTACTTAAGTAGAGATTGCTACCCAAGTATCGTTCTCGAATTAGCTATTACTCAGTTGAGTCGCGCTTGATGAATCTCGACTCAAGTAACGTTCTAAAATTAAATCCATACTCAAAACTAGTCTTAAGTAGAGATTGGCGCTTGAGTACGCTTCTGTAATACTGGCCTGAATGTTATTAACTTATATTGGTACTGTATGTAGGGTCCTCGATCACAATTCAGTCCATAAAACGTAATGTCAAATGAGTAAACCAGATAGAAGTAAAAATGTAGCTTTCGATTGGAAAGATAATAATCCAAACTTTTTTAAATATGTCTCGCACGTCAATTGACCTTAAATACCCACCGAAACATATACGTAAAAAGGGGCTAAGATTGAAGTGCGTAGGTACTTTTTGGCTTCACCGAGAAATGCAATCTAAATGCATTGCAAGTTCCCAAGTACTTTTGGAGCTGGCTTTCGTCGTAACTGCACGAACTATCTTCGATGCATTTTTTGGGCTTTTTGATATTAAATATGCAACTTGGTAAAATTTCACAGCTAAAGTTACTATGATTGAATACTTCTAAGGTTATACACGCAACATTTGACCAATAAATAAAAAAACTTATCAAGTTACATAATACGTAGCGGTAACAGTAGGAGTATAGTCCGTCAGAAACGATTTGTGGGTCGACAATATTTCGAGAACTGGATATAAAAAGTTCTGAGAATATTTGGGATTTGGGAGACTTTAATAAGATCAACCATGT
Source organism: Yponomeuta sedellus (assembly GCA_934045075.1). NCBI lineage: Eukaryota > Metazoa > Arthropoda > Insecta > Lepidoptera > Yponomeutidae > Yponomeuta > Yponomeuta sedellus. The sequence goes on along the minus strand of OW203733.1, from coordinate 16,614,960 downwards.
AAAATTTGATCTATTTAAGCCTATTTCACTTCGAACTTGGCTTGCTACGCCGCTGCCGCGTATACAATCCAAGCTCCCATTTGGTTGGATAAACTTTGAGGCAGAGTGTGTTTTCACGTTTACTTTCGCGTTGATAGATAATATGCAAGTGGTACGGATGGCGAGCGACGTGTGCGGGCGCGGGTTGTGCGCAGTTACCATGAGCGTGCGCACGGTCGGTACATGACTAATGCCGTGGTGTGCTGGGGTAGGGGACTTGGCAACACGTGTCTGCTGCCAGACACAATGGCGGCGGCCCGACTGATTGCGACGTTCGCTAAGCTACGGTGTAATTGCATACTAGATACTACATATTTTAATTAGGTAATTGTAATGTAAAGCGTCTTGGGCCTGGGAGATTAATACATCTACATAAATACTAACATTATTATAAAGTAGGTGGTTAGTGGAAAAAATACAGAAATCTGTGGGAAAAACGAAAATGGAAGTCAACAGTACGTATTGCTGCAATACAAACGCTATCATGAAATCATGTGGGTTCTAAGAATTTTTAATTTTATTATGTTTTCTTGCTTTTCAATACGAGGCATTAAAATTTAGACCTAATTTCCACAACTATGCGACGTAGAAAACTGATAAGCCTATAAGTGTAATTTCTTTTCTTGTATCTTATCATCATATTGCTCACTATATGTGTACGAACTACTAAATGACTCGGTGCGGCGCGGTCGTCGTTCCCTTGACCTATTACTTAATTTAAATAAAATAAAAAATGCCAAGCGCTAAAATGAAGCAAAACTGGGTTCCGCAGCTGTAAAACACAAATGAGGCGTTTCATCAAAACATTTTCAACGAAAACAAATACCAAACTACCTGGTTTCTTTTTTTACGTTTAACGAAATTATATCGCCAAACAATTTTGGTCAGCCTACATACAAAGTTCTAGAGTAATTCTGTAGCATAAAACACGCTAGTCCGCGAGAATTAATTGTCAATCGAAATATAGCAATAATGGTTCTTTTCCGTTGTATTGTTCTGCGCACACAACCCTAGAAATTACTACGCAGCAGACGTCGCCATTCAACCATGTTAACCTACACAGCTTTACTTTATCTGTCGAGTTGAAATTATTTCGGCTAATCTGTGTGACAGACGACGCGACGCGACGCGACGCGGACTCTACCTACAGGGTGTTTAAATACTATCGCTCAACCTGAAAGCAAAACCAACTACTTTTACCATAATACTCGTAACAATACCACCTTCACTTATTAATACGTACCTATATGATTTAGCAATAAATAATATAAATATGAATAAAATTTTGCTGGGAAATAATTACATATTTTTTCAATTAGTTACCTCGCAATGAACGCGTATCTTTCAGCGTAAGGCACGCACGTTTGAGATACCGATGATTTGAGTACACTGCGCAAATACAATCAAATTGTATTCTAACAGAAAGCTTGAAAATGTATGTAAGGTTCCTCGTAAAATATCCCCTAAGCAAGCTAAGCCGGTAAATTTTTCAGACATGTTTCCATTATATTTGTAATGAATGTATGGGTTTTGGGAAAGATGTTAGAAAATGAACACTCGATATGTAGAGCCCGCTCCGCCCGCCGTCGCGCACGCAGCCACCGCGTGGTCAATTCTGCCTACAATATAATGGGTGACCTTGCTTCAAATAGAGGCGCACGCGATGAACACACGCGGAAGGCGAGCCAATATTAAGTGATGATAGTAAGAGACTCACCCAACAATTGTACCTAATTATTACAATAACATTAAAGTAATTGAAATTATTCCGCACGAAACTAAAGCTGGAAGTTGACGGTCACGTCAACTTCCATCCAGGATTTAAGAGAAGAAAATAGACTTCAGCTAGACATCCGCCACGTGGAAATTATCGACGGTGATAAAATGCAATATGAGTCGGTTAAGTCGTCATCGCGGTAGTGGCGATGTTTATAATATCAGTGTGTGGATTAAGGGCAAGGCTGCCGGGTCACGGACGGCATTAGCACAGGCTAATTGAAGCGATACTAAAACACAATTTCCTGGGCATTGTTACCGACTACTAGGTGGCAGGGTGGGTGAAATAATCACGGGTGTAATTTAAACGATCGGCAAAAAAATAAACGATTTTGATCAGCTTTTACACTCGGCAACTATAGTAGTTGGCAGAAAATGCTATAAATTGACTCTCTATTTCAGTAAATCGTAAATTACGATGATTAGTTATAAAATTTGTTTTGATCCACTGATGGGACGGGTGCCTATGCCTAGCGTAGTTTATTTAATATTATCGTAGTTAAATATAGGAGAAAGGAGAAAAAGTGGAAGAACTAGAAAACTCTCTCTCATGTTGTACTCGTAATGACGGAAAAGGTAAACTATTGTGAAGCTCGTTATTTATTGTGCTGGTCAAATAATTATACGCTACGAACAAAATGAGTTTACTGACCATTACCTATTTCGTTTTTGTTGCTGCTCAATTATTGAATGCGTTTCGGCTGCTCGGCCACGGTGTATTTTCATAAAAAAATATTTACTTAGTTTTGTTATTTTCGTCTGCGCGGGTTTTTGTCTCAAAACGCCTAAAATATAAGCAGAGGTGTGAGTGTTGGTGTCCTAGACAAATTCATATTTAGGTTTTTCAAATTATTCCAAACCTCTGCAAGGCTTTTTCAGATAGAGTGATATCGTCGATTACGTAGTTTTCACCGCTTTGTCTACCGTGAGCATGGAGTTTTTGTCGTAATGTCTGTGATGTCTAATCATACGATTACTTTTAAAATGTACGATAAAATCGTACGATATTTTTCCCATACTTACATTTTTTTTTTACATATTCAATCAGCTATTTACTTAAATTTCAAGTCTCTGCAATGCATAGTTTCAAAGATCTCTGCGTTTAGATTGCGGGGCTACGTTCCAAACCTCACCACCAATTATTTTTTCAGCTGCTAAGCACCACCAGTGAATTTGGTGCTCGGCAATGGTATTATTTCAATACCCGGAATCGGCTTAATAGACAGTCAACCCGCAGTTTTTGACTACATTTATATAATGTTCATGCAAAGGAGTCTTAAATCCCGTCTTTCAGAGGAAAATAATGGCTGGTGCATTAGTTACCAGTTGCCCTGGCAAAGTATGTATAGTAAATCTACAACGATGTAAAATGTTTAACAGTATATGTAAATTTTAAAGTAGGACAAGATTATTGTGAGCGTGCGATGAATGATAGATAAGAGGAATTTTGATCTAGAACGGCTCCTGATTCAAGCACGTGGAAGTGGGGCATTGCAAAAGGGCACGTGGGTCGTACCCTCGAGGCCTCGTCCGGGTTTTGTCCGTAATTAAGATAACCACCGGGAATATCAGTTAATTGCTAAATGGATGCACAACATTGCATACTAAATTTTGTTTGTTGAAATACTTATTACAACGCATTCACGCATGAAACGCACTTGTTAATTTATGATCAGAGGGTATACTTAGATATTCGTGTCCGCGTTTTGCCAATGCAACAAGGCAGTTATTTGTTAAAAAAGCAATTGCTCAATGTAATAGGCAATCGCATAGTTACAACGAAATAGGTATTTAATGGAAAAAATATTTTGTTGAGACAACCTGGAACTTGGTACAAGACAACTTATCTCTGGTATTCATTCGCATGACCTAATGAGGCAATTATCATGAAATACATGGCAATGAGATAATATCTAAGTTACCTATTTGTACAGGTCACAGTTTCATCATCAATAAATTTATATATCATTCACGACCAACTCCATGCAATCTTGCTTGCATTTCGGGAAGATGGTGGTAAACTGGGACTCCCCTAATAGCCAAGCTGTAAAAAGTTGTTGCACCGAGTCAAGCAGAGCAGACAGAACGGAAGCAAAACAGCTTAAACCCGAAAGTAAGTATTAAAGTTTGTAATGCAGTTTAACTCTGTGTTTCCGTGGGCGCTGTAATTTCTGTCTGTATGTACGTGGGCGCTTTGTTTCACGTGGCCCGTGTTTACTAAACAACTCCGGCCAGTGAGCGCTGCCGTTTTCCGCAGATTGTCAGACTATTTGAAGCCGAAAAGTAAACCGAAGCCGAAGAGTGGATATAGGCGAATCGCCAAAACACAGTAATCCCTGCCTTACATAAATATTCGTAATACATAGTTATAAGAGTATATTAATCGGGTCTAATCGCGTTTATTCGTAATACAGCTTCAACATTCAAACAAATACATATTATATTTAAATACAAATACAAAAATACATATTCTTCAGTTTTGAATCCGCTATTTGACTCCCTTTTCAAGTAAGTCTTAAACGGTAAATAACTCTTCCATTAGACCAAAAAATATTTTAGTATATTTTTTGAGGACTTAAAAGCAACATCAAAATATATTTTAAAACTTTATTTTCCTAAACAGCCAAAAACGCGGTCAGCCATTTTTGTCTATGGTTTGAAGTCTAAAAAATTGTAAACAAAGTTTGACATTCAATTTTCTGTAAGTGATCTCAAAGCATCGTGAAATAACAACAACTCAACCATGATTTCATCGAATTTACATCCAAAATATACCAGTTATCATTATTGCATTATTCTAGAATGAAAAAACACGTCAATAAAGACCCCCGGGAAGTTAAGGATTCGTGTACCCAGTGAAATTAACATTCGAAAAACTTGGCTCAAACTTGCCAAAAGAGACCCCGACTCTTTATCAATTGAAACTCGGGTGTATTTATGTGAAGAACACTTTGATGTAAGTCCTATAATAATCAATGTCCACTGGCTCTGGCTGAAAGATGTTTGTTTACATACTTTAGAGGCTTTCGAGATGGCGGATAGCGTTTTCGCCGTTACGAATTAAACGAAGATTTTTTTTTACTTTGCAAATTTTGCAGCCATCTTGCATATTACTTAGCAAAACCAATATATTTCGTTTTTTTACGTTAAATACTATAGGAAATATTCATTTATCGCGTCAAATTTGATACGTGTCAAATAGCGGATTATGCAGGTCGCTAATCCTTTAAGTTCTCTAATGCTCTGTACCCTAGCTGCTGATTGGTTCTCCTTGTTAATAGACACTTAAGTCCTTGTTAGAGTATCTATAAAAAAACATGAAAGTTTTTGTCCGCTAAAGAAACTGCAAATTGCAGTGGATTCTCGCCGTCCCACACGTTATTTAAGCACGAGGCTTACCTCCATAACCACGTAGACATATCCCGGGCTGTCCATACAGTCGTGCATGGCGACGAGGTTCGTGTGGTGCAGCGCCGTCAGCTCGCGGAGGATCTTGATCTCTTTTACGAGGATCTCGGAAGCCTTCTGGATGCCTTTCTTAGTCACGACCTTCACCGCTACCGACTGTGATGCATTCTGTGGAGGCAAGAAAGGTTGCTTAGTTAATCGGTAAGAAACCTTGCAGTAAGATACTTGTAATTTTGCGTTGAGCTCAATGCCGTATGCATGATTTTTTCAAACAATTAGAGATTGTTATTTGTAGTTGAGCCGGCGTGCGTGCATGTGACGAGTAATGAATGTTGATGAAGTGAAAGATCGTGGCAAGTGGCAGACCCTGGTTATGATGATTACATTGATTGTAAGTTTACATAATAGTGTAGTTTCAATGATAATTATTTGCTAGTAGGACAAATAGAACTTAAAAATATTTATATCGAAAATTCAACGCCACTTCAAAGTTACGTCGTCCGTTCCATCGTGACCTGTCAGGATCGTATTCTCCCAGCGGCCGGACGATAAGCATTGCACTTAATGATTCACAGAAGACGGACTTTTGTATTGTAAATGAAAGATGTTTCGAAACATCAGAGTTTACATAACTCTGATGTTTCCAAAAATATCCATCTGAGAAAATTCACGGTACAAACAGATTCTGTTGCAAAACAACAGACTCTGATTGAAAAGTTTCGCGAATATCTGCGCATCTTTGGGTGATGGCCTTTGTATTTATTTTATTGAAAATACGCAATTATACCTATACCTGAGCCAAATTCGATAACGAATGGCGATAAACAAACCGTTGCTAGGCAACGACTTGTTTACACCTAACAGGCAGATGTTAACAACCTTTTCTAGAAATCATTTTCATGCAAATAATAATCGTTCCTCCTACTAATGTAAAATGCTTATTTATGTTTATATGTTTATGATTTTATAGTGAAAGGCTTAACCGATTTGAATATGACAAAATATGACAACACTGAAATATGAAATATGACACACAGACATCTACGCGAGCCATGCCGCATGATTTTGCCAATAGAATTAAGCGCGTTTAAGCAAAAAACATACAAACTCTTCAACCTGCTGCAACGGGCGCCACTCACGCGCGCGCTGTGCTTGCTCAACATGGTGGCCGATCATATAGATATGTTTTGCTGTACTCTGAGCGAGTTCAAGAAGGCCTTAGTTCAGATTATAAGCTAAGGACTTATTTTATTTTGTAATGTGTATATAATGTGTAATATTAAGTGTTGTCTTTTTGTTTAAGTTTACTTTAATTTTATATAACTCTATCGCATTAGGTAACTGTAATGATAGATGTTAAGTGGTGATACAAATAAATAAAAAATAAAAAAACTTTATAATATTAATAAGTACCTATAGATGCTACTATGAAAATGAGGAGATTGGGACCTACTGCAAATATTGCAATAAAAGAAAGTTCTTTGTATATATTTTTATTCATATGTTCACACTAATCATCACTGTCACTGGCCAAAGAGGAGGATGATTTTTTGTCTCCGGAGACTTGAATTCATCAATGACATTATCCATTACACCATCAAATTCGGCGTTTTCTTCTCTTCTTTAATTACGTGTTCAACACAACGTTGCCATGCTGCTGGAGTAATTTTACTTATTGCCTCATCTAACAGGACCTTTATTTAGTTCGGCCATTTATAAAGTTTTATTTTTGGCAGCAACATGGCCTTTTACTTGATTATGATTTCTATCGGATTTAATTCACAATGATATGGGGGCAATCTTTATTTTTGTATTGTGCCATTTTGTCACACATATATGCTATTATATACTTATGCCATATACACGTATTGACAAACGACTAAACTTCACTTGTTGGCATAAACTAAATTTCCCAAAATGTTTGTTACACCTGAATTTCATCCATGTTTCTTTTTCTGTAGGGCTGTCGCGTAAAATTACGAAATAACAAGGTAATATGCATGTTATTTGAGTGATTCTAGTTAAATATGCTGCAATAGGAATTGTTAATAAATAGTTAGCAAGTAAAAGGCTATAATCATGTAAACAATAGAAGATTCGTAAAACGTGAGTTGTGATAACCCTAAATTGGTTTGTTAACCTCTATTCTTTATCGAGTTTGGCTTAGGTATAGGCATAAACTTAAAGAAATTCTTGCCTAAAACTCCACAATGACGAAAATTTTGAAGGAAGGACCAAATTGATGAAATTAAAGGTTGTGTGTTAGTCTTGAACGCCATCATACTTAAAAACCGTCTAAGTGCGAACTGGACCTATGACTATTAGTTATAGTCATAGGTCCAGTTCGCACTTAGGCGCACTTAGATGGCCAGTGACAGTGATGACATACGGTGGGTTATAGTCTATAACCCACCGTATGTCATACGGTGGGTTCCGTACTACCATAAATATAAAATATAGATAACAAAGTGTATTTGGTTTCATTTATTCAGGATCCTTAAGGGGAGTTTGTTTTACACTTTCTATTATTTATTGTTATGCTTTTGAGTCACCGACATAGCCCACCGAATTAGCATGCTGAAGTGGCAGTCGGCCGGCCATATCACCCGAAGAACTGATAACCGATGGGGTAGAAGAGTTCTTGAGTGGAGACCGCGGATCGGTAAACGTAGTGTAGGACGTCCTCAGACTCGGTGGAGCGATAATCTTCGCAGGGCGGCTGGCAAGAGCTGGATGAGAGTAGCCGAGGACCGTGCTCAGTGGCGTGCAATGGGAGAGGCCTATGTCCAGCAGTGGACAATCGTAGGCCGATGATGATGATGCTTTTGAGACTACACAATAATATTACCAAGTTTGACATTTGTACGCATTACAATTACTGTCGTAAGTATTCTTATTTCTTGGGCAATAAGCTGTTGTTTGTAACCCATTCAGTTATACATCGAGACAAAAAGCCGGACAGACAGACCAGACAGACTTAGACTTTGATACCCTTCGAGTAAGGAACCCTAAAAAAAGAGGTGATTGAATGGAAAGTCTCCAAAAAGCTAGTAAAACCAGTTTGACGATAAAAGCACCGAATCATAACGTAAACGTACTTAGTGTCAGTTGATGGACGTTGCACAATGTAAATAGTTTACCAAGCTAACAACCTACACACAATGGACTCACGCAGACAAGTTATATTGTGTATTATCGGACTATCACACCGACTTGACGTGAGCGGAACTCTCAATCATAAACAATTTTAATTCAAAAATGTTGTATAAGAAAAAAAAACACCGGCCACGTGGTAGGCGTCTCTCGCATCGAGTTTCGTACATAATACTTAATAAATAAAAAAAGTAAAAAATGTTTATTCAAGTGTAAAAACAATTCTTCAGAGGGCCCGTGGATGCGAATGGCGAGAGACCGCTAAATATGGCGTGTTGGAGAAAAGGCCTATACTCCCAGCACAGGCAGCCATGTTGATGATAATTGTCTTCTTTCGGCAACATCGAATTAATTTCTTTCATTCAGTACGCGAGCCTTAGCGGGAGTCCAACTACAACAATTGGACTATAAATTGTCACATAAAAACTTTTATTATAAAAATATAACCTTAAAAATCACATTTGTAAAAGACGTTGTAGTAATAGTACATCTTAAGTACATACTTAGGGATCTTTTAGGTAGAACAGCTTAAAAATATTTGTCTTTATTCACATTGCCACAGAACCAAAAAGACGAGACAAAAGCATACCGATTTAGTGCTTTTCTAGTAATGCTATGGACAAGATAAGAGATGGAGCGTTCACATGTACGCCCTTAAGTCTCTACATGGTGTTCAACTACAGATCGATATACGTCAAATGCCTCTAAAAAAATAAATCATATTATGAAATCACTCTACAGCTCTGACGTGTTCAAGTTACATAACGTCCATTACAGGGCTCTATTATCTGTAATAGCTACAAGTGGGTTCTGTAAAATGATAGTGTTAGTGCACAGAGCGTTGCATAAGGTCGACACAGGTGGGCGACTGCAGCGTGTGCTGCCGTCAAGGTCCCTGCATCCACAGCCAATTGCATGCTTGAATCTTACAGTATTCACAAAACAGAAAAAGCTCAGAAGATTAGCTACAGTGGTAGTTATTGTATGCAGTTATTTAATTATCTATTCAGGCTATGCCCAAAAGCACAGTTAAGCGAAAGGACAGAGGTAGTGATCCTTCTTAGAGTTATTCACATCACCCCGTTTGAAATTAGATTTGGACGATATAAATTCATAGATTTCCAGTTAATGGCGAGTAAAATAAATTAAAAGGCCTGCGCAGAATTTCGATAGGTTTTTTAAAATTGTCCTTAGCACGGGTTAGTGCATTAAAAATAAAAATAGTATAATCATGTGATATCATTGAATGAACCATTTGAAAAAAGTTTCATTCGAAAACCTCAAACCTTGAAGATTCTATGTCAATTCAAAGAACCTATTGCAATAAAACGGCAATTTCATACTTTAACCCCTAATACATCTAATAGCTGCATGAATTTGTCAGGGCCTGATAAGATGTTTATGGAAATATGTTATTTTGAAATGTAAGTATGTATCAATATTCATAATTGCACCAACTACCCATCTCATTTTTCCTTCAGCAACTCTCCTTTGTACGTTTTCTGGAAGATATTGCTCTAAGCAATAAGGCCGCCAATTGTACTGTATCTTTAAAAATATTTTGTTTGTTTTTTCCTGGTGCACAATAAAGAATATTCTGATCTTATCTGATGTTATGTTTTAAAATGGTAAAAAAATATTTTTTATTTATGCAAACACTATTTTTGAGTTAGCAATTTTTTCTAGGGTAACTTGTAAATCAAATACCTAATCAATATTTTTGCGCCGGCTATTACTTATAGTAGTAGTAGCCGACCGGAAACACAGACCCTAACCTGGAACCTTAAAAACCAGGAACCTACCTAAAGTTTTCACATTAGTAAGAGTCTTACAAGTCACCAAGTTCGTAGAAAATACAAAAAATCGACATGTTTTTTTTTCCTTTTTACGAATATGCTGTGTACTTTTTGGGACAACATGGTAACCTGCACTACCTACTATACACGAGAAGTTTTACATTAAGGCTGCTCCACAAGGAGCAATTCCTATACAGATATAGTTTGATGAAATATTATTAATACCCATATAGTTTGATGAAATATGAAATATATTAATGCACCTAGTTAAAAGTTGCCACCAAAAAATATATTTAATCAAAAAGCTTTCTAATTTGCAAAGGGTATGTTACGACGCATCATTGTTTATCAAAGTAGGGTATCGCCTCAACTATCTGAGTGACACTTCGGAGTATGAAATTCTACCCGACTCTGTATTATGTCTCATCTCAAGCATTCCGCCTAGGCTGTTCTTATTATTAGTGGCAAGGCTTGATCACAGGACGGTCAGATTATGATTAATCCATTGATGATTTGAAGTTCCCTACCATAAAACTGTGATTAAATTCAAGACAGTGCTGGCGTTATTGAATTACTGCGATGGCTCAATATTTTTTTACATTCGATTCCTCCCCTTCTCGGGTCTAGTTTTGTGGTCTCGGATCACGAAGGTAGAAATTGTGGAGATCATACAGCATCGCCTTCTCGGTCTTTTTCATGGCTGTACAAATATACACATAAAACCTTATTTAATCTATGCCAGATGATTTCAGATCCATAGTCTGAAAAATAAGCGGTGGTAGTGCATAAGTAGAACGCTCGCCTTACAGTCGGCAGGTAGTGTGTTCGAATCCTGGCATGTACAATGTCTAGGTTACGTATACGGTGACGTATTAAGTTACGTATGTATGTGAATATGTAGTAGCAATACCGTTCGTTAAGTTGAAGGAAGACATCGTAAGGAAACCCTAGCGTCTGACATGTTCACACCTTAGCCCAAGTCTTAGCGCTTGCAACTTAAATGGCTCAACAACGAGGCTAAGTTCGGTAATCTTGGGTCTAATAATTATCTGGCGTTCATACCCTAAAACATTGTGTGTTGCGTACAGAAAGGGCCGGGTTTCTGTTAGCAGCGCCGGGCTAACTTTAGCCGCCCTAGATTTCGTATCCTCGGGAGCTGCGATCACGGCTTGACCTGATTTCGCAGAGCGACCCGCGCACGGACACTCGACTGATTGATCAATCAATATGGACTGATAACCCAACGATGAACCGAAGTCGAATAGCTATGTAGAGTCGAAAATATGCGTTGGACCTATTCATCCACGGAACGTTTTACGATCGAAGACGATGCTTTTGTACTACAGCTCATTTTAATTACGTTGTAGACAACGGTCAATCGAGATCGTAACTGTTTCCTCCACATCACCAGAGTCAATGCTAATTTTATCGCGTACAGATAATATAATGATTTGTTTTTAAACGCGATAAAATTCACATTTTAATAATTTAACTTGTGAAGTCATGTTACTCACATAGCTGGTTGACGGAATTTTATTACCTAGGTACATCGGTTGCTATTCCAACCAAACGTTGAGTGTTATGTAATTAAGAATCGTTTTCAATACATAATGCTTTGATAAATTGTCATCCCCTTGATTCCCTAGCAAATTTTAATATGCATTTGAAAATATAAAACAATACATTAAAAATACGGTATTTTGTAAAACATGTCAAATACATATCATAAACTTAACAGGTCTAATCGCGATTATGGCATCTGCAACGTTGTCTAAACGTCGGATATTAAGGAAATTAACTTTCGTGCATTATTTATCGCACTTAAAAATACAGGTTTCCGATAATAACTTATAATATTTGAAGTAATTAGTTTGCTCATTAATTTTATGCATAGTAATAAAAATTTTCAGTTAAAAGTATATTTAAAGACGATTGTCTTTAAATATACTTTTAACTGAAAATATCGTCTATTATCTTTAAATTGAATAGTGATTGACGAGATCCAGATCTTGACACAATACCACACTACCACTGAGCTAACAAGTTAAATAAAAAAATGTTTTTTTTAAACTCAAGATCTAACATGTTTGGTAACTTTTATGTTCAAATGTACCTATTGTTCTGTTATTGAATTGGTCAAGCATCCACGTGCGGCGCGCGGCAGAGAGCCCTTGGTGCGCGCGGCGCGTGTCTCAATGCGCGGGCGCATGGTCCCGCGGGCGCGCACAAAAGGTAACCCGAGGAGCCTGTACCTGCGACATCGCTGCTGACCACATTCAATAGAGGGAGACCCCTGCTTGTCCCTGATCTCAGTAGACATAACTACCTTCGCTTACCTGCAATATTTTTATGTGCAATTACAAGGGAACATTGGCATAACACATAGAACATATCCAAATACGACATCAAAAATTATACATGCCCACGCAATTTATATGTTGTTCAGAACATTAAGAGTATGTCTTGTAAGGTCATATTATATGGCCAAATGTTCTCATCAAACAAGCTACAATTTAGGCGCATTGTTCTATTGTGCGAGTCACAGAGCCAATGCTCTTGACCAGATAGTGATCACTCTATTGAATTTAACAAGTCTCACAAACTTAATGTTCCATGGGTATCTATGGAGGATAATTAAGAAAGGTAATTTGAAGTGGGGCAGCGAGAAGAACTAAATAATCCTTAGAAAATTGGAATTAGCCTTGATTTGAAATATAAATTGTGTAGAATTTAATTACGGCCTAGCAGGGGTTTTGAGTAAAGCATTTTTAAAACAACTCATGCTCCTATGGTATCCAAGAACTGAGGCTATAACATTTTATTTTCTACTCACTGGATTTTTCTTTAAATGGTGTATCAATAATATCTTGGAATCTTTCTTATCTAAAGCCATTCAATATACCATTTCTCAATTTAACCTTTTTTATAAAGATCTTTACAGGAAACTGTCCTTTTGGTTATGTTTGGCATTGTTAAGTGTCCCTGGTGACTAAGAACAGACACAGTAGGTAATCTAGATGCCAGCTGCATACAGAAACTGGTATAGCAGGCAGCTGGGTCAGTAAAATATGTAGATAGTTACTATAAAGTTTAATTAATTAGGTAATTTATGCTCAATTTATGTTTTTTTTGGATGGACACAATGAAATATTACAGAAGTATTTCATAACAATAATTGGATTTGCTGGCAGATTGGCTGGCTGATTTGCTTTCCGTTTATAAGTGTTATGTGAAAATGTTACTTTTAATTTTTTACAATAAGAAATTCTAAGTTAAGTTTTTATGCATTTTGCCCAACTGGTACACCATTTGACTCTAGTATTCATATTACATTTAAAAATTTGAACCTTAAATTTACCATTTTCACAGTATTGATCCTTAAGAATTTATATGTTTGCTTAAGTACAATCTTGTAATAAAGGTGCAATGCTCCTCCGAGAGCATCAAACTCCTTCATCTTATCTTTGAAACAATGAACTATTCTGTGTGAAAAAACCTGATGACAAGCATTATCTATCACACCAAAACAAGTACTTAAGTATATATATACTTTAATTAATGTGTTTATTGTTTACCTAATCTGCTATGAAAAGATTATTACACAGAGGTAAAAATATAAATAATTAGACATTATGTTTCATAACGATTAGTAATTAAGATGTAAAACAAAAACACAAACACATGATTTTTATACGAAAAGAAATATTAAATATTATTATGTACCAATTCCTTGTTTGTATTGACAACCTCGAAAAGCATGATAGCCGATTTGATTGGCAATCTCCGATAGAAGAATATTTGTACTGGTTATAAGTAGAAGATAAACTTGTGATATACGTAGGTAAAGTAAATGTGACTTAATTTGTTTTTTTCTTAAATTCTACAATTTTCTCTATCATCACCATCATTATCAGTCTCCGAGCCTCCGTCATGGTTTTCGAAGCTTCTCTACAGTAGCCTAAAAATCGTAGTACAGTGCTATTAAATTGCAAGTCTGTTCAAAACAATCAATATTATTGTAAACAGTCAAAGCTGCGCCATCGCCAGAGCGAACGTACACATGACGTACTACACCCACACCCGAAAAAATCGATACTTATTACAAGGGAACACATTCTACAACATCAATCAGACTTTTAAACCAAGCAGGCCATAGAATCATCAGAGGATTTATCCACTAACAAAAGCTAACGGAGGAAAGTAGAGGGCTACGCATATAGCATACCTTTCTCTTCCTGCCTTTGTAGACCATCGCAAAAGCTCCATGACCTATGATGTCCTGTTTCGTGAATTCGTATTCACCAACGTGGATCACCTCCATCTTCACTAGCTTTCCTTTAACCACAGACATTTCACAGTTATTATTTATTTACAGTCTTAGGAATTACGGACAACAAAGATCAATACTACAAATTTGGATCGGAGTACTCAATAATGGGAACTTGACTAATCGCTACATTCTGGTTATCGTCACAGTCACAAATATGCTTTTAATCACTTCCTAGTCTCCATTTATTATTTTCTAGCTATTATTTCACTGCCACTGACGAATCATTATTCCTGTCCGATACCGTATCACAGAATGAATGAATGAATGCAAAATGTTTGGAAGTGATTCTATTTTGTGTTGATTTTGCGAAAGCAGATGATTGTGTTGCCAGTAGTAAAAACTGAATCCGAAGCTGTCGGATGCGTTCCGAAGCTAAATTAATAGTTCTCGGTCTGTAGGTTTAACAAAACATCACATTTCAGCTAAAGTGAACTCAAAAAGATTATGGAGGTGAACTGGCGTAAAATATTTGTCCTATAGAGTTACAATTTTAAACAAAATGTAAAAAAATTGGTCGAGGCTAAAGATAGAAAGAGTCATTTAAAAAAAGTAGGTCCATATAGTTTTTATACTTTCAGGACGCATTGTACTATATTTTCATTGTTGCCAGTGAAAAAAAAACACATATTTTTTTAAAGTTTTGGATTCATTTATTGTGCCTAACCAGAAATGTGATCAGTGATGAACCGTTTATAAACAAAAAACCGTACTGATATTCAGATTTAAGTTGTCTTTCACGGTAGATGTAGATACTATGATAATATGTTGGTTTTATCTTACAATGAGGGATGGGCTAATAATGACATCCACAAACAAATGGTAACTACACTGGTAAGGTAGTGGGTAGTGCCATCTAGCGTATAACAGCGAAACGTAGGTACAGTCGACTTCAAGTCATTTATTTCCATGCTTCTTCGTTTTACACCACGAGTGACCGTTTATTTTCCTTTCGTTGTCTGACGCTCAGTCTCGTGTTGCCTAGATGTATACATTTTACGGTGGATCCTGTGTTTTTTATATATCTGCCTTCAATTTCATTATGTAGGTACTTATCGTTTACATCCCTGGTATAAGATGCTTAGGAATTACATTTCTATTGAACTTATAGTAAAAGAAGTAAATTTTTACACAAGAAGTTATTTTATTCATACATAAACAAAAAAATTAAAGACACCACTTCTTATTTTTATTCCATAAATAATTGTAACATAGGTCATGCATGATATAAAAATAACAAGAGGCAAATAAACTCTTTAATCTGATCACAACAGTCTTCAATGATGTTTCTGATTAGCAAAATTCAAAAGGTAGTTACATCTATCTTTTTTGATCACCAAGATCTTCAATGCTGTCTTCATCAATCTGAAAGTCAATAAATATGTTAAGATTGTTTTACACTAGATGCTATTAAGCATGCTGTTTTGCTTGCACAATATTTTTGGTAATTATAATGAGTTTACTTTTGATATATGGTCTAAGGGTTGAATACATCATTAAGGACATTTGAAATATATTTTGTATTCCTATATAATAGAAATATCTTTATTGAGAAATTCAATTTGCCACAGTTATTTATGAAGCCCTTGCTCTCGAACTAGGATAACCTGTGCGTCAAGAGCAAGTGTCTTCCCTTAACTAAGTGTAACAATCAGGTGCAAATTAGTGCTAAACAATTTACCAGACAAAAAAGTAAAACAAAGAGTTATAAATTTTATACAAAGCAAAAACAGAGAAACTTGCTAGAGCTTACTAGGACATTTCAAAAAGACATAGTGATTAAAAATGAATGAAATGATTAGTTAAAATGAATGAGAAGATTATTATTATGTTGTATGCAATAGTGTGTATGTGTGTGTGTGTGCAGTGCTGCAAACTCTACTGATTTATCAGGAGATCTCCTGATTTTAGGCACTGTCTCCTGATCTACCGTTTTATTTGTAGAATTGAGTAAAATCTGAATTTTGACAAGTAGCCACTACATTTCAGCATATTCCACCTTTGTTAACTAACTAGCTAACACTAACACAATCTCAATGGCTAGTTCTACGAAAAAAAGAAGTATTCGCAACATGTTTTTTTGTGTACTTGTTGGAAGTGTGCATAGCCATTGGAGATTTTCTTTTGATACTCTGGCCAAAACAGAACCATTTTTTTTAGTTAATGGCAACTCAAATTACTCACTTCAATGTCAGGCTTAAAAGGGCTTGTACCCAGAGCCGTTAAACCAATTAAAAAAAAAAAACTTCAATGTCAACTGTCAAAAGCGTCAAAAGTCTTGACTTGAGTGTCAAAAGGTTTTTTTTTTGTTATTTTATGGTCTGGTAACACAATCTTTAAGTCATATCTTTATTGAATAAAAAAGCAATGTGTTTTTGTGTTGTATTTTTCTGCTTCACTAACTTAATTTACTTAATTTAAAGTCATAATTGATCAAAAAGGTATTTTTTTGTTTTCTCCCGATTTTTTTTGGCGTCTCCTGATTTTTTCTTCAAAATCTCCTTTTCTTGCTGGTGGGGTTCGCAGCACTGTGTGTGTGTATTTGGAAGCCCATCGTACAATGGTAATATTTTTTTAGGTTAATAGTGATATTTAGGAAATAATTGTTGATATTAGTAGTTATACAGGGTGTCTCATTCAAATCGGTCAGTATGGGAAAGTCTGAAACTATAAGACATACGAAGATCTGTTCTGAGGAACCATGTCATCGATTTTAATAACAAAAAAAACTACATTCATACATTTTAAAAATCATCTGTACTCCGTTCGGGAATCGAACCCGGTTGTTTAAAAAAAAAAAAACTTCTATTAATCAAACACTAACAATCAATTGAAAAGCCCACTTAAAATAAGTATATAGATACTTATTTAAAGATTAAGATCGTTACCTAAACGTATTGAATATTGTATTGAAAAAGGCGGCGGTCACTTCGAGCACCTACTAAAATAAATTAAAGTATGTGAAAAGAATGCATTTTATTCATTTTAGACATCATGTTTCATACAGACATTTACTGCTTAAGACCTACACAATCGATATCTAAATAGAAATAGTGTAGGTTTTTTTTTTCAAAACCACCGGGTTCGATTCCCGAACGGAGTACAGATGTTTTTTAAAATGTATGAATGCAGTTTTTCTTGTTATTAAAATCGATGACATGGTTCCTCAGAACAGATCTTCGTATGTCTTATAATTTCAGACTTTCCCATACTGACCGATTTGAATGAGACACCCTGTATATGTATATATATTTTTATTGCATACGAGTCCACGTATGGAGTTTACAATTGTTTTTTTTTTATTTTATAGTGAGCAAAAGTGCTTCAGTTTCCTCATAATTAAGTGGATATAGCCAGTCTTTGATTATTTTCTTGATTATAAAATTTGTGTGTTTCTTTATTGGGCCTAAAGCATTAAGTGTGTTATAAAATCGAGGTGCCAAAAAGTTATACTGAGGTTTTGGTAAAAGGAACCGGACAGCGGTCAACTCTTGTATGTGTTTTTGGGAGGAATGGAACTACAGTCTTATGATACCTTCTGACGGATTAATAAATAAAAAGTTTTCTCACTGTAAGAACTCTAGACTTATCATAAATATCAGTAGTGGGATGTCGAAACGGCATGGACAAAAGAGTTTTCAAAACCGCCCGTTGCGCCCTTTCTGCCTCTATAAGATAGGATTTTGAGGCTCCTCCCCAAGCGCAGATGCAATAGCTTATTATACATTCACCCAGTGCCTTGTAGGTCTGTATCAAAAGTTTGTGGCTCGCAACTTGTCGTAGGTCTTTAAAAATGTAAATTAACTTTCGAACTTGCTTAGTGACTGCAGAGATGTGAGGACCCCAACTAAGTCTGTCATCTATAGTAACCCCAAGATACTTGATGCTCGAAACCCTGGTCAGAGTTTCACAGTGACATTTGTGTGAGTTTGAGTGACATAAGCTGTTGCGGTTGCATGGATATGTGTGTATAGTCAATTCAAATTTATCAGGGTTGTTTGCACAGGTTATGCCAAAACAGAAGAACTTTGTTTTGTTTACATTCAATGTCAAGAGACTGTTCTCAAGCCAAGCGGAAACAGTACTCATACCACTTTCGGCTTGTTGGCGCACCCTTTCCCAGGTTTTAGCATATGCCTTTTGATATATTTTGTTATACCAAATTTTCGACTAAATAGGGGATGTATTAGCAAAAGGGAAGATAAAAAGTACCCGGAACTGGAGTGCATGCATGTAACGACTTATGAACATTGATAAAGCGAAGGTGATCTGTCAGGATTGTGGCAAGTGGCAGTCTCTGGTTTCTGCCTACCCCTCTGGGATGCAGGCGTGAGGTTATGTAGGTATGTATGTTTTTTCTATCTTAAATATAGTACAGTATAAGAAGCACAATCTGCCTTGAATGTTCGCTATATATTTTGTTATCTATCAATTAAACCCTCAGACCACATTTACCATAAGTAGACTCATTTTATTACAATCACTAAAATATTAAAGTGTGTAAGCAAGACAGCAAGCTCCACATAATAACAGCTTTAAGCAGGAAGTAACATACCTCTGGCCACTTTTCTGGTATAATGTCAAAGAGGTCATCCTTCACATCACCTTGTATTACAATTTCATCATCGCCAGTTACTGATGAACCACAAGCAAATTTTGTGCCAAAGAACTTTGCAGCTACTTTCAAATCAATATCTGAAAACACAAAATGGAAAATGTTAAACTTTTACTAAACTGAATAAAAGGGACTTCTACAACATGCACAACATCTCCCAAAAACTGTTACACAATACAACCACTTTTCTATGCGTAAATATTGTTGTTGCTGGTTGTTTTGATTCACCCTTCTTCCTTTTAAAAAGCTATGTTTAGTGCATTTAAAATAGATTGTTCTGTGTATTTGTTTCATAAGGACAAGTTTTTATAAGATCCATGATCTGGAGTAAGTGGCTTATACTATTTTAATTATCTTTATTTTGTATTATTCCTGTTTACTTTTCATAGTTAACAAGCATGTTTATTTGTATATTATTTTTTGTTTATTATGTAGGTTTCCTATAACATTCTAATACATCTATTCCAGATACATTTGCAGCAACAGATATACACTGCAACTAATAATTTGTAATAATTTGAACCTCTGAGGATGAAATGTTATAAAAGCCATTTTTGCTGAAAATTGACTTTGATTATACTTACTATTTTTATTTTTAATGCACTAACCCGTGCCTCTAAATAGGTTTTTAAAAATGGACTTTGAATGCACTGTTTTTCAAACAGTTTTTTCATTTCCTCAAATTTGCAAAGAAAATATCTACTACCAAGGAGTCTTTAATTCTCCTTGCTACTAGCTTGATTTTTTAACAGGTTTCACGGTTTTTTTATTAAAAAGACACTCATGGTACTTAATTTTTGTTGCAAGTCATTATCTTATGTACATGATGCCTTATGCTCCATATAAAATATTTATTACAATTCAGCTTTTTAGTACAGTTAGTACATCTTATGCTGTAATTGCCATTGTGTGCACGTTTTTTGTAGTATATGCCACTCTAACTTCTAAACTAGCAAAGATATGAATTAAAATTTGCATTTGCATGTATTTCCTGCTGTACAGGCAATAAATATTCTATCTATAAAACTCATTAAAGTTTTGGTATAGCTATAACCATACAGCATTTAAAATAAAACAAATCAAAGCATTTCTTTTTAGTTCTTGCTCTTTTGTAAAATTCGTAAAATGGTTTCAAATACAGTTCTTCCACAAGGATTTGATATGTGTTTGCTTAATTGTTTTGTTCTGTAGTGTTCTCATGTTTTTTTATTCTTATTAGAATGTCAAAATAATAATAAGTTCATTACCAAATGTGCTAAGCCCAGATACAACAGTGACAGATTTTTTCTTTCCACGCGGTGCTCTTGAAACCTGCACGAGCTTGGGTACATCCTCTTTCTTCTTTGATTTGAGCATCCCCTTGCCTCCGCGTTTCTGACGCTTTTTCTCCTCCTCACCACCAGCATTCTCTTCTTCATCTGTTGATTTGATAGTCACAGAGACAGTAACTAGTTAGTTGTAATAGGGTTATAACCCTAGTTCAACCTGACGGAAATATCTAAGCACCTTAGGGACCAGGGAGAAATTACACGGGACAATGAACGTTGCAATGTTTTAAGTTCACTTGTATGCAATCTTGTTGGGTGTGCTTGTTGAAAGTATCACATATGTGAAAACCAGATTAACTACAAGAAGTATAAGTCATCCATTCATAAAATTTAGGTACTGTCTTGGATGTATCCTAACCTCACTTTAATATCTCCCTAACCCAATGACAGAATTTACTTACCGACTTTCACTTTCTCAAATTCCGTAGGCAAATTCTTTTCTAGCCACTGTTTACATTTATCGTATTCAGGATAGTATTCACAATACTCAATTGGCATTGAACAGTTGCCGCAGTACTGCACTTTTATTGGGTAATTTATCCCTTCACGAGGACCCATAGAAAGATCCCGGTCCGCCATAGTTTTAAGTTAAATAAATCATCAACTAATAAGGTGTTGTTTGTGAGCATTAGTTTTGTAAGTAACACAATACGAGTAATTAGAAAAAATATTTCGTTCGCCCTCGCCAACACAAATTATACAGCTCGCCAACGAACCGACAGAACCACAGAACACCTACTCGTCAACAGTGTTGCCAAGCCTATCCTTAATTTTCACAAATCTAGCCAAAGGCCATTAATCATAGCCAGCTAATCATTCATTCTCATTCATTAGACGAGCGGTTTTTTTAGACAATTTTTATGTAGCCTATAATAAACGCCCCATTGCAGTGCACAGGCCTTCTCTCCGAGGAATATTTTGGAAAAATAGACGCCCCACATTGGCTGTATTTCTGGCGCATCTCCTGCGCCTATAATTTCGAAATACAAAAACATTAAAACGTGGCTATACAGAATTGTGTACCTATTTAAACCCAATGTCTTTGTTTTCTCATAATAAAACATTCCCCATGCGGGGAGTGACGGGAAGGCAGGATTTGTTAAATTTCAGACGCGCCATGAGCATCTTTAGAATCTGTATTATAAGAATGTTCTTATACTACAGATTCTAAAGGTGCTCGTACATGGGGTTACCTTTTTGTTGTATGTACTGGTTTTGGCATTGTTATGTGTATAATGTATCTTCTATTGAAACTCCTGGTGAATAGTAAAATTACGAAGCCGTAAATATGGACTAAATCGAAATTTATGTTTTCTCTCTGATACTGCATCTGTCCCGTGCCGCAGCAGTGGGGACATACAAGGGTTGATAACGATAACGACTGCATCTGTAATCGCTAAAACGCAGAGCACGTCTTGATTGTCTGAGCTGATGATAATGACACAAAAGGTTTTGTTTTGAACACAAACAATATCTTATATAGCAGTAAACGGATTGTATATGGGAACAAATGTTATTGTTTCGTGTTTTCTGTGTAATGTTTCATAAAAAACGTGTCAGAGATGCTCCTTTAGTTTCGTCAGCGAAATCACCCCGTTCCATAATATGGGCAGGGTGTTACGGCCGTATTTATAAAAAAAAATATTTCTCTATGGAACTCTTTAATGTTTTAAAACCCTATTTAGAGGCTGAAAATTTCACCCATGCCGGAATTCAAACCCGCAACCTCTGGCTATCCGTGCCAGCGCTCTTCCAACTGAGCTAATGGGCGATTCACCGGCATCAGTGAAATTTCGAACCTCTTTACAATGCTCTGAATTACGTATAATTGTATGAGAGTTAATGATTCTATTGGTGTTGTATAGTTTTAAGTTAGCCTTTTAGTATTAAATAGGTATAAGTAACTGTGTCTAAACTAATTGTATTAAAAATACATTCATGACACTCTTATTCTGTTTTAGTGCATAAAAATAATTAAGTACTTGTTTTTCCTATACGTAAGCTACTTAATAAAATTGCTTTGCCCTTACAGGGCTCATGTTGCGCACTATTATACCTATATGTTAAGACCTATTCTGTACCACATGAAGCAATAAACGAACTTGAACTATAGGCAGCGAATAGGTTTTTAAAATGGTCGTTAGCACGGGTTAGTGCATTAAAAATAATATATAACTCTTTAATGTGTTAGTAAATCTTTTATTTGTAAAATATTGGTTTAATTCTCAGAGTGATGTGTATTCTCCACGAGATGAAATCTCCTCCACAGATTATTTGGAGAGTATTCTAAGAACTCTTGTGTTTTTATAAATAAGACCGTTAATGTTCTCAAAGAATGATGTCGCATGTTAGAACTGTAAAGAACTAATTGGGAAGAAGTGCGAATTAATTTACATATGATTCAGTTCAGTTCAGTTCAATTCAGTAGTAAAAATATTAAAACTAGCTTTTCTTGCTAATGTATAAAAGCCCAGGCATACTGGGTACATCAATAGATAGCTGCGCGGTACCTACTCGAGCTAGAGATTAATCGCCAGCTACAATTTTCGGTGCTTTCACCCTCTGAGATAGACTGCTTCTAAAGTGGCAACATTGAGTAAATCCATAAAAAAATATTTATGCTGTCATCACCCCACAGACGACAAACCCACAGACCTATTTCATTCCTCATTGGACAAACCGCTGTCAAGCTCAGAATAATAATTATTCTGAGCTGTCAAGTCTAATGTTGCCAGATGAGGCGGCTTATCGTCATTTGGGCTATCTCGGAAGGTGAAATAATGGCAACCTAAAATTGCAATCTGCCACCTGTAGGTAACTAATAATAATTGGACTAACAATAACTTTCAGCGTGTTTGGGCTGCTATGTAAAACATAACAAATAATGTGTTTTTACGTAATCGTGTTTTTATCAATTTAATGTGATTTCTCATGGCGGAGCCTGTAAGGATTTGATGGATAATATAATTATATGTCACCATCAACTGGTTAAATTAGCCGTTGAATTAACTACCTAGGACGTTCATTAAGTGGTGGCATCCAATTATATCCAATCCAATTAATAGCAGAGGGTCATTCAGCTGTGTGATTAAACAAAAGATTAAATAACCTGGCTGAAGGTGGCTAGCCAAGAAATCAGTACTAGAGGGCGCGTTTGCGTTGTTCAAGATACACTTTACCCGTGCAATGCAACATTGACCGTAATTTACTTCTGTAACTGCTCCGGCACTGCGGGATGTGTAGCCCATTCACCTTTCAAAAACCAAATGTAGGTAACTATTTTCACCTTCGCAACTTGGGCTTGATCGGCACCACGGGCGACCAGTCACAGCCGCTACGGCTCGCACGAATGCTTGCTCTTTATTACAGTGAGCAGGGCTGCTCTCCCTCCGCACCTCTGGCTTTTTATATATCCTCTAGGCAGTGAACCAGAACCACTGCGTGGAAATTTTCAAACCATTAAACGTCTCAGCAACTGAATCCAGAGTGCGCCAATCCTGTATTTAAGCCATTTAACCTATTGACTTTACGCCAGAAAAAGAATAGTTGAATTTAAAAATTGCCTTTTTTGCGACTTAATCCATTTCATTTTTTTTTTTAGTTAATGGCAACTCAAATTGGTCCTAATTTGGACGACTATTTCTGCCATCCATTTCATTTCTACACAATGTAGTCTTTGTCCCTGTTCTTCTTTTCTGTCAAAAATGCCTTTTTAACAACTACTTTACTCCATCAGTTTAGTTTGAAACAAATATAATGGACAGCCTACAGACGTCGGTGAAAAAATCAGCTTTGACGCCAACGACGAGCGCTGGCACGGTTAGCCAGAGGTCGCGGGTTCGAGTCCCGGTATGGGTGGAATTTTTAGCCTCTAATTTGGTGTATAGGTATATATTTTTAGCTTTGTAAATAAATGTACTGAGTATAGTCTGTTCCTCGTACTTCAGTTTTATTCAAACGCTAGGCTTCCCCCCTTCAACAATATTAAGACCCTCGATCAGAGTGTTCAAGCTTCAAACAAAAAAATGAGTAATAGATAATATTATTACGCTATAAAATCGCGAATCACTGCCATTTCATTATGTGTTCTCGTAAGACGTGTATTTTTAATCAAGTAGCATAACAATCAGCTATTTCTCAAACTTAGATGGAGATGGCGCCCCACGACAATTTTGGTTCAAGTAGTTTTTGTAGTTTCAGGAGAGATGGCGTTATAAATTTAGTTCATATCCTGGAAATAGATGTCACTAAAGATAAAGTGATTTCAGATAATAAGGATGCCACACCTAAGTCCTTTGCCTGAAATAAATCATATTTAGGTTCGTGCATGAACGGGGCTGTTAAAACTACTTTTATACAGTTAAATATTTTTTAAAACAATAATAATCTTACAAAAATTAAATAGGTATTTTTTTTTTTTTAGTTCGCTAAGGGATTTCTTTAAAGAAACTAACATCTTAACAGTTGCAAGTCAATACATTTATGAAAACATTATGTATGTTAGAAAAAATCTCAGCAATGGGCGTTTTTCCTCACAGATAAATTCTGTGGCAATAACTGTCAAATTCGGTCTATTATCTGTGGTTTCCTTACAAACCATAGAGCAGTGCACGGAGTTTGACAGTGGTTCCAACTATATTTGACATAAGGAAAAATACCCATTACGGAAATATTGATAGCAATCATAATAAAAAAATAAATTTAAATAAACATAAATTGTCCTTTCCACGGTTTGCAAAAGTGAATTACACGATTTGCAAAAGTTAATAATTACATCCTTTATGGGGCACTGTATACAGTTCTATAATAAGTTCTATTCGATTTACAGCCGATGCCCGTGTTAAGCATACTTTGTGCAAAAAAGCATATTATAACATGAATGATTATTTGGAAGATACAATTTATGATTTGGACTCAAGAGAGTAGGGAAGTGCTATTATTCCTGCGAAGTGCCGGTGTTCTGCGCTGTATTGGTAGCAAAGACACTTGCGAGAGATCTCAATTTTTAACATCAGTTGCAATTGCAACTGTTGATACCTACTGATGATGACGAGGACATTGATATTTTGTTTCACTGATATCTTATTATTCCGCACAAGATCAGGTGGGTGTTAGATTATGAAACATTTAAGTGAATAAACATTTTGATTCATACGTTAACATTTTAATTTTGCATATTTCGTAAAAAGTTGGCATATTTTCGACATCGATCTCGCACATTTTGTAGTTTCTGAGTTGGCAACACTGAACCTAACCTAGCAAAACAATGGTAGCCGAGCCGACTAGCCGTGGCGTCTGCGCTCGTAAAAGTAAATAAATCTTTTCTTTGCGTCTGCGCTGTATACATTTGGCTCCTGTTTTATTTAGTTTTTGGATTGCTGTTTTCCGTTGAGTTGAGCTATTGTTCCTCCGGCTATTACATCCAGAAATTGCGTTAAGAAAAAGGACTCTGTGTTGTTACAGATACAAGGAATTTGAAAGTCGACGGTGGCTGTGCACTCCCAGCACAGAATTAATAAATTTAATATCTCAGATGCAAGACATCATTGACCTCATTTTGAAAAAGAGAATTTAAATAAACCAAATTCAAAAGAAGTCATTATCATTAGAACTGCCTTGATTACACTTGTAGATTTTAATTTTATTCAGTGTGTGGAACATAAAGAAAAAGTAACCGATTATTTAATCAATACGGTGAGCAGGTTTTTTATCTTCCACTATTGTAAAAATATAAATAAGATTTTAACCGGGAGGAGGGACGTCGATGAAAATGAAAATTATAAATATCAAATAAAAGCCAAAAAATACAATCAAAAATGTTTTAAAAGAAAGAAATAAAAAATTGATTTAACTTGGAGTTTTCTTTATTTAAAAACTAGAAAATAAATCTACAAATAATCAATTTTTGAACCTATACGGGTACCTATATAGCGTATTTGCGTATAGCTATGTTTATATGGTAATGTAGTAATGAAACATGATATCAGATGGCGCTAGTTACGCATTACCGATTTTATAGTCGGAGTTTGGTCTCTATTTAGGTAATGTACTCTGTGCCCTCGATTCACTTACAGGTTTTTAAAATTGTCCTTAGCACGGGCTCGTGCATTAATATTTACTTATTTGTTGTAGTGAAATAGAGCGTAGGTACAACAGTTTTTAAAATTGATGTGATGTTGAGTTATACTTTGTTCTGTGACTGTTGTGGCCCTTCCACAGTCCACACGCCTGTTCTACACGCTCTCTCACTCTCCTACGCTGTGATACAAAAGCAAAGGTAGGTAAATGAGTTTTTTTTATGCGTTACTCTTATGGTCATTTATGGGTCAGTGACTGTATTTTTTCGTATAGTGCGTTTGAAGGCCCTAGAAAAGGTAGGATCGAACCATTGACTGTAATAAAATGAGTACGTAAACTTCTGATAAATGTGAATACGGACACGGGTTAGGTATGTCCTTGCGGCTGTAAAGCGTCCTCAGGATCAGTATTTCAGTAAACTTCAGAATGCTTAGTGCGAGTTTTTTAACTACTCGATCGCGCTAACGTAAACTCATATTTCTATGGCATCGAGGAAGCGCCACCTAGCGACAAGTATGGAATTTAAAATTGCTGAGTGCGAGTTGTAATGGTTTACGTTGAGAAGTGAACACGTTTACCAGCCAAAACACGAATAAACGCGAGTGCGAGTTGTACTGTGAAAGCGTTTTGCCAGTTCGAACGGTTAACTTACTCATAATCACTACTCGATGCTCGATTGACGCGGTAGTAAAGTTATTAGATTGGATCTGTCAAACTCGCACTAAGCACTCTGATAAATGTGGTCTCATCTGAGGCCCTTAAAAAAGTAAACGAATCAAACTAAAAGAACCAACTAGGTCCGGATAACGAAAATGTCTTGAACGTCTCCAATTTTATCGTCTATCATTTTATTTAAGTAGCCTACTTTTTTTAAGCTACTCCAACTGTCAAATGCATACATTTTTTGACACTCAGGAGTCGTCTAAATGCTTCACTCGATAGAGTGGATTGCTACGTAATAGGAGGGCATCCTAGCTATCTATCAAATTACATGATGAAAATTAAAGATGTTAAATTAAACGCTCATAAATGCGAAATTGTGCGAGCGAGACAGAATGCTCGAACAACCTTAATTCAAAAATCAGCACGTTTTCATCAGACTGTATTAAGATCGCAGGTGTATCTACACGATTCCAGTAGCATTCGAGTATAGTCATTTTAACTCACTCGGTCGAAGAGCACTAAGATGGTGGAATCCAGGCTTTATAGGTGGCATTAACCTAATTATTGAATCATTAAAGCTTATGCATGCATTGCATCACAATTTTTTGTCGCGCGAAATTTTCCGAAAAAAATTTGTGAGATATGGAAAATATGTCAAGGTGCACGCACTTGCGAAAAAAAAGCACGAAAATAGTTACATTTATCACTGCGCAATTTTATTTTTTCCGCAAAAATCTGTGAGATACTATGCAAAATGTATGAAGGTAATTCGCGCCAAATTAGTTCCGAGTATGTACCTATGTGATTTAAAATCCCACAGTGGACGCACAATAAATATGGCTTAGAAATAAAATAGTATTATTGTTATATAAAGTATGAATTGTATTGTTGGTACCGGTTAGTAGTACATATTACATACAAAATATTAGGAATTCATAAGTACATTAAAATGAAACCTTGACACATATTTATTTTCTTGCTTAAATTTAATTACAGATACTAACGAATCTGGCAGTTTACATTGGTTGAATAAGAAATAAAAATAACATTCTTCGAATACGATCTTGAAAATGAGCTTGTCATTTAAAAGTTGAATCTAACAATTAATGGAATCCTTAGGTATCACTTAATAATTTACTAAAGCAATTCATTCTACTTTGTAACAATATAATCTATAAAAACCTATTTCATTGCTTGTATAGCCTATCTTTTATTACCTATCATATAAACAAGAATGTAGCAACTTAGCTTCTGCTCAGCTTTCAAAAGTGAACATGATTGAACTCATTCAAAAATGCTTGATAAATTCATCCCACTTTTCTAAAGAGGTTTGCATATTATAAGTTACTACTTAACGGACTAGTGAGTGCTTATAGGTACTTGTAGTAAAGCGTCCAGCGGAGGTTCGCACAATCTGCCTAACATCTATTCGTTAATCAGAGACCACGTAATGTAATGATGTTTTCATGCGCTCGCTCGGCCCCCGACGGACGCTCCAACCGCTATCTGTTGAAGAAGAAGAAATACACGTATTTATCCCCACACAGAAATTATACAAGATATAGGAAAAAAAGACTAGGTACACAAAAGACAGGAGACAAATAAAATCAGTACGAAAGGGACACAGGCTATCCTTAAGTCCTAAACAGGCCTCAGGCTCAGTATTTGTTGCAGGTATATTGCCCACTGTAGCTCTGATTTTGGTGATTCACGGACCATCCCATCGAAACGGGCACAATATGATAAGTTGTGACAGTACAAAAAGTTCATATACTTGGGACACTCAGAAAGTTTTGCGAAAATACAATAAAGTGTTCTATATGAAAATATTTTTTTATTGAATCATTTCGCATTAAGTACCAGCCTCTATACAAAGTTTCATGCGTCTGAACCATTCTAAAAAACGCCTTTTCTAGACCGCGAAGACACCTCGCTTACATAATCTTTCGGCGAAAAAAACTGTATCCCTTTCATTATTTTTTAAATAAAAGGCGCTTTATGAGAAGAGTTCCTATTATAACACCCTCTAAATAGTGTTTTGGTGAAATCGAATTTGTATAAATAAGAGCTACCTACATCTCTACACAACGGCCCAGTTGTGGAGGGGCAGGATAGACAAAGAAAGAAAGCATAACATCAAATGCTCAATCAATCAAATCAATTTATTTCAACGTAAAGAACTTACATTCTCTTTGCTGAATGTCAATGTACAACGTAAAATATAAGCCGCTGCCTTCGGGCCGTAGAGTAGTGGAGAAAAAGGCAGCGGAAAAAAACTCCATTCTGACCATCTTTTCTCAAGACGTCTTAAGCCAAATACATCAGTTGCCACCTCAGGTTGCCACCTATACGTATAGGTACTTAATAAAATGTCATAATTGCCATTAACAACCCTAAATGCCAAAGCATTAGTCAAATGTCTCACAATAGTCGGGAACACATAGGTGCTGCGGCCAGACACACAAACAGCACTCGTTCGTGAGAATAACACAGTCGTTCACGAGCAGCGCTGGAACAGGAATAAAGGTTTAGTTTTTCCGCACCAGATCCTGAACGAATTTAACCGTCTAACTTTTAACTGCCCACACTAATTGATATCGCAATTGTCAGGGTTGTTTCGGATTGATATCGCAATTGTCAATTGTCATATTTTGCCTGTTTCGATGGGATGGTCCGTGAATCACAAAAATCAGAGCTACAGTGGGCAATATACCTGCAGCAAATACTGAGCCTGAGGTCTGTTTAGGACAGGATATGGTGAGCACAATTAGGCCTAATAATAAATAATCATTATGTTTTACCAGTCTGTGTATCCTAGACGTCGATAATACTGTCGTGTTTCTTGTCGGAAGCCTTGAGTTTCTGCTGCATCTGCGCCAGCATGTCCTGCATGCGACGTATCTCCTCGTCCTTCTGGAGAAGCAGCCGGTCCGTGTCTGAGATCGCTACCTCGCTGTTGTTACCCATCGAGTCGC
This sequence comes from Yponomeuta sedellus, assembly GCA_934045075.1. NCBI lineage: Eukaryota > Metazoa > Arthropoda > Insecta > Lepidoptera > Yponomeutidae > Yponomeuta > Yponomeuta sedellus. The sequence continues at coordinate 16,584,802 of OW203733.1, read as the reverse complement.
GTTTCAGCTTGCTGCGTGGGAGAGAGTCGCTTTAGCTAAGTGAAGTTAACCTAATGTAACTTTCCAGCCTGGGTAGCACGAAGGCGCGAGTCACGCGTTTTGTGGCGCTATAATGTTGAAATTTGACAATGAATGTACTGGAAAGTCGCGACTTTTGACATTTAAAACGCGCGACTCGCGTCGTCGTACTACCCGGACTGGTGTTTTTACAAAAAAGAAAATTATATCTTTCTATCGATTCAAAACTACGCGCGATATTGGATCGGTCTTTTATGAATAAGGCAATAAGTCTTGTATCAAAATTACGCCTGTATCCTGAACGCCGCTTGCCACGACCCTAAAAAACTACCTCTTTCGCCTCATTAACATTCATTAGTCGTTGCATACATTTTACCCTTCGCTAATTTAATACATCATAGGTCGACGTCGAAACGCGGGATGTGGGATAAAATTTGTGTACTCACAATGTGTACACACTTATATACCCACTTGAAATTGCAGCAAATTGTGTTTTGTTTGTCAACAAAAGAGGCGCAGGATTGATTTTATACGAAAGTCCATTGTTGATCTTCACTCTGGATTACGTATTATTATAGAAAGCTGTATTTATATTGTCTGTCTCCAAAAAATCTCCAAAATCGTTAAGAGTTACCTTTCAGTAGTTATATATATACCGGGGATCGAACTTCCGACCTCACCGCGCGTTACGTTATGTAAACAACAACTTTATTGCTGTCCTCTTCAAAGAGATCGTACCTTCACGGGCTCCCAAAATAAACTCGAGGTAAAGAGCAATGAACGGGTCAAAGCAGACTGAATTACAGTTTCAACAAATAAATCTCACAGCTTTAGTCATTTTACTGGAGATTGCCAGAAAGAATTTGAGAAGTCAAAGCACAGTCTCGTAGAGCAAGTGCGCGACACTGGCGTAAATTAATTTAGTTCAGACCAATAATTGTTATGCATGATTGGGCTGTTGTATCTCCGTTTGGGATCTGGGCGTGGTACGCCAGTAAATTTCTTATCTATGGTGTGATCGATGTTTGGGGTGTCTCTAAGTATTTTCTGTAATAACATTAATATTAACATCATTTAACACTTAACATTTGTGTGGAAACCTGGGGACTTATGCTCTTGAAAAGTAGGTATAGGTACAAAACGAATGCTTGGTAAAACCGAGACCTGGACAGATTTATTTTTGTTGACGCGTCAAAGACTAATTAATGTCTTTTTGCGCGTGAACTCTAATCGACTCGCCAAATATAGTATAGTTAAGCCGGGTTGTCACGATCTTAGTGCACTCGGACCGAATGAGCTAAAATGGCTACTGGAATGCTGCTCGGATCGTGTACACCGAGAGAGTTTCCTAAACTCTGGTGAAAACAGCCAATTTTCGTTCTAACGTAGAGCATTCGATCTCGCTTGTACAATTTAACATTTTTAGTGATTTTATTAAAATGAATGATTATACTTTTTATAAATATGGTGTGAGGGGTTGCCTATTAGAACAAAATTGCGGACAGTCCCTAGTTTTTTATTGAGAAACTTTGAGTCCAAAATTAAACCCTCAAACCACAAGCCAATTTTTGTACTAATATCGCTATTGTGCACGATACAAATAGCCAAAATAGGTCACACTGTTCGAGTTAAGATGGAAAACGTACCGCTACCTGAGTTTCTCACATATTTGCAGTATGTAGTTGTGAAAGTGGAGTTACCCGCGCTCCCGCATGGCGTGTTGCGATATCTGCGAGATGCATTGCGCGCGGAAGTTTTCGTAGTGGACATCCTGAGTGACGTCTTTCAAGTCCTGCATGTGTGTCGATATCAGCATCGTGCGCAGCTTCGTGAAGTCAGAGTGCCGCGGGTTCTCCACTGGAAAACAGTGGGACATTAGCTTCATTCTTTCTATCATTATTATCAGTCGATGATGCCCACTGCTGAGTCACCTCCCAGGTATAACAGTTCCCGAGTGCGACAGCGACGAGGAAGAAGACTTTAAACAGCAAGACCGCGAGCTGAAGGCCTTTTCCCCCGATGCCATTTTTCGGACCAAACCACTATCTGAAGGATAATTAAAGCATGTATTCCTGCCGATGGGGATCCAATTTAGAGTCACACCACACCCCTAAAGGAATTTAGAGACTAGTCACCCAGTAGATACCTCTGGTAAACATAGCGGTATACTGGTAAACACCCAGTAGATACTGGTAAATATGTCACGAAGATTCGCCAAGAAACACGCATCGGCCAATAAAAAAATACAAAAATTAAAACTGATCCTAGAGGTTTTCACTCATCACGCTCCAGGGATAATGCTCTCGCTTTCGCCCATCTCCAGCAATGCGACCCAGGTGGCTAGGAGTGAGATCGCCACTCACCATCAACATTGCCTGGGGGGTATTTACGGCACGGGCCATTAGTCTAACTAATAAAAGTTTCTGTTGGATCAGACAAAAGCATACTTCAAACCATACTTCCAGTTCCATGTTATCACTCGACGGTCGTCAAACAAATTGCTATCTGGGTCGCCTTTCTTAAAGCTATGATTGTCGCGTTATGAAACGGGTAGTTGTCAGGTGTCAGCTCCCCACTCACCGTCAACGATGCCCCAGGGGTATTGCCGGCCGCGCACCCGCTTCCCGCCAACCTCGAGCACGGTGTCTGCCGCCACCACAGCGAAGGGCGCCGCCGCCTTCAGCTCGCGGTCTTGCTGTTTAAAGTCTTCGTCCTCGTCGCTGTCGCACTCGGGGAACTGGTATACCTGCGAGGATGGGGCTAGCTCAGCGAGGCGAAGATAGAGTTAAAGGCTGGGAGTTACGGAGACTGCAGGAATCGTGCTAGCTAATACAGTTGGCGAAGAGAAATAGGTAGGAAGACTCCGCTCAGCAAAGTACAAAGAATTGTCCTAATAGACCATGATTGTATTGTGTATAAAACAGCCACGTGGATGTATATAGTACACTAGGTACCTAATCCGATCATGGTCATGGACTAAGGCTCTAGGTACCTACTGTTTTTTTTTGTTTCTTTTTAATTAACTAATGGCAACTCAAATCGGTCCTAATTTGGACGACTATTACTGCCAAGGACGAGTCAGTCATGGGAGTGACACTTCGATTCGGTTTATAAAAAATCCTATCATGAACTGGATTCCACCGCGAGACCGATGGGGAACCTAAAACCCAAAGGACGTCACACATTATACTGTCACCAGGGTTAGAATATTAGTAAATTTAGGTGTTCGAGCCTACGCTTGAACCACAATGAGATTACTCTTTCAATATTCGTAGTCTGTGTCAACATAGTCTGTGTCTTTCACGGTAATCTGTGGTGTTCGGAACGTCTCGGCACTATACCTGTCCCTTTCACACACAGGCTTGGCAGCGCGCGGCGGCTTCCATGTTTCACAGCGTTGCCATTTGGCAACTTTGGTTGCCATTTTGGCAACATTTGACCCTTCGTGGCAACCTAATGGCAACCAAGCTCAAATGGCAACTTTTTGGCAACTTTTCAACTTTTCGACGCGATCATCAGTAAAAATATCGAATATCTTTCGCAGATCAACTGAACGCATCGAATTGACCAAAATCAAAATCTTGAACGCATTTTTATTCCTAAATGAAAACAATACTTTTAGTTTGCAAACAAATTGTACCCTTATTTCTACACGTAAAAGGTCTATTTTGGTAAAGCTAGAGATAATAGTACATTATACAAATAGAATAGGGTGGTAATACAAAGAAAGGCTGAGATCGCAGAAGTTTGCGGCCCGAGCTGCAAGCAGTGCAGTGCAGTGCAAAGAAGTTTTTAAGTTGCTCAAAAAGTGGCGTATTACAGGGACGTTTAACGTGCGGGATGTGGGCTATTACACACGCGAGCTTTTTTTTACCTTTCCCGCACTCCCGCACTCGTGCGTTTTCTTTCCCAACTGTCAAAATAATGTCTATTAAAAAGAAAAACCAACCATGAAGTTTTTACTAAAAAAAACATAGAAGTTTTTATGAGCTACTAATTTGTTTCAATATCAGATTTAATGATTTGATTGAATGAGTTAAGTTAGGTTTGATTTCATTTCATCTCATTAAATTTAATTTTCATTTCATATTAATAAAAAAAATCTACTGAAGACTTAGCTGTATGGGCATAGTTCCCTTTGCCTAGTAGAATGGGTGAAGAAAAAAAATCTCTGCTTATATTTTTTTACGGTTGGCGCCATTTTCCAAGTAATTTTTCTTTATTAAATTGCTTATTTTTTTCGCAACTGTATTAAAAATAGTCGTTCATCAGTACACGTGCGGAACCGTCATTGCAACTTGTTCCGACTGTCAGCCTTTCCGCACTTGTAATGAAATATACTATTTTTTCGTGGTTTCTTATACTTTTGGTTTAAATATATTGGTAAGTTCTCTTTTTATTGAAGTAGCCCAACCACCAATGGAACAAATCCAGACATTCCAAAAAAGTTGCTTAGCATTTTATATTGAGCTGGTTGGTCAAATTATTAAAAGATTTGATTTCACAGATCCACTTTTTGAGGTGATCGAAAAAATCGTAGATCCACGAAAAGCTCAGGCGAACGATCATCAGGTTTTATATTATGTTATTGCACGTTTTCCAAACTTATCACCTCACATAAACATTCAAGAATTGCACACGGAATGGACGAGCCATGCGCTGTTAGACTCTGTTGATTGTGAAACAGAAAATGCCGAAGAGTATTGGAGAACCATATTTAAAATTAAAAATTCTTCAAATAATAAAGCATTCCCTAATTTAATAAAAGTTGTGAACTTGCTTTTTGTGCTGCCTGCTCAAATGCCTGCGTGGAACGTATTTTCAGTCAGCTGAAACTTATAAAGACTGTTAACAGAAACCGTCTCAATACAAACACAATCTAGTCATTAATGGCTGGGAAAGGATCCGTTAAAGATGCAGTTACATTTGAGCCAACAAAAACCATGTTGGATAGGAAAATAAAATACTAACCACTAATTGAAGGTGCTGGAAAATTTATATTAATTTTTTTGCATGTTTTTGATATTGGATTTAAAATGCACGGGCACTTACACATATATATTTTTTTAAATATTGAAAAACATCAGCTTCTAGATAAATGTGTCTGTGTGGTGAAAAAGGGTCTTTATTCCATTTTGTCTTTTATTTTATATTTAATTATATTTTTATTTTTCAGAAAAAAATGGATTTAAATTTTTAAGGAAAACCGAATTTGTAAAATTAATTATTTATCAACCAAAAGGATTAACATTTTTGGAAAACAGGATATTTGGATTAATTTTTTTATCATAATGCATAGCAATAAACAGTACTCAATATGTATAAATATTTTTATAGTGATAAAATAAAAAAAAATCATATGGCAACCTTTGGTTTGAGATGGCAACATTTGAACCTACAAATGGCAACCTGGGCTGAGAAGGCTCTGGCAACACTGATGTTTCAGTACGCTTTTAATATTCGTGCAGTCAACACGTCATAGAGTAAAACGAAAATCTTTCCCGCTCAATGCAAAGTAAGTAAGGTTGGAAATCACCTATACGATCTCATCGTTGCTCGGCGCCTTTAGGTCCAGCAACTAAATTACAATTACCGCTCGACGCCCCAGGCTCAGCGACGACTACAGCTCGGCGCCCTCGGGCCCAGCGACGATACCAGCTCGGCGCCCTCGGGCCCAGCAGTGAATGGTGGGACATCTGTCGTCTCAGATGAGCAGACGGTCGCCTAAGTTGAGGAGTCATGTCTTCTCGAGTAAAGAGACACGTCGGCTCCAACGAGAGTACCGTGAATTCTGTTGAGGAGACATGTCGACTCAGCTGAGGAGAAATGCCGACTCACTTGAAGCCCCTTGTCGTCTCGAGTGTCGGCTCAGTTTGAGACAGTGTCGTCTCATTTAAGGCTACAACAACTTGTATTGCTTTCAGACAGTGCCAGAACTGAAATGTATGGGAGACCTGGTAACCCGACCAGTCCGGGAGGAAGATGGGGAACCCTTCAAGGCGATTGTTTATTCCCTGGACCGAAATTTCCCGGCGGGTTGGCGGGACTGGCAAGTTTACGACTACTCCTTTGAGGACTTGTTCGGCGGTAATGAGGTTCCTTCCTCGGTAGAAGTGAAGCTCCGCTTTGCGATTCCAACCACGGACATGGCACGAGCCTTCAAACCAGATTCCTCATCACTTTCTGAGCGCGCATACAAACATATTCGAGCTACTATCTTGAAATGGCCCCTGGGAAGGGCCTTGTTATACTCCCCTCACAGAATTATGGAAAAGATACATGAGCTGTCATACAACAACTTCATGGAGACTGTCCGGCTACTGAAACCAAAACTCACGACCCGAGCAGAAGCCTCATCCGAGCTCAGCGGCTGCGATTCGGGGACTCCTGGAAGCAAAAAGAGACCAAGTGAGGCAGCTACTACTGTTGAGAAATGTCAACAAAAACGTTCTAAGTCCGCGCATTCAATTGAACCTCACGCATCACCATCGGCCCCACCCGAGGGAAGCGGCGAACATTTGCTTGCAACTGTTTTAAGCCAACAAATGCAGCTCTTTAATAAAATGATGGCAATGCAATCAGAGCAAAATGAGAACATTCGGCTGATTTAAAAACCTATTTAGAGGCTAAAAATTTCACCCATGCCGGGATTCGAACCCGCAACCTTTGGCTATCCGTACCAGCGCTCTACCAATTGAGCTAAATAGGTTTTTAAATTTGTTCCTTAGCACGGGTTAGTGCATTAAAAATAAAAATAGTGTATTCGGCTGATTCTCCAGAATCAATGTGAGCCAAATAAAGCTCCAGAAGTTGAGCAGGAACTTGACAGATCGTTTGAATCCGTACCAGATAGTACCCACGGGGAGGAAGATATCGTCAACTCGGTGACTCCGGAGAATCACTCTAAAGAGGAAGCACTTAGATCGCAAATCGCGGAAGCGCAAAGAGAGCTCGCTATGCTCCAAGAGGTATCTGAACCGGACCCGATTTTTAACTTTGCTCCAGCAACAACAGAACTGGAGCCCAAAATATCGAAAGCAGACCCAGAAGCCTTAAGATTCGGCATTGAATGTCAACGATTTGGTCAGAGCGGATGGCGCAGTATAAGATACGCTGAAACGCAGAAACAATTCCAGGCTTCACCAGCTTTTTGCGCCCTAAAAGCGAATAATCTGTTGGCAGGAATCACACCAGGATGGAAATCTGTTGAGATTCTAGAGAAGATGGACCTTACTCTTGGAGCCATCACGAACGGATTAATCCAGCAAAGATTGATCTTCCAAAACCTGCTGGATAGTCTGCCGCGAGAGATTAGAAATAAAGTAGGCGTTGAATTCGTCGCCGCTGACTCAAAGTTCCGAAAAAATTCAGATGCCTTACTGCAATATGTCTGCGGACGCCGCGCAGAGGTCCTCCAACAACGGAGAGAAACCTACAAACCTCCGAATAAGGCTCTAAGGACCATACTATCTGATATTCCACCCTCGGAGACACATCTCTTTGAAGAAAAGTCTTTTCAAGAGGTAGTCAAAGAGCAAGGAGGGATCCACAAGTTTTTTCCTGGAAAGAAAAGGTCATATGTACCCGCAAAAGCTCCAACATACTCTGACCGCAACAAGAACAAACCTCAGCACAACTCATACGTTAGAGACCGTGATCTTGCTCCCCGTCTCCCCAAAAGACAGAACTTCAAAGGGAAAGACCGAACCGAACGACCCCAAAAATCGTTCAATCCGCCCCCTTCATCAGGGAAAAAGTGGGGGGGAAGGAAATGACTCCTTTGTGGCAGGTTGCCTAAAAGATCATGTACCAAATTGGTGCAAGGCACCCAAGAACCTACTGAAGATAATAAGTAGCTATCGAATACCGTTCAAAAAAGTTCCACCGCTAATAAGACTCTCGAGCTCAAACGCCCCGAAGTTTCAGACTCAACACTCTCTCGAAATGGCTACCCAAATAAAAAAAATAATAAAGGTGAAGGCACTACAGGAAAGCACATACCAAACTTGTTATCTTTTGACACTTTTTCTGAGAAAGAAAACAAACGGCGATTACCGTCCAATCTTCAATCTGAAAAAACTAAACGATTATGTAGCTACACCAAACTTCCGATTGATAAATCATCAAAAGGTCCCCTCTCATTTACAGCTAGGGGACTACATGATGAAAATAGACATCTCCCAGGCCTATTTCCATATACCGATACTGGAAAACCACCGTCGGTTCCTTTCCCTGTCATACCAGGGATCGGTATATCACATGACCTGCCTCCCGTTCGGCCTAGCAAGCGCACCATCAGCTTTCGCAAAAGTGACGAATTGGGTGGCCCATCAACTAAGACAAAAAGATATACGAGTTATAGTCTATCTAGACGATTTTCTCCTGGTCCACCGAGATCCTACCATTCTGGAACAGCAAGCAAAATTCGCAAAGGATTTCCTAGAGGACTTAGGTTGGCAAATAAACAAAGCAAAGTCATCTGCAGCAGCTGGAACCAAAGTGGAATACCTGGGCATCACCTGGGACACCGTGAAAAATCGCAAGAGTCTATCGGAGACAAAAGTGCTACAGCTGCAAGCGCATTTATTACAACTCATAGGGAACAAATCTTGGAGCTGGCACGACGCAAAGGTGATATTAGGCCGTCTGAACTTTGCGTCGTTTGCAATACCACTGGGCAGACTACACTGCCGCTCTCTGCAAAAAACTTCCCGGAAGTTACCGATGAGGAAGCGCCATCGGAAATTCCCGATTCCAGTAACAGTGAAAGAGGAATTAGGCTGGTGGCTAAACAACCTCCACAGAGATACTCCAATACACTATGCCGATCCTACGATCTTCATTACAACCGATGCAGCGGACGAGGGTTGGGGTGCCATTGCCAACGGCTGGAAACTATCGGGCAGATGGTCAGACCTTCATGTTGCTGTGCCAAAGATGTGGCACAGCAACATGAAGGAACTGTGGACAGTTTTCGAAGTTTTGCGTCATATGAAAGACGAAATGCGGGGGAAGAGCGTTATGCTTCAGTCGGACAACCGCACCACGGTAGCCTACATCAACAAACAAGGCGGTACCAAATCTTCGAAATTGCTACAGGCCGCAACGAAGATTCTACTGCTTTGCGAACGACTACAGTGCCACCTGGTTGCCAGACACATTCCAGGGATATACAACGGAATTGCAGATGGCCTATCGAGAGAGAGATCTCTCCCAGAATGGCGACTCAGCAATCACAGCCTGATAGTGATATTCGAGAGATTTGGCACTCCGACAATAGACCTTTTTGCATCAAAGCGATCTGCAGTTCTTCCGATTTATGTCAGCGAAGATGCTACCGACAGACAGAGCCAGTTTACCGATGCTTTCAGCAGAAGGTGGCAATACGATCTAGGATGGATTTTCCCACCTCCTGCACTAATCACAAGAGTCCTACGACACTTACAAATATCGGAAGGATGGTATCTCCTGGTTGCCCCAATGTGGGACAAAGCCTTTTGGGAACCAGATCTCCGTCGACGTGCAGAAGGTCCCCCCTTCCAGATCCCGGATCTTTGGGAGTACTTGATCGATCTTCGAACCAATCACCCACCTCTAGGCGTAGAGGACCTAAAATTGGCGGTCTGGAGGGTTCGGGCTGGTCCAAGCAAGTAGAAACCTGGTCAGAAGCCGAAATCAAAGTATTAGAATCATCTTGGAGGAAATCCACACTGAAAACTTATAAACCAATTTGGTTAAGATGGCGTCGATGGGCCTCGTCTAATAACGTTCCAGTAGATAACCCTGAACCAACAAAGTTAGCTAGATATCTATGTTTTCTTTATAAAGATGTAAAGTTAGCGCCTAGATCGATAGCACTACACAAGTCGGTGATCACAAACTTCGCCAATCCTCTGCGAGCAAATGAATTACGTTCTCACCCTATAGTCAGGCAAGTACTAAAAGGTGCCTTCGCAGAAAGGCCGCCCACGAAGAAACCTATTTCCTGGGAAATTGAGGACTTGTTAGATTTCCTTAAATCTTACCCGTTGAACGACAACAACCTCTTCGCAGTATCTAGACACACTTGTACTCTCCTTTTATTAGCTTCTGGCAGAAGGGTTCATGACCTTACCCTTTTGAGCATAGATGGTGATTCTTTTGAAGATAAGGGCAACGATCTGATCCTCTGGCCAAAGTTCGGATCTAAATCAGACTCCACCACCTACAGACAGTCGGGTTGGATGCTAAAAGGGGAAACTGGAGTCCCCAGCAACCGGTTGAATTTAGTCTATTGGACAAGGAAACTCATTGAGATTTCTAGAGATCGACGGGGTTCAAGCAACATTCATAATTTATTCATCACCACCAGGGGATCTATAAAGGGTGCCTCTCGCACAGTAATTGCAGGCTGGATAAAAACGTTATTTAAGCAAGCTGGCATTTCTGCTTCAGCGGGCAGTTTTAGAGCAGTAGTGGCAACCCACAATTGGACCAGTAATCAATTTAGTATCGATGAAGTCCTTCGAAGAGGAAATTGGAGATCCAGAAATACCTTCTTCAACCACTATTTCAGAGAAATTGTCGGCAGAGCTGGCTTTAACAATAACTCACTGAACAAGTGCTTTTCACCTATGTAAATAAAAAATGTTTAATATGATCTCTTTGTAAATTAAGTCAACATTATTTTGTTATTTTGGAAAATAACTATTAAAGGACTAAGAATCAAAATAAGTTTTAAATGTCTTAATCCAACAGTCACTACACATACACATCCTTATGTTCAATATTTTACAGCTCACAGTACGCCTAGGCAGCGCCGGCAGATAATAAACACGTCTCATTGTGGTTCAAGCGTAGGCTCGAACACCTAAATAGAAACGTTTTTCCCCCGAAGGGTATAAAACGGAGATTTAGGTTTCAGCCGTAGCTTGAACCACCCTTTGAGGCCTTGCCGGCTTTAGGTACTGAAACATGGAAGCCGCCGCGCGCTGCCAAGCCTGTGTGTGAAAGGGACAGGTATAGTGCCGAGACGTTCCGAACACCACAGATTACCGTGAAAGACACAGACTATGTTGACACAGACTACGAATATTGAAAGAGTAATCTCATTGTGGTTCAAGCTACGGCTGAAACCTAAATCTCCGTTTTATACCCTTCGGGGGAAAAACGTTTCTAATATAGCAGACGCTGTTAGTTGGTTAGCAGCAGACGATGTCAGTAGTTTTTTTCTGTTTGTTTCCACTTTGGACGACTGACAGTTGTCATCAGATTGTTTGTGTACAAGAAACTGGAGATTAGCCTTTTACTGGATGATTTATTTACAATATATAAACAGAGACTATGCTGTCCAAACATAATTATTGATAAAGGATTTATTTTTTCTTGATAAATCATCGTGAAAATTATATACGACACCTTTACACACGCCTTAACTATTCATTTGGTTGACGGGCAACTTTGTAACTAAAATGTAACGGTTGTAAGCTATATAAGAATAAAAGTATTAAAAACCTATTTAGAGGCTAAACATATTGAATATTAATGAAGCTTTAGGTTCAGTTAGGTACTTACCTGAATCTGATTCTCCACAAGGTCGCTGAGGATCCTCGCTTTGAGCTGTTTGACTTCGGCAGCGGTGAGCGAGTCCGCCTTCGCGATCACAACTACTATGTTCACCTTGCGATGTAACCGCTTCATCATCTCCAGGTCCACTTGTCTGAGCCTGATAATAAAATGAAAGTTTTATTGCATAAAGACTCCTAAAGCGACATTGTGTTAGTACACGGAAGCAGCCTGGCTACCCATAGCACAGGAAATCCTAGTTTGGGAACCAGGATCACTTAATTTGCAATACAATTGTTTAATCTTATTATCGTATGGTTAAGGATTGTTTTGCTCTGTGATGGCAGTCAGACCACTTCCTACTCTCTATTTAAATGTCATATGATTGACGCGACGGGATAGCAGTCAAATCGGGTCACGTGGCAAATTCAAACATAGTTTCGGAGAGTTCGAGTCTCAGCAACGACATGACCTATTATTACCAAGAACGTTTTATAAAACATCCTTGCCTACCGGCCGAGTGCACTATCAACGAGCGTCGTGACCTAATTCATGCCACTGAGAGCACGTTTGACGACGGCGGCACGCCAAACTAGAACTATGTTGACACACTTCATGTAGGTAGACGAACCGAGATAAACTTTACTTTGTTTTTATACCGACGAACATCTGTTGTATGGTCACTTTTGAGGAAAATACCTACCTGCCTCAAGTTACGAAATTATTAGTCTACTTATTTTCTTCCATGATGATAAGGAATAAAGCGGTTTGTACGTTTAGATTAACCGTTCGTGCAACAGCAGGGGAAAAGGTAGAGTGATTTAAGTAAGTGCTTATTTAAAAAAGCTCCTCAATATAAAACGTTCCTGACTGACATTATTCAATTACACAGCCCATTGCACAAAGTTTTCACTTGCGTTCGATTATACAATAAATAGTATAAAGTGTTTCTTTATCTATCTATCGCTCTATATTAATTCCAACTAGTGGATACTTTCCCTTAGTATAAGGAATAATCAAATTAATAAGTACGTTATGGTACTTACTCTACCGCTCGACAGCGATTTGGCTCCAATATTTTATTTAAGTTAGAAAATAGGTTTTAGGTTTATAAGTCATCTCAGTGGCATCTTTTATCGGTTTTCTTCTCATAAATAAATACAATATAATGTATTATATATTTTTTAAATTAAATTCATTCACAAAAACCAGTAGGGTGATGTAAATATGCAGATTTACCACAATAGATATCAAAGCAAGTCAAACCAACGGGTGTTGTCTTTATTGTACTTTTTATCGTTTTATAAATGGAGGTTTTCTATTAGAAAGCAATTTTCTCGCAGGGTCAGTGAAGCAGAGTTGCAATAACAGACGACAGACTGACGGCACGGCCTTGGAAGCAATTACAGATGACCACATCTCTCTAAATTGCTGGCTAAGAGGAGGATTTTCTTCTTCGTTTGGTATTTTAAAATATGATGAGGCAGAACGAAAAGCCTCAGTCATTAATGTAGGTGTAGATGCGAATGAAAATGCATTGATATGATGAAATTGTGAAAAATAGGAAAAATATATTCACTACGTTTTAAGTGATATGAGGAGAGATTTCGATTAAGTGTTTTGGAGACGTTAGTTAGTTAGACCTGAGATTTCCGCACTTAGCTTCATAGTTGGGCCATTGTACGTAGCAAGCGCTGAGGTACGCTGACACCTCAGACACTAGGGTTTCCTTACGATGTTTTCCTTCACCGTCAGCGAGTAGTATTGCTACTATAATTTTACAAATGTACATGACTTAGAAAACAAAGTCATTGGTACATGCCGGGGTTCGAACCCACGACCTGGCGATTGAGAAGCTGGCGTTCTACACCGCTCCGCTACCACCGCTCGTTATGAAGTTATAAAGTTGGAGACGTTATGAAGTTTATTTTTTCAATATGATAAAAAAATCAGACTTTCTAAAACCTAGTCAATGAGCTGTTTTACGAGTATCAGCGCCAACACTGCAAAACGTTCCAACCCGAGTACTGACCTGTGTGACCAAGGCGGCACGAAGTAGAGACAGCAATGTACGCGGTTGTCCTGCATATGCCGCCGATTGAGTCCGCTCTCGTCCGTGAAGTACTGCCGGAACTGCTCGTCCACGTATGCCGTGCACACCCGCCACGAGTCCTCGCAGTTTACTGCGTCGCCGAAGCCTGGCGTGTCCACGATGGTGAGCCGGAGTTTCACGCCGCGCTCCTCGATCTCCATGGTTTTCTTCTCGATTGTCGTGGTCTTTTCTATTCTGTCTGCAAGTTCGGAATTCCATGTTATTAGTGGGATGAGCTGCAGAGCTTGCTCTGAGTTAGTTTCAAATAGTTGGCACTTAATTAGAAATACTTTAAAATTAACAACACGGAACAATGTACCGTCGGTATAGGTAGCTCTATATGGGTATCGTGGGCAACGTTTGCAGTCTTTCGATTTCCCACGCTTTGACGTCGACGAGATCTATGCTTCGTAATGAATGACAGTAGCATGAAAAATTGTTCCATAAACTAAGAAGGAAGGAAGACTATTAAAGGCTTTTTAAATTTTTAGAAACAATGATTTCCCAGTCGTGTTTTGATTCGCTTCATACCATTCGCCACAGAACCGGTTTCTCTCTTCTATCGTGCCATACGCCATACGAATAATTGCTGATTACCTTTCACATCAAGGATCTTGCGGTTCTTGTAGAGGTCTCCCAAAAAGAGGCTGTTGATGAGCGTGGACTTGCCCAGTCCCGACTCGCCCACCACCATGAGCGTGAAGTCGAAGCCTCGCTTCACGGATTTGCGGTGCACCTGCTCCGGCAGTGTCGCGAACCCGATGTAGTCGCGCTCGCCGCGCTCCCTTTCTGGCGACCAAACAAACCGCCCAAAATGGTTTAAAAGATTGCTTATTTTATTCTCTAGATTTTTCAGTCAGGCTTGTAAGTAGGAACCTAAATAGGAGTTTTTATCCCGACAGGTAGATGAAATATCAAGATCATTCATTCGACAAGAATGACGAGCCCACGGATAACGTTACCGTATTTGGAAGCACGAATGCCGGTTAGTTTCCTGTCGGATTACTACGTAGATCTAACCAATCGGGTTGCTTAATCGAAACCACCTCACGGCGGGCGATGCGCTTCGATTGACAGGGCACACTTTCCAAATAAACGCCTACGAGTTAAACGTAGCATCGACTGATTGTTTTGGTATACAAGACAGGGAAATGTGTCGTAGTCATGGGTACAGTATAGTCGATGGATCATCAACTTTTACAACTGTGCAGTGTGCAATCTATTTAAGTACGTTATATGCTCATGATGTCTTGATGTGCTGTCGACTGTTATACGAACGACACATTTCCAACTACCTAGGTACTTACACGACAATCGGGCAAACGGGGAAAATTTCGAAAAACAGTGAAGTATAGTCATCGACGAAGAGAACAATATGTGAAGCGGGAAGTGAGCACACGGGCGTAATTACACAGTGTTGCAAACCTGATATTAGCTAAGTACGTGTGGGTGAGAAGGAAGCAGGGCATTGCGATGCGCCGGCAGCCAAGCGTGACGTGACAGGTTCCCTGACGACTCTTGGGACAAGCTGGGCGTGCGCACACGCACTTGAGATCGAGGACAGCTAGCGGAAGTGGCGACGTGCCTATCGTCCAATGACAGTCAGTACTAATGCAATTTACCACTTGCACGTCATCTAGGTGCCCGTTGGGTAACTGTTGGCTGATTTCTATAGACTATGTAAAGTCATTAACAAGAATAACGTTTGAGCGTTAGATGACTCTACATAAGCTTTGAATTCCTTCTTTTCATTGATTAATCAAACTTACAATAAACAGTGAATGTAGAGTGTTAGTGATCTAGACTCACACGGTCTGCTGAAGACAAAAGGCAATGTAGCATATTTTTGTTCGTACTCATCGACTTCGACGTGTGAGCAAAAATTAACACAATTGTTGTTTTTAATCAAATAACAAAGAAATCCATTGTGTAGAATTTCTCATCAAAAAAAAACATATAAGTATAGGTGTGATCTTAGAGAAATTGGAAAAGTATGCTTCTCACTGTACCTAAGCTTAAGTAGATGTCAACACACTTTTTATCTCCTTCAAACTTCGCTTGTAGTTTGAAGAAGATAAAAAGTGTGTTGGTTCGAGTCATTTCCAGTTTCTTATCCACTATATTTTAAATCTATTTTGCAATTCAAATATGGCATAAATTACAGCAGTTTGGTTATATTTAAATACTCTGATATTTTACGGATGATGGAAGTCTAGATATTAGCTTCTCAAAACGAAACCAAACATACTCACGAGGTTGCGAAACTTTAAAAAAACTCTTCTTATCGTTGTCAGTGTCATCATTCCAAGAAGCTTCCCTCTTCTCTACACCTTCAATCACGTCATACTTCTGAACTAATGACATCTTGCAAACGTTAATTTTCTTCTTCACTGCCGGCTGTAAGATTGCTTCATCCTCCGTTGGAACTGTTATGTATGCGTTATGGAATATGGATGACGACGAGCAAAAACGCGGGAACAGCGGATTCACACACGATCAGCGGAGGGAGAATCGATTGAGTGGATAATTAGTTGCAAACTTAAAGTGTGGAGTCTAGGCTCGGGGAACTAGAGAGCCGTGCTCACTCGTATAGGGCAACTCTACCGCTGGCTGGGCGCTAGGCGCTCGCTCCCGCAGCCAAGTGCGCGGTTTTCCGGCACAACGCGCGGCCGAACACTGTAGTAGGCGTGCGCATTATAACAACTTGATAACATCACCGTGGTACGTGTACGTTATTCAATTGACGCACCTACGACCGATCATCGGTGTTCACGCACGATTCAGCTGTGCGATTCAGCGTCAGAAAACAATGCTTTTGAAATTAAATATAGCAGGTTATAAGTTACTCTTAGGTCGATCGCCCCGTTGGCCTGGTAAATAGTTTACCAAACAATAAGTTCGAAAAACAATACAATATTTGCCTATGTATACATAAATATATAGAAGAGGCGTGCTCTGCAGTGGTACCTAGTAGGTATCTAATGGAGCCGGCTTATGTTACAATTGAGAAAATAATACATGATGGATGAATGAAGAAAGCGAGTTCATATGCTCCCAAGTTATTATTTTGAGTATTTAATACTCTAACCAATCCCAGTTCGTAATAGCTTTTAAATGTTTTATTTTTTAGAATATACATATCACACTAGCTCGAACTTAAGTACTCTTGTAAAACCGAGAGGTAGGCAGAAGTCACAGATCACCCCAATGGGGGTGATCAGGGGTGACCTGGCCTGCCAGAAGTATTAAAATCACAGAAAATCACATGCAAGCCAAAGGAGAGAATTTAATTTGTACTTACCTGCATATATAAATTCACGCCTCTATGAGGAGGGGTGGGCAGTGACATGTTTGTGCCATTAAATAATGTGTATTTGTTTCATAAAAAAGGTACTTTGAAATCTTTAGTACTATAATATCTTTCGTACTATAATATAATAAGTGTAATATTGCAGGAGTAGGTACCTACGTATTTTGTTTTGTAGTCAGCTTGGGCCTCTAATGCTATAAAATGGACACCCTAAAGAAGACAATCAAAATTGTACTCACCCATAGTCATTTTGCTGATTTGCAGTCTCCAACAAATAACGGTCACACAATGTTCCAAATAGAAAGTCTAGTTACAGACTCAGTGCTAGTCAAGATAGAGAGAAAATTTCAATAAAATTTTCACATTTTTAAACGTTGAGTTGGTAAAAGTTCTTTTAATTAACATTTCTAAGTAGCTCACTGGTCTTACTTGTTAATGTCACACTAGGTTCCGATCAATAGATATTCGAGGAAACATTTTTAAAATTTCACGACATCTACATACGTTCTTAATTTTTTACAAAGTTGCGCAACTTCGATTTTATCTCAATTTTCATTAGATACCACAACATCACTGCAGTTTCGATCGTCAACTACAAGCCTACGACGTAATACAAAGCTAAACTACACATCTAAAACGATAGCAAAATAAACCCGCGCGGAATTAAACACAATAAATATCACGAATACTAATCCTAAATTGTATAGATAAAAATAGTAGAAAATATTGGAGAAATAAATAAAATCACATTGTTTGTGCGCCGTCCTGTGCGTGTTGCGTTACGTAATGTGAGAGGGTCCCGGGCGCAGCTCGGACCCTCCGGAGCGCCCCGCGCGCCCTCCGCGATCAATACCGCGCGCACGCGCACGCCCCTGGGCCGCCCGCCGCCCTCCGCCTCCGCCCTCGCTGCAATCACGTCTCATCCTCGCAGGGTCGCCGGAACTATGTCATTGCTCCACTTGCATTGTTTTGTCATGCACCGCGATGCCCAAGGTCATTGACTAACACTCGTATGAGACTTGAGGGGTTTCATACTCGTAAGCAATGTCACTGTTGCCACCCCAACCAAAAATGAAATCGGGCAAGCGCAAGTAACTCGCGCCCTAAGGCTGGGTAATAGTTTTTTAACTTTATTTTAACATTTAACGGGTTTAATCACGGTTCTTTATTAGCTACCTAATTATACTACAACTTATTGTGTTAGAATAGGGTAATTACCGTAGAGTACATTTCTTTACAAATTAACAAAAATACAGTATTTTTCCTACACTTCCGCTATAAGAACTTGCTCGTTGACTAACATGAACCAAGGTCAACGGTAAGTACCCTAGGTTAAAAAACGATTACTTATTGAAATAAAATATTGAAGCCGACTTCAAAACACTACAGCACTAAAACATAGAAATAATTTAAAGGAATATTACCTTTAAATTCAAAGTACTTATGGGTATTTTAGAAGTATACCTAGTTACAGAAGTTAGTCTATAACACTTTATTAACTGAGAAGCAAATAAATGAATAAAGTATTATTATTTTAATTATAAGAAGATTAATACCCTAATGCGCACTTCTGAGAGGGTTACTCTCATATACGAAAAAATATTGACAAAATTCAATGTGGCTATCGCTAGAAATAGTAGTTACCAAGGGCGAGAAGGCGAGAGTGTTTCTTTGAATCCAGATCACAGCGATATCAACCCTTGTATATCCCAACTGCTAAAGCACGGGTTTCTTCCTGCATCGCAGGAAGGTTAGAGGCCATACTCCACCACGGGGGCCAAGTCCAGATTGGTGGAGGATTGCAAGACAGTAGCGGGACTTACTGTCAGAAGTTATCAAGCCGCCCTACCTACCTATAAGGCCTCTGACAAAACTTAACGACCGCCATTACAGCACCAAAGGCTTAACGTGGCTTGCGAAGCACAGAAGCGCTCGGAAAAATGCCACTAGCGGTGGTCACGGGATGATCACCCATCATGCGCCTGATCGCGCCTGTTGTAGCTTAACTGAAGTGGTTGAT
Source organism: Yponomeuta sedellus (assembly GCA_934045075.1). Lineage (NCBI taxonomy): Eukaryota > Metazoa > Arthropoda > Insecta > Lepidoptera > Yponomeutidae > Yponomeuta > Yponomeuta sedellus. The sequence continues at coordinate 16,565,818 of OW203733.1, read as the reverse complement.
TGGAACCACTCGGTCCAAAGCATAGCGAATGTCTAGAATTCCGAGAATCCAGAATGCGGAATCCTCACTAGACTCTAGAATCCTTAATCTAAAGTACGATCCTGAGCCCAACGAAACATTCAAAGTACTCTATTCGAGCTTAAAATAGCGTTGCTCGTTGCCCTTACAGGGCTCATGTTGCGGACTATATATATGTTAAGACCTATTCTGTACCACATGAAGCAATAAACGAACTTGAACTCTACTTTTAACCCCCTCTATGAAAAAATAAGTAAGTACAACTTATGAATAAAAGAAATAGTATAGAACGAATAACCACATTTTTAGATGCCGATATTATATTCTCGACTTGAAGACAAACTATTTATTTTAAGAAACATGGTTAAACCTGAATTTGTGTATGTAAATAATTACAAATAACAGAGGAGAAACAAATTTCGCGTCTTTTATATTTTCACAAACGTTAACTCTTATTTGGCTCGCGCGCGTTTCGTGTATAATTCAGCCAGTAAAGTTACTTGTTCGTACCTACAATGTTCGTGTTTGATCTCTTAGGTGTGGGGCTGACATTGTCCCACAAGGACAAAAGTCCGGAAATTAATAAAGATGTTAAAATAGTTATTTGTTATACAAGAGTGCAAAGTTGCTTTTTAACCGCGTGTTCAATTTTGATGACCGAGCAAGCGAAGGATTCTAAAATTGAATCACGAGCGCAGCGAGTGATTCAAAATAAGAATCCTGAGCGTTAGCGAGGGAATCAAAAGAGCACGAGGTGAATAATCATTGCACTCGAGTGCAACATGTAACTTTTCATTCCACCTCAGCGAGGAAATGACTAAATGCAAAAAAAAACGTTTACAATCACAAGATAGGTACACTTTTTTAATTCACAAACTTATTGCACACGATGTTCTAAATTCAATTTACTTTATCCTCTAGAGAATAAAAACGATTTAGGCGGACAATGTCCCGTTCGCAAAATGTCCCGCCGACAAAAATTGTCCCTTTCTCAAAACGTCCCTGAGTCATATCGTCCCTTTCTCAAAGCGTCCCTTTCTCATATCGTCCCTTTCTCATATCATCCCTTTCTCAAAGCGTCCCTTTTTCATATCGTCCCTTTCTCAAAGCGTCCCTTCCTCAAAACGTCCCTTCCTCAAAACGTCCCTAACTACTCAACCTTTATTACACAAGTTTTGGGTATAAAAACCTAATTAGAGGCTAAAAATCTACTCTAATTAGGTTTTTAAATTTGTCCTTAGCACGGGTTAGTGCATTAAAAATAAAAATAGTATAATCATGTGGGTACAGTGATATCGTTCCGATGTAAAACCTAACTGCAAAGTAGGTTGTCGGGGCTGTAAGTGATGCAATTTGCTTAAGCCAGATGTCGCTGCCTGTACGTAATACAGAGAATAGTGTAAAGAGGTTCGAAATTTCACTGATGCCGGTGAGTCGCCCATTGGCTCAATTGGAAGAGCGCTGGCATGGATAGCCAGAGGTTGCGGGTTCGAATCCCGGCATGGGTGAAATTTTTAGCCTCTAATTAGGTTTTTAAATTTGTCCTTAGTACGGGTTAGTGCATTAAAAATAAAAATCGTATAAGTTTTGGGTAGTAAGGTATTGGTAGGTACCATAGAATGAGTTATTATTCTCTATCCAATTCCTTAATACCTGGCTGGTCAAGGATAGCAAACAGCTTATCAAACAGAGACTTCATCAAGTCCTGAAGATCTTGAGTATATCGCTCGACAAATGTCAAGATAAACCCTCTTTCCACTCCGACCAACTGGACTTCCAAATTTGTTATTTGCTATTTGTCGAGCGATAAACGTAATAGGCTTGCTGAAAGGGACTTTTTCCGAAAGGGTTATTTTTCGAAAGAGACATTTTGCATAAGGGTCATTTTGCAAAAGGGTAATTTTGCGTTAGGGTCCTTTTGCGAAAGGGTAGTTTTGGATTAGGGTCCTTTTGCCAAAGGGTCATTTTGCGATAGGGTCCTTTTACGAAAGGGACCTTTTGCGAAATGATGAAGGGACATTTTGCGAATGGGACAATGTCCGCCTAAATCATAAAAACGGCTTTTCCACTCAGATATTGAAGATTAAAAATACTCTTTCCGAGATGGTGGGATGAAAAAATATTTTATGTACTTGGAACTTTTACTAGACATATCCACACTCCAAATTCAAATGACTTTTCTTTCCTAGGGATCATAGAGCTATTTAGCTCACTGTTTACGAGGATAGATTTTAATTGAATAGATTTTATAAAACTTGAATTACTGATTTGAATCGATAGGATAGGATAGGGATAGGCACAGAGTACCGGGATAGGTAATAGGGATTTCGGTTTCTTAATTTAAATTTAAGAATTATTTAATTTTAAATTTTCTTGTCATCCCTTCATACCGGAAAGACATTATTTTCTCTTCGATATCTGACTGTAAAAGCCGTTTTTATCCGCTAGAGGACAGAGTACTGAGAGTAAATTAAATTCAGAACATCGTGTACATTCAGAACAAATTCAGAACATCATTAAACCTATTTAAATACTAGAAATAAACTTTCGTTCCCAAGATTTATGCTGGCAAAGGCATAATTTAGGGGACATTGTATACGTTTCTATAATAAAATCCCTGAAGAATATGATACGCTTGCCTGAAACGCGGTTCAAAAAATATGTAAGGTACACTTTGTGCCAAAAGGGCTGCTATAATAACAACGATTATTTCGATGCCAATGATCTAGTACCTACGCGCACTATGGCGCTCATTAGGGGAGGGCTATGTCCAGCAGTGGACTACATAATATAGCCTGAAGAAGAAGAAGATCCAGTACGAGTACAATGCAAGAGTTCTTTATTATATAATAATTATAACTAAGGACTTTGAAAAAACTAAGTTTGGAGTTTTCTTTGTCAATTTATTCTCCAGAATTACTAGATTTTAAAATGGACACCTAGTATATCTTGTAACCTTCAACAAGTCAAGGTTTGAGACAGTTTCAGTGTAATTTTAAATAAAATACTTTGTTTTTGTTTGTTTACTTCTACCTCCATGGTGCCGAATTTTGATATTATTACCACATTTTTTAATTTGTTAAAAACACAGACTTCACCTTCTTGGTGATTTTTTAAAATTTGTTTTCCGCGCGCTATTTTATTTCCACGTCTCATTGTTAAGACTTTTTATTTGCTTTCCTCGCTGAGGTGGAATGACTTGTGGTGGAATTGAATGCATGTTCTGTGGAATGGAATGAATAACTTGTTACAGTGATATGTCCCTGTCAATAAAACCTGCAAAATTGAAAATTGCACCGTACGAGAAGCCAAAATCATTGTTCGTAAATGGCTGTTAACACTTTCGTATGCGGAAACCGAAGCTTTCCTAAAAATACACTCGTAATGCCAGGGTTATGTATACACACACATACGTACACACAACACACACACATACGTACACACAACACACACACACATACGCACACACAACACGCACACACATACGTACACACAACACACACACACACGTTCATTTATTTTATTTGATTTATGTAACAAAACTTAAAATGTCTATTTTGCCTTTTTAATGAAAAACTTTCATTTGTAAATTAGTCTACGATGCAGCGACCTTTGTAAATCGATAATACGTACACTGTACACAATCGTAACCTAGGCCGCCACGATTCAGGCTCGACCTTGTGTGGTGGTCACTAGAAAACTCTTAGTTATAAGGTACTACAGATAATTCATAAGTTTCCATAGAATTTGTACCGTGTTTTTGTGAATAAAAGATTATTATTATTATATTATTATTATATTTTTCACCCCGTGCTCAATTTTGATGACCGAGCAAGCGAAGGATTCTAATGTTTGAATCCTTCGCTTGCTCGGTCATCAAAATTAAGCACGCGGTTAAAAAGCAACTTTGCACTCTTGTATAACAATTAATTTGAGTGAACTATAATTGATTATGAGTTTGTGTCTAAAATGCATTTTATTAAGATTACATATGTTTTGTCCTCAAAATGCTTTAATTTGCCTGCTGTCCGCGCGAGAATCGATCGCGCGACGTAATCATGAATCTGTGGTCATTCATTCACCACTCATTTCGTTCCGGTGCCGTCGCTCGTGCCGCTCGCTCGCTACTGATTATCCAGCCATCTGCACACACATTCGCACGGTGACATACGCGCGTGATAAGTGCTCGAATTCTCGTGAAATGATAGACATTTTGGTGACCAAGAAACTTTATCAGCTCAAAGAACAATATATTGACAATATTAGACTATAAGTGAACAGTGCAGGAGTGTTCTCCGTGCGCTGGACGCATCAGCTCATCCATCACCGCTCATCATCTGCCCAACAGCTAAAGCGAGCCATCATCCACCATCACCAAGTAAGTCCATTCACTTCACCTCCCATTCCGCTCTCTCAACCAGCCCATCGTGAGATAGACCTAGCTGACACTGGCTAACTACCATTTTTGGTCTTCGAGCCGTTAATTGAACCGGCTACCCATCATACAGTCCACTAGTTATCATTTTTGGTCTTCGAGCCGTAAATTGATCCGGAAACCCATCACACAGTCCACTTGTTGTCATATTTTCTGCCCGTTTCCGTTAAAATATATACCAATTGTTACGCATAAGTACGTAAATTCCATTGTCCAATTACAAATTAAAAAGTTCCCTATTGATAATTACGTAAACAAGGTCCCATACCTAGTTATTTTCATCTCGTTCGTTCGTTATCAACCCTTGTATGTCCCCACTGCTGGGGCACGGGTCTCTTCCTGCATTGCAGGAAGGTTAGGCCATACTCCACCACGGGGGCCAAGTCCGGGTTGGTGGAGGATTGTAAGACAGTGGCGGGCCTTACTGTCAGAAGTTATCAAGCCGCCCATAAGGCCTCTGACATGGCTTAACGACTGCCATTATATGACAGCCGGCACCAACGGCTTAACGTGCCTTGCGAAGCACGGAAGCGCTCGGAAAAATGCCACTAGCGGTAGTCACGGGACGCTCACCCATCCTGTACCTGACCGCGCCTGTTGTTGCTTAACCAAGTGATTGATTCCAATCACTCGGTTCGCCTAGGCCACGAGCGCTTCTCAGCCCAAGTAAACGATAAAGTGAATCTCTGCCCATAATCAATAGTTCCATAAAATAAGTCTAAAGTACTTAAAACTATTATTTCTGCTCAAATCCATAGAAATAAAAATAAGTAGGTAGTTTGTGAAAAAGTTCATAGTAGGTACTGGAACATTCCAGAAACGTCGAGAGCTCGGCGTAGGTACCTACCTATAGCTTCGATTCGTGTATTTCGTGTTGCTACGTACTACGGTTACCTACCTATAAATGTGTTAGTACTTAGGTACTTACATCACATCCATAAGTGCTAATTGTTTGTGTTTGTTACGTTTTGTGTGAATGCATTCATTATTCCATGTTAATTTTCAGCTCAAATAATATCTCCGAATAGAATAACTTCTTTTCGGTTACGGACGTACTTACTTGCTATTGTTTAGTCCTCCATAAGTCATTCATTCATTTCAAAGTAAAGGGTTTGGCAGTCTCGAAGTCTGTTGATAAAAAATACTAGTGCCTACTTCTAACATTCCATGACGTGATACATTTTAAAAGTTTGTTTATTTAACAACAAGGGCCGAGGTCCTCATACTCGTCGCAATAATATTCGTTAGGGTTACGCACCTATTTACATAGGTTCCGCACAATAAAATCAGTGGTTTTACGAGACGTTCGGAAATTTAGTACCTACATCAATAAGTACTAAATTAGACTTTTGGTGTCATTGAAAAATTTTAACATAAATTTATATATTCATTTTGTTGAATATTCTATGCTGGCGTATTATTCTCATTACATGTAATTCCTATTGCACTTGTAAACATAATTACACAAGGTGTTTAAAAAAAAAACTTTTTTGTTTATTACTCAGTTGTCTGTCTCCGCACATAAACTCAATCATACACGGTAGGAGTGGGTCGTTGTCCGATTTTTCGACGACGAAACGCAACCGTTTTTTCTGGAACGAAAACAGGTCCTTGAAACGGTCCTCGTTCGCAACTGGTTTCATTGTATGCGAACGAGCAAGGCGCAGAGGACGGTCAAACGAGTGCGAACGAGACGAAATCACGAAACATCGGAAAAAATAAGTTGTTTTACACGATATTCGACTGTATACTCATAGACATAAAGATTACTTTATTGTATCACAGACCAAAACGAACGGAACGAGCAAGGAGCCGACGACGACGTCGCAATGATCTCATTACGTTCTAGGCTCTATTAATATAGCACTAAAGGACATATCCGCGTCAAACAATCTAAGGACTGGTCTCGCGACGAACAAACGCTGGCACTGCTTTAGAGTCTCTGGCACTGCTTTATAATGAAACGTAAAACGGTCCTATCGTCGCGGAACACAAAACGGTCTTATAAAACGGTTCGTCTTTGCAACGATCACGCCTAATACACGGTGACAAATATTTTATCCACATTTTTTTTTGTGTGTTTATTTATCCCTCTCTCTCTTCGGCACATCACACAGTTCCTACAACTCAGCTACATACAGGGTGGAAAATATTTCTTTCACTTTTTTTTTAGTTTAATTTGTTTTTTTTATTCTCTCTCTCTTTCAGCCCATAACTCTGCTTCTACAACTCAGCTCAATACATATAGAGTGAAAAATATTTCATTCACTTTAATTTTCTTTGTTCAATTTTTTTTTTACTCTCTTCGTCCCATCACACGGTTCCTTTAACTCAGATCAATATATACAGGGTGTTACAAAATACACTTGTCCCATTAGTTTTTAATTACTCAGAAAAAAAAAGTCTCATGGCCTTGTATTGTAACATTGTATGTGTATAGACTGCTCGATTAGGTGCCATTATATAGGGTGTCCCATTTTTTTTTTCAATTTTTTTTCTTCTCTTATTTATCTGCTGCCTTTATACATACAGGCTATTCATTTCAGTTATTATAATATACAGGGTGTAAAAAAAAATTGTTTTGTTTCTCTCTTTCTCTTTGCCATTTGCTGCCTTCACAAATACAGGGTGCTCATTTAAGTAAAGTTACACTATACAGGTTGTTTAAAAAAAAAAAAATTTTTCTCTTACTATATATTTCAGCTCCATTACCAAAACTTAACCTCATTGTTTAAATTTAAATACATATATATTTCAGGCCGAAGATCCATTTTGTCTAGTACCTTCACGTATCAGCCCAAGCGTATTGACCCGGTTTGTTGGTTTCATAGAGTACAACTTTTAACATTTCTTCTCTGTTTATTGCAAACTCACACATACTCATATACTCATACACCATGCCTACCAAATCTCAAGCCGCCATTTTCCGTGAGGCATCAAAAGCCATCCTTCTGCTCTAGGAAATTTCTGTGGCGGTGCTCGCCAAGGACGCAAAGCAGTATTGTTTGGCCGACTTCACTGCTAGGTAAACAAAGCTCGAAGAGCATAAAAGTAATTGGAGGACGTCTACCACGAAGTTCTAGACGACGAAGACCTCTCTGATGAAACAGAAGCCGCCTACACGGGCAAATACGAAAGCGCAATTGCCGACTACAACGACATTTTAGTCGCGTTCGAAAAGCTAAGCGTGGCCTCAGCCCTCCCGCAGACGTCTCACCCCTCCACCTCAGCCACGCCTGCAACATTTCTGCCCAAAATTGCACTAACAAAATTCAGCTCAAAGGTTGAAGACTGGCCTTCCTTTATAGCCATTTTCAAAAGCCTCACTGATGACATGGCCACCATTTCGGATGCTGTCAAGCTCCACTACCTGCTCTCGTGCCTATCAGGCGAGGCACGCAGTTTGGTGTCCCATCTTCAGCTCACCAGCGAGAATTTTGCCGTGGCCATGGATATTCTCACCCGGCGCTACGAAAATCGTCGCGTATTGATCGACCGCTTCGTAGACATTATCCTGGGGCTACCTCATATTCATGCACGCTCAGACATCCGCACACTCTTTATGACTCCGCTCATTTCCGCTCAATGTGCACTCAACAACCTAGATCTGCCTATGAAAGATTGTGACTACGTTTTCGTGTCCATAGTGGTACGAAAACTTAAAGGTGAGCTCCGAACCCTCTTCGAGCGTAAATACGGATCGCGCCAAACTCTGCCCACACTTAAAAATCTTATCAGTTTCCTAGATGACCACACACGTTGTGTCGAGACCGAGTGTTCTAATCCAGCCCACCCACAACCTAGGCAGCAATCGCCACAGCCTGCCCCATATCGCACTCATACTCCTGTTACTTCTCCCCGAGGCTCGCCTCGTCAGCCCATGCACCAAGAATTTCGCCCCGTGGCCCCGGTTAGGAGTCGGACTACTCAGACTACCGCATTTAACCACATGCCCTGCCCATTTTGTAGAGATAGAAGCCACAAGCTCATCACCTGCCCACAGTACAACGACCAACCGATCCAAGGCCGTTGGGACTTCATTCAGGCCCGCAACCGCTGTCGACGCTGTCTGGGCCCCCATTATGAAAATGAGTGCAAGTCCACACGTACCTGCAAAGAGTGTGGAAACGCCAGACACCACACATCTCTTCATCGCCCCAACGCTCCATCCCCCACTCATACATCCGCTCATCTACTCCCTCCTCATCTGCGAGAGCAACCCAGGCAGCGCCAACCTCATGACAATCAACCCCAAAACAACCCGCCCAATAACTCACGCTCCCCCTGTAGGCCTAGTGCAGGTGGCCAACCATGACTACCTACAATAACAGAGCACTACGAAGAAAATGAAGAAAATCAGCACACACAAACACATTCAGCCCACACACATTCAGCCCACACACACTCAGCTCACACACACAGCTCAAATACAAACACATCACAAGCTCACTCCGCGAATTCAGCTTCAACAGTAAATCATTACTGTTATAATTCCGCACAACCTGAAGAGCATGTAACTAATTCACCGATTTTATTGCCTACCGTTTCACTAAAAATAGCAGACGTGCATGGTCAATATCACACAGCACAAGCCCTGTTAGATTGCGGTAGCATGTTAACACTGATAACTCAGCGCATGGCTCGAAATTTAAATTTACCGCCAAATTCAACAACACTAAAAATCGCCGGAGTAGGCAACCAACTCACACAGGAATCAAAATCATCAATCACAATAGTGTGCCGACCTACACATCGTGACACGCCTACGATTACGGCTACTGCACATGTTTTAAAAAATGTTACCGGTTATCTACCTCTACAAAGGGTCCCACACATTGCACGGTTGAGTAAGCAACCGCTGATTCCCTTGGCAGATCGGGAATACAATATACCAGCTCCTATCGATCTTTTGTTAGGTTCAGACGTTCTTTGCCATGTTCTGGACGGGACTAAGGTCTCGTTAGGCCCGTGGGAGCCTATAGCCTTCGGCACGATTTTTGACTTTGCATTGATAGGCCCCATTGAGGACTTATATGCAACACCGACAAACCAGTGTAACTCAGCTCACGTTATCAACTCCCAGTCGGAAACTGACATATCTGCACACGAGATTCTCAAAATTATTGAAAGGTTTTGGGAAACCGAAGAACCCCACGCCCGACTAAACAAACTCACTAGTCCTTTGGAAGATCAGTGTGAGGAAATATTCAGCACAACTACCACTCGTGACACTTCAGGTCGCTACATGGTCACTCTGCCATTTCTGACCAACGCTCCAGAACTCGGTAACACTCACGCTATTGCATTACGTAAGATTCCTTAATTTAGAAAAGAAGCTCCAATCAGATCCGCCCCTCCGCGCAAAATACAATGATTTTATGGCAGAATATATTAATTTAGGTCACATGTCTCTATGTCATCCCAATACTTTTACTCATAAGCCTCATTTCTTTATTCCTCACCATGGCATCTTTAAGTCCGGAACGGAAAAACTCCGCACAGTTTTTGACGGCAGCTGCAAAAGTTCAAATGGCGTCAGCCTCAATGACTGTCTCCACACTGGTCCAGCCCTTCAACAGGATATTGTTGACATAATAATGAATTTTAGAACCCATCCTGTGGTGTTCAGCACTGATATACGCATGATGTTTAGGAACATTCTCATTCACCCAGATCACAGAAGCTTTCAGCTCATTCTCTGGCGATCATCACCAGATCAGCCCTAACTCACATACGCTTTAAATACTGTCACGTATGGTTTACGTTCAAGTCCATATCATGCTATCCGCACAATATTAAAATTAGCTGATGATGAAGGTCATAGCTATCCTGCAGCTGCTAAAGTTATACGTGACTCCATATTCGTCGATGATATTCTGTGTGGTCACGACTCAATAGAATCCGCTCAAGCACTTCAAACCGAGCTGATAGAATTATTAGCTTTGGGAGGTTTTCAGCTCAGTAAATGGACCTCTAATTCCCCAGTACTACTTGAACGATTCCCAGAAAACCAATGTGACATGCCCAAGAATTTTGATGTCAGCCCAGACCTTAACGCTATTAAAGTGCTCGGTGTGCAGTGGATTCCACAATCTGATGAATTTACGTATCGTACCTCTCACTCACCTATAACTCACATTACAAAGAGAACGATACTCAGCGCAGTAGCGTCTCTTTATGACCCCAACGGTTGGGTGACACCGGTCATTATTCGAGCAAAGATTCTCCTTCAGAAGCTGTGGCTTTAAAAACCTATTTAGAGGCTAAAAATTTCACCCATGCCGGGATTCGAACCCGCAACCTCTGGCTATCCGTACCAGCGCTCTACCAATTGAGCCAATGGGCGACTCACGGCATCAGTGAAATTTCGAACCTCTTTACAATATTCTCTGTATTACGTACAGGCAGCGACATCTGACTTAAGCAAATTGCATTACTTACAGCCCCGACCACCTACTTTGCAGTTAGGTTTTAACATCGGAACGATATCATTGTACCCACATGATTACACTATTTTTATTTTTAATGCACTAACCCGTGCTAAGGAACAAATTTAAAAACCTATTTAGAGGCTAAAAATTTCACCCATTCCGGGATTCGAACCCGCAAACTCTGGCTCTCCGTACCAGCGCTCTACCAATTGAGCCAATGGGCGACTCACGGCATCAGTGAAATTTCGAACCTCTTTACAATATTCTCTGTATTACGTACAGGCAGCGACATCTGACTTAAGCAAATTGCATTACTTACAGCCCCGACCACCTACTTTGCAGTTAGGTTTTAACATCGGAACGATATCATTGTACCCACATGATTACACTATTTTTATTTTTAATGCACTAACCCGTGCTAAGGAACAAATTTAAAAACCTATTTAGAGGCTAAAAATTTCACCCATGCCGGGATTCGAACCCGCAACCTCTGGCTATCCGTACCAGCGCTCTACCAATTGAGCCAATGGGCGACTCACGGCATCAGTGAAATTTCGAACCTCTTTACAATATTCTCTGTATTACGTACAGGCAGCGACATCTGACTTAAGCAAATTGCATTACTTACAGCCCCGACCACCTACTTTGCAGTTAGGTTTTAACATCGGAACGATATCATTGTACCCACATGATTACACTATTTTTATTTTTAATGCACTAACCCGTGCTAAGGAACAAATTTAAAAACCTATTTAGAGGCTAAAAATTTCACCCATGCCGGGATTCGAACCCGCAACCTCTGGCTATCCGTACCAGCGCTCTACCAATTGAGCCAATGGGCGACTCACGGCATCAGTGAAATTTCGAACCTCTTTACAATATTCTCTGTGTTACGTACAGGCAGCGACATCTGACTTAAGCAAATTGCATTACTTACAGCCCCGACCACCTACTTTGCAGTTAGGTTTTAACATCGGAACGATATCATTGTACCCACGTGATTACACTATTTTTATTTTTAATGCACTAACCCGTGCTAAGGAACAAATTTAAAAACCTATTTAGAGGCTAAAAATTTCACCCATGCCGGGATTCGAACCCGCAACCTCTGGCTATCCGTACCAGCGCTCTACCAATTGAGCCAATGGGCGACTCACGGCATCAGTGATGTTAAAACCTAACTGCAAAGTAGGTGGTCGGGGCTGTAAGTAATGCAATTTGCTTAAGTCAGATGTCGCTGCCTGTACGTAATACAGAGAATATTGTAAAGAGGTTCGAAATTTCACTGATGCCGTGAGTCGCCCATTGGCTCAATTGGTAGAGCGCTGGTACGGATAGCCAGAGGTTGCGGGTTCGAATTCCGGCATGGGTGAAATTTTTAGCCTCTAAATAGGTTTTTAAATTTGTTCCTTAGCACGGGTTAGTGCATTAAAAATAAAAATAGTGTAATCATGTGGGTACAATGATATCGTTCCGATGTTAAAACCTAACTGCAAAGTAGGTGGTCGGGGCTGTAAGTAATGCAATTTGCTTAAGTCAGATGTCGCTGCCTGTACGTAATACAGAGAATATTGTAAAGAGGTTCGAAATTTCACTGATGCCGTGAGTCGCCCATTGGCTCAATTGGTAGAGCGCTGGTACGGATAGCCAGAGGTTGCGGGTTCGAATCCCGGCATGGGTGAAATTTTTAGCCTCTAAATAGGTTTTTAAATTTGTTCCTTAGCACGGGTTAGTGCATTAAAAATAAAAATAGTGTAAGCTGTGGCTTCTTAAACTAGGATGGGACGATCCCACACCTGATGATATACAGAATCAATGGCTGGAGATCGCCGAAGATCTCCCTCAGCTCTCACACCTCCGTATTCCCAGACACATCCGTAGCCCAGATAAACTCAGCTCTGCTTACTCGCTTCACGGGTTCGCAGACGCCTCAGAAACCGGCTTTGCAGCCGTCATATATCTTCACGAGGTGAAGGCTGATGGACGCGCTAACGTACATCTCATCGTGGCCAAGTCAAAGGTAGCACCCATTAAAAATCGGCTCACAATCCCCAAGCTAGAACTCTCAGCTGCTAACCTACTCACACAACTCATAATTCGTGTTTCTGCCCAGCTTTCGGGACATATACCTATAACTCAATATATTTGCTGGTCCGACAGCACAATAGTACTCGCGTGGCTTAATACGCCTCCACATCGACTTCAGGTCTTCGAATCTAATCGAGTAGTTAAAATAAACTCAACCCCATTTAAAATAACATGGAGACACGTTCCAACACATCTCAACCCTGCAGACTGTGCAAGCAGAGGTATTTCCGCACAATCACTGTTGACTCATCATCTTTGGTGGTCACCAGTATGGCTCAAGGAGTCTCCTGAAACATGGCCACAGATGCCACCAGCTCTGGGTCATCATGCTATTCCTAGCCTTAAGCCCAAGAAAGTACAAGCCCATATAGCAGTCCCTGATGTGGACACTGATCTGCTCACTCGACAAGCTCATTGGAGTAACAGCTTGTATTAAACGCTTTCAATTTAACTGTCAGCACCCTAAAACTGCACGACGTTCAGGTCCCCTGACTGCTAACGAGCGCAGAGACGCTCTGCTCAGCACAATGAATTTGCAGAGGATATTCATCGCTTGCAAACTAATAAAATATGCACAGTTCGACTCCAACGTCTCTCACCCTTCATAAAAGATGAACTCTTAAGAGTTGGAGGTCGACTCTCCAATGCTGCTATTAGGTATGACACTCAAAATCCGCTCATTCTGCCTAGTTCGAGTCCTCTCGTACACCTCATTATAGATCACTACCACAAAATACACTGCCATCCTGGCACAGACACTTTACACGCAATACTACGCCAGCAGTTCTGGATATTATCAGCACGTCGCGTTATCAGACATCGCGTTTTCAAATGTATTACTTGTTTCCGATGTCGCCCACAGTCTAAGGCACCGGTAATGGCCGATCTGCCCATAGACCGAGTTACACCTCAACCAGTATTTAGTCAGGTATCAATAGACTTCGCAGGACCGTTTCTCGTCAAATCCAGCACATTACGAAATGCTAAACTCTTGAAAGCGTACTTTTGTATATTTGTGTGTCTCTCAACAAAGGCGGTTCACTTGGAATCAGTCTCGTCGCTCAGCACTGATGCCTTTCTCGCGACATTACAGAGATTTATTTCGCGTCGTGGTATTCCCGTTCTCATACGCTCAGACTGCGGTACTAATTTTGTAGGCGCTAAGAATCAGCTCGTTGCAATTCAGAATTTCCTAGCTTCCAACGATGATGCAATCACACATAAGCTTATCAATCGGCACATAACTTGGTTATTAAATCCACCTACCGGACCGTGGTTCGGTGGTCTACATGAAACAGCAGTCAGATCTACAAAACAACTGCTTTATCGCGTAGTTGGTGAGCAACACCTCACGTTTGAGGAGTTTGCTACATTATTGACACGAATCGAGGCTGTGCTGAACTCTCGGCCTCTCTGCCCACTCTCTTCAGATCCCACAGATTTTGAAACTTTGACGGCAGGCCACTTCATAATTGGCCGTCCTCTTTCAGCTCTTCCCGAGACTTCATTTGATGATAGGTCTCTCTCAGCCCTTAAACGTTTTCAACTCATTCAAGCACTTTCTCAGCGCTTTTGGGATCTATGGACCAAATCCTACCTCCACACTCTCCAAACCCGCTCCAAATGGATCTCTCCTTCTTCCCCTCCTCAAATCGGCGAGCTCGTCCTCATCATGGAAGATAACATACCGCCTCTGCACTGGAAGAGAGGAAGAATCACTCGCCTCCTACCTGGAAAGGATGGCGTTGTAAGAGTAGTGGACCTGGATACCAGCACTGGGACCCTTAGACGACCGGTCCTCAAGATTGCCAGGCTCCCACTAGCCTTTGAAGATGGAGGATTTGGGCCGGCCCCCCAGGATGTTCGCGCGAGAATCGATCGCGCGACCTAATCATGAATCTGTGGTCATTCATTCACCACTCATTTCGTTCCGGTGCCGTCGCTCGTGCCGCTCGCTCGCTACTGATTATCCAGCCATCTGCACACACATTCGCACGGTGACATACGCGCGTGATAAGTGCTCGAATTCTCGTGAAGTGATAGACATTTTGGTGACCAAGAAACTTTATCAGCTCAAAGAACAATATATTGACAATATTAGACTATAAGTTAACAGTGCAGGAGTGTTCTCCGTGCGCTGGACGCATCAGCTCATCCATCACCGCTCATCATCTGCCCAACAGCTAAAGCGAGCCATCATCCACCATCACCAAGTAAGTCCATTCACTTCACCTCCCATTCCGCTCTCTCAACCAGCCCATCGTGAGGTAGACCTAGCCGACACTGGCTAACTACCACCTGCTTAGAATAGAGTAGATCAGATAATCCTTTAAGAACAATGTAATACTGTTCAGCTACGAGCCCCTGCGATAGACCTGCGTGACCTAGTGGCTCGGTATTAATAAATTAAGATAGTGCTTTTGTAAAATGGATGAGATGAAGTGAAACTGAGTATAATTAGGTATACGCTAAGTTTTTATGAAATTCGCGTTTTACTATCGTGCCAATGTCGCTCGGCGATCTATCAACCTTGAGTATATTATTTTCTTATAGCTTTATACGTATATTTTTTAGATACGTTTAAACTTAAAAGTACCTAATAAAAACAAAAACAATTGTTGAGAAATCTTGTTTAGAAATAAAATCTCGAACAATTAATAGAACCTTTGCGCAATCAGAACAATGACCTGCGGCACGCATAGTTTGTGTCGAGATATTTTTGGAGATTTATCTAAAATTCGTGGTGTAGAAGAAAGCCTACTTTTACAGATGGTTTTCTGTATTAGCCTAAGCAGAAAAATTGTAAAGTCAATTGAGAATCTAACTCGAAAAAATAAAAAAAATATGAGTGTGTGTCTCAAAAAATAAAAAAAAACAAAAACGAAACCGAATTTATAATTTATGCAATTTCGTCAGTTGGTTTTCGTTATTACAAAAGGAAGCTGCTTCAGCGCTTTGCTGAGGGTGTGAGCCGTCCGCGCTGGTTTTCAGTTAGTATCTTAATCAAAAAATTATGAAAATCGAAGAACAAAATGGCATAAATGTTGTATTTTAAATATTTACGGCATTTTAAATGGTGGAAGGTCTGCGAAAATAATGCAACGGATGAACGGGGTGATCAAAAAGTAGTGAGAACGACATATACTCCTTGGTAAGAACATAAATAAATACTGGCAGGCATAGCTCAGATACATTTGTAATATTAATAAAGAAAAAAATCTTCGATTCCCTTTTGTTTTTTTCCTGAGTCTCGTTCTCGAAAATAGAGAAAAACGACGTGTGAGCCCTTATTAAATACCTCTGTTTAAAAAAAATAACGACGCAATAAATTCATTGCAATTTGGAGGCAATATTATAGGAGAGTCTGCTCCGCCGTATTCCACTGTCGCAAGGTAGGCTTCTCAATTTCGGGTAGGGAGAACGAGCATGGAAGACGAACCTCGTTGCGGCCGTCTATCGACGTCAGTCGCCTAAGAAAATGTTGCGAAAGTCGAGAAAATTGTATGGAGAAGAAGAGTTACCATCCGAGACTTAATTCAAGAAACGGGCATTTTATATGGAAGTATTCAATCCATATTGAAACAATCTTTGAACATGAGAAAAGTCTCCGCAAGTTGGGTGCCGAGAATGTTAATAGACAGTCATAGTCCAGTCAAAATAGACATTCCAGTTCGCATTAATTCCCAACAAGCTGGATTTTTGAAAAAAAACAACGCACAAGCGGGATCGATGGGGACTTTTGACATGTCATTTGTAATAACGCATCCAAGGCCTGAGCAAAAATCCGGCTTGTTGGGAATTAATGCAAACTGGAATCATAATTTAATCTATTTTGACTGGACTATCAGAAACAAAATCAACTTGACATTACGAAGATATTGTTGGATAAGTTTCAAGAAGATTATGAAAACTTTTTGTCTTGTTTCGAAACAATGAACGAAACATGGGTCCATCATTTTGATGTGTTTTTAATGAAAAAGAATGTGTTTCTAAGCCATTTCTAAATCGAAAATGATAATAGTTAAAATATTTTCGGAGCTTAATTGCGTAGTAATTTATACCTATTTTATTAAGCCCCGAAAATATTCTATGTGTTCAAGTCGCGAAAGTTTAAAATATGTCGAAACTGATAATGTCATCGATAAATATCTCGGTTACATATTTAAAGTGAATAAAATTAGCTCATAGAAATCAATTGAAAGCCATAAACTTCACAAAAATACAAAAAATTAATGAATATTTGTTAATACGAGGGGGGATCAAAAAGTAGTGAGAATGAGATAGAATATAACTATTGATAACTTAATATTTTATTTTTCTACATAGTCTCCGAGTCTCTCTACACATCGAGTCTCAACAGCGCTTTTCCAAGGGTTCAATCCCTTTAAAAAAAAGTTTCGTCTTGGTCCTGCAAAAAGCTCTCCACGGCAACCATCACCTCGTTATCGTCTTCGTGTCTTCTGTTTTCCCTTAAGTATTCTTTCAATTTGGGGAATAGATAAAAATCGCTGGGCGTCAGATGTGGTGAATAAGGGGGGTGGTCAACTTCGAATTGAAGCCAGCTTGCTGAACAGCAGCTATCGCAAATGCCGACCTGTGCGCTGGTGCGTTGTCGTGATGAAACATAGCACGCCCCTTCGAAGTTTCCCTCTCCTTTTCTCTGGCATTCCTCAACTTGGGAATTAAAGCTGCATAATATTCCACGTTCCAGGTAATCAATCAACAATATCCCTTCTGAGTCCCAAAATAATGAGGCCATAACCTTGCCAACCGATGCCACGGCACGAAACTTCTTCGGGGTCGGTGATGATGGCCGTTTCCATTGCGAAGATTGCTGTTTTGTCTCTGGATCAAAATGATGGACCCATGTGTCGTCCATTGTTACGAAACGAGACAAAAAGTTTTCAGAATCTTCTTGAAACTTGTCTAAGAGTATCTTCGTAATGTCAAGTCGATTTTGTTTCTGACTGTCGGTTGACATTCTCGGCACCCATTTTGCGGAGACTTTTCTCCTATTCAAAGATTGTTTCAATATGGATTGAATACTTCTATATGAAGTGCCCGTTTCTTGAATTAAGTATCAGGTGGTAACTCTCATTACAATTTTCTCGACTTTCGCAACTTATCAGGGGTGACTGACGTCGATGGACGGCCGCAACGATGTTCGTCTTCACTGCTCGTTCTCCCTGCTCGAAATTGAGAAGTCCACCTTGCGACAGTGGAATACCTACGGCAGAGCAGACTCTCCTAATGTTGCCTCCAAATCGCAATGAATCTCTTGCGTCGTTATTTTTTTTTAAACAGAGGTATTTAATAACGGCCCGCACTTCGTTTTTCTGCATTTTCGAGAACACGTTCCGACACAAAGCAAACAAATGAGTACACTCAGAAAAAACAAAAGAGAATCGAATATTTTTTTCTTTATTAATATTACAAATAATTATGTAAGTATAACTGAGCTATGCCTCCCTGTATTTATTTTTTTCTTACCAAGGAGTAGGTATGCCGTTCTCACTACTTTTTGATCCCCCCTTCGTATGATGTATGATTATATACCTATATATAATTATGATGATGTAGATAATAAAAAGATCGTATATAAACGAATTCTGTGGCGGTACGAAGTTCGCCGGGCAGCTAGTTTGACATAAGTTAATTAAAAATGTCCGTATGTGCGACAGGAATGTTAAAATATCAAGGTATATAAGATATCAGCTAATCCGCAGATAATTTAATTTTGAGGTGTAATTTAAAGCGAAATATCTCGATTATGTTCGGTCGTAATATTATAGGCTTCCGAAGTAGGTACCCATCTACCTACTTCGGCAGCTTTGAATACCGGCCCAGTGGGCGTATCATTAGAAATAACTGCTGGAATCAAAATTGCTCGCAACCTAACCTCAGCGTGCCAATTTGTGGTGAGCTTCTCTCGAGGGAGAGTGATTTGATACGAAAGTAAAACTGGCAAAGGTCACGGAGATCCGGCTCAACCCAAGGGAACAAGGCAACAGAAATAAGTAGACAAATTAGGTATCTTTCTTTCATCATTTATCTTTCAAGATGACAACAACAAGGCAAAACAACAGATTCTTTTACACTAATTGGACAATTAGTGTAAACACGTTCCTGTATGGAAAATCCTTAGTTTTAAATAGACAAAAAGTAGCACTCTAGTCCGTTAACTTGTTAATAAGTATGTGTATGTAGTCCGATTTAGAATATTCTTTTCGTTTCGTTGGGAGCCTGAGGATGCCTCATGTTAGAGGCGAAACGAGTCGCGTCTTTTCTCACACAAGTATTGGTGTCGGTGGTGGTGTATTCGTGTCTTGGTTCTGCTTGAAAAAGTAGGAGGGAGGGCGGTGCATTAACTAACCGCATGGTGCTTGTGGGATTTTGGCGGAATTTAGCAAAGTAATTTTAACTTTTTAATGCTAATAATAGCATTTCCGCTATACTATATAATAGCTATATAATACTATATAATAGCATTACCGCCACCGCTTCCGGATTTCCGCAAAGTAACGCCTGATTCTATACAGCATATTCTTTTCTGTATAAAATGTCTCGAAGAGTTGAAAAACACAATCCACTTGAAGTGGTAATAAGTAATTCGTTATCGTTATCAACTCTTGTATGTCCCCACTGCTGGGGCACGAGTCTCTTCCTGAATCGCAAGGTTAGGCCATACTCCACCACGGGGGCCAAGTCCGGGTTGGTGGAGAATATACTTGTCGTATAAGTAATGTAATATACTTATAAGTAATATAATAAGTAATATACTTGTCGAATTGATACGAGGGCTGCTACTTATGTATGCGGAATAGAAAAAATAAACAAATGTATATGGCTAAATATGCTTTTATTGTTTTTCAAAGTATTCTCCACTATGATCGATGCACTTTTGCATTCGATGAAACCAATTTGTAAAACACTTTTTCCACTCTAGTTTCCACTCTAGTTTTCCAATCCTAGTTTGGGAGCCAGGACACAAATGTAACAAACACTTTGCAGTAAATAAAATTTCTTTATTCTTTATTGTTTATTACTCTGATTGAGGTATCTCCAAAACGTGCTGTTTGAACGCATCTACGGCATCTTCACGGGTCGAAAATCGTTGACCACGTAATTTATTCTTTACATTTGGGAATAAAGAGAAATCAATGGGAGCCAAATCAGGGCTGTACGGTGGATGACCCATCAATTCTATTTTATGACCATCCAAAAATGTAGTTGTTTCCTGAGATGTAGGTATGACAGCTGGCATTGTCATGGTGAAGTATGATTCTGCGTCGCTGGTTGATTTGGCGTATTTCTTTCAACAAATGGTCGTGTACCACTCCGAATTAACCGTTCTGCGATTCTCCAGTGGTATTGTAGCCACATGGCCATTAATACCAAAAAAGCAGACCACCGTTTGCTTTACAGTGCTTTTTGCACGAGCCACTTTCGTAGGGTTCGGCTCATTTTGAAACACACAAACTGTTGATTATTGTTTAGTTTCGGGATCGTACGCGTAGATCCAGGATTCGTCACCTGTGTAGATATTATAAACAGATTTTGAGTCGCCTCCGTTGAATTTTTTTAAGGTTTTCTTGCACCATTCGACGCGAGCATCTTTTTGATCCTGAGTTAAGTTGTACGGGATCCAACGCGAACAAATTTTTTTTTCAGACAAATGTTCATGTAATATCCTATGAATGCTCGTATACATATGGGCATATATATACATATACGTATACATATGCCCAGAATAGCCTCTATCTCGCGATACGTAGGTAACATGGTGGTCTTGCATTATTAGTTTTCGCACAGCTTCAATATTTTGTGGCACAACCACCGATTTCGGGCGACCTTCTTTAACTTTGTCCGTGAGCTTACTGCGCCCGCGATTAAACTCACTAAACCAGTGATAGGTACACAGTCGTTTTTGATGTAGCTTCACCACCAAAAGTCGAAGTTAATTGATCTACGCACTGGTGTTGCGTTAAACCACGTCGAAAATCGTAATAAATCATAGAGCACGAATATTTTTACGAGTGAGTTCCATTTTTTCAGCGATATGACATTTTAAACCCAACAAAAACAAAACACTAACGTATATATAAGAGAAAAATATTAGCGGCCAGTAGGTATTTAAAAAAAGAACGAATTTGACCATGGAGGTCAGAATTGCGTTTAAAATTATTGGAATCCCAGATTCCGCATACATAAGTAGCAGCCTTATGTAAGCTCCTCCTCCTACACATTAGTCTGATAAAATCCAACACAGTTGGAGTGACATGATGGACAATCAAGCGGTATAATTGATAGTTTACATAAGTATATCAGCTACAGCACACTTCATTCACCTGATGAGGACTCTAGACCTATCTGGGAAGATAATCATTGTCTGTTGAAGGTATTTACCTAATGTAAAAGTGAACAAAAACAAAGGGATATTTTAATAGGGGATGTTTAAATGTAATGAGATTTAAACATGTATAATAGAAGTATTCTATCTTATGTTGCTTAAAATAAACGGTTTGCTCTATAATTTTACGAATAGTAGTAGAACAAGCCATCTTCAAAATAGCTTCTTTTAGTAAATGTTGCTTCACGCTCAGAAATGAGTATGACAGAACTGATGTTTATTCCGCGACTTCATTATTAGTCCCAAAATCAGTAAAGTAGAAGACTATCTCAAATAATAACTAAAATTACATAAATGTAATATTATATTTCAGTATATACATTTATTTTAATCACCGCATCGTTATGAACTTTTATTGGATGAGTAATCAGTTGCTATTTATTCTAATCGTGTTGTATAAATGTTGTTATCTACTACAGCAATAATAATCATAAAAATTCTCTTAAATTGACATTAACTTTATCTAATTCGATTTTCTGTAATATTCCCAAATTGTACAAATGTACAAATTTATTTGTTAATTTTTAATCAATTATTTAAGTTTCTTTTCATGTTAAGCCCTACCTGCATGACACATTATTTCTTATTTGGTGTAAAGGTGCTATTTGAAAATCGGCGCTGTTTCGAATAGAAACAGCAAACGCTGAAATAGTATCATTGTCACACGAACACTTTATTTTATAATTATTGTTATGTAAACATATTATTTGTTTGTGGCAAAATAAGTCATTCATTTATTCAAGAAAACGCGTAGCTTAATCTCTCTTTTTTTGAGAGAAAGCCTAAGTATAAAATTAACCTACTGGGGGACGTATTAATATTAGATAGATCCTCAGAGCATTGAATTATGGGGTGCACTATGGTTATGGTACAGTTGAATAACCGTCTTTAGTTTTACCTGTTCTTTCTTCGATATAATGCCCTTATCGGAATTGCCCTTAACGGAATAATAACTTTAAGTTAGGTCTTCTAAATGTTAGATCAATGAACACTGGACAAGATGAGTTTTTACACGTTATGAAAATGCATAAACCAGACGTAATCGCGCTCAACGAGACTTGGTTGAAAAAAGGACAAGAACTTGACGCTCCTAAAATACCTGGCTATACCATCAGGCTGAGCCACCGTCCAAGTGGACACCGAGGTGGTGGCATAGGATTTTATATACGGCGCGGTCTGCGCACGCGTACACTGGACCATCCCGTGTCACCGTTGGAGCAAATGTGGATAGAAACAAGATTACCGGGCGCTGGTCGTATGGTAATAGGCACCATCTACCGACCAGATGCAACAGAGAAAACACGCGTGTCAGTGGGGGATGCTATTGACGCTATTAGTGAATCAATAAATAGTTTTGCAGCGTTTCATCACTTATTTATTCTGACAGATTTTAATGTTGATCTTCTTAAGCCTAATGTATCGCCAGCGCCGGAGGTCATAACATTTTTCAATCACCTAAGCCTAACTCAGCTTGTTAAAGAGCCAACACGCGTAAATAATAAATCGGCTACTTTACTGGATTTAGTCATAACAGATTCTCCGCAGCTATGCAAGAGTGTAAAGGTTCACCATAATCCACTTCTCAGTGATCATGCAATGGTCCTCGTGGATTTATCTGTCTTAAAGCCTAGAGAAGTACCGCAATTCTTCACCACACGACTTATTCACAAAGTGAACGAAGCTGACTTTTGCGCGGATCTTAATGCTATCCCTTGGCATGAAATTCTGGAGGAGGTCAATATAGAGTCCATGGTAATACGTTTTAACAACTACGTGTCTTATCTATTCGATAAACACGCGCCACTGAAAAAAAATCGTGTAAGGCATAATCCTCGTCCATGGATAACTGATGTTATAAGAATAATGATGAGGCATCGCGATGATGCCTGGAAAAAGGCGATGTCTTCTAAGTGTGAACATAAGTTGAAGTACTACAAAGATCTGAAGAACTTGGTGAACTCTTCAATACACAAGGAAAAACGCGCGTATTTCACCCATTTTGTAAACAATAATATACACCACCCAAGTAAAATGTGGAAACAATTAAGGCAGCTTTCGATTACCGGGAAAAGCAGTCACTCCGTGCCGGATCACCTGAGAAACCCAGAAGCAATAAATGATTTCTTTTTGAAAACACCGGGTAACGCCATTGCCGCGGAAGCTGTACTAGATGTTTATAAAAGAAACAAATATACTGAAAAAATCTTCAACATCGAGAAATGTACGGAGGATGAAGTGAACAAAATTCTTCAAAATATCACTACGAATGCCTCTGGATTTGACGGTATATCAGTGAGCATGATTCGCATGACGCTCTCCGTGACATTACCAATAATCACGGCTATTGTCAATGAATCGATCATGACTAATACTTTTCCAAACGGATGGAAACTTGCAAAAGTGATACCATTACCCAAAAATTCGACCGTACAGGGGTACAACGATCTGCGACCGATCAGCATCCTACCTATTTTGTCCAAGATCATAGAGCGAATAGTGCACAGACAGCTGACAAACCACGTTGAATCCGAACACATCATCCCTCTAATGCAATCAGGGTTTCGTAGCGGACATGGCACGGAGACTGCACTGGCCCACGTCACTGATGAAATCATCACGGCCTCCGACAGTGGTCATGCTAGCATTCTGGTTCTTCTGGATTTCTCCAGAGCGTTTGACTGCCTAAATCAGGGGTTATTGCTAGAGAAGTTGAGTCATTATGGGGCCTCTGAGTCAGCTTGTGGGTGGTTCAAATCATACCTGGAGAATCGAACACAGTATGTTGAGGTGGCTAGTGAGGAGGGGGAGACCAGGAAGTCAGAGGAGAAGGTTATACTTCGCGGTTGCCCACAAGGTTCCATCCTAAGCCCGTTGATTTTTACAATATACACTGCGGATCTAATTAGCAAAATTGCCTACTGTAAAATTCATTTGTACGCTGATGATACCCAAGTCTACTTCTCTTTTAAACCTGAAGAGACTGAAACAGCAGTACCCAAAATCAATGCTGACTTGCAGGTAATAGACAGTTGGGCAAGGGAAAACTGTTTAGTCCTCAACCCGCTCAAGTCTAAGTTCATGGTATTGGGAACCAAGTGGCAATGTCAAGCTGTAATCGGCCGAAACCCAAACGTTGCAGTAGGTTCTACTTTAATAGAACGAGTAACAAAGGCGCGTAATTTGGGGCTACTGATGGATGCGGAGCTGCGGTTCGTAGAACATGTTGATGCAAAGATACGCAATGCATTCTTTAGGCTCAAGGTTTTATATAATATCAGGCGCTACCTGACAGAAAAAAATAGAATTATGCTTACTGAAAGTTTGGTCTTATCGCTGCTCAACTTTGGCGACGTAGTGTATGGTCCCCGTATTTTCACAAAAACTGAACGTGCTATCCAGCGCGTTCAGAATGCATGCGCTAGATTTTGCTTTGACGTGCCAAGGCGAGCTCATGTCACGCCATTCTTGAATGAGAAGGGAAGGCTTAAAATGAGAGGTCGGAGAGAACTGCACCTGGCCACACTAGTACACAAGGTAGTGCATAAACAGAGACCCTGGTATCTATACAAAAAAATTATATGGGCTAATGAAACTTTCACCCGTAATGTGCGACGAAGGGAATTAAATTTAATGGTTATCCCAAGACACAGATCTACTGGGTACAGGGGTAGTTTTAAATTTGCGGCAGCCAAGATTTGGAACGATCTCCCGCCACCTTTCAGGCAATTCATGACAACTGTTAGGTTTAAAATTAAATTAAAAACTTTACTTTTAGACAAACAAAAAAATCTCTCCTGATTGCCGCTTAGCCTAATTTTTTGGACAACCACTAACCTGAACCAGTCCTGTCAAGTGAAACCTAGGAAATACAGGTGTGACTAAATTTAATTTGAGAGTTCTTGTCATATTTGAGTGGTTTGATAAGATCTTTAATTTATGAAATCTACCATACCATTCAGTGTAATAATTTACATGCTGTACACTTCATATTCATTCACCTTGTGCCTTTCGTGGGGTGGAAGCTAAATAATGCTTAACAGATTTTTGTTCGATTACAACTGCGGTGTTCTCTTTTTAAAATCCGCTAACTTTTATTTAATTCAGTGAGAACAAGGACGGGCTGAAAATCAGCGCTGTGATGATGCATGCACTCACAGCACCTAGCTGAGCCCTATCCTTTTTATCACAATTATTGTCACTATTTTTCCATAGTATTCATGTGTTCTCTAATCTGTGTGTGATAAATAAACATTTTTCAATTTCAATTTCAATTTATATTACAGGTAGACTTTGATACAATAGAAGAATTTCGATGGTTGAAAATTAATAGAAATAAAATATCATAATACACAGCCGGGTAGCGGCGGCGGCTGTAATGAGGTCGTTGAAATATAATTCGCAGCTTATTCTTAGGTTAAGAAAGTTAATTTCGCAGGGTTATCTAAAGTTATCAGCGCTTACGCAGTTATTTTTTCAAGTTTCTCCGGGAGTTTTATATATTTGCTGAGCCGACAGATCATTATCAGTTAGACCTACGAAAAGCTGTTATGAGCGGGAAAACCGCCAGATGATAAGTATGAAAGGAGAAAAGTTATGACGTCACGAAAGGAAATACAGTAGGAGCGCATTGGAAAACTGTCTCTACATACTTCGTGTTAGAGCAGCAAGTTAAAATTTCTCCAAGTTTGTTTGAGTAGTTCGCGCAGCTGTAATATAGACCTTAGTGTTTGGTGTTAAAGGTATGTTTACAGGTGGTGACGGGAGAGAAAGCACTTTCCGCTGGCGCGAGGCGCGGGTTGGATGACGCAGATGGCAGTCCTCAGGCGAGCGCGGCCGCCAGTCGAGCGGAGTCGGCCTCCACGCGAGGACCCTGCCTAGTGCCACCGCCGACCCCTCGGTTTATCCGCGATCGCATTGTTGCCGTGTGAACTGTGCCTTCTAAATGACACCGATACAAAGCACCTAGTACGGCACCGGATACACTTTTGTTTGTTTTTGGGGTGAGTGAAGATGGAAAGTTTTGCCAACAAGTTTG
Source organism: Yponomeuta sedellus (assembly GCA_934045075.1). Taxonomy (NCBI): domain Eukaryota; kingdom Metazoa; phylum Arthropoda; class Insecta; order Lepidoptera; family Yponomeutidae; genus Yponomeuta; species Yponomeuta sedellus. The sequence continues at coordinate 16,539,401 of OW203733.1, read as the reverse complement.
TTTTACTGCTTTCAAAGTTTTGAACTTTTGAGAATAAACTTGAACATCTTAATTATCTGCTTAACTGCAAAAATTTATTAAGTAGTTCATCTCACTAAGATGAATTTGAACGTATGGATGTTCAGATATTTGTCATTCGATGACGCGCATTTAGATTAATTTTGGCACGCAGAACAAAGCCACTGACACAGTCTGTAAATCTAACCCAGCTCACATTTGTCCACGGCTGATCGAAGGCATCCCCCAAGGCCCGCACTTCTTCATATCTTTTCTTTCATTACTCATGTAGCCGCTACCAGCAATCTACCCTAATTCGTGTAGCGAGCTGGTGAACGTCGTACGCTGCATGTATCAGTTCATGGTCTCCACGCGAGAACCTTTGTTCCTCATCGGTTTTCGACCAACCCAATAATGCCACTGCAACTTGCAGGGCGTTTCATAAAACTGCAATCCATAATTTATTATGACCATACATTGTCCGCAGCAGTCTTTCTACTTGTTAATCTGTAGATTAATCGGCCTTGCAATGTACATCGAATTGTCATAGTAATGCATGAATCATAGTTTTATGGAATAGGGCCCTGGTTTTATGGGCTATGCTATCTCTTAAGTTAATAGTCTAAGATAGTCTATGTGATAGGCTATGTCCATAAGCTTAGTACTTTGAAGAATTACAATTAAATTTACAATTACTATTACGAGTAAAGTGATCCATCATACGTGAGACATTAAGCGCGGCAATTAATAAAGTAAATCTAATATTAAATGCATTTTGCACAAAATAAAATCTGTGCAGACAAATGGCTAAATTAATAGCAGACAAGTAAATAGCAGGCTATATAAAAATATTAGTACTACTTACTATATTAGTGAACAACTGCTGTGACGATGTTTAGCACCCATTGTTGATGCAAACAGCAACCTTGCCTGATGTCAAGTATCAAATAGTAGGTATTTTCCTGGAGCAAGTATTATTTTCTTTAAAAATATACATTATAACAACTTTTCTTTCAACAAGCCTTTTAAGTCTCTTAATTATTTTCCCACGTCAAAACAGGCAAATCAAAATTAGAAAGTTATTTTACAACTCTTACACAGAGTTATTTTTAAATGCGCATTCCTATAACACCCTAATCAGTTTGCATTTTACAATAACTTTAGTATGTTATTCTATTAAATTCACGCTATAAGCGGTCTAGTATCCGTTCGAAGTAAATCATTGTCGTTGAGAACTATGTCTATTCTAGGCAAAATGTATGGGTTTAACATTATCTATCAAATTGTTGGGGCTAAAAGGTAGAAAAATAGAAAAATATATTCTTAGTTTTACTTAATGATTCGCGATACTCATACATAGTTATATATTAAACGGGTCAAATCGCGATCATTTATTAGGTAAAACGTAATTTTTACCTTATTTCCCGACGTTTCGGCAGTGTTACAGAAACGTCGGGAAATAAGGTAATTACCTTTTACCTAATAAATAATCGAGAAATATATCAACAGTCGTACGTAGAAGAAAAGTTGTTGTAAATGTCAAACTCCAACCGACCGATCTTTCAGGAATTGCGCATTTTCGATATACCTAACAGTGCATAACAATTAGGTACAAACAAATGGGTGGCGAATGTGAGATCACTATTGAAATATCAAGTTATTATACCAAAGGCACAACGGGTAAAACACGAAATGGAATTTCCAGACCAGTATTAATAATAACATAAATTAAAGCATCAAGTCAGTAGATTGGAATCTGAGCTAGAGCTTCAGTCGAGGAAAATACGTTGCATTACTGACGAGACTGCTTGCGGTTTGTTATATATATTGTTTACGCTTTTATTTGTATCTGCTTGATATGCGCTACACTTTACGCATATCAAGCAGATCAGCGAACTTGCGGTTAGGTTACGTTCATTATTCCGAATAGGAAAGCCGAGCTTCACGGTCTAAATCGCCGGAAAATTGATGAAAATCATAACATTTGTCATATTAATAATAACCATAACAGAACAGGTCAAGTGCGACTTCGACTCGCGCACCGAGGGTTCCTTACACAATGGGTTTGTTCCATGGTCACTTTCGGGTTGGCCACACTTTTTTCGACTTTCAATTAAGTCACAAGTCCATTAAAATAATAATAAAAGTATAGTTCGGGCGCTCTGATCACAAGAATTTCTGTCGAACTTTTGCACACACAGATGACAAGAGAGATGCCTAGCATGAGTTGCTCCATTGCCCTGAGGTTGCCGAACAAACAATTACAAACTAAATTTTGCAGTCGTAAAATTTGCAATTCCATAAAACTGCAAAGAAGTTTGATAGGTCTGTAACTATTTTTATGTGGAATAACTACGAATTAACGTTTTTCGGATTTTGCTTAAGTACCAGAGGAACTTTATTCTTTCTATATGTTACGATTCTATTATAACGGGAAGTACATGTATAGGTTTTGATTTCCTTGAGAGTGTCCAAATATGCGCATAAATATCTAGTCGTATCTTTTGATTGCATAGATGGTTGATGTTTCAAAGATCTAAGGGATTTCAGAAATGTATATTAATATCAACCTGATACCTTTATCTACGCGTTTTAAGCGTCAACACCCTTTTTCTAGAACACGGCCAATTCGTACCCATTCCGTATTTTCCTTTTGAGGTAACCCTAAAAATTACAAAAAATTACAAACACTACTTGTATTTTTGTAATAACCTGAAACATCAAAAAAATGATTTGTGTCTTAAGTGGGATATAAAAGGAAAGCATGCACGCGGGCTATAAAAGTGTGACATTACGTAACTGTGGCAAAGACCACCCACGTAATATATATTTCTTTTTATCATTATCATCATCCACTGTCATAGGCTGTTTCCCCGCAAATGCCATCTCGCTCGGCCCCTGCGGCATCGGGCCTTTTTATTCCATTCAATAAGAAACTCTCAGCGGGAGTCCAAATCACACTTTTTAGGGTTCATACCCTGTGTATTTCAGTTGCCGCTACAACAACTAACACTAAAAAAGAGTGAAACACAGTCATACTTAAGTGGGGATCCCATACAACGTAATTTTTTTGTCGATTTTTACTCGATATTATATACCGGCAACAAGTAGATGCTCGAAACATTACTACAAAATTTAGTAGTATATTCAAGTTAAAAATATATAATTAAATTAAAATAATTATTTAAGGGTGCTCCCATACAACGTGATTATTTGCCATTTTTCGCTCGATATTAATAACGGCAAAAGGTAGACTCTTGAAATATTGTAGATTTGAATATTTCAAGCGTCTAACTGTTAAAACAGTCACAATGTTAGTCCGACTCGCACTTGGTCGATTTTTTATTACTTATCTACGGAATCACAATCACACCAAATTTGATGGTTGCAGGTGGCACATACCTGCAACCATCAAATTTGGTGTGATGTTTTCACTCTAGAGAAAAATAAAATCATCGAAAAACACCTTTAGTGTTTGGGGATAAGAAAAACGTAGGTATGTTAATAGCGTCCTTCGGATACGGAACTCTAAAAAAAAACATAACATTTCCACAACACAACCTCGTGCTAATTCGAATTGTATAGGACAGACATATTTAACGCTGGCTGAGTTTGAATAGGAATTGTTGGAACATATGGTTTGTTGTGCCTCACTGTGTGGGCCAGAAATGTGATCATTAGCATTATGGAAAAAATAACCAGTTTCCTGGGGTTCAGGACGCATTACTAATTCGACCTTCATTCATAATTCGGATGTTGGATTTTGCCACTCTTTCCACATACAAGGCATCAAAGTTCCTTGGTATGGTTGTGGTCTCAGAGCAGTGCACTTCTCCTCAGGGGGGACGCGGGTGTGGCCGGTCCACTGACCCAGTGACCTTGGCGACGCTCGACCGGTTGCGCGCAACTGGAGCGCCCAGACTACGCATTTTATAAAAAGAAAGCCTCCTGCCGTCAACCATCCGCTACCTTCTAGGCATTGGAATCACGAAAGTGCGCGCCATAAATAAAACATTGATTATAATTATGTTGACGGTCGGTTGCCTGATGCAACTCAATGAAAAGTAAGGCTACGCTACGGTCAGAATACGATCTTGTGCTGTTAATAGTTTTAACGAACAACAAAATAACCGAATGAATGAACTGGGGGCTAGTCTCTAAGATGTGTAGATGTCCATTAGTCCGGTAATGGTCGTTCGTTTCATTCACACTATCGGTAGTCTAGCCACGAATCGCGTTGCAATGGTATAACCCGTGCTACCTAACTCGGCGCCTCGCGCGATTCGATCTTCTTCGCGAGAGATAGCTATTTAATTTGCGCGGGTTGTACCCCTGGAATGACATTGTACTGCTATTGCTTTGTAGACTACCAAATTGTGACAAATAACAACCATTGTCGCGCTCATATCATTCTATTGAAAAACTATGTAAGTATTAGACTCTAGGGTTATGTCAATTATCTATATGACAATGTTTGTTCCAGCAGACCAGCACCATGACGGCGGTGAGCATGTATCGCACGCTCCTGCTGAGTCTTCTCGTTGCGCTGACGCACGGGCAGACTGCCATCGACGATGGATATAGTAAGTCCACCCGAATCTATACCTCATTATTGGTTATTGCCTTGACATTCTTTTAATTTCATTCTTTTTGACGAAACTTTATGTGAATGTTGATTATTATTATTAGTATTGAGTTTTTTATAATGTCTATGTAAATAATTTAGGTATATGTCTATTGTATTTTGACTTTATGAAATACCTCATTTGGACTGAGACAAATATTAGTAAAGTACTGTAGAGTTGTGAGAGTTGCTGTGTGGTGTCGGCCTAGAGAATAGCACCAACCCAATTATTCCCGCGGGTGTCGTAAAAAGCGACTAAGGGACACAAACCGGAGGGTGGGCAGCAGCGCCCCCTGCAGTACAATTCTACCGAACTGCGATCCCCTACCCGCATGCCCAGCGTGGGGATTATGGGCATTACCCCCTATGATAGCACAACGTGGCGCTCTTTAGGGGAGGGCTATGTCCAGCAGTAGACTAGTATAGCCTGACGACGACGACTGTAGATATAAACCGACGAGAGCAACAAAGTTGCACAGGATATAACAAAGAGATTCTAAGCTCGCAAACACTTAGGCTTCTCTATTATAATATACTTAAAGCCGATAAAGACAAACAGAACAGACTTCCAAATACGAAATAAACAGTATACGTTTCTGTTCATGATTTTAATACCAGGTGGTGCTGACGATATTCTTTATCGTGGTATGGTTGTATCCACAATGCCGTGAAGATATACCTATTTACAAAGAGAGTTTGATGATTTCTCATTGATACCATCCACAGATCTTGATTAAACGGGGAACCACCTCTGAGGTACCTACCCCTTTACTTACGAAAAATCAATAAAATAGGACAACATCGCTGAACATGCGAATTGACAACCTCCTCTTTTATTGATGTCTATTATAAATAGCAGCCTCAAATCCTACAAGTAAGGTGTCTCCTCAGGCAGCTCCACAAACATGGGCGAGGTGGAGCCGCGGGACAACGCGGGCGCGGAGCTAGAGTTCAGCTACCACGACCACGAGGAGATGACGCGTTACTTGCGAGCCATCTCGGCGCGGTACCCATCGCTCACAGCACTCTACTCCATTGGGAAGTCCGTGCAAGGTATAAATTCTATTTTAATCGTTTTAGACCTTCGCGGAGTTTGTAGTAACTTTAAAGGTTAGGTGCCGACCACGGATGACATCCGTGGTGCCGACATCATGCTCATGCTCACCAGAACTACTGTCAAGAAGTCTGTGAAATTTTACTCAGTCAAATAATTACTCCATCGGGAAGTCGGAAAGTCCGTGCAAAGTATAGCCCACGGATACCTGGCGACGACAGCTCCCAAATACAGCGAACCGAAGAGCACGAGCGGTATCTTGCTGATCCACTCTTTGTCCTACTCAGTTTCGGAATGAGGCGAAAAGTCTGTGAATTTCACTTCGCAAAATCTGTACTCCATTGGGAAATCCGTAGTATTCCTCTTCAATCCCTTTAGACATCCGTCGTTGAGGTCGATAGAAGGGTTTGTTAGGACTTTCGACATAGGTGGTACCGATATGATAGCTCAACGAGATATAAGTACTCTGCCTAAGCCCGATATCGAGACCCTTGTGAATTTTGATAAAACAAGAGAGGTTTGTCAGAATCTTTTGTGACAAGTACGTAGGTACCTCTCCACGATAGTGGCGTGATTCTCTGAATGTATGGGTGTAACCCTTCGCTGAGTTCTTTCGGGAAGTCTGTGCAAGGTGTTCTTCTTAAAACACATTTCTGCTCCCCGTAGACTAAGGCCGATTTTAGGGTTTTCTTGATTTTCCACGACTCTCTCTCCATGCCAAGTGGGGATAGCCATGTTTATGCTAGCTCCTTATATATCATGGCCTCCACCGCAATGTAAAATAATTTATTAAAATAATTTATCAAAGGCCTTCCCCCCAAATGCCAAAAGAAAAGCACAATTTTCCTGTACCTACAACGTAGAACAGAAACAAATAAATTACAAGATAATAACTGACACGTAAGCGCTCAGAGAAGCGCAATTATTATCCCGAGGAAGTTAGAGCAGGACTAAGTTTTAGAAGGTATTAACCTCAGATCATCTGAGGTATTAACAGAAAGTAAGTTATAAGTGAATCTTTTAAAAGCTGCTCCCAGCTGAAACTTAGGCGAGTTGGTCGACAGGTGCTGTATTAAATAAAATACAATACATGCATAAAACAAACGGATAGTTCAAGACTTGACTGTCTTTGCCTTAAACTATCTTTTTGTCTTAAGTTTGAACCCTATATCTAATTATCTTGTGGCAGGCCGCGATCTGTGGGTGATGGTAGTCTCCGCGTCCCCTTACGAGCACATGATCGGCAAACCTGACGTCAAATACGTCGCCAACATCCACGGGAACGAGGCCGTGGGCCGAGAGCTGCTGCTGCACCTTATACATGTAAGTTGACCTTTATTTCTTAAGGGGTAGTTGGAAACCTCCTTCCCAACTATAACTTATGATGATCTTTAAAACAATTTTTATACTTTACAATTTTAAGAATGGTACACATCTTTAAAATAAAACTACTACTTTTAACTAAATCCATTAACTTTATGATGAATAGTTGGGGTCCGTAATCGAATCCTGGGTATTAGAATCTTGACACAATACCACTGAGCTATCAATACTTGAGACTTGCTTCGGTAAAATTCAGCAACATATTCAAAGGACACTTTCTCTTGTCAAAGTTTACAAAACGCAATTAGATATAAGTTTATTTTATAGTGGAAACCAACTGACTGCCTCGTTGGTTTAGCGGGTTAACGTTTGATTACCATGCCGGAGGCCGTGGGTTCGATTCCCACTGGGGGCCGCCGTATGTTTGTAAAAGTGGCTGTATTTCTACGTGTATTTCTATTTTTGAGAACACCTTGCTGGTTACCATTACCAGCACAGGTATCCAAGTTTGGAACCAGGACAAGTCATTGTGTTGTTTAGTTATATAACTAATTTAGAGCTGTTTACAAGAAATTATTTTTCCACTCAAATGTTTTATTTTATTCAAAAATATATATTTGATTGCAGTATAAAAATAAACATTTTCCACCGCGGGACGCAAGATTATTTATGCTAGAGCGCTAGAGCAATTAGTTTTTAAGCGGCTTTAAATTGCTTTAAACGATCAAATCTTACTTTTTTCTGGTCCTTTCTATTGTTTAGAATTTTCCGTGAGCTGAGTTCATATTATTATCGTGAAAGTTTTGATGTGTTATACCGCGATTATATTTCGATGTTTGGCGTACAGAGAGACCGATTTATCGTGAATTAAGCTGCGGATAAAAAAAAATGAAGTATTTCTTCCCACAGAATTTAAACTCAAAAACCGGCCCAGTCCTCTCGATTAGACTTTACCAATTAAATGAGCACAAGATGAGTTGTAGAGAAACTGTGATTGGATGTGATTGGTTCATTCCGTGCACTAGTCGATTGGTTTCATACAACAAAACTATAGGTACCAATGAGTTGATTGATGTATAACCTGTCGAAATATCTAGGTACGTTGCAAGACGGCGATCTGATGGTAGCCGATGCATATATATACTTTGCTGGAACAAGTCCCGTCCTCCAATCCTACAATTCGTGGGGTAATTTTGAAGCGCTAGTTAGACTCTATGTTTTTAACTATCACTAATTAACAATATAATTTCGACCGGTACACGTGTGTGGTGGCCTGTTCACATGCAGCTACATAAAAAAACACGCTAGATACCTAAGTGCTTTATATCTAAATCCGAAGTAGTAGGAAAACTACTTGAAATGAAACGCAAACGTAACGATTTCCTGCAGCATTGACTAGGTACTACAGGAAATTTGTTCAGGGAAATTTATCCAAATCCCAGTGTTTCAGCAAACCACATAAAACACAAACTTGTGATTTATTACGATTATACTATTTTTATTTTTAATGCACTAACCCGTGCTAAGGACAATTTCAATTTTAATTACGATTGTCATATTACAGAGAGATGCCGATGACACATTCATTCATAAATTTATTGAAGTACAGATTCAGTGAAGAAGAGTAGAGTAGAAAGTAGAGACGGCGAGCGAAAACATAGAGTCTGGCGAAGTCTCGATCTATGCATCAATCAAATAAAATACAAAGTTACAGTGTCGACTGCATTGTTAATCCAGCGGTTAACACTACCAAAATAGGGGTCCTGGGTCCGATCCCCACTGGAGGCCGCCGTTGATTAAGTACAAATTGCCTCATACTGAGTGAATTTCCATATTTGTGGTGTCCTCACCTGGTTACCATAGCACAGGGCATCATAGTTTGGAACTAGAACAAGTGACTGTGTCGTGTGGAAGTATTATTACATAAAACGAAAATTCCAGCACTTCGTGACCTCGTACGACACGGATCCCTACATCAAGTGGTTGCTGGACAATACTCGGATCCACCTGATGCCGTCTATGAATCCTGACGGGTTCGCCATCGCCAAGGAGGGCCAGTGCGACACTATTCATGGCAGGTATGTGGCCGAAAAAGTTCTCTTGGTAGGTAACTTCAAAGGTTCAGTTTAAATCACTATAGTCTGTAGTTTAGTTTTGGTATGTGACTCGTGGAAGTGTCTTTTGCAGAACACGTCGTTAGCCAGGTCATAGTGAATTCCTCAATCAGGTTTGAATATTTATTGTAATATATTTCTGGACTCAATGAACGAGTTTTTTTTAAAAAAAGGTCCATCGCCTCTACATATTTGATAATGAAATGCATTTTTTTTTATTTATAATATTTATTAGGTTAGGTTATTTGATAAAAAAGAGATAAGAGATAGGGTAGGAAAATTGCAAAAGTCGAATCGATTCTGCTCGGATTGAATTGGTTGAACTTTTTGTTCCGATAATGAATCAGTATATTTTGGGGCCGTTTATCACAAGTTGATTTTGATAAAAAGTAAAATTTCAGCATGTTGGCAGATCTTGATTGTTAAAGGAAAAAAAATCTAAATACTTATGTCCTCTCACATCAAACCTCTCAAAACCTCGTACTTTTTACAATCTGCATCTTTTTTTACATGCTCAGACTCGCCCTTGTTTAGTATTCGATAAGATTTATAAGTAATACAACGTTTCACTAGACTGTAATCCTACTAATACTTATTGTGAATATGAAAGTTTGTGAAGATGTTTCGATGTTTGTTACTCAATCACGCAATAATGGATTTAAATGAAACTTGGCGTACAGATAGACCTTCGTCTGAATTGAGATATGGGATACTCGATATCCCGGTAATGCTTGAGATAATTTCTAACATGGGCGGAGCCACGGGTTTAGGCTAGTACCTAATAAACGTAAAGACGATTAGATACTCCGTCTTATCGTAAGATAGAGAAACCTAGCTAAACTAATAGCCTTACAACAATAGAAAATTGAACAATGGATAGTTTCATATAAATCATTAGCTCTTCTTGCGGTTGGTTGACTCAAACAGTCTCCAAAGTACGTCGTACACTATATAGAGGTATACCAGCATTGTGTGTTCTACTGAATCATTCTGTAGAAAAAAGATAAATAATTAGGTACCAAAACGAAGTAATGAATATTACTGTTCTGTAAACGAAAACATTATTATAACTCGAATACCTAGGTACTTACTTAAAGAAAGTAATAGAAAAACCATTTATCTCTAGCTAACACAACGCAGATGACAAGATTATGGGACCGAAATCCAAATAATTGTTTAATTGTAGTATAATTTACCTATGTTTACAAATAAAGAAATTGATTGATTGAAATAGTTCTTACATGTTGCGGTAGAACTTTACTTACTGAACCATCCTTTCCGCCAAAACTATCAGTCAGTCATAATAACATTCACTTTGCAGAGCCAACGCCCGTCGCTACGACCTGAACCGCAATTTTCCGGACTACTTCAAGGCAAACACGAAGCAGCCTCAGCCCGAAACCGAGGCGGTCAAGGAGTGGATCAGCAAGATACAGTTCGTGCTCTCCGGTTCGCTGCACGGAGGAGCTCTCGTCGCCAGCTATCCGTTCGATAACACCCCCAATGCTAGTAGGTCATATGGTTCATGAATAATTGTGTTGATAACCTTTGAATTAATTTTATTACTTTCCTTGATTAGCGAGGGTTTTCTCGAGAAGAAAATAGATATTTCCCTGATTTCTCAACCATCTCTACACAATTATGAAGCTAACTCATTATTCTTGTTGTCTCATTCTTACACCAGCGATCTTTTTCCGTGGATGTATTATTTTGAGAGCTCAATATTAGGGTTCAGGTTTTAAAGTTAGGTATATTTCTTTTTCACGCTGCGTAACTCAGGAATGTGCAGATCATCCGTCTTGTGCTCCGGTGACGTATTAGTGAGATAATAAAAGATAGCCACGTTCACTTTGCCTTTAGGGACCAAAGTCGCCTTGCTTTTATCTGTATTATTATTTGGCAAATAATAATAACTTAAATACGGTCAATAATAACTGAAAGGCGCGCAGAGCAAAGTAACAAAGAGCAAGGCCAAAATTAATAATCTTTCCTTTTCTCCCCACATGCCCCCTGAACGCAGTATTCCAGAACTACGCGCACTCGCCGTCCATCGCCCCTGACGACGATGTCTTCAGGCATATTTCGTTGCTCTACTCCAGGAATCACGCCAAAATGTCGCGCGGTGTCTCTTGCAAGTCGGGATCGCCTAGGTTCGAAAATGGAATCACTAATGGCGCTGCCTGGTATCCCCTCACTGGTGAGTTTTTTCAATTTGTCCATGTTAAACCTAGCCAAGAAAAAACACCTCCTATGAACGATCCATGGCTATAGTTAAAATTTGGCATATCTTCCATACCATCTTGTGCCAAATATCTACGGTCGGTGGGCTTAGCTTATCTTGAATATAGGAAACGAACATAAGTGGTCTGTGTCTCGCAGGTGGCATGCAAGACTACAACTACTTATGGCACGGCTGCATGGAGGTCACCTTGGAGATCTCTTGCTGCAAGTACCCGCCAGCTCACGAGCTACCCAAATACTGGCAAGACAATAAGCAGGTAAAATAATATCTACTGATTTTGTTACTAACATTTATCGACCACTGACCAGTCATAATCATTATTATTAAAATTCTTTATTGCACAAAACACATAATTGGTACAAACTTGTACTTAAATAAAAGCCGTCATAATTATAAAGGTAATGGGTAGTTCCTACCGCGACTATTAATTTATTTACTCAATCTGTCGAAATATCGGGAACTCAAGTAAATTAATAATCGTGGTAAGAATCGCGTTCTTTACATAGGCACGAAAATTCCAAAAAGTTAGTACACGTGACTAGTTTTTTAACATAACAACGAACACCATGGAGAAAAGTAAAGTAATAAAAGGTACAGCAGAGCCGGCCGCGCTCGTCCACGCCTCCAGTGGCGGGCTGACGCCGATCACGGCGCAAGCGACTCGGCCGCCCGCGTTCCCGGTAGTAAGGGAACCTTCGTTGCCGCCCTGGCCTAAGTCATCCTCTCCCTCGTGGAGCATCACGGAGCGGCCCAGGATGTTGTTCCGGCCGCGCAATGAGATCACACGGTCCACAAAGTCTATGGTGGCGATTCCGTTGGCTTGGAACACAACGTTGCCGAGATCTCCGACGTGACGCTGTTCGTGGTCGGGCCCCCCGTGATTGGTCGAGTCGGGGTTGAAGTGAGCGCCGGCCGCGGCACACGTACTGACGTCGCCCAGCTCATGGACGTGGAAGCCGTAGTTGCCGGGCGCCAAGCCCAGGATCACACCGGTGACTCGCACCCCGGCGTCTGTCTCCGTGAATGTGATGGTTCCGTTTGCACTTTCGGATACCAGATGAGCTACAGCCACTCTGTTCCCATTGACTGTACACACCGCAACCGCTAAAGCGGCAAGGAATAATAAACGGCGCATTTTTATTAAAATCACAGTAAACTGACTCAAGGCAGTGTACAACACCACTGAGTCTACGAGCCGTTTCACTAATAACATTATCTTTCATTATCGCATCACGAAATTCTCTTGCCTTATTATTACTTAAGATAGTGAATGATACCAAAAACACAACTCGCGTGGGAATTTAGTTTAACTCGCCATTATCCTGCGCAGCATTCAGATTAAGGACTCTCTCTCTGAGAGAAGACTTAGAATGTCGCTATAGATATATAGAAAACCTTTTAATGACTCTGCATCTAGGTTTATAGTACAATGTACCTACCTGGTATTTTGTCATTTATGTCCATGGTTTTCCTAAAAATCTATAAATAAATAAAGAAACGGTGTTATTAATTATAAAATCACGATTTCTTTAAAACAATTCTCAGAGGCAGCTTAAATAATCTGTAGTTACGTCTTTTCTTTACCACATACTATTTAAACTGACTCTGAGGAGAGTTTTAACGAGTCGTGTTTTTATAAATAATAACAGTAATTTTTGGTTTTACCTATTTTGCCATACTAACTACATGCCAGTTTACAAATATATTAAATTACTACTATGGTAAAGTCCTTTTTGCAACATTGATAATATGCATAGCTGCTAATAGATGGCGCTAATAGTAGGTATTCATAAACGCTAAAATATATAAAAACATTGGTTTTCATTCGCTTGATAAATTTTAATATTGAAATTTTTCTGAATTTTCTCCTCTTACATTTAGCATCCCCCTCAGTACAATAGCAAAAAAGTCAGAGTCGAAGAAACATCAAAGAAAGTTAGTGATCATAGACTGCCAAAAACATAGCTCTTCCTTTTGGCTTTACCGTACTCGTTACCCGACTACTACGGTAGAGCCAAAAAAAAATAGAGCGCACGTTAACGGTCGTCTGGCCCTAAGCAATAATCGAGTCCCGAACGCTGATTGGAAAATCCTTTCACCACGAACGACTTGCTATCGACACGCTGAGAACAAGAACGGGTTTTAAACTTTCATGGTTATGGAACACTAAGACAGATTTTATTTTTCGGGACCTCGTTTATTTTTTGGCACCTCAAATCAAAAATAAAAATGTAAGATTTGACTTCACTTCCAGCTTACTTCTAATGGTACCCCGCCACTGACCCGATTTAGAAATCCGATATATAAAGGATATTTGTACCTAGGAAATGATTTACGGGCAAAATAATGCAAAAATTCATTGATCAATATTAGTCGCGGAACCCCAGTGTCTTCCACGAAACTCACTTTTGGGATTGCTGTCGTAGGTAAAGTAATGATCGGAAAGATGATTATATTCTGCGAAGAATGATGTCAGTCGCCATGTTTACATAACTTTTTCTGCTCCCTACTAAATAGAGTGACCAAATATGTTTCCATTACAGTCGCTGATAAAGTACCTAGCCGAGGCGCACCGCGGCGCCCACGGCTTCGTGATGGACGAGAATGGCAACCCGGTGGAGCGCGCAGCCGTGCGGGTCAAGGGACGCGATGTCACCTACCACACCACCAAATACGGCGAGTTCTGGCGCATACTGCTGCCTGGCAACTACCGACTTGAGGTATATATCTGAGCTATTTTACTGTTCTGTGGTATCGAGTGGTGTGGTACTGCGGTAGTCCAAACATAACTACTTAAAACGCTCATTATTTTTCTAGTTGGCTCACCCGTATCGCGTCTGATTACCAAGCAAATTGCCTCACTTTGGCTGTATTTCCATGTTTGTGACATCCTTGTCTGGTTACTACAACGCAGGGTATCCCAGTTTGGGACCAGGACAAGTGATTGTGTTGTGTAATTTACTTTATTTATTTATTAGAGGGGAGAATAGAAACACTTTCTTTTTCCAAAAACAATCTGTTACTTTTGTTCTTTAGTATTGCAAGTAAACATCATGGAGCAGCTCACCAGCGCTTATCATACCGCTTAAGTTTTTTCATTAATAAGATTGTACATTTTTAGCGACTAAAAAGCGTTGTATGCTTTAAATACTTTGAATACTAATCACAATAAAATACTTTTAGTTAAAAGAAAAATCATACCGAAATTTATCAGGTTAACCAGAGACAAGGATGCCGTAAAAGAGATATAATAATATGTGCTCTATCTCGGTATTTAATTAAATCCTTTAAGCAGCGTAATGTTATTGATCCCCAGGTATCGGCTGACGGCTACCTGCCACAAGAGGTGGACTTCATAGTGATCGATAGTCATCCCACACTCCTTAACGTCACCGTGCATTCCGCGAAAGTAAGATTGATTTTGTAAAGCGCTAGAGAAATTGACTAACTACTAGGCGGTACTAGCTTCTTAAAATATCCTAGATATTTTAAGAAGCTTGAGATATTGATTGGGAAAATCAATATCTATCTGTCACTTATCGGTCATGTTGCGAGAATTCATACGCATTCAAATGACCAAGAACCAGTCTGACAGTTTGTCTTAGTCTGTGAGTGCAATAAGTGTAAATATGTAAAAATGTAATAATTCTAATATTAAAAATAAGCACGATGTACATAGCTCATTATTTGTAATATTGGTGGTTGTTTCCAACATTTAGGACTACGTGCGGCCTGCGAAGCCGAAGGCGTGGCGGCCGACTCCACTTCGACTCAACCACGTGACCTCCACAAAGAAATCTCCAGTGGCCCTTGATCCCGAGACCCAAGATGCCTTGCGCTTCCCTGATGACTAACTATTTGCTTTTAGAACGATTGATCAACGAGTTCCTGGCAGTAGCTTGCATTGATCTCTTAAATTGTTTTGCAATTTTTTTTAAGAAAAGTTCTGTATATATAATTATATTTTTTAAGCCCGCTGTAGATGTTGTACAAAGAGGTTGACAATGCAATGAATATGGTAAAAAAGTAAAATGGCAAGTAATTCTAATAGTTTAGTTTCTAATAGTTTTGAAATTTTTGATCTTTAGCTATTCTAATTGGGAATAATGTGCCTGTGATTTGCAATGAATGTACAAATTAATCAAGGTTTGGCGGTACCAAACCAAGAACCAAGTTCCAACTCCATACTGTGTTCAATTCCCAAAAGTACAAACATATTTTTGTAGTGTTCATTGTGGCGATTTAATCCCATATGTAAACTGTTTATAGACTAGAGATCGGTTACATTAAACATTATTGAATGCATGAAACAATTTTTATAACACTTTAAACCCAGAAACAGGCTTACAAAGATGTCCAGTTATGTAAGTATTGTACATATTTAACATTAATAAAATTACAGGTGGGGCACCGAATTCACTGACGAGTGATAGCATCAATAATAAAAAAATCTCTAAAATAAAGTTAAAATCACTGTACCATCTGAATCGCAGTCATAACATCTGATGTGTGTCCAAAAATGTTATGTCAGTTGTCTCGGACCTGCCTGCCTGTTAGAATTATTCAAGTTTCGAACAGTTTGTGACCTACCTTTGGTAATTCCAGCGGATAGACGGAGGGCCGTACTACCGGCCAGTGCCGCTCGCGCCGCGGCCCGCGCATGCGCCCGCGCCGTCTCCCGGCATCTTTGCTTCACTCACCAACACATTCAACAACATCGTCTCTAATATGTTCGGATAAAACACTGTAACTGAGTTATTAGAGGAATGCTGATGACAGCTTTAAAAAAACATATAAGATATGAACCTTTCAAAAAATCTATTTTACATTGCAAACACATTTCTCATTTAATTTTTCCAGTTTATATGCAATCTTTATTGGAATTTTGGATTTAATATCGAACGTCATCGGCATTTTTGTTCGTTCATTCTCTAGCGGTCATTAGTTAGCTTCGTAAGTATATATTTTAAAGAAAGAACCGCAGGCTACGCCCAAAACATCATGTAACTTACTGCGGGACGTTTCAATAAGGCAAAAAAATCAAATCTGTTTAGGAACATTATGTAGGTACATAACGGCTCTCTATTTATTTTATAAAAAATATGTGTAAAAGATGCATTTATAAATTCACAAAATACTGATTGAAAACCAGAGTTGGATCTCGAAAGGTCATATTTGTTAGTTTAATTATAAGTTATTCTAGGCTAAAGTGTAAATAAATTTAGTTTTTAAATATTTATGAATTTCCAAAATAAAACGTATTTTTCATACCAGTATTTTCTTTTATTTTTTGTTTTTGAAGGTAAGTGAGTTTTGGGCAAAAACATTTCACAGATCATAATATTATTTATACTCGTAAAGTCCGCGAACACAATATCACCACATCAATTGACTTTAGCAAAACAAAACACTAAACACGGAACCGGGAAAATATGATTATTATATTCTTTTTTTAATGCACTTACATATTTAAAAACCTATTAAATTACGAAATTACTTCAGCCAGATGTCGCTGCCTGTACGTTATACAGAGAATATTGTAAAGAGGTTCGAAATTTCACAGATGCCGGTGAGTCGCCCATTAGCTCAGTTAGAAAGAGCGCTGGCACCGATAGCCAGAGGTCGCGGGTTTGAATCCCGGCATGGGTGGAATTTTTTGCCTCCAAATAGGTTTTTAAAATATGCTTATGTTTGGGATTCTTTTGACTAGTCAAAATTCAAGACCAAGATTACATACGTTATCCCTAACTGTAGTATTTCAAAGAAAGAGAAGACATTTTATTATAACAAGACACATCACCGAAACAAAATAAACAGATAAGAGATCGGTTCGGTTGTACAATTATTTGTTGTATGTTATTGAGAGCCTGTCACGGTTAAGCTCCCCAGTTCCGCATCGCTAGTGAATCAAGAGGCGTCCAATTTGACCTGATCCCTGGCTACCTGGAAAGTGGCGATGAGTGCGGCCAGCTCCACTCGCTCGCTACAACCGGTCGTCAGCCGCGCCTCCGAGTCCGCCATCTTTATCAGCAGCGTCGACAGCACCGCTGGCGGG
This sequence comes from Yponomeuta sedellus, assembly GCA_934045075.1. NCBI lineage: Eukaryota > Metazoa > Arthropoda > Insecta > Lepidoptera > Yponomeutidae > Yponomeuta > Yponomeuta sedellus. The sequence continues at coordinate 16,521,992 of OW203733.1, read as the reverse complement.
AGCTTCGCTGGAAACCGAAGGAAAGGGGCTTCGATAAATATCTTCCACACCATGATACCACAAGGCCTGTCCAGACCGGAAAATATTCATCATCACCCATTATGGCACGGGTCTCTTCCCTGAGGAAGGTATAGGGCATACTCCGCCACGGGGGCCAAGTCCGGATTGTTAAGCTTAAGCTTTTCAACAACTGTATGAAACTTACCTCTTTGGATTATGGTGTGAACTTCAGTCAGGATATCGGTGAGAGCAAGTCCTTTGGTAAGCTTCAGATCCTGGATTTCTGTATAAGTAATAATTCAGGAGATTACTTACACGACTGAACAAGGTATGTAATTTAGGCATCATTGACTAGAAAAGCGTGACATGGCACATTTGATAACTTACACATCTGTGTTATGTTGGCTTTCTAAGGCAAATCTAGCCAGTCTAGATTTATTACCATCCTGGCTGATGTCAAAATGGTATGTGTCACAATATCTAAAGACGGTCGTCTAGAGGAAACATCCACCAATGGAATAAAATCATAACTTTTTTTATGTTAAAAGTAAACAATTATTTAGTTACAACTATTTTTAGAACATACAGCCTAGAACGTGGTATCAACATCCTAGGACCTTAATCGTTTTCGGCTAAAACGGTCGTTTTTGGCGGAAATCGATTGGAGTCCTTTATAAAAAAAAATGATTTTTATTCCATTAGTGGCGCTAGTTAGGTAGCACCCCCCAGCGCCTTCAGGATTCGATGCGCGTAATATGTATAGGATCAGTTCGCAAAAGGATACGCTTGAAGCACGTCGAGAAGTCGTTCTCGTTGAGCAGCCAGTTGACGATGCTATTGACGTCGGACTTGAGCGGGTGGCCGACGCAGTTGTAGACGTTGTCCTCCGTGACTTTGCGATAGGCCAGCCACGTGCTCTGCAGCGTGTTGAGAACCTTGCGCATGTCACCACCGGACAGTGCTAGCAGTGCTTTCAGCCCGTCCTCCGACATCTCTACACTGGAACGCAGCAATACAACTATTGAAGATCAACCGGATTATTTATTATTAATTGATTAGATTGGCTAAATTTAACTATTTAATTTGATAAGGCTCTAAAGCAGTGGTAGCTCAGTGTACAGCCGCTGCTTATAACCGTGAGGTCTTGAGGTAGAATCCCTAATCATGTTCGAATTTGAAAAACTTTGAAAGAATAAGATCTGCGACTTTTTCGCAATACCACTCGCTGACAGCGTAGGTAAAGATACTTGAACTTCTGAAGTATTCATATACCTCAGGACTTCGCCAATCAGTGTAGTTATTGAGCATATACCTGCTAATGCATTAAACTTTTTTTGAATTTTAATAAGCTATAATTTTAAAACCCAGGTACCTTATACTAATATTGTTAAAATAACTTTTTTGCGTAGCTGGGTTCTACGCAAAAAAGTTATTTTAACAATATTAGTATTTAAAACAGCTAAAACTTGGCACTAGTAGTATTCACAAACACCAAAATATTATAGACAAAAATTGTTTTTCGTGTAGCCACAGCTAGAGATGGGCTAGGGGTATTCTGTTAGTTTAACACTATATATAAAATTACGTGCAAGGGCCGACTTATTTAAACAGAAATTTCTTTCAATACTTTCCCGCACGACGAGTCGTTCTATTGAAAAATGTCTCTGATCATAAGATAAAAAAAGATTAAAGTATTTATTGCAAAAAAGGTACAGTTTTACTTATAATCTGACCCCCACACTAGGCAAGGCCTGTCACGTGGGGGATGAATCATCATGTATTATGTAATGTGATGTCTTAGCCTGGGTACCTGGGATATGTCGCATTTTGCAGCGGTACCCTTCCGAATGTGCAGCGCTGCCATGTAGGGCCCAGAAGTGGATCTGACTGAAGGGTACATAGAGAAGAAGACAAAAGCATTGGCTTACCCCTCAGCGGCAGCGACCTCCCGGAGTCGCGGCACGATCTGGTCGCGGTCGAGCGGCGCGAAGCGGAAGCGCGTGCAGCGCGATTGCAGCGCCGGAATGATTTTGCCCAGGTAGTTGCAGATTATGCAGAACCGCACGTTGTCTGTGTACTTCTCGATTACTGCCATTTGGAAATAAACAAAACACAATTTCAGTAAAGAAATGAAATACCGCTGGTCCCTATTTAATAGCCCTACAGTTCATAGTTTACCAGTACAATTGGATGTGTATGACTAAGTCGATAACCCCATAGACACGCAATGTACATTAATAATAATAGCTTCCACGCGACCGATGACTTATCCTAGTCCCTAACTAGGATACCCTGTGCTATTTATTTTATTTTATTTACAGACAACGTGGTCCAGTGTTATGTTTGTAGCAATAAATATAGAACTTAGCTTAAGGTTAGTATTTAATATGTAACAGTGACTTGGTGCGTTTAATAAAAATCCAAATCAGTGGATTATCCAGCCGTGATGCAATCGCGTTCAGAAGGCTATTGCCGCTCCCGCACATTTTGTTTAGAAATTATGCTGACTTTTTTCGCCAGATAGCGTCAAAACCATCTACTCGGGCCTCGGCGAACATTGTCGAGGCGCTGCAGAAGCACGCCAACCGCATCAGAATCCTGAACGCATTGTTAAATTGGATACGCAGAACGTTGTAGGCTTTGGAAAATTGATAAACCGCTGGTAACACTGCGGGGCACAGTGATGAAGTGTGATGATGATGTGCTGCCCAAATTCGGGCTGACAACTGATCCTTACGCTTACCAAATCCTGAACGAATCCAAAGTTTAAACTGTAAAATTCCATACTTCGCGATTGCTAATATTGCTATTGCAAACGTCAGGATTCCTACAGAATTTGATGCGCATATCTAGGCCTTCGGCATAATAGGGGCAAGCAAGAGAGCTAGCGCCAAAACAGGATCCCACTCTATCCTATAAATTTTCTCGGGCCGGCACTGCCTAATCTTCTTGCTGATGTTATTCCAAAAGGCTATAAAAAGAAAAGTTATCAAAGTCGACGTTTCACTTTTCCCTATCTCAAAATGTTTTAATCTAAGAGATATAGAATGCTGCCCAGGCGTCGACAGCGGCGGGAGAGATAAGCATCTCCTCTACTTCTCACCTGTTTGTTGTACTTTTGCCATTTGATGTAGGTGGTTCTTAGAGTAGTAAAGATGAACTCGAAACGTGTTATTTTTTTGGTGGCAGGAGTAATCTTCGTTGCCGTGTTGATAACTGTGTTAGTGGTCGTTTTAAGAAATGAAGAAGACGAGCTAATTGTTATCACGCCTACCGGTTCCATAAAAGGCACAAAAATAAAAAGCAATATATCGAACTTCCATGCATTCTTTAGTATACCATACGCTAAGGCTCCGGTGAATGAATTGAAATTCAAGGTCAGTATCAAAGCTAGATTTGGCACTAGAATTGATAACTGGATAAACTGCTTCCAATACTACTTAACTAGATATATCTGACCATTATAACTGATTTTATATTTTAAAAACCTATTTGGAGGCTAAAAATTCCACCCATGCCGGCATTCGAACCCGTGACCTCTGGCTATCCGTGCCAGCGCTCTTTCCGAGATAATGGGCGACTCACCGGCATCAGTGAAATTTCGAACCTTTTTACAACCTCTTTTCTCTAAATAGGTTTTTAAAATTGTCCTTTATACACTTGATTTTATATTTGTCAATCAGACAGCGGAACCAATAGGATCATGGGAAGAGATCCACGATGCCACAGTCGAGGGCCCAGCCTGCTTCCAAAGAGGTCTCCGAGAATACACCGAGGATTGCCTCACACTATCGGTGTACACAACTGATGTGAATGCAGTAAACAGGCCAGTCTACGTGTGGATACACGGGGGCGCTCTTAGGAATGGTTACGCCGGAATAGATGGAAATGGGCCCCACTATTTTATGAGACATGACTTTATTCTGGTCGCTGTTCAATTCAGGTAAACGATAATACAGTAAACGCTGTTTTTAAGTCCTTCTAAAGGAAAAATAGAACCCTTATTGGACCACTTTGCTGTCGGACCGTCCGTCTGTCTGTCAAGACCCTTTATCTCGAAAACGCGTGGAGGTATCGAGGTGAAATTGAAACCATATACTCAGGTCGACAGCCCCCGAAGCTGTGAAAAATTCAATCTTCTAAGTTAACGTAAAAAACAAGATAAATATATTGATACAAATAAATATATTGATTGATTGATTGACTGAAGATACGGAAGTTTATGTTGCAAAACAAAATACTTTGTCACTCAAGGGAATCAAAATTCATAAGGTAATTTCGGTTGACCTACAACTTTGGCAAGAAGGTAATATGTTCTTTTACTCGTACTACAAGTACAGGGAATAACCTCAAAACTGCATTTGCAATTTCGTCATAAAAAATCTTTGAATATACTATTTTTCTTTTTAATGCACTAACCCGTGCTAAGGACAAATTAAGAAACCTATTTAGAGGCTAAAAATTTCACCCATGCCGGGATTCGAACCCGCAACCTCTGGCTATCCGTGCCAGCGCTCTACCAATTGAGCCAATGGGCGACTCACCGGCATCAGTGAAATTTCGAACCTCTTTACACTTTTCTCTGTATTACGTACAGGCAGCGACATCTGACTTAAGCAAATTGCATCACTTACAGCCCCGACTACCTACTTTGCAGTTAGGTTATACATCGGAACGATATCACTGTACCCACATGATTATACTATTTTTATTTTTAATGCACTAACCCGTGCTAAGGACAAATTTAAAAACCTATTTAGAGGCTAAAAATTTCACCCATGCCGGGATTCGAACCCGCAACCTCTGGCTAAAACCTAACTGCAAAGTAGGTAGTCGGGGCTGTAAGTGATGCAATTTGCTTAAGCCAGATGTCGCTGCCTGTACGTAATACAGAGAATAGTGTAGAGGTTCGAAATTTCACTGATGCCGGTGAGTCGCCCATTGGCTCAATTGGTAGAGCGCTGGCACGGATAGCCAGAGGTTGCGGGTTCGAATCCCGGCATGGGTGAAATTTTTAGTCTCTAAATAGGTTTTTAAAATCTTTGAAGTTCAAGTAAAGCTCGGAAAAACTGCTAGTCTAGATTCCTGAACTATTTAATCATGTATCTATAAAAGCGCCTACGGAACCCTGGCGGGCGAGTCCGACTCCGGTTCTTTTTTTATTGGACGACGTTATAATATATTTCAGAGTACACTATTTTTTATTTTTAATGCACTAACCCGTGCTAAGGAACAAATTTAAAAACCTATTTAGAGGCTAAAAATTTCACCCATGCCGGGATTCGAACCCGCAACCTCTGGCTATCCGTACCAGCGCTCTACCAATTGAGCCAATGGGCGACTCACGGCATCAGTGAAATTTCGAACCTCTTTACAATATTCTCTGTATTACGTACAGGCAGCGACATCTGACTTAAGCAAATTGCATTACTTAGAGCCCCGACCACCTACTTTGCAGTTAGGTTTTAACATCGGAACGATATCACTGTACCCACATGATTACACTATTTTTTATTTTTAATGCACTAACCCGTGCTAAGGAACAAATTTAAAAACCTATTTAGAGGCTAAAAATTTCACCCATGCCGGGATTCGAACCCGCAACCTCTGGCTATCCGTACCAGCGCTCTACCAATTGAGCCATTGGCTCTAAATAGGTTTTTAAATATTTCAGAGTTTTAATTTCAGGTTGGGGATATTTGGCTTTTTAAACTTGAAAACCGAAGAAGCTCCTGGAAACATGGGATTAACAGATGTTATCGTGGCACTAAAATGGGTTCAGACGAATATTGCTTCTTTCGGTGGAGATCCTAATCAAGTAACGATAGGAGGACTCAGTTCAGGGGGAATCATGGTGCATGCCTTACTTCTCTCACCTCTCGCACAAGGACTGTTTCACAAGGTGATAATACATAGTGGCACGGCTTTGAGCTACAGGTTCTATAACACTGAAGTAGAAACGTCAATCCAGAAAACAAAAGACTCCCTCGGTATGACGAACTCAACCAATGCAGAGCTACTTGCTTATCTCAGAACATTGAATCCGTTACAACTGATCGACGTACAATACGCTATCGGATCACAATACCCAACAGGGTATGCCGAATACCATCCATACGGTATATCTAAAGACTACTTCGGATTACTTCCCGCTGATCCACTGGAGTTGATCCGAAGCAACAGCTACCAGAATGTACCCATGTTGATCGGCACAACATCAGATGAAGGCATTCGACTAGAGTCCTACATGGATCGCCTGGACTTTGTCAACGATAACTTTTACATGGTCGTCCCGTGGGACTTGTTTCCCATAGACGATATGAGCTTCGAGAAGAACGAAACAGCAAGACATATAAAGGAATTCTATTTCGGAGAGGACGATTTAACGACAGCAACTTTTGCTGAATATGCAAAGATGTGTATGGATTCTTGGTACGGCCACATTACAGACTACGTAATCCGTCTACAAGGCCATCTGCAATACAACTCAACAATCTACTACTACATGTTTGCTGTAGATGGGGCGTATAACCTTCAAAAGGTCTCCAATAACTATTCAAGTCCCGGGGCGAGTCACGCCGATGACATGGGATACATGTTTAAAATGCAGGGATTGAGTGATGTTGTCGCTAACGATACTTACTCAGACTTGAGTCGAGACAGATATGTAGGCATGTTGTCCAATTTTATTATATCAGGGTACGTACATACGATAAAAAACAGCGCAGGTTATTCGATTCGTGACGTAGCGTTATGAAGGGTATAATTGTATTGGACAAAATCTGATTTGTTTCATGCTTGCAGAAATCCAACACCAGAATCGAACACATTAACACCTGTTATATGGGAGCCGGTGGAGTATCCGAGAGTCAAGTACTTGCTGATAAACGAAACTTTGAGTATGGGCGAGGATCCCCGAAGAGAGAGTTATTCCTTCTGGCAGAGAATGTATAACTTTACAGTATTATAACTGGTGATAATAAAGGAAAACAAAATATAAATAATTAAAGGTTTATTGTACAGAACAAACAGACGAGGAAGCCTTTCTCTGCATTCTTCTTAAAGCTTTCCTAGTCATAATGAGTGATTGTGTCGTCTCTCCTGTGTTTAGTGGAAGCGGTCCATGTCCGTTTTGTTCGGACATCCGGTAGAGAGGAGATTTGCCGTTTACGGCCGCTGGAGCTCTTCTCACTTTCGACCCTAGCACTCTTGCTACAAGGCTCGTTATTGCATTATTCACCTGAAACATAAATAAAAACCATTAATATTCTCCCAGTGCCTATTTCACAAGTACCGAAGTCACAATGATGCGTTGTGAAAGTAACAAATAAGGTACTCTATAAAGTAACTCGATGGATGCTTTACAAGGCTGTCATTGTATTTAGAGGCTAGGCACTAACCCGTGCTAAGGACAATTTTAAAAACCTATTCAGAGGCTAAAAATTCCAGCCATGCCGGGACTCGAACCCGCGAAGAACATAATCATGTGGGTACAGCGATATCATTCCGATGTAAAACCTAACTGCAAAGTAGTTACTCGGGGCTGCAAGTGATGCAAATTACTTCAGCCAGATGTTGCTGCTTGTACGTAATACAGAGAGTATTGTAAAGAGGTTCGAAATTTCACTGATGTCGGTGGTCGCCCATTAGCTCAGTTGGGAGAGCTCTGGCACGGTTAGCCAGATGTCGCGGTTTCGAGTCCCGGCATGGGTTTAAAAAGGCTGTCATTGATTCTACAAGTTCAACAAAATTCCTTGTACTACATCAACCTTTACTCCAAAGAAAACTTATAAATTCATATTAATAGAATATTCTATCTATCTAAATCTATATGGTGATATTGTACAGCCGCAAATGGTAGGTAACTTTAATGTAGAACAGATGTATTAAACGTTTTTCTCAAGGTAAAAACTGAGTAGTAGAACCCCAAAATTTGTATGGATATTGTATTTGGGGATTTTGTTATCCCCTGCATATTCCAAAAGCGCTTCTAAAATGTTATTTTAAGACTCAATATCTTATAAGTTATAACAGAGGTCTACCATTTCTCCCGTCCTGGCGGATCCTTTGAAGCTCTCAAGCATGTGTTCGGACGCGAACTGCTGCACGCCCGACAGTCTTACGGCTCGCTGGTGCTCCAAGTCAGACTTGTTTCCGAACAGACCCATCACCGGCTTCCTTCCCTCCCGCTCGAACACCTCGTCCACCTTTCTCACCCAAAGGCTCAGTCTATCGAAGCTTTGCAAGTTCGTTAAGTCATACACAAATAAAACGATCTGAAATAATAAAAAAAATGTGCTAATTTCGGGTAAAGCAATGAGTTAATCGTTGCAATCAAAATAAGTACTTTTGAACAAACATTGCACTACTCAGTGGCTTGAATCAGTTAATAAAAAAGTATCTCAGAATATTTAAAGTGCCTCTGCGGAGATGAATCGCGTTTTTATAAATAGGAACATTATTATGTACTACAGGGTCCATAACTTTACTATAACTCCAGCAACACCTGCATTTATTGCAAACATAAGCTTACGATTATGTTTGCAATAAATTATGATGAGTATGATAAAAGTCGGTAACTGAAGCGCTCGTGGTCTTACGGAACCAAGAGATTGGAATCAATCACTCAGGTTAAGCAACAGTACGCGCGGTCAGGTACTGGATGGGTGACCATCTCGTGACTACCGCTAGTGGCATATTTTTCGAGCGCTTCTGTGCTTCGCAAGGCACGTTAAGCCGTTGGTGCCGGCTGTCATGGAATGGCAGTGATTAAACCATATCAGAGGCCTTATGGGCGGCTTGATAACTTCTGACAGTAAGGCCCGCCACTGACTTACAATCCTCTACGAGGGCTGCTACTTATTTATGCGGAATAGAAAAAATAAACAAATGGATGTGGCGAGCACATGTCAAATCTGCGCGCGCACTACAAACTCCAATATTCCTGCATCGCGCAATCAGTGTTTCAATGACATAGCATAAATATAACGTCCGACTAACAATAGTGGGACCGGCCGTCCCCAGGCATACGATCTGCCTGGCGGCAAATTTCCCTTTATAGTGGAAGAGCACGATCACCCGCTCTTCCCTATAGTGGTGACCCCTGACAGAACATAGTCAACCTTCCTTCGCTCTCGCTACACCCCACATACAATCAGTCTCAAAGCAAGGCCAGCATTCTTCCCTCTCACTTCATCAGTTCCACTACAGTCAACGCACCGACTACTGGGACTGATGGTGATCTTCTCACAACCCCTCGGCACGGCAGCCACACAGCAACTGCACAAGTTGCCAGTGGTACAGCAGCCTTCACCGGTTCCTACCACATGCGCGGGCTCCATGGTACTGTCGCCGGTGAAGTGACTGTTAGCCGCCGAACACCCTCAACCGCTAGTCGACTCACTGACTCAGCGTCACCAGAGTGCTTAGTGCGAGTTTGACAGATCCAATCGAATAACTTTACTACCGCGTTAATCGAGCATCGAGTAGTGAGTACGAGTAAGTTAACCGTTCGAACTGGCAAAACGCGGTCACAGTACAACTCGCACTCGCGTTTATTCGTATTTTGGCTGCTAAACGTGTTCACTTCTCAACGTAAACCATTACAACTCGCACTCAGCAATTTTAATTTCCATACTTGTCGCTAGGTGGCGCTTCCTCGATGCCATAGAAATATGAGTTTACGTTAACGCGATCGAGTAGTTAAAAAACTCGCACTAAGCACTCTGGCACTTGCAGGCTTCAGAGCGCAGACTTCGATTCCTATCAGACCTAGCTATGAGTAGCTACGGTCTTGAAGGGGAGTGATGTGGCGAGCACATGTCAACTCTGCGCGCGCACTACAAACTCCAATATTCATGCATCGCGCAATCAAAGTGTTTCAATGACATAGCATAAATATAACGTCCGACTAACAATAGTTGGACCGGCCGTCCCCAGGCATACGATCTGCCTGGCGGGAAATTTCCTTTTATAGTGGATGAGCACGATCACTCGCTCTTCCCTATATGAATATGGCTAAATATGCTTTTATTGTTTTTCAAAGTATTCTCCACTATGATCGATGCACTTTTGCATTCGATGAAACCAATTTGTAAAACACTTTTTCCACTCTAGTTTCCACTCTAGTTTTCCAATCCTAGTTTGGGAGCCAGGACACAAATGTAACACTTTGCAGTAAATACAATTTCTTTATTCTTTATTACTCTGATTGAGGTATCCCCAAAACGTGCTGTTTGAACGCATCTACGGCATCTTCACGGGTAGAAAATCGTTGACCACGTAATTTATTCTTTACATTTGGGAATAAATAGAAATCATTGGGAGCCAAATCAGGGCTGTACGGTGGATGACCCATCAATTCTATTTTTTGACCATCCAAAAATGTAGTTGTTTCCTGAGATGTAGGTATGACAGCTGGCATTGTCATGGTGAAGTATGATTCTGCGTCGCTGGTTGATTTGGCGTATTTCTTTCAACAAATGGTCGTGTACCACTCCGAATTAACCGTTCTGCGATTCTCCAGTGGTATTGTAGCCACATGGCCATTAATACCAAAAAAGCAGGCCACCGTTTGCTTTACAGTGCTTTTTGCACGAGCCACTTTCGTAGGGTTCGGCTCATTTTGAAACACCCAAACTGTTTATTATTGTTTAGTTTCGGGATCGTACGCGTAGATCCAGGATTCGTCACCTGTGTAGATATTATCATCGATAAAATATTATGATATTATAAACAGATTTTGAGTCGCCTCCGTTGAATTTTTTTAAGGTTTTCTTGCACCATTCTACGGGAGCATCTTTTTGATCCTGAGTTAAGTTGTGCGGGATCCAACGCGAACAAATTTTTTTTACAGACAAATGTTCATGTAATATCCTATGAATGCTCGTCATACATATGCCCAGAATAGCCTCTATCTCGCGATACGTAACATGGCGGTCTTGCATTATTAGTTTTCGCACAGCTTCAATATTTTGTGGCACAACCACCGATTTCGGGCGACCTTCTTTAATTTCGTCCGTGAGCTTACTGCGCCCGCGATTAAACTCACTAAACCAGTGATACACAGTCGTTTTTGATGGAGCTTCACCACCAAAAGTCGAAGTTAATTGATCTACGCACTGTTGTTGTGTTAAACCACGTCGAAAATCGTAATAAATCATAGCACGAATATTTTCACGAGTTCCATTTTTTCAGCGATATGACATTTTAAACCCAACAAAAACAAAACACTAACGTATATAATAGAAAAATATTAGCGGCTAGTATTTAAAAAAAGAACGAATTTGACCATGGAGGTCAGACATTGCGTTTAAAATTATTGGAATCCCAGATTCCGCATACATAAGTAGCAGCCTATGTACCAACCCGGACTTGGCCCCCATGGTGGAGTATGGCCTAATCTTCCTGCGATGCAGGAAGAGACCCGTGGCCCGGTTGATGTCGAAGTCGAAGAAGATGATAAACAGGGTCGCAACACGCGCAATGGAGAAAGCTATATTAGGAGTTTCACTGCGTGATCGAATGAGGAATGAACCGCAGAAGAACCCGAGTTACTGATATAGCTCGAAGACTTGCTCAGTTGAAGTGGCAGTGGGCGGGGCACATAGCTTGAAGAACTGATGGCCGTTGGGGCTACAAAATTCTGACCGGACGACGCAGCGTCGGCAGGCCCTCCACCTTATGGTCTGACGACCTGGTTTCGGTGGCGGGGAGTCGCAGAACCACGAAGCTTGGAAAACTATGAGCGAGGTCTATGTCCTGCAGTGGGCGTCAAATGCCTGATGATTATGTTGACGATGAAAATATTCGCATACAAGGTTTTTAAATACAATGCTCTGTTCAGAAATATATAAAGAGAATCCCGTACGTCGGACGCGTACAAGTAGTTGTCTAGCATGGCGGTGGCGAGCGCGCGGCCGGCCACATCGCAGATCTGCAGCGCGACCGGCGGGCGCAGGCCGAGGCACTGGCCCGCCACCACCTCGGCGCCCTGCGTGGCCCCGCCCGCCGCCCCCGCGCCGCCTGCGCCCAGGTAGCGGGCGCAGAGCGTGCTCTGCAATGGACACGCAACGTTAGTGCGAACCTAGTCGCATGGGAATTGCCTTAAATTGTATGTTTCAATGGTATCTTAGAGGGTGAAATTACTTGAAACGTTAAAACCGATTTGAATTTGCGATTTTTCGACATTTATTAATTTTTATTTGAAATACGATTTGAAAAAGGTTTTGCCAAGCTGATACAGAAACTAGTTTAGAGATCTGATATATCCAGCGCGAGGGGATTCCGATACAAATGTACTTAGGTCTTTAATTTAACTGTTACGAATTCAAAAAAGGTAATTAAAATTGTACTTACTTTACCAGTGGAGGGCTCGCCGACAATTGTGATTTTAACATTTCTTTGCACTTCATCATCTTCAGTGTCAGACATATTAACTTTTGACTTTTGAAATTAGTTAAATTCATTTAAGTAAATAAACCCAGACACACTTTTGGGTTACACAAAATCACAGTTATTTATATAAATTACATGTGGTTTTTAATTTAAAATTATTTTTAAATTAACTTAAAAGGTCAACAAAATGAATGGAGTCACATTACATTAAGGTTTGTTTTGGTAAATGGTTTCCATGGATGCATGACGCACAACAATATAAGTTACAATGCAGAAACTTTCTTGAACCAAATCTTTTGAAGTTCTGTATAATAATAATATACCTACCCATATTCATAGGCAGACCTATGTATGTGTTCATTCATATTTAAATAAATAAGTGAATCTTTTCCTTTATATATAAGCAAACTTAAAATTTTAAGGAAATGCTTAAGTGGGTTTAATGTCCTAGAATAAAATTTATTCTTTTTTTACATAATTTATTTTATCGTTTATGTAAAAATCTTTATGTTAAAAATGTAAATCGTTTATTACAAGGTTATTAAATAACATTGTAATAAACGATTAACCATTAATTGTTTGTAACGCATTATTTATAAAACGAGTTTCGCGAAGTCCGTCCGTCCGTTCTGTACGCGGCCTAGCTTAGAGACGATTAGTACTAGCACAGAGGAAATAAGAAAGTCCTAGTGAGCTGAAATTTGGCATAGACATACATATTAATCATATCGACAAAATGGTAGAATACAGTAAAAATAAAAATAAACTTTTTAAAAAAAAAATTGCATCTCTAATTTATTTTAGGATCTCCTAATTAGGGATGCATTTTTCTCGCCTACATTGTAATGAAGGGTTATGGGTATCGTTCGATCTTCTTACGGCCCAATTTTTAGGGTTCCGTACCTCAAAAGGAAAAAACGGAACCCTTATAGGATCACTTTGTTGTCCGTCTGTCCGTCCGTCCGTCTGTCAAGACCCTTTTTCTCAGGAACGCGTGGAGGTATGAAGCTGAAATTTATATCAATTACTCAGGTCTACTGTCCCTTGAAGCTGTGAAAAAATCAAACTTCTAAGCCAACGCAATCAAAAGATACAGCCGTTTATGCCGCAAATTTTCGACACTTGCAAGGGAATCAAAACCTACAGGGTGCTTCCCGTGAACTCAGAATCTTGAAATTTGGTACGAAGCAACGTCTTATAGCATAGATAAAGGAAAAATTACGAAAACCATAAATTTTTAGTTACATCACATAATATATTTTTTTTTAATAATTTTAAACTTACTACCCATTTCCTCATAAACGCGTAGAGGTATTAAATTGAAATTCATACCAAATACTCAGGTCTATATTTATTTATTTATTTATTTCTTTTTGGGAAACTTGCAGCTTACATAAACATGGACAGTTCTTAATGACTAACTATAAGCTAAAAATAAGTTTCCGCATATGGTAACTAAGTATAAAATATGTGCAAGTTATATAAAATGAGTTTAAACTACACTACAGCACCGAGGACGCGACCTTGAGGGCTCGTAAATTAATAAAGAAAAGGAAACCACTGCCATAGTACCAGATAATGCGTTCATGCATGCGAAAGGGTACCGAGATAATAGTTGATACTTTTTTGCCTTACCGTGGTTATGTTTGAGTTAAATAGATCAATGTCCAAATTATCACTCAAGGAGTTAAATAGATTACTCGCTCGTGCAAAGAAGCTATTTTGTCTGTAGTTAGTCTTCGTAACAGGGACGTGTAGTCTCAGAGACCGCCGTGAACTAGATCTTGCAGGGACAACGACTTTAATATTAGCTAGTAATTCCGGGCTATCAATGAAACCATTTGCTATTTGGAAGAGATAGGTAAGGTCAGCTACACTTCTACGTACTTGTAATGGTAAGAAATGATGTCTGATGCAACGAGATACATAGTCTTTATCTATTGTGTTTGTTTTGAATTGTACATATCTTAAGAATCTCCTCTGGATAGACTCAATTCTATCAACATAGCAAGCATAGCGAGGGTTCCAAACTTGCGATGCGTACTCCAGGATACTACGAACGAACGAACAGTAAAGTATTTTAATAGTTTTAATATTGTTGAATTTAGAACTGCATCTTATGACGAAGCCCAGAGATCTGGAGGCTTTTTTGACGATTGATTCTATGTGATTATCATATTTGAGATTGGAATCCTGAATCACACCCAGATCTCTTACAGAATTAACATTTGACAAAACTTGGCCCTTGATAGTATACATGAAATTAGTTAAGGCAGTTTTCCGCGAAAATGATATCTTAAAGCATTGTGAAACGTTTAGTTCCAACTTATTAATCTCGCAATAGATTTCGAATCTCAAAAGATCATCCTGTAGCTGGTGGCAGTCATAAACGCTGCTGATTTGTTTGATAATCTTCATGTCGTCGGCAAAAAGGAAAAATTTGGACCATTTAAAGCATGAATCAATGTCGTTTAAAAATAAGACAAACAATAGGGGGCCAAGTAACGAACCTTGCGGGACACCTGACGGTACCGGCATCCACGATGACAGAAACCCATTGATAGCAACTGCCTGAGAACGGTTGTCAATATAGGAAGCAAACCATCTGAATAAGTTACCATGAATGCCAGCATCGCCCAGTTTAAGTAAGAGACGTGAGTGGTCAATGCGGTCAAATGCCTTACTGTAATCAGTAAAGATTACATCTACTTGGCCGCCTGACTGCATTTTATCTGAAATATAATCATATGAGAGAATAAGATTTGATATGGTAGAGCGTTTACGTAAGAATCCGTGTTGCTCCGGGATGAAAGATATACTAAGAGCTGCATACACCTGATTGTATACTATACGTTCAAATACTTTTGCGAAAATACAGAGCTTCGATATTGGCCTATAGTTATTAATGCAATTTCTATCATCTTTTTTGTGTATGGGTGTAACAAAGGCTGATTTCCACAATGATGGCATAAAACCCTCCTCCAAGGATCTACGAAAAAGTATGCACAGTGGCACTACAATACATGAGGCACATTTAACAATCATAGTAGGGGGTATATCATCTGGCCCTGCACCTTTCTTCAAATCTTCAAATATATCTTCAAATATAATACAGGTTTGTACGGAACCCTCGGTGCGCGAGTCTGACTCGCACTTGGCCGGTTTTTTTATGTGACCACACATATATAAATATTGTGAGTGTAGGAAAATATATTTTTGATTTAGGGCTCCTCCTATTTCCTAAAGTATTTAACGTAAGAAACCGAAATATATTGATTTTGCTAAGTATGCAGGATGGCTGCAAAATTTGCAAAGTAAAAAAATTTTTTCCTCGTTTAATTCGTAACGGCGAAAACGCTATCCGCCATCTTGAAAGCATCTAAAGTATGTAAACAAACATCTATCAGCCAGAGCCAGTGGACATTGATTATTATAGGACTTACATCAAAGTGATCTTCACATAAATACACCCGAGTTTCAATTGATAAAGAGTCAGGGTCTCTTTTGGCAAGTTTGAGCCAAGTTTTTCGAATGTTAATTTCACTGGGTACACGAATCCACAACTTCCCGGGGGTCTTTATTGACGTGTTATTTCATTCTCGAACAATGCAATAATGATAATTGGTATATTTTGGATGAAAATTCGATGAAATCATGGTTGCGTTGTTGTTATTTCACTATGCTCAGAGATCACTTACAGAAAATTAAATGTTAAACTTTGTTTACAATTTTTTGGACTTCAAACCATAGACAAAAATGGCTGACCGCGTTTTTGGCTGCTTAGGAAAATAACGGATTGTAGCACATAATAATGAACTTAAAATGAAAACTATCGCAGCTAAGAAGGCTTTATGAGTTTATGGATCCATTAAAAATTATGTAGATGAAGATGTTAGTTTTGTACATCAGATAAAATCCCCTCTGTTTGTGGCCTGGAACGCTCTTGACTTGTTTTTTATGAAAATCATGTTTACAGTACAATACCAATATCGACAGCGACTTGCTGGTAAATAATTACCCTGCATAGAAAGTCCTTAAACATGAATTACTTGCCAAATTTCACAGAAGTAGGTCAACAGAAAGTACCCTATAAATTCTGATTCCCTTTAGTGTCACTTTTACAGTGTACATGTAAAAGGGTTATGTTTGTATACTAAAGTGATGCGTATATATGTTTTTTTTAATTTGATTATTCACAGCTTGAAGGGACTTTAGACTTAATAAAATGGTTTTTATTTCAACTTGACACAGAACATTTGTTTGGTGTTTTCAAATTTACCTATGAAAATGTAAGATGTAGAATGTATAAATGCTGGACACAAGCCAAAAATAATTATATATTTATGATGTAGTTACAATAAAAATAAACAACAATAAATATTGATGATATTATTAACTATTAACATACAATAAGTTTATTTTTAAATTGAGTAGGACTAGATTGAGGATGGCTAAGGACATTGATCAAGGCATGCCAATTCTGTTCTTAGCCATCCTTATAATTGTATGACCTTCGTCATCCTTATATATTTATTTGTTACTTATCGTTTCACTTTTCAGCATGCCTACCAATATTTCCATGATGTTTGGCAAAAAATGTTTCCATCATTAAGTTGCCGGCCACAGTAATGTACAATAAGTTTAAGTGGAATTAAAGTTGTAATAAAAAGAAAACAAAATGAAAACTTACTTCTACGGAGTGCATTTTGTGCATCATTGGTCATGGCATCTGCCTCATCCAAGATGATCAGCTTAGGGCCTGCCTTGAATATTGTCCTTGTCGAAGCAAAACTGAGAATTTGACCACGAACTATGCCAATTCCTCGATCATCAGATGCATTGAGCTCCAATACCTCAAATCAAAACAGACAATTATGACACATACATAACACTAAATAACTATACACAAATAAGTACTTTTAATACTTTTTCTATGTTTATTTCATTGATGATTAAAACAATGACAAACCATGGAGCTAAACTGCTGAGGAGTATACATCTGTTTGGCACATGCTAAGATAGTCGATGTTTTCCCCGTACCAGGTGGCCCATAGAAGAGCAAGTGAGGCAGCTGGTTCTCGGCCATAAACTGATTGACTGAAATTATATATATAATACAGTTAATATAATTTATTTTATTATAGGGTCCGAAACAAATTCCGCGGGACTTACTTGTTTTCACAATGTCATCATGTGAAACTAAATCATCTAATTTTGACGGCCGGTATTTCTCCACCCTGGAATGTGTTGTGGTAATGTTATGTCCCAGAATAACGTTAGAAATGCATTTACAAGCCCCCAACAATAAAAAATCTGACTTTAAATCTGTAAATAAAGGAATCGGCATGCTTGGGGTTATGTTTTTATCGGTACCTGAATTCGTGACGACTGCATAAGTAATTACGTACCACGGTAAGTTTTTATTCATATCCTTCGCTCCTACAGTCATTGTAAACGCTTTTATTGCTTATTTTCAACTAAATATATTTCCAATTCAAGAATTTCGCGCTACTGAGTTTGTTTGTGCTTTACTCACAGAATATTCAGAAACACACACAGCTGACAGCTTTCATAGACGGAGTTTACACATTTACACGTTCAGTCTGGCGTCAGTTCAGTACGTGACCTTGATCAAGATCGGATTCTTTTCTGAGATCAGATTGATGACAGACTGATGATGAAGCATCAAATCGAATATCCGTCAGTCCATCAGACACACAAATTAGAGATCAGACCTCTGAATAGACAATCAGTCTAGCCCGACTGATGAAATTGACTGACACCAGACTGAAGGTGTAAACTCCGTCTCCGTCATAAACGTAAACAAGTTGTAGACTCAGATGAAGAATTTAACGAATGATGGGAAAAACCCATTTTGGGAAGAAATGCGGAAAGATTCCGCTAATTTCGCTAATTTGACGGCCTCGGTGGCGCAGCGGTTTGGCACGCTGACTGTAAAACCGAAGTCACGGGTTCGATCCCCGGCCGGGTCAAACTAGGAAATGAACTTTTCTAGTTTGTCTCGGGTCTTGGATGTTATCTATGTATTTATTGTGTTTAATATATCGTCGAGTTAGCATCTATAGACACCTACACAAGTCATTTAGTTGTACTTAGTATAGGGCTAACGAGATCTGTGTAAAATGTCCATGAATATTATTTTTTATTTATTTATTTATCTATCCAAAAATGTTTTTATGTGGAAAAAAAACAGGAATAAAACAACCTAAGTTGTTTGAAATAAAACGAAAAGTTTAAAAACCTATTTAGAGGCTAAAAATTTCACCCATGCCGGGATCCGAACCCGCAACCTCTGGCTATCCGTACCAGCGCTCTACCAATTAAGCCAATGGGCGACTCACGGCATCAGTGAAATTTCGAACCTCTTTACAATATTCTCTTTAGTACGTACAGGCAGCGACATCTGACTTAAGCAAATTGCATTACTTACAGCCCCGACTACCTACTTTGCAGTTAGGTTTAACATCGGAACGATATCACTGTACCCACATGATTACACTATTTTTATTTTTGATGCACTAACCCGTGCTAAGGAACAAATTTAAAAACCTATTTAGAGGCTAAAAATTTCACCCATGCCGGGATTCGAACCCGCAACCTCTGGCTATCCGTGCCAGCGCTCTACCAATTGAGCCAATGGGCGACTCACGGCATCAGTGAAATTTCGAACCTCTTTACAATATTCTCTGTATTACGTACAGGCAGCGACATCTGACTTAAGCAAATTGCATTACTTACAGCCCCGACTACCTACTTTGCAGTTAGGTTTAACATCGGAACGATATCACTGTACCCACATGATTACACTATTTTTATTTTTAATGCACTAACCCGTGCTAAGGAACAAATTTAAAAACCTATTTAGAGGCTAAAAATTTCACCCATGCCGGGATTCGAACCCGCAACCTCCGGCTATCCGTACCAGCGCTCTACCAATTGAGCCAATGGGCGACTCACGGCATCAGTGAAATTTCGAACCTCTTTACAATATTCTCTGTATTACGTACAGGCAGCGACATCTGACTTAAGCAAATTGCATTACTTACAGCCCCGACTACCTACTTTGCAGTTAGGTTTTAACATCGGAACGATATCACTGTACCCACATGATTACACTATTTTTATTTTTAATGCACTAGCCTCTAAATAGGTTTTTAAATTTGTTCCTTAGCACGGGTTAGTGCATTAAAAATAAAAATAGTGTAATCATGTGGGTACAGTGATATCGTTCCGATGTTAAAACCTAACTGCAAAGTAGGTAGTCGGGGCTGTAAGTAATGCAATTTGCTTAAGTCAGATGTCGCTGCCTGTACGTAATACAGAGAATATTGTAAAGAGGTTCGAAATTTCACTGATGCCGTGAGTCGCCCATTGGCTCAATTGGGAGAGCGCTGGTACGGATAGCCAGAGGTTGCGGGTTCGAATCCCGGCATGGGTGAAAATTTTAGCCTCTAAATAGGTTTTTAAATTTGTTCCTTAGCACGGGTTAGTGCATTAAAAATAAAAATAGTGTAATAAAATGAAAAGGTTTTATTCCACGGATGTCAAAATGACATCCGTGGTTTCATTCAAAGTAGCGCAGAAACTGCGTTACAAGTCAAATTATAGTCTGTAAAATATAGCTTGAGCTCCGCGACAGCTGTCATCGAAATTGAGTCCATGAAATTTTGAATTTTTTCATAGAATATTTGTACTGCGAAAACTCCGTACTTACTGCACAGTTAGTGATGTCTAACCATTATAGTAACTGTACGTTATGTACAAACTTTCGATGATTTGGTGATGGATGAACTAAACTGCAGGTTTACTATTGGAATTGAACTTTATTTGTTTGAAAACCATTATCAAATTTAATTAGAATTAAAATAATGAATATTGTTTTAATTAATACCTATGTAACAAAATACTGGTGTTATTGTGGGGCAATAACCTACAGCGTGTGTGCACGTCTCTCCAACTTTGCTCCGAACCTCCATGCTTCTGGGTTCTGGGGCATTATTACGTAAGTATCCACTGAGTTGCGTGACGTTGATTTTTACTTTTTTTAAGCTACTCCGGCTGTCAAATGCATACATTTTTTGACACTTAGGAGTCGTCTTAATGCTTCACTCGATAGAGTGGAATGCTACGTAATAGGAGGGCTGGTCAGCCGCGTGCTCTATCGTCAAATTTTGATTTTTATTCAGTGACTTTCTTGTTTACCCTGACGACCAAATGTTTGTTGGTATTCGATGAATATTTCAAATTATTTTCTATTAAAGTACTTCATGCTTTAAAGACTGTAGTTGCTATCGTGAAGTTGATTAGTTGAGTTAAATGTTCCGTTTAGTTTGCATGATGCTAAAAATATCAAAGAAAACTGTTTTGAACAGTGAATGCCGTGAGTTTGTAATTAGTTTGCACGAATTTTCACACGCGAAAACAAAAACCGTGGTCCGCTCCTGCCATTAGAGCGAGTGTGTGACAGAGTTGCGGATGCTCTTGGTATTGAACGATCTACGGTGGTCCGTATTAGCAAAGAAAAGTATGGAAAGTCATCAAGCGAGATGCCTGAAAATTAAGTGATTAAAAAACTTTTATTCTTTAAGGCCGTCAATTGTATTTGATCTTTTGTCTGTCCTTTCTGTAACTATTTTTCCGGTATACAATAAAGAATATTCTTATCTCTTATCTTATCGCCAAATAAAGAGGTTAAAAACTTCTTCCGTTACAGAGGTTGATAGTTTTGACGCTGCCGCAATCCACAACCACACATACGCATATTAATTACTCAAGAGGACAATTAGCCACATTAAGAAAATTGGGAGCGTCACTTAAAGAGGCAAATTTGTTTATGCAAATTTGTAGCTTACCATCATTGGCTAAAATTCTATGAAAAATTGGGTATTCAAAAAAAAAGAGCGTTAAAAGGAAAATTGTAATAAGTAACTGATTTAGGGATTTAAAAACCTATTTAGAGGCTAAAAATTTCACCCATGCCGGGATTCGAACCCGCAACCTCTGGCTATCCGTACCAGCGCTCTAACAATTGAGCCAATGGGCGACTCACGGCATCAGTGAAATTTCGAACCTCTTTACAATATTCTCTGTATTACGTACAGGCAGCGACATCTGACTTAAGCAAATTGCATTACTTACAGCCCCGACTACCTACTTTGCAGTTAGGTTTAACATCGGAACGATATCACTGTACCCACATGATAACACTATTTTTAGTTAACACGGGTTAGTGCATTAAAAATAAAAATAGTGTTATCATGTGGGTACAGTGATATCGTTCCGATGTTAAACCTAACTGCAAAGTAGGTAGTCGGGGCTGTAAGTAATGCAATTTGCTTAAGTCAGATGTCGCTGCCTGTACGTAATACAGAGAATATTGTAAAGAGGTTCGAAATTTCACTGATGCCGTGAGTCGCCCATTGGCTCAATTGTTAGAGCGCTGGTACGGATAGCCAGAGGTTGCGGGTTCGAATCCCGGCATGGGTGAAATTTTTAGCCTCTAAATAGGTTTTTAAATTTGTTCCTTAGCACGGGTTAGTGCATTAAAAATAAAAATAGTGTTATGATTTAGGGATATTACGATACACCTCTACTTGAATAAAACTTTGTAAAATAATATTTCTCATGTTTGATTTCATGTTTCCAACTTCTCGAAATTCTTCTTTCCACCATACATGTTATACTTATCTATCACACACGCTTCAAGTGATATTTGATGTCGACATTGTCCCATTCCTAGCCCTGTCAGTGTGACAGCTGTCGTAGAGCTCAAGCTATATTTTACAGACTATAGGTGCGATTTGAGTTGCCATTAACTAAAACAAAAAAAAAAGACTATTGGTGCCCATTTCAAAATCTAGATCATTGGAGAAAAAAATTACAGAAAAAACTTCAAACTTCGTCGTTACAAAGTCCGTAAGTACACACGCGGTCTGAAAATGTTTACCACCTTAAGGTTGGTAATTGCATGCACAAATGTATGCCACATGGTCGATGATATTATGTTATTTGATTAGGCATAGAGCATAGAAGAAGCAAGAAGCAATAGAGATTCACCCAAGCGAGGTTGCCATGGTTTTACAATCAATTTCTATTATTTCAATCCTAGTATTTTTGAGTAAATGTCATTGTAAAAAATTCAAATATGTTAACTTTTAAATAGAGAAAAGAGTTGCATCATGAAAACGTCATGAATACTCTTTTTGTTAGAATCAATGCTACAACTATTAAAAAGTAATACGTACCTAGTATAGCATTTTAGACTTTACCGCACACAGTGTGCTAAAGAATCTATTTAAAAACTGATAAACATTTTTAGACCGCGACCGTACATTATTACAATTACTGGTAATAATGTACGGTACTGGTTTTAATTCCAGACATCATTGTCATCTAAATAATCCATTACGTTATAGTATATAGATAGCCCTTTTGGCACGTTTCTAGTCAAGATGTGGCCATCGAATAAAATAACTTGTTTCAGCATCGTGTATCTTCTTCAATATTAGCCCATGAACTATTTGTGAAAACGCGAAATTTCCTCGTCGAAAAACGCCACTCTGCACATTTAGGTATCTTCAACAGTGCCAAGAATGCCGTAAAATAAGGAGCCTGGTTTGTTTTTTCAATATCTTGTAGGGGCTGAGACTGCTGACGTAGGTAACATAAAGTAAGTTGAACAGACTAGCAAAACAAAGATGCTGAAACGAGGTGCTTTATGCATTGGGCACAATAATAATCGTATTTTCCCATATAAATACCCGTTTTGAGAATTTTCCCCGGAATGTTTAAATTTGTGATAATTCTTCGGAATCTTTCCGCCGGAATTTTTCCGGAAGCCACAGAATAATTAAACCAAGAGGCTGCAGATCGTAGATAGAGTAGAACTATAGATCAAGGCACAGTGTAACCGTTTTCACGTCGGAGAATATTATGTGTTTGTGTGCGTGAATGTTGCCACAGTAAAAGTGAATTGCCATAATGTGGGGTAAAATATTTCAGTCGTTCATAGGCCATGAATAAAAATGCAGATTTAGTTTTGAATTTTATTAATCATACAACATATCTGACAATTGTTTGTAAAACGTAGCAAACATTTTATAAACAATTGACAACATTTCAAAATTGTATGGAGCTCTAATTCGAAAACCATTTCGAGATTTGGCTTTGTAAAGCACGTAAAAATTTATTTCAGTTTTTTCTGTGGTTTCATTTCCGAGAAAATGGTAAAAACACAAAAATACGCTGATGACGTCACACCATGGCTCCCAGTAAACATGCCTGTGCCACGATAAAAAAAAAAGTCAATTTCAAGATCTAACCTAAAAAATCAGTGTTGCCAATTTAGCGACTTAGTCGCTAGAAATGACGACTTTTGCGAGAGCCTTAGCGACAAGAAAAAAGTTTTGAGGACAAAAATAATTTAGCGACTTAGCTGACGACCAGTGTTATTATCGTCAAAATCTGGGTTGCCGTATCTAAACCTTCAAATTGCCGTAATTATAAAAAAAAAATCGCTGATCTGCCGTATTATCTTTTAATTGAATAATTAGTGATTGAAACACAAAAATAATAAGTATATTTTCAACTTTCTATCATTTCTTCATCCTCGTTTATAATACACTGCTTGTGCAATGAATATTTTTCTTTGCTTTTCATTTTGATAAGCATAATTATCTCCTGACACCTGAAATTTTGTGCAACCACCTTGATTTCGAATAGCTTGTTTAGCTAAGAGTAGGACATATAAAAGAGATTGCATGAGACATCTAGTTCAATTTATGTCTGCAGGAAAATTTTCTTTGGGATATCCCGAAAATCGGACACATTTATTACGTTTCGTTTGAAGTATTTTTTTGTTTTAAGGTTACGAGCATGTTGGACTTGAATTGCCGTATTATATGATACGGCAGTCGAAATCCTGCCGTATACCGTATATTACAAAAAACATCCATGAATTACCGTATATTACGGCAATTGCCGTATCAATAATAACACTGCTGACGACGTTTTAACCTGAAGATTTCGTTAAGTACAAGATAAAAAAATATGCCCGACACTATTTTTTACTTACTCAAACGTCTACTTCAACTGAGCCATATGAGAATGAGGACGAAGAAGTGTTTAATTTATGTAGTGATGGCGAAGAATAATTTTTAATTATTAATTATCGTATTTCTTAAGTAGTACATTGTTATTCACGTGCCCCCCCCTTTATTTTTGGTTGCTGATGGTCTCCAGGGCCTATTTAATAAAACTGAAATCATGGTTTTCATCATCACGGTTTCACCTCTTATTTTCGCTGCATCGTCATGAGATGCATGAACTCCAAAAGCATTAAAAGATCTACCTTGGGTAGATTTCGGCTGTCAGCGCGTACGAATCCGT
Organism: Yponomeuta sedellus; assembly: GCA_934045075.1. NCBI lineage: Eukaryota > Metazoa > Arthropoda > Insecta > Lepidoptera > Yponomeutidae > Yponomeuta > Yponomeuta sedellus. The sequence continues at coordinate 16,497,188 of OW203733.1, read as the reverse complement.
CTAAATCTGAAGTGTCCATTGTATACCTACCAATGACTTTCTTGTTCTTGTATAGGATAGAATTTGAGTAGAGAGAAATTTAACACTACACAAAGTTTGTTTACGTTAGGTACCTACCTACGCAAGGCAAACCACACAACATAATATCAGGGTTACCATACTTTATACTTACCATACCATTATAAATAACCTTGAAAAAGTATTTAAAAAACCTATTTAGAGGCTAAAAATTTCACCCATGCCCAATGCTCAATTGGTAGAGCGCTGGTACGGATAGCCAGAGGTTGCGGGTTCGAATCCCGGCATGGGTGAAATTTTTAGCCTCTAAATAGGTTTTTTAAATTTGTTCCTTAGCACGGGTTAGTGCATTAAAAATAAAAATAGTGTAATCATGTGGGTACAGTGATATCGTTCCGATGTTAAACCTAACTGCAAAGTGGGTGGTCGGGGCTGTAAGTGATGCAATTTGCTTAAGTCAGATGTCGCTGCCTGTACGTAATACAGAGAATATTGTAAAGAGGTTCGAAATTTCACTGATGCCGTGAGTCGCCCATTGGCTCAATTGGTAGAGCGCTGGTACGGATAGCAAGAGGTTGCGGGTTCGAATCCCGGCATGGGTGAAATTTTTAGCCTCTAAATAGGTTTTTTAAATTTGTTCCTTAGCACGGGTTAGTGCATTAAAAATAAAAATAGTGTAATCTTGAAAAAGTAGCTACAAAAGTAACAAACTGGCAGCAAAAACACTCCGAACGCAGATAAAGGCTTTGCCAACAGAAAGTACATTTGACAAAAAAGGAACAACTACATATAAGGGATGATGAATTGAACTAAGCTGTTTTAATTGTATAAAAGAAAAACATATTTGCATATGTTAAAAAAATTCAGAAAGTGTTTTTTAACATGGCCCTGGCAATACTAAAATGACATTTGTAACTATATTTTTTTTTAGGATATTAGGCAAAAGAAAACATATTGTGAGCCTCGTTGTTTCGTCACTTCCGGTAAAAACATTTTAAACTTTAAAATGTAAAAAACATAAGAAAACGTGCGTGTTTCATAAAATAAAAAAATATGGTTCGTTTCATTTTGTATCTAGTTTCCTTTAGGACAATAAAATCCGTATGCTAAAAAAATGAAATGTTGTCAATTGTCATTTTGTATAATTAAAAATACGTTTTATTTTACACGTTTAAATTTTACATGTTAAGGCGCTTAGGGACGCTATCTAGGACGCCACCAATGGAATACAATCATAAACTTAATATTAATAGTTTTTTTTTCATATAAAAATTCACCATAAAAAATCTTTCGAAGGGTACCTCAGACCACCAAAATGTAAATTTTGTCGAAATGTACAGAGCATGTTCGAGCATTTGATGTAGGTGACCAGTTCTCTCTTCTAAATGCCAGCACCCATTTTTTCAGAACAGAACTATTTTGAAGAAATCTGGAATAGAAACATTGCTTATATTAATGAATATTGTAATACATTAAAATATAGTAAGTAATAACTTTAGTATTCCTTATTATTCGCGATTCTCATACGTAGCTGTTGTATATTGAACGGGTCTATTATTTATTAGGGAAATAAGGTAATTATTTCTTTTTTTTTTTCTCGCTGGCAACCCTGGCGAGCAGTTGTCATTTCAAACAGCTGTTGTAATTTTAATAAAATAAATTAATAAAACCCAGTAATACTTAATTAGTAATAGTGTTAAATGTTAAATAAGTGATGTTAAAAACATACAAGTGTTATTCAAGTGTTTACCTGAGTAGTTCACTTGATCGACGAAACGGCTGAACGGCGACAAACAACCGTTATGTACTGGTTGTAAACATTGGATAAAAAGGAATATTTAAGGGGAGTATATTGTTCTTATGGGACATTTATTACATTGAGCGTGTTTCTTTCTTATCAAATACTAATCACAAGCAATAGAACTAGTAGAACGAATGTAAATTTCCGTTAGTGGCAAAATTTTGAAAATTTGCATTATTGTTAATCAACCCTCTATTTGGAAAATACCTATAGTGAAAGTAATAGATTTAGATTAAACTTAACGTAGAATCATAATAGCTGAATAAATCGATTACTCCATAACTGTACATAGGCATCCACTGTGTGTTTCCTCTGGAAATACTGACGTTTTTCCCCCGGTTACATTTCAGTAATCACACTACAATGATGACGCGTAAGAACACCGCGCGTGATAACGAGCAGCGCTTGAAGACAGCGCTACTGGAATTACAAGCTTCCAAACAGCAATGCCAGCAGCTGCTAGAGGAGCGTGAGGAGAGTGAGTTGGAGGTTGAACGAGTTGTGGACAAGAACTCACAGCTTAAAAATGATCTCGCCGAACTGGATATCATCTGTGAAGACTTACGAGGGCAGCGAGATGAACTTCAGAGAATTGTACACAAATACGACCAGTGTCGAGACACGCACGAAGTAGCACTTCAGCGCATAAAGCTGCTGGAACACCAGCTTTCCGACGCGCATAAAGAACTCCAAGTACTACGGCAACAGAATCTCGACAGAGACAGTGAAAACATATTATCCCTGTACAACGAACTAATAACTGACAATTCCTCAAATGATCTTGTACCAGCCAGATCTACTCAGTCTTCAGTCCCAATGCAAGGAGCTAACAGAATAAAGCGCTACATTCGAGCAAAGAGGCACATTAGACGCATAAACAAAGCGTTGAAAAATAACACAGAGGTTTTTAAATACATGGGTGTAAAAAAACTAAATGTTAGCTTACAAAATGACCTATTGAGCAACACAATGGAATATGAGGTACGCTCTCTGGACTATGAGGGAAAAATAAAAGATTTACACTCTCACATACACGCCTTGGAGGAGTCACTACATGATTTAGGAAGACAGTACACCGAGGCACAAAAAGAAATGGATGAGTATGCAGCAGAGTTAATGGAAATAGGAACTTATAATATGGACAGGTTTGAGTCACTGACGAACAAAACACCAGCAATATGTTCTTCGTGCAAGACACCACTGGATCACTTACCACCTGCGTCACCACCTCACATCACCCAACTTCCCGGTTCCCATGAGGAAAACGCCCGACCTACATCCAGCTCACCTGCGAGCATGCCAGAAGTGACCCATGTCTACACCGGTCCATGCGCCCCTTCAGGGCACAGCTGCTCAATAAAAAGAAAAACTATCATCTATTCAGATAAGATAGGTGTAGGACTAGGTGCCTTGTTAAATGATAGACTTACGCAGAATGTCCTAAATGAATGTCATCCCCACGCGAGTTTTACTGACATTGTACAAGAGTTATTTAAAAATCCGCTCAAAAAGGATACTACATACATAATATTGGTGGGTAATAGTCGAGGCGTCAAAAAAGCTGACATAAATAACGTATTTGACTTGTATGGTCAGGCTAAGGGTGTTGTAGCGTTGTATTTTCGCTACATTGGCTTTAAGCCAGTTTTTGGATTCTTTCTATTTACACGATACATTTGTTTACCTGTTTTGACAGGTAGTAGTACTTTTCTTAGGGTTACCCTATCGAACCTTATTTTGAGTAGGTTCTGTGGAGGAACATAGATTATTTAATCTCTGTTTTAAAACGGAAGTTCGTGTAGTGATGTGTTTTGTTCTTTTTGGATCGTGAATAGGCCCTTTTAAAAAAAACATTATCCAACGACATTTTGACGTTCGTTGAAGTCTTCATACGAGACACCACAATGGAACAAAGTGGTTGATCTCGAGATAGACGGCGTAAGCCGTTCCTATTTTTGTGATCGGCGTATCTAGCGACCGATCACCATATTATTCTTCTTCCCGGTGAGTGGATTTACTCGATTCCATCATTATTTTTGGGTTTTGTGTCGAATATAGAATATTGACGTTGGCGTGCCTTTGCAGGTTTTCGGGCTTTTTCTTCCATGTCCACGGAAATATAGACGGGACATGTCTTGATCTTTTTCTATAGTAAGTATTTCAAGGATTCGCTAGGAAATAAAAGCGATTTTCGATCGAATTACATCATATTTTTACGTTGTAACCTAAAAGTGCACATTTTCTCTTACAGAATTTTATATAAACTATTAACGACAATGGAGTATCGTCGTTATATTTAACCTAAAGAAACTCGGTGAGTGTTCTTGATTTTTCTTTAATTGCGTTAGGGCATTTTTCGTCCCGTACCAAATAAATTCATTCGAATTCCTTTGCTAGAAGTGCCATGATGTTAATCGTAGGTTTGTTTTCTTTTTCAGACTTTCTAGTCGGGTTTTTTTTTAATTATTATTATTATTATTATAAATAAATATTCGAACTGCCATTCGAAATTTCCTTATTACTACACAATGCTTCGGGATTGAGCCGGAGAGTGGTGAGGACTGCGGGTTCCTGAGTACCCAGAGTTGGACGTCCGCAGGTTCCATCCAGATGTTTTATATATTACCTATGTTATCCGGTATGTTTCCTTTTAATTTTCTGCGGAGAGAAGCATTCCCAGAGGCGATGCCCTCTATACTTTAAATAACTTGAAAGCGATAATCCAAGTAGTTTCGGTACAAATTTAAAATAAGTAGTTTCGGTACAAATCTAAAATAAGTAGTTTTGGCTAAATTTAACTTTATTAGAACTTCCTTAGGGTTTCAGATAATTCACCAAGTTATTGTGTTGTTTATCATAAATTTTCACTAGGATCTAACAGCTAGTGGTTAAGTTTCCACATTGACTGACTTCCTCGCTACTTGACTTTCTGAGGGGTGGAGCGACTTGACTACTGACCTGGTGATACCTACAGCCACTTAACCTGCTAAGTTATAAATTTTAAACCTCCATGGGGAGCGGCCTTAAGCCATATGTAAGATCTTGCAATATATAGATATTTAAACATTAAACTAGTTTCTTTGATCTCCTTCAGCAGACTCAATTCATGCCCGCCTTGAGATTAAAACCCAAGCGCTTTACCTACTACTATCCACGGTATCTTCTTTTAGTGCTGGCCTGGCGCCCGAGTTCTAATTTGTTTATTTTTTTCAGCCTATCTTCTAATTGTTTTATAGTAGAGGGGTTAAATTAATAAGCTGTTTCTCTTATATTTCTATTTATTTGCATTTCATTTGGTCAGTGCTAAACATTCCTCTAAAAGTGGGTTCTTATTGAACATCAAGAAGAGCCTCGCCTTAATTGAAAGTTCAATCTGAACTCAACCAAATTAAACGTAACTTTAATAAGCTAACCAAAATATTCTTTATAAAATAATACCTACAATAGATAAAATATTTTTTTCTTTTTTTTTAAAAAATAAATATGACAATTGGCGCCCGAACAGGGACTTGAAATTCTTAATTCTTTTTGCATTTATACTTGAAATTCTTAATTCTTTTTGCATTTATACTTGAAATTCTTAATTCTTCCTACATAATATGCTTGAAATTCTTTCTGCTTATTATATTTGAAATACCTTATACCATACTTAAATATTTTTTACATTCATGCATACCATACAATATTTAAATGCTTTTTTTTCCTGAGTTCTGCTTTGGGAGGTTTAAACATTGTTTACTTGGACTGCTTGTATTATCGCTATATTCTCTCATATTTTCATACATACATCTTTAGCAACTTAGTTGTTAATTAAGGTTCTCTACTGTTATAATTATAATGCTATAATTTTATTTTAACAGTTTTCGCTGTTACTTTTTTACTGCTTTGAACTGTGTGCTAGCTTTAAGTGGTGTATTTTTGGGACCTATTTTTTATAATGGAAGGGTCTGATAAGAACTTAGTTTCTAAGGACGAGCAGGTAGTCTCTAACAATATGGCTACTCAAACTTTAAATATTGTCACATCTGAACCTGAAAGTTTAAACCTTTTAGACAATCATCCTCATTTGGACATGATTGATGTAACTGTTCCTTTAGCTGCTGATGCGAATGTGAATTCCAGCTCCGTTACTCGAGCTGACTATGCAAATACTGCTTTATTTCAAACTAAATTAAATAAATATGTTGACTTGACTAAATCAAAGTTAAAATTTGACGGTTCGACTTGCGTCAGAGAATTCATACAGAGACTGCAGGAGTTTCGTCTTGCACGAGACGTTGACAGCGACTTAATTGTCAGGGCATTTACTGAGGTGTTAGACGGTATCGCGTTACAATGGTACAGAACAATTCGTGAACGAGTTCACTCTTGGTTTACTTTAAAAGTGGAACTTCTCAAACAATTTGATAGGCTTGATTTTGATTACCAAACCGAACTTGCGTTACGCACTCGTAAACAATTACCTACGGAAAGTTTAGCGAATTTTATTGTTGAAATTTCCTATCTCAACAATAATTTATCGAATCCTCTTGGTTTTCTTACATTGTTCGAAATAATTCGTCACAACATTTTGCCTACATACGCCGTTCATCTCATTGGCCGGAATATAACTTCACTTGATTCCTTAACTAGGCTCGGTAGAGAGGTTGAGCAATTTTTGCCCCCTGCTCCCGTAATGACAAGTATTTCTAACATTTCAAAAAACGCAAATATTTCAAAAAATTCAACTATTTCCAAATTTCCAAATATTTCCAAAATTTCAAATGTTTCCAACAAATCTAATTTTTCCTCGAACACGAATGTGGTACAATCTGAAGTGATTTGCATGAAGTGTCAAAAGACTGGTCATCACTTCAAATTCTGTAAAGAATTCCTTGGCAAAGTGTGTTTTCGTTGCCGTAAACAAGGAGTCACCGCTTTAGAATGTGATAAATGTAACCCTTCTGTCGAGGCATCTTGTTCAAAAAACTTGTAAGGACCGGTCGAACTCGATTTCGAACTCATGAAGTGACACGAACTTCGGCTGGTGAAAATTTAAAATTAAATTCCCCTGAACGTCCCCAGGACTTCAAAGATTGGCTTGCTTATCTCAAAGTGTTTTTTGGAGTTCATAATGCTGCACCTATCCTATTCGTCAAGAACAATGACCAACGTCCATTTTTGAAGTTCCAAGTGGGCGAGAAAAAGTTCTCTGGTTTATTGGACAGCGGAGCAAATCATTGTGTATTAGGTTCTAATTTACACTTAGAGTTTCAAAAATTAGGTTTCAAGATCAGACCGTTGCGTAAGATCGCTCGTACCGCTGATGGATCGAAGACGGATATCCTTGGAGTCATGGACTTGCCTATAACATGCGACTCGGTCACCCATAATATTACTTTTATGGTAATTCCTTCATTTAAACCGCCTATTATATTAGGATTTGATTTCTGGCTACAATTCGGCTTAGCCGACAATCTATTTAAAAATATCACGTTCGTGAACGATTCCGAAATTAAAATTTGTGCAGTTACTGCTGCCACTGAGTTGTCTCCTTCTCAAAAAGAACAATTAGATGAAATAATAAAACTTTATGAGGATATTTCATATGAAAAGAATGGTTTGGGCTTAACCCACCTTGTGGAACACGAAATAGTGACTACTGGTTCTCCTATTAAACAACGATATTGGTTGGCCTTTAAGTCCTGCTAAACAAAAAGAATTATACGATGAGGTTGAGATTTTATTAAAAGAAGGTATAATTCAACCTTCGAAATCTCCTTGGAGCTCTCCTGTCTTAGCAGTAGATAAAAAAGATGGTGGTATTCGACTGTGCTTGGACTCGCGTAGATTAAATTCTGTTACCGTGAAGGATTCTTATCCACTTCCTTATATTACACGTATTCTTGATAATCTCCGTGATGCAAAATTTATTTCAGCTATTGATTTGTCAAAGGCGTTCCTACAGATCCCGCTTGCTGTTTCCTCCCGTGAAAAGACAGCTTTCGTTGTCCCCGGCAAAGGCTTATATGAGTTTGTACGTATGCCTTTTGGGTTGACCAACGCTCCGGCAGAATTACAGCGTTTAGTTGATAAACTGTTTGGTCCTGAGTTCGACAGTCATGTATTTTGTTATTTGGATGATTTAATACAGGTTTCCACTGATTTTCAAGCACATTTAGATCTACTTCGTAAGATTCATAAAACCTTGAAGGAAGCTGGTTTAACGGTAAATCTCAAAAAATGTTCTTTTTGTAAAGAAAGATTGCGTTATTTGGGTTACATCGTTGATGGTGATGGCTTACATACTGATCCTTCCAAACTGGACGTCATTGAAAATTTTCCACGTCCTACAACTGTAAAGCAGTTGCGTAGTTTTCTAGGTATGTGCTCCTATTATCGCCGATTTATTTCCAAATTTGCTGACATTGCATCTCCTTTGACACGTTTGACTGGTGGTAGTAAAAATTCAAAACATTCACTTATTTGGAACTCAGAAGCTGAAAATGCATTTGTTGCTTTAAAACAATCATTAGTATCATCCCCTGTTTTACAATGTCCTAATTTCGAGAAGCCTTTCTTTTTACATTGTGATGCTAGTTCTGTAGGCATTGGAAGTGTTCTAAGTCAAGAAGATGACGATCATTCTCAACATCCTATTGCGTTTTATTCTCGAGCTTTATCTAAGTGTGAGCAAAATTATAGTACAACTGAAAGAGAACTTTTGGCAATTTTAGATTCAATTGAACATTTTCGACCTTATATTGAAGGCATGAAATTTACTGTTATTACAGATCATGCTAGTTTAAAATGGTTACTCGGTTTAAGCAATCCTAGTGGACGCTTAGCTCGTTGGGCTGCTAGAATTTCTCAATTTACATTTGACATTATGCATAAAAAAGGCTCTTTACATGTGGTTCCTGATACGCTTTCTAGAATTGAAGTGGCTTCACTTTTTGTTGATGAAGTACAAATCGTTGCACCTGATGATGAAATAACAGATGTTTGGTATAGAAATATTTTCATAAATTGTCAAAAATATCCTGTACGTTTTAAAAATTATAGAGTTGAAAACGAAATACTATATAAATATTGCAAAGCAAAGTATTCTTTAAATTCAAATTTAGACTGGAAAATTGTTATTCCTAAAGAAAACATTTTGGATACTATTCGAAATAATCATGATGATGTAAATTCAAGTCATTTAGGTATTCATAAAACCTTAAATAAATTAAAAGTTCACTATTTTTGGCCTAAAATGTTTGATGATGTTCGTAAATTTATCAATTCTTGTGATACATGTAAAGCTTATAAGCACTCTAATTCTCCACCTTTTGGTACAATGATAAATCCTAAAACTGTTGATCGCCCTATGGTGATGCTTTCTATTGATATTATTGGAATTTTACCTCGTACATATTCTGGTCATCGTTATATTTTGTCTGTAGTAGATGTGTTTACCAAGTATTGCTGGATATTCCCGCTGGTCAATGCTACAACTCGCGCCGTAGTAAAGTTCCTTGAAAAAGATTTATTCCTGAAGTTTGGGGTTCCCAAGGTCATTGTTTGCGATAACGGTTCACAGTTCATTTCTAAAAATTTTGTAGACTTTTTACATCAATATAATATAAATAAAATATTTTATAATACTTTATATACTCCTCAGAATAATCCTGTTGAGAGGTATAATCAAACTATTGAAACTTGTATATCCTGCTTTGTTAGAGATGATCATAGAAGATGGTCTCAATTTCTTCCTCATGTTCAGTTGGCTTTGAACAATAGTGTTAATTTAGCTACGGATTTTACTCCGAATTTTTTGATGTTCGGTAGAGAACTGATAATTGACGCTTCTTTGCATCGATTCAATGATTCTTTTGATTTAGATACCATTGATTTTTCTACTAGGCAAACCTTTGCTGATTCTTTATCCATTCTCAAAGACATTTTTGAGAAGGTTTCTTCTTCTTTGTTGGACGCATATAAGCGTAACGCGGCCAACTATAATAAAGGTCGTAGGGTGGTTTCTTATAGTGTAGGTGATATTGTTTGGAGGCGTAACTTTGTTCAATCTAATGCTGCTCATTATTTTTCTGCTAAGTTGGCTCCTAAGTTTATTAAATGTAAAGTCGTAAATAAAATTTCAAATAACGTGTATGTTTTAAAGAATCTTCCTAATGGGAAAGTTGGTCGTTTTCACGTTAAAGACATAATTAAAGTTTAAAATTTATTTTCCTTTTAACCTTTTCGGACTATTAGTATTTGCAATATTAGGGTACGGGTTTTGATAGAGAAGGTGATTTTGTAAAGATGATGAATGTTGTATGAAAGGAATATTGCCCTATGAAAGAGAAAGAATGTAAGAAAAATACTCTATTTACAATTACTAATTTCAAATTTAATATTTACCATACTTAGGACATTTTGGATTAAATAAATTCCCATTCTAAGGCCGGTATTACAGAACGATGCTCAAGCACAGATTGATCTCAGATCGCCCAATCATTACTTGAGCACTGAATCGATGCTCAAGCACTCCCTTTATTTTCAAACAGTTCTTGAGTAGAGATCAGCCAATCACTGCTTAAGTAGAGATTCAGAACTGCAATCAGATTGTCTATGATCAAAGTTTGTTTTCTATGACAAGAAAAATACAAGTGTAGATTTTTATTCCGTTTTACGCATGTTACAAAAACGTGACGATGGAACTTTGTAAATTATGTCAAATATACAGAGGTATCTAAAATAATGTTTATGTATTCGTAAATAAAATGTTCAAAGTTTTTTTATTTAGTTATTAGTTTGTAATGAACCGTATATTTAAAGGAAGCAAAACGTTCACGCTTCTTGTTTATTTATTCGCTTTGAGTACAGAACGGAACGTAACAAATGTCGATAAAATAATTCTCTTGACGTCTGTCTATTTATTAAGTTTATTAAATTTTGTGTATTAAATTACTAATATCTGTACATAGTCGGTGTGATTAAATTTGAACATTAATCGCTGTTTTGGAACGAGATGTGAAAAAATGAGAACAAGGAACTTCACCATAGTGGAAAGAATTCTCCTTGTGAAACATAAAAAGTCAACTTCACTGCAGTGGAGAGGGTCCTCCTCGTAGAAGACAAAAACTCAACTTCATCGCGGTGGAGAGGAACCTGCTCATGGAACATAAAACTTCAACTTCACCGCAGTGCAGAGGAACCTGCTCGTTGGACATAAAACTTCAACTTCACCGCAGCGGAGAGGAACCTGCTTGTTGAGCATAAAACTTCAACTTCGTTGCAGTAGAGAGGAACCTGCTCATTGAACATAAAACTTCAACTTCACCGCAGTGGAGAGGAACCTGCTCGGTAAACATAAAACTTCAACTTCACCGCAGTGGAGAGGAACCTGCTTGTTGAACATAAAAACTTCAACTTCACTGCAGTGGAGAGGAACCTGCTCGGTAAACATAAAACTTCAACCTCATCGCAGTGGAGAGGAACCTGCTTGTTGAACATAAAACTTCAACTTCACCGCAGTGGAGAGGAACCTGCTCAGTTAACATAAAACTTCAACCTCATCGCAGTGGAGAGGAACCTGCTCGTTGAACACAAAACTTCAACTTCACCACAGTGGAAAGGATCCTCCTCGAGGAAGATAAAAAGACAACTTTATCACAGAGGATTTATATTATGTTACAAATTTATGAGCAATAAAAAAGCTGAGATTGTTTTACTGATTATTTTATTTATTCCTCTTTGTGACTGTCTTGTTGGCCTAGCCGTTAAGGCACTTGGTTACCAAGACCGAGCTTGTGAGTTTGATTCCCACTGTGGGGCTATATATTTGTACAAGTGAACACAGTTTCGGTGTACTTTCATGTTTGTAACGTTTGGGACCAGGTGAAGTGATTGTGTTCGTTGTCACTCCTTGTATGTCCCCACTGCTGGGGCACGGGTCTCTTCCTGCATCGCAAGAGGTTAAGCCATACTCTACCACGGGGGCCAAGCCCGGGTTGGTGGAGGATTGTAAGACAGTAGCGGGTCTTACAGTCAGAAGTTATCAAGCTGCCCATAAGGCCTTTGACATGGCTTAACGACTGCCATTATATGACAGCCGGCACCAACGGCTTAACGTACCTTGCGAAGCACGGAAGCGCTCGCGAAGTGATTGTGTTGCGTGAAATTTATTCAATGAAACCGCCCCAATATTAATGTAATTGTTTTTGCACATAAACACTTATTAGAATCCATGCAGTAGGGGTCTTCAGCGTCCCTTAAATGCCTAAGGGGCTGCTGCTATCATTAACTATTTCGTCATTGTAATCAAGGTTTTCGAATATATGAATTTTGCAATAAACATTCCAAATTGACAATTATAATAACTGGCCGATCGACTCTCAAGCGTGGTTCCGACTACACTTGAGTAAATACAGATTTGATCTTTACTTAAGTAGAGATTGCTACCCAAGTATCGTTCTCGAATTAGCTATTACTCAGTTGAGTCGCGCTTGATGAATCTCGACTCAAGTAACGTTCTAAAATTAAATCCATACTCAAAACTAGTCTTAAGTAGAGATCGGCGCTTGAGTACGCTTCTGTAATACTGGCCTAAATTAAAACACTATAAGAAAGTTTTTGTATATTATATTTATGTATAAAATTTTATGAGTAAGATGTATAAAATTTTATATTCTGCATACCTCTCTCTAATTTAGCTGTCTAGATAACCATATATACCTGTCCATATAAATATTTAAGCTAACTATCTATACATACCTTAATTTTAGTCACCGTAGTTTAAGTTGTAAAGAACCTCGGATTTGACACATACATACATTCTCGATTTTGACTTATTCCCTTGTTGTATCAGCTTCGTTTTGGACGGCGTTGCCTGATCGACCAACATTTATTGCACTCTCCGGATTGTGGAGGGTTGCAATAAAATCTTTTGAGGCTAAGGTCTCCCATACATACCATATCATATTCTTTACATCGTGCGTGGAAGTCTGGTAGTTGTTGGTCCAGTCACGATGGATATTTTTCGTAGCTGCTCTAGGTATTGAGTTAGTTTACACATACATATTTGGACTTTGTGCATGGAAGTCTGGAAGGTTGTTGATCCAGTCACATTGTTTCATCTTACTTTTTTTGGTCGTTGTGCATGGAAGTCTGGTGGGTTGTTGTTCCAGTCACATCGTTCCACCTTTTTGTTACAGCTTTGATTATAAAGCTGTAACATATACTGAGCTCCGTGCATGGAAGTCTGGTGTTTTGTTGTTCCAGTCACGTAGTCTCTTATCTTCATTTTATTGGGGTTTATTTTGAAAGGTGATGTTCTACTTTTAGACTCATCGGGGTTGGTGTTTGTTTCGGGGGCGATTCTTTTTCTAGATTTGTCCTATGCATTTCAACTAGAGTCAGTGGCGAGGGTGCCTAACTGAACTTCAAATGGTTCTTCGGTAGGTTTAGTTTTCTTAAGAGTCAGTGGCGAGGGTGCCAAACTGAACTTAAAATAGTTTTTCTTAGGTTTAGTTTTTTAAAGAGTCAGTGGCGAGGGTGCCAAACTGAACTTAAAATAGTTTTTCTACGGGGTTATTATTCTTAAAGTCAGTGACGATGGTGTCTAACTGAATTTTATCTAGTTCTTTATTTACTTTACGGATGTTGAGTTTTGGTGAAGTTTTTGAGTCAGCGACGAATGTGTCTAACTGATCTCCTATCATGCACGCATATAGCGTATTCCATTTACTCCGTTCCATTTCATAATTCTAATTCTGCATATGATTCCAATTTCTATACATACGTGGAAGATCGTCTCAGCGACGGGTTTGCCGTTTTGATCTTCAATATTTTCTAATATACCATACTTATTATTGTATTAGAGTTTTTTGTTTATTCCTATTTTTATTTCCTATGGAGGTTTCAAGTCAGCGACGATTGTGTCCGTCTGGTGGTAAAGATTTTCATTATTAGCTTTCTTTTTCATACTTTGAAGTTTTTCATAAAGACTTTCAGTCTTTATTTTTCTGGGGTGGGGTGTGATGTAGCGTTGTATTTTCGCTACATTGGCTTTAAGCCAGTTTTTGGATTCTTTCTATTTACACGATACATTTGTTTACCTGTTTTGACAGGTAGTAGTACTTTTCTTAGGGTTACCCTATCGAACCTTATTTTGAGTAGGTTCTGTGGAGGAACATAGATTATTTAATCTCTGTTTTAAAACGGAAGTTCGTGTAGTGATGTGTTTTGTTCTTTTTGGATCGTGAATAGGCCCTTTTAAAAAAAACATTATCCAACGACATTTTGACGTTCGTTGAAGTCTTCATACGAGACACCACAATGGAACAAAGTGGTTGATCTCGAGATAGACGGCGTAAGCCGTTCCTATTTTTGTGATCGGCGTATCTAGCGACCGATCACCATATTATTCTTCTTCCCGGTGAGTGGATTTACTCGATTCCATCATTATTTTTGGGTTTTGTGTCGAATATAGAATATTGACGTTGGCGTGCCTTTGCAGGTTTTCGGGCTTTTTCTTCCATGTCCACGGAAATATAGACGGGACATGTCTTGATCTTTTTCTATAGTAAGTATTTCAAGGATTCGCTAGGAAATAAAAGCGATTTTCGATCGAATTACATCATATTTTTACGTTGTAACCTAAAAGTGCACATTTTCTCTTACAGAATTTTATATAAACTATTAACGACAATGGAGTATCGTCGTTATATTTAACCTAAAGAAACTCGGTGAGTGTTCTTGATTTTTCTTTAATTGCGTTAGGGCATTTTTCGTCCCGTACCAAATAAATTCATTCGAATTCCTTTGCTAGAAGTGCCATGATGTTAATCGTAGGTTTGTTTTCTTTTTCAGACTTTCTAGTCGGGTTTTTTTTTAATTATTATTATTATTATTATAAATAAATATTCGAACTGCCATTCGAAATTTCCTTATTACTACACAATGCTTCGGGATTGAGCCGGAGAGTGGTGAGGACTGCGGGTTCCTGAGTACCCAGAGTTGGACGTCCGCAGGTTCCATCCAGATGTTTTATATATTACCTATGTTATCCGGTATGTTTCCTTTTAATTTTCTGCGGAGAGAAGCATTCCCAGAGGCGATGCCCTCTATACTTTAAATAACTTGAAAGCGATAATCCAAGTAGTTTCGGTACAAATCTAAAATAAGTAGTTTTGGCTAAATTTAACTTTATTAGAACTTCCTTAGGGTTTCAGATAATTCACCAAGTTATTGTGTTGTTTATCATAAATTTTCACTAGGATCTAACAGCTAGTGGTTAAGTTTCCACATTGACTGACTTCCTCGCTACTTGACTTTCTGAGGGGTGGAGCGACTTGACTACTGACCTGGTGATACCTACAGCCACTTAACCTGCTAAGTTATAAATTTTAAACCTCCATGGGGAGCGGCCTTAAGCCATATGTAAGATCTTGCAATATATAGATATTTAAACATTAAACTAGTTTCTTTGATCTCCTTCAGCAGACTCAATTCATGCCCGCCTTGAGATTAAAACCCAAGCGCTTTACCTACTACTATCCACGGTATCTTCTTTTAGTGCTGGCCTGGCGCCCGAGTTCTAATTTGTTTATTTTTTTCAGCCTATCTTCTAATTGTTTTATAGTAGAGGGGTTAAATTAATAAGCTGTTTCTCTTATATTTCTATTTATTTGCATTTCATTTGGTCAGTGCTAAACATTCCTCTAAAAGTGGGTTCTTATTGAACATCAAGAAGAGCCTCGCCTTAATTGAAAGTTCAATCTGAACTCAACCAAATTAAACGTAACTTTAATAAGCTAACCAAAATATTCTTTATAAAATAATACCTACAATAGATAAAATATTTTTTTCTTTTTTTTTAAAAAATAAATATGACAATTGGCGCCCGAACAGGGACTTGAAATTCTTAATTCTTTTTGCATTTATACTTGAAATTCTTAATTCTTTTTGCATTTATACTTGAAATTCTTAATTCTTCCTACATAATATGCTTGAAATTCTTTCTGCTTATTATATTTGAAATACCTTATACCATACTTAAATATTTTTTACATTCATGCATACCATACAATATTTAAATGCTTTTTTTTCCTGAGTTCTGCTTTGGGAGGTTTAAACATTGTTTACTTGGACTGCTTGTATTATCGCTATATTCTCTCATATTTTCATACATACATCTTTAGCAACTTAGTTGTTAATTAAGGTTCTCTACTGTTATAATTATAATGCTATAATTTTATTTTAACAGTTTTCGCTGTTACTTTTTTACTGCTTTGAACTGTGTGCTAGCTTTAAGTGGTGTATTTTTGGGACCTATTTTTTATAATGGAAGGGTCTGATAAGAACTTAGTTTCTAAGGACGAGCAGGTAGTCTCTAACAATATGGCTACTCAAACTTTAAATATTGTCACATCTGAACCTGAAAGTTTAAACCTTTTAGACAATCATCCTCATTTGGACATGATTGATGTAACTGTTCCTTTAGCTGCTGATGCGAATGTGAATTCCAGCTCCGTTACTCGAGCTGACTATGCAAATACTGCTTTATTTCAAACTAAATTAAATAAATATGTTGACTTGACTAAATCAAAGTTAAAATTTGACGGTTCGACTTGCGTCAGAGAATTCATACAGAGACTGCAGGAGTTTCGTCTTGCACGAGACGTTGACAGCGACTTAATTGTCAGGGCATTTACTGAGGTGTTAGACGGTATCGCGTTACAATGGTACAGAACAATTCGTGAACGAGTTCACTCTTGGTTTACTTTAAAAGTGGAACTTCTCAAACAATTTGATAGGCTTGATTTTGATTACCAAACCGAACTTGCGTTACGCACTCGTAAACAATTACCTACGGAAAGTTTAGCGAATTTTATTGTTGAAATTTCCTATCTCAACAATAATTTATCGAATCAAGAAGAGCCTCGCCTTAATTGAAAGTTCAATCTGAACTCAACCAAATTAAACGTAACTTTAATAAGCTAACCAAAATATTCTTTATAAAATAATACCTACAATAGATAAAATATTTTTTTCTTTTTTTTAAAAAAATAAATATGACAGTGTCCAACCAGAGACGGGAAAATTATTTTTCTGCGCATTCCCTTACTCGCAGTCCCTTTCTGAAAGGGATAACGGCGACATCCATAGTCTGAATATGCATATTCACCATCTGACATGTCGTCATAGTGACGTATTATTTTTTGACATTAACAGGTTTGTTATGAATTATTTTATGACAAGAGATACTGTGTACCTCACCAAAAACAGTCGACGTAAGTTAGCTAGTCTATTAGCTTATAACATCTTTGCCTCAGTTATAGGAATTATAACACAATCGCGCGAAAATGACAAACGTGATACTAGTAGTAGTATTAAAATATTAGCGGGCTCACAAACAAGTGATTCACCGGCTTTAAACTGCCGCCACAGACAAAGGAAAAGCCAAAATTAGGTCTTAACATAGTAGCACAAAATATTCAGGGCTTTTCCGGCAAGGAAAACATGACAGAACTTTTCTTGAAAGATTTTAATGTAGATATTTTATGCTTCACGGAACATTGGCTTAAAGAGTCAGAAATGTCATTTAATTTGAAAGACTATTTGCCTGTTAGTACATATAATAGAAATAAAGCTTTGAGAGGAGGATCAATGGTATTTGTAAAAAATACTTTAAAAAGTAAAGAACGCAAAGACATTGTAAGCCTTTCTGTTGAGCGATTAGTTGAGATCTCGTGTGTGGAATTGGATAGGTATATTGTTATGTGCGTTTATAGGCCACCTCAAACAAATTACAACGACTTTGAATTAGTGGTAGAGGACGCATTAAAACGTCTTTTTGCGAGTAATAAATCCATAGTAGTATGTGGCGATTTTAATATTGATCTGTTAGTTGAGAGCCCACTTCAAACTAAACTTATTAGCTTATTTAGATCGTTTAACTTACTGAACCTATTTACTGAACCTACTAGAACAACGCCAACCAGTGCTACATGTATAGATAATGTTTTTTGCAACTGTGAGCATTTAAAAAAAAAGGTTATAAACAACCTACAGTCGGATCATAGTGGTTTATTAGTTGTTTTACCAACAATTATTGAAAAAAAATGCCCAGCATTAATTTGTAGGCCTATCACAGACAAAAAAATTGAATTATTCAAAAATAAATTAGGTACCAAAATAGGTTTACTGCAATTTGATAGCAATGATCCCAACACTTTATATAATGAATTGTTTACCACGATATCAAACGAATTTGAACAGGTTTTTAAAATTAAAAAAATTCAGCTCAGTAATAATGGTTTTTCAGAATGGGCCACTCCTGGTATACATAGAAGTAGGAAAAGATTGTATGAATTGTATGAAGAAAAGCAATCCAATCCGGATCCAAGCTTTAGAGAATTTGTTAAGAATTACTCTAAAACCTTTAGGAAAACCTGTTCTATGGCAAAATCCCTTAATATAAGCAAAAAGATAAAGGCGTCTTCAAATAAAATAAAAACTACTTGGCAAGTGATTAACAAGGAGACAGGCAAAACAAAGCCGAGGGATCAAAGTTTTGCGCTAAAGGTAAGTGGGAAAATAGTCAACTCAAGTGACGAAATCGCAAAAGTATTCGAAAATTTCTTCACAAACATCCCACTAAATATAACGGCGGGCTTAAATTCTTCGTCTCAGTCAGCAGAATCACTAATGTTAGAAAATATAAAACCATGCGTAACAGACTTTCAATTTTCCCACGTTAGCTTCCAAACTATTGTTAAAACATTTAACCAAATAAATATAAAGAAAACTGAAGACTTGTGGGGTATGTCGGTCAAACTGATATCCACGGTAATTCATATTATTGCACCACACCTTGCTACAATTTTTAATAAATGTGTTGATCATGGGACTTTCCCGGATCTCTTAAAATTTAGTAAAATAGTTCCTCTATTTAAGGCAGGTGATAATGAGGATCCAAACAATTTTAGGCCCGTAGCAATACTACCGGTATTAAGTAAAGTGTTTGAGAAACTAATTTTACACCAATTGTTGACACACTTTAGTTTAAATAAACTCTTTCATAAAAAACAATTCGGTTTCACTAAGGGTCGTTCAACGACCGACGCAGGAGTGGCATTAATGAATCACATCTTTGACGCGTGGGAGGAGGCGCAGGATGCTATCGGAGTTTTCTGTGACCTTTCTAAAGCTTTTGATTGTGTAGACCATAAAACGCTCCTTTGTAAATTGAATAGATACGGTCTCAGTAATGGATCTCTAGCTCTTCTTCAATCATATTTAGCATACAGAGTTCAGAAAGTTGACATAAATAGGGTTAAGTCTTCTGGATCTGATGTTAAAATAGGAGTTCCTCAGGGTTCTATTTTGGGGCCTTTCCTCTTCTTAGTATATGTAAATGATCTGCCCTACCTAGTTGAGAAATTGTCACAAATAGTATTGTTTGCAGACGATACTTCTCTAATTTTTAAAATCAAGAGAGGTCAATCTAATCTAGACGATGTAAACAACACCCTTTCTAAAGTGTTAAACTGGTTTACTGTAAACAATCTCATGTTGAATGCGAAAAAGACAAAATGTATAAAGTTTTCATTGCCCAATGTAAAAAAAGTGGACACAAGTTTAATTATAGCTGGTGACAGACTAGACTTAGTAGAGTCCACGGTGTTTTTAGGTATTACAATAGACTCGAAACTGCAATGGGGTCCACACATAAAAAATCTAGCGGGTAGGTTAAGTTCAGCCGCATTTGCAGTTAGAAAAATTAGGCAACTAACAGATGTGTCAACTGCGAGGCTTGTATATTTCAGTTATTTTCACAGTATTATGTCATATGGTTTGTTACTATGGGGGCGTGCGGCAGATATAGAAACAGTTTTTATTCTACAAAAAAGGGCTGTTAGAGCTATCTACAATTTACCTACCAGGCAATCGCTAAGGGATATTTTCAAGGAAATCGGAATTCTAACGATGGCTTGCCAATATATATTCGATAACATAATGTATGTACGAAAAAACTTAACAACATTTAAATTAAACAGGGATATCCATAACGTAAACACTAGAAACAGAAACAAAGTTGCTTTATCTAAATTCAGATTAGCCAAGGTAAATGCATCTTTTGTAGGACTAAGTGTACGTTTTTACAATAAAATTCCAGAACATATTCTATCCCTGCCTGACAGCAAATTTAAAAATTTCATTAAAAAGGCGCTGTGTAAAAAGGCCTATTATAGAATAGATGACTTTATAAATGATGTAAGCCCTTGGCAGTAGACCAATTCCACAACGAGTAAATCATAGTTATTAAATAAATATTTTATATGTAGCAACCGAATCACTGCAATCCTCAGTGTTAGTTATGTATGTCATATTTTAATTTAAGTTTGTACAGACGACGTGATTGCATATTAGTAAATATATCATACATTCTATAACTGACAAAAACTTAATCTGCAGGTTTGCTAAAGGTCATTCGAATGGTGGCGTGGTGGCCGGGTCATCTATCTCCCTCCAAAATGGTTGAGACTGATGATGGCTGACCTCTGCGTTATGCTCGTGAACGAGTGCTGTTCGTGTGTCTGGCCGCAGCACTTGTCATGTTTTCACGGCCTATGTAAAAAAAGTATATTTATTTAATAATGCCTTAACATTTAAAGTTATTAATGGCAATCATGGAATCTTATGCGTATAGGTGGTATCTAATGTATTAGATTTAAGACTTGAGAAAAGATGGTCAGAGTGGAGTTTTTTTTTCCCGCTGCCTTTTTCTCCACTACATTACGGCCCGAAGGCAGCGGCTTTCACTTTCATGTTACATTGTACTTTGACATTCAGCAAACAGAATGTAAATTCTTTACGTTGAAATAAATTGAATTGAATTGAATTACGTTTTACCTAATAAACAATCGCGGCTAAACGGTGTTGTACGAGATTCATTAATACAAATTCAAATTTGAATTCTATACTGAATTCAAGGGCACATTGCTTGCGGCAGAATGCACAAAAACACCGAAAGGGTTCTTGCGATAAATTCAAGTTGACACATTTTCAAAACAAAGGTTTTGAAAACGTACTGTTTTTTTAGCAGCCTTCTTAGGGAATGCTACTTTTTATTTACCCATCGTACGATCGCTTTTAACGTCTGCCAACACGGTCATGTAATGATCGGGATTTACGACATAAACGGATGGCAACATTTTTTTACTCTTCGGTTTTTTAGGTTAGGAAAGTAAATTCTATTAAATTGCTTTTCTTACGGACTATTTGCAAAGCTACTAGTTGAAACCTAACTAAAATACTCAACATAAGGCAACTTTGGGCTTAACAATAATTGAAACACAATCATTACTTACCTATCAAAGGGAACTTCCCCCAAAGCTCTTTCTTAACGATTACTGCATACGAGTACACTACAATTCACCATACTTTCTCTATTTAGGTCACTTTTAATATATAATTTCACAAATACACGGTTGCTCTTCGAAACGGCTAGCGTAGGGTTAAATATGATTACATTTTCAAAATCTTGTCGTTTGTTTGCCCCCAGAAACGTCAACTTGACACTGGGGTAGTATTGTGTCGGTCATGTACGAAGTACGAATAAGATACGTTACCTTGCAATGAACGAAAAGAAACGTTTCCCAGTGATAATCGGACATTCGGTCTATTCGTTCATTGCTCTCGCGATCACGGATTGGCTGAATGAATAAATGAACCGGACCGGGTGACCGAATATGGCCGAGAGCGAACGAACGCTGCATGAGAGTGTGGTGATTGAACTGAACGGAGCGAAATTGTTTCGATCGGTCTCTCTTCAGCCGGTCAGTCTTTTCCGAACTTTAGAAGTAGGTACGTATGTCGTAGCAATAAAGATTGTTTTTACTTGTTTGGTTTTTTTGTTTCATTCGTTACCTATGTTAATTCTGCTGGTTCGCGCGCTAATCCAAGTACTTTTGTAAAAGTAATATTGTGTTGTTTTCTTGATGTTAGTTACTCTAACCAATATAACATAATATTTTCACTGTGTTAATATAGTGAATTATTGGTGAAGGAGATTTTTCTTTTTCGTGCGCTTTGGGATGCTTATTTTTGTAGTAGTAATCTTGTTCTGCGAGCTACTTTTGTTCTTTGTAAATAACAAAAGTAGCTTACGAAAATCTAGATGGTAATAATTATTTCATTGTACGTAGGAAAAAAAACTACTGTAACTAATTTGGAGATATTGTGTAGTAGGTAAAATGACACTCGGAGTGGACAGAATAAGATGATTTATTTACAGTTTTTTTTTTTTTTAACCCTATAAAGGGCACCCTCCGGAGGACACGGGGGAGGGAGGTGGTGAATGCTCATGCATAACAGCACGGACCCGGCCGTGCTGCCAATGTGGGACTCACAAGAAGTGCGCCTACCCACTAAACACCACCTTGGGACTGGTTTTGGTCCTAGAGACCCCTAAACCCACATCGGGAGCGACCCCCCTCGAGGCCGAGGAGGGCGCACAGCGGAGCTCCCTAGCGGAGCGTCCGCTTAGAAGAGTTTATATTACAAAACTGCTATGAGAGAGCAGTTCCCCCCCTAGGGGGGACACTGGCAGAGGAGGGGGGCGCGTCTGACTGGGACCGAGCCTCTAAGAGGTGGTTCAGGTCAGACGACAATTTGTCGGGCGGGTCAACGAGTACGTTCCTGGGCCTGCGCACCAGGTAACGTGGGTCCGTCGTGGGCGGAGAGTAAGCCGCTGCTTCGCGGATCAGGGGGTTGGGATGTTCTTCAGCAGTGCTGAAGAACGTCTCTGAGAGGGACCTAATAAATTGCTGGATGGTTGGGATTTCCATGTCCCGATGTAGGTCTGCGTTCCTGACGCACCAGTGAGCGTTCAGTGCCCTACGAATAAAAATGTTCTGTACCCTCTGCAGTCCGTACAGGGCTGAGGGGGACGCGTGAGCGAAGACGGGTGCCGCGTAAGTCATCACGGGACGAATGCAAACCTTATAGAGCGTTCGCTTGTTCCTAGCTGACATCCTACTATGCCGGCCTATCATGGATGATAGGCGGCCTAGGTAAAAACGGGCTGTCCGGGTCACCTTCCGGATGTGTGGGACGAAAGTCAGGTTCCTATCTAAAATGACACCTAGATACTTGGCGGATTTTTGCCAGGGGACTGGGGTCCCTAACATGCGAATGGGGGGGTCCTCGCCGAGAAACCGTCCACGCTTGTGTTCAAAACGCACATCCGTGCTTTTCTCCGGGTTGACCTCGATGCGCCATAGTCTGAACCAGGCTCCTAGCTTATCGACCGCGGGTTGGAGTTTGCGGAGGATACACGACATCTGCCGACTCTTGCAGTAGAGTGCGGTGTCGTCAGCAAAAAGTGACAATTGGACCCCATCGCCGGGAATGGGAATGTCATTTGTGTACGAAATGTACAGGAGGGGGGAGAGCACGGAGCCTTGCGGGACCCCGGCTCTGAGTTGACGGGGGGACGAGAGTACCCCCTCGTGTCTAAAACGGAAGGACCGATCCTTCAAAAAGCTATATATGACGCGGACAAGTCAGTCGGGGAGACCCAGTTCGTACAATTTGTACACGAGCCCTGCGTGCCAGACCTTGTCAAAGGCCTTGGCGACATCGAAGAAAACGGCTACCGTCTTTTCGCGCCTAGGGAAGAAACCACTCAGGATATACTCTACTATGCGGTGGACTTGTTGAGGGCAAGAGTGCCTAGCTCGAAAGCCAAATTGGTGATGGATGATGAGAGGGGGTCCCTCTGACGGGAAGAGGTGGTTTCTCATACGAGTGAGAATAACTCGTTCGAAGAGCTTGCCCATGGCCTTAAGAAGGCTGATGGGGCGGTGGCTAGATGGGACGTTGAGGGGCTTCCCGGGTTTGGGAATGCCTATGACTGTCGCCTCTTTCCATGCGGATGGAAAGTGACAGAGGTCAAAGCAGGCATTGAAGAGAATGGCAAGGAGGGTGAGCACCTGGCCGGGGAAATTTTTGAGCGCTAGGTTGGCAATACCGTCCGCTCCTGGGGCCTTTTTACGTTTCAGTCTTTTGATAAAAAGCTGAATTTCGTCAGTGGATACCGCGATAGGGTCGTCGGTTAAGGGGAGGGAGGTCTTTTTACGGACCTCCTCCTCAACCTTGCCTATGTGAACTGGGTCCCTATGCTGGACGCTGGGAGAGCATTGAGCCTCAATGCTGTCAGCGAAGCATTCGGCCTTTTCGTCGTCCTCGAAGGCGGTAGTGCCATCGGGACGCATCAAGGGAGGGGTGTGGGTGATCGCGTCAACCCGAAGGGCCCTAGCTACTTTATAGTATGCTACGTGGGAGGGGGAAATGGTCTCCATGAGGTCACCCCAATTGGAGTTGCTCAATTCGGAGAGTCGCGACCGGACTTGCCGCTGGAGGACGTTTGCACGTTTCCTGTAGGCAGGAGTTGGGTAGAGCGAGGCCCTTCGAAGGGCGGCTCTTTTGGCCCTTATCAGATTTCTGACGTCGAGAGGGAGCTTACGGTCATGGACCGGAACTTGGTGTTCGTTGTCACGGATGGCTGTTTGGATCACATGCGTGAGGGAGTCTACGGCGCTATCTATTTTATCCGTGCTGTCAAGACAGCCGGGTGTGAGCACAAGCGGCGAATCGGGGGCTTCAGCAACGGTGACTAGGGAGGCTTTAACACCGTCCCAGTTGGTGATAGTCTTAACAGAGAGTGTGGAGTGAGTCGGGGGACCTAGCTGGAGCGAGACCGGTCGGTGGTCGGAACCTAGGTCGTCGAGAGGCTCGATCGACCTGAGGTTGAGGCTGACGCCCTTTAAAAGGGCGAAATCTAGCACGTCGGGGGAGTGCGCTGGGTTGTCAGGGTAGTGAGTTGGAGAAAACGGACATAGGACGTCTAATTCCAACGATTCGGTTAGACCGAGAAGGGCAATGCCACCAGATTTCGTCTGTAGGCAGGTCCAATCCGTGTGTTTCGAGTTGAAATCCCCGAACATCACGGTATGGGGGCCTAGAGCGAGGATGGCTTCGAAATCACTCCGTAAGGGTAGTGTTCCGCTGGGAATATAAATTGAAGCTACTACTAAGGACGGATGTCCCGTCATACCTAGTCTGCAGACAGTGGCTTCCATGTTGGAGAGAGCCGGAGTGGGGACATGGGAGCAGTGAAGGGAACTCTTGTAATAAATGGCAGTGCCGCCGCCTTGACGGCCGTCGACTCTGTCATTTCTTACGAGAGTAAACTTGGGAATCCTCAGTCCCCGAGTACGGGGCTTGAGCCAAGTTTCCTGCACTAGGAGCAGGTCCACTTCGTTGACTTTAACGAATTCCCTGAGTTCGTGTACATTGCTGCGGAGACCGCGAGCGTTGTACGAAATAAGCGAGACGCCCTTAGGCTTGAGTCGGCCCGTGCTGACGCGCGGGGGTGGGGGAGTGTCCTGAGGGACCGGCATTAGTTAGTTTAGCTATAAACTAACTAACTAAGCAAGACGAGAGAGCATATAACTATGCTCGGCAAGGGCGGCAAGACGCGCGCCGGGGGAGGTCGCGGTGCGCAGCTTGTGCGCCAATACGGAAATCTCCGCCAAATCAATATTTTGAATGGCATCACTGATGACTCTAAGGTCGTCAGCTGTCTGAGACCTGATTGGGGCAGAGGGGGGACAAGCCTGAGTGGCCGCTACGGGCCTTGCTGTGGAGGGAGGAGGAATAGGGCGGGGGCCCCATGCTGGGGTTGGAGGAGGGGTGGGTTTCGCACTGGAGCGGCCCAGGGGCGGGAAGGCGGGAGTGTTCAGTGCCGGCACTGATTTCCTCTGGGAGAGGGGGGCCTTTGGGGCCTTGGGAGCCTTAGGGGCGGAGGGGCGGGGGGCACGCGGGCACCCCCGGTAATTGGCCGTATGGCCGGACTGGTTGCACAGTACGCAAGCCGGAGGGACTTCCGAGTCGCGAGTGCGCAAGCACTCCCCGGTGGCGTGAGGCTCTAGGCACTTCACGCATCTGGGAGGAGCGGAGCAGTTTGCCGCCGCGTGGCCATAGAGCTGGCAGCGGTGGCATTGGCCGGGGTGGCCCCGCCTATGGGGCTTTTCAACTTTGATGTTCGAGAGCCCACAAACTGTGGGGACTCCCGAGAAGATGGAGCGGGCTTGGGGGGAATTGGTGAGTATCACCAAGGCAAGGGGGAAGGACTTCCCGCGGCTGCTGTGCATGGGATGCACCGCCTCGACGGGATGACCTTGGGAGACAAGGTCGTCCTTAATGGCGTCCTTGGAAAGTTCCATGGGAACGCCTCGGAGCACGGCCCGCACCTTGCGCTCCTCGGGGAGCGCATAGGTGTGATATGGGACCTTGTGTAGAGTGAGGAGCCTAGTCAGGCTCCTGAAGTGGTCGGTAGTCGCGGTCTCGATAACTATGTTATCGGCGTTGTTCCGCGCCCTGAGGTAGTGGACATTATTGTCCTTACATAACTGCCCGACCTTAGTCCATGCGGACTTGTCCCGTAGGTACACGGGAGGAGGGGATTTGGCCTTCGAAGGCTGGGGGGAGGACCGTAGCGAGCTGCATCCCCACTGTCGCCGTGCCACGTGGTCGTCGCTGCTGCCGCTTGCTTCAGCTCGCTGAACAGTTCTTTTCAGAACTCCATCCTTGTTTCTATATCTTGCAACCGATGTGTTTCTTATAACATTGCGAACAGTTCTTTTAAGAACTCCATCTTTGTTTCTTGCAACCGATGTGTTCAATAAAACATTGCGAAATACTTGCTGTTGATTACTGATGTTATTGGTAATGGTAAGGTATGGTAAGGTGTTGCTTGCTGGTATGGTAAGGTTCTGTAAGGTTGTTGTGGTAAGCAGAATGTTGTGGTAAGTAGCCACAGTATTCCCCCCTCAAGCGAAGCGTACAGGAGGCTTGATTATTCTGCCCGTGCGTGTTTGTTTGATTGCGGCCGGTGCCGATGCCGCGGCGCTTGGAGATTGCTGACTCGTAGGTATTTGCTGGACTGGCATTGTAGTTGCGGCTTCATTTTCGCTGCTAATTACGTATGCGGGCTTCAGTCGGTCGATTGAGACATTTGCTTGACGGCCAGGTAATTGTATCTTGAATATCTTGTGGTTTCGTTCGACGACACGATAGGGTCCTGTGTAGGGTGGCTGTAGAGGCTTGCGTACCGCGTCGACTCGTAGAAACACGTGACTGCATGTGTGAAGATCTTGATGAATGAAGATGTGTGGCATGGCGTGGTGAGGTTTCGTGACAGGCCGACAACGTTCGATCGCGTCAGACAGCTGCTCCACGAAGTCGTAGTTCATCGCCGTTTGCCTCGGTGCAGAAGTGAAGAATTGTCCCGGCAGGCGGAGTGCGCGACCGTAGGTTAGTTCAGCCGGGCTAGTGTAGGTATCGGCGCGCGTCGCGGCTCGGAGTCCTAGTAGCACGGTCGGTAGGTCTTCCATCCACTTGTTGGTGTTCTCCAGTCTTGCCATTAGCGCTGCTTTTAGTGAGCGATGCCAGCGCTCGACCATGCCATTGCTCTGCGGGTGGTAGGCGGTGGTCCGTATTCTCTCTATCCCGAGTAGTTTGGTGAGTGCGGAGAATAGGTAGCTCTCGAACTGCCGGCCTTGGTCCGTGGTCAGGGTAGCAGGACAGCCATGAATAGAGAACCAGCCTTCGTACAGGGTCTTCGCGACGATTTCTGCAGTGATGTCTTGTATCGGGAATGCTTCCGGCCAACGGGTACATCTGTCGATTGCAGTGAGTAGGTATTTATGTCCGCTCGCTGAAGTAGGTAGCGGTCCGACGATGTCGACGTGAATGTGTTCGAAACGCTCGCTCGTAGGTAGTGGTGCGATGCCGCTTGAAGTGTGTCGTTGAACCTTCGCCCTTTGACACGACTCGCATGCCTTTGCCCAATCTCCGACATCCTTATTCATGGACGGCCAGAAATATCGCTGCTGCATTAGCCTGCGCGTCGTTCGTATCCCTGGATGGCTGACATTGTGCACGGTGTTAAAGGCGGTGCGGCGGTAGTCTTCAGGTAGGTATGGGCGGGCGTTTTCAGTAGACACTTCGCAGTATAGGCTGTGTGTTGAGAGCGGAATAACTACTTTCTTGATTTTCAAGTTAGGTTGTTGAAGTAGTTTAGGTATGTAGCTATCTCGCTCTTGCGCGCAGGAGAGTTCTTGATAATCGATCGGTGATGGGCAGGATATAGCTTCGATTCTTGAGAGCGTGTCTGCGACGATGTTCTCTTTTCCACTGATGTGTTGTAGATTTGTAGTGAATTCGCTGATAAATAGCAGTTGTCGCACTCGTCGCGGCGTGTCGTTGTCGGACGGCGGTTTGTTGATTGCGAATGTGAGAGGCTTGTGATCTGTGTAGATTGTTAGCTCGTTGCCCTCGAACATTTTTCTGAAGTGTTTTACTGCCATGTAGATCGATAATAGTTCACGGTCGAAGGTGCTGTAACGCTGCTGAGTCTCACTGAATTTCTTCGAGAAGTAGCCGAGAGGTTGCCAGACTCCTCGTACTCTTTGTTGAAGGACAGCGCCGGCACTCTTGTCAGATGCGTCGCACATGAGGGCGAGGGGAGCGGAGGGGATGGGGTGAGCAAGCAAAGCGGCGTTTTGTATGCTAACTTTGCATGCTTCGAATGCGGCCGTAGCTTCGTCGTTCCATTGGATTTTCGACTTGACTTTCTTCTTTGAGTTATGTAGGTATGCGTTCAATGGAGCTTGCAGTGTTGCGGCGTGAGGAATGCTTTCACGGTAGAAGTTGATCATACCGAGAAAACGCCTGAGCTCTTCGATGGTCTCAGGCTTGGGGAAGTTATTAATTGCGGCGATCTTATCTTCAGGCGGTTTAATACCGTGCTTCGATACAGTGTAGCCGAGAAATTTGACTTCTTCTTTGCCGAGGACGCACTTTGAGGGGTTAAGTGTTATTCCGTATTCGTCGAGTTTTTGTAAAACAGTTCGCAGGTCTTGAACGTGCTGATCTTCGCTTGCAGATGCTAGGATCACATCGTCGATGAATGGAAATACGAAGTCTAGTCCTTGTAGTACTTGATGTATGAATCGCTGGAACGTTTGACCGGCGTTTTTGAGGCCCGGGCACATTCGCGGGAATTCGAACAAGCCGTACGGTGTAGTGATGGCGGTCTTGTCGATATCGGCATCATATATAGGTAGTTGTGCATATGCCCGGTTCAAATCGATGACGGAGAAGATATTTTTCCCGCTCAGCTGGTAGGTGAAGTCTCGGAGTCGCGGTATTGGGTATCGGTCGGGCTTCGTAACTGCGTTCAGTCGTCTGTAGTCGCCGCACACTCGAAGGTCACCGTTCTTTTTAGGTACGACGTGTAGGGGACTTGACCATGGACTTTTGCTGGGGCGGCACAGGCCTTGCGCCATCATATCTTCAAATTCTTTTTTCACAGCTGCGTATCGATGCGGAGGGATGGGCCGCGCCTTGGAGTGTATGGGCGGGCCAGTGGTTTCGATATAATGCTCCACGTTGTGCTTGGGACATTCCTTCATTGATGAGAGTCGAGTGACGTTCGGGAATTCGGCCAAGATGTCGTGATATTTCTGTTCGACGTCGATAGTGCGAATGGTGGGTTCAGTAGAGTTGCAGATCGGAACTTTGACGGATAATTTCGTTTTCTTGTCGATGATGCTTCTTCCTGCTATGTCGATGATGAGTTGATGATGTTCGAGTAAGTCGGCGCCTATGATTGGCTTACCGACTGCCGCGATGATGAATTTCCACTTGAATGGTCTTCTCAGCCCGAAGTCTAGTTCCAAGGTTTTTTCCCCGTAGGTAGGTATCAGCGTGTTGTTGGCGGCGTAGAGCGAGAACTTCGTAGGCGAGCATGTTGCGTTTTTTGGTTTAGGTATAACAGAGATGTTGGCGCCTGTGTCGATGAGGAATGTTAATTTTGACTTCTTGTCTTGAATGAACAGGCGGTGGGACTTCATAGCGTTGTTTGCCGCCTCACACAACGCTGGCTCTAGTTTTCCGGCTTCTCCTCGAAATTGCAGGGGCGCGTGCATTTAACTGCTTTGCTCCCGAAGCGACGGTGGTAGTAACATATTCCGCTGTTTAAACTTCCGGTTACGGGCGCGCGTGAGTCGTCGGAGGCGGCGGCGGCGGGTTGCGGGCGGGGTGTGCGGGGGCGGGAACGCGAGCGCTGTCGTGTGTATTGCGGCTCGCGATCACGTGACCAGTTGCTGTAGTGTTGTTGCGAGTTCTGCCAATTTTGAGTCTTCAGTTCGGCGATTTCGCGCATAAGAAATTCAAGTTTCTCGTTGATGTCTTGTTTTGAACTTGCTGGTGCTGATTTGTGTGCGTCGACGGCAGCGATTGACGTCCCGGCGGCGGCGGAGTTGTGCGACATTTGTATGCTCTCCATAATCTTGTCGGCCATTTTAGCGAGCTCGTCGATGTCCGCCGTTGTAGCGATTGTAGAGGTGACGGCGAGGACTGCTCGAACGGACGATGGCAGGTGTCGCATCCACAGGTTGCGCACGGTGTGGTCGGTCATCCCGTCGCCGGCGAGGTGCTGCATTCGGCGAAGGAGCTGTGACGGCTTCAAGTCGCCGAGTTCAGTTTCTGCGAGCAGGCGGTCGAGGCGGCGTTCGTCTGAGTCTTCATAGAATGCTAGGAGTTTCGTCTTGAGCGCTTCGTACTTGTTGGTTTCCGGTGGCTTGAGGATGAGGTGGTCCACGATGTCCAGGTCTTGCTTGTCGAGTTGCCGGATGACGATGTCGAACATTGCTTGGTCGCCTTGTCTGAGCGGCTTCATGATGGCTTCGAACTGAGCGAACCAGAGGCGAAGTCGTTGATGCCAGACGGGTGGAATCCGCATGCTGAGGGATATTGCAGAGACGTCTTCATGATTTCCGAGGCGAGATGGAGCTGGGGCATCTTGCTGAGTTGCAGGAGCAGATTTTTCGTCGGCGCTTGCCATCTTGAGGCTTGGAGTGTTTCAGAAGCTGCTTTCTTCCTTGGGGTCACCACTTTGGAGATATTGTGTAGTAGGTAAAATGACACTCGGAGTGGACAGAATAAGATGATTTATTTACAGAAAATATGCCTACTTATATACAGAAAGAGGTACTGATCGGGGAGTCCGCGGGGCGCGCGGGGAACGACATCACGCGATCCGCGGGGGGGCGGCCCCCGCGCCGCTGACGCGCGGTCGCAAGTTAAATACTCGTGGCGCGGGGCCTCGTTCCTTTTCTGCGCCCGGACGTCGAGCGAGCTGCATCCCCACTGTCGCCGTGCCACGTGGTCGTCGCTGCTGCCGCTTGCTTCAGCTCGCTGAACAGTTCTTTTCAGAACTCCATCCTTGTTTCTATATCTTGCAACCGATGTGTTTCTTATAACATTGCGAACAGTTCTTTTAAGAACTCCATCTTTGTTTCTTGCAACCGATGTGTTCAATAAAACATTGCGAAATACTTGCTGTTGATTACTGATGTTATTGGTAATGGTAAGGTATGGTAAGGTGTTGCTTGCTGGTATGGTAAGGTTCTGTAAGGTTGTTGTGGTAAGCAGAATGTTGTGGTAAGTAGCCACACTAAAAATATTTTTTTATTGATTTTCATCATAGTACTTATAATACAATGGTGGCACGGCAACATTAAAAATATTAATCATAAATTAATGGTCCTGTAAAATAAAGATATTAAAAAAAGCATATTTTATGGCTGAAAGGTCAAAACGTGAACGTTGAGATGGTTCTACTATGAGGTCCTAATAGTCCATAGTCCTAATAGTACTAATAAACGGTACTAGTACATTTTCTAAAATGTACTAGTACGGAGCGATCTTGGAGATGTCCGAGCAGACCCAATACTACACTGGGGGCAAACAAAAAAAGTAGTTACACTTTTGCTGTTTACTCTATCTCTTTTTCACCCATGATCGCTACGAAGTTTGTTTCATTTAAAATTTGTATGTGTGCGGTGCGCTGTGGCTTGCTCTATAGTTTTACTCCCTCTACGCTGCAGATCCTGCAGATGTGTTCTATTCTGTGAACTAGCGAGGTGAAAAGGTGCTAAGAAAACCGATTTTAAAAACCTTTTTTTAACTAAACAGGTTAAAACTCAGAAAAAGAAGTCCTTATTCTGAGGGTTAAAACCAATAATAACCTGTTTAATAAAAAAGTTATCGATTATTTTTGGTGGCGTTATTTCTAGGGTGCGGCCAGTCGCCAAAGATATATAGAGTATATAACCCGTAGAGGCAGTAAACGATATAACCACTAGCCAACAGAAAATTAATATAGATTTTTTTGAAAGCTTTATTTTTAAATCAAGAATACGGCAATAAATTAAGGCAATAAAAAATATAAAAATTATATTTGAGGCCACAACCTTAGAAATAACGATTCTTTCTTAGAGTTCTAAACTTTTTCATTTGTCTATGCCAGCGCCGATTTTGTTGATGTGGAACTGTGTGGAACACATAATAAAGCCAGAGGTATTGCCACAACCAAAGACATTGTTCTGTCTTGTAAAATTTCAACTGGCTACTATGGTGCAAAAGAGACACAGCATAGGCTTATTAATGGAGTCCCGGTAGCACCCTATCGGTATGGAAACCAAAAACGATCTCGCTTTTGAGGGTCTGTATAGCTCCACCAAAGAAACGAACGAAATAAACTGATTAAAATATGTATTCATTCCCACAAATAGACAAACAAGAAAATATTATCTATCTATTGATATTATGTTCAATATAGCTTTCCATCTGGGCTCGGGTGAGGCCGTCGTGGGGCAGGCCATCGAACACCGCGCTGGCCGGCTCCCACGGCCACAGAACTCTGCTGCAGAAAGCGCTGATCATGTCTAACCGCGCTTCCGTGGGGATGTGGTATTCACTGCGCGGTTTCTTGTCTCGGCCAAAACCGTAGTAATACTTGTGTTTTGTAGTCTTCGACATACGGGACTCCCATGGTTCTGTAGCAAACATTATTTTGTTGCAATCATTTGTTTACATCAATCATTTGGCACTAATAGCAGTTAGTTAGAACTGTGATTTCCCGCAGTTTATAGTTAGGCTATTGTACGTAAAGTTGACGACAGGTCGACATGGCAATCGGGGCATGAGGTGAGCCGCGGAGGCGGGGTCGCCCCGCACACCCGCACAGTCCCCGCGTCGTCTTAGTCTTAGTGTCGCACGAGTCCGTATCGACCGCGTTTATCGATTATAATCTCGCTCACATAATTTATTACTATTGTGTTTTAAAAATGGCTACGGTTGCATCTTCGTCCCGTGTTCAAGCAAAAAAACCAATAATTCACTCTCAAGCTCCAGAACTAGCTAGAAGTGTTAGAAAATTATGACATTGAACGGAAAAATAATTGGTACAAATTTTCTGTCAATCAGACATTAGACAGGGCTGTGTTTTATACAGGTCTATCGAAAAGAACTATGTCTAGGATAAAATCAGAATTAAATTCAGTGGGAGCAGAGGAAAAGTTGAAATCACCCAAAAAACGGAAGAAGACAGGTCTAAAATTTTGTGTTGATGATTTTGATCGTACAGTGATTCACAACACCATAAAAGAATTTTATTTACAAAAGAAGATCGTTCCGACATGTCCTAAGTTACACGTTGCTTTACGTGAAACAATACCTTTTCCTTGGGGTATTCATACATTACAACGGCTGTTAAAGAAAATGGGATACAGATGGCGTCAATGTCAAAATAAACGATCTATTTTAATTGAAAAGCCAGATATAGTTTTCAAACGGTATCAATACTTAAAAAAAATTAGAGAATTCCGACAACAAAATAGAAATATTTTTTATTTAGATGAAACATGGGTGGATAATAATTTAACTTTCAAAAAGTGTTGGCAAATGATTGGAACAAAAGGAATTCTCACAGATACTAGTTCTGGAAATAGACTTATAGTTGTTAACGCAGGAGGGAAAAACGGATTTATACCTGGAGCTTCTTTAATTTTTAAGGCCGGTACTACGACTGGCGCCTATCATGGTCAAATGAATGGCGAGAATTTTGAAAAATGGGTAACGGAAAAACTTTTGCCGTCTCTTGCTGAACGCAGTGTCGTGGTAATGGATAACGCACCTTACCATAGTGTCCAGCTCAACAAACCCCCAACAAAAAGTTCTCTAAAATCAGTTATGATAAATTGGCTGGAAGACAATAATATATCGTGCGATAGATCAATGAGAAAGCCAGATTTATTTAAAATTATAGAACAACATAAACCCGTTGATATCAATTATAAAATTGACCATATAATTAAAGGACATAGTCATGATATTATTAGATTACCTTCATATATGTGCGATTTAAATCCTATTGAATTAGCCTGGGCCGCCGTTAAACGCTTCGTCAGGGAACACAACATAAAGAGCGATTTGTGTTTGACAAAGCTTAAAGAGATAACAACGAATGCAATTTTGTCAGTCACGGCAGAAAACTGGAGCAATTTCGAAAAACATGTCCAGAACCTTGAAAATGAATATTGGGAAAAAGACATGGGAATGGAAAATGAAATGGAAGATTTTATTATAAAGTCGGAGATACCAGTGACGAAGATTCTTTAAGTTTTTGTAGCGATACGTTAGATGATTCAGATGAATAAATATTAACTTAAATGAAAACATGGTATTATTTTATTCACATTTTTTACATACATAATAAAAATATATCGATATTGAAAACGTCACGTCACTAGAGAATTGCCATGTCGACCTGTTGTCAACAGTACTTATACGTCTTTTTGGCCCCAATACGATATAGACCATGCACGGTCATGTGACACGGTAGGCTAGCATCGCCAATCGGTAAAAAGTTCACACAATGGGTCCATACCTGGCTCTATTGGTGCCTGGCCATCCACACGCAAGGGACGTGCGAGTAATTCGCTTCGGCCGCCCTCGTACCGGCATTTTCAGTATTTAGATCAGAATAAATATAGAGTACGAATCAGACAACCTTATTTAACTCTACCTTATTAAAAGAAATTGCAATTCCTGAAACACGTTAAATTGAGTGTCATTTACAACAACTTTTGTTCCATGACTTTTCTGTCTTTTTTTCCATTTCTTTTTCAAATAATTTAATTTTTTTAGGTTGTAATGTTGCACAGGGTTCATCACACTTGGAGGCGGAAGAGTTTGGTTTCACACAATCCAGGCACTATTCCATAAAATTCCAGTTAAAGCAAATTACCTTTTATCTCCTTTATGAACAGTATCGATCCCACGATGTGATATCTCTCGTCCCCGCTGATGCGGTTGGGCACTTGCACCGTGACAGCCTTCCGTATCCTCTTCATGGCGCGGTACTCCAGGTTGTTGACGTCTTTAGGAAACTGCTCCATGTTAATAAGGCGCTTGCAGCGCATTGGCACCGCTTGCTCTTCGAATGGTTTGTTTAGGGCGGCGCAGAAGAGCTCGCAATTTTTCACTCTGAAAATATTGACTTGTCTTACCGCTGGTTTCTCATACGTTAACAGAGGGCAACAAACTGTTGTGGTCAGATGGTGTGAAAAAAAATCTGATGAACGTAACTTACGGTTTCTTGTACGTTAACAGTATGGTAACGTACAAGAAACCGAGGATTACAAGTACTCTTATGATGTTGCTGGATACTGTGGTATGTATTATTTTAAGTGTCTGTTTGTCAATCATTTTGGTAACATGTTCACCTGCAATAGGTTAATTAATAGCCGAGGTGATGTCCTGTCCCGAATCGGACCCGAAGTCCTGAATTGAAAGCTGCCACAAACCACCACAAGTGATAAACTGGGGTTGAGGTCCTATGTTCTCCTAGGAGTAAGAGGACCGAAGGATATACTACGCTCTGGGTAAAAATTAATCCCTAAAACACTGTCGAAAGTAGCTGCGGGCGCAAACATGCTCTTATTAAAACAATTATAGTTGCATGTACAATTTCAAAGTCCATTCTCGCTTTTAGCGACAGCTTTAGCTATTATTTCAACACGTCCCCGTAACATAAATGAGTAGAAGCACTGACGTAAAGTTCCACGCGGATTTTACCCACTCAAACTCGCCGGCTGGACGGAACTGACGAATCATTAACACAAACTTGGTATTAATTTACATTATTAGTACAGATTGAAGTAGCGCCGCCTGCACGTCGTCAGCCTGTTGAATTGTGGATAGACCTATGCTTCTCACCGACAGGTTTTTACTTTAAACAGGCATTTTTTGAAGACAGAGGTACTTAACGCAATCAAGAAAGACATTATTGCGTACCAACAAGTACCTGCCGTTATTCTCCTTTAACTTATCCAACAAGACAAGATTCCAGGAAGGACACCTGGGAGGTCAAAGATATCATGGCTACACAACCTACGACAGTGGTTCAATTCAACCATTACTTGTTTGTATTCGAAAAGGAAAATAGAAAGCAATTTTTTTGAAAAGCTTGTATATAATATAAGGCTAGACATAATGGTGATACTAATCAGTCTTGCATTGGACAGGTGGCCTACGCACCGAATCATGGGAAATTCAGACTATTCAATTAAAAAAAAAAAATGCCAATATCAAACCTTTCTGTCAAAGTAAGATACGAAACGTCCGTGCCGCCGAGCATCACCGCGTCAATGACGTGCAGAGCTTTTCCGTAGATCTGCTGGTTGCCTTGACCGCGAAACTCTTTTACAACCTGGAGTGATTAAAAACAATTTATTTGTACACTTTCCTCTTACTTTCTATTCATGTAGGACAAAGGTTTTCTGTTCTGACATGCTCGTGCTATTCAATTCAATTTATTTCAACGTAAAGAATGTACATTCTGTTTGCTGAATGTCAAAGTACAATGTAACATGAAAGTGAAAGCCGCCGCCTTCGGGCCGTAATGTAGTGGAGAAAAAGGCAGCGGGAAAAAAAACTCCACTCTGACCATCTTTTCTCAAGTCCTTTTAAATCTAATACATTAGATACCACCTATACGCATAAGATTCCATGATTGCCATTAATAATGTTACGGGCTAGGGTTCTGGATTTGGATGTAAAACACCAATGACAGCTTCTTAGGATTTATTCACGCAGGGTCTGGTCTGCAGGTCTTCACGACACGAAGTCCACACGTAGATTCCAATCGCAGGTTCAATCGAAGTCCAATAGTATCGCTGAGGTCGTAGGTTATCGCTCGTATCGCAGGTATGTTCACTTGAAGTTCACTCTTCGCTATTCCAAATGGAACTGACAGCGCGCCGCGGCGACCGCTATTTATATCCGCCGGCAAGGATTCTAGAACATTCAAGTACGTACCTACACTCGGTGCACGCGGCAACGACTCTAGAACAAAGTCCTTGTCAAAGAGATTTGAACCTTATACTAGTGGACATACGAGTCACTATTGCTTGCAGCGTTTTATTGTTTACTAAAACGCAGCATGCGGCGACTATTCGATAGGCTTCCAGAAAGCTCTATTCTAGATGGTTCGGGATAGGACCGCGACACTGCTCCCCTCTTAGAGATGCTCGTCCCGAGCATCTTCATTACTGCCGTGATAAGAAGCTAAGCGGTCGATGTGAACCACTTTTTGTGCACCTCTTGGCTGCCGTTGAATTCGGTACGTCACGTCATTACAAGTCAAACCAGACGACAGAATGGCTGGCCATTTTATTCTTTTGATAAATTCGATACCGTAAAGGTAGCAAATACTTTATGATAGGTAGTAAATAAAATTCCTAAAATCCTAAAATTCAATAAATATAAAAACAAAATTCCTTAAAACACTATAAACGCGTATTAGAATAGTTTGTGGTGGATATTTGACAAGCAACACGTAACCACAGAATAAACAAACAGCCTCTGAGGATCACTTTAGAACAAATCGTGTTTTTATAAATAAGGCCAAGAGACAATAATTGTTAGTTATATATTAAACGGGTCAAATCGCGATTATTTATTAGGTAAAACGTAATTACCTTATTTCCCGACGTTTCGGTTTTACCTAATAAATAATCGCGATTTGACCCGTTTATTATACAACTATGTATGAGTATCGCGAATCATTAACAAATACTACAATAATTGTTATACGAGTTAAAGTTATTTAGCAACTTACTTATTCTAGGGTCCAAGTCCAAGAAATAAAAGTTATCTGCCGCTATATTACTTGTTGTTGAAATCCCAACACGATCGCCGGGTAGGTACGGGTAGTTTCTATCTTGTCCCTAATACGTTACTTATTTGGTCGACTAGCGCGTACTTTTCAAGCCCTTCCACACTCATAATAATATGCTAGGTATATATCTTCCGGCTCTCTTTGTCCGTTCACCCATATGACCAAACCAACGCAACCTACCTTTCTTAATCCTGGTCACATCCGTTACCACAACGTCAGTCCACAACGCTACCTATTTACACTTTTGTGTATCTGTCATTCAAAGTACACTTGACGTACTTCTCAAGGACCTAATCTTTAGTGCATTAATATTTTTTTCTCGACTCTCCTGGGTATAACAGATTTCGTCGTTCGAACCTGTTGTTAGTGAAGATCAGCTTAAATCTGCATTTTGTTAGCATATTAGCCAACTACCCTAATACATGACGGAACTTACTTCGCCATAGATAAGAGTCCGCGCCGGCATCGTAATGTGCAAATCGACCACGGTGTTCCATTTCATCCCGTCCAGCTGGTATACTTGTTTTCCTCCGCAGCCTGAAAGCCATCAAAATTATTGTTTCAATTAAAACTTGGCATCAAGGACATCAAGTATAGTAGACGTGCTAACACGACGGAATATGACTCGAATCTTTTGATCCCTACGATCATGCGGCGACTGATAGGGTAGTAGGAAAAAAATGTGTAAACGTTGGAAGTCCTTAAAAGTTCTACTTTTCTACAGGAATAACCTTTTACTAGGTACTCAACAAATTAGAAATTGATAAAAAGTTAAGATGTTTCATACATTTTCGTGTCGCAGGTACTTTCAGTAGAATAGCTGAATCGATTTCGAAGTGTCCCTATAGTAAAATGTCCTAATCATTGAATTTGTCAACACTACCCCTTTTCGAGAAAAAGAAACATAGTTTAATACAATTACTACGGACCGGAGGGTATTAATACGGTTAATTCTAAAACCGTGCAAACATGAAACAGGTCTTTAAGTATTTCTTTACAACAACTAATCTTGTAAATGCCAACAGTTTCTTCAATGTCATTTTATAAAAATCGCACTTAATGTGCGATATCAGCACCGCAACTTTGCGATAATATCATAGACAT
This sequence comes from Yponomeuta sedellus, assembly GCA_934045075.1. Classification (NCBI taxonomy): domain Eukaryota; kingdom Metazoa; phylum Arthropoda; class Insecta; order Lepidoptera; family Yponomeutidae; genus Yponomeuta; species Yponomeuta sedellus. The sequence goes on along the minus strand of OW203733.1, from coordinate 16,458,132 downwards.
CTGAAGTAAAAGGAGACCGGACCTATCGCCGAATTTGTATGAGAACCGGGTGTCGCAAGCCCGAGTTACTCACACAACGCACCACTATATGACTACGAGATGTACGCACACAAGCCAAGGCCATTTCCTTCGTTGTTATTGGACATTTGTTTTGCTATGTAAGTGTGTACACACAAGGCGCACTTCATGGTACCCACCCACACAACCACACTCTAGCTGGGCCAGATTTTAGTCGATAAGTTATCGATAATTAGGTGCATCTAGTAGCCAATTTGTGTGTGTCTGAAGTCACGAGAAATTTAATTGTTTGTGCAAACATAAAATTAGTGCGTGGCACCTGTGTTAGAACTGGAAAATATGTGGCAAAAGGTTGAAAATAAATAACACGTCTATTTTTGGTATTTTTATTAGTCATAAAGAAAAATTAAAAAAAAAAATGTCACTGTCCAGCAAAATGTAAGTATTTACTGAGGACTTGTCGTCTGGATAATACAGGTACGGCATTTTTTGTTAAGTAATGGAGCCGGATATTTATACATTTTTTCCATTACCGCTTTGATTAAAACCACTAGGTGATTATCTAGCGGTGCCTGTTCATATTGGTGAAAGTCATATTCATGGAACAGGTTCATACCTACAAAACACGGAAAGACCTTGCACGTTAACGTTTCTTTGATGTTTTTTGTTGATATAGTGATTTTATTTTGGGCAAGAACTGTGGACTTTATTATTGCTTCCATGTGCTTGCATATTGTAACTACATCTGTTGATGGATAAATTAAGCCACCCTTATCTTTTAATTTTATGAATTTGTTATGCGAATCTTCGGTGCTGTCAGCAATCAGAGCACTTACGCATATTTCGCATCGGAGGGTCTTCATGAGTGCAATTGAAACAAATCCAGCTATGTAGCTGATCGTTTGTGTACTTAATTCAGTCAAACCCTGAACCATTAGCTCCACTTCCTCATCGAATACAGCTGCCTCATATAGCGCATTCCAATCATCAACTTCTTCAATTTCTTCGCGCAATCGGGCATCGATTGTGGAGTTTATTCGCTTTACAGAAGTCAGAAGAGATATCTTTTCCAGTGCTTTACAGTTACCATTTTCGTCATCTCTTAGCTCTGACTTCACCATCAGCTTTTTATAAATAGCTTGAAATTGGCGTGCTGTAGGATTCGTGTTGCACCCCCCGTGACTTCGGATTTGACCAAACAAAAGCTCAAGGTGATCTTGACTTATTTTATAAGCAGCCAAATACACTAGTTTTTGCTCCTTTTCAACAAGTTGCACATATAGATTCTTCAAACTTTCTATGCAGGTTAAAAAACCAACAAAACCAGTTTTTCTGGATGACTGGACGACTTTAGTTCCATCAACTAGCGTTAAGTTTATTAAATACTTTTTGGCTTTGGTTAAAAAAGCAAAAATTTGTGCTTCATTGTATGCACACAACGGTTTTTTGTAGTGCAATTGGGCCATGTGTCTGGAGTTCAGAACGTCGAATAAATTATTAACCATCTTCAAAAAGTTAACAGTTCCGTTTATGTTTTCATAACCAGGCAAGTTTAACTGAGCACAGAATGTAAGTGCATCGGCAACACTGTTGCTAAATAATTGAGACGCCAGCCTCACTTTAATTTTTTGGTTTTTGAAAAATATGTGGTTGCGCCGCAGCTTGTTTGCCAAGTGCATTTTTTCTTGTTCTTGCAAACCATTTAGTTGTTTTAAGTGGTCCCATTTAACATCATTTTGCTCTTCATCAACGAAACTACCATTGGCCTCAAATGCATTTCTCAATAATTTGAGCATGTGGCATGGATCAGGGAAAATATATATTGGTTTGTGCGTAGTCGGATGGTCAAAATTTGTTTTGAAGCGTTCAAGATCAAAGGAACACCCAAGTTCTTTAGCCATTGATAAATTGGCAGGACAGCCGTCAAAAGTTAAAGATGTTATTTCGACCCCCGTTTCATGCAAGAGTTCCAAGCATTGTGTTACAAGATTTGCACGTTGTTCACCAGTAACGCCATCTACTAAGAAATATCCGACGGGTAACTTGAACGGGCCATTTATCGCTGTTACTAGAAAAACTAGAGCTTCTTTCGCCTCAGGCAAGCAATCTCCTTTCCTACCGGAATTGCAAATGTCTACGTAACCATGCATCTGTTTTCCATCCCATTCTACACGCTGACGAATCGCAATTTCATCGACGACAAGATTACATAAGAGTTTGTAATCTGTACTATCAACTTTTAACTTCAGAGCTTCAAAGGACTCTTTCGTGAAACCTGGTTCCGCATATATTGCCTCATACCACCTCCTTATTGTGCGAACGTGGGGAAGACAAGACTGAAACTTTTGCCGGACGTATTGGTACGCTTTAGGAGAATAAAAATGAAGCGTGCAGGCAAATGTTCTCAGCTCTGGTGAGTATTTTTCATTTGAGTTTTGGTTAGTTAATATTTTTTTATCATGACGTTCGATAAGATCCGTTACTCCCAAGCTTTCTAAATGTGTGATATGATCAGAATTAACTATTTTTTTGTCTTTCAACTCTTTCAGAACGTCTTGTAGGTCACCTATTCTTTTTCGATACCGACTGTTCTTCTTTTGAAGCGTCCTAATTTTTCTGTCTTTTTGCTGGATCTGGGCCTTGTAAGTATCTATTTGAAGACGCATTCTGCGTTTACGCGGCGATTCAGGAAGTCTGACAAATTCTTCTTTGCCCCTGTCCTAAAATTAATAATCGAAAAAATTTAATATAATATTGTTCATTCGAGAAAGTGATAACTTTTATAATATTTTATTCCTTACTTTTGTGGTTGTGTAAACAATTTGTGATAACAGTGAATGTAAAGGTTTGGTACTGGCAGACTGAAAAAGAAATACATAAGTAGTTATTATTTTGTTTATAAAACAATATTTGTTATTGGATAACAATGCTTATTTGCAAGTTAAACATAATTTTTATCAAACTGGGGGTTAGCAAGAAATATTTTGTTTGGGTAAGTTTCTACCTTACCACGTTTTCAGCTCGGGTAGCTGAAGGACGCACAGGTCCAAGTCCCAGCGGAACGAACATTTCCTTAATTTCTTATTCATTTATCTGTTCTCATACATTATCCCTATTATTCGATATAATCTCACCGTTGTTGCATGCAAAGGTTCCATGACTTGGCGTATATTACACGTCTCCACTCTCACCGAATCACAAATAACAGCCTTTGCCGTCATCGGTTCAATCATGTTACAGCTGATAGCCTGAAAATCGGCTACTGCAACCGAGACCAGTTGCACTTCATCTGCAGGCCTTTCACAGACTTCCATGTCAATATTGTCGCGGTCCTATCCCGAACCATCTAGAATAGAGCCTTCTGGAAGCCTATCGAATAGTCGCCGCATGCTGCGTTTAAGTAAACAATAAAACGCTGCAAGCAATAGTGACTCGTGTGTCCACTAGTATAAGGTTCAAATCTCTTTGACAAGGACTTTGTTCTAGAGTCGTTGCCGCGTGCACCCGAGTGTAGGTACGTACTTGAATGTTCTAGAACCCTTGCCGGCGGATATAAATAGCGGTCGCCGCGGCGCGCTGTCAGTTCCGTTTGGAATAGCGAAGAGTGAACTTCGAGCGAACATACCTGCGATACGAGCGATAACCTACGACATCAGCGATACTATTGGACTTCGATTGAACCTGCGATTGGAATCTACGTGTGGACTTCGTGTCGTGAAGACCTGCAGACCAGACCCTGCGTGAATAAATCCTAAGAAGTTGTCATTGGCGTTTTACATCCAAATCCAGAACCCTAGCCCGTAACAATTGGTGTCAGAATTGGGGATTTGGAGATGCCACTGACTCCGAGAGAGGATACTTCTGGAGTGAGGACCAGGTCCAGAAGTGCTGCGGAGGCCACGCCCACTGCCCCTCAGGCCACGCCCACTGTCCATAGGGACACGCCCACTGGCCCCGCCCACCGACCAAGCCACGCCCCCTGGCCCCGCCCACCAGGCCACCCGCGTAGTGGAGTCACAGCATACCTGCCCAGCGGCTCCGCCTACCGGCCACGCCCAGCGCCCCCGTGCACCAGGCTCCGCCCACCGGCCTTGACCGCCAGGTTTCACCAACCGACCAACAGGCTCCGCCTCGTAGCCACGCCCACCGAAGACATTAAACCTCAGTCACGTACAATGGAGGTTTTGGATATGTCGTGCCTGATGGCAATGTTAAAGGGAATGCGAGAAGAACAGAGAGGCCTGCGAGAAGAGCAGAGCAAGCAGATGCGGTGCCTACAAGAAGAACAGAGAGGCCTGCGAGAAGAACAGAGCAAGCAGATGCAGTGCCTGCAAGAACAACAGAGCAAGCATATACGATGTCTGCAAGAAGAACAGAAGGCAGATCAACAAGTGATTCTTTCGGCCGTTACAAAGTTCAGCGATACGGTTGCTAAGCTACATAAACATGTAGAGATAGTGACCGAACGGGTTACAAAATTAGAGGAGGACCTACAAAGTCTGAAAAACGGCCTCACTGGACTAGAGCAAGAAGTTCGGCGTGTAAAAGCTAATGGAGTTACGTCGAGCGGAGTTGTCAGCATGAGTCAGGGGCCTAAAGTGAAGGTGCCTCCGTACGATGGTACTACATCTTGGGTCGCCTACCGACAGCAGTTCCAGACTGTCGCTGCTTCAAACGGGTGGACGGACGAACAGAGCCTGACAGCCCTCACCGTCGCGCTCAGAGGTTCGGCTTTATCTGTCCTGGAGGCACTGCCCACCTCAGGCAGCGAGTTCAAAGATCTGCTGGAGGCACTTGAGGCTAGATACGGGGAACGACACCTGGAACACGTTTTTCGTGCCCAGCTACGCGACCGGACTCAGCGCCTGGGTGAAGGACTTCAACAATGGGCGTTGGAAATTGAGAAGCTGGTTCGAAAGGCGTACCCTTCTGCGGATAGTAAAATGGTGGATACGAATATATTGCAAGCCTTCGTCGACGGAATTAGGGATCTTGAAATTAGGGCTGCAGTGAAGCTTCGCCACCATTCTTCATTAAAAGAAGCTCTGGCACACGCCCTGGAAGTTGAAGCTGTGCGTCATGATATCCGGCAAGGGTATAAACTTCGAGAAGTTAAGGAGGAGGTCAAAGAGATCAAGACACCGCCCAAGAGGAACTCCAGGCCCATGTGTTACAAGTGTGGAGAAAGAGGGCATCTGCAGTTCACGTGTCCTAAGAAGGAGAGGCAACCGACCAAAACAAATGACAGACTGGATACGCGCCTCAACAAAATGGAACAGCGTTTTGAGGAGTTCGTAAAGAAGCATGAAGCTCCGGCCTCCACTGTGAATCAGAGAAACGAAGCCAGGATTCCGAGGCGAGTACTGTCTGGAGCGGAGAAAGCCTAGGTAACCAGAATCTCACAAGTATGCAATGGGAACAAACTGTCAAGAAGGCCGTGTCCGGAAGACTGCAAGCACTATGCCAAACCACAGACAAAGGAACTGCCAATGAGGTTGTCAAGAATGAACGAGATCTTGGGAAGATGAGACGATAAGAAGCACAGGAAGATGACGAAGATGTACGGCTCATTGTTGCATGGGAGAAACGAAGCGAGGACAAGCCAAGATGGTGCGAAGTGGCTCCTACTAGTGCTGTCACCAAGGCATACTGGGCTCAATGGGACAGTTTTATTCTTCGGAACGGAATACTTTACCGAAAATGGGAGAAACCTAACGGCAGAGAGTTCCATCTTCAGATAGTTGTCCCAAGAGATAAGGTACAAGATGTCCTTCGCGAAGTACATGACGGCGTGTCAGGTGGACATTTGGGCGTAAAAAGGACTTTAACAAAGATTCGAGAAAGGTTTTACTGGCTCCATTGTCGAGAAGATGTGCAAGATTGGTGCCGCAAGTGTGCTACTTGCGCCGCGGTGAAAGGCCCACCAACTAGAAGCCGAGGAAATCTGCAACTTTATAATGTTGGTGCGCCATGGGAACGCATTGCAGTTGATGTGGCTGGACCGTTCCCAGTAACGGAATCAGGAAATAAGTATTTCATGGTAGTTATGGATTACTTCACTAAATGGCCAGAGGTATTCGCTATACCCAATCAAGAAGCCACGACTGTTGCCTCCAAGTTGTTTGAGGAAGTAGTTTGCCGGTTTGGTGTGCCCTTGGAAATACACTCAGACCAAGGCAGGAACTTTGAGTCTCAAGTATTTCAAGAACTCTGTAAAATATTGGGAATGCATAAGACTAGGACCACCCCATATCATCCTCAATCTGACGGCATGGTAGAAAGATTTAACGAAACACTTGAGAGACATTTAGCAAAAGTCGTTGACAGGCACCAGAGAGACTGGGACAAATACATACCGCCATTTCTTCTGGCCTACCGAACGGCAGAACATGAAAGCACAAAGGTAACCCCGGCGCGTGTAAATTTTGGCCGAGAACTGAGAATACCAGTAGATCTGCTGACTGGAGGCCCTCCTCACGACTCACGTTCTCTACACGACTACATTTCTGAGTTACGTGAGAAAATGCGAGAGATTCATGCCATAGTACGGGAAAACGGATTGGAGTCGAGTTAAAAGATAAAGACTAGGTATGACCGCCGAGCAAATACAAGCGGCTTCGAAGAAGGAGCACTAGTCTGGCTTCACAATGTAACTCGACGAAAAGGAAAATCTCCGAAATTGCAGACAAGATGGGAGGGACCGTACAAAGTGGTAACTCGGTTAAATGACGTGACGTACCGAATTCAACGGCAGCCAAGAGGTGCACAAAAAGTGGTTCACATCGACCGCTTAGCTCCTTATCACGGCAGTAATGAAGATGCGAAGATGAGCATCTCTAAGAGGGGAGCAGTGTCGCGGTCCTATCCCGAACCATCTAGAATAGAGCCTTCTGGAAGACTATCGAATAGTCGCCGCATGCTGCGTTTTAGTAAACAATAAAACGCTGCAAGCAATAGTGACTCGTATATCCACTAGTATAAGGTTCAAATCTCTTTGACAAGGACTTTGTTCTAGAGTCGTTGCCGCGTGCACCGAGTGTAGGTACGTACTTGAATGTTCTAGAACCCTTGCCGGCGGATATAAATAGCGGTCGCCGCGGCGCGTTGTCAGTTCCGTTTGGAATAGCGAAGAGTGAACTTCGAGCGAACCTACCTGCGATACGAGCGATAACCTACGACTTCAGCGATACTATTGGACTTCGATTGAACCTGCGATTGGAATCTACGTGTGGACTTCGTGTGGTGAAGACCTGCAGACCAGACCCTGCGTGAATAAATCCTAAGAAGTTGTCATTGGCGTTTTACATCCAAATCCAGAACCCTAGCCCGTAACAATATCGTTGGACACCAAATCCTGTCTTGAAGACGCCTGAAAATAAATATTCGTGTGTGTTTAATTAAGTCCAAGTGGAATAAAATGTCTGCTACAAACCCTATGAACGTAACTCGGCAGAATAATAAAATACTAAATAAATTACTTACCGCTACCGGGAAATTAGGCAATTTCAGTGATGGTACTGCCCAATCAAAAAGTCGACGACTTTTTGGCAAAACTCGAAAATCGTTTTCCTTGAAATGGACAGAGCATATCGTGCTTTTTTTCACTGGCCACCAACAAGGTCCTCGACCTGTTGCTGTCATCCATTTTTTCTTAACTTCTGGATCGCTTGGAAATCTAAACAGTAATTATTATGGGAACAGCTTAAATAAAAAAATACATCATACACAAATAAATATTGGTTAAAATCTGGATACAGCGGAAGTACATACTATCGATATCGACTTCCTAAATATCTCATCACTAGTTCCGTCTAGGAATGGGTCGTTGTCCGATTTTTCGACGACGAAACGCAACCGTTTTTTCTGGAACGAAAACAGGTCCTCGAAACGGTCCTCGTTCGCAACTGGTTTCATTGTATGCGAACGAGCAAGGCGCAGAGGACGGTCAAACGAGTGCGAACGAGACGAAATCACGAAACATCGGAAAAAATAAGTTGTTTTACACGATATTCGACTGTATACTGATAGACATAAAGATTACTTTATTGTATCACAGACCAAAACGAACGGAACGAGCAAGGAGCCGACGACGACGTCGCAATGATCTCATTACGTTCTAGGCTCTATTAATATAGCACTAAAGGACATATCCGCGTCAAACAATCTAAGGACTGGTCTCGCGACGATCAAACGCTGGCACTGCTTTAGAGTCGCTGGCACTGCTTTAGAATGAAACGTAAAACGGTCCTATCGTCGCGGAACGCAAAACGGTCTTATAAAACGGTTCGTCTTTGCAACGATCACGCCTAGTTCCGTCACAAATTTATTGCTTCTGTCTTTCTCACGCTAATGCGTTTTGAATGAAAAAGGAACAAAAAAATATGTCCGTGCCATAAATTTGATAGTGACAGCTATCAAATTTATTTCTGTCTTTCTCACCCTCATGCGTTTAGAATGAGAAAGGAACAAAGATGTATGTCCATGCTTACGCTATCTATCCGTTGTTGGATTATTACGATAAAGTTATTTTATTTGAAATAAGTGGGGTTTTAAGCATTCAATTGTGAAATGAAGTTCCGTCGGTCTGGATGTTGTTTTTTTCACTGCGTTTTTTGCAAAAAACGATCGCACAGGCCGGCATTTCTAACAAAACGAAATTGTTTCTGACACGTCCGACGCGCTCGCTCAGATGCGTAGAGGGAGTAAAACTATAGAGCAAGCCACAGCGCACACATACAAGTTTTAAATGAAACAAACTTCGTAGCGACCATGGGTAAGAAAGAGATAGAGTAAACAGCAAAAGTGTAACTGCTTTTTTTGTTTGCCCCCAGTGTCAAGTTGACGTTTTTGGGGGCAAACAAACGACAAGATTTTGAAAATTTTATCATATTTAACGCTACGCTAGCCGTTTCGAAGAGCAACCGTGTATTTGTGAAATGATATATTAAAAGTGACCTAAATAGAGAAAGTATGGTGAATTGTAGTGTACTCGTATGCAGAAATCGTTAAGAAAGAGCTTTGGGGGAAGTTTCCTTTGATAGGTAAGTAATTATTGTGTTTCAATTATTGTTAAGCCCAAAGTTGCCTTATGTTGAGTATTTTAGTTAAGTTTCAACTAGTAGCTTTGCAACTAGTCCGTAAGAAAAGCAATTTAATAGAATTTTCTTTCCTAACCTAAAAAAACGAAGAGTAAAAAAATGTTGCCATCCGTTTATGACGAAAATCCCGATCATTACTTGACCGTGTTGGCAGACGTTATAAGCGACCGTACGATGGGAAAATAAAAAGTAGTATTCCCTAAGAAGGCTGCTAAAAAAACAGAACGTTTTCAAAACCTTTGTTTTATTACTTTAAAGTAAACAATCGATTGAACATAAACACACTATTTTTAGGTTTTTATTTATCCCCGTAAAGGGTTTTACTGTAATGTTAATATTATTGCTCTTGTTTGAGAAAAATCCACACAACACCCATAGCGCTTAATATGTTGTTTTGCCAAAAGTGTGCCGTTTAGAGTTTCATTGCTCAGCCTATTTCGGATCTTTGTTTTAATAAGATTGACTGAACTGAAGCAGCGTTCATAATCTGTGTCACAAAAACGAGTAACCGGTAACATCGCACATTAGTTAGATTTACCTTAAGGGTTGCTACTTAGTAAGTAAAAGAATAAATAGTGACGTGCTATGTTGGTATTAGTACTTTGGTTGAATAAAATCTAAAAAAGTCGTATGTTTACGTACGATTTCTGCCCCTTGATCGTACGAGTATATGCAACATAAATGTAAAACATCGTATGAATACGATTTAAATCGTATATCCGGTAACGCTGCGTGATCATTACACTCGAAGTCCCAGACTTCGACGGCTTGTCCTTGTACAGATATTAAGTTACAAACGTAATCAAAATATATTATGAATCTTTAATACTTAATGTATCGTTATTAAAAATCAAATGTACCTAAAACTATATATAACCCGGGCTTGGCCCCTGCGGTGGAGTATGGCCTAACCTTTCTGCGATGCAGGACCCGTGCTCCAGAGTTATGGACATACAAGGGTTGATATCGAAATCTATAATAAAAACAATAGAGACAGAAACATTACGGCTACAGCACTGAATTATCAAATATAATATCCTGATGCTTTGTTAGATAGCTGCATCGCCTTCCTAAGTGACTTGTTGCCCATATAATTTTTCAGCATTCATTCCACTCAGCAGAAAATGTGTCAACTCGAATTTATCGCAAGAACCCTTTCGGTGTTTTTGTGCATTCTGCCGCAAGCAATGTGCCCTTGAATTCAGTATAGAATTCAAATTTGAATTTGTATCAATAAATCTCGTACAATACCGTCTAGCCGCGATCGTTTATTAGGTAAAACGTAATTACCTTATTTCCCTAATAAATAATCGACCCGTTCAATATACAACAGCTATGTATGAGTATCGCGAGTAATAATACTAAAGTTATTGCTTATTATATTTTAATGTATTACAATATTTATTAATATTAGCAATGTTTCTTTTCCAGATTTCTTCAAAATAGTTCTGTTCTGGAAAAATGGGTGCTAGCATTTAGAAGAGAGAACTGGTCACCTACATCAAATGCTCGAATATACATTTCGACAAAATGTACATTTTGGTGGTCTGAGGTACCCTTCGAAAGATTTTTTATATGGTGAATTTTTATATGAAAAAACTTATTAATAAAACAGTTTATGATTGTATTCCATTGGTGGTCCTAGATAGCGTCCCTAAGCGCCTTAACTTGTAAAATTTAAACGTGTAAAATAAAACGTATTTTTAATTATACAAAATGACAATTGTTTATAAAACGTTTGCTACGTTCTGCAAACAATTGTCAGACATGTATGATTAATAAAATTCAAAACTAAATCTGCATTTTTATTCATGGCCTATGAACGACTGAAATATTTTATCCCTCATTATGGCAATTCACTTTTACTGTGGCAACATTCACGCACACAAACAAATAATATTCACCGACGTGAAAACGGTTACACTGTGCCTTGATCTATAGTTCTACTCTATCTACGCTCAGATGTCTCAAATGAGGTTAGTAGTGTATGCACCCTGTGCAAACTTATGTCTCAAGCCTTGGAACGGTTTGTCCAATCTCTTTACTCTTCAGATATCTATGGATAATATATATACCCAGCAGTGGGCTAATAATAATAGAAGAATGGTAATGCTATCCAAAAATAAACTGTTTTGAGCACTATCCATCACATAGCGACCAAAAAACAAAATTGGTCATTGAACAAAAATTGTTAATGGCAACACTTGACGTGTTCCAGTTTAGCCACAATTTTAAGAGTAATCCTATAAGTAAGTACTCATAAAAATTAACGCCACATTTGCCTTTCTTTTTATTTCAATAGCCCTCATAATGAGTATACAAATGCTGGACTTCATTCTCCGCCACTCATGCATGCTAATTAAATAACGGTTACAGTTAAAAGTCCCGAAGTGGCCATAACCTTTTATGCCTTTCTATAGAGCCCATTTGGGTCACACCACCTTCTGGTACACTGTTACAAACTAGGTTTTTTTTTCCCAGTTTGTCACACAACTAGTATGACAGTTACAAAGTGGGTTTTTTAAAAGAATAGTACCCCAGTTTGTAACGCCCTTTATGTCACACTGTTACCAAATGGTCATATAACAGCGATTGATAACACTGTTACTAGCTGGGAATATTTTTTTAATTAAATGCCCATTTGGTCACAGTGTGACATAAAGAGTGTTACAAACTGGGATACAATTATTTTAAAAATCCCACTATGTAACAGTATCACAGCTGTGTGACAAACTGGGAACAAAGGAAAAAATCCCGCTATAGCGTAATAATTACCAATGAAGAACTTCAAATCAGGGCTATTCCTGTTGCTGTTCAAGAACACAAAGTGCCAATCGTAGACACTCTTGAATACTTTGAGACTGTCCGCTGACTTCAGTTCTTGCGGATGTTTGCCGAGAATGTTACTCTTGAAGGCTTGAGGGCTGCTGGCGTCAGGCGGGCGCACCTTCATTTCTTCCAGAATACTGGCCAGCGTGTCGTCGGGGCCCAGGCGTTGCGGCTGCGTCCTCATCAAGTCTGGCAACTAAAAAAAATATGAATGCGGTTTCAGTGGCATTTAAGGACTTGTATTATTACTATCGTCAGTTGTTGCGGTCAGGTGCAGGATGGGTGACCGTGTCGTGACTACCGCTAGTGGCATTTTTCCGAACGCTTTCGTGCTTCACAATGCACGCTAAGCCATTGGTGCCGGCTGTCATGTAATGGCAGTCGTTAAGCCATGTCAGAGGCCTTATGGGCGGCTTGATAACTTCTGACAGTAAGGCCTGCCACTGTCTTACAAGACTCCACCAACCCGCACTTGGACCCCGTGGTGGAGTATGGTCTAACCTTAAAGCGATGTAGGAAGAGACCCGTGCCCCAGCAGTGGGGACATACAAGGGTTCATGTCGATCGATGATTGTTATTACAATAATTAAAATTGTAAGTATACCAAAATGTAAGTATACTTTTGACACAAAGTACGGTTATATTCTTTTTAATAGACAAACCCGTACTAAAAACAATTTTAAAAACCTATTTAGATGCTAAAAATTCCACCCATGCCGGGACTCGAACCCTTCTTTTACGTAATCGATAATGATGTGTGCAAGCGAGAGGGAAAACAAACGTCATACACGCCCTTATTGGGGTTATTCTACTCGTCAATACAAACAACTGTTACATGAGTCAAACCACATGACGGATATCGCAGTGACCGACCAAGGTGGAGATTGCGAGATAACCTCTGGAAAGCTAAAGGAACCTTTATAACCTCTTTTGCGTTTGCGCATATTAGGAGTTTTGTTAATTTAAAAAGTTCTTGTATCGGGTCATGGCATCATTAGAAAACTGACAGCTCATAGGATTTCATTTTTGTAGACTCTAGTGACTAGAGTCTACAAAAATGAAGTAAATTTTTAAAGCGAAATAAATGACTGAGTCTAGTCCTTTATTTCGCTTTAAAAATTTACTAACGCAACACAATCGAAATATTCAGCGTACGTTCTCGAAATGACCCACTTTAAGGAAACAATAAACAATTTATTTAGTTCCCATTGAAACAATGACCATTGTGAGAATGAATGACCAGAAACAATCTTCAGTATCAATAAAATCATTCCGAAACAAAAGGTTAAAATGCGTTTTTTTATAGATTGGATAAAAAAATGTAAGTGTCCTTTTAATTATCAATATTGAAGAAATTTTCAGGTTTTGCATTATTTCAGTAACACTTCGTACAGGAATCTCCCCTTTGTAATTCCAGTTATTTTTAGGCTTTGTCTGTATGAACTGTGAAGCAAATAAATCAAGTGATGATGATTGGCCTTTTGCATCTACGTGATGAGATGATTTATCCTCACCAGCGTCCAGTGGTATCCTCACTCACGCTAGATGGGTGAAGGGACCACTCCGACGGTGTAGCGCCTGGGACATGGTTTTATAGATGGTGTAGGCTTGCCCAGCAGCTATACCATCCTGGCAGCTTAGTCGGCCTAACCGACAGGAAAGACTAGTCAATACGTGCGGAGCCAACCAAGCCGCGGGTTTCCTCACGATGTTTTCCTTCACAGTTAGCGTGTGGTATTGTTACTACAAATTCGCAAATATACGTAACTTTGAAAATGAAACAAAGTCATTGGTACATTTTAATAATAAAAATTAAGTATTATTATTATATTATTACATAATAAAACAACAAAATCAAATCACTTAACAAGACACTGACCAGTGGCACGCGAGTTAAGGCTGAGTGCTGATTCACTACAATCAGATGCATTCAGTCTGTAGTGGCCGGGATGTAATTTAAAAAAAAAAATATAGGTCTTCCCAGCAACGGTACATTCCCCTTAGCTAAGGCGGCCTAATCCACAGATAAGATAAGACAACAATTAAATTGCTACGCTTGCCTTGTTTCGCATGCATCTATTGCACATCACACAGAATCTTATTAAGCACCTAATTTACCTACTTGCCACCGTTGTAAGCATTTGGTCCGCATTTCGCTCTGTGTCTCGTCTTGCAATGTTTTTTTTTTACTGAACTCTGCTATTTTGAGCAGATTTTTTATTTGCCTGTCGCCAAGTCTGTAAAAATAATTTAAATGTTGGTCACAATTTTAATATTCTCTTATCAGCATTTGGACATAATTATGTGTAATCTTGCATTGGTTTGGACATACAAGGTCAGTGGTAACGGACTGGGTTGGACATACGGAGGATGAAGGAAGAAAATTGACGAAAGAAATACATCGACTGTTGGTCGTGAGTGTGTGGGTAGAACGGCCGCTAACATACGTACCTAGTCGGCCATACTTCGACCATATGCGAATGTTTTGACGAATGGTAAGGATAAACACACACACACACAAACTTATAAAGTTGGCAAATCTTGATTAGTTTAAATTATAACGTGCTATATTTAATTTAATAAAAAAATAAACAAAAGCATGTACTTGTACCTACCTATATTACAAAGCGTTGTCGTGGTATATTTTTAGTAACCTATTTGTGGATGTTTGTTATTGGCCCTGTGAACTGTATCTTTATTATTGTGACCACATCATTTGTTTTCGCTGTAAATGTCCTTAATAAATTAAAATAAATAAACAGTACGTGAAACCAGCTTGCATACTACGATGTGGTATTTAGAAGAAGATAAATCTAGTACTATCTCAATAAATCAGCTCGTCCTCGGATACTGCTGCAGATAAGCCTCCCCAAGACACGCCATTTCTTTTCGCCTTCTGCCATCCTCATCCAACCGCTAGCAGCAACTGTAACGACGGGCGTCGCATGCTGCATTTACCAGTTCATGGTAACATTATTACGGCTAGTACTTACAGACTGGTTAAAGAGTAAAGCTAAGGACTCACACGCAGTTGCTTTTGTAGATATAATCGTAGAAGGCCTCATCTTCCTGCATGACGCTCAACGGTACCAACTCCGTGACATCCTCCCCGCGGTCGCGCTCCGTCCACAGTATAGAGTTCACAGAGAACAGATGGTTCTCGGCCGACTCTGTGCCGAACCTCTTCCATTTACACACCATGTAACGCTCGGAGTTTGCTGGCCTCGAGGTTACAGGCTTACAAATGCATACTGTAACATAAAAAAATGCTCTAGCTAAAAGTAAAGTAAACGCCTACCATTTTCTTAGGGCAGATATCAGTTTCAACTTTGGTGAACGACAGGACCCCTAAACAGTTCCCGACTCGTCGGAAACTCCACGTCGTAAATATGTCGCGACGTAGGCAAGCGCGATCTTGTCGCGCTGCCAACATCGGAAACGGCAATACATAAGACTCAAAATCGTTTGATTAGATACAGGACACTTTAATGCACTACCACCAAAAAATTACAATAAATTACGATTTCTTAGTGGTGGAGTGGCCTAACCATCCTGCGATGCAGGAAGAGACCCGTGCCCCTGCAGTGGCGACATACAAGGGTTGATAACGAACGATTTCTTAGTGCAGTCCTTATATAACAACAATGTTTGAGTCAGAATTGTATGAAACTGATTCAGTTCAGTTTCATACAATTCTGACTCAAGAATACACGCAAGAATCTGTCTACCGAAACCAGCCTTTTCATTTGAATCCCGGAAGCTCCTCAAGAATCTAACAACGACCAATCCAGCGATACCCCACACTCGCTCGGTGTAGGCGAGAAAAAAAATATATCCGTAATTTAGGGCAGGGTATTCTTTTTAGATTTTATTCTACCGTTTGGTCGGTGTGTCAATATGTATGTCTATGCAACATTAGCTTTCTATTACTAATCGTCTCTGAGCTAAGCCGCTGGTAGACGGACGGACAGACGGACGGATATGGCGGAACTATAAAGGTTCCTTGTTGACTACGGAACCCTAAAAAACATCAAAACATTATATGCACTAACCCGTGCTAAGGACAATTTAAAAAAACCTATTAAGAGGCTAAAAATTCCACCCATGCCGGGATTCGAACCCGCGCCCTCTGGCTATCCGTGCCAGCGCTCAATCCAACTGAGCTAATGGGCGACTCACCGGCATCAGTGAAATTCGAACCTCTTTACAACATTACTTAAGCTTAAGCTATTCAATCTTGACCTTCAATATAAAATAGAAAACCATTGCTATTTTCAAGGACAGGAAACCTCCTTAGTTAGCATTTATGCCACTTGTACAAATACATACATGCAAACCAAAACATTTCCAATCATGTTCTACTAATTCATATACAATTGTTTACCTACCTTGTTCAAAGCAGTGGTACATAATGTAAATCAGACCAACGCTGAATGGTGTGAATATGTCGAACAGCTTCACCACAAAGTGACCTCCGGTCCGGACCAGCATGAGCGCGGCCAAGCACTGACACAGATAGAGCTGCTTCGACAAGATCTCTTGGATATTCTCCTGACCTTCCACTGAGAAGCCCTGTGAATTGAATCAGAATATCAATCTGATCAATCAGACACTCCAATCAATCAATCAATCAGCTCGTCCTCCTCCACTACGGGATATATGCCTTCCCAATACAAGACACAATAGCCTATTAATTTTTAATAAATATATTTTTCACTGTTAAAGGATCAGTAAAAGGAACGATCCTGCAAACGCTTATTCTCTGTAACGAATGCATTTAATATATATATCCATAGAAAAAAAATATGAAGTGCCAAAAAGTTATTCGAACCAAGTTGTAATAACATGCAAACTATGACTTCACAAGTTGCAAGTGGCGCCTAGCAATTCTCAGTTAGTAGATAACTTGTCCGATGGTTTCCGCACTTAACCTCATATTTGGGCCATTGTACGTAGTAGGGCTGCGAGATTGGAGTAATCTAGCGAGCCAAACTCTTTCCAGAAAAAGCCAGCAGTGCACCAGTGTTACTGCTGGCCTCCCGAAGAGAGAGTAAATAATTTATTGCATTTATTGAGTGCGCAAGATCAGAAAAACATTTTTTTGTCATCGTAATCAGTCGGTTTCAGTCCACTGCTGGACATAGGCGAGAGAGCCCAAGACACGGCACTAAGCCCGATCTTCGGCACTCCTCTTCCAGACACTGCCAAAAAATTTTTTTGTAGGGTTCCTTAAAAACTTTTGCAACTTTTTGTGCTTTATGGTACAAACAAGAGTTTCACCTCAATTAAATTTCAGTTAATTACCGGTCTAGCTGGTACGAGACTTCGTTAATGTGGGTGCCGGATCGATTAGAACCCTTGTTTGTTCCCACTGCTAGGGCACGCAAGGGCCTCTTCCTGCATCGCAAGAAGATTAGGCCATACTCCACCACGGGCGCCAAGTCCGGTTTAACGGAGGATTGTAAGACAATGGCGGGCCTTACTGTCAGAAGTTATAAAGCCGCCGCATAAGGCCTCTGACATGGCTCAACGACTGCCATTGCAAGACAGCCTACACCGACAGCTTAACATGCCTTGCGAAGTCCGTACTTAGCACTTCCCACTACTAAGTGCTCTGCAAAAATGCCACTAGCGGTAGTCGAGGGACGGTCACCCAACCTGCACCCGACCGCGCCTGTTGTTGCTTAACTCAAGTGATTGATTCCAATCACTCGGTTCGACTAGGCCACGAGCGCCTCCGGGTGCCGGATAGAAATATTTAAGTATTTATGAAACGGAAGTGAAAGGGTGGTATAGCATGTGCATAAAATATATCTCCTGCATGCTATTATTCTTATATAGCACACGAAACATTTAACCGGACATTACATAAGAAATGGGATGCCTTGCCAGAGTTTTTTTTATTTAATTAACAATTAACACACAATGATACGTGTATCACTTTCGTGTAAAATGTTTAAAATGCTTGTTCGCTGTTTTTTTCTTCAGTCAAATCATTTAACTGACAAACAACATTATGTAAATGCAGACCACGAAAAATAAATAAAAAACACTTACACCATCGGCCATGAGAAAATGCACACCTTTGTCTTCAGTATGTTGCAAAACTTTGTCCTTCAAAGAGGTCAGATTAGCAGGGTTGAAAATATTGCCATCGTTTTCCACACCATAGTAGGGGTTGAACGTCTCAGCGGTGCCGGCATAGAAATCGGATAGTTTGAAATCACAAGAACCCTTAAGCGTGAAGCCAAAGCCTGTAAAAATTGACAGAACATGAGAATCACATTATAGTGGACACATAAAAGACAATTATATAAAACACAATAATAACAGAAAAGGGTATATGGCGAGCTTATTTCAACAGAAATTCTTGCAGATAACCTTTGATGTGGTGATAAGAACATATTTTATCATTGGCAATTTTAATTGATTTAGTTTTTACAATTAGATTTTATTATACCTAATATGTGACATGTTATTTTATGTTACTTTGTACATAACTACAAATATTTGTAAAATATAAAAATGTAACGACTACACATTTAATAATTTAATAATAATAATAGCAAATAATTACGTAGAATTGCGTATAAAATAATAAATAATTACAAATACATAAATAAATAAAATAAACCTATTGTAATAGTAAAGAAAGGTAGTGCTCTTTAAATTTTGCCTTGAAGACAGACTCTCCTTGATAGACTTGGGAGGACCGTTCCACATACGAGCAGCACGCACATTTAAGGACTTTAAGTAAAGCTGTGAGTTGCAAAATGTGGGAATCGTGGCTCATTAATACGAATTCGTAAACTATTTTTTGCAGCGGCTTAGCGCACATTGTACAGCACTTTTGCGACCGCTAAGACCTAAGCGGGCACTGTTATATTATTATTCTATTTGGGCGAAGATTAATTGGCTACATCCAGGACAGAGAACCATAAAGCCGCAAATCGAAGTTATTACGACAATTCAATTTACATTGCGTAGCTGTCTTCCAACTTGTTAATCTGTTGGTTAATCGACTAACTAATGTACATCAAAATGTCATTGTAAATTTTAGTTCCATTGACATCACCAAATTAAGGTAAGGGTGAATGTTCTACTTAGTAAAGAGGGAAACTCTTATTGTAATCCAGTGTAAACTGAAACTGAAACGTCTGAAGGGAGCACACGTCAATTCTGCGCGCACCAGGTTCATACTCCGATAGGTCCGTGTACAAAGTATATATTAGAACATTCGACTGTCTTCACGCAAAACTAGGCTCATTGGCAGTCGAGCTGCGGAAACCCGAACAATCACCAATAAAAAAAAAAGTAGAAACGGCTTTCCCGTTCCCCTGACGAAAAATTCCCTTTACAATCAAACACCCGACCTTCTCTATAGTCGTGGTATCTATACATAAGGTATGTAATTAAATTGGTATGATATTTAAAATTGGTCGAAATTACTTCCATAGGCATATTCTGCCCTGCTAATTAAGAACGCAGTAATCGTCAATTTTGCGATTTTCACTTTTTTACAAAAATGGCATCCTAAAGGTTTTATCTACACGGGAAAAATATATTTTCATCATTTTTTTTAATGGAAATATGTTTTTTTGCTAAAGTTTTTTGCAGTAATTGCATGAAAAAAGTTATTGTACTAAAGATAAGTGGGGTAATAATCATGTGCTAGAAAAGAATGCAGTACTCGCAATGTATACTAGAGCAAAATGCAGTACTTGCTACAATTACTGCATTTTGATCTAGCATCAATCGAATAGTTCCTAAATTAAAACGCGGTATTTGACATTACTGCGTTTGGGCGTAGCATTGCTTGACGGGAGTCGTAGGCAATTATCATGTGCTGCGTATTGTCTTAGTAAATCAGTGCGTTAACGTCATCCGTCGAGGTGACACGTCGCGACGTGTGGCAGGTCATTGGTGACTACAAAAGAAGTTAATAGACGTATTCGGGACAGCCAGCAGCTACGTAAGCAAACATACGTATATTTTATGGACATTGCCAATAAGAAAAAGGAAGTTTGTAAAACTTTCTTTTTGACAACTCTGGGATTCCATAAGAATAATGACAGACGGGTATTTGATATTTTACACAAGTCCCTAGACGCGCAAAATGACCGACGTGGCCAACACCAACAATCGAAGCACGTGGACAGAGAGAAGCTTAGAGTACATATTGATAGTTTTAGACCAGCTATTGCGCACTACAGACGAGCACATGCACCAAACAGGAGATATCTGCCGAGTGACTTGAATGCATCCACTATGCATAGTGATTTTTTAGAAAAAAATCCAGATATTAAAGTATCGTATGAACTGTACAGAAAATTCTTGAGAAATGATATGAATATATCTTTTGCTCAGCTAGGCAATGAAGAGTGCGAGCAATGCGAAAGCTTCAAACTACACCAAGTAGCATGCAAAGACACTGAGAATTGTACTGAATGTATTTCATACCACAACCACCGTAATAAGTATCAGACAGCACGTACACATTATCAAAAAGATGTTGCGCAATCCACGAGTGAGACAGAATCTTCCAAATGTTACTATTCGGCAGATTTACAAAAAGTAGTCATGTTGCCTAGGATGGAGATGTTTAAAGTTGTGATGTTCTGTCCTCGTATCATAGCTTTTAATGAGAGTTTCGTACCACTAGGTTCAAGTCAAGAAAAGCCTTTCGCAGTGTTGTGGCATGAAGCAATATCAGGCAGGAAACAAGAGGATATAATAAGCACTTACAGAGCCTTTTTTGAGAGTAAACGCGACTGCAGTGAAATAACCGTTTGGATAGACAACTGTACTAGCCAAAATAAGAACTGGGCATTCTTCACATTTTTGGTACAGATTATAAACAGCCAAGTGATTGCTGCTACCAAGATCATTATTAAATACTTGGAACCTGGTCATACCTTTATGTCTGCTGATAATTTTCATCACCAAGTGGAAAACCAGTTGCAAAAAGCAAAAAAAGTATACGATTTTTCGGATTTTATCGATTGCGTACAACTTGCGAATTCAGGAAAGGTGATTGTGAAGCCTATGGAAGTTGCCGATTTTTATAAATACGAAGACCACTCGTCTCAATATAAATTGAAGAAATATGATGAAAGAACCTATTTAAAAGATATTGTCTGCGTTGAGGTACAAAGAAGCAGCATGAAACTATTTGCGAAAACTGCCCATGATGGAGATTTAATTGAAATTGATTTTCTTAAAATAAAACTCATGAAACAAAATTCAATACCGGAAGCAGTACAAAATAAGAAGCCGAGAGGAATAACTGAGGAGAGAAAGACTGGTATACTTAGAAAATTAGGTGACATACTACCTCAAAACAGGCTGGTATTTTGGGAAAATCTTCCCGTAAACGACGATTCTATTGATCTCGTAGAAGCTAGAGAGTCAGAAGAGATGAGTAGGTGAAGAGTATTTCTCGAAGAATTTTATTGCTTGTAGGTATTTATATGTTTTAACTTACTTGATAATTCTTTTTTACTTAAACGTTTTAAGAGTTTATAGATTTAATTTTTGTTGATTGTCCAAAGTTGTTAAACAAGTTTTAGGAATTAAAGAATAATGAGTATTATTCGTTTGTGTTCAAAACTTTGATACGTTCTTTTTTAAACAAATTACTCTCTTATTGATGAGACTGAATTAAAAGTGATTGTATTTTCTAAGAGTAAATAGTACCTAAGTACGGACTTATGTCATGCGTTATACGGATCTACTTTAATAATTTTTATGTTAATGTCTTGCAAATATGCATGTGATTGGACCTAGACTATAGAAAAATACAATGATGTTTTTTTATTAGAAACCCGTCCTGATTGTGAAAAGAGAATAGATACTATTTTAAGTTATTTTTATAAGTAAAAACTGTAAATTTATAGGTAGGTATACCTAATGATCTAGATTTTGAAATGGACACCTAGTTTAACTTGTAACGTTCATTAAGTCGCTGTTTCTGTGCTACTTTGAATAAAGACTGGTTGTTGATAATATTAAGAATTACCTAGATTTAAATTACCTAGTTTAAGATACCTGCTCAAATAATTAAAATGTTATTTTATTAGTTACCTATTTTCTACCAAAGGTTGTTGTCTTAAAGAGGTCTGATTGTTCCTAATTATTTAGAGTCGCTGCTGATTTTGTGATAATATTGTAAGTCGTTATTTCTCAATCGAAATAAAGTTTGATTGCTACGATTTTGTTTTAATTGCAATATACCTATAATAGAAACACAATATACATACAAATCATCCTAGTAACCCCCCAATTTAGGGTGGCACAAGACATAAAAATAATGAATAAATACTAACAAATAATGCAGTAATCGACAAGTGCTAGGGTAAAATGCAGTAATCAGCGCAAGTACTGCATTTACGCTTAGTTGTAATCTAATTCTCAGTATACCTCATGCTAAGCTAAAACGCCGTAATACACACTATAGTTGGAACCATCGCTAAATGGAATAAAAAATAAATGCTATTTAAAAAGCTTGAATTTTTTCCCATTTTTTTCGTATAAGTAAGTGTATAGTTAAAAAACATAAATTTCTTACTTAAATAACTAAAAATATGTTTACCGCGTTTTTCTCCGAACCGCCTTTTTGCAAGTGCTGCGTTCTTGATTACAAGGGCAGTATTGTACTATGTACTTACATCGTAAATATTATCGCTTCTATAAAAACACGATTCCTTAACACATCAGTATCAATATCAGAGGCAGGTTAAATAATTTGTGCTTACGTTTTTCCCAGGCTAATTAAACTGCCTCTAAAAATAAAACCACAAATAGTCTAATAAAAAAACACGATTCCTTAAAACGAGGAGTGTTTTAAGGAATCGTGTTTTTTTTTTATTAGACCATTTGTGTGTTTTTTTCAGTGAACATCATCATTATCAGCCATTTGATGCCAACTGCAGGACATAGGCCTCCCTCATGGTTTTTCAAGCTTCACGGTCATGTGCCGCTCGCTTTCAGCGACTACCCACCCTCGTAACCAGGTCGTCAGACCATCTGGCGGAGGGCCTACCCACGCTGTGTCGACCCGTCACTGGTCGTCAGGTCTAAATCTGTTCGCTCCAACAGCCATCAGTTCTTCGAGCTATGTGCCCCGCTCAGTGAACAATAGAGAATATTCTTACCTTTTGCTCCCCACTTCCCGCGATAAAGGATGTACTCTGAGAAGCCGCCAGGGCCAGCACATACATCGGCAAAGTACAATAACTCCTTTTTTTTATCAATCACACTTTCACCATTAGGCTTCTTTGGATTGGTGAACATGAAGTCAAACATAGCATCAATGTTGGCCATCTTCACTGCCGCTCTGTTCAGGAAAATCACAGCACCAATGGTCTCATAAGGGTTACTTCTAAACCTCGCGTTTCTAAGATCTTCATCATCAAGGGTATCAAATATTGTCTGAAATGTAGATTTTGGAATCACTTACTTGTTGCATAGTCTTGTATCTACATAGAAAAGATCTTGGGAGTAGCCAGGATTACGATTGGGGGAGGCAAGCCCAAAATCTAATCTCAATAAAATAAAAAAAAATATAATTCACTTTATTCTCATATAAGTTGTATATATTGTCTTACACAAAAGAGTAAAATTATTTCAAAATAAAAAACAAAACTGTTTATTGAGCAGCACAAAACATAACAAAATATACACTGTAATAAAAGTAACTCTGAACTGTGTAAAAGCTGGTTATATCTAAAGTTGCGCCTGGGATAGAACATGGCTCCAGCCCAAGAAAGTACTGTCGCGGTCCTATCCCGAACCATCTAGAATAGAGCCTTCTGGAAGCCTATCGAATAGTCGCCGCATGCTGCGTTTTAGTAAACAATAAAACGCTGCAAGCAATAGTGACTCATATGTCCACTAGTATAAGGTTCAAATCTCTTTGACAAGGATTTTGTTCTAGAGTCGTTGCCGCGTGCACCGAGCGTAGGTACGTACTTGAATGTTCTAGAACCCTTGCCGGCGGATATAAATAGCGGTCGCCGCGGCGCGCTGTCAGTTCCGTTTGGAATAGCGAAGAGTAAACTTCGAGCGAACATACCTGCGATACGAGCGATAACCTACGACCTCAGCGATACTATTGGAGTTCGATTGAACCTGCGATTGGAATCTACGTGTGGACTTAGTGTCGTGAAGACCTGCAGACCAGACCCTGCGTGAATAAATCCTAAGAAGTTGTCATTGGCGTTTTACATCTAAATCCAGAACCCTAGCCCGTAACATTTGGTGTCAGAATTGGGGATTTGGAGATACCACTGACTCCAAGAGAGGATACTTCTGGAGTGAGGACCAGGTCCAGAGGTGCTGCGGAGACCACGCCCACTACCACTCAGGCCACGCCCACTGGCCATAGGGATACGCCCACTGGCCCCGCCCACCAGGCCACGCCCACCGACCAAGCCACGCCCCCTGGCCCCGCCCACCAGGCCACGCCCGTAGAAGACACAGCATACCTGCCCAGCGGCTCCGCCCACTGGCCACGCCCACCAGGCCACGCCCACCGTCCCCTCGCACCAGGCTCCGCCCACCGGCCTTGACCACCAGGTTTCACCAACCGACCAACAGGCTCCGCCTCGTAGCCACGCCCACCTGGCCACGCCCACCGAAGACGTTAAACCTCCGTCACTTACAATGGAGGTTTTGGATATGTCGTGCCTGATGGCAATGTTGAAGGGCATGCGAGAAGAACAGAGCAAGCAGATGCAGTGCCTGCAAGAACAACAGAGCAAGCAGATGCAGTGCCTGCAAGAAGAACAGAGAGGCCTGCGAGAAGAACAAAGAGGCCTGCGAGAAGAACAGAAGGCAGATCAACAGGTGATCCTTTCTGCCGTTACAAAGTTCAGTGATACGGTCGCTAAGCTACATGAAGATGTAGAGGTAGTCAACGAACGGGTTTCCGAATTAGAGGATGACCTAAAAAATGTGAAAACCGGCCTCACTGGACTAGAGCAGGAAGTTCGGCGTATTAAAGCTGCTGGAGTTACATCGAGCGGAGTTGTCAGCATAAGCCACGGGCCTAAAGTGAAGGTGCCTCCGTACGATGGTACTACGTCTTGGGTCGCCTACCGCCAGCAGTTCCAGACTGTCGCTGCTTCAAACGGGTGTACGGACAAACAGAGCCTGACAGCCCTCACCGTCGCGCTCAGAGGTTCGGCTTTATCTGTCCTGGAGGCACTGCCCAACTCAGGCAGCGAGTTCAAAGACCTGCTGGAGGCACTTGAGGCTAGATATGGGGAACGACACCTGGAACACGTTTTTCGTGCTCAGCTACGCGACCGGACTCAGCGCCTGGGTGAAGGACTTCAACAATGGGCGTTGGAAATTGAGAAGCTGGTTCGAAAGGCGTACCCTTCTGCTGATAGTAAGATGGTGGACACGAATATTTTGCAAGCTTTCGTCGACGGAATCAAGGATCTTGAAATTAGGGCTGCAGTAAAGCTTCGCCACCATTCTTCATTAAAAGAAGCTCTGGCACATGCCCTGGAAGTAGAAGCTGTGCGTCAAGATATCCGGCAAGGTTACAAACTTCGAGAAGTTACGGAGGAGGTTAAAGAGATCAAGACCTCGCCAAAGAAGAACTGCGGGCCCATGTGTTACAAGCGTGGGGAAAGAGGGCATCTGCAGTTCACGTGTCCTAAGAAGGAGAGGCAAGCAACCAAAACAGATGACAGACTGGATGCGCGTCTCAAAAATATGGAACAGCGTTTTGAAGAATTCGTAAAGAAGCATGACGCTGCGCCCTCCACCGTGAATCAGGGAAACGAGTAAAAGCCAGGACTGCGGGGCGGGTACTGGCTGGAGCGGAGGTAGCCCCAGTAACCAGAATCTCACAAGCATGGAATGGGAACAGTCTACTAATACGCGGTGCAGTGAACAAAGTAGAGTGCAAAATTACCCTAGATACAGGAGCCTCTAGAACAATAGTGAGACCAGACCTGGTGAAAGCTGTAGGGAGACACAAAGGCACCAGTTTATGCAGACTTCTCTCCGCTTCTGGCCAGCAGATACCTGTCCTGGGTGAAAGATCGGTTACGATATGGGTTGGGGAGGCGTCATATATTCACAACGTAATCGTAGCCGAAATTATGGATGATTGCATTCTGGGCCTAGACTTTATGAAGAAACACAACTGTCACATCGATGTCACTAACGGTGTCTTTAAATGTGGTGATGAGGAGAACTTCATACTTGGCGGTCCCGATGGAAATGTCACGTGCCTGAAGAAAATCGTAATACCTAGACGAGCACAAACTGAAGTAAAGGTGAAGCTGCCTTCGAGTCAGAAGAATCAGCGGGATAGGTGTGTGCTGATTGAAGATACACGAGACAGTGCAGCCAGTCAGAAATTGCTGACAGCAAGAACTCTCGTCTATGGAGGCAAGACCGCTGTAGTGAGGGTTGTGAATATAGGCGATCGTGAGATTACCCTTAGCAAAGGTGACGTTATTGGAAGGTGTGAGGAAGCTGTTTGGATGAGAAGCTGCCAATCATCTCCAAGCTCAAAAACATCGAATACCAGGAGTGAAATTATAGTCGCTAAGCTCCTTGAGGATTCTAAGAGTAATCTGAGCTATTCGCAAAGCATGAAAGCTAAGAGGTTGTTACTGCGCTTTAGGGATATCTTCACTGACGAAGGAAATCCTGGAAGAACATCGTTAGTTCAGCACAAAATCGACACCGGACAGGAGCGACCTATTCGTCAGCGAGCAAGGCGCATACCGAATGCTAAAGAAAAGGAAGTACAAGACATGTTGGAAGACATGAAGAGAAACAAGATTATAGAACCTTCTGCTAGCCCATGGTGTTCTCCCGTTGTGTTGGTAAAGAAGAAAGATGGTAGCACAAGGTTCTGTGTAGACTACCGACGGCTTAACGATGTGACCAAGAAGGATAGTTATCCACTGCCACGAATAGACGATACCCTGGACACATTGAGTGGTATGAAATGGTTCTCGACATTAGATCTGAAATCGGGCTATTGGCAAGTGGAAATTGATCCGAAGGATAAAGAGAAGACAGCCTTTTCAACTGGCAAAGGTTTATGGCAATTTAACGTGATGCCTTTTGGATTGTGCAACGCGCCAGCTACATTCGAACGACTTATGGAGTGCGTACTGGCCGGATTGGTTGGGGAAGCCTGCCTTGTCTACTTGGATGACGTCATAATCATGGGTACAGATTTTGAGGACCACTTACAAAATCTAGAACAAGTTTTTAAGAAGATAATGGGAGCAAACTTAAAGTTAAACCCGAAGAAATGCAGTTTATTTAAGAACAAGGTTAGCTATCTCGGCCATGTGATAACCAGCGAAGGCATACAGACCGATCCAGCCAAAATCGAAGCAGTGCAAAAATGGCCTACTCCCAAAGACACGACTGAAGTGCGAGCATTTTTAGGGCTATGCTCATATTATAGACGGTTTGTTAAGGGGTTCTCTGAAATTGCCAAGCCTTTACACAGACTGACTGAAGACAAGCAGTCATTTCATTGGGATGACACATGTGAGAGTTCATTTCAAAAATTAAGAAAATGTCTGCGAGACCCCAATCTTAGGATTTCCACAGCCTAACGGCCAATTCATTGTTGACACTGACGCTAGTAACACAGCGATCGGAGGAGTGTTATCGCAGAAACAATGCGACAGAGAGGTTGTGATGGCATATTTCAGTAAATCGCTATCGAAACCTGAAAGGAACTATTGTGTGACAAGAAGGGAGCTCTTGGCTGTGGTAAAGACAGTACAGCACTTCAGCAAATATCTCCTCGGCGTGCGGTTTACGCTTCGCACTGACCACGCCGCCCTGAAGTGGCTGTTACAATTTAAAAATCCAGAGGGGCAAGTTGCTCGATGGATCGAACAACTGCAGGAGTACGACTTAATTATTGAGCACCGCAGCGGAAAGGCGCATGGAAATGCTGACGCACTGTCAAGAAGGCCGTGTCCGGAAGACTGCAAGCACTGTGCCAAACAAGAGACAAAGGAACTGCCATTGAGATTGACAAGAATGAGTCCATCGAGATCTTGGGAAGATGAGGCGATGAAAGAAGCACAGGAAGATGACGAAGATGTACGGCTCATTGTCGCATGGAAGAAACGAGGCGAGGACAAGCCGAGAGGGTGCGAAGTCGCTCCTACTAGTGCTGTCACCAAGGCATACTGGGCTCAATGGGACAGTTTTATTCTTCGGAACGGAATACTTTACCGAAAATGGGAGAAACCTAAAGGCAGAGAGTTCCATCTTCAGATAGTAGTCCCAAGAGATAAGGTACAAGATGTCCTTCGTGAAGTACATGACGGCGTGTCAGGTGGACATTTGGGCGTAAAAAGGACTTTAACAAAGATTCGAGAAAGGTTTTACTGGCTCCATTGTCGAGAAGATGTGCAAGATTGGTGCCGCAAGTGTGCTACTTGCGCCGCGGTGAAAGGCCCACCAACTAGAAGCCGAGGAAATCTGCAACTTTATAAC
Source organism: Yponomeuta sedellus (assembly GCA_934045075.1). Lineage (NCBI taxonomy): Eukaryota > Metazoa > Arthropoda > Insecta > Lepidoptera > Yponomeutidae > Yponomeuta > Yponomeuta sedellus. The sequence continues at coordinate 16,429,687 of OW203733.1, read as the reverse complement.
GTTGGTGCGCCATGGGAACGCATTGCAGTTGATGTGGCTGGACCGTTCCCAGTAACGGAATCAGGAAATAAGTATTTCATGGTAGTTATGGATTACTTCACTAAATGGCCAGAGGTATTCGCCATACCCAATCAAGAAGCCACGACTGTTGCCTCCAAGTTATTTGAGGAAGTAGTTTGCCGGTTTGGTGTGCCCTTGGAAATACACTCCGACCAAGGCAGGAACTTTGAGTCTCAAGTTTTTCAAGAACTCTGTAAAATATTGGGAATGCATAAGACTAGGACCACCCCATATCATCCTCAATCTGACGGCATGGTAGAAAGATTTAACCAAACACTTGAGAGACATTTAGCAAAAGCCGTTGACAGGCACCAGAGAGACTGGGACAAATACATACCGCCATTTCTTCTGGCCTACCGAACGGCAGAACATGAAAGCACGAAGGTAACCCCGGCGCGTGTAAATTTTGGCCGAGAACTGAGAATACCAGTAGATCTGCTGACTGGAGGCCCTCCTGACGACTCACGTTCTCTACACGACTACATTTCCGATTTACGTGAGAAAATGCGAGAGATTCATGCCATAGTACGGGAAAACGGATTGGAGTCGAGTGAAAAGATGAAGACTAGGTATGACCGCCGGGCAAATACAAGCGGCTTCGAAGAAGGAGCACTAGTCTGGCTTCACAATGTAACTCGAAGAAAAGGAAAATCTCCGAAATTGCAGACAAGATGGGAGGGACCGTACAAAGTGGTAACTCGGTTAAATGACGTGACGTACCGAATTCAACGGCAGCCAAGAGGTGCACAAAAAGTGGTTCACATCGACCGCTTAGCTTCTTATCACGGCAGTAATGAAGATGCTCGGGACGAGCATCTCTAAGAGGGGAGCAGTGTCGCGGTCCTATCCCGAACCATCTAGAATAGAGCCTTCTGGAAGCCTATCGAATAGTCGCCGCATGCTGCGTTTTAGTAAACAATAAAACGCTGCAAGCAATAGTGACTCCTACGAGGGGCGGCTGAAAAGTTTTGAGCCTAAGGTATTAAAAATGCTGATAGAAATGTATAAAAAATGTATTTTTCAATGTAATCTCCCTCTATTTCAATACACTTCTTACATTTGTTTAAAAGAGCTTTTAACCCGGTAAAAAAATATTCACCGTCTTTGCCTTCAAAATGCTCGTTTACGGCCGCCTTCATTTCTTCGTCACTGGAAAATCTTCGTCCTCGGAGGTCCTTTTTCAAATTTGAAAAAAGGAAATAATCACTAGGAGCCAGGTCTGGACTGTAGGGTGGGTGGTTGATTTCTTCAAATCCTGTTTCGGCGAGGGCACGTCTCGCAACTCGGGCAGTGTGCACGGGCGCATTGTCCTGCAAAAACAGGACTCCTTTCGCCAGTTTGCCTCTCCTTTTCTCGACAACCACTTGACGGACTTTTGTCAACAATACGGCGTAATAGTCTCCGTTCACTGTAGTATTTTTGGGAAGGTAGTCGATGAACAAAATTCCTTCGCAATCCCAAAAACCAGTGGCCATGAGCTTGGAAGCCGATCTTTCCACTTTGAATTTCCGTGGCGGCTTTTCTCCCTTTGCTATCCATTGCATTGACTCTTGTTTTGACTCCGGATCGTACTGCCGGATCCATGTTTCATCGACAGTGACGAGGCGAGAAAAAACATCGTCAGGATTATCGCCACAGATGTCCAAAAACTCTTTCGAAGTTGTGACTCGACGCTGCCTGTCCAGTGGCGTGAGCATTTTTGGCACCCATCGCGCGCACACCTTTTTCATGTGCAAATCATTGTGCAAAATGTCACCAATTCGCTCCTTGCTGATGCCTATGGATTCAGCTATCTGCCACATCTTGATTCGCCGATCTTCGAGAACAAAGTTTTTCACCTTTTCAATATTTTCTTCGGTAACGGCGGTGTTTGGACGTCCTGACCTGGGATCATCTTCGAGCAACTCCCTGCCGTGTTTGAATTCACGTGTCCAACGTTTTATGGTGGCAAATGAAGGTGCAGAATCCCCATAAATTGCAGACATTTCTTCAAATATTTTTGTCGGCGTTTTGTTCTTCTTGGTGAGGAATTTTATGACAGCTCTGTACTCCAATTTCGTGCAAAGCGCGGATGACTCAGACATGGTGTTGTTTAATGTTCAATTACTAGAAGCGTAATGATGATAATGACATGAAACTTTGTATTTATACTACTTAGAATACGCGCAATTAGTGATGCACATTGCGAGTCATTAGTGATTCTTAGAAGTACTTAGGCTCAAAATTTTTCAGCCGCCCCTCGTATGTCCACTAGTATAAGATTCAAATCTCTTTGACAAGGATTTTGTTCTAGAGTCGTTGCCGCGTGCACCGAGCGTAGGTACGTACTTGAACGTTCTAGAACCCTTGCCGGCGGATATAAATAGCGGTCGCCGCGGCGCGCTGTCAGACCCCCCCATTCGCATGTTAGGGACCCCAGTCCCCTGGCAAAAATCCGCCAAGTACCTAGGTGTCATTTTAGATAGGAACCTGACTTTCGTCCCACACATCCGGAAGGTGACCCGGACAGCCCGATTTTACCTAGGCCGCCTATCATCCATGATAGGCCGGCACAGTAGGATGTCAGCTAGGAACAAGCGAACGCTCTATAAGGTTTGCATTCGTCCCGTGATGACTTACGCGGCACCCGTCTTCGCTCACGCGTCCCCCTCAGCCCTGTACGGACTGCAGAGGGTACAGAACATTTTTATTCGTAGGGCACTGAACGCTCACTGGTGCGTCAGGAACGCAGACCTACATCGGGACATGGAAATCCCAACCATGCAGCAATTTATTAGGTCCCTCTCAGAGACGTTCTTCAGCACTGCTGAAGAACATCCCAACCCCCTGATCCGCGAAGCAGCGGCTTACTCTCCGCCCACGACGGACCCACGTTACCTGGTGCGCAGGCCCAGGAACGTACTCGTTGACCCGCCCGACAAATTGTCGTCCGACCTGAACCACCTCTTAGAGGCTCGGTCTCAGTCAGACGCGCCCCCCTCCTCTGCCAGTGTCCCCCCTAGGGGGGGCACTGCTCTTTCATAGCAGTTTTGTAATATAAACTCTTCTAAGCGGACGCTCCGCTAGGGAGCTCCGCTGTGCGCCCTCCTCGGCCTCGAGGGGGGTCGCTCCCGATGTGGGTTTAGGGGTCTCTAGGACCAAAACCAGTCCCAAGGTGGTGTTTAGTGGGTAGGCGCACTTCTTGTGAGTCCCACATTGGCAGCACGGCCGGGTCCGTGCTGTTATGCATGAGCATTCACCACCTCCCTCCCCCCGTGTCCTCCGGAGGGTGCCCTTTATAGGGTTAAAAAAAAAAAAAAAAAAAAAGCGCGCTGTCAGTTCCGTTTGGAATAGCGAAGAGTAAACTTCAAGTGAACATACCTGCGATACAAGCGATAACCTACGACCTCATTGATACTATTGAACCTGCGATTGGAATCTACGTGTGGACTTCGTGTCGTGAAGACCTGCAGACCAGACCCTGCGTGAATAAATCCTAAGAAGTTGTCATTGGCGTTTTACATCTAAATCCAGAACCCTAGCCCGTAACAGTACCATAGTTTTGCTGACCGTGGCCAAGAATTTATTTTCAGTCAAAAGTTAATTCCAAAATTAGGAAAAATATTATTATTATGTCTACATTGAAAATTGTCAGGGGTATTGTTAATTCATGTAGCCGGTGCCCACCGCGGATTAGCAATTTCAAGCGCCGAGATCTTCGAACACCTCAGACACTCAGGCTTCTTCACGATGTTTTCCTTCGCCGTTAGCGAGTGATATTCCTACTAAACTTTACAATCCGCTATTTGACTCTCTTTTAAAAGAAAAACCAACCATGAAGTTTTTACTAAAAAAAAAACATAGAAGTTTTTATGAGCTACTAATTTGTTTCAATATCAGAGTTAATGATTTGATTGAATGAGTTATGTTTCATTTCATCTCATTAAATTTCATTTTCATTTGATATCAAAAAAAAAAATTTAAAAACCTATTTAGTTTAGCCGGGATTCGAACCCGCAACCTCTGGCTATCCGAGCCAGAGGTTGCGGGTTCGAATCCCGGCATGGGTGAAATTTTTAGCCTCTAAATAAGTTTTTAAAAATTTGTCCTTAGCACGGGTTAGTGCATTAAAAATAAAAATTGTGTAATAAAAAAATTCTTCTGAAGACTTGGCTGTATGGGCATAGTTCCCTTTGCCTTTTAGAATGGGTGAAGAAAAAAAATCTCTGCTTATATTTTTTTACGGTTGGCGCCATTTTCTAAATAATTTTTCTTTATTAAATTGCTTATTTTTTCGCAACTGTATTAAAAATAGTCGTTCAGTACACGTGCGGAACCGTCATTTTAACTTGTCGGAACTCTTTGCAATGACAGCCTTTCCGCACTTGTAATGCTATAATACAGCACTAGTAATACTATATTGCACAAAAGATAATGTAGAAAAGATGCATTTTGTACCAGTCAACCCGCAGGCAAAAAAGAAATAGCTAAAAATACTTCTAAGTACCAGTATTCATATTCGGCCGTTAATGTGTAAACTGTTTGTACGAGTATAATTTATTTTGTCGATAGGTTCTTCCTATCGACAAACTAGAACCCGCATTGTCCCATCCAAAACTGAGAATGTACTTGTTTTGTTTGCTTTAATTTTGAACTTTATGTCTTACTTGGTAAAAGTTCTTTTCGGTCCGACGCGGCGGTAGTTCCATCTAGTGTAGAGTAGCGTTACTACAAAATGTACACCTTAATTTCATCATTGTCATTTCATTTGACTTTGATCATTGTTTACATTACAAAAAGGTGCATATTTTAATTGAAACTTTTATGATGTACACCTTTTCGGCATTGACTTTATTTACCAATGGCAGGTTGGCATTCGTAGTGTGCGTTCGGTTTGTAAGTATCAGTTTGGTTACACTGGTTTTCGTACTAATGTGCCATGTCGCTACTTCTACTCTTTTTTATGTTCTGTGATTAATTCGCTATTTGACACGTATCAAATTTGACGCGATAAATGAATATTTCCTATAGTATTTAACGTAAGAAACCGAAATATATTGATTTTGCTGAGTAAGTATGCAGGATGGCAGCAAAAGTTGCAAAATAATAAAAAAAATCCTCGTTTAGGCCGCCAATTGTACTGTATCTTTGTAATTATGATTTGTTTGTTTTTTCCTGGTGTGCAATAAAGAATATTCTTATCTTATCTTAAGTATGCAGGATGGCTGCAAAATTTGCAAAGTAAAAAAAATTTTTCCTCGTTTAATTCGTTAAGGCGAAAACGCTAGCCGCCATCTTGAAAGCATCTAAATTATGTAAACAAACATCTTTCAGCCAGAGCCAGTGGACATTGATTATTGTTACGGGCTAGGGTTCTGGATTTAGATGTAAAACGCCAATGACAACTTCTTAGGATTTATTCACGCAGGGTCTGGTCTGCAGGTCTTCACGACACGAAGTCCACACGTAGATTCCAATCGCAGGTTCAATAGTATCGCTGAAGTCGTAGGTTATCGCTTGTATCGCAGGTATGTTCACTTGAAGTTCACTCTTCGCTATTCCAAATGGAACTGACAGCGCGCCGCGGCGACCGCTATTTATATCCGCCGGCAAGGATTCTAGAACATTCAAGTACGTACCTACACTCGGTGCACGCGGCAACGACTCTAGAACAAAGTCCTTGTCAAAGAGATTTGAACCTTATACTAGTGGACATACGAGTCACTATTGCTTGCAGCGTTTTATTGTTTACTAAAACGCAGCATGCGGCGACTATTCGATAGGCTTCCAGAAGGCTCTATTGTAGACGGTTCGGGATAGGACCGCGACACTGCTCCCCTCTTAGAGATGCTCGTCCCGAGCATCTTCATTACTGCCGTGATAAGAAGCTAAGCGGTCGATGTGAACCACTTTTTGTGCACCTCTTGGCTGCCGTTGAATTCGGTACGTGACGTCATTTAACCGAGTTACCACTTTGTACGGTCCCTCCCATCTTGTCTGCAATTTCGGAGATTTTCCTTTTCGTCGAGTTACATTGTGAAGCCAGACTAGTGCTCCTTCTTCGAAGCCGCTTGTATTTGCTCGGCGGTCATACCTAGTCTTCATCTTTTCACTCGACTCCAATCCGTTTTCCCGTACTATGGCATGAATCTCTCGCATTTTCTCACGTAACTCGGAAATGTAGTCGTGTAGAGAACGTGAGTCGTCAGGAGGGCCTCCAGTCAGCAGATCTACTGGTATTCTCAGTTCTCGGCCAAAATTTACACGCGCCGGGGTTACCTTCGTGCTTTCATGTTCTGCCGTTCGGTAGGCCAGAAGAAATGGCGGTATGTATTTGTCCCAGTCTCTCTGGTGCCTGTCAACGACTTTTGCTAAATGTCTCTCAAGTGTTTGGTTAAATCTTTCTACCATGCCGTCAGATTGAGGATGATATGGGGTGGTCCTAGTCTTATGCATTCCCAATATTTTACAGAGTTCTTGAAATACTTGAGACTCAAAGTTCCTGCCTTGGTCGGAGTGTATTTCCAAGGGCACACCAAACCGGCAAACTACTTCCTCAAACAACTTGGAGGCAACAGTCGTGGCTTCTTGATTGGGTATGGCGAATACCTCTGGCCATTTAGTGAAGTAATCCATAACTACCATGAAATACTTATTTCCTGATTCCGTCACTGGGAACGGTCCAGCCACATCAACTGCAATGCGTTCCCATGGCGCACCAACGTTATAAAGTTGCAGATTTCCTCGGCTTCTAGTTGTTGGGCCTTTCACCGCGGCGCAAGTAACACACTTGCGGCACCACTCTTGCACATCTTCTCGACAATGGAGCCAGTAAAACCTTTCTCGAATCTTTGTTAAAGTCCTTTTTACGCCCAAATGTCCACCTAACACGCTGTCATGTACTTCACGAAGGACATCTTGTACCTTATCTCTTGGGACTACTATCTGAAGATGGAACTCTCTGCCGTTAGGTTTCTCCCATTTTCGGTAAAGTATTCCGTTCCGAAGAATAAAACTGTCCCATTGAGCCCAGTATGCCTTGGTGACAGCACTACTAGGAGCGACTTCGCACCATCTTGGCTTGTCCTCGCCTCGTTTCTTCCATGCGACAATGAGCCGTACATCTTCGTCATCTTCCTGTGCTTCTTTCATCGCCTCATCTTCCCAAGATCTCGATGGACTCATTCTTGTCGATCTCAATGGCAAATCCTTTGTCTCTTGTTTGGCACAGTGCTTGCAGTCTTCCGGACACGGCCTTCTTGACAGTGCGTCAGCATTTCCATGCGCCTTTCCGCTGCGGTGCTCAATAATTAAGTCGTACTCCTGCAGTTGTTCGATCCATCGAGCAACTTGCCCCTCTGGATTTTTAAATTGTAACAGCCACTTCAGGGCGGCGTGGTCAGTGCGAAGCGTAAACCGCACGCCGAGGAGATATTTGCTGAAGTGCTGTACTGTATTTACCAAAGCCAAGAGCTCCCTTCTTGTCACACAATAGTTCCTTTGAGGTTTCGATAGCGATTTACTGAAATATGCCATCACAACCTCTCTGTCGCCCTGTATCTGCGATAACACTCCTCCGATCGCTGTGTTACTGGCGTCAGTGTCACCAATGAATTGGCCGCTAGGCTGTGGAAATCCCAAGATTGGGGTCTCGCAAAGACATTTTCTTAATTTTTGAAATGAACTCTCACATGTGTCATCCCAATGAAATGACTGCTTGTCTTCAGTCAGTCTGTGTAAAGGCTTGGCAATTTCAGAGAACCCCTTAACAAACCGTCTACAATATGAGCATAGCCCTAAAAATGCTCGCACTTCAGTCTTGTCTTTGGGAGTAGGCCATTTTTGCACTGCTTCGATTTTGGCTGGATCGGTCTGTATGCCTTCGCTGGTTATCACATGGCCGAGATAGCTAACCTTGTTCTTAAATAAACTGCATTTCTTCGGGTTTAACTTTAAGTTTGCTCCCATTATCTTCTTAAAAACTTGTTCTAGATTTTGTAAGTGGTCCTCAAAATCTGTACCCATGATTATGACGTCATCCAAGTAGACAAGGCAGGCTTCCCCAACCAATCCGGCCAGTACGCACTCCATAAGTCGTTCGAATGTAGCTGGCGCGTTGCACAATCCAAAAGGCATCACGTTAAATTGCCATAAACCTTTGCCAGTTGAAAAGGCTGTCTTCTCTTTATCCTTCGGATCAATTTCCACTTGCCAATAGCCCGATTTCAGATCTAATGTCGAGAACCATTTCATACCACTCAATGTGTCCAGGGTATCGTCTATTCGTGGCAGTGGATAACTATCCTTCTTGGTCACATCGTTAAGCCGTCGGTAGTCTACACAGAACCTTGTGCTACCATCTTTCTTCTTTACCAACACAACGGGAGAACACCATGGGCTAGCAGAAGGTTCTATAATCTTGTTTCTCTTCATGTCTTCCAACATGTCTTGTACTTCCTTTTCTTTAGCATTCGGTATGCGCCTTGCTCGCTGACGAATAGGTCGCTCCTGTCCGGTGTCGATTTTGTGCTGAACTAACGATGTTCTTCCAGGATTTCCTTCGTCAGTGAAGATATCCCTAAAGCGCAGTAGCAACCTCTTAGCTTTCATGCTTTGCGAATAGCTCAGATTACTCTTAGAATCCTCAAGGAGCTTAGTGACTATAATTTCACTCCTGGTATTCGATGTGTTTGAGCTTGGAGATGATTGGCAGCTTCTCATCCAAACGGCTTCCTCACACCTTCCAATAACGTCACCTTTGCTAAGGGTAATCTCACGATCGCCTATATTCACAACCCTTACTACAGCGGTCTTGCCTCCATAGACGAGAGTTCTTGCTGTCAGCAATTTCTGACTGGCTGCACTGTCTCGTGTATCTTCAATCAGCACACACCTATTTCGCTGATTCTTCTGACTCGAAGGCAGCTTCACCTTTACTTCAGTTTGTGCTCGTCTAGGTATTACGATTTTCTTCAGGCACGTGACATTTCCATCGGGACCGCCAAGTATGAAGTTCTCCTAATCACCACATTTAAAGACACCGTTAGTGACATCGATGTGACAGTTGTGTTTCTTCATAAAGTCTAGGCCCAGAATGCAATCATCCATAATTTCGGCTACGATTACGTTGTGAATATATGACGCCTCCCCAACCCATATCGTAACCGATCTTTCACCCAGGACAGGTATCTGCTGGCCAGAAGCGGAGAGAAGTCTGCATAAACTGGTGCCTTTGTGTCTCCCTACAGCTTTCACCAGGTCTGGTCTCACTATTGTTCTAGAGGCTCCTGTATCTAGGGTGATTTTGCACTCTATTTTATTCACTGCACCGCATATTAGTAGACTGTTCCCATTCCATGCTTGTGAGATTCTGGTTACTGGGGCTTCCTCCGCTCCAGCCAGTACCCGCCCCGCAGTCCTGGCTTCTACTCGTTTCCCTGATTCACGGCGGAGGGCGCAGCGTTATGCTTCTTCACAAGCTCTTCAAAACGCTGCTCTATTTTGTTGAGACACGCATCCAGTCTGTCATCTGTTTTGGTCGGTTGCCTTTCCTTCTTAGGACACGTGAACTGCAGATGCCCTCTTTCCCCACACTTGTAACACATGCGCCCGGAGTATCTCTTGGGAGGTGTCTTGATCTCTTTAACCTCCTCCGTAACTTCTCGAAGTTTATACCCTTGCCGGATATCATGACGCACAGCTTCTACTTCCAGGGCGTGTGCCAGAGCTTCTTTTAATGAAGAATGGTGGCGAAGCTTTACTGCAGCCCTAATTTAAGATCCTTGATCCCGTCGACGAAGGCTTGTAAAATATTCGTGTCCACCATCTTACTATCAGCAGAAGGGTACGCCTTTCGAACCAGCTTCTCAATTTCCAACGCCTATTGTTGAAGTCCTTCACCCAGGCGCTGAGTCCTGTCGCGCAGCTGAGCACGAAAAACGTGTTCCAGGTGTCGTTCACCATATCTAGCCTCAAGTGCCTCCAGCAGGTCTTTGAACTCGCTGCCTGAGGTGGGCAGTGCCTCCAGGACAGATAAAGCCGAACCTCTGAGCGCGACGGTGAGGGCTGTCAGGCTCTGCTCGTCCGTCCACCCGTTTGAAGCAGCTACAGTCTGGAACTGCTGGCGGTAGGCGACCCAAGACGTAGTATCATCGTACGGAGGCACCTTCACTTTAGGCCCGTGGTTTATGCTGACAACTCCGCTCGATGTAACTCCAGCAGCTTTAATACGCCGAACTTCCTGCTCTAGTCCAGTGAGGCCGGTTTTCACATTTTTTAGGTCATCCTCTAATTCGGAAACCCGTTCGTTCACTACCTCTACATCTTCATGTAGCTTAGCGACCATATCACTGAACTTTGTAACGGCAGAAAGGATCACCTGTTGATCTGCCTTCTGTTCTTCTCGCAGGCCTCTTTGTTCTTCTCGCAGGCCTCTCTGTTCTTTGCAGGCACTTCATCTGCTTGCTCTGTTGTTCTTGCAGGCACTGCATCTGCTTGCTCTGTTCTTCTCGCATGCCCTTCAACATTGCCATCAGGCACGACATATCCAAAACTTTCATTTTCCGTGACGGAGGTTTAATGTCTTCGGTTGGCGTGGCCAGGTGGGAGTGGCTAGGAGGCGGAGCCTGTTGGTCGGTGAGTGGAAGCTGGTAGTCAAGGCTGATGGGCGGGGCCTGGCGCGCGGGGTCAGTGGGCGTGGCCTGGTGGGCGTGGCCAGTGGGCGGAGCCGCTGGGCAGATAAGCTGTGTCTCCTCGGTGGGCGGGGCCTGGTGGGCGGGGCCAGTGGGAGTGGCTTGGTCGGTGGGCGTGGCCTGGGGGGCGGGGCCAGTGGGCGTGTCCCTATGGCCGGTGGGCGTGGCCTGAGGGGCAGTGGGCGTGGCCTCCGCAGCACCTCTGGACCTGGTCCTCACTCCAGAAGTATCCTCTCTCGGAGTCAGTGGCATCTCCAAATCCCCAATTCTGACACCAAATGTTACGGGCTAGGGTTCTGGATTTAGATGTAAAACGCCAATGACAACTTCTTAGGATTTATTCACGCAGGGTCTGGTCTGCAGGTCTTCACGACACGAAGTCCACACGTAGATTCCAATCGCAGGTTCAATATTATCGCTGAGGTCGTAGGTTATCGCTTGTATCGCAGGTATGTTCACTTGAAGTTCACTCTTCGCTATTCCAAATGGAACTGACAGCGCGCCGCGGCGACCGCTATTTATATCCGCCGGCAAGGATTCTAGAACATTCAAGTACGTACCTACACTCGGTGCACGCGGCAACGACTCTAGAACAAAGTCCTTGTCAAAGAGATTTGAACCTTATACTAGTGGACATACGAGTCACTATTGCTTGCAGCGTTTTATTGTTTACTAAAACGCAGCATGCGGCGACTATTCGATAGGCTTCCAGAAGGCTCTATTCTAGATGGTTCGGGATAGGACCGCGACATTATTATAGGACTTACATAAAAGTGATCTTCACATAAATACACCCGAGTTTCAATTTTTTTGATAAAGAGTCAGGGTCTCTTTTGGCTAGTTTGAGCCAAGTTTTTCGAATGTTAATTTCACTGGGTACACGAATCCACAACTTCCCGGGGGTCTTTATTGACGTGTTTTTTCATTCAAGCAACATGCATTTAATTGTTGTCTATTGTATACTATTAAAGATAGCAGATTACAGACTCTTTTGGGTGGTGGGCCAGGGGCGAGGTTGCGGAAAAGACAAGACGCTTTGAATGATTAATAGTGTCGCGGTCCTATCCCGAACCACCTAGAATAGAGCCTTCTAGAAGCCTATCGAATAGTCGCCGCATGCTGCGTTTTAGTAAACAATAAACGCCGCAACCAATAACGACTCGTATGTCTACTAGCATAAGGTTCAAAACTCTTTGAATGGGTTACTGTTCGAGCGACGTTGCCGCGTGTACCGAGTGTAGGTACGTAGGTGCGGGAATGTTCTAGAACCCTTGCCGGCGGATATAAATAGCGGCCGCCGCGGCGCGCGGTCAGTTCCGTTTGGAAGAGCGAAGAGTGAACTTCGAGCGAATATACCTGCGATACGAGCGATAACCTACGACCTCAGCGATACTATTGGACTACGATTGGACCTGCGACTGGAATCTACGTGTGGACTTCGTGTCGTGAAGACCTGCAGACCAGACCCTGCGTGAATAAATCCTAAGAAGTTGTCATTGGCGTTTTACATCCAAATCCAGAACCTTAGCCCGTAACATTTGGTGTCAGAAATGGGATTTGGAGATGCCACTGACTCCGAGAGAGGGTACTTCTGGAGTGAGGATCAGGTCCAGAGGTGCTGCGGAGGCCACGCCCACTGCCCCTCAGGCCACGCCCACCGGCCATAGGGACACGCCCACTGGCCCCGCCCCCAGGCCACGCCCACTGACCAAGCCACGACCGCTGCCCCTCAGGCCACGCCCACCGGCCATAGGGACACGCCCACTGGCCCCGCCCCGCAGGCCACGCCCACTGGCCCCGCCCACCGACCCCGCGCGCCAGGCCCCGCCCACCGGCCTTGACTACCAGGTTCCACTCAGCGACCAACAGGCTCCGCCTCCTAGCCACTCCCACCTGGCCGCGCCCACCGAAGACATTAAACCTCCGTCACGTACAATGGAGGTTTCGGATATGTCGTGCCTGATGGCTTGTTGAAGGGCATGCGAGAAGAACAGAGCAAGCAGATGCAGTGCCTGCAAGAACAACAGAGAGGCCTGTTGTAACGGACCTTCACGATCGTTAATATAAATTTGAATTGTGTTCTGTGCGAGTTTGGTTCGAGATAGGTTACGTAGTAAAATCGCGGAAACACTATTTAACGAGATTGATTAGGTAGGTAGGCACTTTAGTCGTTAGAAGGTCCTTATCATTCAAGTTAGGCATTACATTGAATCTATAAAATACAACAAATGAGTTTCAAAGCGGGGACGCTTTCTGGGGATTTTGTTGAGGGTTGTTTGTGTGCTATTCGACAGTTAGTCATAAAAAAAAAGAAAAACATTTCGAGTAGGTAATGTGTGAGGCTGGGTTCGAACCCGCGGCCTTCCGGTGGAGATCGGCGTCTGTCGCCGCTGGGCCAATTTGCATTTAATCAAAACAAATATGCAATAGGATTCTCTATGTAGTAGTCTATTCGAAGACTGAAATACAGCTAGACATTATTTTGTTTACTAACAGGGTTTGTCATACCTAGATTAAATTGTGCAACAAGAATTTAGGGATGACAATAAATAGTGGGATAAAATAATAAGTTACAACGACATCTGCAGTGGACGAGCACACAACTAATAGATTATCGATTGAAAAAAAACTCGTCCGCTACCTATCACTTGTGACACGACATTTCATCTTAATAGATAGATGGCGCTATCGGTGGCTGGGAAGTAAATTCACTTCAAACTGCTTTCAAATCAAATGTTAATAGCTATCACTATTAAACAAGTAGATTATAAGAACAAATTTCAATATACTTTTTGTTTTTGCACGCGCTTGTAGATTTTAAAAGCATTTACCTGGTAGTTAAGTAGGTAAAACTCAGTGTCGAAGAAATGTTATCAAAGTATACTGAGTTATTCACAGCGTTTTTATGTAACTGATTTGATGACAGAAAACCATACACTAAAAATATAAATAAGAATAATCTCTAAAAGATTTAATTTAGCCCCTACCTAGGAAAGAATAGAATCACTAAACGATAATTAATGCTACGTTTAAACTCTGTAGTATGTCGATAATACATATTGTTATGAAGGGAAACTAATTTATAACACACCGATGTAATATCAGAGACTTGGTAAAAGTATTATATTCATTTAAACAATAAAAATTACTAAAACTTATAATCAAACAAATAACTACTAACTCCATCTAGGTGAGAATAGGTTCACTAAACTTTCTTTAATGCTACTTTCAATTTCTTTAAAAAGTTTTTAATATGTCTTGTCATTAAAGAAAACTAGTTTATAACACACCGATGTAATATTAGAGACTTTGTAAAAGTAATATATTCACTTAAACAATTCAGTTCTCCATCTAGCCGAGACTGAGATCACTAAATGTTCTTTACGGCTGCGTTCTATTTCTTAAAGAAGTTATTAATGTGTCTTGTCGTGAAAGGAAACTAATTTAGAACACATCGATGTAATATTACAAGTCTTTGTAAAAAAATGGCTTATTCACAAAAACCAAATAAATAAAGCTCATAATTAATCAATCAAAAAAACATCTAGTTTCATTTGAGCATGGATATTAAACTATCTAGGCTAGTGTTGGGGTTGAATGACTTAAACAAAAAAGAAAAGAACTCTAATGATTCCCTTCATATCGCTTTTAATATCTAGATCACCTAAACGTAATCTCGTATGATAATCAATCATAAACTTAATGTCCATAAAAGAACGTGAGAGTAGGTGTACCACACGGTCTCATTCCGTTCCGCGTTAGTAACCGGCGGCGCCGACTGCCGAGACACGTACCTACAGTTAGGCGAGTGACGCACGTATTTGGTAGGTAGGTATTAATAGTGCGGAGATCGGACGGTACGCGGGTTCGATTCCGTTCAACTTTTTTAAAACAACCATGCACGTCGCTTGGGACAGTATGGGACTAATGTTGTAATGTATGTTTGTGTTGTATAAGAGTTATTATTCTTAACATAATTTGTCCAAGGTAGGAATTTCTATTTTGATTGTTTATTGATTTTCTTTCATGGCTCTATGCCTTCGGTAGTCTTGTCACGTTATTTATTTCATATAAAATCAAAATTTCAAAGTATAGTAACTTAATACCATAATATTTGCGAATGGTGTAATTATTTATAATTGTTGCTAGAGGGATAGCTAAAGTTGTTACTCGTAAATTGGAATGAAACATGACATGTAATATATTAAGTCACGAACTGCTAAAGAGCTATTTATTCAATGTTCGGGAAAGGAATTGAATCATTCATCACTTTTGAAATGTAGCATTCAGGGCATCCCTAATAATTAAATATTATTGAACGCAGCTTCTTCTCGTATTCATACAGGGTTGCGTGTGTGAGTTTAGAGTATTGCTGTATTGGTGGGTTGTAGTTCTCCGGTTAGCCGATTCCGGTTTGGGCGCCACTGGTTGCCGCGGCGCCTACTAAAATGATTATAACGTTTCAATTCGCAATTGTAGGCTAAGTAGAGTATTTCTAGGTAAATCTGTACTAAATTGAAAGGATGTTTTAACACAAACATTACGCTAAACCTTTATATTGTCGCGGTCCTATCCCGAACCATCTAGAATAGTCGCCGCATGCTGCGTTTTAGTAAACAATAAACGCTGCAAGCAATAATGACTCGTATGTCCACTAGCGTAAGGTGCAAAACTCTTTAAATGAGTAACTGTTCGAGCGACCTTGCCGCGTGTACCGAGTGTAGGTACGTAGTTACGGGAATGTTCTAGAACCCTGGCCGGCGGATATAAATAGCGGCCGCCGCGGCGCGCTGTCAGTTCCGTTTGGAATAGCGAAGAGAGAACTTCGAGTGAACATACCTGCGATACGAGCGATAACCTACGACCTCAGCGATACTATTGGACTACGATTGAACCTGCGATTGGAATCTACGTGTGGACTTCGTATCGTGAAGACCTGCAGACCAGACCCTGCGTGAATAAATCCTAAGAAGTTGTCATTGGTGTTTTACATCCAAATCCAGAACCCTAGCCCGTAACATTTGGTGTCAGAATTGGGGATTTGGAGATGCCACTGACTCCGAGAGAGGATACTCCTGGAGTAAAGACCAGGTCCAGAGGTGCTGCGGAGGCCACGCCCACTGCCCCTCAGGCCACGCCCACTGGCCCCGCCCACCAGGCCACGCCCACCGACCAAGCCACGCCCCCTGGCCCCGCCCACCAGGCCACGCGCGTAGTGGAGACACAGCATACCTGCTCAGCGGCTCCGCCTACTGGCCACGCCCACCAGGCCACGCCCACCGCCCCCGTGCACCAGGCTCCGCCCACCGGCCTTGACCACCAGGTTTCGCCAACCGACCAACAGGCTCCTCCTCGTAGCCACGCCCACCTGGCCACGCCCACCGAAGACATTAAACCTCAGTCACGTACAATGGAGGTTATGGATATGTCGTGCCTGATGGCAATGTTGAAGGGCATGCGAGAAGAACAGAGCAAGCAGATGCAGTGCCTGCAAGAACAACAGAGCAAGCAGATGCAGTGCCTGCAAGAAGAACAGAGAGGCCTGCGAGAAGAACAGAGCAAGCAGATGCAGTGCCTGCAAGAACAACAGAGCAAGCAGATGCAGTGCCTGCAAGAAGAACAGAGAGGCCTGCGAGAAGAACAGAAGGCAGATCAACAGGTGATCCTTTCTGCCGTTACAAAGTTCAGTGATACGGTCGCTAAGCTACATGAACATGTAGAGGTAGTGACCGAACGGGTTACCAAATTAGAGGAGGGCCTACAAAGTCTGAAAAACGGCCTCACTGGTCTAGAGCAGGAAGTTCGGCGTATAAAAGCTGCTGGAGTTACGTCCAGCGGAGTTGTCAGCCAGGGGCCTAAAGTGAAGGTGCCTCCGTACGATGGTACTACATCTTGGGTCGCCTACCGACAGCAGTTCCAGACTGTCGCTGCTTCAAACGGGTGGACGGACGAACAGAGCCTGACAGCCCTCACCGTCGCGCTCAGAGGTTCGGCTTTATCTGTCCTGGAGGCACTGCCCACCTCAGGCAGCGAGTTCAAAGACTTGCTGGAGGCACTTGAGGCTAGATATGGGGAACGACACCTGGAACAAGTTTTTCGTGCTCAGCTACGCGACCGGACTCAGCGCCTGGGTGAAGGACTTCAACAATGGGCGTTGGAAATTGAGAAGCTGGTTCGAAAGGCGTACCCTTCTGCTGATAGTAAGATGGTGGACACGAACATTTTACAAGCCTTCGTCGACGGGATCAGGGATCTTGAAATTAGGGCTGCAGTAAAGCTTCGCCACCATTCTTCATTAAAAGAAGCTCTGGCACACGCCCTGGAAGTTGAAGCTGTGCGTCATGATATCCGGCAAGGGTATAAACTTCGAGAAGTTAAGGAGGAGGTCAAAGAGATCAAGACACCGCCCAAGAGGAACTCCGGGCCCATGTGTTACAAGTGTGGAGAAAGAGGGCATCTGCAGTTCACGTGTCCTAAGAAGGAAAGGCAACCGACCAAAACAGATGACAGACTGGGTGCGCGCCTCAACAAAATGGAGCAGCGTTTTGAAGAGTTCGTAAAGAAGCATGACGCTCCGGCCTCCACTGTAAATCAGGGAAACGAAACTAGGATTCCGAGGCGAGTACTGGCTGGGGCGGAGAAAGCCCAGGTAACCAGAATCTCACATGTATGCAATGGGAACAAATTGTCAAGAAGGCCGAGTACTGAAGAGTGCAAGCACCGTGCCAATCAAGACACAAAGGAACTGCCATTGAGGTTGACAAGAATGAGTCCATCGAGATCTTGGCAAGATGAGGCGATGAAAGAAGCACAGGAAGATGATGAAGATGTACGGCTCATTGTCGCATGGAAGAAACGAGGCGAGGACAAGCCAAGATGGTGCGAAGTCGCTCCTACTAGTGCTGTCACCAAGGCATACTGGGCTCAATGGGACAGTTTTATTCTTCAAAACGGAATACTTTACCGTAAATGGGAGAAACCTAACGGCAGAGAGTTCCATCTTCAGATAGTTGTCCCAAGAGATAAGGTACAAGATGTCCTTCGTGAAGTACATGACGGTGTATCAGGTGGACATTTGGGCGTAAAGAGGACTTTAACAAAGATTCGAGAAAGGTTTTACTGGCTCCATTGTCGAGAAGATGTGCAACATTGGTGCCGCAAGTGTGCTACTTGCGCCGCGGTGAAAGGCCCACCAACTAGAAGCCGAGGAAATCTGCAACTTTATAACGTTGGTGCGCCATGGGAACGCATTGCAGTTGATGTGGCTGGACCGTTCCCAGTAACGGAATCAGGAAATAAGTATTTCATGGTAGTTATGGATTACTTCACTAAATGGCCAGAGGTATTCGCCATACCCAATCAAGAAGCCACGACTGTTGCCTCCAAGTTGTTTGAGGAAGTAGTTTGCCGGTTTGGTGTGCCCTTGGAAATACACTCCGACCAAGGCAGGAACTTTGAGTCTCAAGTATTTCAAGAACTCTGCAAAATATTGGGAATGCATAAGACTAGGACCACCCCATATCATCCTCAATCTGACGGCATGGTAGAAAGATTTAACCAAACACTTGAGAGACATTTAGCAAAAGTCGTTGACAGGCACCAGAGAGACTGGGACAAATACATACCGCCATTTCTTCTGGCCTACAGAACGGCAGAACATGAAAGCACGAAGGTAACCCCGGCGCGTGTAAATTTTGGCCGAGAACTGAGAATACCAGTAGATCTGCTGACTGGAGGCCCTCCTGACGACTCACGTTCTCTACACGACTACATTTCCGATTTACGTGAGAAAATGCGAGAGATTCATGCCATAGTACGGGAAAACGGATTGGAGTCGAGTGAAAAGATGAAGACTAGGTATGACCGCCGAGCAAATACAAGCGGCTTCGAAGAAGGAGCACTAGTCTGGCTTCACAATGTAACTCGACGAAAAGGAAAATCTCCGAAATTGCAGACAAGATGGGAGGGACCGTACAAAGTGGTAACTCGGTTAAATGACGTGACGTACCGAATTCAACGGCAGCCAAGAGGTGCACAAAAAGTGGTTCACATCGACCGCTTAGCTCCTTATCACGGCAGTAATGAAGATGCTCGGGACGAGCATCTCTAAGAGGGGAGCAGTGTCGCGGTCCTATCCCGAACCATCTAGAATAGTCGCCGCATGCTGCGTTTTAGTAAACAATAAACGCTGCAAGCAATAATGACTCGTATGTACACTAGCGTAAGGTGCAAAACTCTTTAAATGAGTAACTGTTCGAGCGACCTTGCCGCGTGTACCGAGTGTAGGTACGTAGTTACGGGAATGTTCTAGAACCCTGGCCGGCGGATATAAATAGCGGCCGCCGCGGCGCGCTGTCAGTTCCGTTTGGAATAGCGAAGAGAGAACTTCGAGTGAACATACCTGCGATACGAGCGATAACCTACGACCTCAGCGATACTATTGGACTACGATTGAACCTGCGATTGGAATCTACGTGTGGACTTCGTATCGTGAAGACCTGCAGACCAGACCCTGCGTGAATAAATCCTAAGAAGTTGTCATTGGTGTTTTACATCCAAATCCAGAACCCTAGCCCGTAACAATATTAACAGAAGTTAGTTAGTTGTTCGTAAGCATTGTGCCGCAGGTCAGTGGTGTGTTGGAATAAATTGTTAAAAAGAAATGATTGTAGACAAATCAATTAAACAGCGAGATGGAGGTGGATTTCGGCTGGCCAATCGGGTGTCATTGGGTTTCATGTTGGGTTAGACAAAGCGGAATTGGTAGTGGAGCCATTTTGGACGCGCGGGGTTGTTTCGCGAGGCTATAAAAAGGCCGAGGCGCCAACGGCGCGCACCCCCTCCCTTGATGCGTCCCGATGGCACTACCGCCTTCGAGGACGACGAAAAGGCCGAATGCTTCGCTGACAGCATTGAGGCTCAATGCTCTCCCAGCGTCCAGCATAGGAACCCAGTTCACATAGGCAAGGTTGAGGAGGAGGTCCGTAAAAAGACCTCCCTCCCCTTAACCGACGACCCTATCGCGGTATCCACTGACGAAATTCAGCTTTTTTACCAAAAGACTGAAACGTAAAAAGGCCCTAGGAGCGGACGGTATTGCCAACCTAGCGCTCAAAAACTTCCCCGGCCAGGTGCTCACACTCCTTGCCATTCTCTTCAATGCCTGCTTTGACCTCTGTCACTTTCCATCCGCATGGAAAGAGGCGACAGTCATAGGCATTCCCAAGCCCGGGAAGCCCCTCAACGTCCCATCTAGCCACCGCCCCATCAGCCTTCTTAAGGCCATGGGCAAGCTCTTCGAACGAGTTATTCTCACTCGTATGAGAAACCACCTCTTCCCGTCAGAGGGACCCCCTCTCATCATCCATCACCAATTTGGCTTTCGAGCTAGGCACTCTTGCCCTCAACAAGTCCACCGCATAGTAGAGTACATCTTGAGTGGTTTCTTCCCTAGGCGCGAAAAGACGGTAGCCGTCTTCTTCGATGTCGCCAAGGCCTTTGACAAGGTCTGGCACGCAGGGCTCGTGTACAAATTGTACGAACTGGGTCTCCCCGACCGACTTGTCCGCGTCATATATAGCTTTTTGAAGGATCGGTCCTTCCGCTTTAGACACGAGGGGGTACTCTCGTCCCCCCGTCCGCTCAGAGCCGGGGTCCCGCAAGGCTCCGTGCTTTCCCCCCTCCTGTACATTTCGTACACAAATGACATTCCCATTCCCGGCGATGGGGTCCAATTGTCACTTTTTGCCGACGACACCGCACTCTACTGCAAGAGTCGGCAGATGTCGTGTATCCTCCGCAAACTCCAACCCGCGGTCGATAAGCTAGGAGCCTGGTTCAGACTATGGCGCATCGAGGTCAACCCGGAGAAAAGCACGGCGGTGCGTTTTGAACACAAGCGTGGACGGTTTCTCGGCGAGGACCCCCCCATTCGCATGTTAGGGACCCCAGTCCCCTGGCAAAAATCCGCCAAGTACCTAGGTGTCATTTTAGATAGGAACCTGACTTTCGTCCCACACATCCGGAAGGTGACCCGGACAGCCCGATATTACCTAGGCCGCCTATCATCCATGATAGGCCGGCATAGTAGGATGTCAGCTAGGAACAAGCGAACGCTCTATAAGGTTTGCATTCGTCCCGTGATGACTTACGCGGCACCCGTCTTCGCTCACGCGTCCCCCTCAGCCCTGTACGGACTGCAGAGGGTACAGAACATTTTTATTCGTAGGGCACTCAACGCTCACTGGTGCATCAGGAACGCAGACCTACATCGGGACATGGAAATTCCAACCATGCAGCAATTTATTAGGTCCCTCTCAGAGACGTTCTTCAGCACTGCTGAAGAACATCCCAACCCCTGATCCGCGAAGCAGCGGCTTACTCTCCGCCCACGACGGACCCACGTTACCTGGTGCGCAGGCCCAGGAACGTACTCGTTGACCCGCCCGATAAATTGTCGTCTGACCTGAACCACCTCTTAGAGGCTCGGTCCCAGTCAGACGCGCCCCCCTCCTCTGCCAGTGTCCCCCCTAGGGGGGGCACTGCTCTTTCATAGCAGTTTTGTAATATAAACTCTTCTAAGCGGACGCTCCGCTAGGGAGCTCCGCTGTGCGCCCTCCTCGGCCTCGAGGGGGATCGCTCCCGATGTGTGTTTAGGGGTCCTTAGGACCAAAACCAGTCCCAAGGTGGTGTTTAGTGGGTAGGCGCACTTCTTGTGAGTCCCACATTGGCAGCACGGCCGGGTCCGTGCTGTTATGCATGAGCATTCACCACCTCCCTCCCCCGTGTCCTCCGGAGGGTGCCCTTTATAGGGTTAAAAAAAAAGAAAAAAAACGGCGCGCACGCATTCTGGACCAGGAAATTCAATAGTACGTACACCTATTCCGCTCGTAGGAAAATTCGCCATTTTGTGTGAATTTATTAGAACTGGGGAGTTTCGCTTGCATTTAAATTCGGTAATAGGAAAGTGGCTTTGGATTTGTGACCTAGCATCATCTGTGGGAATTGCGTTCTAGTGTATCAGCCCTGGTGTGAAGTCTCAGGTTTAGAGGTACTTTCGGAGCTAGGGAATTAGATTTGAAAGTAAAAAGTGTAAATGTTAGGAACGGTTTTGGTGAGTATTCCGTACAATTAGCTAGAAGGTTTCCGCGTAAAATATGGTTTTCAGCATTAGTGATTAGTGTAGCTTCCGCGAAATAAATTGTGAACTAACCCTTTTTCTCCACAGTACAGCGTTTTTGGGGAAATAAATGTGTGCAAAACAAAACTCTCGGTGGCAAGGGCATGTTAGGGATAGGCCGTGTGGCTAGCCTTTGTCGAATACCTACTCGACTCGATGTAGGCACACGAGGTTATCAATGACATGTCTGCGCCATAGCTTTCAGAGGTTTGCATCATATTTAATTCCGCATACAAACGTGTGAATTTAGAGCGAATTCACTTGGTAGCCTTATACAGTTGATTTGACAGACTAAATGAGGAATTCCAAAATCTAGCTCTGCTTACTATGCTACGGCTGAATCTGAGTCTGCTTTGGTTGAAAGGTTTAAAGAATCCCTTCACCGGAGGTGTGCCCAATTTAATTTATTTGTAAAACAATTTTCCTATATAATTAGATGTAATAATTAATTATTTAATTGAGATAATTTCATATTAATTATCTTGCTTGAAAATTGGGTTAAAATGCTTCTTGTGAATGTGGTGTTAGATCTCCTTCCACTAGCATTTGTGGTATAGCAATTTTCCCCCTGCTATTTCCCTGCGTGACAGACGATTCCAGCCCTCTGGCACTTTGCACCCATAACGTATCTATGTATTATATTCCGTATATTCTTACCCTGTAAGTGGTACCGATCCCATAAACCACTTACGCATACACACCCTAGGCTACACACTCTGGCCGGCCAGAAAGTCTGAAAGCTAACTGCGTCATGTCAAGTCAGTCCTTAGCACGAGTTAGTGCATTAAAAAGAATTCAATGACTTGAAACAGTTAGGTTTTCCGGAGTTAGGGAGGATAGCGATAGGTAACAGCTGTGACTAGGGAAACACCATAGGCACTCACACATACACACGATTAAATATAAATGGGGTTTGCTTTGCTGAAACAATTTTTTTGGTGGTTAAATTTATTAGCTTACTGGGTTGGGAATGTTAGGTAGGCTCCCCTTTCTCTTTCAGGGTATCCAGAGTTGTATGATGAGAGTATTTCCCCAGCTCCCCACATATGCGGTCATTATTCGTCTGTTAGGATCATTTTAAATTGACAAATAAGTGAATTGGTGTCTCCTCAATGTTTCCTATTGAAGCTATTAAATCAGGTAGATAAAAGCGTTACGTTTAATGTCTCGATTCAATTAGGGTAAGGTAGGTAAATCTGTCTAAACCCGTTAGAAAAATATAGCATTTTAATTCTGATTTGGTACCTACTAAACGTATTGTTTACAACTTCTGTCAATATTTAATATCAATGATTGTTAGATAACACTAGGTGTGAGGTTCTGTGCATATTAACCTACCAGTGACATTTCCATCGAACTAAGGAATAGGTTTAGAGCGATGCGGTACCTATATAATAGCTGTCTAACTCGTGACCTTCGGGTCATTCAACTCTTGCGTTTATGTAGGTAGGTGCGTACTTTTCTCTCGACCGAAGTTATGTAGGTATGTTACGTTTGTAATAGATCATATAGGTACTTACTACTGAATGGGAACACATAGGCGGAATATACGCAATATAGGGTGTCCAGTATATAGGGTGGTAAATTACGGTTTATATTATGTTACGTTTGTTAGTAGATTATAATTATACTATATAGGAACGCATAGTCCGAATATAGTCGCGATATAGGGTGTCCAATATATATAGGGTTATCAAATTACGGATTATGATAGGCAATGAAAGGACGTTATGGGACGTTAGTGAGTAGTTAGAAGCCACTATAGGCTTTTTAATAGTAAGGCTTATTTTTGTAGTAGGTATATTGGCTTAATTCTTGGCATTATTTCATAGTTGCGTGGGTTCGGCTGAGATGTTTCAGTTTGGTCAGCTTCGATGAAGTTGTTCCAAAGTACTTTGTGCATTGGTCTACCTACCTCACTCACACTCTTCTGCCAATGCATTGTACTACTGAACATCCCTTTGCCGTTTCTTACGTTGTGTGTAATGACCTGGGTCTTAAGACTTTTATACCTAATTATGCTTATTGTGCGTTTATTATATTTATTTCCTTCTGATGATTTGTGCTTTAGTAACATTTCATAGTTGCGTTGGTTTGGCCAGATTGTTTCAGTGTTGGTAGGCTTCGATGAAGTCTTTCCCAACGTACTTTGTGCATTTGGTTACCTACCTCTCTCTCAATATCTTCTGCCAATGCATTGTACTGCTGGACGTCTCTTTGCCAATTCCTGCGTTAATTGTGTGTGATACTTAAGGCATATACGTAGTTAGGTTATTATATTTACTTTGGGAATATGTACAGATTTTATCGTTAGTATTTTCTTTAGTTGATTGATTTTTCCTATAGGGGCATTTCATGGTTGCGTGAGTTTGGCCAGATTGTTTCAGTGTTGGTAAGCTTCGGTGAAGTCTTTTCCAACGTACTTTGTGCATTTGGTTACCTACCTACCTCTCTCACTGTCGTCGACTGCCAATGCATTGTACTGCTGAACGTCGCTTTGCCAATTCTCGCGTAATTATGTATGTCTACTTGAGGAATAGACTCGGGATAATGAATCACTGTACCTATTCTTATTTCTAGTCTGTCATAGTTCATTATTTATAAGTATATATTAACAGTATAACGTAGTGGTGGCCATACCCTATCCAGGGTAGATATAATTAGCTCTATCGACTAGTAGATAACCGAGTATTGTACTCATTTCATATTAATCCATTCTTATCTACCTAGTTGGCTAATAATGTCTGTCTAACCGGCCTTTTTGGTAGGGGACGTTATACTATAACACTTACGTGTTTGCAGTATGACATTTGGTTTATTTGGTAGTTTTATAGTTATTTATTTAGAAGTATTTTATTTAAGAGTTACATATTGCACCCGAGGTTTATTTCTTTTATCTTAATGTCAGCTTAACCTGTTATCTATTTAATTTATTCTAAATCATATCTTGCTTTCGCTTACTTAATTTGCTTGATTGCTGTTTTCATTTAAATTTATTTGCTTTAAGCTAACCTTTGGTTTCTGTTCTTTCATTCAAATTCTGCTTTTGTATTAAGACGGATCTCTTACACACTCTCGTTACTCAATCTCATATCCTAAAAGAGCTTAGGTTACTAATACGTTCACAACGAAGGGTTCTCATTAGACTAGACGATCACAGATGGCCATTAGTGTTTTGCATCATAGCTTCTTTTAGTAGGTTAATTATTATTGCACGCTTCTTTCCTTTAAATCGGTTAAAGTCTTTTTTACGCGGGGTGGGGAGTTACACTGTGAGAAGAACAGAGCAAGCAGATGCAGTCCCTGCAAGAACAACAGAGCAAGCAGATGCAGTGCCTGCAAGAAGAACAAAGAGGCCTACGAGAAGAACAAAGAGGCCTGCGAGAAGAACAGAAGGCAGATCAACAGAGGATCCTTTCTGCCGTTACAAAGTTCAGCGATACGGTCGCTAAGCTACATGAACATGTAGAGGTAGTGACCGAATGGGTTGCCAAATTAGAGGAGGACCTACAAAGTCTGAAAAACGGCCTCACTGGTCTAGAGCAGGAAGTTCGGCGTATAAAAGCTGCTGGAGTTACGTCGAGCGGAGTTGTCAGCCAGGGGCCTAAAGTGAAGGTGCCTCCGTACGATGGTAATACATCTTGGGTCGCCTACCGACAGCAGTTCCAGACTGTCGCTGCTTCAAACGGGTGGACGGACGAACAGAGCCTGACAGCCCTCACCGTCGCGCTCAGAGGTTCGGCTTTATCTGTCCTGGAGGCACTGCCCACCTCAGGCAGCGAGTTCAAAGTTCTGCTGGAGGCACTTGAGGCTAGATACGGGGAACGACACCTGAAACACGTTTTTCATGCCCAGCTACGCGACCGGACTCAACGCCTGGGTGAAGGACTTCAACAATGGGCGTTGGAAATTGAGAAGCTGGTTCGAAAGGCCTTCTGCTGATAGTAAGATGGTGGACACGAACATTTTAAAAGCCTTAATCGACGGGATATTGATGTACATGTACATTAAATATAACACGCCTAATTTTAATTTCATAGGCTAGGGCATAGAGTGTATCTAAAGTTGGTCTAACTAGTCATTTAAGTATAAAATACACATTATAAATTTTAAAAAAAATCGCAAAAGGTAACGCTATAAAAAGTATGCTGAAAAATCACAAATAAGTAGCACTACTTACATCTGCAAGGATATTACGGCCAAACTTGCGATTCTAGAGTTATAGCCACTTTTCATGTCAGCTCCATACAAACTTTTCTTCGAAAAATTCTTACACGTCCGTTTGCTCTCTAAATTTTCTCTCATCACATTGTTTAGTGTAGTAATGAGTAATAAAACCTGTTTCGAGAGAAAAAAGTGACACTTGAAAACTCAAGTTCCTATGTCTTTGAAACGTGATTCTCAGCCCACCGTGCGGCGCGCGGTCAGTTCCGTTTGGAAGAGCGAAGAGTGAACTTCGAGCGAATATACCTGCGATACGAGCGATAACCTACGACCTCAGCGATACTATTGGACTACGATTGGACCTGCGACTGGAATCTACGTGTGGACTTCGTGTCGTGAAGACCTGCAGACCAGACCCTGCGTGAATAAATCCTAAGAAGTTGTCATTGGCGTTTTACATCCAAATCCAGAACCCTAGCCCGTAACAATAGCATATGCATATAAACAAATATTTTTGAAATTGGAATATGAACAAGGATCAACCTGCCCGAAGATCTTCAAGAAGGCCGAAGGACCAAGAAGAAGATATGATACACCCTGATACGACGCAACCCCTGCCCTTAGTAGGGACGAGCCCTTCTTAGGTTCGCAAGCAATCCGATCGAGGCCTTGCTGGGGGCAGGGGGGGCTGTATAGCAAAAATTTGAACTAACCTTAGCTTCTAAAACACCTTTCAATATCTGATGATCCACAAATTCAGTCTCATCTTCAATAGTCAACTTCTTTGGGCCTTTCTTCATCCATTCCTCCAAAACGTCTCTCGACAAAGGCTCTTTTGATGCAGTTGGGATCCAGTTCTGAAAGAACACAATTTTATTTTTTATTAAAATCAAATTGGAATACGAAAGGAATACCAAAATGTAATTTCTTCTATATTAATTAACATAACATTTACACACTGGCACATACATTGCTCCTGGCCCCACACTAGGATACCCTGTGTCGTGGGTACCAGAAACAACGACATCACAAACATGTAAACATCCAAGACCTGGGGTTTTTTTCTCCCCAGCCGGGGATCGAACCCGGGACCTCTCGCATGGTAGGCAGATGCGCGACCGCTGCTCCACAGAGGTCGTCAATGTGTTGTTATGTTGTGTATATATAATAATTTAAAAGAAATAAAAATCTCCATACCACTTCTTCCTCAATCTCTGGTTTAGCATCGTCAGGGCTCCATTTGAAATCTCTAGGTATTTCCCCTACAACGGAAGGCTTCAGGCCCAACCCTCGCCTACCTTTCTGCGTAGACGCCTCTACAGGCTCGACTCGACCATGCTCAAATTTACCCAAACCTTTTCCTGGCTTGAAACCCATGTTGCTCATCAACCGTTGGGCTATGTTCGAATACTCTCCTTTAATAACTTCAGTAGATTCTGAAGATTCACTGTGCCTTGACTCATTTTTACTGTATAACTGATTTTCCATGGAATCAAACTGAGGTCTTTTGAGTTCATCACCACTGTCGTCATTTGAGGAAGAACTCTTATCACTCAAGCTGCTTTGACTCAATCTTAATGTTTCTTGCACGCCCCTCTCTTTGTAATTTAGTCTACTCTGATTTTTAACTTTGCTGTTGAAAACGTTTTCTGAATTGTCTGCATGTTCTTCATCAGATTCCAGTTGAACTAAAACAAACAATATCTCACTTACACTGCACTACAGGGTTACCTAATACAAGTTTCTGGAACATGGCAATTCAAATCGTCCTCTGTACACTGAAAACACAGAAATAATTTAAACAAATATGACCTTTAAATTCGAAATTTGTATATATGTATGTTGGTATCGGAAAAGGATATTTTAATAATAATAGTTGGTGCCCAAAATGTATGTTTTGGTCTGGAACTTGGCACCGACTCCAAGATATACTGTATAACACCTAGATATACAGGGTGTCCCGAAACTCAACGATAATCTGGCACCGGGCGAGAGGCCATGGTACACCACTTATGGAAAAAATAAGAAAAAAATCCATGTCACTAAGGCAAGCGATAATAGACATTTATCGAAAAAGTTGAAAATTTGACACTCTTGGTCACATTTTTAACTGTGCTCACAGTTTTCACAATTTTTTTAATAAAGTGATCTCAAATGACTGTGCTATTATTCGCAACCACAAGTCAAAGTAATAAACATTCTTAAATAAGTAACACCTTTATAATAAGGGCACCTTTGGATCGGAAATGTCTCGGGGCGGTTTATTTGATTGACATTATTATTATTTTTTTTTATATAAATTTTGTATTATTTTTCTCTGACTTTGTGGACGAAATTTTCGTAAATTTTGTGTGCTATAAATAGGTACAATGGAAATATACATAATGAATAGACTTAGTGTGCTAAGAATAACATAAAATTTTAATAACTTTGAACTTAATGGGCTAACGGTTCTTCGCCAGATGTGACTAAAACCACCAACGAAAATCGACTCTGACACAATGCTATATTTGAACATGTCCTTTGTCTTAATAAGTAAAACAAATTAAGTTTTGACGAGTAATGGCTTACAAAATTATTGTCAGTTAACTTTGACACTCCATGTTGAAAAAAAAGCAACACACTACCCTTGGCAAGTTATGTATTTCAAAACACGGCCCATTTAGTCTAGATTTCAAAATGGTACAACACTTGCTACTTTTCTTGCCTTGCTTAAAAGTCTCCAACCGTTTAGACGTCAAAAAGTAACAAACATACACACTCACAAACTTTCGCCTTTATAATATTATGTGATCTTATGTGATATTCGTTTAAATTATTTCTGCGTTTCTAGTGTCTTGGTGTACAGAATTAGGTTTTTTTTTCAATTTTAAGTAATTTATTTTACGATTTTTAGTGAATAGATAACGTGGTTTTGATGACGACGGATGACGACTATAGTCATTTGACTCTTAATTTTCCTAGAGTAACAAGTGATAAATAATGAAACTATTTCAACTTTAATTCCAGATTTCTGGTGGAACTGTGCCATAGATCTAAGTGTTCTTGAGCTGCTCATCAACAGACTTTTAAATCTTCGGCTGTAGAAAGTAAATAAATAATAATAAATATTCATGCACATATTACACAGATCTCGTTAACACCATACTAAGTACAACAAAATGACTTGTGTTATAGGTGCTAACTCGACGATAGATTTAATACAATAAATACATAGATAACATCCAAGACCCGAGATAGACCAGAAAAGTTAGTTACCTAGTTGGACCCGGCCGGGGATCGAACCCGAGACCTTCGGTTTTACAGTCAGCGTGCCTGTAAAACCGAAGCTGCGCCACCGAGGCCGTCAAGTGACAGTGAAATTAAATACCTAAGTAAAAATAGCTTATTTCTATAGAATAGAAGCTTAGAACCTCTTAATAACGACATTCGAGCTGATGATCTTCGAATCAATCTCCACCAGAGAATGATTTACTGAATGATAGTATTTGATGCACAGTGTTTGTTACATTCAAAACTTAACGCAATTTTTTTGGCTTAAAATTTGAAGTTCCCTATTTCTATTTCCGAAGGTCTTCATCAGAACATCACCAAATTAATCTGGGACAAATATTACACTATATTTTATTAAACATATGCATATTACTAATGGATGGGCCTCATTAGGCCTTATTTGCTGTCCATTGAAGAGTCCTGTTCTCCATCACTGAAAGTCTTCATCAGATCTACAAATTTAAATGAGACAGTTTTTTTTTTGTTCGACTAGATATAGTCGAAATAATATACGCGGGTGAATTGGAAGTGGGTCAAAAAGTTACCTGAATTTGAATAAATTCATATACAAAGTTAAATCTTTATAACAGAACTCAAAGGACTAAGCAATTTTTTCTGCTATACAAAAAAAGCAGCATTAGGTGCAGATTTCCACCAAGTATATACTCACCAAGACAGTCATAGGTGAAGTGAAGAAAGAGAAAAGTCAAATACTAATCATAATACTTTTTAAGATGGTCTATGGACTGCATCTTGATTATGATCTTTTTAATGTTACATCTGTGCACAAAAACCAGATATTTATTGGAGTTACAATATTACTGTCACATCTCAGACAGTCAGTGAAATGTGGGTAGGTGGGTAAAGTGAAATTATCCTCTTTGTATGACAAATATTATGCCTGATATTTATATTGCAGAGCTTAGTAAACATTCCATTTTTACACACAGATCTACAGTTATTTCTATAGTCTTTCGAAAATAAAAAGTTTATGAAAATATAATATTTACTAAGATCTAAATATGAATGTATTTTTTTATCATGGGGAATGACTGTTTCGCAATAGAGTGTCAATCAATTTATGGCATTCAAGGTAAACCAACCAAATTGAACAAACTATATAACATCAAAAGATGTTAGCGACACTGTAATACAAATGTAGCTTGATTTCTTTTGTACAATAACGGATATACTTATCTTATTGATTCTAAGACACAGGAAACATCTCCATATTTGCAACCATTTTCATTTAAAAATTAAGCCAAGCAGTACTGGAAACTGTGATTTCTGATTATACAGTAGGTACTTGTAAATAAATGATTACCAGAGTTCGATGTTGTAGAAGATGCACCATAAGTCTCAGTCTTTGGCCTTTTGGCTGCCGTGCCTTGGGACTCGTCACTGCTGAAGTCATCTTCCCCTGCATTCAATTAATTAGTTGATTATAAGGACTGATGTAGACTTGTAATTATGATACTAGCTGGTTATATATTAAATGGGTCTAATCGCGATTATTAATTAGGTAAAACATAATTACCTTATTTCCCAAAGTTTTGGCAGTGTTACAGTTGCTATGGTCTTGCATATTAAGAAATACTATGATACTAGCTGATCGGGCAAACACCGATTTACCCTATTAATTAACCTACAAAAAACAGTTCATAAAAATCTGTGAAGCCTTTTCAGAGGAGTTAATAACAATCTCTGTGACACAAGATGCTGAGAGTTGGGAGTTTTTTTAAAGGAGTCACAATATTAATTAATCATGTATTAAGATGAAACCCACCAGTCCAGTGGTGGTATTATGTATATTTTTTGTAAGTAGCCTATATACATCCCACTGCAGGGCCTACTCTCAGAAACATACAAACAACCATACAAATACTACTACAGTAGTAGATGACACATGTAAGGACTGCCACGGCAACCCCACCACCAGCACACTGGTCTGTATTATTGTTTACAATGAAAATGTAACAATTTGTAAATTAGGAGGGTGATACAGATAAAAAACAAGAATCCCATTTTGAGTGTAAAATTGGAACGAAACTATGATGTGACATAGAACGTAGTTACGGTTTTACAACAGCGTGGTACCTCATGCTGCAGAGCGAGTGAATTGAGTGAGCAGTGCCTCTTATTAGTTACTATTAAATAATAAGTCAAAATTATGTTTGTTACTGATAGGAAAATTTATTGAATAAAACAAAATACCTACTGTTTACTATTACTGTTTTTAAGAAAATATCAACCTTAATACTATAAGGGGAAAGTGGGGTTATCCCCGCCGCTCCATCAGCTCTTTGCCCCCTACAACCTGAGAGTCCCTAAAATGCCAACCAAAGGGCCGTTGGTTCGTAAAGTAGGTACATGTAGGGCAACTTTTTTTAAATAAATATACAAAAGTAAGTGTATGTACCTGACAAACTCATAGTTCCAGAAGAAGCGCTCCTCAGTCAAGATAGGTAAGCGCCCGATCCCGATTCAAGTGAACAGAGTCGCCCACAAAGTCGCCGCCGAAATTACGAGACTATACCTAGCAATGTTATTATCGTCAAAATCTGGGTTGCCGTATCTAAAACATCAAATTGCCGTAGGTATATATGAAACAAAATCGCAGATCTGCCGTACTCGTATTATCGGTTGGTTGGTGGGGTGGGTAAAGTTATCTTATTGTTTTTGTGTTTCTA
This sequence comes from Yponomeuta sedellus, assembly GCA_934045075.1. NCBI lineage: Eukaryota > Metazoa > Arthropoda > Insecta > Lepidoptera > Yponomeutidae > Yponomeuta > Yponomeuta sedellus. The sequence goes on along the minus strand of OW203733.1, from coordinate 16,397,651 downwards.
AGTACATTTTCAACTTTCTATATTGCCTTTTTTATACATAATTTTTGTATGATTTTTCTATTTTTCTTTATCATAATTATATGTTTTTTCTTCGCTTTTCATTTTGATAAGCATATCTCCTGCTGACACCAGAAAATTTGTGCAACCGCCTTGATTTCGAATAGCTTGTTTAGCTAAGACTCTAAGAGTGGGATGTATAAAACGGATAGCATGAGACATCTATAGTTCAATTTATGTCAGCAGGAAAATTTTCTTTGGGAAATCCCGAGAATCGGACACATTTATTACGTTTTGTTTGTAGTAGTTTTTGTTTTAAGCTTAAGAGCACGTTGGACTTGAATTGCCGTATTATATGATACGGCAGTCGAAGTCCTGCCGTATACCGTATATTTGAAAAAACATCCATGAATTACCGTATATTACGGCAATTGCCGTATCAATAATAACACTGATACTTACCAAGATATTGGGTAGCGGGGAAATTTTCCATGAGTCTGAAAAATACCAATAAACTTATAGTGTTCGATGATTACTTGTAGTAAATGGAAATCCCCAAAACTAATCGCGCTGAATAACAATCATACTCTGTGATGACAGTTGTGTGTGTGTGAAGTGACAAGTGAGTGAACATAGTGGTTATATCGTAGAGGGATTCTACTCTATCTACGGGCAATGCTATACTCTTTGTGAGTGAAGTGCACTCGTAGACAGAGAAAAGATAGACGAGACATAACCTCAGAATAAGGAATAAGGGCAGTCGCATTTCTGTTATTCTATGGCAACGCCTGTAAGCGCCATCTATGAATTGCTTTATGAACTTGTGCTGGAAACTTTCTGCTCATTGTAAAGTTGTAAAGTAAACCCGCGTCCGGAATGATCTAATTTGTGGGAATGATACAATATGACGAAGTGTTGTTAGCGATGTGAGTCTCTATGAGCTTACTGGGCATCAAGGCCTATGCTACAGTCTAAGAAGGACGTTAATTATCTGAGAATGGAGATCAGCAGCAATCACCTCCTTGGTAGGTACTTAGTAACAAAGGAAGGCAGATCATAACGCAGTTTTTTTTCTTTTTAGGTGTTTCGAAACCTAACATGGAGGTATGTGACGCTATCGATGCTTTACCAAAGAGGTAATAGCTCCATAAACTAGTACCTATAGCTGCACAAGCTCGTAAATCTTGATTTAAAACAATTTAGACTGGATTCTCAATACAAAATAACTATAAACATTCAGGCATTGTGAAAGCAGCTGAGAAACATTGGACGAGACTAGCAAAGGACTGGATGGGTTGGCGTGTGACCGTCAGGTCCGCTGGACAAAATGAGATATAGAAATCAAACCATGCGTATTATTTACTACCCATTTGCTACTATAAATACTACCTATCATAAAGTATTTGCTACTTTTACGGTACCTATCGAATTTATCAAAAGAATAAAGTGGCCAGCCATTCTGACGTCTGGTTGGCTGGCTACTTGGATTTTCATGTCATGTTAGTTAAGTGTTAACGATGTCATTGATATCAGTATTTACTACCTTTTTGCTACCTAAAGAAAACATTATTTTTACAATGATAAAAAGCTCCCATAAATCTTATTTAGATAACAACATTAAAACGCCTGTACTAATTCTCACACCACCTATGTGCTCCATGAAGGTAATGGCTAATATATTTTCGCAGGCGCTTAGTAGATTTTAGACCAAGTATTGTAACTAATTATACTTCATGCTTATTTATATTTCTAAATTCTTAAGATATGTAATAAAAGTTCATAAATATATCAATAAATTATTTATAATAAGATCTGAAATTGGCATACCATTAATTGTATTCATGAACATTGTCGGTAGTTTAAAAAATATTATTTACAAATGACCTACATAATATTTGCAACGGTGACAGATTCTTGAGTAAAGTTTCCTTGTATGTAACGATAATCAATAATTGAAAAACGTTTGACGAGAACGACCCTCTAAAGTATGACAGGAACTTTCCGAAACTCCTTGTATAATAAAGTAAACAAGATTAGTTAAAGCTACACCACCGGAAAGCTGAAACACGCCAATAACATGACATAATTAGACCGACTATATTATTTATTATTACAATTAAGTTTATTGTCATTTTTGAGTCTTCTAAAGATTTTCATAAAACTCTACTTATTATGGTATCACAAATTCAACTAAAACCCTAGACAGTTCATTTAAAATCTACTTCTACTAAGCGCCTGCAGAAATATTTTAGCCATGAATAACACGGGTGGTATGAGCATTTGCACAGGCGTTTTGTTTTTTCCTAAATAAGGTTTATGCGAGCTTTATAACATCGTAATAATAATGTTTTCTCTAGGTAGCAAAAAGGTAGTAAATACTGATATCAATGACATCGTTAACACTTAACTAACATGACGAGAAAATTCAAGTAGCCAGCCAACCAGACGTCAGAATGGCTGGCCACTTTATTCTTTTGATAAATTCGATACCGTAAAGGTAGCAAATACTTTATGATAGGTAGTAAATAGTAGCAAATGGGTAGTAAATAATACGCATGGTTTGATTTCTATATCTCATTTTGCCCAGCGAACCTGACGGTCACGTTGGCGTGATAGAGAAGAGGTCTGTACCCAACAGTAGGCTCTGCTGTTTATAGGTTGATTACATAGGTAGGTAATGTGGCCTCAATAACACGCGTGCCAATAGTGGATTGTTAAGGGACTAAGTAATCACCACAATGAAATTATGTATAGTCAGTTAAATTTTGGATTTACAGGTGCAACCATCCAGGTGTTCTTGAGCTGGTGGTCATCAGACTTCCAAATTTTCGGCTTTGAAAATGACAGCGAAATTAAATATTTTTATCTAAATAGAAGCTTGGAACCTTTTATGACATTCAAGGTTATGATCTAATGAAAACAATCTCCACCAGACACCAAAGAATGAGCTACTGAATAAAGGTATTTGTTGAACTATGTGTCTTGAGACATAAAAACTTAATGGGCCCAATGTGACGCAATACCTATTCGATAAAACAAGAAATTAGTTAAGCTTTAATGCAGTTATGTGAGAACTAAGTCAAAAAAGTAATGAATTAATAATTGAAAAATGAATAATTGAATCAGATCACCTTGGGTTGATGTGTGGTTGAAGTCAGTTAAAAACTAAATCAATAATGTTCAGGAAAATTTTGATTCTACATCCAGAATCTCCATTATTTTATTACGTCAAACAATCAAACAATTATGGTTTACAACACAAAATCCTTCTTCTTTGCTTGTTGAGGTGTATATAAACACCAGTACATTATCTTAAATTATTTCTATGTTTTAATGTGTCCTTTGCACTGCACTCTATCCACTTTTTCACTTGATTTCTTTGACATATGCATCAAGCTCTGCATCTAGTTGTTCTGCTGTTGGCACAGGTCGTTTCCCTCGTGGAGCTCCTCCCGATGCACCTCCACGTCCACCACGTCTTTGTGAACCACTGCGAGGGCCACCACCACCTCCTTGGTTTCTGTTTGCACCATTTGCTACGAAAATAAACAATATTAGGCACTGATATCCATCAACTATCTATGATAGCCTGTAGAACTTGGTATTAATGACTCACAATACTCATAAGAGAAGAATATTCTTTATTGTACACTGGAAAACAACAAATACAAAACAATTGCAAATATACATAGTACAATTTGCGGCCTTATTGCTAAAAGCCATTTCTTCCTACCAGACAACCTTACGATGGAAAGTTGCTGAAGGAAATTAGAAAGACTGGTAGCCAGTGCAAATTTGAATATTGATACATACTTATACATGGTTATTCATATCTTAAACAGGTCTCATATATGAACTTAATCACATTGGTTTCCAATTTTCAAGGTGAAACACAAAAGGTTTAATGACTATCAATAATCTCACCTCTATTAGAATTTCTCCTGATTGCGCCACCTCCACCACCAAGTCGCGGTCTATCATCAGTCCGCAAACTACCAATTTCTGAAGTTGCCAGTTGAATGTTCATTGCACGCCCATCTAATGGTACCCCATTGTACTGTTTCATAGCTTTTAAAGCATCTGCTCTCCTTTCAAATACCACATCAGCAGTCCCTGTGAACATGGTTATAATATATTATCTTTTTCACTCCCCAATGGAATTGGTATTGGAGAAAATATTTTTAATGCGTACCTAAAGATCTGCCAGAACGGTCATAATGCACAGCAGCACTCTTCAATATGCCAAACTCAGAGAAAAGTTCTTGAATATCTGAATCAGAGACTCCAAAGTCTAAATTGGAGACTAATAGCTTAGTTGCTCCAGTGGTGATGGGACCACTTCTTTGCATCTTTCTCTCTCCAATATCATTATACATGTCGTGTTTCCAAGTGCTGTTAACATCACCCTGAAATAGTTGTCCTTCATAGAGCATGCCAACCGACCACCTGCTGCCTGAGTAGTGCTGGACTCATCATGCTTGGCAAACACTGGTTGAGCATGTCACTATATTTATTTCAATAAAAATAGAATTACAGGTTCTCGATACATTACTTAATACATGTTCCATTGATACAAGTAAGCAATAAAATAGATATACATGTTTTTAGGATCACATTTCTCGCACAGAATTGTTGCACAATATTTTCACTGGTTTTATGGTTCGTTTCACTTTTGATCAGTTTACGACATCACAAGAAGTGTTCTTTCATCCATCAGGAACCAACTGACAGGAGCTAGGTTGCTGACGTCTACGATGGAACCGCAACCATGAGATGAGCGAGTGTAGAAATAGTAGATATAAGGCCTGCTCCTCTCCCATCAGCGAAGTAGAACAACGAAGACTGGGACGACCAGTCTAGCACAGATTGTATGACAATATTCATGTGCAACTTTGACTTCAATACTCCCAGAATAGGACAACACCGAATGTCCATTGGATGGACAGGCTTAGGACAGACATTTTGAATGGTTCTATAACCACTAACCACAACCGCTATGGTATTATTACTGTCAGCAGGGTAGGCAAATGACTGCCATGCAAATAACTGTCTAGTCCCAAATCATAGAATTTGTGACTGCAACTATTCCCAACTTCGTCTCTGGTTTGATGCGTCATATAATCCAGATTTATCCGCCATTTGCAATCATATAATCACGTAATTATTTGAATTACCCTTGTGTAATTAGTAGGCTTCGATACACCGCCACGATTTCTGCCTCTCATAATACCGCCAGGGCGACCACCGCCGCTGCGGAATCCACCACCGCCACCTCCACGGGTAGGTCGTGTACCGTCGAACTTGCGTCCAATTCCTCCACCCCTGCCGCCGCCGCCTCCTTTCTTGCCAGCTTTAATTATATCGTCCAGAGCCATGTCAATTCGATCAACCATCTTCTTTGATTCACTACAGCAACAAAAACTATGCGTTAAGTAGAATGTTAAGTCTAAAGACGCACGCGACAAGCACAAAACGAACACGAAGCAAAAATGGAGTTTCACAAAATGGCGGCGATGCGATGAGCATTTTTTTTTTTTTTTTAATTGGTTTAACGGCTCTGGGTACAAGCCCTTTTAAGCCTTGCTTCGCTTCAATTCTTCACTATATTTTTTTAACAGTTTTTGTGATAAATTTATAAAGAGTTTTAAAGTACAGTTTATTAGATAGTAATTCTTGTAAATTATTAGGCACTTCTTTGTCTTTGTTCGAGTCACTCGATTCATTAATTATTTCACTTAGTTCACTACACATCACTAATCTTTCAATACCGAAAGCACAGCATGTCATAAATAAATGTTCTAGGTTACAATTTTCAGCTCCGCAGTATGAACAATCGGAACTTTCCACCAGTTTAAGCCTTTTTAGGTGAGTATTAGTGTGACAATGGCCAAATCGCAGTCTATTAATAGTTGTTATAAAATTGCGACTGTCTGCTTCTCTATAATCATGGTACCAGGGTTTGGCGGGCGGGGCTTTTTGTATCCCTGCGTACCATCTGCCTTTTTCTTGGCTTGCATATTCCCAGTAATCAAACCACAATGCTTTCAGGTTTCCAGCCATGTGAGCATAAAAGTCCGTGAATGGTATTTTCAAGATGGAAGAGTGATCTTCATCAAAGCTGGATCTTGCAGCTGTGTCTGCTTCTTCGTTAGGTACCAGTTATGCCACAGTGAGAAGGTACCCAATTAAAACTTACAAATTTGTCTCTTAAAGTTAATTCATACAATACTTGCCTAATATTATACACAATGTAATTTAAATTGAATTTGAAACTAGAATTTTCTAATGCTGCCAGAACGCTTTGTGAATCAGTGAAAATAACAATATTTTTACAATTTACAAATTCATTAATGTACAATAGTGCTGAGAATACTGCATAGCATTCAGCAGTAAAGATGCTACAGTGGTTATCAATCTTAAAACAATAGCTTATCTTTCTCTGTGGATCATAATAGGCAGATGACACGTTATTCTGGCTCTTAGAACCATCTGTGTACAACCTGTATTGATGTTCATCAACTGATGCTAATAATTCCTTTTGGTTAGTAATTGGAAGTTGAAGATTATTTACATTGTAATTAACAAGTGCATCAAAATCCATGTTGTACAGTGGCCAAGGGCTGCTTTTATACATGTTTACAGAAATATCATTTACATGACTTAAAATTCTTAATAAGCGTGGAACACATCCAGATATTACATTAGAAATATTTACATACGGTCCTGACATGTTAAAGGGCAATGGGTCAATAGGTAGGATTCTACTGATAATGTGTTTGTTGTCTGAAGCTACTATTTTAAGGCAAAATCTTTCAGCAATTTGTAACCTTCTCAAGGCTAGAGGAGGAATGCAAGCTTCACACTGCATTGCATTTATAGGTGTGGAGCACATGGCTCCAGTTATAATTCTAAGAGCTTTATTTTGTAAAACATCCAATTTTCGTAATAAAGTAGGACTACAGTTCATGTAGGCTACAGAACTATAGTCAAAATGACTACGTACAATACTTTTGTACAACATTGATAAAATTTTAGGGTCTGAACCCCAGTGAACACCCGCAAGTGACCTAAGGATATTCAAAGCTCTTGAAGCATTCTGAATCAAGTAATTTATGTGATTTCCAAAACTCAATTTTTGGTCCAAGTAAACACCTAAAAACTTCTTTTCAGAAACCCATGGTAGAGCCATGCTATTGTACTTTACAGAAGTATTGCAACCCAATACTTTTTTTGAGAAAATCATGGCAACACTTTTTTCTGAACTTATTTAACTTTAACTTAATACAATAAAACTTTTTAACTTGTAAAAGACCTGTAGTCAAATTATTTACAGCTATATCCACATCTCTATTTACACTATATACAACTAAGTCATCAGCATATTGAAGATATTTAACATTTTCATCTTTGAGGAACTTATTTAAATGACAAGTGTACAAATTATAAAGCAAAGGCGAAATGGTTGCACCTTGCATGGTTCCTTTATACACATTTCTAGGTCCGTGGATGTTATTATTATATTTAACAAATAACTGTCTCTCATATAGGAAATTGAATATCCATTTACAGACTTGTCCGGGAATTCCTATGTCCTTCAAGATGCCCACCAGGACACTTGGATCAACATTGTCAAAAGCACCCTGTACATCCAAAAATGCGCACACAGTAGACGAATGACTAAAAAAAGAACTGTTTATGTCAGCTAGTAATGAAGTAAAATTTTCTGCAGCACTTCTCCCCTTACGGAAACCAAACTGTTCTGCAGGTAAAATATTTTTTGATTCCACATACCAATCTAGTCTAACCTTTAACATGTATTCAAAAATCTTACCTACACAAGATGATAACGATATAGGTCTGTATGAGTTATGGCAATTTTCTGGCTTATCAGGTTTTAATATAGGTATAACACATTGCGTCTTCCACGAAGAAGGAATGGATTGAGTTTTCCAAAGAGTGTTGTACAGTTCAAGCAAAATTTTCTGTGCATCACTATGCATGTGTCGAATAAGCTTATAGGGAATATTATCTAAACCAGGCGTGGTATCTTTTCTGGATCGAAGTGCACTTTGAAACTCTATCCACGTAAAGCTTTCAGAAAGAAAAGAATTTTCAGGGTCTAATTCTTCAAACAACAAATTTAATTTATTTGTATCAATATTCTTTTCAGGTGGTGAAATTGGAGCATACTTATCCAGAAAGGCTGGGATCCATTCATCATTTTTTGAGGCTCTAAAAGAAGCTATACGCTTAAATCGGCGAATATGATTCCAAATAATTGAGACAGGTGTGTATCTATTAAATGAATCACATAATTTTCTCCATCCATTTTTTTTCTTTTCACTAATAATTCTCTTTTTGAGAGCATCTAGTTTTTTGTAATTTATAAAACTCTCCAAAGATGAATCTGATCTATATACATTTAAGGCCTCTGTACTATTTTTAACTGCAATTGCACAATCATCATCCCACCACGGAACAGATTTTTTGAGAATCTTTTGTGAACAGGTTTTCACTTTTGGAATGCATTCATCTTTGATTTTATTAAGTACATCACAAAATAAGTTATAGCTAAACAATGGGTTTTCTGGATCAATAGCAAAATTCTTAAAAATGATTTTTGTTTCAGATGAAAACCTATTCCAATCAGCTTTGCTGTAAATATACCGCTCTGTGGCTTCACCCACCTCAAACTTTTGGACTGCTGTTTGAATGTTAACAATTGTTGGGTAGTGGTAGCTACCCATGGGATCACTATGAACTCGCCATTCACATAGGGGAGCTATACTTGGACTAACACAAGAGATATCAATGGCTGACTGATTTTGATGAGGCCTGCCCACTGTTGTTGGTAAGCCTGTATTCAATATACATAAGTCACATTCATCTAATAAGTTATAGACATCAGAACCTCTAGAATTGATGGATCTACATCCGAAAGCCACATGATGGGCATTGCAGTCTCCTGCCATAAATAAGGGTTTTGGTAATGTATCTATTATTTGTTTCAGCTGCCTGCATCTGAAGCGACCCCCTCTTGGAGGACAGTATAAACATAAAATAGACAAATCGCCAACATCTGTTTTAAGAACTAAAGCAACTGATTGTAAATTATCATGATAACGTGTTTGAATGCACCTGTATTTAAAGGTGTTTCTAATAAGTATTCCAACTCCACCATTACCATTGGGTCCATCTTGTCTAACAAAGTTATAACCAGAAATCCTGAAATCACCTTTCCTCTTAAGCATGGTCTCATTAAACAGACATATATCAATATCACTCTCAGATAGAAAATCAACTAATAATGGTTTTTTACTGTTCACACTTTCAACATTAAATTGAGCTATACGTAAATACTGCTTATTCATTTTTTTAAATTGCTTATTAGTACGTCTTTAATAACTGAGGTGGTAATTTTTTGGCCATCTTTGGAATTCGCCAAGCAAACCAAAGCAGCAACCAAACCTTTTAATACTCCATCATTATTTAAAATTTGATCAATAAGTGTTTCCGAGGAAACAACTTCTGGAGACATGTAAATAGGTGTTTTCGTAGTAACCGAGATGGGTATGGAAGACGTTTTGTTGCTGGTTGTTGATGCCTTTCGTTTTGGCAGCGTGGGGAAATCTGTAGCATAATTCTTCAGTAAGTTTTCTCTGTCCGACTTGTTAACAGCACTCGCATAAGTGACTCTATTCTTTTTTTCCTGTATCTTACTATGCTTAACCGGACAATCCCTCGAGATGGCCACATGAGCCCCACCACAATTGACACATTTCAGTTCCTGCTCATTGGGGCAGTCCGAGTAGCGGTGCTCCCCCGCGCAAATGGAGCATCGCTGCTTAGAACGGCAGACTCGCGCTCCATGATTAAACTTGAAACACTTAAAACACTGCAACAAAGGTGCAATGTATTCATGAACGCGATATCTGAATATATCTAAGTATACCGCGTCTGGCAGCACATTAGATACAAAAGTCACACTTACTGATTCATACGGTTTAATCTGTCCGTTGACTTTGCGGGTGAACCTTCTCACCCCAATAATCTCGACGGATGCAGTCAGTTTCTTGAAAAGCTCTTCATTGCTTATATTTACTGGTACATACCTGAGAACTCCTATTTTCTCAATTGCCCTGGCTGGAATGTAGGCTTTAAACCCATGTCTATTTAGAAAATCCTCATTCTGGAGGAAATTGTTCGCATTGTTGTACTGGTTAAAAGTAACAGCAATTGTCGTAGCCGATATGCGTTTTATATCAGATACACCTTTAATATCGTTCCTGAACACACTGGCTAAAATAAGTGGATTTCTGTTGCCGACGTTTTCGCCTTTGCTGCTCTCTACGAAGACCGTCAGCGCGGCTGGGTCTGCATTTTCCGGGAAAAGTCGAACATACCCAGGCTTGAGGTATGGTAAGTAACATTTATCACTTAGTTTTGCACTATTCGATAAGTCCTCTTCACTGTTAGATTCGTTTGAATCCCTCTGTATAATTCTTCTTTTTTTAGGAGCAAGTCCCTGCAGCGTCCCAGGGGGCTCCTCCCCTGGGAGCGACATTTTGAGAAACTATATACACGCAATATTAGGTATTTACAACACAAATTATCGCAATTAATACAAAGTAGGAAAAAAATATTTTAAGAGTTTCGAAATTCGCGCCCTCTTCTTCCAAAAGCCCGCCAACTTCCCTCGATGCGATGATTTTTTTTTTTTTTTTAAATAAGATTTTGGCCTGGATGCAAGTCCTTTGGGCCATGTCTTTGTTTTAACTTTCACTTTCTTGTTTTATGCACTACACTTTATATATTCTGCACTGTATTTTTTATATAGTTAAATATTGGCACGAAACACTTTTCATTTTGCAATAGGTCGATGAGGCGGCGGGAAGAGTTAATGTTAATCTGTACTAGATCACCGATTTCACTTGCAAGCACTAGTCTTTGCATTGAAAATTGACGACACGAAAAAATAATATGGTCGATGTTAGGATTTTCATCACTGTTGCAGTATGGACAAGTTCTGTAGTTACTTATTTTGAGTCTTGCGAGGTGTGCAGGTGTTTTATGGTGGCCAAATCGTAGTCTGTTAATCGTACATATAAAATCCCGGCTTGCACATTTATATTCCCTCTTGGAGTACCATGGCTTCAGTGGTAAGTCTTGTTGGACGCTTCCATACCATTTGCCCTTCTCTTCTTGATCTTTACTCCATGTCTCTTTCCAAAGTTGTATTATCTCACCTCTCATCTAACCATAGTAATCAGTTAATGGAACATTTATTACATATTTCAAATCTAATGCATTAGTCCCTTCATATGCAGTCTTATCAGCTATCTCATTTCCCGAGATGCCTCTATGGGATGGAATCCACATAAAAGCTATCTCTATGCCGCTAGCAAATAATTTGTATATACAATCTTTTATTAGGTACAATAAATAATTAGTTTTAAAGCAAAGTTTAAGGCTTTGTAAACCTTTTATAAGACTCAATGAATCAGTTAGGACCAAATATTTCTGACATTTATTTAGGTGGTGGATCAATTTTATAGCCTCTAAAACTGCATAAGCCTCCGCTGTGTATATTGAACATTGGTTATCCAAAACAAAACTTTGAGCAAATTTTGTCTGAGGATCATAAACGGCTGATCTTACATGGTCATCACTTTTGGAGCCATCAGTGTACAAAGTATAAAATTGTGAATTCTCATCTAAAAACAATAACATATCAGCATTTGAATTAATTGTGTTATTTTCAATTACTGTGATGGGATGAGTTATGCTATTAAAAGAATGTAAATAACATGGCCATTTATTATTAATTTTAATATTTGTGCATTTTCCTTTAACTTCCAGATAAATGCGGAAAAGCTCAGGAGATGTACTTTTCAAAATGTCAACTGCATCAGCCAATGGTCCCGTAACTGTTACCAGGTTAGGAACTATCCTTTCAATAACATGACTCTTATTTGATGAGAGCAACTTAATACAATATCTTTCTGCCAATATGATTCTTCTCAAAACAAGGGGCATAATGTTAGTCTCAACCTCCATGGCCCTTATGGGTGTTGAGCACATTCCACCAGAAATTATGCGCAAAGCCTTGTTCTGAACTATATCTAATCTATGTACATAAGGGCTATTCAAATAAGCTAAACTACTATAATCAAAATGACTTCTAACAATGGCTTTATATAATATAGACAAAATGTTGGGGTCTGCACCCCAAGATACACCTGCTAGGCATCTTAAAATGTTCAAGCCTTTCAAAGCATTTTTACAAATGTATTTTATGTGTTCTTCAAAATTTAATTTTTCATCGATAATTACACCCAAAAATTTGTGTTGCGATACTCTCTGTATAACTTCATTACTATATATAACATTATTAGTAGGATTTTCCTTACTAAATATCATCAAGCTGCTTTTAGAGGCATTAATTTTGAGATGCAATGTATCATTATAATAATTGTTTAATTGTTCTAAAGCTATATTAATATTATCTATTGCTATTGATAAATTAGAATGAGAGCTGTATATTGCTAAATCGTCAGCAAATTGCAAGATATTTACATTTGTGGTATCAACATATTTACATATTTCACAAGTGTATAAGTTATATATTAAAGGCGAGAGTGTAGCACCCTGCATTGTGCCTTTAGATGCTAACTCGGGTCCATGAAAAATATTATTATATTTTACAAAGATTGTCCTATCAGTTAAGAATTTATATATCCATTTTGATACTTGTCCAGGAATATCCAGACTACCAGTCAAGATCTTAACTAGTATGCCTGGGTCAATACTATCAAAAGCACCTTGTACATCTAAAAACACACACACTGTATGTAACTGAGCATTTTTTGCTCTTTTCAGGTCAGAAATAAGTGAAATGAAGCTGTCTGCACAACTACGTCCTCTACGGAAACCAAATTGAAAATTTGGAATGACAAGATTTGACTCAGCATACCAATCGAGACGATTTTTCAACATATTTTCAAAAATCTTACCAAGACAAGATGAAAGTGAAATTGGGCGGTATGAGCTTGCAAGATCGGGTGGTTTATCAAGTTTTAGTAATGGAATCACACATTGGATTTTCCATGAGTCTGGAATAATTTTTTGTTGCCAAAGATTATTAAGAATTTCGAGAAATATTGCTTGTATCGATTCATCTAAATTTTTAATCACAAGATATGGGAAATCATCAAGACCTGGAGTCGTATTTCGTCTAGATTGTAGACTCAATGTGAATTCAGTCCATGAAAAGGGTTCTAGTAAAAACTTTGATTTAGGATTCTCATTATTAAGGTCAAAATAATTATGGAATGTATTAGATTCTACCAAGTTATTACTGTCTGAAAGTTTGGACAGAAAAGGGTGAACAAACTCGTCTTTATATGATCTGTTGCTAGACCTGACACCTTTAAACATTTTAATAAGATTCCATATTTTACTAATTGGAGTAGTTCTATTAAAAGTTTCACATAGTTCACCCCACCTATTCTTTTTTTGATCTTTTATTGTTCGTTTTTTATGTGCATCTAACCGTTTATAATTAATATAATTCTCTATGGTAGGGTCTTGCTTGTACAATTTCAAAGCATTATATGATTCTACAACACTTTTTTGACATGTACTGTTCCACCAGGGCGCGGGGCTTTTACTGCGGAAGCTATTTGGTCTGACAAATCGTGGTACTGCCATCTGTTTGAGGTTATCAAGTCGAGAGCAAAAGTCATTATAAGATACCATTGGATCGTCATCTTCCAGTGACATATTGGAGAAAATTGATTTCGAAAGTTCATGAAACTTATTCCAATCAGCTTTATTATATAAGAATTTATCAACAGGTGGATTGACTTGGTATCTATCTATACTAAGGATAATGTTGGTAATAGTTGGGTAATGGTAACTCCCCATAGCATCATCATGCACCGACCAGTTGCAAAGTGGCGCGAGATTAGCACTAACAAATGTAACATCAATTGCTGATGGATTACGCGTAGGATAGTTAACGGTGGTGAAGTTTCCGTCATTTAAAATACATAAATTACAATCATCTATAACATTATACAAGTCTTGACCTCGACCTTTCGTGGATAAACATCCAAAAGAAATATGATGTGCGTTAAAATCACCGCTAACAAAAATCGGCTTAGGGAGATCTTGTATTATTTTACCAAGTCTATTAATTCTTATATGACCACTTGTAGGGGGACAGTATACACAGAGAATAGTTAAGTTACCTATTGCTGAGGAAACAGACACGGCGATTGTTTGGATGTCCTCATAAAAGTTAGTGTCTAAAATATTACATTTTAAATAAGGTTTTATTAGTATTGCTACACCGTTGTGACTGTTAGTTGAATTTTTGTTATAAATATTATAGCCTGAAATCCGAAAAGTATGATGGTCTTTTAACCAAGTCTCATTTAATAAGCATATATCAATAGCTTCATTTTGTAAAAAGTTCATAAGTAGTTCTTTTTTATTATTAACACTCTGAATATTATACTGTGCAATACGTAATTGTGGTTGCGATGTTGTGTTACAATCCATTATATTGTCAGATTTTTAAATAAAAGGTCTTTTATTGACGTCCTAGTAATAGGTTCGTCATCAGTTTTGTTTCCTAGCTGAACTAATGTAGCTACGAGAGCTTTTATTACCTCTTCATTTTCTACAATAATTTGTTTAATGCTTGAGGTAGTGGAGGGGGCCATAGCCACATCCTCAGGCAGAGACTTTGTATTATTTGCATTGTCTGCGGTTTTAGAAGGCTTCAATTTATTTACAGTATTTACTGACTTTACTGCATTATTATTTACAAATTGTTTATTTACAAATTGCGACCTGTCTGGTAAAGGAGGGAAATCTGTTTCAAGATTTGTGCCGCTCACAACACTTGCATAGTTAATTGATTTCTTTTTTTCCAATATTTTCCTCATTTTAACTGGACAAGCCCTTGAAACAGCCAAATGAGGTCCGTGACAATTAACACAACGGAGCTCATTGGGCCGGTCACAATCTCTATAATTGTGCTCGCCACCACAGCAACTACACATCTGTTTCCCATTGCAAACTTTTGCCGAGTGATTAAATTTAAAGCATCGAAAGCACTGCTGCAGAGGAGGGACGTAATCGAATACACGATACGAGAATAAATCGTACTGGACACTATCCGGGAGGGAGTTTGACAAAAAAGTGATACTGACAGTTTGTATGGGGACACGTTCTTGACCGTTTTTCCTTGTGAAGCGACGAATGGCAACAATGTCGTATTTAGAAGTAAGTTTCGTATACAATTCTTTGGTCGAAATGTTGGTTGGAACAAAACGGATGACGCCAACGCGCTCTATCTGTGCTGCCGGGATGTAAGCTTTGAGCTTGTATTTGTCCAGGAAGGAGTTATTGTTTAGGAAGTTGTTTGCGGTGTTGTGTTGTTTAAAAACAACCGCAATTTTGTTCGCGTTAATACGGCGAATGGCCACGACACCTTTAACATCTGTAGCAAAGATGTGGTTCAAGTAGATAGGGCTTTTGTTGCCCAAACGTTCTTTCTCGGTGCTCTCGACAAACACTTTAAATTCACTAATTGTTGAGTTCTCTGGATATTGTCTTTTATAATTGGGTTTAAGAAATGGCTTAGTATACAAAGTTGAGTCACTTTCCTCACCACTACCGCCGCCAACATCGACTGAAGTCTCTTTGCGTTTTTTAGGAGTTTTATGGGGATTATCCCCATGACCTTCATTCCCCTCCATACTGGAGGGGAAAACACACTATTTACACACTATTTATATGCTATTTTAAGCAGTAAAATATATAAAAACTGAAAATCAAAGTTTTGAAAAGACCGCCAAGTTGAAGTTCCCGCCGAGATCTCCTCGATGCGATGAGCATCCGGAACAGTGTTGCCAGATACGAAACCTGAAAATGCGGAACCTGTTTTTAAAAAAGGGCATTTTCAGCAAAAAAAAAAAAAGCTGATTTTTTTATTTATTTTTTGTTTTTATCATTATATAATATTATAAAATACCGATTCTTCTTTGTCCGTTTATAGGTTTTATATGTGTTAATATATTTATAAAGGAAGACTGTAAAATTATATTTA
This sequence comes from Yponomeuta sedellus, assembly GCA_934045075.1. Classification (NCBI taxonomy): domain Eukaryota; kingdom Metazoa; phylum Arthropoda; class Insecta; order Lepidoptera; family Yponomeutidae; genus Yponomeuta; species Yponomeuta sedellus. The sequence goes on along the minus strand of OW203733.1, from coordinate 16,381,534 downwards.
TATTTACAACAAATTCACAAGAACATAGCAAACTGACAAGGCATATCGAAATTCTATAATTTGGTAGAATGTCTAATATGAAAACCATAGAGAAAGAAAGCTGCCAATATAAATCTTCATCGAATATACAGACTCAAACTAACAATATGTTTATTCATGCTAGGATAATAATTTATAAATAAGACTGAATATGCACAGATAACCAAATTAAAATCAAGCGCGCGCCTCTTGCTTTGCTGTTGTGAATGGACTAGAGTAGGTACTACTATAATATGTGGCCTACTGCATAGACTGCACGCACGCCCGTATGAACGCACAGTGCACTGTCTATATGCATCACAGATTATTGCACCAAACGGAAACCGACTTGTTGAAAGTTGAATGAACATGACATTAAACCAATTTCGAATAGCGAATCCACTATCAGAAAAGCGGAAATGCGGTGCATCTGGCAACACTGATCCGGAACCACAGAACACGGATTTTTATACAGAATAACTTTTTTTAAACGACTATTATGGCCCCAGTACAAAGTGGCCATTATTTGCCATTCACCACGATCACTTGGTGTTTACACAATGGCGCGTGGCTCATTGCTGTCTGTCAAACCACTTGCGATGGACGTGGAAGTAACTGCGGCCGCAGCTATTTATTTATTTACTATTTATTTACAAGTATTACAGAAGTATGTACAACAACAAAGTTATTAAAAAAAATTGCACAAAAGGTGCAAAATTACGGGCTCAGATTGATTTATCAATAAACTTGAAGGTCTATTGATTTATCTTCATTGTTCTGCCATACGGACACTTTGGGTGATTTATAATTGTTGAATTATAAATGGAATGGCAATGGCGAGCAGTGTTCCAGAATGGGCCAATGTGTACTGCGGGCTTTAAATGCCGCAGTACATTGTGTACACGGGGCAATGATGTGTAGTGGCGGACAATGAGGGATTTTTCTGACAGCTAAGAAAAGTAGTTCCAAATTTGTCAGTAGATGGCGTTTTCAAGTAAGGGTTTTTGTTTTTTTAATAGGATTTGCCACTTTCCAGTTTATTCTGTGGTCCACAGTCCACAGATCACGTGGTATTTCCTCCCTCTTTTCTTTTGGCTCTTGCATTATTATTGTTATTTGACTTTGCGTGCTAAAATCATGGAAAAAACATTTCATCATCCTTGTGTTGTTAAAACATGTAAAAAAACTGGTACGCACCATTTCCCTAAAAATGATCGAAGAGTGCAGTGGCTTCAAGCAGTTCAACAAACAAAAAAAGCGATTCAGCGCCATCTTATCGTAGCTTTTAGAACTTTTTTTTTTTTTTAATTGCTGTCAGAAAAATCCCTTATTGCCTATCCGGTGCGAACCGACAGTTGTCGGTTTTTTGGGCACACTTCAAAGGAATCGTGGCGTAGCGTGGCCCATCCATGTTTATACAGTGGCTGGCCCATGGTTTAGTTCGTTACCTTGTGTCGTCACCGACCGCTGACCGGGATAGACATTGAGTACTTTTTTTGTTGCGATGATTTTTGTTGAACTACTTGAATTATAAATCGCCCAAAATGTCCGTATGGCGAAAAATGAAGATAAATCAATAGGCCTTAAAGTTTATTGATTTATATCAATCTGAGCCCGTAATTTTGCGCCTTTTGCGCCATTTTTTTTAATAACTTTGTTGTTGTACATCAGTAATACTTGTGAATAAATATAAAAAAATAGCTGCTGCCGCAATCTGCCGCATTTACTTCCACGTCCATCGCCAGTGGTTTGCCAAAGGGCAATGAGCCATGCGCCATTGTCTAAACATTGAGCTCTTTTTGGACAGCTATTAAAAAGTAAAAATACTTCCTTTTTCTCTCGATGGATGGCGTTGCAAGTCTTGTGTATGGAAACTGAACTTTTTTTTTTAAATGCCAACGACGGAGTCGTCACAGCATAGCTATGACTATAGATTATAGGAAAAATGTGTGTGTGTTCCGTTTGACTGCTGAGTAATCTGTGCGTAGCTGAGCGTAGCGTGTTGATTGTGTTGACTGTTGGTTTCGTCGCGTTTTCGTTTGTTTGAATATTTGATATAATTACGACCTTGCTTGCCTACGGACCCTGATACTTTCTTTAATCGACGAAAACAATGCTTGTGACCCGGACTACCTGATTGCTTACCTGATTGACCCGAGCCTGCTTACAGATGCAGTGCCTGCAAGAACAACAGAGCAAGCAGATGCAGTGCCTGCAAGAAGAACAGAGAGGCTTGCGAGAAAAACAAAGAGACCTGCGAGAAGAACAAAGAGCCCTGCGAGAAGAACAGAAGGCAGATCAACAGGTGATCCTTTCTGCCGTTACAAAGTTCAGTGATACGGTCGCTAAGCTACATGAAGATGTAGAGGTAGTGAACGAACGGGTTTCCGAATTAGAGGATGACCTAAAAAATGTGAAAACCGGCCTCACTGGACTAGAGCAGGAAGTTCGGCGTATTAAAGCTGCTGGAGTTACATCGAGCGGAGTTGTCAGCATAAACCACGGGCCTAAAGTGAAGGTGCCTCCGTACGATGGTACCACGTCTTGGGTCGCCTACCGCCAGCAGTTCCAGACTGTCGGTGCTTCAAACGGGTGGACGGACGAACAGAGCCTGACAGCCCTCACCGTCGCGCTCAGAGGTTCGGCTTTATCTGTCCTGGAGGCACTGCCCACCTCAGGCAGCGAGTTCAAAGACTTGCTGGAGGCACTTGAGGCTAGATATGGGGAACGACACCTGGAACACGTTTTTCGTGCTCAGCTACGTGATCGGACTCAGCGCCTGGGTGAAGGACTTCAACAATGGGCGTTGGAAATTGAGAAGCTGGTTCGAAAGGCATACCCTTCTGCTGATAGTAAAATGGTGGACACGAATATTTTGCAAGCTTTCGTCGACGGAATCAAGGATCTAGAAATTAGGGCTGCAGTAAAGCTTCGCCACCATTCTTCATTAAAAGAAGCTCTTGCACATGCCCTGGAAATAGAAGCTGTGCGTCAAGATATCCGGCAAGGTTATAAACTTCGAGAAGTTACGGAGGAGGTTAAGGAGATCAAGACACCGCCCAAGAAGAATTCCGGGCCCATGTGTTACAAGTGTGGGGAAAGAGGGCATCTGCAGTTCACGTGTCCTAAGAAGGAGAGGCAAGCAACCAAAACAGATGACAGACTGGATGTGCGTCTCAACAATATGGAGCAGCGTTTTGAAGAATTCGTAAAGAAGCATGACGCTGCGCCATTCACCGTGAATCAGGGAAACGAGTAAAAGCCAGGACTGCGGGGTGGGTGCTGGCTGGAGCGGAGGTAGCCCCAGTAACCAGAATCTCACAAGCATGGAATGGGAACAGTCTACTAATACGCGGTGCAGTGAACAAAGTAGAGTGCAAAATTACCCTAGATACAGGAGCCTCTAGAACAATAGTGAGACCAGACCTGGTGAAAGCTGTAGGGAGACGCAAAGGCACCAACTTATGCAGACTTCTCTCCACTTCTGGCCAGCAGATACCCGTCCTGGGTGAAAGATCGGTTACGATATGGGTTGGGGAGGCGTCATATATTCACGACGTGATCGTAGCCGAAATTATGGATGATTGCATTCTGGGCCTAGACTTTATGAAGAAAACACAACTGTCACATCGATGTCACTAACGGTGTCTTTAAATGTGGTGATGAGGAGAACTTCATACTTGGCGGTCCCGATGGAAATGTCACGTGCCTGAGGAAAATCGTAATACCTGGACGAGCACAAACTGAAAGTAAAGGTGAAGCTGCCTTCGAGTCAGAAGAATCAGCGGAATAGGTGTGTGCTGATTGAAGATACACGAGACAGTGCAGCCAGTCAGAAATTGCTTACAGCAAGAACTCTCGTCTATGGAGGCAAGACCGCTGTAGTGAGGGTTGTGAATATAGGTGATCGTGAGATTACCCTTAGCAAAGGTGACGTTATTGGAAGGTGTGAGGAAGCCGTTTGGATGAGAAGCTGCCAATCATCTCCAAGCTCGAAAACATCGATTACCAGGAGTGAAATTATAGTCACTAAGCTCCTTGAAGATTCTAAGAGTAATCTGAGCTATTCGCAAAGCATGAAAGCTAAGAGGTTGCTACTGCGCTTAAGGGATATCTTCTCTGACGAAGGAAATCCTGGAAGAACATCGTTAGTTCAGCACAAAATCGACACCTGACAGGAGCGACCTATTCGTCAGCGAGCAAGGCGTATACCGATTGCTAAAGAAAAGGAAGTACAAGACATGTTGGAAGACATGAAGAGAAATAAGATTATAGAACCTTCTGCTAGCCCATGGTGTTCTCCCGTAGTGTTGGTAAAGAAGAAAGATGGTAGCACAAGGTTCTGTGTAGACTATCGACGATGTGACCAAGAAGGATAGTTATCCACTGCCACGAATAGACGATACCCTGGACACATTGAGTGGTATGAAATGGTTCTCGACATTAGATCTGAAATCGGGCTATTGGCAAGTGGAAATTGATCCGAAGGATAAAGAGAAGACAGCCTTTTCAACTGGCAAAGGTTTATGGCAATTTAACGTGATGCCTTTTGGATTGTGCAATGCGCCAGCTACATTCGAACGACTTATGGAGTGCGTACTGGCCGGATTAGTTGGGGAAGCCTGCCTTGTCTACTTGGATGACGTCATAATCATGGGTACAGATTTTGAGGACCACTTACAAAATCTAGAGCAAGTTTTTAAGAAGATAATGGGAGCAAACTTAAAGTTAAATCCAAAGAAATGCAGTTTATTTAAGAACAAGGTTAGCTATCTCGGCCATGTGATAACCAGCGAAGGCATACAGACCGATCCAGCCAAAATCGAAGCAGTGCAAAAATGGCCTACTTCTAAAGACAAGACTGAAGTGCGAGCATTTTTAGGGCTATGCTCATATTATAGACGGTTTATTAAGGGGTTCTCTGAAATTGCCAAGCCTTTACACAGACTGACTGAAGACAAGCAGTCATTTCATTGGGATGACACATGTGAGAGTTCATTTCAAAAATTAAAAAAATCTGTCTTTGCGAGACCCCAATCTTGGGATTCCCACAGCCTAACGGCCAATTCATTGTTGACACTGACGTCAGTAACACAGCGATCGGAGGAGTGTTTTCGCAGAAACAGGGCGACAGAGAGGTTGTGATGGCATATTTCAGTAAATCGCTATCGAAACCTGAAAGGAACTATTGTGTGACAAGAAGGGAGCTCTTGGCTGTGGTAAAGACAGTACAGCACTTCAGCAAATATCTCCTCGGCGTGTGGTTTACGCTTCGCACTGACCACGCCGCCCTGAAGTGGCTGTTACAATTTAAAAATCCAGAGGGGCAAGTTGCTCGATGGATCGAATAACTGCAGCAGTACGACTTTATTATTGAACACTGCAGCGGAAAGGCGCATGGAAATGCTGACGCACTCTCAAGAAGGCCGTGTCCGGAAGACTGCAAGCACTGTGCCAAACAAGAGACAAAGGAACTGCCATTGAGATTGACAAGAATGAGTCCATCGAGATCTTGGGAAGATGAGGCGATGAAAGAAGCACAGGAAGATGACGAAGATGTACGGCTCATTGTCGCATGGAAGAAACAAGGCGAGGACAAGCCAAGATGGTGCGAAGTCGCTCCTACTAGTGCTGTCACCAAGGCATACTGGGCTCAATGGGACAGTTTTATTCTTCGGAACGGAATACTTTACCGCAAATGGGAGAAACCTAACGGCAGAGAGTTCCATCTTCAGATAGTTGTCCCAAGAGATAAGGTACAAGATGTCCTTCGTGAAGTACATGACGGCGTGTCAGGTGGACATTTGGGCGTAAAAAGGACTTTAACAAAGATTCGAGAAAGGTTTTACTGGCTCCATTGTCGAGAAGATGAGCAAGATTAGTGCCGCAAGTGTGCTGCTTGCGCCGCGGTGAAAGGCCCACCAACTAGAAGCCGAGGAAATCTGCAACTTTATAACGTTGGTGCGCCATGGGAACGCATTGCAGTTGATGTGGCTGGACCGTTCCCAGTAACGGAATCAGGAAATAAGTATTTCATGGTAGTTATGGATTACTTCACTAAATGGCCAGAGGTATTCGCCATACCCAATCAAGAAGCCACGACTGTTGCCTCCAAGTTGTTTGAGGAAGTAGTTTGCCGGTTTGGTGTGCCCTTGGAAATACACTCCGACCAAGGCAGGAACTTTGAGTCTCAAGTATTTCAAGAACTCTGTAAAATATTGGGAATGCATAAGACTAGGACCACCCCATATCATCCTCAATCTGACGGCATGGTAGAAAGATTTAACCAAACACTTGAGAGACATTTAGCAAAAGTCGTTGACAGGCACCAGAGAGACTGGGACAAATACATACCGCCATTTCTTCTGGCCTACCGAACGGCAGAACATGAAAGCACGAAGGTAACCCCGGCGCGTGTAAATTTTGGCCGAGAACTGAGAATACCAGTAGATCTGCTGACTGGAGGCCCTCCTGACGACTTACGTTCTCTACATGACTACATTTCCGAGTTACGTGAGAAAATGCGAGAGATTCATGCCATAGTACGGGAAAACGGATTGGAGTCGAGTGAAAAGATGAAGACTAGGTATGACAGCTGAGCAAATACAAGCGGCTTTGAAGAAGGAGCACTAGTCTGGCTTCACAATGTAACTCGACGAAAAGGAAAATCTCCGAAATTGCAGACAAGATGGGAGGGACCGTACAAAGTGGTAACTTGGTTAAATGACGTGACGTACCGAATTCAACGGCAGCCAAGAGGTGCACAAAAAGTGGTTCACATCGACCGCTTAGCTTCGTATCACGGCAGTAATGAAGATGCTCGGGACGAGCATCTCTAAGAGGGGAGCAGTGTCGCGGTACTATCCCGAACCATCTAGAATAGAGCCTTCTGGAAGCCTATCGAATAGTCGCCGCATGCTGCGTTTTAGTAAACAATAAAACGCTGCAAGCAATAGTGACTCGTATGTCCAATAGTATAAGGTTCAAATCTCTTTGACAAGGACTTTGTTCTAGAGTCGTTGCCGCGTGCACCGAGTGTAGGTACGTACTTGAATGTTCTAGAACCCTTGCCGGCGGATATAAATAGCGGTCGCCGCGGCGCGCTGTCAGTTCCGTTTGGAAGAGCGAAGAGCGAACTTCGAGCGAACATACCTGCGATACGAGCGATAACCGACGACCTCAGCGATACTATTGGACTTCGATTGGACCTGCGATTGGAATCTACGTGTGGACTTCGTGTCGTGAAGACCTGCAGACCAGCCCCTGCGTGAATAAATCCTAAGAAGTTGTCATTGGCGTTTTACATCCAAATCCAGAACCCTAGCCCGTAACAATATTTTACTTGTTGGCAGCATTGTTTCGTTTCTTCGTTCATTCATAATATTCAACTCACTCACTTACTCCCTTCCGGTCTCTCTCTCTCTCTCTCTCTATTTGTTTTGGTCTGCTTGCTCCAGGCCAGGGCCAGGTCTCTGCTAAACTAAATTTGCTTTGCATTGAAAAATATTATATTATTTTGTGATCAAGAAGCTTGATAACAAGGTAAGCATAAACTAATTTACGTGGGTCCTTCATAATTAGGATAAATATTATGAAGACAAAGGTATAATTTTTTTTATGTTTCATTTAGTATTTATGTAGGTAATTTAATTTTAATAGATATTTACGCAATTTTTGTAATTCCAAAAAAAAATTGTACATTAAATGCCTACTTATTTTAAAATAATTAGCTGAATTGAATAATGCTCTGTATTTTTAAGGCCTTTACATCAATTTTGGATGATATTTATGATATGTCCTTATTTCAGGTGCACGGAAAAGCAAGCGAGTAGGTAGTTAAAGAAGAAGTGTAAATAAACTGAAAAGACGTTTTTAGCTAGCTAAAACTGATACAATCCGATCACCGGAATCTGCTTGGTACTGACACAATATCAGACCTTACCTATAGCTACTAAAAGAAGCAATGCAACAATGTGATAACATTTAAGCCTTCAAAATTGATACTAAAAACTAAAGTTAATATCGATTAAATTTTATGAAGACAAAGGTATAATTTATTGATTATTTTATTTTTTATTTTATTTCATTTAGTATTTATGTAATATATATATATATATAATATATATATATATATATAATATATATATATTGTAGTAGTCTGGAGAAGTAGGAATGATACGCACAGCATGGAGTGACATAAACAACTGATTTATTTAGTACCGTCACATACAGGTGCTTGACCTTATTCATAAGTACCCACAATAGCTACTCACTACACCTCTCTTCTTCTAATAATGAATAAAGGAGATAACATATTATAAAGTTGGTATTTGTTTACATGTCTATTGCCCTCCCTTTTTTTTACAATGAAAGAAAAAAAAAATATATCAACTAATCAAAAAATGCAAAACTGGTTTAGGTATATATCACCTAAATCGATATATTACATGATTTTTAACAAAAAGCTTATACTTAAATTAAGAACAGTTACACTGGAACATTAAATCTTTTAGGCGGGCGCACCACACGGTCGCTTTTCGTAGTTACTATATTGGCTGGCCTCACAGAGTGAACAGCCTGCGGCGTGAGAGGCGCTGGTGCAGTTGACCCGCCATGTTCTTCGGCCGGTGCTGATGCCGACTCCGGCGCACGACCATTAATATCAGAAAAGAACCCTTCATAGTCATAACTACTTACTTGTTGAGATGCTTGACTCTTTTCTGGCGTCGGCACCTTTAGTATGTGTGACCGGTTACGCCGATAAACCCCGCCTTTATCTAGCTTTACCCAGTATGAGCGCTCATTTTCGTCTTTGCCATTGACACAACCATCAACCCATACCTTTCCATCTCGCACGCACACTCTGTCTCCTACTTTCAGAGGTGGTAACTCTCTTGTACCTTTGTCGTAGTACACTTTCATACTACTTGTCCTTCCTTTCCTTTCACTCAGTAACCGATTAGGATCCACCAGTTGTGGTTGCAGAATACGTTCTGTAGCCGGCAGTCTGGTTCGTAATGACCTCCCCATTAACAGTTGTGCAGGTGAATTAGTTTCACCGGTTATAGGAGTGTTTCTGAAATTGAGCAACGCAATTTGCCACTCAGTCCCATCTTCATTAGCTTTAGTGAATAAGCGTTTTATGGTTTGTACATTCCGCTCCGCTAGACCGTTCGAGCGCGGATACAAAGGTGAACTAGTAACGTGATTGAATCCCCAGATCGTACTAAATTTTTTAAATGCAGAAGACGTAAACTGTGTCCCATTATCAGTTACGAATTTAGCCGGTATGCCGAATCTACCAAATATACTTTTCAATGCTGTTATGACGGTTTCACTCTGCATGTTTGACAAATATATAACTTCTACATACTTAGAGTAGTAATCCACTACCAGTAAGTAATTTTTCCCTTTGAGCTCAAAAATATCAGCTGCAATAACCTGCCACGGATGCGTGGGCTGGGCATGCGGGCGCAGCGGCTCCCGCGGCTGCGCGGCGCGGTGGCGCTGGCACACGTCGCAGCGCCGGACCGCTTCCTCGACCTGCGCCCCCATGCCGGGCCACCACATCACGTCCCGAGCTCGATGTTTGCTCTTTTCAATGCCTAAGTGCCCTTCATGCGCGCGTCGCACCATTTCAGTTCGTAGTTTTGTAGGAACAACCACTTTGGCCTCACGAAATACTATTTCATTAATGACGTGAAGCTCATCCTTCACAGCCCAATACGGACAGACCTCCTCTTCAAGTGAGTCTTTACACTCCGGCCACCCTTGTTGGTAATACTTAATGACTGCTAGTAATCCCTTATCATTTTTAGTTTCGAATTTTATTTGCTCTAACATATCTGGAGATGCTTTAATCGCTTCATACACACTGTTCACATGCACTGTTACGTCATCACATACATCATTTGTAGGTTCCTCTGAAGTTGCCCGCGACAATGCATCGGCAATATGCATCTCTTTGCCCGGTTTGTATATAATACGCAACGAATACATTTGTAACTTTAGAAGCATTCGTTGCAGTCTGGCAGGTGTATCATTAAGAGCTTTTTTGAAAATAGCCTCCAGTGGTTTGTGATCGCTTTCCACGCATACGTAATTCTGCCCATATACATACTGGTGAAAGCGAACACAACCGAACACAATAGCCAGTAACTCCTTCTCTATTTGTGCCCACCGCGTCTCAGCAGGCGTTAAGGTGCGCGACGCATAGGCAACGGGCCGGCCGCCTTGCAGCAGGCACGCGCCCAGGCCCCGCGCCGACGCGTCCACTGTCAGCGTCACCGGCTCCCGCGGCGAGAAGTACCGTAGTACTGGCGCACGGCATAGACAACGCTTAAGCTCTTCAAAAGCGTTACTATGTGTTTGTAACCAAACAAATTCCCTATTTTTTTTTAATAAGTCTCTAAACGGCTCTGATATTTTTGAGTAACTAGGAATGAACCGGGATAGATAATTTGCAAGGCCCAGAAATCTTTCTACATCCTTTCTATCCTCCGGTTTGGATATGTTTATTATAGCTCTAATTCTACTCTCGTCTGGTCTCATGCCGTTCTCACTAAAAATGTGCCCCAGGAAACTTATTTCTTTTACTCCGAATATGCATTTATCTTTATTAAATTTTACTCCTTGACTTTTAGCTCTCTTAATAACCTCCTCGAGCCTTTTATCGTGCTCAGCCTTCGTCGAGCCCCACACTAGCAAGTCATCACAGTATACTTCCACACCTTTTATAGAAAATATTTTATACATCTCATTATGGAAGATTTCCGGCGCCGACTTTATGCCGAAGGGCATTCTTAAGAACCGATACCTTCCAAACGGCGTTGCAAACGTACACAATTTCGAACTTTCTTCATCCAGTCTCATCATCCAGAACCCCTTTTTTGCATCAAGTTTTGAAAAATACTTAGCTCCATTCAAGTTGCTCGCAATCTCGTCTAACGTTGGCAATTGAAAATGGCAACGACGAATAGCTTTATTTAAATGGAAAGGATCTAAACACAAGCGCATTTTACCATCAGGTCTCTCAACAATCACAATATTAGACACCCAGTCAGTTGGGCCATCCTCGCGAATAATAATTTGCAATTCAACCATATTGTTTAATTCTGCTTGTAAACGCGGTCGCAACTTAATTGGGATTTTTCTAGATGCGCATGCAACTGGGATCACATGATCGTTTATTAGTATTTTACAAATTGACGGTAAACATCCTATACCTTCAAAAATTGACTCGTCCATTTTATATTCGCGCAACTCGCTCACCCGAGCTATCAAGTTGAGTTTAGTGCATGCATTTAATCCTAGGAGATTATTACAATTTATATCTAGCACATACATTTTCTCAGCTGTCAAATATTCGTTGTAACTTAAATTCGCTTCAAAATATCCCACCACCGGCAATTTAGCTTTACTAATCTCTCTTAAAACCATTGAATTTTTCTTTAAGATGCCTTCATTAAATCCTGCCTCTTTGAAGGCGTTAAGTGACATCACTGACGCGTCAGCTCCGCTGTCCAACTTGAACTTTACAGTTACACTATTTACACCAACATCTTGGAACCAGGATGTGCAGTCACTGTCCACACTGTCTATTGAGATGCTATACAGTAGAGACTCACTCATTGCGCTGCATTCGTCCTCACCGGTCGCCTCGCAGTCCTCCTCCAGCTGATGCACTGACTTAATCCTGCACATTTTAGCAAAATGACCTACCCGGTTACATCTATAACACTGCACGTTACGCGCAGAACACTGCTCATTCTCACTGTGACCGCGCCCACACCTATCACACACTCGAATATAGTTAACGCGTTGTTGATGTTGCGGCTGAGCGTCGCGAGGGCGGGCGCCGCCCCTGCGCCGCCCACGGGCGCGGCCGGGCCCGCGTGCCCCGCTGCCGCCGCGCGCCATATACTCCAGCTGCGCGGGCGCCGCCGCTCCGCCGCCGCTGCTGCATGCCTCCGCTTGCCGGTGAGCGCACTCCGCAGCGCGGCACACGGCAATAGCTTCTTCTAGGTCCAGCTTACATTTTGATAGCATTCTTTCTCGCATTTGTTGTGACTTTATTCCTCTGATTAATTGCGTTAATATTAGACTGTTACGCAACGATCCAAATTCACAAGTCTTACTTTTTATCTTTAGGTTACCAAGAAACTTATCCAAAGTGTCCTCGCCTTGATAAATCTCGAAAAATAGGTGTCTTTCGTAATTGATATTACGAACCGGATCGCAATGTTTTGCAAATTCGCTCACTAACGTGTCATAATCACATCTTGACTTCTCGTCGAGGTCCAACTCTTCTAAAATTTCTCGGCCGTACTTTCCAATCACGTGAAGAAATAAAGCACTCCTCTCACGCGATGAGGCTCTTTCCTTGCCCGCTGCTATCAGAAAATAGTCGAAAGACGATTTCCACTCTCGCCAATTAACTGCGACGTTGCCATGTTCGCTCATGGCGGCCGGTTGCTGGAGGGCCGAAAACGTCGCCATCGGCTCACCGGGAGTTGTTTTTGTATCGGTCATGCTCACAACACGTCGAACACCAAACACAATACTTATTCCTTACTAATCCTGACTAGACCCCACACCTGACACCATGTAGTAGTCTGGAGAAGTAGGAATGATACGCACAGCATGGAGTGACCTAAACAACTGATTTATTTAGTACCGTCACATACAGGTGCTTGACCTTATTCATAAGTACCCACAATAGCTACTCACTACATATATAATATATATTATAATATGTAATATATTATATATATATATATTACATGTAATATATTTATTTTCCTGGTCGCGCGACCAGATAACAATAAAAATTTTACTGTCCCGGGCACTGCATCGTGTAGTGGTTACTTTACCCATCTATCTAGTGTAGATGACAGTGCCACTAGATGCTGTATAATTCATCTAGAATATGTAGATGCAAAGGACTTAGTTAATAAATTAGTAATCTAACAGGTTAAAGTAAGTATTGAATTTATGTATAACATGACATAATATTTCAGGTGCACGGGAAAGCAAGCGAAGCTATAGAAAAAAAAATTAAACAAAAAATGTAAACCGACTTAGCAGGTAGGTACATGTACATTAAAGGTACGATAAAATACTGAAATTGGCATGTGAGTATTCACAAGTATTAGCCTAATACTAATGGCATGTGAGTATTCACAAGTATTTATTAGGTATGTTTTAGTACCTTTTTTATAGGTGAGGTGACTTTTTACACTAAAAGGTTACTTTTTTGCCTATTTCAGGTGACTTTTCACAAGGCCAGTCCACAGGGCCAGTCTGGCAACACTGCTGACACTTACTCTTTGTGTACACATCTAATTTGCGTCACAAATTGATTTGCGTTTGTGTATACTGAAACCAACTGAAACTTAAAAATCTGAAATGGCTCTAAACAGGTTTATGCACCCTCGTAACATTTATAAAAATCCTCCTGATTTTGCAAAAATGTCTGCTCGGTACCCGGAATTTTCAGAAATAGTCATCAAGGTAAGTGATATGTGGTTAGAAAAAAAATAGGCTTCAGTATCTACTTCTAGAATTTCTGAAGAAAATCTTTAATACCTGAAGGTACTAGGTAACCCAATTATATTATTTTCAGGATGTTACGGGTAAAGTTAGTGTTAACTTCAGAGATCCCAAGTCACTCCGGGTTTTAACCAAATACTTGCTAAAGTCTGATTTCAACCTTGATGTCGAAATACCTGAGGATCGACTAGTGCCCACTTTACCTCTTCGACTCAACTATATCCTATGGATAGAGGATTTATTGACTTCAGTACATCAAATTGAACAGGTTGTTGGAGTAGATATTGGTATGAACTCATAACTCACTTAGTGCTCGACTTGGACATATAAACTAAAGTTATTGTCAGTTTCTGTATTATTGTTTCGTTAACAGGAACAGGAGCATGTGCAATTTATCCACTGATAGCAGCTGTAAAGAACAAATGGCGCATGGTGGCAACAGAATCGGATGTTCACAGTTTGAATAGAGCTAAAGCTAACATAGAAACTAATGGTCTGCAAGAACTTATAAGTGGTAACCATTATTACGATTAATTTCTTTCTTCATTGCTGTTTTGCTTTTATAGATGATATATAGATATAGACATATTATTATTTTAGTGAAACACAACGGAGGAAGCTCAGTTATTCAACATTTGCTGTCTACACAGGACCAATTAACTTATGACTTCTGCATGTGTAATCCACCATTTTACAGCAACATGGAAGAGCTGTGTGAATCTCGGAGCATGGCCAGGTATTTACATACTTCCTGAAAATGGTAGTTATCAAATGGGTTTTAAAAAATAGAAGTTATCAGAATACAAAATACACAGCTTCTTGTATACACCAATCTATTTCATATTATAAACCTTTTTGATTGCAGGGCTCCTCCAAAAAACGCATTCACAGGGTCACCTCAGGAATTGATAACCAATGGTGGTGAATTAGAATTCATAAGAAATTTGATAATGGAAAGTAAATTATACAAAGACAAGATATTGTTAGTAAAAATTTTATAATTGCTGTCTTATAATGTTATATTAACATTATTTTTAACATTGCACCAATTCTTATGATAAGACAGAATTTATAATTGCCATTTTTTTATTTTCAGGATTTATACCACAATGGTGGGTCATAAATATAACTTAAAACAGTTGCTGGATGACCTTAAAGCTGAAGGAATTCAACATACATATACAGAGTTTTGTCAAGGTCGTGTGACCAGATGGGGAGTGGGTTGGACTTATCAGAATTATGATTTGTCAAAATTAGGTTGGTTATAATATCCACACGCAATCTATGCATTTGCAATTTAGTTTTATGTGTATACTTATTATTAAATTTATTTCAGTACCTCCAAGAGGTAAAGGCCGAAAAAAAACCACACCTATAACTTTTCCTATACCTGCATTACAGAACACTTCCAACAATTTTGAGTGCATAGTAAATAAACTTAAGTCCTTACTCAATGATCTAAATATCACATACAAAATTATCAACAAAAGGGGGTGCAGTCTAACCTTCATTATACTAGCAAAAGAAAATACATGGTCCAATCAGAGAAGAAAAAGGAGATTAATGAAAAGATCAGTTCAAGAATTTAAGAAACCAAAGCTGGAAGTAAGCCCAAGTGAGATAAGTGAAGAGGCTTGTGAGAACTATAAAGTCCCTGTTGTAAATGTAGAAAAAGAGATTGGCGCAGACCCGGAACATCCTACTATCAATGGGAAAATGTGCACTAATAATAGTTTAATTTTGAATACCAGCAGTTGTTACTCGGGAACATCAAAAGCTGAAGTTATGAACGACAGTAACCAATGCATTGTGCATGCCTACACAAAAGTATTTAGAAAAGAAAGTGACTTCATAATGGAGATGGAATTTTTGAATGGTACAGGTGGTAAAGAAAGTCTGCACCAGATAGCTCAATACATAAAAAATAAATGGATATAAATTATGTTTTTATTTTTTGATACGCCTCAGTTACTTTATTTTAGTATTAATCCTAAGTCTTGGTCGAAAACAAAGTTCTGTGTAAACAAGTAGGTATATGATTATATAATATAGTCAAGGGGTAGCCTCAGAATAAGGACTAAAGCCTCCGAAGAGAAATTCTGAGACTAAAGCATAGAAGGAGCGTTATAAAACGGACACCTGACACATGTCTGTCTCGTTAGTTTGAAACGTCGCCAACCACGTGTTAGACAAAGAAAAATATAGTAGTGTGATGTTTTATTATTCAAAACGTACCACCCTCAATTGTCAAGTTGGTTACCTTTGGTTACCATTATGCTACCAAATTAACCTTTGTTCCCAACGAGTAACAGTGTGACTGGTTGGAGACATGTTTAGAAAATCACAACTTGTAGTAGGATGCCAAGTACCTTCAATTTGGCAGTGTGTTATGTTAGGAAAACCCGTAGAGGGAGCAAAACTAGGAAAACCTTTTTAATGATTATGTCAGCTGTCACTTTTTGGAAAGACAACGAAATAGACTAAATTAAATCGATATAAAACAGCCAAATTCTATATTTTTCCGTAATCCCGCTTACTTTAACATGGTAGCAGAGTAATAAAGTAAGAGAGCGGAATTAGCTAAAAGTTCTTGTACGGACCCTGATCACGATGGAGAGAGTAATCACGGAAGCATCCAAGGTACAAATAGAGCATCTTAATGCAAAGAACTATAAGCATTGGAAATACAGAGTAGAAACAGTATGTAGGGCAATTCCCGGTGCGATAGAGCTAATCGAAGGGAAGGCAGTAAAACCCGCTGAGCAAACTGGAACGGCTGATGTTGCCACCAAGGCAAAATATGATAAGGAATTACGAGATTTCCAAAGTATCGATAGTGCTGTCTTAACATTGATGACAACGAACATGACGGATGAAACACTTGACCAAGTTATGCGTTATAGAAGTGCTAAAGAGGTTTGGGATGAGCTTGAACGTCTCTATAGTGGAAGTAATGAAGACAAAAGTTACGAACTGTGCCTCGAATTCTTCAAGTATAAAAAGGACCCTGATCATGACATAAGGAGGCATATATCTGCGTTAAAGAACATTTGGCATGACTTAAATGGCCAACTCGAGACAAATCTACCAGAGATACTGCTGATTTGTAAGATACTTGGCACTTTACCGCAAGATTATTTTGCTTTCAAGTCAAGTTGGCTCTTGATTACAAAAAAGGATAGGACAATAGAGAATCTTTCCTCCCAACTAAGCGGCTATGAGAAAGCTTTAACTAGCAAAACTGAGGATGAACATAGCGAAGTGTTAGTCGTGAAGACATAAAAGAAAAAGAGACAAGAAGTGTTTAAATGCAACTACTGTGGTGAAGTTGGACACAGAGTACGCAAATGCCGAAAATGGATAAACGATGGACGCCCACCAAAGCAGACAGGTGAGGTTCAGAAGACCAATTTTAATCTTACAGTGTTAGCTATAGATGACGGATTGCCAATGGACAAAGTTAACTGGTATGTTGACAACGGTGCGACTAGCCACGTAACGAACAGAGGCGAATTCTTTGAAAGCTTTAAGCACTTTAACGGTTCACATACTGTAACTGCGGCTAATGGTCAAACCATCGAAGCCATTGGAATGGGCAACATACGTGCTGAAGCCAACCTCAACGGACGAGTTGAACACATACAGTTAAAAGATGTTTGGTACTTTCCAAGTATTAAGAAAAACTTATTCTCAGTTCTCTCTGCTCACGATATTTCATCCAAGAGTACGTTCGAGTCAGAGCCTACCCGATGTGTATTGAAAGTAGATGGCAGATCAAAATTGTTGGGACGAGAGAGATTAGAGGCGGACTTTTCAAGCTGGAGCTTAAAGGTATTGTCGCGAATGTACGCGATCCGAATGTTTACACTTTTTTATTTGGGGGTACTTATGTTTTTTACGGAGCAGCGCGCCGTAAACCGCCATGCGGTGACGACACACAGCTACGAGCGGCCAACCGAGTGAGTGCAGTTCTGAGGACATTCAGGTATTTTTTCTCAGAGTACTGATTATCTCAATCTGGTTGTATCCTATTTATTGTGTCGTGTATCTCAACGCAAATTAAACATCTAGCTCAGTATTATATCAATTCTCAGTGTCCTGTTATCAATGAAGATCGTGGTCAAGTGGATAGTGTATTAGCGTGTAATATATGGATTGTCATGCGTATTGCTCAGTATCTTAGATGTTGCCAACCAAAGGGTTGCTCAGTGATCTCAGTATGTGTGGAAAGGGGTCGCTATTAGGGGAGGTTGGAGGCGACGAGGAGGCCGGCTCCGGTAACGCTCAGTTTCTGCTCAGATTACAATCAGTAATTACTCAGTTCAAGCTCAGTCGATGCTCAGTGGAAGCTCAGTTAAAACTCAGTGACAATACAACATTATTCACGCATGGGTATAATTCAAGCTACACGAATTATTATCATTATCATATTCGCCGATTTCTATTTTTATTTAGATCTGGCTCAGGCATAGAATGGGAACTTGGCGACATGGTGGAGGAGCTGGGATTTGACCTGCAATCCGTTGACCTATGGCCTTTCGATAGACAGTTGTAACATCGCCCTAGTAGCTTGTGCTTTCTTTCTTGAACCGTCTTGGCAATAGTGCACTCGTCATTAAAATGTCCGTTTCCGCAGAAGATACATGTGGGTCTCTTTCTTTTAACCTCTGGTTCTCGTGGATTGTGTGTATCTCTAGTGTATTGTCTCTTTCGTTTATCACTATTCTTGTTTGTACCGTTGTGCGAGTATCTACCCTCTGGATAATTTTTATCATCATAGCGTTTTATTGAAAATCTACTCCTGTCTTGATTACGAGGAAGAAATTGTTTTCTTAATGGAAACCGTGACTTTAAATGACCTTCCGTCCCAACGTGTAGTGTCTCTAATGTGAATCTTTCGCCCTGAGCTTTGCTCGTACTAGGCCGTTCGGGTTGGTGAGTGTCTTCTTTCATCCGGCTAGAAGCTTCACGTGCTGATATAATGTGTTCCAAGTGTTTCCGAATATTCTCTATCGTGTCAGTCTCGGTTCCCATTTTGATACGCAATTCATATATAATCTCTTCTGAAAATTTTTGCATTATCATAACTCTTAAGTGATTGTGGTTAACGTCCTCTCCTAATGACTTAAGAACACGGAGGTGCCTTTCGATCTCGTTTAACGCTCGTCGACAGTCAGATATAGACTTGTCAGCCATCTTGATTCTGTATAAAGCCGCATAGTGGGCATCAATAATGGTGCCGGGCTTGCCGTATCTATCCTTGAGAGTAGAAACGGCTATCTGATAATTACTGTTTGTCGTATCTAAACCGTCTATAGCTCTTTTCGCTTCACCCTCTAGAACTGACTGTAAGTATAGGAGCTTATCGACGTCATTGATATTGCGATTATCAACATTGGATGCAAATTGGTCCCAGAATTGATGCCATTTTAAAACGTCTCCGTCAAATTTTGCCAGCTCCATCTTTGGCAATTTACTGGCAACATTAAGTGTATCGGCCCTGGTGCTCTCTCTGATTACTCTGATGACTTATGGTGACAAGTCCCTTTCTGAGTATAAAATTTTATTTCTGTAACCAATTCTTCTCCTTTAATTTGAATTTGTGTGTAATGGCATATTTCATCGGCGCATGGATTTTGGATGACCTTGAAATAATTGTATATTTCTGAGATGAAACGTTCTACTGCAACTTTGAGTTTTGACGATATCATTTGCGCGTCAAATATATCACCAGGTTCATTTTTTAGCCTTTGTGACGCACCTTGACCTATCTCAATAAGGGAAACTAGGTTTTCTATAGTTAATTTGAGTCTAGTCCGGACTACTTCCTCCATTGCTGAGAGTGAAAACAAAGGTAAATCTGAGTAAAGGAAAAAATGTACAGGCCACTACGAAAATGTCAAATGCAACCCAACCAAGTCGTTAGTCCTGGCTGTAACAAGGAAAAAAATTTTGTTTGTTACACTTTATTGCACAATCCAATTCAATTAGCGAGGCGATGAATATTTATCAGACTTCCAAACGTGCATTCAACGACCTCTCAATGAATCTTCGTGAGTGGAACTCTAATTCTGACGAATTTTTGAATTCTATCCCCACGCAGTATCGCAGTCGAGAAAAAAAACTCATGAAAGTATTGGGTTTAAATTGGGATCTCGTCAACGACAGACTTAAGTTTAAAGTTTGATCTAGCGTCGAAGGATGTGAATCAAGTAGACACAAAAAGAGAAGTTCTCAGGCTGGTGGCGTCAGTCTTTGATCCATGTGGATTTGCAGCCCCGCTTGTGTTACCGATTAAATTATTTCTTCAGAACCTGTGGTACCAGAAGATTGAATGGGATACAAAACTGAGTGAGATAGCTCTTAAACAACTGCAAACCGCAATGGAAAGTTTAAACTACGTTCACGGCATCGGCGTTCCAAGAAGTTTTAAAAAGCCAAGCGAATCCGAAAATGATGCAACATTATTATCATGAGCTAAATACTTTTGCAGATGCATCGATGCAGGCCTATGCAGCAGTAACCTATCTCAGGAGTGTCTGCAAGAGAGATATTAAAGTGAACTTTGTTATAGGAAAATCTCGCTTAGTTGGAAAAGCAGAACAGACAGATCTACAGATTCCGAAGATCTAAGATCTTCCACAACCTCTTTACACCATTCTCTGTATTACGTACAGGCAGCGACAAGCCTCTAAATAGGTTTTTAAATTTGTTCCTTAGCACGGGTTAGTGCATTAAAAATAAAACTAATATAATCATGTGGGTACAGTGATATCGTTCCGATGTTAAACCTAACTGCAAAGTAGGTAGTCGGGGCTGTAAGTAATGCAATTTGCTTAAGTCAGATGTCGCTGCCTGTACGTAATACAGAGAATGGTGTAAAGAGGTTCGAAATTTCACTGATGCCGTGAGTCGCCCATTGGCTCAATTGGTAGAGCGCTGGCACGGATAGCCAGAGGTTGCGGGTTCGAATCCCGGCATGGGTGAAATTTTTAGCCTCTAAATAGGTTTTTAAATTATCACGTAGGTGTTTCTCAGACTCTTTCACTAATTCGACGGCTGTATTGGATTTCAAAGGGTAGAGCTCAGGTGCAGAAAGTATTGAAACAATGTCAATCTTGCCGAAAGTATGCAGGAGGTCCTTTCAAACTACCTCCAATGCCATCATTACCATCAGAGAGAGTCACATACAGTGAACCTTTTACATACGTCGGAATTGACTATTTTGGGCCCCTTTTAGTCGATGTTAAAGCTATGTTGCAATTCCAGTAGGTCATAGTTAAAATTCAAGGGAAAAAACCACTATAAAGTACACAAAATTTAGTCTTACCGCTTTAGTCCTCCTTCTATGCTTTAGTCCTTATTCTGAGGCTTTAGTCCTCAGAATAAGGACTAAAGCATAGAAGGAGCGTTATAAAACGAACACCTGACACATGTCTGTCTCGTTAGTTTGAAACGTCGCCAACTACGTGTTAGACAGAGAAAAATATAGTAGTGTGATGTTTTATTATTCAAAACGTACCACCCTCAATTGTAAAGTTGGTTACCTTTGGTTACCATTATGCTACCGAATTAGAGATGTTTAGAAAATCACAGCTTGTAGTAAGCTGCCAAGTACCTTCGATTTGGCAGTGTGTTAGACAACAGATGGTGGAGTGCGTCGTCTCCAAAAACCTTGTGTTTTTTGGGTTGTTCTAAGACAATCTGAAGTGGAATTCAGTGCATATTCGTAGTATGGAGTGTATACGTAATACATCGGAATGGCGTGTGTGATATTGGGATGTAAAACCTATTCGGGAGCAGAGAAAACAAAACCACCTTCATCAGCTTCCATCGGTAAGACTCAAGTTTGTGTACTTTAAAGTGGTTTTTTCCCTTGAATTTTAACTATAACCTACTGGAATTGCAACATAGCTTTAATATCATTTGAGAACAGTGTTTCAAAGTTAATAAATCATGAGCATAATCAATTTAATCACAGTAACAAGTTTGTTGTTTATTTTAGGGCGATAGGGATGGGCATTTCCACTACCTCAGTGAAAAAGCTATCGATACTTACTAAAGAAGTTTTTTTTATTTCTTGTGTTTATTCCGTTATATATGTTATTTAACTTTTGAAAGCTCGATTCAGTAACGTTCTATGAAATTACCAATTCGATTGTTGATGATTATTGATTAATATTTTTCCTGTTTGAATCTATTCATTGCATTGATATATTTATATAGATTCAGCATGATAAATTAAAAAACTGCGAAAAGGGGTTTTGATATTATTTTTATTTACAATAATTCCGCCTACTTTCATAAAATTTAGAATTTCTAATAAGATAGGTTCATATATCTTATATAAAATGAACTTTAATAGTTTTCACTGCACAATCTACGTGTAGCAGTATAATAATAATGTAGCGAACAAATCGCATCACTATCGTGAAAAAAGGTGTCTAGTACTGGATTTTATATCAAATTAATAAATAATTTCGAGAGTGTCGATCTGTCATAAATAACGGTTGGACTGATTGTTAATTAATAATTATTTATTTCAGATTACCCAAAGATAGCACAATGCAACAAATGTGGATAGACGGCATGGCTTCACGGTCAAATTGGTATTGAACAAAATCACGTACGTTTGCAGCAGACATTTTGAAGAAGATGGCTTCATTTACAAGATTAGGTTAGGTCTTTATTTTTTTACAAAGTGTAACAGAATGTATACTATACTATTTTTATTTTTAAATGCACTAACCCGTGCTAAGGAACAAATTTAAAAACCTATTAAACCTATACCTGGCACGGATAGCCAGAGGTTGCGGGTTCGAATCCCGGCATGGGTGAAATTTTTAGCCTCTAAATAGGTTTTTAAAGAATGTATACTACGAAACACATTTTGTTACATCACTGTAACTAAGAAATTTATTATTTACAATGAGTGCCTGATTACAACTTACTAACTACTTAATTAAATCAAAAAGATAATACGGATTATTAAAATTTATTACTACTTAATATGTATATTATTATTAATAAACTAAATACACTCAACCTTACATACACTTAAACCTATGAACATATTTACACAATAAATAATAATTTCAACAGACAAACCGATCTGACGCCACTATTTTGATATAGACGAAAGCCAGGTGCAAACACTAGTATGACTACTTGTTTTCGCATGGTGGGGTAAAGGCCGACCTGCCGTTGCCTCAGTCGCTTGGATGCTTCCTATTGTGACAACCTTATATTTGTTGCTGTGTTAGCTAACTAGCTACAACGAATCCTACGACGCCCTTGGTCGTGAGGTGTTGGCAGAGATACCAACTGATTATAAAACTCCTAGGCTAATAGGAAATCCCAAGCTTGGGTGAGTTGTGCATATTTTACGTACCTATTTAGCTTTATTAATCGTTGCGCGGTAGATGCGTTTTGGCTATGGTCCGAAGTTCAATGTACATAATGACGTGCTAGTTAGTATTAAGTTTTCCTATGCATAATTCCAGCGATAATCTATCGGTGACTGATTAGTGTCTACCTACATGTAGTTATGCTTTTAGTTTAGTTTGTTGTAACCGTTCTGGTCTGAAATATGTACTGCTGCCACATCGCTAGCAAGTAGGCTTGGGCGCTTGTAAAGTATACCCTACCCCTCTCTGCTTTCGCTTGCTAGCTATGTGGGACAGTCCAGGCTTATCCTGATCTCCCACTAATGTGTACCTATGGGCACATTCCAGGAACTTTGTGCGGGCTAGAACTACCGCTGCTGTGTCGAAGCAGACGACCGCTGGAGGTCTACTCTGTTAACTCCATACGGACCCCTTTTGCTGGACTCGGCCACCCTCTTCCGGACGCTGGACGTAGCGCGAGTGACTGCGAGGGAAGTGGGGTATCGTACTCAGACTATAGTGTGGTTTAGGAAACCTAATAGACAGTGCGCGCGTGGACTGCGACCTAGGCTAAGTGACCCTCGACCTCTTGTAAATTTGTAAATATACTTGTAAATATATCTTGTTCATGTTTTAATTTTAACTGCGCTAAAATTAACGTGACAATGGCGCCCAATAACGTGGTCTAAAAGGTCAAAGTTAGTGCTCTGTCTGTTGATTTTTTATTCCCAGCTGCTTTCTAGCAGGTGTTGGTTAGCGCATGCTTTTGTTTTAGCTGTGTTGTTTATTTTCTTTTATTACTTTGTAACAGAACGGATAGGGTTAAAATTGAATAGGTAGTTATAAGTAAGTATTGTATGTAAGTGGACATATGGGCGGTAATAAATTTTAGTAGGTTATAGCTAGTTATAAACGTAGAAAATTGTAAATAGTAATTAAAAAATATTGATTTTTTTTTTGAGAACTTGTAGATACAAATCTACTTTGTACAGCTCTCTTTATTTATTTTAAGTGTAACTTGCTGAAGTTGCTTTAGTGCTGTCTTAGTTTTGCAATAGCACAACACACCTAAGCAGGCTATACAATGGGTTATCCAATATTTCTGCTTTTAAATAAAGTGGAGCTACAATACGAGGTTGGCATAAGGGGAGAGTGGTGCATGGGAAGATCGCAAGGATGCTATAGGCGTATTCAGTGACTTGTCGAAAGCGTTTGATTGCGTGGACCATAAAACACTTCTTTTAAAATTAAAGCACTATGGTACAAACGGGAATAGCCTAAAACTTATGACATCATATTTAGAAGGAAGAATTCAATGAGCTGAAATAAATCGAACTAAATCTTCAGGGTCAGAGGTCAAGATAGGAGTGCCACAGGTATCTATTTTGGGGCCGTTCCTCTTCTTCGTATATGTAAATGATTTGCCGTTCATGGTTCAAAATATGTCAGAGATAGTATTATTCGCAGATGACACGTCACTTATTTTTAAAATTAAGAGACAAGAGAATGACTTTGGCAGTACAAATAATGCTCTCTCTCGGGTACATAATTGGTTTACTTCTAATAACTTATTGTTGAATTCAAAGAAGACAAAATGTATAAAGTTCACTCTACCAAATGTAAAAGCGGTTGACAGCAATGTTATGTTGGGGAATGACATATTAGACCTGGTAAATGAAACTGTATTTCTAGGTATCACAATTGATGCAAATTTTCAATGGGGTCCTCATATAAAAAAATATCAAATAGGCTTAGCTCAGCAGCATATGCAGTTAAAAGAATATGGGAACTAACTGACGTCGCAACCGCTAGGCTTGTTTTTTTTAGTTACTTCCATAGTGTTATGTCCTATGGCATACTACTGTCCTGTCCCCACAGGCTGCAGATATTGAGACCATCTTTGTCTTGCAGAAGAGAGCGATCAGATTAATTTATAAGCTAGGCAGTAGAGATTCGTTAAGAGATTTCTTTCAAAAAACTAACATCTTGACAGTTGCCCGTCAGTATATCTATGAAAACATTATATACGTCAGGAAAATATCAGTAACTTTAAAACTTTAGGTAGCCAACACAATGTAAATACTAGAAATAAACATAAAATTTCGTTCCCACTATTTAGGCTGGCAAAGGTAAATACATCCTTCATTGGGCATTGTATACGCTTTTATAATAAAATCCCTGAAGATAGGTACATATTAAGCTTGCCTGAATCGCGGTTCAAAAAATATGTTAAGCACACTTTGTGCTAAAAGGGCTACTATAACATAAAGAATTATCTAAATGACAATGAGGTCTGGAATTAAAGCCAGTACAATGTATGAGTTCTATGTTTTATAATAATTATGTAAACTATGTTAAATAAGGACTTTGAAAAGACTACGTTTGGAGTTTTTTTGTCCATTTTTTCTCCAAAATGATCTAGATTTTGAAATGGACACCTAGTTTGAATTGTAACGTTCATTAAGCCGCAGCTTCTGCGCTACTTTGAATAAAACCTTTTTATTTCATTTCATATAATACTTATAATTTAAATAAAAGCTTTCGAACATGATACTGTTTTGCCTGTTATTATTTCTCATTAGTCTTACCATTGAATTTAAATTCAATGGTCTAACTACTAACCTACTACTAAGATATTTCAGTGTCTTAGAATAAAATTAGTCATTCTAATTCTAAGATACTGAATTTATAAAGATGTTACGGAAGTAAAATGTATAGATAAAGCTTAAGTACAAGAAATGTTCGAATATTCGTACACGACGTTCGGGCTAAGACAATTCTATGTACATTGAAAAGTCGTTTAAAACACAGATTAACAAGAAGACCGTGCTACGCAATATACGTCGAATTGTATTAGTGCTAATTGTACTTTTAATTATGAATTTTACTTTTTTGTAATTACGAATTGTAGTTTTGAAACGTGCCCCTGGTCAGCGCCATTTGTCACGTATTGCGTAAAATGAGTAAAAAAACTAAGATTGGCAGTCTACGAATAGAAAGAGCGCTATTTTTTGGTTTGTAGGGGCGCCGCTATGAGTTCTCGCACCACCTAAAAATTTAGCTAGGAACGCTGCTGATTATAATCATAAGCAGCACGTTTGAAGAACACGTCGCGCTTCTCCTACGGGTACTTGATAAATTAGCTCATGCAAACTTGACAATCAATCTCTCTAAATGTCAATTCTTTAGAAGTCAACTGCAATATTTAGGTTACATCGTTGACTCACAGGGGCTTCGCACTGATCCAGAAAAAGTCGAGGCAATATTAAACTACTCTACTCCCACTAATCGTAAAGAAATAAAACGTTTTCTAGGTACAGCCTCTTGGTACAGGCGTTTTATCCCCAACTTCAGCACAATTGCTGGTCCACTGAATAAACTGACGTCGACTAAAAAGAATGCCCCTCCATTCTCGTGGTCTGCTGAAGCCGAGAAATCCTTTCTGGAGCTAAAGTCCTTGCTGGTACAGGCTCCTATTCTTGCGTGTCCAGATTTCAGTCAACCATTTGAGGTCCATACAGATGCCAGCAACTTTGGTGTTGGTGCCATGTTATGCCAAACTATAGACGGTGTGGAACACCCAGTAGCGTTCTTGAGCAGATCTCTAAATGGCGCAGAACGCAACTATAGTGTGACTGAAAGAGAGGCTCTAGCTGTCCTTACCGCACTAGAACACTGGCGGAGTTACCTGGAAAATGGACAAACATTTACAGTGTATACTGACCATGCGGCACTTAAATGGTTTATTTCCCTCACTAACCCAACAGGTCGTTTGGCTCGCTGGGGAGTTAGGCTTTCAGCTTTAACTTCCTTATAAAACACAGGCGGGGCAAGGAAAATGTTGTACCCTATTCTCTATGTAGAATTAATCTTCCTGTCTCTGCAATAAATGATAGTAATTCTGATCAACTCATTACTCCAAGTACTAATGAGTACTAATGATGCCTGGTACCTCAACATCTTTGAAGGCTGCCAAAGTATACCAGCTAGCTATCCTAATTATAGAATAGAAAATGGCAAATTGTTTAGGTACACGAGGAGTAAAAATTCACCGCTGAATATGCTTGGAAAGAGGTGATTCCTGTCGAATCACGAACAACCATTATTTCGAACAATCACACAGAACCAACGTCTGCACACTTCGGCATCTTCAAAACGTATAGGCGTCTAGCACTTCGTTATTACTGGCCCCGGATGCACGCGGACGTTTACAAACTGCCAACTCATGGTACATTATGAAAGATGGGTAGGCCTAAAAATTGTTCAAAGCCATTTCAATCACTTTCTATTGATTTAATAGGGCCCTTACCTAGTAGCAGAAAGCAAAATTCTTATATTCTTGTAGTCACTTGCGTATTTTCAAAATACTGCTTACTTTTTCCTCTTCGCAGAGCGACAGCTCAAACCGTTGTAAAGTTACTTGAAGACGACGTAATTCTTATACACGGCGTCCCACAAACTGTAATACTGGACAACGGCTGTCAGTTTATCAGCAAAGAACTCGACAAACTGTTTAAAAACTACAAGATACCGAATATTCACTTCACACCTCGCTACACTCCACAAGTGAACACAGTAGGAAGGTATAACAAAACACTAGTCACAGCCATCTCAATGTTTGTCAATGATGACCACCGGTCTTGGGACGTCAATTTGGCGAAGATACAGTTTGCAATGAATAACTCAGTTAATGAAGTAACAGGTTATACGCCGTCTTTCCTTGTACACGGTAGGGAGCTTGTTACGTGCGGTTCGCATTATTTAGAAAATGACGAACCGAACAATATGCTATGCCTACCGCGTGAGCCTTATGCTGAAAAAACCTAGGGTATCTGGCAAAAATATTTGACAACGTGCAGGTTGCGCTGTATAAAAGTCATGCCAAGAATACACAACACTATGACTTACGTAGGAAACATGCAGAGTTCAATGTAGGATATATTATTTGGAAACGCTGTTACGTGCAAAGTGACAAAGATGCCTACTTTGCAAAGAAAATGGCAACGAAATTTATAAAATGTAAGATAAAAAGTAAGCGGTCCCATTTTCAAAATTTATTTCCATGCTGTGCTCGTTATGGTTGCCTGGAAATGGTTTCATGATGTGTTGGCTTAATGCAAATGCACTATCTGCCACAAATACATATGGTACATTCATAGTTCTACCTGGAAGAGGGTTAGGCTTTAGCATGTTAATTGTATTATTAACAATTTTTCTCCATAAAATGCTATTTTGCAATACGCCACCATCACTCATTCTACCTTGGCATCCGATGTCGGCGAGCAAAAATAAATAGTTTTTATCAACTAGAGCCAGCAGAACAATACTAAAATCTTTTTTGTAGGTAATTAAAGTAGTCAGAGCCGCTATGAATTGGTGATTCTATAACCACATGTTTGCCATCCAATGCTCCACAACAATGTGGAAAAGTACTTTGAAAGCCCTCTGACATCTGTAGCCACTCATTTTCAGTCCTTGGTAGCTGAAACAAAGAAAGTTTACAAAATGTTATTTTTTGTTTCAGGCACAAACAACATCAAATTCAGAAAGGCCTTTGTCCAGAAATTGGAACCTGGGCAGTAGTGGTATTGATACATCACACTATGAACATGAGACACCCAACAAGCGCAAGAAAACTACAAAAGACTTGATACAATTAAAGAAACAGGTAGATGGGGCATTCTCCCTTGTCAAAGATGTGAGAAGTGTACAAAAAGAGACTGACGAAAACGACATCTTTGCACAACTACTGGCGAAAAAATTTAAAAAATTTAATGAAGAAGACAGACTGATGTTAATGCATGACATAAACAACCTCGTTTTTAAATATGAAATGAAAGCAAGGTCCACATCAATGGTACAATCTTCGCCATCTCAATCCTCAAATAACAAAATGGCAGGAATGTATAGACCGGGGCCATCATCAAAATCACCTGAACAGACTGCGCAGTATGAATCGTGTTCACAATCTGTCTTAACTTCTTCACTTACCGATATTACTAATTTGAACTCAAAACCTGGCCCGAGTACTAACAAAAAGAATACCTATAAAAATAATTTCACAGATAATTCGTCGTCCATGCCAAATTAAAAAACAAAAAGATATAATTTCACAAGCATACTCAACAGATCCAAATGATGATTATGAAGATTTCGAATATTTGGAGTCGGATTGATCAATGTTAAACAGGGTGTTTAGAAATTTTAAATGAACAAAATTACAAGTATAAAATATTTTTGTTTTATTCACCTGTACCTCTCCTTTTAGGACTTGAATAATAGCTTCACAAACTTCAGGAACTATTTTAGAAATTACTTGGTTTGATATTTTGAAGAGATATTGCAAACTTTTAAAGCTATCACCACTAGCCAAAAACCTCAGTGTGATAGCTAATCGGTGCTTAGACGGAATAGCTTCTCCAGTTAGTATTTGTCTTTGATATCAATGGGCTTATCTTCTGAAGCAATGATTCAAAGTCTACAAACGACATTCTACAAAAATTTCCAAAATGACTGACTGGTTCGGGTAATAACTGTATCAATGATTGATCCAGGGTGTGCCTGAAAAAAAAAACCAAATAATTTTGTTTATAAATAGGCTTCTAGATTTGCTTATTCAGCAATCTTCATTCTTATCTACTTAGTTACATAATTATTGGTTCTAGAGTTAACAAATTATTTAAATACTTTCAATATGTAGGTACTATAAGGTAAAGTAGTAGGTATCTTACCTAGTCCTTTGACTGTACAATTTATCAAAATACGTCTTCTCCGCGGCTGCCGACGGCGGTCAGCTTCTTGCAACATACTATATATTATGTAATTATATGAACATAGGCAAAATAGCCCGACCACAGTAACCAAATCCTCATCACCGTCCACAGAACATAATGTTCTGTGTCACCGTCCATGGTCCGCGAAATTGCAATCAAGACATGCGTTGCTTGCAATGCACCACAGGGACTATTATTGACAATTTGTGAACAAGTGTAGGACCGGCCTTTTCAAATGAATGTGCATACACATTCGCACATGTGAGTGACGGCTTTTGGGGGCTTTGGTACGCACACGAGTAGGCGTAAACTTTCGTACAAGTTTATGCCTATGTGAGGGACCTGCATTACAGAATGTTTAGTTAAGGAATAAATAATATCGACGTTTTCGTGTTGAATGTCTCATCCTTATGAATTTCTACTTTTGTCTATGACCCCCTATATAACTATGACTTTCTGCAACCTAGTACGATTGTAAAATTTCGAGTGTACGAGTTGTCCCTTTCTGGCACAAAAAATCATCGTAAGAGTAACAAGGAATATTCAATAATTACTTTTTATTTTACGGCTCCTTCTATGCTTTAGTCCATAGTCTGAGACCGCACCACTGACAGGTAAATTGTGGTGGAGTGGGGTGGGTGGCACAGAATAAAAAGACTCAGTGGGTGGAAGGGTGTTCTGTGGTGGAAAGTTGAAACTAAATAAATCTCAAAGGCCTTTTGCTATATTGCAGTTAATTTTATCACAATTCCTATCATGGTGTCCGATCCGTCACAATCGCAACAAAAGGCTGATCACGTGCTAAGTGAAGAGACAGCGACGTCCCCACAGCTGGAACATGATGTTTCTAAAACAACTACCCTGATGAGCGAGGGTGAATCGAGCACACTACCCGTAAAAGAAGCTGTTAAACAGTCCCCTAAAAAGCCTAAGAAAAGAAAACCTAAAACTCCTCGGGACGAGACCGCGCCTCGTCAACCGCTTACAGGTAGGTACATAAAGGTCTCCCGTATATAAGTCAATTTGTATTAAACTTTTAGTAAACATATCTTATCACAGGTTATGTACGATATCTCAATGAGCGTCGAGACCAGTTAAGAGCAGACCACCCAGAGCTCGGATTTGCCGAAGTAACACGTCAACTTGCTAGCGAGTGGAGTAAGCTGCCTGTTGAAGAGAAGCAGCAGTACTTGAATGCTGCTGACCAGGATAAGGAGAGGTAATTTGATTACCAAATTTCTTGGATGCTATGTTATTTTCATCAGTGTAACATATTTTTATCCTAGATTGGATTAGACAGTAGACTTGATTAATATAATTATACAAAAAATTGCAATACAGTAAATTGCAATCTGGATATAACGATATTCAAGGGACAGACAATACTATGTCATACTAACTGGATGACGCAGAAAACATATTTATTGTATATGCGAAAGTTATATCTTCCAAATTTTTTGTTCTCTTTCGTAACTTCGCGAACTCATATGCATACCCATTTGGTCAAAATGTCAGCAGTCATCCAGGCTAGGGTTGTGGGTTCCTCTTCCTCAAAATGAGGAATTTCCCCATATTTTTGAGGTTCCTCATCCTCTTAGCCTCAAAATGATTTTAAAAAATTTGTTTTCCTCTCATTTTAAGAGGAATTTAATAGGAAGGAGAGATATATAAGTTTTATTGATATGAAATATGTAAGGGAGAGAGAGAGAAGTTTCCAGCATCGTCTTCCTGTTAGTCTGCCAGATTCCTCATCCTATTCCTCAAAATCGATTTTAAAACATTCCTCTTCCTCATAACAAGTGTGACAGAATAAGAAGCAGATGTGGTACTTTAAATATTTATTCGACACGCAATCGGGTAGAGTTTCTACTTTACAAGTGTACTTCGCGAAAGTTAAAATCAGACTAATTCAATAGCTTATCGTAATGCTTTTATATAAACTAAAATCTGGACTGTTTCTTGTAATTACACTCAAACATTTCAAGCAGGAAATGGATGTTAACATGTTTAGGCTTTTAACTATGATTTTATATTAGCTTCAATAATTTTATTTAATTGGTTTTTATTATTAATTATGTTTTAAATTGTATTGTATTCTATTTTTATTTTATATATTTTAAATTAATAAATAAGTAATGTCATGATATGACGAATTAAATTACATTGCAGGCGAAAAAGGCAGTTGTTATACTAGATTAATAACTTCCTAAATACCTTTGGCAATTTAAAATAGTTAGTAATAGATATAGTATAGATATATACTGCAAATGGATAAATATGTTATTTACACGTGTTGCTACACTGTTCTCTAACACAAGTTTCCCAACAACCCTAAACCAGGCTCTTTGATTGCTCTCATAATCCACTGGCAAATACCATACAGTAATGTCAATATGTACGTAGAAAAAGAGATGGATTATCTATATAATCGTAGATCAGCCATCGAATAAAAAATTTGTTCTCAAAATAATGGGTTTATTTTTAAAAACCTATTTTGATGCTAAAAATTCCACCCATGCCGGGATTCGAACCCGCCACCTCTAGCTATCCGTGCCAGAGGTAGCGGGTTCGAATCCCGGCATGGATGGAATTTTTAGCCTCTAAATAGGTTTTTAAATTTGTTCCTTAGCACGGGTTAGTGCATTAAAAATAAAAATAGTGTAATCATGTGAGTACAGTGATATCGTTCCGATGTTAAACCTAACTGCAAAGTAGTTAGTCGGGGCTGTAAGTAATGCAATTTGCTTAAGTCAGATGTCGCTGCCTGTACGTAATACAGAGAATATTGTAAAGAGGTTCGAAATTTCACTGATGCCGTGAGTCGCCCATTTGCTCAATTGGTAGAGCGCTGGCACGGATAGCCAGAGGTTGCGGGTTCGAATCCCGGCATGGGTGAAATTTTTAGCCTCTAAATAGGTTTTTAAATTTGTTCCTTAGCACGGGTTAGTGCATTAAAAATAAAAATAGTGTAATCATGTGAGTACAGTGATATCGTTCCGATGTTAAACCTAACTGCAAAGTAGGTAGTCGGGGCTGTAAGTAATGCAATTTGCTTAAGTCAGATGTCGCTGCCTGTACGTAATACAGAGAATATTGTAAAAAGAGGTTCGAAATTTCACTGATGCCGTGAGTCGCCCATTTGCTCAATTGGTAGAGCGCTGGCACGGATAGCCAGAGGTTGCGGGTTCGAATCCCGGCATGGGTGAAATTTTTGGCCTCTAAATAGGTTTTTTAAATTTGTTCCTTAGCACGGGTTAGTGCATTAAAAATAAAAATAGTGTAATCATGTGAGTACAGTGATATCGTTCCGATGTTAAACCTAACTGCAAAGTAGGTAGTCGGGGCTGTAAGTAATGCAATTTGCTTAAGTCAGATGTCGCTGCCTGTACGTAATACAGAGAATATTGTAAAGAGGTTCGAAATTTCACTGATGCCGTGAGTCGCCCATTTGCTCAATTGGTAGAGCGCTGGCACGGATAGCCAGAGGTTGCGGGTTCGAATCCCGGCATGGGTGAAATTTTTAGTCTCTAAATAGGTTTTTAAAAAAAAATAGGTTTATTCCAAAAATAACAGCTCCGTACTCAGAATAGTAGATCTGTCATCAAATAAATCGATTATCGTCCGCAGATTGAGATTTGTTCTTTGTCATCAGTTCAGTAGTTACAAATTATTTCGATCAATTCGCCAAATAATACGATTCGTCAATTTAATAGTTCAGTTCATTAACTTTACGAAAAAATCTTCAAAGGGGCGGAGCCAAATTGGCGCGGTATGAAAATTCTTTGATGGCATTCCTCAACTTGGGAATTAAAGCTGCATAATAATGGCCTGTAATGGTGGGTCCACGCTCTAGGTAATCAATCAATAATATCCCTTCTGAGTCCCAAAATATTGAGGCCATAACCTTACCAGCCAATGCCACGGCACAAAACTCCTGGCTGTCTGTTAACATTCTCGGCACCCATCTTGCGGAGACTTTTCTCATTTTCAATTATTGTTTCAATATGGATTGAATACTTCTATATTAAATGCCCGTTTCTTGAATTGAGTATCGGATGGTAACTCTTCTATCGCTCAAAACAATTTTTGACAGTAGGTACAACCAGTATACAAGTACAGTGCCACCATCTTATCTGTTCAGTTGATAGCGGCGCTAGTGGAGAATTTGGGGGTGCCATTCAAGAAATTTACTTAGCAAAAATGGAAAATTTAAAGTCAAAGGCCAGTGTTTAAATGTAAATTAAAATATATCTCTATAAATTGACAGACAGCGGAAGGTTTCTTTTCAATATGGTGGATGACAAGGCTGTAGTTACAATTTTGCCCACAAGAACAGATAACTTGGTGGCACTGTACCTAATGTAAGATAGTAAAGGAAGGCCAATGAGACGAGATAAAGAGTGTAAACAAAGTTTCAGGGATTCTAAACGTTTTTATTTGAATAAATTATAGTTATACAAATTTCGGATTCCTTATTCTAATCGCTGTCGTCTGTATTGGTCAAACATGATTCACCGGAAGAGTCCTAGGCTGTCTAGAGCCGCCAGGCTGTGATTCCATAATTAAAACCAACAACTAATTACAATAACAGCGAAAATCAACAAGAAAACTAACAGTAACGGATTAGTAAACATAATAAACTTAGTAAATACGGAAACGAAAAAATACGTATCACTTCGAACGCAATCTAAACAGGAATGAACTATTATAGTTCACAAAATAGTGGATGACACCAAATGTTGACAACCGCCGTACTGAAAGTTTTCCTGTACCACGAAATACGCAACGACAGCTGTCGTCGATCAAATGACGCCATTACCGCATACGTGTGACAATAATCGTAACAGAGATAATAATCGCTCACTATCGCAATCTAACTCAGTATCGGCCCGTTTGTTTACATTCTTTATCTCGTCTCATATTCACAGGTACAAAACATTCTTTTTCTGGATCTTCATGATTTTTTTATGTTACATATTTCATTTTGTTAATGACCGTTTTTCCTTAATTTGATTATACAGTTATCAGGACAAAACTATTAAAATAAGTAGAAACCTATTTATTTGATACTTGATAGTATATCCCGATGATTATATGTGATTTATTATGAAATTGTTTTTATATTATTTGGCGACTACACTTTGATGACAGATCTGTTATTTTAAGGACAAACCTTATTATTTAAAACATTCAAAACTTAATAAATTGATGATCAGGGTCCGTTCCGCGGCCGGCCGCCTTCAAATGTAGGTTTTTATGCGCACGCACACAGTGGCCGACGCGCAGCGGCGCGCTCACGCACACATCTAAATATGCACAGTGTTCTAGCGACACGAAATATAAAGGCCAAATATTGTCTACTTACGAGAAGTGTTTCTTCTCTGATAATTTCTGTTACTATGTAGGTATAGTTTTAGTGTTTGAGAACGCCACAGTTATTACTTACTGCACTTTGTCATAATATTACTTTTACCTTACGTCATTGTCAAGATTACAGATTATGAAAGATTACAGTCGATTGAATTAGTGAAATTTTAAATCTATTATTATGATTGTGGTCATGTTTATATAGACAGTTTCACATTAATCGCTAACTTTGCAGGCGGCTTTGTAACAAAAACCTAAAGGATATATTTCGTTCAGTTTTGGTCCCAATTAAATAATAATAATAATGTTAAGCACCGAATGGTGCCCTACCTTTCTTTTAAATAATAGGTTAATAATTTATTTATAAAACCGTGTTTATTCCATAATATTTACCAGACAACTTTTACAAGAACAGACAGCGAACTAAATTTAAAAAACTGACACAAGTAAAAAAAGACAATAATATGTACAAAAAGTCAAAACAATAAAAAAAGGTCTGTCGCCAACAAATAATATAAGCCTTTATTAATTGGTTATACATAATATTAATTATATGCATCAAATAACAGTTGAAATTGAATAGATTGAGACAATTAGATTATTAAATTAAATTAATTGTAAACATTTCCTTATATAGCATTTCATGCATTTTTTATTAAAACGTCCCTCTCCGGGACATGCTTGGCCTTCCACAAGCCGTGTGGTTAGTGGGGTGTGGTCTAATCACCCTAGCTGACCAGGCTTCACTGGGTGATTTAATGATTTTTTTTTATGATTGATAAAATACTCAAGATTTACCTTTTAAGATACTTCATAGGTACTATTTACCCACAAAGTTGTTACCACCTATCTAAGGTGCCAATGAAAGTATTCAAAGTTATTTTCATTTGCCTCGGGGAAATCTGAAAATTGAGCCAGTATTAAGTAAATTGAGAATCGCTCGTAGCCTCGGTTGCCGAGAATAGCTCGTAGCCCCGGCTGCCTGAGTGATCTTAAACGATCACGAAGGTTAAGCAACATAGGGCGCGTTCAGTACATTGATGGGTGACCGTCAATGACTAACGCTAGTGGCATTTTTCCGAGCGGTTCCGTATTTTGCAAGGCACGCTAAGCAGTTGTAGCCGGCTGCCGTCGATAGATGGCAGTCGTTAAGCCAAGTCAGAGGCAAGCGGCTTGAAAACTTCTGACATTAAGACCAGCCACCAGTCTAAAAGCCTGTCCAGACGAAGCGTTTTACACGCGAGGGCTTTCGCGCGTAGACACTAGCGCGTTTCCGAGGTACTAGAGCTAATACACCCCGTCCAGATGCTCTCGCGCGTATTCTTACTTACGCGCGTTTCCGAGGTACTAGAGCTACATAGACCCCGTCTAGATGCTCGGGAACGCCCGAGTGTCTACGCGCGAGTGAAAACGCTTCGTCTGGACAGGCTGTCACAAGCCTCTAGCAATCCGGACTTGGCCTCCGTGGTGAAGTATGACCTATACCTTCCTCAGGGAAGAGACCCGTGCCCCTCGGTGAGGACAATGGTTTGATGATGATTATGATGATGATTAAGTAAATTAAACAAACTTTAATCACTTCATGGAGTATGGCCTATACCTTCCTCAGGGAAGAGACCCGTGCCCCTCGGTGGGGACATAATGGGTTGATGATGATGAATAGAAATTATAAACGACAAACATGTTGCGAAATTGCAAAATTAGAGCGGCTGCCATCTTGGATTGCGAAAATTACCTTAAATTCGTTTTCACCAACCCCAAAAACCTTAAAAATTACACCTATGTTGGAAAACCGCCAAACTAGATCGGCAGCCATCTTGGATTGTAAAAATTCATTTTCACTTTGCCTAAAAACCTTAGAAACAACACCCATGTTCAAAAATGGTCAAACTAGATCGACAGCCATCTTGGATGGTAAAAATTACCTCAAATTCGTTTTCATCGCCCCCAAAAACCTGAAAAACGACACCCATGTTGTAATATAGCCAAACTAGAACGGCAGCCATCTTGGATTGTAAAAATTATCTCAAATTCATTTTCATCAACCCCAAAAACCTTAAAAACGACACCCATGGTGCAAAATAGTGCAATTAGTGCGGCCGCTATCTTGAATTGCAAAAAATACCTAAAATTCGTATTTACCAAGCCTTAAAACGACACCGATGTTGAAGAATGGCCAAACTAAATCGGTAGCCATCTTACGTCGTAAAAAATAACTCAAGTAAATTTTTACCAACCCCAAAAACCTTGAAAACGACACCCATGTTGCAAAATTGTGAAATTAGTGCGGCCGCCATCTTAGATTGCTAAAATTGTCTCAAATTCATTTTCACTAAGCCCAAAAACCTTAAAAACAACACCCATGTTGTAAAATGATGTAATTATAGCGGTAGCCATCTTGGATTTAATAAAAAATTACGTCATTAGTTTTCATGAACCCCATAAAGCATAAAAACTATAGTACCTACCACATGTACAGTCGAGATCACATCAACCTATACACCCATGCACTCTATTCCGTTACGTTACGGGCGACTTTGCAACTAAAATGTATAGGTTGACGTGTTCTCCACTGTACCAGTACATAATAGGCAAAACAAAATAAAAACGACACCCATATTACCTATATCTGTGGAAATATTTTTTTTATAACGAAAGCGGCGGGCAAGGCAATGACTGCGCTGCGGCGCGGCGGTGCAGCAGCTCAACATCAAACGACACCGCGCGCTAGATACACACCGCGGTTTTCTTTTGTCTCATTTACCTGCTTTTTCTCCTTTTCGTCCAATGAACGCGCTTGCGAACGCGTGCGTTATATACGCTCTGCTCTTTTGGTTTTCCCATTGTAGGTACCTAAAAAACGAAACAAATAGTTAGGAGATAGGTCTAAATTTAAAATATAATAAGTCGAACCTGGGACTCTCTTGCTTGAGAGTCAACCGTTCTACTATCTTCCCGTGCTCATCATAATAATTATCTTAGAAAATGTCCTAATCCTATTTTTTTCTTTTATCAAATCCAAGCCAACATTCGTTTTTTACTGGACTGCTGCTTATGTTTTCTACTCGTAGATAAATAAATAACACGATCCAAAAAATACAAGTCAAATATTCCAAAGGTACTTACTTTTGTCAGGTCAAACGACTATGCACCTAATGCACCCACCACTCGTGTACGTACACGCCGGAGCCTCGCTGGCCCAAACGGACGTATTGAGCGTAAGCGGGAGACTGCCGCGGCCGCGCGCGGGCGCTGCCTTTTTACAACGCTGCCACGCTCCATAGTAATTTGTATGGGGAAATCGCACGCACAATTTGGTCGTCTTTGACTTCCGATTACACAAAAAGTAATTTGTTTTTGCCAAAACTAAATTAAAAACCTATTTAGAGGCTAAAAATTTCACCCATGCCGGGATTCGAACCCGCAACCTCTGGCTATCCGTACCAGCGCTCTACCAATTGAGCCAATGGGCGACTCACGGTATCAGTGAAATTTCGAACCTCTTTACAATATTCTCTGTATTACGTACAGGCAGCGACATCTGACTTAAGCAAATTGCATTACTTACAGCCCCGACTACCTACTTTGCAGTTAGGTTTTAACATCGGAACGATATCACTGTACCCACATGATTACACTATTTTTATTTTTAATGCACTAACCCGTGCTAAGGAACAAATTTAAAAACCTATTTAGAGGCTAAAAATTTCACCCATGCCGGGATTCGAACCCGCAACCTCTGGCTATCCGTACCAGCGCTCTACCAATTGAGCCAATGGGCGACTCACGGCATCAGTGAAATTTCGAACCTCTTTACAATATTCTCTGTATTACGTACAGGCAGCGACATCTGACTTAAGCAAATTGCATTACTTACAGCCCCTGTACGTAATACAGAGAATATTGTAAAGAGGTTCGAAATTTCACTGATGCCGTGAGTCGCCCATTGGCTCAATTGGTAGAGCGCTGGTACGGATAGCCAGAGGTTGCGGGTTCGAATCCCGGCATGGGTGAAATTTTTAGCCTCTAAATAGGTTTTTAAATTTGTTCCTTAGCACGGGTTAGTGCATTAAAAATAAAAATAGTGTAATCATGTGGGTACAGTGATATCGTTCCGATGTTAAAACCTAACTGCAAAGTAGGTAGTCGGGGCTGTAAGTAATGCAATTTGCTTAAGTCAGATGTCGCTGCCTGTACGTAATACAGAGAATATTGTAAAGAGGTTCGAAATTTCACTGATGCCGTGAGTCGCCCATTGGCTCAATTGGTAGAGCGCTGGTACGGATAGCCAGAGGTTGCGGGTTCGAATCCCGGCATGGGTGAAAAATTTTTAGCCTCTAAATAGGTTTTTAAATTTGTTCCTTAGCACGGGTTAGTGCATTAAAAATAAAAATAGTGTAAAAACTAAATTAATCATGTTTTTCTGTATGGTTTTAACATTCGGATAACTAAATTTCAATTTCAACAATGCTCTGGTTTTTCGTCCACTATCTTTATACGAAGAGCTGTTTTACGTGATTTTCACCAACTTTAGGATTTTTTTTTTCTAGCTAGCTATTAATGTTATGGCAAAAATCGATTAATAACGTCGTTGTACTACTCTTCGACACTATGTATGATTATTTATGTATCTTTATATTAGCACTTTATGTCATAACTTAGAATTGCAGTGAAGTATGTTTGGGTGCCACCGATCCTTAATACCCACTCCTAAATTGTATCCTAGTTGGCACTCTATGTCTTATGTCTTTGCATTAAGTATATTTTCACTGTAACAATTTATAACAATGTGACTGTCTGTTGCCAAAATAGAAATAAATAAATAAAAATGAAAGCGAAAGCCGCTGCCTATGAGCCGTAGTGTAGTGGAGAAAAAGGCAGTGAAAAAAAAAAACTACTCTGATCATCTTTTCTCAAGCCCTATACGTATAAGATTCCATGATTGCCATTAATAACTTTTACCACTACCAAATTATTCAGGCTATCTTATAATTTTACAGGTACATCAAAGAATGGACCGAATACAAGAAAACTGATGCCTACAAGGAATTCCGGCGTCAGCAAATGGAACAGAAGACTCAGACAGGAACACTGCCTGGTGTTGCTGCATCAAAGAAAATGAAACAGGCACTATTGATTGAACCAGCTGCTTCCACTAATTTGAGTAATTTATATTGTTAATTTTCAGTATTTGAGTCGTTGTAGGGTTCTAGTTTTCTCACTTATAAGAGATTTCTAGGTGCGGTAATCAATTTATATTTGTTATAGCGGCAACAGAAATACATCGTCGGTGAACAATTTATTGAACTGTCTTACTGTCACAGTTCAATACAGCCTGGTGACAGCTAGACAGATGGACAGTGGAGTCATAGTAATAGAGAAAGCATTTAAATAACATTAAACTCTTTGCGAGCTATGGAGAGAGCTATGCTCGGAGTTTCTCTGAAGGATAGGATTCGTAACGAATGCATCCGACAGAGAACCAAAGTTATCGACATAGCTCAGAGAATCAGCAAGCTGAAGTTGTAGTGGGCTGGCCATATCTCGCGAAGAACCGACAACCGTTGGAGTAAACGTGTTCTTGAGTGAAGACCGCGACTCGGCAAACGTAGTGTAGGACGCCCTCCGACCAGGTGGGATGACGATCTGCGAAAAACTGCCGGCTGATGCTGGATGGGGCAAGCTGAAGACAGGGCGCTATGGCGCTCATTAGGGGAGGGCTATGTGGACTACATAATATTGCCTGAAGAAGAAACTCTGACTGAATTCTAAACAAAAACTTAACATTTCAGCAGCATCTAGTAACCAGCCACCACCAGTAGAGGCCAACTTGCTTCAGGCTAATATGAATGGCTTGCCAGTACCGCCTCAGGCCGTCCGCCAGTCCTCACCCCCGCGACCAAGGCCTTGCATTACTCCTGCATCTGTGAGTACCAGATTTTTTCCCTGTAAATTAATGTGAACATTTGCAAGCGATTCTAAGCTATGCTTAATTTATTTTACAAAAATTTTAGGGTGAAGATGGGGACACAGACATCCCAATATTCACTGAGCAATTTCTTCAGCACAACAAATTGAGAGAGTCAGAACTGAGACAATTGAGAAAAGCCAATTCCGATTTTGAACAACAGGTAAGAATAATTACTGTGTAGTGCTTACGTTTTAGTGCGTACGTGTTCAAATTAAAAAATGGTAAGAAATTTCCCCACTATTATACATTTAGTTTTAATTTAAGTTAATGTACAAGATTAGCTAAGAACCAGCGAGGTTGGTGTTAAAGTAAAGAGGGCTACGCTTAACATGCGTGTCTTTAATACTGTTTAGATATTTCATTTTTATTGACATATAACTATATAAAAGACATAAGTATTACATCACAGTAATATTATAAACGCGAAAGTGGACCGATTTAATAAAATTTGGAATGGAGTTAGCACACACCCTGGATTAACACAAAGGCTTCGTTTCAATGCGGGAAAATATCTTTTTCCCATGGGAAAATCTATAAACAGCGGGTACCACCGTGGGGCACAGCTAGACATAGCATACAATGAAGCTATAATTATGAGATTAGCAAATCTTAGTAGAATTATATGCTTCCAACATTATTACATATACTAACAGTAAAACGAAGATAGTAAAACGAAGCGCTCGTGACCTAGTCGAACCGAGTGATTGGGATGAATCACTTGAGTTAAGCAACAACAGGCGCGGTCACGTGCAGGATGGGTGACCGTCCCGTCAATACCGCTTGTGGCATTTTTCAAGGTGCAAGGTGCAAGGCACGCTAAGCCGTTGGTGCCAGCTGTCAGGTAATGGCAGCCGTTAAGCTATGTCAGAGGAATCATGGGCGGCGAAAAATAAATAAATAAAAAATAAACACTCTTACAATCCTTCCCCAAGCCGGACTTGGCCCCCGTGGTGGAGCAGGTGGCCTAACTTTCCTGCGATGCAGGAAGAGACCCG
Organism: Yponomeuta sedellus; assembly: GCA_934045075.1. Lineage (NCBI taxonomy): Eukaryota > Metazoa > Arthropoda > Insecta > Lepidoptera > Yponomeutidae > Yponomeuta > Yponomeuta sedellus. The sequence goes on along the minus strand of OW203733.1, from coordinate 16,339,473 downwards.
TGCCCATACGAGGGTTGTTAACGAACCGATAGTGTAATACTTCTATACTTTATTAAGGGCGGTGCATGTGAACGACACGCCTTGCCTGTGTTTGTACTTGACTATACAGTAATTTCCGCAGTCAATCTAGATCAAAATGAAACCATTCCTTAAATTGGCCCAGAACGCGATCCTGCAGCGGCACGCAGAGGAGGTGAGCGGGGCGACGGCGCGGCTCCGCGCAGAAACCGGAGCCGCGGCGGAGCGCACCGCAGCGCTTGTGGCACATCGCCGCGCGCTCGTCGCGGCGCTAGCGCACGCCCTGCAGACTGTGGCCCTGCCAGGTGAGACATGGGGAAGTGACTGGACCGATGGCGCGGCACTTATAGCTCGTGCACCGCGGTCATTGCGGGGCTGCCTGGGCATGCCCTGCTGTCTTTCGCCATACCAGATGAGACATATGCATTGTTTCGTTTTGCATATAAGAAATATCTGTTTGATACAATCTAGAACGCCTCTTGACGTTTTGGATTGTATCAAGCAACTTATTGTTTTATTATTATTATTGTTTCATTTTTTAAATGCAGCTTAACTTAATATTTACTAATAAGTTGTGATTGGAACTGGTAGTTATACTTAAAAAGAAAAAAAAATTTTAATAGTTTTATTATAAGAAAGTGCTAGTGTGCAAATTATATTTAAATTATATAAAAAAAGGCTATGTAAAATATCCGCCAACTATTGTAAACGAGACTGCTACCACAGTCAAACCAAGTAATAGGTTTTGTGGGGAGGTGTGGCTTGTGGCACATTGCCGCGAGCTGCGGCACAACCGTGGTCGGTGTCACACGCTCTACAGACTGCCGCGTGCACCGAGGGTAGGTACGTACGGGAATTTTCGAGAACCCTTGCCGGCGGATATAAATGGCAATCGCCGCGGCGCGCAGCCAGTTCAGTCAGGACTTGCGAAGAGTAAACTTCGAGCGAACCTACCTGCGAAACGAGCGTAGACTTCGATTGGACCTGCGATTGGAATCTGCGTGTGGACTTCGTGCCGTGAAGACCTGCAGACCAGACCCTGCGTGAATAATCCTAAGAAGTTGTCATTGGCGTTCTACAGGGTGGCGAACCGCCAAAACAAAATGGCGGCAAAAAAAAGTTATATACCTCCATACAACTTTTTTTGCCGCCTTTTTGTTTTGGCGGTAAATATGACAGTTGTTGCATGAAAATTACTTTTTATAGATACAGCAAATTTATTATGGAGCGTTTTACGACAGAACAACGTGTTTTAATTATTAAAACGTTTTACTCAACCCAATCATGTATTGCGGAAACTCTGAGAAAATTGCGGCCGATTTTTGGTAGAAATAACTTACCTTCGCGGCTAATAATAGCTCGTTTAGTGAATAAATTTGAGCAGTATGGCATTGTAACAGATAAACCAGTTCCTCATCGTGTCAGAAAGGCTCGTACAGAGCAGAATATCCAAATTGTTCGTCAAAGTGTAGCCGAAGAACCCACATTGTCTACCAGGCGACGTTCGCATCGCAACAACTCTGAATTAAGAGGACTTCTCTACAGACAATTTTGAAGAAAGGCCTTTGTTTGTTTCCATATAAGGTACAGATAAATCAAAAACTTCGGCCTCGAGATCATGAATGCCGTCGTGATTACTGTAGTGCTATGCTAACAAAGCTGGAAAGAGACCCAAACTTTCATCAAAAAATTATTATGAGTGACGAAGCTCATTTCGACCTCAGCGGATTTGTTAATAAACAAAATTCTCGCTATTGGGGAGAAGAAAAACCTTCTTTGATCCACGAACGATCACTGCATCCTCGTCGAGTAACAGTTTGGTGTGGAATTTGGTCAGGAGGGGTAGTTGGGCCTTATTTCTTTGAAGATGCTATGGGTGATGCTGTTACAGTGAATAGAGATCGGTACCGTGAGATGATTATAATTTTTTTTTCGAATCAAGTGAATCAATTGGGCTTAGCAAACATGTGGTTTCAACAAGACTGGGCCACATGTCACACGGCACGAGCCACAGTAGAAACATTAAAAAGAATGTTTCCCGGTCGATTAATTTCGAGAAAGGGTGACATTGATTGGCCCCCAAGATCGCCTGATTTAACAGCTCCTGACTTTTTTCTGTGGGGCTATCTAAAGGGACATGTCTATGCTAACAGGCCAATGAATCTTCAGCAATTAAAACAAAATATTCGAGACACAGTCACGGAGATAACGCAGGAAATGTGTGAAAATGTGATGAAAAACGCGATGAAAAGGGTTCGCATCTGCGATGGTGCTAGAGGTGGATATTTGTCTGACATTATTTTCCATGTTTAACTGCCGGCCCTAAATGCTATATTTAACAAGGAATACTTAATATATTTTATATTTCCTAGAATAAAATTACAAAATTAAAGTGTATACCTGTTTTTTGGCCACCCTGTACCTCCAAATCTAGGACCCTAGCCCGTAACAATATGTGTTCGCGCGAGAATCGATCGCGCGACGTAATCATGAATCTGTGGTCATTCATTCACCACTCATTCGTTCCGGTGCCGTCGCTCGCGCCGCTACTAATTATCCATCCATCTGCACACACATTCGCACTGTGACATACGCACGTGATAAGTGCTCGAATTCTCGTGAAGTGATAGACATTTGGTGACCAATAAACTTTATCAGCTCAAAGAACAATATTAGACTATAAGTGAACAGTGCAGGAGTGTTCCCCGTGCGCTGGACGCATCAGCTTATCCATTACCGCTCATCATCTGCCCAACAGCTCAAAGCGATCCATCATCCACCATCACCAAGTAAGTCCATTCACATCACCTCCCATTCCGCTCTCTCAATCAGCCCATCGTGAGGTAGACCTAGCCGACACTGGCTAACTACCATTTTTGGTCTTCGAGCCGTTAATTGAACCGGCAACCCATCATCCGAACCGGCAACCCGCGATGCTTATCATCCTCCGCTAGACATTGGCATTCCGCTAGATAACGCCGCCCATAGGCTTAGCTCTGACCTTGACCCTGGCAACTTTGACGCAGGACGCGATTGGAACTTTGCTAAGGGTGATTTTCAACTTATCTACCAACACATATCGAAGGTGTCTTGACCCTGGCAACGTTGACGCAGGACGCGATTGGAACTTTGCTAAGGGTGATTTTCAACTTATCTACCAACACATATCGAAGGTGTCCTGGCGGGAAGTTTTTGAGGCCAGGGATGTCAATACAGCCGTCGAATCGTTCTATGAGATTATATACAAAATATTCGATATATGCATACCTAAAAAAACTCGTTCCAGCAGTAGATGCGGGCGTTACCCAGTGTGGTTCACGAGGGATATTATAGCCGACATAAGACACAAATCGGTTATGCATCGGTCTTGGAAGCGCACTGGAGAAAGCTCTGCATACGCCATGTACTCACGTCTTAGAGCGGATTTAAAACAGCGTATCTATACTGCCTATGATTTATACCTCCGTCAAATTGAACAAAATCTAAAAAATAATCCGAAGGCTTTTTGGCAACATATAAATAGCCTTAAGTCAAAAGGTGGTTTTGAACCGCGCGTCTCATACCAGGGGAATGAGTTTTCTGGTAAAGATGCGGCCGATGCCTTTTCGGATTTCTTTTTCAGTGTGTTTTTACCGGCTTCTCCTTTACTTGATCACGATAAAACTATGCGTCAGGATAGAACTACTTCTGCTAACTACGTCAATATTTACAAAATTACATTGAAGCTTTTTTACTCAAAGGTCTCAAAGAACAGCTGAGCGGGCCATTGCAATACTTGTTTAACCTGGCCATTACCTCGGGAATATATCCGGATAGCTGGAAAGTCTCTCGAGTTAGGCCAATACCAAAAACAAGTGATGCCACAAGCGTTGAAAACCATCGCCCAATAGCTATCCTCTGTTCCATTGCTAAGCTATTCGAATCTATTCTGCATAAATCAGTCTCTGCACAGCTGAAGCCTTTCCTATGTGACGCGCAACATGGCTTCAGGTCTAAGCGATCGGTTGAAACTAATTTGCTTACACTGGTTGACGCTATTTCCAAACACCTGGATAGCGGGATACAGTTTGATGTCCTCTATTTTGACTTCAGGAAAGCATTTGACCGGGTCGACAACGATGTTCTCCTGGATAAGCTTTGTAGTATCGGGTTTTCACCCAAACTCTTAAAATTTTTCGCCAGTTACCTGCGTGATAGACGTCAATACGTCCGACATGGACACTTTGTCTCCCCACCTTACCACACGCGGTCGGGTGTGAGCCAAGGCTCGATCCTCGGTCCCTTACTATTTGGCATTATGGTAAACGATCTTCCATCAGTGTCCAGGAATGCCAGATGTCTTTTGTACGCGGATGATCTGAAATTGATTTATGGGATCGAAAAGAGTGCGGACTGCGACTCGCTACAACAGGACGTCAACTCTGGTACCAATGGAGTGTAAAGCACAAACTGCTATTCAACCCCACCAAGTGTAGCGTCATCACGTTCAGCCGTGCTCGTGTACCCGTCCACGCCGTATACTCGTTAGGTGCTGAGCCCGTCACCCGTGTCTATTCGGTGAAGGACCTGGGGGTCACCTTTGACACAAGACTTACCTTTCATGACCACATCAAATCCCTTGCAATAAACTGCTACCGAAGATTAGGTTTCGTTATTCGCAATGCCAAGGATTTCAAAGATCAGAGTCATTAAAATGGTGTATACGGCTCTGGTGAGAAGTAAACTTGAAGCGGCCTCCATCGTGTGGAATCCATACGAGGTCACCTACTTCTTGCTATTGGAAAAGGTTCAAAAAGCTTTCCTAAGATTTTTATACAAAAAAACACACGCTTACTACCCGTTCCTCTATCCCACCCTATTTCTTCTTGGAATGTTGGGATTTAACTCCGTCGAAGTAAGGCGTAACCACTGTCTGTTATCAACAGCATGTAGGGTACGACGCGGGGATTCTGATTGCCCTGAACTAGTGGGTCAGCTGGTGAGGCTATACGTCCCTCCCTTGCCTAGATACAATTTCCGACCGAGTCACAACGATCTGTTAGCGGTACCGTCAACTCGAACTGTATCGCATGGTAACTCTCCGCTTGTTCGCGCTTTGCTGTATCTTAATGCGCTCCTCGCATCAGCACCTGACTCCGATGTGTTTGACGATGAATGGTCAGTTGTACGCAGTGAGTGTCTGAGGTTTTGCGAGAGAAAGGATGGGGATGCATGATGTTTCCTGTCTTGTTTAAATTTTTGTATATTGTTTTCATTTGTTTCAATTGTGATATGTAACGGTATAAAGTATAATCATATACGTTAAGTCTTATAGCGCATTAGTTTAGACTGTAATGCTGTAAGATTTTGTATGACATTAAAATAAAAATAAATAAATCATACAGTCCACTAGTTATCATTTTTGGTCTCCGAGCCGTCAATTGAACCGGCAACCCATCATACAGTCCACTTGTTGTCATATTTTCTGCCCGTTCCCGTGAAAATATATACCAATTGTTACGCATAAGTACGTAAATTCCATTATCCAATTACAAATTAAAAAGTTCCCTATTGATAATTACGTAAACAATACCTAGTTATTTTCATCTCAGCCCAAGTAAGCTATAAAGTGAATCTCTGCCCATAATCAATAGTTCCATAAAATAAGTCTAAAGTACTTCAAACTATTATTTCTGCTCAAATCCATAGAAATAAAAAGAAGTAGGTAGTTTGTGAAAAAGTTCATAGTACTGGAACATTCCAGAAACGTCGATAGCTCGGCGTAGGTACCTACCTATAGCTTCGATTCGTGTATTTCGTGTTGCTACGTACTACGGTTACCTACCTATAAATGTGTTAGTACTTAGGTACATCCATAAGTGCTAATTGTTTGTGTTACGTTTTGTGTGAATGCATTCATTATTCTATGTTAATTTTCAGCCCAAATAATATCTAATAGAATAAGTAACTTCTTTTCGGTTACGGACGTACTTACTTTCTATTGTTTAGTCCTCCATAAGTCACTCATTCATTTTAAAGTAAAGGGTTTGGCAGTCTCGAAGTCTGTTGATAAAAAATACTTCTAACATCCCATTTCATGATACCTTTTAAAAGTTTGTTTAGTTAACAACAAGGGCCGAGGTCCTCATACTCGTCGCAATAACATTCGTTAGGGTTACGCACCTACTTACATAGGTTCCGCAGAATAAAATCAGTGGTTTTACGAGACGTTCGGATATTTAGTACCTATATCAATAAGTACTAAATCCGACTTTTGGTGTCAATATTCGACATTCTATGCTGGCGTATTATTCTCATTACATGTCATTCCTATTGCACTTGTAATAGTACATTACACAACTAGGGTGGTAATACAAAGAAAGGCCGAGATCGCAGAAGTTTGCGGCCCGAGCTGCAAGCGAGGGACGTAAATGTGCGATCGGGAGCTTTCTTTATTACCTCCCGTGTTGTGTACATCTTTTTATGTCTACACTTGCCAAAAAGCCACTTTATTGCCAGGTGTGGCATAAACATAATTACACAAGGTGTTTAAAAAAAAAATTTTTTTTTTGTTTGTTTTCAGTTGTCTCCGCACATAAACTCAATCATACACGGTGACAAATATTTAAACCACATTAATTTTTTTTGTGTTTAATTTTATCTCTCTCTCTCTCTCTCTTCGGCACATCACACAGTTCCTACAACTCCGCTCAATACATACAGGGTGGAAAATATTTCATTCACTTTTTTTTTTAGTTTAATTTTTTTTTGTTCACTCTCTCTTTCAGCCCATAACTCGGCTTCTACAACTCGGCTCAATACATACGGGGTGAAAAATATTCACTTATATTTTTCTATGTTTTTTTTCTCTCTCTTTGTCCCATCACACGGTTCCTTTAACTCAGATCAATATATACAGGGTGTTACAAAATACACTTGTCCCGTTAGTTTTTAATTACTCAAAAAAAAAAAGAGTCTCATTGCCTTGTGGCATTGTATGTGTACAGACTGCTCGATTAGGTGCCATTATATAGGGTGTCCAATTTTTTTTATATTTTTTTCTCCTCTTATCTGCTGCATTCATTTCAGCAAAAGTTATATTATACAGGGTGTAAAAAAAATGTTTTGTTTCTCTCTCTCTTTGCCATTTGCTGCCTTCACAAATACAGGGTGCTCATTTAAGTAAAGTTACACTATACAGGTTGTTTAAAAAAAAATTTTTTTTCTCTCTTCTTACTATATATTTCAGCTCCATTACCAAAACTTAACCTCATTGTTTAAATTTAAATACATATATATTTCAGGCCGAATATCCATTTTGTCTAGTAACTTCACGTATCAGCCCAAGCGTATTGACCCGGTTTGTTGGTTTCATAGAGTACAACTTTTAACATTTCTTCTCTGTTTATTGCAAACTCACACATACTCATATACTCATACTCATACACCATGCCTACCAAATCTCAAGCCGCCATTTTCCGTGAGGCATCAAAAGCCATCCTTCTGCTCAAGGAAATTTCTGTGGCGGTGCTCGCCAAGGACTCAAAGCAGTATTTTTTAGCCGACTTTACTGCTAGGTACACAAAGCTCGAAGAGCATAAAAGTAAATTGGAGGACGTCTACCACGAAGTGCTAGACGACGAAGACCTCTCTGATGAAACAGAAGCCGCCTACACGGGCAAATACGAAAGCGCAATTGCCGACTACAATGGCATTTTAGTCGCTTTCGAAAAGCTAAGCGTGGCCTCAGCCCTCCCGCAGACGTCTCACCCCTCCACCTCAGCCACGCCTGAAACAGTTCTGCCCAAAATTGCGCTACCAAAATTCAGCTCAAAGGTTGAAGACTGGCCTTCCTTTATAGCCATTTTCAAAAGCCTCACCGATGACATGGCCACCCTTTCGGATGCTGTCAAGCTCCACTACCTGCTCTCGTGCCTATCAGGCGAGGCACGCAGTTTGGTGTCCCATCTTCAGCTCACCAGCGAGAATTTTGCCGTGGCCATGGATATTCTCACCCGGCGCTACGACAATCGTCGCGTATTGATCGACCGCTTCGTAGACATTATCCTGGGGCTCCCTCATATTCATGCATGCTCAGACATACGCACGCTCTTTATGACTCCGCTCATTTCCGCTCAATGTGCACTCAACAATCTAGATCTGCCCATGAAAGATTGTGACTACGTTTTCGTGTCCATAGTGGTACGAAAACTTAAAGGTGAGCTCCGAACCCTCTTCGAGCGTAAATACGGATCGCGCCAAACTCTGCCCACACTTAAAAATCTTATCAGTTTCCTAGATGAACACACACGTTGTGTCGAGACCTAGTGGTCTAATCCAGCCCACCCACAACCTAGGCAGCAATCGCCACAGCCTGCCCCATACCGCACTCATACCCCTGTTACTTTTCCCCGAGGCTTGCCTCGTCAGCCCATGCACCAAGAATTTCGCCCCGTGGCCCCGGTTAGGAGTCGGCCAGAGTACCGCTCCACATCCCCAGCTCAACACAGGCCCGTTTACTCGGTACAGTCAGCTCATCAGACTAACGTCTTTAACCACTTGCCCTGCCCATTTTGTAGAGATAGAAGCCACAAGCTCATCGCCTGCCCACAGTACAACGACCAACCGATCCAAGGCCGTTGGAACTTCATTCAGGCCCGCAACCGCTGTCGACGCTGTCTGGGCCCCCATTATGAAAATGAGTGCAAGTCCACACGTACCTGCAAAGAGTGTGGAAACGCCAGACACCACACATCTTTTCATCGCCCCAACGCTCCATCCCCCACTCATACATCCGCTCATCTACTCCCTCCTCATCTGCGAGAGCAACCCAGGCAGCGCCAACCTCATGACAATCAACACTTTTCGGATCACGCCTTACAAGTGACCCCTTCGCCCCAAAACAACCCGCCCAATCACTCACGCTCCCCCTGTAGGCCTAGTGCAGGTGGCCAACCATGACTACCTACAATAACAGAGCACAACGAAGAAAATCAGCACACACAAACACATTCAGCCCACACACACAGCTCAAATACACACACATCACAAGCTCACTCCGCGAATTCAGCTTCAACAGTAAATCATTACTGTTATAATTCCGCACAACCTGAAGAGCATAACTAATTCACCGATTTTATTGCCTACCGTTTCACTAAAAATAGCAGACGTGCATGGTCAATATCACACAGCACGAGCCCTGTTAGATTGCGGTAGCATGCTAACACTCATAACTCAGCGCATGGCTCGAAATTTAAATTTACCGCCAAATTCAACAACACTAAAAATCGCCGGAGTAGGCAACCAACTCACACAGGAATCAAAATCATCAATCACAATAGTGTGCCGACCTACACATCGTGACACGCCTACGATTACGGCTAATGCACATGTTTTAAAAATGTTACCGGTTATCTACCTCTACAAAGGGTCCCACACATTGCACGGTTGAGTAAGCAACCACTTATTCCCTTGGCAGATCAGGAATACAATATACCAGCTCCTATCGATCTTTTGTTAGGTTCAGACGTTCTTGGCCAAGTTCTGGACGGGACTAAGGTCTCGTTAGGCCCGGGGGAGCCTATAGCCTTCGGCACGATTTTTGACTTTGCATTGAGGAGGCCCCATTGAGGACTTATATGCAACACCGACAAACTAGTGTAACTCAGCTCACGTTATCAACTCCCAGTCGGAAACTGACATATCTGCACACGAGATTCTCAAAAGTATTGAAAGGTTCTGGGAAACCGAAGAACCCCAAGCGCGACTAGACAAACTCACTAGTCCCTTGGAAGATCAGTGTGAGGAAATATTCAGCACAACTACCACTCGTGACACTTCAGGTCGCTACATGGTCACTCTGCCATTTCTGACCAACGCTCCAGAACTCGGTAACACTCACGCTATTGCATTACGTAAGATTCCTTAATTTAGAAAAGAAGCTCCAATCAGATCCGCCACTCCGCGCAAAATACAATGATTTTATGGCAGAATATATTAATTTAGGTCACATGTCTCTTTGTCATCCCAATACTTTTACTCATAAGCCTCATTTCTATATTCCTCACCATGGCATCTTTAAGTCCGGAACGGAAAAACTCCGCAGTTTTTGACGGCAGCTGCAAATATTCAAATGGCGTCAGCCTTAATGACTGTCTCCACACTGGGCCAGCCCTTCAACAGGATATTGTTGACATAATAATGAATTTTAGAACCCATCCTGTGGTGTTCAGCACTGATATACGCATGATGTTTAGGAACATTCTCATTCACCCAGATCACAGAAGCTTTCAGCTCATTCTCTGGCGATCATCACCAGATCAGCCCTTACTTACATACGCTTTAAATACTGTCACGTATGGTTTACGTTCAAGTCCATATCATGCTATCCGCACACTCTTAAAATTAGCTCATGACGAAGGTCACAGCTTTCCTGCAGCTGCTAAAGTTATACGTGACTCCATATTCGTCGATCATATTCTGTGTGGTCACGACTCAATAGAATCCGCTCAAGCACTTCAAACTAGCTTTGGGAGGTTTTCAGCTCAGTAAATGGACCTCTAATTCCCCAGTACTACTTGAACGATTCCCAGAAGACCAATGTGACATGCCCAAGAATTTTGATGTCAGCCCAGACCTTAACGCTATTAAGGTGCTTGGTGTGCAGTGGATTCCACAATCTGATGAATTTACGTATCGTACCTCTCTCTTACCTATAACTCACATTACAAAGAGAACGATACTCAGCGCAGTAGCGTCTCTTTATGACCCCAACGGTTGGGTGACACCTGTCATTATTCGAGCAAAGATTCTCCTTCAGAAGCTGTGGCTTCTTAAACTAGGATGGGACGATCCCACACCTGATATACAGAATCAATGGCTGGAGATTGCCGAAGATCTTCCTCAGCTCTCACACCTCCGTATTCCCAGAAACATCAGCCCAGATAAACTCAGCTCTGCTTACTCGCTTCACGGGTTCGCAGACGCCTCAGAAACCGGCTTTGCAGCCGTCGTATATCTTCACGAGGTGAAAGCAGATGGACGTGCTAACGTACATCTCATCGTGGCCAAGTCAAAGGTCGGACTCATTAAAAATCGGCTCACAATCCCCAAGCTAGAACTCTCAGTTGCTAACCTACTCACACAACTCAGGATTCGTGTTTCTGCGCCCAGCTATCGGCACATATACCTATAACTCAATATATTTGCTGGTCCGACAGCACAATAGTACTCGCATGGCTTAATACGCCTCCACATCGACTTCAGGTCTTCGAATCTAATCGAGTAGTTAAAATAAACTCAACCCCATTTAATATAACATGGAGACACGTTCCAACACAAGACATCTCAACCCTGCAGACTGTGCAAGCAGAGGTATATCCGCACAATCAATGTTGACTCATCAGCTTTGGTGGTCACCAGTATGGCTCAAGGAGTCTCCTGAAACATGGCCACAGATGCTACCAGCTCTGGGTCATCATGCTATTCCTGGCCTTAAGCCCAAGAAAGTACAAGCTCATATAGCAGTCCCTGATGTGGACACTGATCTGCTCACTCGTTTCAGCTCACTCGATAAGCTCGTTTGAGTAACAGCTTGTATTAAACGCTTTCAATTTAATTGTCAGCACCCTAAAACTGCAAGACGTTCAGGTCCCCTGACTGCCAACGAGCGCAGAGACGCTCTGCTCTCTTGGATCCGCTCTGTTCAGCTCAATGAATTTGCAGAGGATATTCATCGCTTGCAAACTAATAAATTATGCACAGTTCGACTTCAACGTCTCTCACCCTTCATAAAAGATGAACTCTTAAGAGTTGGAGGTCGACTCTCCAATCGAATCAGCTCGTTGCAATTCAGAATTTCCTAGCTTCCAACGATGATGCAATCACACATAAGCTTAGCAATCAGCACATAACTTGGTTATTAAATCCACCTACCGGACCGTGGTTCGGTGGTCTACATGAAACAGCAGTCAGATCTACAAAACAACTGCTTTATCGCGTAGTTGGTGAGCAACACCTCACGTTTGAGGAGTTTGCTACATTATTGACACGAATCGAGGCTGTGCTGAACTCTCGGCCTCTCTGCCCACTCTGTTCAGATCCCACAGATTTCGAAACTTTGACGGCAGGGCACTTCATAATTGGCAGTCCTCTTTCAGCTCTTCCCGAGACTTCATTTGATGATAGGTCTCTCTCAGCCCTTAAACGTTTTCAACTCATTCAAGCACTTTCTCAGCGCTTTTTGGGCTCTATGGACCAAATCCTACCTCCACACTCTCCAAACCCGCTCCAAATGGATCTCTCCTTCTTCCCCTCCTCAAATCGGCGAGCTCGTCCTCATCATGGAAGATAACATACCGCCTCTGCACTGGAAGAGAGGAAGAATCACTCGCCTCCTGCCTGGAAAGGATGGCGTTGTAAGAGTAGTGGACCTGGATACCAGCACAGGGACCCTTAGACGACCGGTCCTCAAGATTGCCAGGCTCCCACTAGCCATTGAAGATGGAGGATTTGGGCCGGCCCCCCAGGATGTTCGCGCGAGAATCGATCGCGCGACGTAATCATGAATCTGTGGTCATTCATTCACCACTCATTCGTTCCGGTGCCGTCGCTCGCGCCGCTACTAATTATCCATCCATCTGCACACACATTCGCACTGTGACATACGCACGTGATAAGTGCTCGAATTCTCGTGAAGTGATAGACATTTGGTGACCAATAAACTTTATCAGCTCAAAGAACAATATTAGACTATAAGTGAACACTATTTTTATTTTTAATGCACTAACCCGTGCTAAGGAACAAATTTAAAAACCTATTTAGAGGCTAAAAATTTCACCCATGCCGGGATTCGAACCCGCAACCTCTGGCTATCCGTACCAGCGCTCTACCAATTGAGCCAATGGGCGACTCACGGCATCAGTGAAATTTCGAACCTCTTTACAATATTCTCTGTATTACGTACAGGCAGCGACATCTGACTTAAGCAAATTGCATTACTTACAGCCCCGACTACCTACTTTGCAGTTAGGTTTTAACATCGGAACGATATCACTGTACCCACATGATTACACTATTTTTATTTTTAATGGCATGGGTGAAATTTTTAGCCTCTAAATAGGTTTTTAAATTTGTTCCTTAGCACGGGTTAGTGCATTAAAAATAAAAATAGTGTAATCATGTGGGTACAGTGATATCGTTCCGATGTTAAAACCTAACTGCAAAGTAGGTAGTCGGGGCTGTAAGTAATGCAATTTGCTTAAGTCAGATGTCGCTGCCTGTACGTAATACAGAGAATATTGTAAAGAGGTTCGAAATTTCACTGATGCCGTGAGTCGCCCATTGGCTCAATTGGTAGAGCGCTGGTACGGATAGCCAGAGGTTGCGGGTTCGAATCCCGGCATCGGTGAAATTTTTAGCCTCTAAATAGGTTTTTATATAAGTGAACAGTGCAGGAGTGTTCCCCGTGCGCTGGACGCATCAGCTCATCCATCACCGCTCATCATCTGCCCAACAGCTCAAAGCGATCCATCATCCACCATCACCAAGTAAGTCCATTCACATCACCTCCCATTCCGCTCTCTCAATCAGCCCATCGTGAGGTAGACCTAGCCGACACTGGCTAACTACCATTTTTGGTCTTCGAGCCGTTAATTGAACCGGCAACCCATCATACAGTCCACTAGTTATCAATATGCATCATAACAATATGCTGAGATCAATAGTAGGGTGGGTGCCGCAGCTGCAGCAATCGACAAGCTATGTTCCAAGTTCTTCTGCTCTCATAACCTTAAGTTGGCCACTAAGATATCGACATATATGGCAATCGTGCTGCCGAACCTTTTATACTCCTCTGAGACGTGGTGTGTATACCGCCGCCACATTCGCACTCTGGATCGCTTTCACCTTAAATGCCTCCGTACCATCGTGAAGATCAGATGGTCTGATAGAGTGCGAACGAAGTTCTGCGACGAGCCAATGTTGGTGGCATTGAGACCTATTTAATGCGTTGACAGCTTCGGTGGTGCGGTCACGTATCGTATGGTCTCACGTCGTATGGCGGAGGATAGAGTGGCGAAGCGCATCTTCTATTCTGAACTAGAGGAAGGCAAGCGGAATCATGGCGGTCCCCTCCTCCGGTACAAGGATGTCCAAAAGCGACCCATGAAGAGATGCAACATAGAGCCTCCCGCTGGGAACGTTTGGCATAACAGCGGCCAGAATGGCGCAGGATCGTGAACAGCCAAGTACGTGAGTTCGAGGTTCAGCGTAAAGCTGACCTTGATACCAAACGCGACCAGTTAAAGGCTCGCCCACTATGAGAACGGCATTCTCACGTGCCCTCAGTGTGCACGGAGTTTTGCCGCGAAGATAGGCTACATAAGCCATCTTCGAGCGCACCAGCGCCATATATCTGGTTAGGGGTCAAAGTGGTCGCCATGGCCGAAATCGGTCGGAGCAATCATCATGCATCATAACTAGATCTTAAGTAAAAATAGGATGGCTTTACTTACCAATATTTTTCTTTTCCAGGTGGACCCAAGGGTGCTACAGAAGCCAACATTGATGAATATATGGAAAAACTACATGGTATGGTTGTTGAAGGCAAAAATAATGCTGCAGTGAAGCAAGCTAGAGAAATTCTAAACAGAACTGAGCTTCCAATGCACTGAGCTTGAGTAAAAAACTGTAATGTGTTATAAAACTTTGTGAAACTTATCATCAAAAACAACTGTCTGTGGCATAATAATGAGTCGATTAAAACAAATATGTTTAGTTAATCATTGTAATGATTTGCTTATAATAACAGTACAATTAAAAAAATTATGTAATTATTTTACCACTCTACATAGATCAGTCTAATTTAGGGCATTATGAACTGAATCAAGATCAAGCTAACTGTCAATATCATCATCAGAAGCTACTTTAGCATCCGGATCATAGCGGTGCAATTTCTTTCGCCATATTTTGATCAGCTGGTCCCATGAACGCCGGCTGTATTTGTTATATTTATCAGGTGTTCTTGGATGTTCCTTTGTTCTCCTAGCCCTAAAAATAGAAAAAAACTTTATCTGTTTATACGCCATCCAGCCATAGCGAAAATGCTGTGATAAGTAATACTAAAATTAAAAGCATTGCAAGTGTAAATTGAAAATAGAAATATTTATAAGCATATATTTTAACCATTACAAGCCTGTTTATGCAGACCAAATCCTGTCTTGCGATAGCAAATAGTCAAGAATTTGACCTTTACATCTAAATAATGAGATGATTGATACATGATCCAGTGTCATCTACACTCACACTAGATGGGTGAAGGGACCCCTCGGACGCTGCAGTGACTGGGACATTGATTTAGATGGCGTAGGACTGCCCAGGACCTATACCATCCTGACAGTTAAGTCAGCTTAGCCAACAGGCAAAAAATCAATATGTGCAGAGCCAACCAAGCTGCTGGTTTCTTCACAATGTTTTCCTACACATAGGTATGTGAAATAGAATGGAATTTGAGAGTTAGATGATTGGAATAATTCAGGATTTTATGTGCAATATAGGAACTGACCTACATACTGGCACAAATATTACCAAACTACCACCATTAACCTGGCTCAGAACAGAACAGGTGTGGATTAAGCAATGCCACTGAAACACTCTTAAGGCATCAGGATGGCGGGTGTATAATCATTAAGAACATAATTATTACATTAAGGATGTGGCTGGCTGCCAGCTTGATGTCAGAATGGTGGGTGTATTGTGTACCTATATATACAGGGTGGATTTTTGAGACGGGTCCATATCGCAATGGATATTTCGTCCCGTACCACTAAAGCTGCTTCTTTGTTTCTATTATTACGCTTCAACTAAGTCCAAAATTCTTGATTTGAAGACATTTTTACAAGAAGTTTATAATTGCAACTAACAATCCAGAATTTTCTCAGCGCAAACAAACAAATTACGTGAAGATAATCGAATTCGAAATTTTCTTTCGGACTTCTTTTCACTTTTTTTTTCAGCCCGCCACATAAAATAAAAAGTTCTTACCGAAATGTAGGAAAAAAGTTTTTTGCGATTTCTGTCATTTCTAGTACTCACAATTTAAATGGTCCCATTGAGTCTTTTGATCTCCACACGAAATAGGATCGATTGGCATAAACATTTTTTTTTCGTATTGCAGCATTTTTCGCTGACTGTACATTTTCTTAAAAATCTGTGAATGCAGTTCATAATATCTTATAATGTTGGGGATGGTCTCCTAGGAACGTTTTCCTGTAACTATAATGATAAAGCCCTTACTGACCAGTCTCAAAAATTCACCCTGTATATTAAATTATTTTGGTATTTGTCACATATAATAAAATATTGATCAGTCTCACTAAAATAAAAAAGAATACAATTACTTAAGAGAAAAAATACATTCATAGCTTGATAATGATAACTGTGTAGAATAATAAGTCTATATTATATGATTACGAAATTAAACCGGTTTACTAACTAATTATTTAAATTCGGTTTCTTATTAATCACTATCAACATTTAACTATTAACTTGAGCTCATTGTAGAATCAGCTTGAGTAATTATAAATAAAACTGGCATATAAACATTTTATAAAAACGCCTGCATAGTGCACAGCTTAGTAATTTCATTTTGTTGGGATTGCTACACTTAATTGCACAGGTGTTTTTTTGTATTTGATTACCCATCTTTTTAATTATGCACTGCTCCACCGTGGGACACAGCTGTAGCTAATTAAAAAAAAAACTGCTCTACAAACCCGGGCTTGGCCTTGGCCCCGTGGTGGAGTATGGCCTAACCTTCCTGCAATGCAGAGACACCCCAGCAGTGGGGACATACAAGGATGCACTGTTATTGGTTACGCTTTAAATGTGAGACAGAACATTGTTCCTACATTACTACTTTGTCTATATTCAAGCTAAAAACGATTAGGATCTTCATATTTACAATACACTCACCATTACGATATCAGGCTGTCGGCTCACATACTTTTTTTTTTAATTAATGGCAACTCAAACTGGTCCTAATTTGGACGACTATTTCTGCCAATTACTATAAAATGTATGGTCTTAATAGAGTACATTGCTTCCTACTGTATGAACATTCCCTACATTGCTCTCATGCATACAGTAAATCTTACAATGACAATGCGGCGGACTTTATCTATAAGTATTTTCTACCTGAAAATAGATGATTATACAAATATACACCTGCCATCCTGATGCACACTGACGTTTTAATATATAAGACTGTCATAATGGAATGGAATTGCAAGAACAATCAGATATACTCACATAGGCACTTCTTTAATATAGTTGTGGTAACCAACAGTGTTTTTGCCATAGTCTATTTGCTTTTGGCGCCTTTGTAATACAGCTGAATCAGTCTCCAATTCCTGAGGTTGCCTGTCCTTGGAGTGACTGAAAAGAACAAACAAATAACCTCACAAAAGTATAAATCATACATTTAAAAACCATTCAAGATGCATTACATACTGTTCGTCTATATCACTTCTACTGTTATTTTTCGCTCTTTTCCTTCGGTGCGAGTTGTCAGAGTCCTGATGTTTCATCTTTTCCTTAGTGGCTCTGCGGACTTGAGCTGAAAGTTGATTACTAGTATTAATACACAGCAGGCGCTGAAAGCTAATTTTTAATAATGGACTGACGGTTTCCTTTACTGATTAATGGTACCACTCACCAGTATCTAGATGTACTTCCGCCGTTAAAATCTCGGTTTCCTCGGTGTGCAGAGCATCCATAGTTATCAAAGTTATTTTCACGGGCAAATTTTAACGTGGTTTCATAGAACGGCAAAGCATACCCACGCTGACGATCAAACTATAGATGTTAACTGAACTATACTCACCAAGCTTAACTAAAAGGTTATACAGATTTACCTTCTAATTCATTATCTACTAAAATAATTTGTGCCTAAAATCGTTGCTCAATGGAAACCAAGCCAACACGAAACGTCAAACAACAACACAAAATAAAATAAAGTGTGCGCGCGAAAAGTAGGTACACACAAGCACACAATGACACAACACACAGAGTATTATGACGTGCATGGACCCTCAGAACAAATGTTGTTCAGAGCATGGACCCAATAACTTAGTTGTTGTTGATTTATTTTGTGTGGACACATTATTATTACACTATTTTTATTTTTAATGCACTAACCCGTGCTAAGGAACAAATTTAAAAACCTATTTAGAGGCTAAAAATTTCACCCATGCCGGGATTCGAACCCGCAACCTCTGGCTATCCGTACCAGCGCTCTACCAATTGAGCCAATGGGCGACTCACGACATCAGTGAAATTTCGAACCTCTTTACAATATTCTCTGTATTACGTACAGGCATTATTTATTATTTTAGTACATTTATTATTTACAACAAAAAAAAACTATATTTCAGTAATAAACTAAAGTTATATTAGCGAAGGTTTGACATACCTAGGTACATAACGTAGAGGGCGTAGAGGGAGTAAGTTCTACTCTATCTACGGTAGAGGGACTTCTACTCTATCTACGGTACCTACTTAACCATTTTTATAAAATTATTTACTTTAACCTACACAGAGTAAATGTTGTGTATTGTGATTTTTTCCACAGATATTTTTTTGGTTTGTGGCATCCCCTTATTCGTCTGTGGTTTGTGGTGGTCGACAGTGTGACCATTTGTGGCAGTTTCCTGCCTTTTGGCAGGATTCAACCCCTAATTTCACCTCTGGCAGATTTTGTGGCAGTTCATGATATTTGGCAGTTTTCGGCAGTATTGAACTAAAGCCATATTAAGCAAGGCATAAAATAAAAATGGTATGTAACCCTGTCGATATATAAACACATTGATTTGTGCAATGCTTGCAACACTTTACGCGGCCTCTTCTTGGGGACTCCCCGGATATTCACCTTCTTAAATTTAAAGTTCTAATGTTGGCAGCAGTGAGTTTTGTAAGAGTTTTGCCTCTTGAGCAGTGTTATTATTGATACGACAATTGCCGTAATATACGGTAATTCATGGATGTTTTTTCAGATATACGGTAAACGGCAGGACTTCGAATACCGTATCATATAATACCGTATCATATAATCCAGTCCAACGTACTCGTAAGCTTAAAACAAAAATTACTACAAACAAAACGTAATAAATGTGTCCGATTCTCGGGATTTCCCAAAGAAAAATTTCCTGCTGACATAAATTGAACTAGATGTCTCATGCTATCCGTTTTATACATCCCACTCTTAGAGTCTTACGCCCGAGCCCAATATCCAATCCCGACAGATAGTTGGCTATCGAAGATTGACAATGCAATCCATTTTGTACGTAAACAGTTCCAATAAGCGATCTATGGATTGTATTTGTGATCGGTGCACGCAATCCATCTGTGGGAGGAAAGATCACAGATTAAAGATTGCCCTCTGTTCGCAAATGACAGTTCGTGCGTTTCAATAACCTATCTTTCAACATTGACAGTTCTATCGATTGGAGTAAACAATCGACTCTTGTGATCCGAGGTCGTAGGCCGATTACTGATTGTTGTTTCGAAGATTGCGAGTGTTTTCTTTAAAATAATGGCTTCTGCAGTATTTTTAAAGTGATAGTGATTTGGAAATGCTTTCTGAACTTTCGGACTTCAGTGACGATGAAAATACAATCCGAAGACCCTCAATGAGGTTGCGCAGAGTGAATTACATGCAATCTCTCGATGATACAGACTTTTTTTTAGATTTAGGTTAAACAAAGCTGCAGTCGAGTCGCTATTGACTGAAATCATGCCACTATAAATAAATAAATAAATTCAAAGTTCCCACTTGCGCTAGGCTGGTTGTAGTACTGAATGGAATAGAAAGTTTCAAAAGTATTGTTTCGCGGTTTCTCGTTATTCTGTGTGTTCAACATGTCAAATATCAACGTAGTATTGTTTCGCGGTTTCTCGTTATTCTGTGTGTTCAACATGTCAAATATCAACGTTCCTTTTTCCTAGAACCAACTTTTGCGGTTTCAAAATCACGAAAAAAAATATTTTATTATTATGATCTTCTGTATTGCAGGAAATATACAAAGTATAACTGGAGACAGATAAACATATCTTTATGCCAAAAATCAAAATATCTGCTACCAAGCTACGAGACCAAATTCTCATAACTTAGCTCGGAACATTACGAGTTTTACGCAAAACGGAACCGCCGAGAGAGGACAGATAGCCGGGCAATCCAAGACCAAAAAAATATTGCGACTGTCTTTTTGGGTACCTATTGGGACGCGGATAGAAGATCGATCTCTTGATAGATAACCATCTAGGATTGGTTTCAATCGTAAACTAAGGATGCGATATTGGGCTCGGGCATTAGCTAAACAAGCTATTCGAAATCAAGGCGGTTGCACAAATTTTCAGGTGTCAGCAGGAGATATGCTTATCAAAAAAAAAGTTGGCATTTTTTTGGCATTTTCTTTGGTGTTGTTGGGCATTTTTTGGCAGTTTTTTTTTCAGCTTATGTAAGGCAGGATTCGTATTTTGAAGTTGGTCACACTGGTGGTCGGCTCATCGGCTGATCGGCTGTCTAATTTGTGCTGTCTAATTTGTGGTGGTCGGTGGTTGCGATGTTGTGAAATGTGTGGCAAAATAAAAAATCAAGGTTTATTAGATTAGAGATAACTAATGGAATTTTAATGTACTGCTTATCCAATAATGTAAGCAAGTATCTTAACCAGTGCAATGGTAAGTAATCAAACCCGAAAGATCCATCCTAGTTTCATACTTGCGTGCAATGTCTTTGATTTTTATAAATTAAAACCAGTAATATTGAACCTTAACTTTTCTATCTCCATGGTAAGATCTTTAGTTGTGTATTTTTATAAAAGGTGTAACCTATAATCTTCGATGTTAATCTTTATGTGACTGCCAGGCTAATATCGAAATCAACGAGGCTTTAGCCTCGCTCGAAGTGTTGATGTCAGAGTTCTTTGCTTCTACCACAAGTAATCTACGGAAGAGGGAAATTGAGGGCATGCTGGAGAACTTCTCCAATCGCAGAGACTCATGGAAACATTGTTTGCTGTTCCTGCAGAAATCTGAGAACCAATATGTACTTATGTTTACATTGACTACACTTGAAGTAAGTATAGCAGTAAAAAATTAGATATAGCTGGCCTTTTTTGGAGGTTGGGTCAATAAATGGAGAGGTAGGAGAGAGGTGAGAGTGGGTGGGATCTTTCAATCTAATCGAGTTCTTTTGTAATATTTAACAATACTTTTCGCCTCTTGCAAGTAACTTATCATCAGTAACCAATTTCACTTTTCTGTTGTAAATAACCTGCATGACCAAATTGAGTTTGATAGACCCCAATTGCTCATCTCACTCCATTATGTGAAATGAAATGGTTTTATTCAAAGTAGCGCAGAAAGTACGGCTTAATGAACGTTTCAAGTAAAACTAGGTGTCCATTTCAAAATCTAGATAATTTTGGACATACAATAATAAAATATTTTTCATGCTACACATAATATTTTCATAGCTATACTGGCTATCAACTGTCAGGATGTTTGAATCTGTCGACATCGGCAACCAGGCGATGTCGACAGATTCTGCCACAGTCATTATCAATTTCCCAATATGACATTGCTGTCAACTACTTTGACATTTGGTAGAGTGAACTTTATACATTTTTGAGTTCCTATTTTACTGTTTTTTTTTTATTTGTAGTAAGTTCGAAGAGTCACATCTCCACAATCAAAAAAAGCATTTCGATACTACCTAATTACACCCTGGTTCTAAAGATGTTACCTGTAAAAGCAGTGGTGATTCTTACACTAAAAAATGCAATACTGGGGTCAATGGAAAAATTGCGCAAATGAAAATTATGACCACTAATTGTACTATACGTCATTATTGGTTAAATTTCAAATGTAATTCCTGATGTATTTACAACAAAGAATGTTATCTCTGTCTATGAAAGAAAAACAAGGGCAATATGTACTGTCAAATGTTTTTTTGAAAAGTTCTAACTGCATGACTAAAATTACACCTATTTGAAAAAGTCAATCTGAAAAAATAATCTCCCTTTCAAGAGCATATTTTTTTACCCAACTGGAAATGTATGTAACTTTTTATGAACTTAATTCTAGATTTCTTATTTGATTCTTAGTAGGTATGTAAATCCGGAATTAAGCTAATAATGTGTAGTAAGCTCTATAACATAAAAAGTCACATGAAGTTTTAGTGTGACTTTCTGTTTTGTAAATTTTTACATTTAATGTGTTCTGTAACTGTTTGATTTTTCCTATTTCTCTGATTCTCTTAATCTTAGGAAGAAAATATTAAATGTTTGTTACAAACAATTTTGCTTGCACTACAATTTGTTTTATGTTATTCATGAAAAGAAGTTGTAAACAAAATAATTAACTTTCAGAATATTATAAATAGACAATGGATCAGGCATCTCACAGAAAATGAGAAGACAGAAATCAGGTTGACTCTCTGGAATGAGCTATTGGCCAGACATGAAGTGATAGTCTACTTCATTAGAAACAAACTAGCAGCTATAATGGTATCAATAGCTCGCTATGATTGGCCTCATCTGTATCCAGACTTCTTCGACAATATTGTACAGGTATTTTTTTAAGATCTTACTCATTATGAACAGTTTGGCCTTTAAGCCATTTGTGTTAGTGTTAAGAGGTTCGAAATTTCACTGATGCCGGTGAGTCGCCCATTGGCTCAATTAGTAGAGCGCTGGCACGGATAGCCAGAGGTTGCGGGTTCGAATCCCGGCATGGGTGAAGTTTTTAGCCTCTAAATAGGTTTTTTAAATTTGTCCTTTTATTGTTTTTCAATAAGTCTATATCTCCACCAATTATAATTTTTAAGCTAGAGTACTTTTTGTTTATGTATTTGTTCTAATTGTTGGTAAACATCGTCTCTTCCGTTCCAGTACATTGTAATAATTAACATTTTGTCTTTGCACAATTCGGTGGCGCATACTTCTAATACGTATTCTATTGACATGTTTGTTATATCTATACTATCTATTTGATCTTGCAAGAGGATACAAGTGCCTCCGCCTTTTTTTGTTTCTCTACAATACGATGCGGCTATTTTATATCCGCTGAATTGAACTAGTTCCAATTTTTCTTTGGCTAGCCACGTTGCTGATATACATACAGCTTTATACGTAGGGTATTGATATAAGAAGGCTTCCATCGTATCTCGCTTATTAAAAATACTTTGTGTGTTCTGAAATATTACTTCAAATTGTACATCAGTATTTTCGAAATGAATGGTTGTTTATTTGTTGTTCTTTCTGATTGTCCAAAGTGTTTCGCTTATCATTATCGTACATGTTTTCGATGTTTGTGTTCCCTCATCCTCTGCATATGTCCAAAATAATAATAACTTCCATACCTACAGCACAATTACTTGTCCTGGGGCCTTATTATCTAACTGTCAAATTCCACACTAATTTGACAGTTCATTTGACATCTAGACCAACGTGGCGGTCAATGCAATACTTTTTAGTCTCGCTCAATATTCAGGGTACCAAAAAAGTGTTGATCGCAGCTGGTGCAGTCTGGCGGGCGGCGCTGCCTGCTGGGGCTGGTGCTCGCGCAGGCGGCGAGCGAGGAGCTCGGCGCGGCGCGAGACACCGGCGTGCTGCTGACCAGCGCGCGCCGCGCCGACCTCGAGCGGTTCATGCTGCGCGGCATGCCGCAGCTGCTGCACGCACTCAGCTGTGAGTCCACCCACCGCATTGCATTGTCCTAAAATAATTCAGTTATGTTTTTATATTATTTCTCCGAGAAAACCGCTAAGTTTAATCCAGGCAGAATAGTTAATTACTTTTTAAAGTGAAAAAACAACCAGAGTACCAGTACCGCTACTGGAAAGCGGAAGTACGTCATCAACTGAGGTCCTACGAACTGTCAGTTATTAGTGATACCATGACTTGACACAAGAACTGTTAAATTCGTAGCTATCAGTGGATAACAGCGGACCGCAGAGGCAGAGACTTCAGTGAGCGTTTTAGTCTTGAGCGGAGTGGAAATTTCTTTTATTTTGAATATATATTATTGATAAAAAGACAAAAAATCTTGAATATTATTAATTTATAGTGTGGAACTTGCGTCAAACTTAGATTGAAGTGGCATTGCCATTATACCACGAAAACATAGAAACACAGAATAGCTTTCGTGGTTTATCGGCGTTCCAAAAAACGAGGAAAATCAAATTAGTCTAATAATAAAACATCATATTTTTTTTTCATAGATATCTAAAAGTTTTCTAATAAAGATGTAGATTCATAAAAAACATTATGTTACAGGATAACTCGAACATATTCGCTCCATGCGTTACGTTACGTCCAAGTTGTGACGTCACAGTTTAAGTCCGATTTGTGTGGCGCGTTTTGTTTGTACCGAGTGATTAAAATGACTTTTCGACAGGTCACAATATTAAAAATATTAACAGATCACACAGATCAATATTTAGGACAATGCCCATTGGTTGTCTATGTCTTGTCTTCTTCTTAAGGCTCTATTAGTCCACTGCTGGACATAGCCCTCCCCTAAAGAGCGCAAGGTTGTGCCATCATTGGTTGATGTCTTATCTAAATCCCTGTAAGGCGATTGAGTAACATACATTTATTTCATGGGTATCACATGTGACACCCAGGAACGAAAGCTGTGATTTTATTTTCTTGTATAGCATGATGATGTCAATCGTCGTCGTTGTCAGGCTTTACTAGTAAACTGCTGGACATAGCCCTCCCCTAAAGAGCGCCACGTTGTGCTATCATAGGGGTAATGCCAATAATCCCCACGCTGGGCGTGAGGGTTGGGGATCGCAGTTCGGTGGAATTGTACTGCAGGGGGCGCTGCTGCCCACACCCTGTTTGTGTCTCAAACTCCCGGTTTCTCATACACTAACAAGCCGTTAATTTACTGTTAACAGCTGTCAGTTGTCCAAAGTACGTACAAAAAAAAATTGACAACTGTTAACAGTAGATTAACAGCTTGTTAGTGTACGAGAAACCGGGGATTAGTCGCCTTTTACGACACCCGCGGGAAGAATTGATGACAATCATGGGGTCTTAATAGATTCGAACTTGCACTAATATGTAATTCACTAATTCCGGCTTATCAGACATTCCACGGTAAACCATTCTTTTAGATTTGCCACACCTTTCCTATATAAAGGGATCATTAATAAATTTAAATTAAAAAAGTAGGTAAAATACAAAAAAAAATCCATATGTTAACTACATTAAGATAATGTTGTTATGTAAATTCGAATATAATTCTGATTGTCAGCGAAAACCTGTTATTGGCTTTAAATCTTATTCATCTTATTCTTTGTAAAAATGCCGTGTATAAGCTGTTGGTTTTCCAATAAACCATAAAACAAAACAAATAAAACCTTGTTGCTGATTAATATGAGGTTTCGATGTTAGTCTATCGTGCGAAAATGGCATGGATATGAATGTGACATACAGATAAATTGAATACTGGATAGTATACTTTTATCCGAATTTGGAACACGTTGTGGCCTTAGCTCGTAAAGATTAAGTCAGTAACTCCACTTTATGTCGTACTGTCTCTGGTATGCTTACTATATGTGTAATAGGATCTTACTTTTCCAGCTATACTAGAGAAGAATGCTCAGAAAGAAGGGTCATCAAACCCACCCCCATCTCCGACAGGCGGTATTCCACAAACATCGGCTCTGCCCGACTTATTGGCCAACGCACATGACGCCCATGCCCCGGACAAGTTAGTACATAACATTATATTAACCTTTCTGCCAAATATACTTAGCCAAGAATGAGCTTCCTTTGTATTCAAAACCAAACATAACATTTACATACAGGCACATACATTGCTTCTGGCCCCAAACTAGTTGTGGGGCCAGAAGCAATATATGTGCTCCCCTTTGTTGTGGGAACCAGCAACAACGACATCACAAACATGTAAACATCCAAGACCTGGGTTTATTTAAACTATATCTTATCATAATGAAAACTGTTTTTATACGGATTTATGCTCGTTTATTAATTTTTTTACAATTTTCCAACTTTTTCAGGTGCCGTGGTCCCGGATGACCAAATTGTAAAAAATGTAATAAACGAGCATAAATCCGTATAAAAACAGTTTTAATCATGTCTACTGCTCGTGTTAACCTTAGAAAATACTATATATCTTATCATTCGAAAAAATCACTATAGTTACTTTTACATAATGTAGATTCGCTAATAGGTAGAGAAAAAAGTTTTAAACTCACGAATAGGTTCGATTGAGAATGGACTTATCATCGGCTTGGGACTCTCTTATAAAGCGTATCCAATCTGGACTGTTGGTGCCAAAAAGTCACAATGCACATCTTCAAAAAAGTTAAAGTAAAGTCAACATCAGGTCACTTTTGCTGCGAAGCTGCAAAGTGAGCCCACAAACAAAGAAGAATGTTCTTGCGTACAGACGATTCAATCCAATTTTAATATGTTCACGTCCATTTGCAGCAACGGCCATAGCTTCGAGGCTCTAGCGGTAACACGCATGCTTACTAACACCCCTGCCGCCATACTGTGCCAATGTGCCAATAGCCTCATCCTAAAAATGTTCTCCATGTTTGTGGCGTTCTTGCCAACCACAGGTATTATAGTTTGTGACGACGGCAAGACGTGATCGGGTTGTAAGGATACTATTGTTATTTCCCAGAGCCCTGGACATGGAAATAGTGGTGAAGTGCCTGACGACCTTGCAGCACCTGTTCTCGTGGCTGCCGCTATCGTCGCACGTGCCGCCGTCGCTCGTCACCACGGTGTTCTACTGGGGCAGCATCGCCACGCAGACACAGGTCAGTCTCACGTCGTCGACGTCACCTCAATTAGCTTAGGGGTTGGATGACCTCGGCATTCCGTCTCGCTCCTCTAGCCCTACATCTGTCAACAACAGACTTATTCTTTCACAATCATGAAAAATCTAGAACGAGTAATGAATGATCGAATTTATATTTTTGGAGTTCCGTAAGCAAGTGTAAAATCAGGACACTATTACTAAGACTCCACTGTACATCAGACAGACGTCTGTCGCCAGACCATATCTCATGAAGTGTGATAGCTAGACAATTAGACAAAAATAATATAAGTAGGAAATATAAGCAATAAGATTGTGCGCCCTCCTCGGCCTCGAGGGGGGTCGCTCCCGATTTGGGTTTCGGGGTCCTTAGTAACAAAACCAGCCCCAAGGTGGTGTTTAGCGGGTAGGCGCACTTTTTGTGAGTCCCACATTGGCAGCGCGGTCCATGGTCTGTATGCAGTGAATGCTCATGCATAACATCCGGGTCCGTGCTGTTATGTATGAGCATTCACCACATCCCTCCCCCGTGTCCTCCGGAGGGTGCCGGAGGACACGGGGGAGGGATGGGGCAAAAAAGACTTTATAGTGCAAAAAAAAATCAATAAGATTTTTGGTACATAAATCGTGTGCTAAAGTGTAGGGCGCTTGTCCCCCACTAGAGCGCGGAGGCGGCGCTGGCCGGGCTCGGCGGCGTGTGCGAACTCCTATACCGGCGGTACGCGCCGCCCTCCTCCGCCGCCACCGCGCTGCGCCTGCACCACTGTGCGCTGCGGCTGCTGCGTCACCTCACGCACCAGCACCACCAGATGCCGCACGCCGACGCCGAGTGAGTACCCCCGCGCGGCGGCTGCACTTCGGTGCTTTGCGGCTGCTGCGGGGCACCTCTATCGATTACTCAATCAATAAACCAATCATGCAAGCAAACGGTCAATCAATCAGTCAAACTATCAAGCAAACTAAAAAGCAAAAAAAACTATCAAGTCAGCCGGTCAGTCAATCAAAAAACTTTGGATGTAAAAAGATTTAAAAACATATTTAGAGGCTAAAAATTCCACCCATGCCGAGATTCGAACCCGCGACCTTTGTCTACTGATTGCCAGCGCTCTTTCCAACTGAGCTAATGGGCGGCTCAGTTGGAAAGAGCGCTGGCACGGAAAGCCAGAGGTCGCGGGTTCGAATCCCGGCATAGGTGGAATTTTTAGCCTCTAAATAGGTTTTTAAAATTGTCTTTAGCACGGGTTAGTGCATTGAAAATAATATAGTGATGTAAAAAGTTGTTACATTCTGAATGTCAATTTAAAATGAACTACGAACTTATTCTCCACTACTCTACGGCCTTCAGGCCGTAGTTGGATAGTTGGGTAGGCTGACTGACTGCGCACTGCACCTACATCCAACCAAGACATAATCATAAACTTTATTGTCATAAGCATTTGTACAAAGCTGTTAAAATAACAATATTTGTATGTAGGTAGTTTAATAAAATAAACAATTTTAGTAACAGCAGAAAGAAGACTTGTACTACCCTCCGCGCTAGTTAACAACGTGTTGCGGCAGAGTAGTATTCGCCGTCCTCTACGTGACTTGTATTGCATACAAGTATCAATCTTCACTACACGATAAAACATGCAAATAGGGTTCACAATCGTTTGCAGTTGGCAAATGCGATAACAAAAACAAGTCATAGTGTATGGTAAAATCAGAAGGATGTTACGTTTGAAGAAAACTTTTTTTTGTAGTGAAATTTTATATGAAGTAATTGTTATACACAGAAAAAAGGTACCGACGTACAAATATCAGTTACTCTATAATAATTAATGTGACAATATTTTAGTAAGATTTCCTTCGCCCTATAGTGATGGCGAGTTAAATTAGACATATGCATTCTGCATAGTAATATGTCACTTAGTTCTATCATCAATTATCACTTACTTCCGGTAATGCGCTAATCTTTTTCGTGTGGCATGGATGAGCTATTTGATACAAATTGTACGAATTATACAGTTTTCCATAGAATTACTATACGTAGCCGGTGGGTTCTTACCGAGATCAATTAAATGTAATGCAAATGTATTGTTTTAGCTATCTGAATAAGTTAGCGGAGTTGCTAAAGCTGTTTGTCTCTCTGCATTTCAAAAGACTCGAGACGGAGCCAGAGTTTGATGCCATCGAGTTCCTATCTTACCTATTCCAGTACACATTCCAGGTACGTCCATTGGAGCTAACGCGTAGATCCTAATATATTGAGACCATCGGTCATTATAAAAAAAAAAAATTGTTGTATAAGCCCTCTTTTCATATTTAATTACTGTGTTTCAGGTGCCTACTTGTGCAATTTTTGTGAACTGCCTAGATATATGGATACAATTTATTGACATTCTGAAACCTGAGGATATAGCTAAGTATGTACAAACCACCTTGTACGTATGTACAAGCTCATGAAGCTAGTCTTGGTAAATACCAATAATTTTGATGTACATTTTCAGGTATTGGGAAGCTTTGAGAGCTCTTGTAAATGGTGTACTCAACAAAATACAGTTTCAATATAACAAGGCCCAGTTGCAACATCTCGACAACGACATCTGCGATGATGATGTAAGTTGTAGTTCCTAAGTAAAGGAAGAAATCATCCAAACACTTCATACTAATACGTTTATTGATATCGAAACTTCGTAAACAAAGAATAATTCCAGACCCAATGTTTTATGTTATTTTATTTGTTTTATGTTATTGAACTCATGTTGAGAAAATAATTAAAACCATTTGTTGATGTTTCAGGGAGAAACCGAATGGCAGACCTTCCTAAAGCATTGCATAGAGTGCATAGCGCGAGTAGCAGAAATGGCGCCTTTAGATGTTTTCACTTTAGTGGTAAGTTTTGAAGTCTCATCTATTGACGCAACCATACTGATGTTACATTCAATATATCCGGTTGATATACCTACACGAAACAAAAATTACGTGCAACGTTATTTATGTTTCTGCCTATTTGACATAGTTCAGAGCGTCGATTAGACTTGCTTGCGGCATATCGTGTGAATGCAGTGAGTTTAGAAGATAAAAAAGGGAAATGGATTTTTTGGTAAACGGCCGTTTGTAAAGGCAATCAAGTCTTGTACTAGTTTCTTCTAGGTGGTTTCTAAAAATATCTAGTACTATTATTACAAAAACGGATTATGTAGAAAATATTTTCTTTTCAATCGTCAGTGCTAGTAAAAAGTACAAAAGGTATTCTACTTTTCTTATTTTTTACTAAAATTCGTGAATAGATAACATCCATTTAGATATTATTCATTTGTGGCATAATAATAGTGGTGTACCTGCGAATTGCGGCCGACTGGCCAAACCGTAGGGCTGGCTAGCTGTCTAGCTGCTCGGCTGGTTGTCTGTCTGTCTGTCTGTCTGTCTGTCTGTCTGTCTGTCTGTCTGTCTGTCTGTCTGTCTGTCTGTCTGTCTGTCTGTCTGTCTGTCTGTCTGTCTGTCTGTCTGTCTGTCTGTCTGTCTGTCTGTCTGTCTGTCTGTCTGTCTGTCTGTCTGTCTGTCTGTCTGTCTGTCTGTCTGTCTGTCTGTCTGTCTGTCTGTCTGTCTGTCTGTCTGTCTGTCTGTCTGTCTGTCTGTCTGTCTGTCTGTCTGTCTGTCTGTCTGTCTGTCTGTCTGTCTGTCTGTCTGTCTGTCTGTCTGTCTGTCTGTCTGTCTGTCTGTCTGTCTGTCTGTCTGTCTGTCTGTCTGTCTGTCTGTCTGTCTGTCTGTCTGTCTGTCTGTCTGTCTGTCTGTCTGTCTGTCTGTCTGTCTGTCTGTCTGTCTGTCTGTCTGTCTGTCGGTCGGTCGGTCGGTCGGTCGGTCGGTCGGTCGGTCGGTCGGTCGGTCGGTCGGTCGGTCGGTCGGTCGGTCGGTCGGTCGGTCGGTCGGTCGGTCGGTCGGTCGGTCGGTCGGTCGGTCGGTCGGTCGGTCGGTCGGTCGGTCGGTCGGTCGGTCGGTCGGTCGGTCGGTCGGTCGGTCGGTCGGTCGGTCGGTCGGTCGGTCGGTCGGTCGGTCGGTCGGTCGGTCGGTCGGTCGGTCGGTCGGTCGGTCGGTCGGTCGGTCTGTCTGTCTGTCTGTCTGTCTGTCTGTCTGTCTGTCTGTCTGTCTGTCTGTCTGTCTGTCTGTCTGTCTGTCTGTCTGTCTGTCTGTCTGTCTGTCTGTCTGTCTGTCTGTCTGTCTGTCTGTCTGTCTGTCTGTCTGTCTGTCTGTCTGTCTGTCTGTCTGTCTGTCTGTCTGTCTGTCTGTCTGTCTGTCTGTCTGTCTGTCTGTCTGTCTGTCTGTCTGTCTGTCTGTCTGTCTGTCTGTCTGTCTGTCTGTCTGTCTGTCTGTCTGTCTGTCTGTCTGTCTGTCTGTCTGTCTGTCTGTCTGTCTGTCTGTCTGTCTGTCTGTCTGTCTGTCTGTCTGTCTGTCTGTCTGTCTGTCTGTCTGTCTGTCTGTCTGTCTGTCTGTCTGTCTGTCTGTCTGTCTGTCTGTCTGTCTGTCTGTCTGTCTGTCTGGCTGGCTGGCTGGCTGGCTGGCTGGCTGGCTGGCTGGCTGGCTGGCTGGCTGGCTGGCTGGCTGGCTGGCTGGCTGGCTGGCTGGCTGGCTGGCTGGCTGGCTGGCTGGCTGGCTGGCTGACTGACTAGGTGACGGTTGTTGTGTGCAGCTGGAGCGCTGGCAGTGCCTGGCGGGCGTGCACGCGCGGGCGGCGGGGCGCGCGGCGGTCGGCGCGGAGGGGGACCGCCTGCTGGCTGCTCTGCTGGACCTGGCCACGCTCAGCCGGCTGCTGGGCCGCCTGGCGCCCGCGCTGCTGCAGGGTAAGTCGCAACACTCCTGCGTCCATTATAATAGTAATACAATGCAAGTTAAGCTAATCGAAGCGCTCGTGGCCTAGTCTAACCGAGAGATTGGAATCAATCACTTGAGTTAAGCGCGGCTAAGTGCAGGATGGGTGACCGTCCCGTGACTACCGCTAGTGGCATTTTACCGAGCGCTTCCGTGCTTCGCAAGGCACGTAAAGCTGTTGGTGCCGGCTGTCATGTAATGGCAGTCGTTAAAACATGTCAGAGGCCTTAGCGGCTTAATAACTTCTGACAGGAAGAACCGCCACTGTCTTACAACCCTCCAGCAAGCCGGACTTGGCCCCCGTGGTGGAGTATGGCCTAACCTTCCTGCGATGCACGATGAGAACCGTGCCCCAGCAGTGGGGACATACGAGGGTTGATATCGATGCAAGCTACCTTAATGCAGACTATATAACTCTCCCTGACTCCTCCCATCTCTACTACACATGACTTGCTTGCCTCGTTGGCCTAGCATCACGTCAGATTCCCACTGGGTAGCGCCGAACATAGTGGATGTAGAAATAGTCGGTCTGCGTGTGTTTCCACGTTTGTGACGTCCTTGCCTGATTACCATAACGCAGCAGGGTATTTTAGGTTGGGACTTAGACGAGTTATTGTACTGTGTTGAAGTTATTTTATGTACTATTGGCTTTCTGTCAGAGAGCCCATACCCAGAGTGGTATGGGCTCATCATGCATGCCCATCGCGGATTAGCCTCTCGAATGTGAGGCAAGTGTTCTACAGACCGTGCTATATTTACCTGTATTACGCGTACGAAGTCCTGAACCATCCCTGTAATAAAATCTCAAATACTATACCAATTATCGCAAACGTCGTGATTCAGGACTGATGGACCAGACTGACGGATATTCGAATATTTTGATGCTTTATCGGTCTGGTATCGATCCGAGCTTGATCAAGGTCACGGACTGAAGTACGCCGGACTGAACGTGTAAACTTCGTCTATGAGTATCGCGAATTATTGAGAAATACTACAGCGTGGGAAAAAAAGTAGAGGTTCAACCTTCTTGGTCCAGCTGGAGGTTGTATAGGTGCATCGTTATGATTAAAACGTTATATTATGATACAGGTGTCCATACAAGACCTGTATCGTTATAAAACTTTCTTTTAAATATTTTTGGCCTATGCGTAATGTTTGTCCTAAGAGTTTTGTTTTCAGTTTTGTAATCTTTGTATTATAGTATCAGAGTAGATACACTAGTACTAGCATCACAATGTTTATGAGCGGTGACCTTGAATGCGCAGAACTCACTTTTAGGGTCTCTTTGGCTGAGGGTCTGAGGCGCGACGCGGGGAGGTAGCGCGGTACGCGGCGCCAACGCATTCTATTGGTTAGTTCAGTCGCTTCCCGGTCCCGCGCCTCGTTCACACGTCTCGCGTCCCAGAAGTACAGTTGCGCACACACACTTTTTGACGATTATTTGTTTTGTTGATTTTTTTTTTCGTTTTTGTTGTTTATAATTGACATGAACTATATACACAACTAGACCTTCAGAGTAAAAATTATGCTCTTAACTTAAAATATGTAGGCACAGCGACTATTTTAAATTTGAAATCTTTGAAGCCCATTTTCTCATTTCTAACAATGTGTCGGTTGATCTGTTCTTACATAACGTAGTCCATTTTATACATAGAAACACCCAGACTCAATACGTAAACACTTGAAAATAGATAACAAACGTTTGTCATGTGTGAGAATCGTACACACGACCTTCAGCTTAGTAAGCATAATTACTACCATTGAGCTTTCGGGTCATTATATTACATTTAAATCGCAAAATTGACTAACAAACCTTGGCAGAAGGCCTTTAGTACTTATTATAAAATTCTGGGTAGAAGGATTTTAGTACGCGAGTGTACACCTGCGCAACACTTTTGTCGAGCGCTCATAAACCGTTGCGACACTAGTATTATGTAATGTATGTTGTGTCCGCAGAGGAGGAGAGCGCGCTGCGCGCGGCGCACCGCGCGGCGGGCGCGGCGCTGGTGGAGCGCGCGGCGGCGGCGCTGGCGGCGGCCGCGCCCGCGCGCGCGCACCGGGCCGCGCCGCCGCACCACGCGCGCGCGCACGTGCAAGTGTGAGACTGCTTACTTAACTACTCCGTGTGCCTCGCTTGCTTAGATAAGATAACAATATTCTTTTCTCAAACATGCTCGGAAATGTTTGTGTACATAAATACGTTATAATAACAATGTACGCGATGAGGAAATATATACAACATTATGTACCTATATGGAGACATGCGGAAAAGACAATAAAAAGGAGAATGCACGAATACTAAACTTAGCGTAAATACTATCTCCACCAATCCGGACTCGGCCATCGTGGTGGAGTATGGCCTAACCTTTATTGCAATGCAGGCAGAGACCCGTGCCCCAGCAGTGGGAACATACAGGGTTAAAATCGATCAATCTATCTTGAACATGGTTGTCGGCCCTGGATTTGAAGGCCTATAAGCTGTAGCCTACAGTGTAGGTTCTAAAACGGACTAAATAATATTAATGATATTACTGGGCGATACTTTTTTGCGCAGCTGTATAAGATACGATTTATTTGCCCCTAGAAGCCCTTGCATACATTTAACTTGCGGTTTTAACAGGCGTATCTATAAAACAGCTAACTAAAATAGTCTGCGGTGGAAATTATACAAGAAAAAGACGTAACCAGAGTCAATAAAACGCCTCGGGAGTGTTTTAGCGGAGTCGTGTTTTTATAAATAAAGCCGTAAAAGTTTACGGAACACTATTTCACTGCACCATCACTACGCTAATACTGTTCTGCTGCACTATTTTTAAATATATTTGAAGCTGACATTAGGTACGTTTGGTATTCCGTCTCGTTCTCACAAGCTAAAATTTTTATGAATATAAAGTTATATTTCTTGAACAAAAAAAGAGATTTAATCTGGACATAGAGTCCTTAATATATATAGTTGCTCTATAGAATGTAATTAGCGCGATAATAGCTAGTATTTCTCTTTCGTAGATTACTGAGCAATAGCAGTCCAATGTCATTCCATTGGTGTAACCGGCGCAAAATAAATAGGCATCTCTCGCTAAGAAGATCGAACCGCTACTGAGCAATAGCAGTCCAAGGTCATTCCATTGGTGTAACCGGCGCAAAATAAATAGGCATCTCTCGCTAAGAAGATCGAACCGCTACTGAGCAATAGCAGTCCAAGGTCATTCCATTGGTGTAACCGGCGCAAAATAAATAGGCATCTCTCGCTAAGAAGATCAAACCGCGCGAGGCGCCGACTTAAGTTAGAAAACAGACTTGGGTTGGGGTCGGGACGTGGGTTGGAAAGTCATTGGTTAGTGGACTATGAATAGGGTCAAAGAAACACCCATTTATTTAGTTAAGGCACCCCAGCACAGTTACTATACAAGTATTTCACAATAGCTTAGTAATAACAGGATCTATTTTAGTATGTTGCATGGGCAGAGAGGGTATACGTGTGCACCGTATAATGCACGGTGAAGGAAAGATGCCTCGGGTTAGACGTTTATTTCTACATGTTTCTACCACATTAATCGCCAACTAACTTAAAAATGTACGTGCCACATACTGAGCAGTGGCAAGTGCCACGTACTGAGCAGTGCTTAGGGCTATGTCATCAATACGGCGACCTGCTAACAGATGTACGTTGTTTACTAGCACAACCGTTACATACTTGTGGCGAGCACATGTCAACTCTGCGCGCGCACTACAAACTCCAACATTCCTGCATCGCGCAATCAAAGTGTTTCAATGACATACCATAAATATAACTAACAATAGGACGCCGGTCCGGTCCCAGGCATACGATCTGCCTGGCAGGAAATTTCCCTTTATATTGGAAGAGCACGATCTCCCGCTCTTCCCTATATACTAATATCACTTTATTGGGTCCATGAGGTCACGAGCGCCACTAATTAAAAAATACTGTTACGGGCTAGGGTTCTGGATTTGGATGTAAAACGCCAATGACAACTTCTTAGGATTTATTCACGCAGGGTCTGGTCTGCAGGTCTTCACGACACGAAGTCCACACGTAGATTCCAATCGAAGTCCAATAGTATCGCTGAGGTCGTAGGTTATCGCTCGTATCGCAGGTATGTTCGCTCGAAGTTCACTCTTCGCTATTCCAAACGGAACTGACAGCGCGCCGCGGCGCCCGCTATTTATATCCGCCGACAAGTGTTCTAGAACATTCCCGTACCTACGTACCTACACTCGGTACACGCGGCAACGTCGCTCGAACAGTTTTACGTCAAAGAGTTTTGAACCTTATGCTAGTGGACATACGAGTCATTATTGCTTGCAGCGTTTATTGTTTACTAAAACGCAGCATGCGGCGACTATTCGATAGGCTTCCAGAAGGCTCTATTCTAGATGGTTCGGGATAGGACCGCGACAATACATATTTTATTTCAGATTGTTTTTAAAAAGGTGTCCGACTGGTCTCTCAATCTTGTTTATAATGATTAGGACTCATATAGAACCTACGACTGGATAGCATTAATGGCAAAACCGGCGGTTTATTATTTAATATCAAGAACTTCCACATAACATAATCAGTGTACTGGTCACAAACAAGGATACCCTGCCATAATTATGTTAACCAGCCAAGGACATCTTAGAAACACACCCATACTGTCGCCATTGAATGTTATCCGTTCCCAGGTCCGTGATCCTAGGTTGTCGGTCGTGGGTCCTAAGAGTCCTCCTGTGAGTTTAGTAATACACTTTTTACATAAATGATCTGTAAAAAAATATGTTAAATATGTTTTCTATTGGTGACGCTAGTGAACTTTATGGCGTCCATTAAAAACTCGTCCCTCAGTTAAAGGATGACAGATGATTTGTTATAAGAGTCATTAAATTGCTCTAAGCAAGAAGGCTGCCAATTGTACTGTATCTTTGTAATTATGTTTTGTTTGTTTTTTCCTGGTGTACAATAAAGAATATTCTTATCTTATCTTAAAAGCAAAAGCAGCAACATCCAGTTCAAACAAAGTGCTGCTGTTTCTATTTAGATACAAAAAACAGTGTTACGAACATAAATTATTAGCTCAATTTCAGATGCAGTTGCATGAGCTGATAATTTGTCGTCCTTTCGAAGGCATGGTTAAAATAAAACAAAATTTTACTCTGTCGAAACGTAGCGGTTATTTTTTTTTATTACAAAATACACTTTTTATTCAAAAATATTAGACCTATTTTCATTACCATGTGAAACGAAAGTTAAAAGGGCATTGTATTTATTGACAAAAATAAAAGTAGTTTTAGTGAATGTTATTAATTAATAATTGCAGCATAATTTTTACTGACATTACATCATTATCATCATCATCATTGACATTACCATTACAGCTTGGCACAAAAGTCTAAATATTAATTACGGCAACAATATCCATACTAAAGTCGTAAAAAGTGACATTTCTCCATACAAAGTTTTGTTTTTAAATTTGTAGACTTTTGTGCCAAACGATACATTTTTGTTTGTACACGGAGTGATATGTATCTGCGCGGGCAGGCAAGCGGAGATGTTCGCGTGCATGGGCGCGTGGGCGTGCTACGCGGGCGCGTGCGGCGTGCCGGCGCGCTGCGGCGACGCGCTGCTGGCGGCCGCGCTGCCGCTGCTCAGCCCGCACGACCAGCCGGTGAGCCCAACATGCAAGCAAGCAATCAAGCAAGCAAGCAAGCAAGCAAGCAAGCAAGCAAGCAAGCAAGCAAGCAAGCAAGCAAGCAAGCAAGCAAGCAAGCAAGCAAGCAAGCAAGCAAGCAAGCAAGCAAGCAAGCAAGCAAGCAAGCAAGCAAGCAAGCAAGCAAGCAAGCAAGCAAGCAAGCAAGCAAGCAAGCAAGCAAGCAAGCAAGCAAGCAAGCAAGCAAGCAAGCAAGCAAGCAAGCAAGCAAGCAAGCAAGCAAGCAAGCAAGCAAGCAAGCAAGCAAGCAAGCAAGCAAGCAAGCAAGCAAGCAAGCAAGCAAGCAAGCAAGCAAGCAAGCAAGCAAGAAAGAAAGCAAGCAAGCAAGCAAGCAAGCAAGCAAGCAAGCAAGCAAGCAAGCAAGCAAGCAAGCAAGCAAGCAAGCAAGCAAGCAAGCAAGCAAGCAAGCAAGCAAGCAAGCAAGCAAGCAAGCAAGCAAGCAAGCAAGCAAGCAAGCAAGCAAGCAAGCAAGCAAGCAAGCAAGCAAGCAAGCAAGCAAGCAAGCAAGCAAGCAAGCAAGCAAGCAAGCAAGCAAGCAAGCAAGCAAGCAAGCAAGCAAGCAAGCAAGCAAGCAAGCAAGCAAGCAAGCAAGCAAGCAAGCAAGCAAGCAAGCAAGCAAGCAAGCAAGCAAGCAAGCAAGCAAGCAAGCAAGCAAGCAAGCAAGCAAGCAAGCAAGCAAGCAAGCAAGCAAGCAAGCAAGCAAGCAAGCAAGCAAGCAAGCAAGCAAGCAAGCAAGCAAGCAAGCAAGCAATCAATCAATCAATCAATCAATCAATCAATCAATCAATCAATCAATCAATCAATCAATCAATCAATCAATCAATCAATCAATCAATCAATCAATCAATCAATCAAACAAACAGCAAGCAAATAAGCCCACGTCTCTATCCCGGTATACCTTTCCCACTGAGGGAGGGGCAGAGTATCATACCGGCGTCGCCGGTGTCCGAGCACCGGTACTTTTGTAACAGACAAAAGTTGCCCGTAGAGTGCCCTAAAACACGCTATCCTGTATCTTGTTCATTACTAATTCGTGGCTCGTGACTTTATCTCGGAGGTGTAGGCGGTGACGAGGGTTTGCCACTTGCCACGTCATGTTAGTCGCTGTACATTTTTTTTCTTTGTATTTATAAGGCTTGAAGGGTGAAGAAGGAAGTTACGTGTCTTGGAGGTGAATCTCCGTGCATATCTTTAAATAAACTAATTGGCAATCCGAGACTAACCTAACCAAAACCCCGCCCATCTTCATTTTAGCCTAATGATTGCTAAATCAGAACAGGCAGAAGTTCTGACAAGTAGTCTCTACCTATCAAATGAGAGCAAGATATGCGCCAGAGATAATCATTCTGTGAGTCAGTACCTGGAATTTATTATAACGCATACGGTCGATTTTAACGTTATTATTGCATCTATAGGTTTTATTATCACTGGTGGAGACGGGCCTTACTCCTTAATAAAAGTCTCTTTTAACTGTCATTAATGCCTCTAGTATAAGTGATTGTTGTGTCTTATTTCGCTTGAAGATAAATGAATACATTCTATTCTATGTGTGGTGGGTTAGTTCGAACTCCAGCTTAATGCCTGTTGTGATGTTCTAGGAGCCCCCGCTACTGTGTCACGCAGCCGCGCACCTGCTGCTGAGTCTGTCGAAGAATATGAAGTTCAGCGGCGACCCCGTGGTGCTAGTCGAGGATCTGTTCAACCAGGCGCAAAGGTCGCTGCACTATCTCGAGCCTAAGGTATAAACAGCGTGAAATGCATTATTCTTAGTTGAAAGAGTGGCCCTGTACCTTATCGTGTTATAACCACGAAAACCTACTACAACTGTGTAACGTTAGCATGTGCTCGCTCACGAAGTTGTTGCTAGTGTTGAAATGGTATCGAAGGTTTTTGGTTAAAAAAACACTTCGAATATGTGTCGCACTGCTGTGACATCGATAACGTTATGTAATATTTAGGCGCTTCGGGGTGATAACTAAGGGTAGAGCAGGCTACCACTGGCTTAGAACATTATAATAGGTCAAAAATGTTACTTAAATAAATTTTCTTTTATCTGTATCTTATCTTAACTAGCGCCACCAATGGAAAAAATAATATCTTGTTTTGTAATACCTTTTTTTTATTCAAAAAGTAAACACAATAAATCGTAATATCTGTGATAGATAAATATTTTTGATTTGTGAGATGAACGTCACTTTCGCGATTCGTCACATGAGACATAGACCACCCAAATCGCTTTAAGTGCTAGGTTTTTATTCCATCGGTGGCGCTAGTTAGCACCGCCCAGCGCCGTGAAAAGACACCAGAGTGAGCTAATTCAAAAATTAACTATTTTAATTTGAGTTTGTTCCCTGTCAGACACCAGCGGTGGTCCGCAGGACTCGTGTGTTGACTATATCACCACCTAGCGCCCAAAAACAAACACCAGAAGCCCAGTTTCTGAATTGAGAATTTCACTAAGTAAATACTTAAGTAACGTTTTGTCACGTTCTTTGCTGAGAAAGTCGAAGAGACAGCATTACAGTGACTTAGAGAAATTCTCAATTCAGAAACTGGCCCAGAGTGAGCTAATCCATAAATTAATGACTTTAATTTGAAAAACGATCGAGGCTCTGCGTTAACTATACCACCGCCCAGCGCTGTAAAGAAACAACAGAGTCAGCTAATCCAAAAATAAATTATTTTATCTAAAAACCTATTTAGAGGCTAAAAATTTCACCCATGCCGGGATTCGAACCCGCAACCTCTGGCTATCCGTACCAGCGCTCTACCAATTGAGCCAATGGGCGACTCACGGCATCAGTGAAACTTCGAACCTCTTTACAATATTATCTGTATTACGTACAGGCAGCGACATCTGACTTAAGCAAATTGCATTACTTACAGCCCCGACTACCTACTTTGCAGTTAGGTTTTAACATCGGAACGATATCACTGTACCCACATGATTACACTATTTTTATTTTTAATGCACTAACCCGTGCTAAGGAACAAATTTAAAAACCTATTTAGAGGCTAAAAATTTCACCCATGCCGGGATTCGAACCCGCAACCTCTGGCTATCCGTACCAGCGCTCTACCAATTGAGCCAATGGGCGACTCACGGCATCAGTGAAACTTCGCCTCTAAATAGGTTTTTAAATTTGTTCCTTAGCACGGGTTAGTGCATTAAAAATAAAAATAGTGTAATCATGTGGGTACAGTGATATCGTTCCGATGTTAAAACCTAACTGCAAAGTAGGTAGTCGGGGCTGTAAGTAATGCAATTTGCTTAAGTCAGATGTCGCTGCCTGTACGTAATACAGATAATATTGTAAAGAGGTTCGAAGTTTCACTGATGCCGTGAGTCGCCCATTGGCTCAATTGGTAGAGCGCTGGTACGGATAGCCAGAGGTTGCGGGTTCGAATCCCGGCATGGGTGAAATTTTTAGCCTCTAAATAGGTTTTTAAATTTGTTCCTTAGCACGGGTTAGTGCATTAAAAATAAAAATAGTGTAATTATTTTATCTACTCAGTTACTATAATACAAAGATTATAAAACTGAAAACAAAACTGATAGACATTACGCATATGTAAAAAATAAAAAGTTTCAGTACGATACAGGTTTTGTATGGACACCTGTATCATAATATAACTTTTTAATCATAACGATACACCTATACAACCTCTAGCTGGACCAAGAAGGTTGAACTTCCTCTTTAAAAAAAAAAAGGTTTCAATGAACGAGTCCGTGGCGACGCAACACGCATGCGCAATCGGTGTTTGCGCCTTGGCGCCAACATTCTACATTTAAATAGGTATTTCATTACAAGTGCGGAAAGGCTGTCATTGCAAAGAGTTCCGACAAATGTCTACCCGAGCCGAGGCGCAGCCGAAGGCGAGAGTTGATAGTCGGAACAAGTTGCAATGACGGTTCCGCACGTGTACTGAACGACTATTTTTAATAGAGTTGCGAAAAAAATAAGCAATTTAATAAAGAAAAATTATTTGGAAAATGGCGCCAACCGTAAAAAAATATAAGCAGAGATTTTTTTGAAACATGTATTATAGGATGAGAGTAGATAAAGTAGTGTATGGCACTGTACATAACTTGGTGGAGATTATGGGCATTACCCCCTATGATAGCACAACGTGGCGCTCTTTAGGGGAGGGCTATGTCCAGGAGTGGACTAGTATAGCCTGACGACGATCATTAATTACTATTTTTAGTATTTTCTAAGGTTAACACGAGCAGTAGACATAATTAAAACTGTTTTTATACGGATTTATGCTCGTTTATTACATTTTTACAATTTTCCGACGTTTCGGCACTTTTTCAGGTGCCGTGGTCCCGGATGACTCCGTCAATTACTAATAAGTTGATTTTTGTTCGCTGCCAGACGGCGGCGGTGGTCCGCGAGGCTCTGCTGTCGCTGGCGCTGAGCCGCGGCGCGGCGGGCGGGGGCGGGGGCGGCGGCTCGGGCGCGGCGCGCGCGCTGCTGGCGGCGTGGGCGGCGCCGCTGCAGGCGGGCGGCGCCTCGGCCGCGCTGCCGCCGCTCACGGCGCTGCTGCACGCCTTCGCGGACGCGCCCACCTACGCCAAGAAGGTGCGGCCCTTTCATAGCGCATGTATACGCCTTTTTTTGTAAACCGTGCACTGTACAAAAATATAGTGTTTTTTGTTGTTGAAAAAAAAAAAACACAGGTAAATTTGAACTGTTTTAATCAACGTACGTAAAACGGAGAATATTGTAAAAGGTTCGAAATTTCACTGATGCCGGTGAGTCGCCCATTAGCTCAGTTGGAAAGAGCGCTGGCACGAATAGCCAGAGGTCACGGGTTCGAATCCCAACATGGGTGGAATTTTAGCCTCTAAATAGGCGTTTTAATCAATTTTTAAAGCGACATAAAAAGGAAAAATACATAAAATCTGAAGAATATTTTTTTGTGGTAACGTTGTTTAAAAGTGTTACGTCCCACTATTAGGGCACTGTTATTTTAAAAGGGGCCTTC
The DNA here is from genome assembly GCA_934045075.1 of Yponomeuta sedellus. Lineage (NCBI taxonomy): Eukaryota > Metazoa > Arthropoda > Insecta > Lepidoptera > Yponomeutidae > Yponomeuta > Yponomeuta sedellus. Next base: position 16,297,066 of record OW203733.1, on the reverse strand, counting down.
GCCTTAAATGACCACGCGTCCTTCCACTTCAGGCACTTAAGTTTCCTCGTGACGTTTTCCTTTACATTACGAGAGATCGTCGTAACCCAACACGTGGCCTAAGTCACGCTTTCTTGTATTTAAAGTCTAGGTACCAAGTTCGAGTACCTAGTAACAAAGTTAATTCCCAGACCAACAATTCCACCCATGCCAAGACTCGAATTAAATTACGAACCTCTTTACAATACTCTCTGTATTACGTACAGGCAGCAAAATAGGTTTCTTAAAATTGTCCTTAGCACGGGTTAGTGAATTAAATAAATATAATCATGTGGGTACAGCGATATCATCGATGTAAAACCTAACTGCAAAGTAAGTATTCGGAGCTGCAAGTGATGCAAATTACTTCGGCAAATGTTGCTGCCTGTACGTAATACAGACTATTGTAAAGAGGTTAATCGCCCATTAGCTCAGTTGGGAGAGCGCTGGCACGGTTAGCCAGAGGTCGCGGGTTCGAGTCCCGCCATGGGTGGAATTTTTAGCCTCTAAATAGGTTTTTTAAAATTGTCCTTAGCACGGGTTAGCGCATTAAATAAATAGAGGCAGTGAAAGTGAGTGATTTATTGCAGATAATAGCGGAAGGCATGCAGGCGCCGGCCGAGCTAGCGCTGCGCATGCTATGCGCGCCTAGCGCGGGCGGCGGGGCCGCCGCCGCCGCCAGCGCCGAGGCCGACATCACCGACTTCTTCCTGGCGCTGTTCACGTGCCTGCTGCAGCAGCTGGGTCACTTCGTCTACACCGCCATCGACGTCTTCCTCGAGGTCGCGCAGAGGTAACGGGTTAACACCTCCGGCCTTATTCATTCCACTAAAATACTAGAGGAGTTTTATTTACAGTTATATCGTTAACGCTCGAAGCGCTCGTGGCCTAGGCGAACCGAGTGATTGGAATCAATCACTTGGTCAAGCAACAACAGGCGCGGTCAGGTACGGGATGGGTGAGCGTTCCGTGACTACCGCTAGTGGCATTTTTCCGAGCGCTTCCGTGCTTCGCAAGGCACGTTAAGCCGTTGGTGCCGGCTGTCATGTAATGGTAGTCGTTAAGCCATGTCGGAGGCCTTATGGGCGGCTTGATAACTTCTGACAGTAAGGCCCGCCACTGTCTTACAATCCTCCACCAACCCGGACTTTGCCCCCGTGGTGGAGTATGGCCTAACCTTCCTGCGGGGTAGGAAGAGACCCGTGCCCCAGCAGTGGGGACATACAAGGGTTGATAACGATATCGTTAACAACCCTTGTATGTCCCCACTGCTAAGGCACAGGTCTCTTCCTGCATCGCAGGAAGGCTAGGCCATACTCCACCACGGGGACCAAGTCCGGGTTTATTTACAGTGCCACATAGTTATCTGATCAGGTGGGTAAAATTGTAACTACGGTCCATTATCCGCCATATTGAGAAAAAAACATTCCGCGGTCTGTTGATTTAGAGATATATTTTATTGAAATTTAAAGACGGGTCTTGACTTAAAATTTATCTCTTTTCTAGGTAAATTTCTTAAATGGTACCACCAAATGATAAGATGGTGGCACTGTAAGCTGTGGTTACGTTACGTCTTTTCCTTCTAAAATCTTCTTAACAGCCTAATTTAGTGAATGTTTTTGAAGTTTTGTCTTCTTGAAATGGGAAATAACCAATGTCGACAAATTCTGCAAAAGTCACGTCTTGACACGAAATGGTCAATTTAGTATTATAAACAAAGTGTTGATTTATTTGTAACGACTTTGAACTAGTGTGTGAACTGATGATGATGTCCTCCTCATCGAGTCCGATGACGGCGACAGTGTGCAGTGTGAACTAAATGCTCTAAATAAATGCACAAAAAATATGACATTTTAATTTGCTAAATTCTGAATATCACGTTTTGTTTTTCGTTTTTGAACGCCGATTGGTAAAGCGTAGGAAATATAATTAATTAAAATTTGGCTACACTATACTATAATGGAAGACAAATACCTAAGGTAGAACAAATAAATGTTGGTATTTGTTTTGAATGCAATAAGTAAAATACATTACATAAAATTTGGAGAGGTAGGCACGGTTCAACGTCGGAATCCCGACATGATTTGGTGCGCATAGTTATAGTATTAACAGACGATCGAACTTGGTACGAGCTGGAGGGCGAATTCGGTACGCTCCATACCATATCAACATTGCTTTTAGTAATAGGACCGGCAATTGTACCATATTTTTATATAATGTCTGTTACTGTAATGTCTGTGTACCATAGAGAATATTATGTATCCGTTCGTTTGGAGAGTAGTTAATACTATTTCGTGTTCGCTCGGACCGACGAACGGTACACCAAATCCGCCGTCCGACCCATACCAAGTTAGATCGTCTGTTGATAGTATTGGGCCTCAGCCCGATGGGGAGCTGGCCAGCGCAAGTACAACATAATGATTTTAAAAACCTATTTAAAGGCTAAAATTTCCACCCATGCCGGGACTCGAACCCGCGACCTCTGGCTAACCGTGCCGGCGCTCTCCCAACAGAGCCGACGGGCGACTACCGACATCAGTGAACTTTCGAATCTCTTTACAACTTTAGAATGTAAACAACATAATTAAGTAATTTATTACGTCAGTGTTAAAAAATTTTTGATTAAGTTATGGATCTCAAGGTTTAGAAGTAAATAATAATGTATCTCTGTACTTTAAGTAATAATGATGTTTGTGTGTGTGTGTGTGTCGGGCGGCAGGGGCGGCGGCGACGCGTCGCTGGAGCGGCTGGTGGAGTGCGTGCGGCTGGGCGTGGAGACGGGCGCCGGCGGCGTGCGCGTGCCGCCCGTGCTGGCGCTGCTCACGCAGCACGCGCTGCCGCGCGCGCGCGCGCCTGACCTCGCGCGCGCCACGCACCGCCTGCTCGCCAGGTACCCACGCACCGCCTGCTCGCCAGGTACCCACGCACCGCCTGCTCGCCAGGTACCCACGCACCGCCTGCTCGCCAGGTACCCACGCACCGCCTGCTCGCCAGGTACCCACGCACCGCCTGCTCGCCAGGTACCCACGCACCGCCTGCTCGCCAGGTACCCACGCACCGCCTGCTCGCCAGGTACCGCTACCGCTAACCGCTTGGCTGGAGTAAACTCACAGCTCCACTACCTTCTTCGGGCTATTATATTAGTCCACTGCTGGACATAGCCCTCGTGATTGTTTACCAAAAAAGCAAACAAACAATTTTACGGCATAAGTGTTTCTTTGAATCCAAAGCGGAGCGAAGGATTCTAGAACAATCCTGCGCGCAGCTAGGGATGCATTTCGAGCTTCTTTTATTTTGTCAAAAATTTTTGATGAATTTAACTCGCGTTCAGTTTCTTTATCATACAGCTTGTACATACAATGTTCGTGATAGATCTATTTGGTGACATCACGAGGGATCAAAGAACTATTTTGATTCCTATTTACGAGGACTAACTTATCTCTTTTTGTATAGATCTTATTTAGTCCGGAGCCGGTTTTGGGGACCAAATAAGTCGAATAAGTTTAAACGGAGGTAAAAATTTGCTTTTCATTACGAATATAAACTATAAACACTCGAAAAATCAAATGAAGGTAGCATTGCCTCTTTCATCAGTTTTTTCGCCTGGCAACCCAAGCCACCAGTTGTCATTTCAAACAGCTGTTGTAATTTTAATAAATTAAATTAGTAAAACCCTGTAATATTTAAGTATTAATAGTGTTAAATGTTAAATAAGTGACGATCAAAACATACAAGTGTTATTCAAGTGTTTACCTGAGTAGTTCACTTGATCGACGAAACAGATAAACGGCGACAAACAACCGTTACTGGATGTAAACATTGGATGAAACGAACATTTTTAAGGGGAGTATATTGTTCTTATGGGACATTTATTACATTTGAACGTGTTTACTTCTTATTACATACAAATTACACGCAATAGAATTAGTAGAACGAGTTTCAATATACTTGAGTGGCAAACATTTGAAAAATTTGCACTAATCTTGATCAACCCTCTATTTGAAAAGTATAATCAAAGTAATAGATTTAGATTAAATTTAACGTATAAACATAATAACTGAGTTAGTTGCATATCCCACAACTGTACAAAGGCATCTACTGTGTGTTTCTTTTGGAAATACTGACGTTTTTCCCCCGGTTACATTTCAGTAATCACACTACAATGATGACGCGTAAGAACACCGCGCGTGATAACGAGCAGCGCTTGAAGACAGCGCTACTGGAACTTCAATCAACGAAACAGCAATGCCAGCAGCTATTAGACGAGCGGGAGGAGAGTGAGTTCGAGGTTCAAAGAATTGTGGAAAAGAACACCAAACTTAAAAATGATCTTGCTGAACTGGACATCATCTGCGACGACCTCCGTGGACAACGGGATGAACTCCAAAAAATGGTTCATAAATATGATCAGTGCCGTGATACCCACGAAATAGCCCTTCAGCGCATAAAGCTACTGGAATATCAGCTTTCTGAAGCGCATAAAGAACTCAGTGTGCTACATCAACAAAACCATGACAGAGAAAGTGAAAATATATCATGTCTGTACAATGACTTAATAAGCAACAATAGCACTAGTTGTCTTTCCTCACAAACTGAATCCTCCCAACCCAAAGTGCCACTTCAAGGTTCCAACAAAATAAAACAGTACATTCGTACAAAAAGACATATTAAACGCATCAATAAAGCCTTGAAAACCAATAACCAGATTATGAAGTACATGGGTATTAAAAAACTTAATATTAGTCTTCAGAAGGACCTACTGGGCAACACAATGGAACATCAAGTAATAACAAGTGAATATGAGGAAAAAATTCAGGATCTTCATTCCCACATCCATAGTTTAGAGAAATCACTCAGTGACTTAGGCAAGCAGTACACTGAGGCACAAGAGGAAATGGAGGCATATGCAGCAGAACTAACAGCCTTAGGTACATATAACATGGATCGATTTCAGTCGCTAAGCAACAAAATATCAGCGGGTTCTTCATGTGCATCTTGTAAAATTCTACAAGATCAGCCACCAGCATCAACATCATGCCTCACCACACGACTGCATGGCCCCACTGAGGATACAAGTCCAGCTGCGTTGCGTCTACCTCCAAGCACTACTGAGATAACTCACAGCCAGCCTGAATCAACCACCATTAGCATGACTGGCCCGGCAGTAAAACAAGAAAGGAGGACTGTAATCTTCTCTGATAAGATAGGTGCAGGGTTAGGTCCTTTATTGAATGACAGGCTGACACAAAATGTGCTGAATAAATGCTATCCCCATTCAAGTTTTACTGACATTGTTAAAGAGCTGTTCAAAAGCCCAATACAGAACGACACAACCTACATTTTATTAGTAGGAAATAGCCAAGGTGTTAAAAAGACTGATATAAACAATATATTTGAATTATATGGTCAAGCTAAAGATGTCCAACTGTGGATGGGAAAATTAGTGTTTTGCGCTTTCCCATATTCTCAGTCCCTGTCAGCAAAAGAAAATAATGACATCCATAGCTTGAACATACACATTCACCATTTGACATGTCGTCATAGTGACATATCATTTTTTGATCTTAACAAATTTGTTAAGAATTACTTTTTGACGCGAGATACTGTGTACCTCACGAAAAATAGTCGACGTAAGTTAGCTACTTTGTTAGCTTACAATATTTTTGACTCTGTGGTTATAGGAATTATAACACAACCTGATAGGAATGACAACCGTGTTACTAGTATTAGTAATAATTCAACAGTGGGCTCAAACACACAGTCAATGGCTTTAAACTGCCATCGCAGACAAAGGAAAACCCTAAGTTAGGTATCAATTTAGTTGCACAAAATATACAGGGTTTTTCCGGCAAAGACAATTTAATTGAACTATTTTTAGCAGATTTCAATGTAGATATTTTGTGTTTAACAGAACATTGGCTGAAACATTCTGAAATGTCATTTACTTTAAAAGACTATTTAGCAGCAAGCACTTTTAACCGACAACACTCAATAAGAGGAGGTTCAATGATCTTTGTCAAAAGTAGTTTGAAAATGAAAGAAAGAAAAGATATTGTCAGTCTATCTGTTGAACGTTTAATTGAGATATCGTGTGTGGAATTGGATAGGTATATAGTTATGTGTGTTTATAGGCCGCCACAATCAAATTATAATGAATTTGAATTACTTATGGAGGATGCCTTAAAACGCCTATTCAGTACTACGAAGAGCATAGTGGTGTGTGGGGACTTCAATATAGATTTCTTAGTTCAAGGTCCACTTAAAACTAAACTCGCAAGCCTTTTCAGGTCATATAATTTAGATAATTTATTTACAGAACCCACTAGGACAACTGCTACTAGCGCTACCTGCATAGATAATGTCTTTTGCAATTGTGAATATTTAGAAAAAGAAGTCATACACAAATTACAGTCGGACCATAGCGGGCTATGGGTAGTCCTACCGTCAGTACTGGAAGCAAAAAAATGCAATGAATTAAATTGTAGGCCAATAACAGAGAAAAAAATTGAATTATTTAAAAAAAATATAAACATAAAGTTCAATTCGTTGAATTTCGATAGCAATGATCCGAATACGTTATATCAAGTATTGTTTTCAACCATATCAAAAGAATTTGAACATGTTTTTAACGTAAAAAAAATTAAAGAGTTAAAAAGCGGGTTTTCAGAATGGGCAACGCCAGGTATATATAGAAGTAGGAAAAGGCTTTATGAATTGTATGAAGAAAAACAATTCAATCACAATCCGACGTTCAAAGAGTACGTAAAAAAATATTCAAAAACTTTTAGACAAACTTGTTTAACAGCCAAATCGATAAGTATAAGTAAAAAAATTATGGCGTCTACTAATAAAATAAAAACAGTCTGGCAAGTAATTAACAAAGAAACAGGTAAAACGAGACCTAAGGACCAGGGATTTGCGTTGAAGATCGAAGGTAAGTTAGTTAATTCGAAGAAGGACATAGCAGAAATATTTCAAACTTTTTTTAAAAACATGCCACTGCATATAACGGCTAGCTTAAATTCTTCCTCCCAATTAGCCGATACCTTACTTTTGGAAAGTACAAATCCATGTAAAGTTGACTTCCAATTCTCCCATATAACTACCTTAACTATTGTCAAAACATTTAAAGAGTTAAACTTAAAAAAGACTGAAGATTTGTGGGGGTTATCGGTTAAATTAATATCCACTATAATCAATATTCTAGCACCTTACCTTGCTTTGATTTTTAATAAATGTGTTGACCAGGGAACCTTTCCTAATCTATTAAAGTTAAGTAAAATCGTACCCTTGTTTAAATCTGGTGATAGTGAAGATCCAAATAATTTCAGACCTATAGCAATACTGCCGGTGCTAAGTAAAGTTTTTGAGAAAGTAATATTACATCAATTGCAAACTCATTTTAGTATAAATAAGCTCTTCCATAAGAAACAGTTCGGGTTTACAAAAGGCCGCTCAACGACGGAAGCAGGCATAGCGTTAGTAAAGCATATCTTTGAGGCGTGGGAGGAGTCGCAGGATGCCATTGGGGTTTTCTGTGACCTTTCTAAGGCGTTTGACTGCGTTGACCACGAAACACTTCTCATAAAATTGCACCGATATGGTTTAAGTAATAAATCACTAAGTCTTCTTCGATCTTACTTAACAGACAGAACTGTAAAGGTTGATATTAATAGAGTTAAATCCTCGGGTTCTGATGTAAAAGTAGGAGTCCCTCAAGGTTCTATACTGGGTCCGTTCCTTTTTTTGGTATATATAAATGATTTGCCCTACCTAGTAGAAAAGCTTTCGCAGATAGTGTTGTTTGCAGATGATACTTCCTTAATTTTTAAAGTAAAGAGAGGTATAAGTAATGTAGACGATGTAAACAATGCTTTATCTACTATTCTAAACTGGTTCACTATAAACAATCTGATGCTAAATGCAAAAAAGACAAAATGCATCAAATTCTCACTACCCAATGTTAAAAATGTTGACACGAGTTTAAAAATATCTGGTGAGAGGCTAGAGCTGGTAGAGTCCACGCTTTTTTTAGGCATAACGATAGACTCAAAACTGCAATGGGGTCAGCATATTGGAAAACTGTCGCGTCGGTTGAGTTCAGCAGCGTTTGCAGTCAGAAAAATTAGACAACTTACAGACGTGTCGACGGCGAGGCTGGTCTATTTTAGTTATTTTCACAGTGTCATGTCGTATGGTTTGTTATTATGGGGACGGGCAGCAGATATAGAAACCATATTTGTCTTGCAAAAAAGAGCAATAAGAGCTATTTACAACTTAAACAGTAGAGAATCGCTAAGGGAGCGTTTTAAAGAAATAGGCATTCTTACACTGGCTTGCCAATATATATTCGATAATATAATGTATGTCCGAAAAAATATAACAATGTTTAAATTAAATAGGGACGTTCATAACGTAAACACAAGGAATAGAAACAAGGTTGCTTGTACTAAATCCCGATTAGCCAAGGTAGGCACATCATTTGTAGGTTACTGCGTTCGTTTTTACAACAAAATTCCAGAACGTGTTCTATGCTTGTCTGAAAATAAATTTAAAACTTTCATTAAAAATTCGCTATGTAAAAAGGCATATTATAGAATAGACGACTATATAAACGATCCTAATCCGTGGTAGTAAACCAATTCCACCGCGATTTTATTGTTAAGTATAACTAAGTATAACATATATTTTATAATACAAGTGTGTACAGACGACGTGATTGCATATTAATAACTATATGATACCTTATATAACTGACAAAAACTTAACTGCAAGTTTGCTAAAGGTCATTCGAATGGTAGCGTGGTGTTCGGGTCATCTATCTCCCTCCAAAATGGTTGAGACTGATGATGGCTGAGCACTGCGTTATGCTCGTGAACGAGTGCTGTTCGTGTGTCTGGCCGCAGCACTTATGTTTTCCCCTATTATTGTGAGACATTTGACTAATGCTTTGGCATTTAGGGTTGTTAATGGCAATCATGAAATCTTATTAGGTTTACATATGGCAACTGATGTATTTGGTTTTAAGATGATTTGAGAAAAGATGGTCAGAGTGGAGTTTTTTTTTCCGCTGCCTTTTTCTCCACTACAATTACGGCCCGAAGGCGGCGGCTTACACTTTACATTGTACATTGACATTCAGCAAACAGAATGTAAATTCTTTACGTTGAAATAAAATTATTTGAATTTGAATTTTGAATTTGAATAGAGCTTACTTTCCTAGTGAAGAGGTTTGTCAAGGGTGCGCCATACGTACAGGTATCACGAGTTTCTGTTCGGGTTGCTTATTAATCTAATATTTTTTTTAGTCGTAGCACCTTGATTGTTCAATTATTGCCACGGTAATTTAACTAGGTTCAAAGCCGTAATAAAATGAGTGAAATATAAAAACCTATCAACTTTTAAACCTACCATGGTCTTCTTCCCACGGCGCGCCTGATCCACGGGATCCATGGACCAAAACGCGGTCTAAATTTAGTACTGGGATTGTTACCAGGTTTAAACCATAGACCAAGTAAAATGTTATTACAAAACGAAGTTTATCGCTACGTCATGGACTATCTATGGTACTAAAGTTAAACTTCTGATACCCCTAGTTTATCTATGGACTAACCTCCAAATTGACGTTTGTTTTTGTTTTGTGTGTGTGATAGATTGCAATAAATAATTGATATTATGGACGTCATTGATATGACGGATTTCGATGATTTGGACGATTGGGACATGATTTGGACTTCGTCATCGTATCTCCTTTCAAATTAAGTGACGAAGATTTTCGATACAAATATAGGTTCACGTTTTTCTTCAAATGTTTCATTTTATTATTATAATAATCAATAACAAAACCGCCCAAAGTTTAAAAATTTATAATACCTATTCCCAGTATGAAACTATCAGAAATTTTTTGACGTCTCGGATTGGCGCGCGCGCTTGAATATTTCACTCCATTTCACACGAGAGTAACCATTTGATTATAAAAACGCTTCAATAACAATATAATAATTAATAGTGCTCATTTTAGTTATATTGGAACCTAAACAAAGAACAATTTACGATGTATAGGTATTTTAAACGCAATAATGAATAATTTTGCGTTTAAAATGTGAAGATAATATCCATTTAGTGAAACGGAACGCAGCATTGAATGAAAGCTGAATGAACGAATCAGTGAATATTATTTGAACCATGGCTGATCTCTGGTTTAACTGATCCTCGAATAGTCTTCTATTTGTAATAACGACACACATTTGATCTGGGTCTAACTTTGATACCGTAACAATCCTAGATCTTTTAGTCTTGGTTTAAACCAGGACTTATTCAGGTTTTTATAATAAGGCGGTCAATGTTGAATTCTGTAAACTCGTAAATTCAGGATGATTCCTAGCAAAACTTTTGCCATCCTAGCATTTTTTCTTTCGAGCCGTGCCTTACTGGTAGCCAAATACCTCCTTAGACCTGTGCGTTCCCCGCAGCGTGCTGATCCATCGGTGGCGCTACTTCTTCCCGAACAAGTGCGGCGGCGGCGAGGACGAGGCGCGCCGGATGGATGAACTGCGCGCCGCGCTCACCGCCCTAGGACGCTCTTTACTCGACACCGACATAGAAGTCTTCCGGCTCGGCATCGAGACGCTAGACACACTCAACGCCAAGTGGAAACTCTACCATAAGGTAAGAGCAAAACAACCTAATAGTGGAGTGACGGGTGGATGAACTGAGCGCCTCATTCACCGTGCTCGGCCTGAGTTCACGGTCTTCCGGCTCGGCATCGAGACTCTAGACGCTCCACGCCAAGTGAAAAGTTGTATCACAAGGTTAGGAGTGAGTTGGTGAACTTCGCGCTACGTTCACCGCGTTTGGACGGTCGCTACCCGACGACAACCTCGAGGTAACTTCAGGAACGGCATCGAAACGCTTACCACCCAGTAGAAGCTGTATCACAAGGTGAGGAATGAGTTGCGACCTAAGAATCACGTGGTGGATGGAACTGCGCGCTGCTCTCACCGCCCTGGCACGTTATTTGCTCAAAACCGATAAGGATTTTTTTGGCTCAGCATTGAAACACTCTGAATTTCAAGGGAAAGCTCTACCAACGCTCATAATAAGTAAACTTACATTCTTTACACAGACTAATGGCCTGCGCAGTCCCCAAGGGACAAAAGTCCCTGAATCGTAAAAAGTGTCCTCAGAGTACTTGTCGCGGACTCAACGCCTACGGTGTGCGGTCATTTTGTTCCCCGGAAATCGAGTGAAGCGTACGCTATGGAAGCAAATATTCTGAGATTACGTTGTGTTGTAATTTACATGAAGTTGAAAAAGAGAGAAGGGTTTTAAAAGAAAACACCGAACTTTTGTCTAGTCCGGTCTCTTGATGTCCTTGGTAACTTGAGGGACTTTTTGTACGGGGTACTTTTAGTACTTCGTGTGCGTTATTCGATACAATTTATAAAATATCTATATTGACCAAGGATTCTCCTTGATATCGACGGACAAAAAAGTACCCGGGGGATAGTCCCTCGTCTGCACAGGCCTTAAAACGTCAAGCGTAGCATGCCGCGCTCATCGCCTATAGAGCCTTCTCGACACCGTTATCGAGTTTTTCCAGCTCGATATTGATACTTAACTCGTTGAATGCCAAGTTTTAGAGGAAGCTGTACCACACCAAGGAGCTGGTGTACAGGGACTATTACGAAAAGCCCATTATATAATAAACGCGGAGCGAGGGAGTTCGCGTACTGCATATATTTAGCACGACTTTCCGCCCCTAGCATTCCAGTATTATTTACCTTGGATAGGTGAAATTGTACAATATATCACCTAAATATTTTAGTCTGTAATGGCTGAAGAGTAGTAAAATAAACCCGAATGACCGATTACTGAACTGTCGTTGGTCCGCAGGTGATATTCCGCACGGAGTTCCTCGCGGAATTCTTGTCTGTGCTGCTTCTGGGCGTGGGGGAACGAGGCGGCGGTCGCGCTTTGCTGCGGGAAGAGGTAAGCAACCCGATTTAATTGAATTTCTAAATCTAAAGGCAAAGTCCTGTGTCATCAATACTTTGATTATTAAATTTCAAAATCGGTTTTACGAAATTCAATCCCTAAACGGGTGAAAAGAAGTGTTAAAATTTGTATGGCGAATAAAATATTGTCTGATTTATACGAAACTAGGTACAAATTTAATATACATTAGCATAATTTCAAGAACACGTATTGCTCTATTTTTTTTTAAATTCTGCCCGTAAGAGGGAAAAAGAGTGCTAAGGTTACCACTCTCGTTCAAATATTTAAGATCAAATTTTCTTGTTAGTACAAATTAATATACATCAATACAATGTATGAAATACGTATTTCCTGGGCTTTCAAAATTCAACCCCTAAATAAGGAGTGACAAAATCTTTATTGTTATTTTCCTGAAATTTAGTAGGTACATAATATGATATCAACCCTTCGTATGTACCCATTGCCCGGGACACGGGAGGCACGGGTCTCTTCTTCCATCGCAGGAAGGTTAAGCCGTTAGGATAGGAAACTTAGTACAATCGTAAAAAAATACCATTGACGAATACATATTTTAAAAACCTATTTAGAGGCTAAAAATTCCACATGTCGCTGCCTGTACGTAATACAGACCATACTGTATGGAATTCGAAATTTCACTGATATCGTCGAGTCGCCCATTAGCTCAGTTGGAAAGAGCGCTGGCACGGAAAGCCAGGTCGCGGGTTCGAATCCCGGCATGGGTGGAATTTTACCCTCTAAATAGGTTTTTAAAAATTGTCCTTAGCTAGGGTTAGTGCATTAAAAAAAAATTAAATACATATTTCTCAGTTTTTTCAATTCATCCCCTAAGAGAGTGCCAAAGTTTTGTCGGAGAGAAAAATATTTCACGTTGGACTGTCATCATAATATAACACATAGTATACATAACACTTAATATTTCAGTACCTACAATTGATGGAACACGTATTTCTCAGATTTTCAAAATTCGACCCCTCCGAGTCGGCTAAAGGGGGTTTCGAAGTTCGTACCGGATTTGGAGTTTAGAGAGTTTTTTTATGGAATAGTGTTTTATGAAAAATAAGACTGTTAATATTTTTCATGTTAAGGTGCTGGCAGCGATACACGCGATGTCTTCGGTGGACTTCGCGGCGTTTCGGCACGCCTTCCTGCCGCACTACCTGCGCTCGCTACCAGACCTGGCGCCCGAGCACCTCGAGCACCTCTCGCATTTCCCGCCCGACACTGTGAGTCTACACTTAGAGCACCTCTCGCATTTCCCGCCCGACATTGTGAGTCTACACTTAGAGCACCTTTCGCACTTCCCGCCCGACACCGAGTCTACACTTAGAGCACCTTTCGCACTTCCCGCCAGACACTGTGAGTTTACACTTAGAGCACCTCTCGCATTTCCCGCCCGACACTGAGTCTACACTTAGAGCACCTTTCGCACTTCCCGCCCGACACTGTGAGTCTACACTTAGAGCACCTTTCGCACTACCCACCCGACACTGAGTCTACACTTAGAGCACCTTTTGCACTTCCCGCCCGACAGTGAGTCTACACTTAAAGCACCTTTCGCACTTCCCGCCCGACGCTGATTCTACACTTAGAGCACCTTTCGCACTTCCCGCCTGACACCGTGAGTCTATACTTAGATCACCTTGAGCACTTATAGCCCGACATTAGTGTCTTCACTTAGAGCACCACTCGCGCTTACCGCATTACTTACCCTGTGCCCGGCAGTGGGACTTATACTACAAAAATGCTATCGTTGGATTGAATACATACAGCAAACGGCCATCAGAGTGCTTGATTGTCCACACAGGATCTCCCAACGTTCACGCAAAACATCCAGCGGCTGATGAACGACGTCAACTGTTTCCGCGCGTACGGCTCACTGGTCCCAGGCGATACGTAGCAGTAGCGCGAGCCTCGTCTCGCCGGTCGCCTAAGCGCCATGCGACTATAAGCCGTCGCGCTAAAGCGGTACAGGCTATAGTCCCTTTCCCGTGTCTGTGGCAGTTGACCAGTAGAGACGATGTGTGTGAATATTAGACTTGTATAGGTGAAAATATTACAGACACTCTTGGGATGTGTTAAACACGTGTTTTTGATTGATAGTTTATATAAAGATTTACGTTTGAGGTGCTGGAGTTCAATGGAATAAATAAGTGTGAGTGTGAAATCGTATTGTATCCTGTATCATAGTTGCCTGGATGAAATAAAGTTTAGTGATGAGCTTATAGGTACGTAATTGGTAGACTAGTCAGTGTTTCCCACTGGGAAAGGTTCATTGTTGTGCGATATTCACGTATCTGCGTCTGATGTTTCACATACTTTCTTCAATTGATATTTTTTTATTTTGTTGATCACGTTTAAACATGCGCAACGCAGACATTTCTTTAAGCGAACAGAACGAATGAATGAGATGTCGAATGAGGGAAATTCTTGAATCAGTGGGTTTAAAATGTCATTCGGTCATTTTTTGTTATGTCATAGATAGATGGCGCCACTGTTTGATTTGAAAGTTCGCGCGCAGAACAGTTCTATTACACAATACACACTCAAAGGGTGCCAAACGGTACCTTAAGATAAGAATGTTCTTTATTGTACATCAGGAAAAAACAAACCTAAAATATTTACAAAATTATAGTACAATTGGCGGTCTTATTGCCGACAGCAATTTGTTCCAGAAAACAGACTATGGAGATTAGCCTTATTACTATGAATACGATATCCGTCTGTTTCAAGGGCTTTATTTCTTGAACCATAAGGTAGCTGGTTGTAAATATTCACAGAATGTGGCGGATCGCCCGAATAATAGTAAAAATAATTTAGAATCATGGGAATATCCGTACATAAAATATGTTTTTTTACTATAAAGACTAATGCAAGTGTTAAACTTGGTGTGATTATAGTGCAGTCCGTATAGTGTAACAAATAAAACTCCGGTCAAGTGTGAGTCGGTCTACCACTTGCGGTCTCGAACTAAATGAAAAAAAAAAAAAAAAAACTTATTTTGGCTAAATTGGTCCAGTATCCAGTACGTGAACATCGACTTTAGCGTTTCCTTCAAAAACTCGTCCTGTGTGCAATCCTGAAATCTAAGAGGAGACGGGGGTTTTCACTTTACCACTTTATTGTTTTTGCTTATTTTTTTCGGTTCGATTTTTTTCGTTGTAACAGTGCCTCCGGTCTGTTAGGACTGATTCTTATTTTGTACTGATCTCATATTGAACAAATATAAAAAAAAATCCTAAAATTAGTGATTTTCCAAATGTCTTTGTTTTGAGAACACCGTATATAAAACTGTCAAATTCATGTTTTAGAATGGGAGCATGATATATAGAAAAATTACATACTCTCGGTAGCTTTTTGTAAAATAGCAACGTTTTCCCCCCGAATGGAAGAAAACGTATATTTAGGTTTCAGCCGGAGCTTGATCCACCTGTGAGATTACCCCTTAGAATTCTACGTAACTGCATTGTGAAGTCCCCGCGTTCGATGCCTAATCATGTAGTTCGCTTTGTGCACAATAGGTGGCGCCCTGTGTCCGGTCGTCGCAGCCATCGCCTATCAGCCATTTTGTCAGTACTCTCACGCCGGCAAGGTCGGTAAGTTTTGGTGGATCAAGCTCCGGCTGAAACCTAAATATACGTTTTCTTCCCTTCGGGGGGAAAACGTTGCTATCTAGGTGTTCGAGCCTTCGCTTGATCCACCTGTGAGAGGTGTTTATAATCTGACGGCGAGGGCTAGACGTACTGTGTAAGCACGGGTATATAAGGTATAAAATGATAACGCGGTTAATATGACAGGAAAGTGTAATTGTATTTATTAACCAGACAATTCTTGGTTGCTTCTAAGTATTAGTAAAATCAACTTAATACATTTATGGTTGGCAAATGATTTAACGATCGACTTTTTAATCACAGTGGTAAAAACGATTGACTAAGCCTGTAATCGCTGTTATGTTGATTAAATGGGATCTCCTTAAAATAGAATCTTAGAAACGTGTCTTTACTCCTCCAGTTCCCTCTTCTAATAACCTCATCAATATTAAGGTTTTGCTTAGACCAGTTGTCCGAGTTAACGGCTGCTCTGAAGCTTCCAGGTGAATCATTCATTTGCGCTTCTTTTAGCAAGGTTCGAATCCATCCGGCAATAACCGAGCGAGACGCGCTTTTAACTTCCCCTCGTGTGGTAATAAATAGGCTCCATAGATGCTTATTAGCAGATCGCCTTTTTTCCGTGACAGCGATCAGTTTTTTAACCCAAAATACTATATTGATGCTTTCTTCATGACTCTTTGATAATTTCCAACCAGATTGACGGAAATTCGTTGAGTCAGTCTTGGAGCCGAACCTAGGCCAAAAGATGACGTAATCGTTGTGGGATTCAAACGAATCTGGGCTTCGGTCTAATAAAGTAAGATCATGTATGCGAAGGCCTGACGACAGTAAAAGGAGGGCAGCAAGGTGCCGAGAAACTTGGAAAACGCTGGTTTTGTCTATGTTATAAGTCTTCAAAAACTCTATTAATTTACCCACGTCCCATGTCTGAGGTTTGCTTGGTGGAACTTGAGTGTTTAATATTGCTTTAAGTGTCTGCTTCACAAGTGGGTGTTTGCTGAGATACTCTAATCGCTCTGGGTTCGAAAATATGGTAATAACAGATTTGTGAAGCGCTACTGTTTTTGGGGCTAATTTAACCTCTCTGTGAAGGAAGCACGTGTACTGAGCGACATCCTCTGGGGATGGGTTATTCACCGCATTAGCGTTACCTGATGCCCATGAACGCCATCGTTCCCAAGCTGGGCCGCAAGTCTTTAGCGTTGATTTTCGCCAAGAAGATTCCAATAGGGTTCTGTTTTTCAATGGCCAGTTACTTACAAGCTGGCTCCACCCTGAACCCTCCAGACCTGCAAATGCAGATCTTTGACAGCCGGAGGGGGTCTCCCCGTCCTTAGGTCTATTAGGTGCCTGTGTAAGTTGGGTATTGTCAACGGCGGCTCTAGAGCTCTCTGAAGTAGTTCGGCCAACCAGAATGTTTTCTCCCATTTCGGGCACACTAGTAAATACGTCCCTGAGCTCTTCACTAGATGTCGTAATACTCTTGGCACCAATGCTGGAGGAGGAAACAGCCATCCGTGGTTGAAGTTCCACGGGCGACTGAAGGCGTCGAAGAAAATACAGTCTGGATCCCGGGTATCTTCGCTCTCATAAGCAGTCGTTATCGCTGAGCGCGCACTCGCAAATATATCTACCGATGGCATGCCCCATTTTTTGAATATCCACTCGAGTATTTCTTCGCTTAGCGTCCATTCTGGTACTTCCAGGGATCTTGAGAGGCTGTCTGCTGTGAGATTGTACTTCCCCGGTAGATATCGAGCTATTAGGTTTATCCGGTATTGTTTCGTGATGGCCATGATCTGTATGGTTGTGTTCAGCAAGATTTGTGATTTCGTCCCCCCTTGCTTTGTAATGTATGCGACCACTGACTTGTTGTCGCTCTGGAGCATAACCGTTTGATCCTTCAGCTCGGGTCCACATTTCTTGAGGGCTTCTAGAACGGACCATAATTCCTTTTGGTTGCTGTTCCACCGCTTTTGATGTTCGTTCCACAGTCCGTGGAGATGCCTGTTGTTTACCGTGGCACCCCAGCCCTCCCCCGCTGCGTCGGTAGTTATGAAGCTTGTGGGCCCTCGCGTGTGAATAGGAGAAGGTTGAGTAATGTTTTGCAGCCACCATTTCAGTTCCTGAGTTACTGTGGCTGGTATTAGAAACTTCTTGTGACGGTTTTTCATTGGGAGTTTTTCGCTGCAACCTGAATTTTTCTGCAGTGAAGTCTTCCGAACGGGACAGTTAATCCTGCGAAGTTGATGTTCCCCAGAATGACTTTTGCTTCCCACCATGTCCACTGATTTCTTTTGAGGATATGTTTTATTAAGGCAGACATCTTCTGTACTTTCTCTTGTGGCAGATATTTGATGTTCAACTCAGTGTCCCAGATGATTCCTAAGTACTCGATTTTCCTTGATGGTATTAGAGTCGACGTCTGAAAGTTGATGCACCAACCCATGTCTTGTAGTTGTTCTACAACAAGTTTTCCTTGATGACAAAGAGTGGACTGATCCGAATGAATAAGCAGAAAATCGTCCAGGTAGACGATCACTCGAATCCCTCTTTTCCTGAATAGATTTGCCACCCAGTTAGTGATTCTGGCAAACGTGTAGGGTGCCGTGGCCAACCCAAAAGGCAAGCATGTCATCTGATAAACTGAGTCTCTGTAGGATAGTGCAAGGAATCTGCGCTGTGACCTAACTATTGGGATGTGGAAGTAGGCCTGTGATAAATCAATTTTTAACATAAAATCTAGCTCATTGAGGCAATACGGTATTTTGAAATGGTTCAACAACTTAAATTTGGGTGGGTTAAGGAAGTTATTTAAAAGTTTTAAGTTGATGATAGGTCGGTTCTTCCGTCAGATTTTTTCCTCAAAAAAATCGGTGATAAGAAGCCGGATTGATGAGTGCATTTTTCTAAGGCCCCACATTTCAACATTTTATCTATTTCCAGCTCCAATTCCAAGGTTTCTTTTACTCGAAATCTTTTGCAATTTTGCTTATTAAGTCTAGATAAGGGTGGGGTTGATATAAATGGTAACCTGTACCCCACTATAGTGGATAAGATACTCTTGGGGGCTCCTAGGGCTTCCCAAACATGTAAGCGGAGGCTTACCTGGCCCGCCTTAAATTTAATATCTTCGTCCTCTCTTCGGCCTTCCCGACGACGGGGTGGTGTTGTTATTTATTTTTGGTTGGAGGGGCAGTCGGCCTTTCTCGAGGCTTTTAAAGGGTCTTCTATACGCATCGCCCTGTCGCGACTGCTTGTCTTTAGTCTCTGTTCGATAACTCTTAGCTGTGGGTTTGCTTTTGGGTCGAAACCTCCCGGGAAAAAACTATTTAACCCCGCCTTGCTCCTTAATGAGATCGCTGAGCTGTGGTTCCGAAAATAAATGTGTTTCTGAGGGTGGGATCGCCTGTAGTAGCTCACAGAGCGTTTTATTTGCAGGTTTGTACGTATTTCTACGCTGATGGAATATCTCCGCTCTTTTCCCGCAAGTATATTGAAGCAGCGCATCCGAGGTTTGCCGGAAAGGAGAATCATCTGACAGGAAGTTCTTACTGATATGCGCTTTGATCTCTAGAGATCCTTTGCTATATATATATCTTGAAAAGTCTTCCTTTGCTGTAGCAATCCGTGGGTGATAGCGCCTAAGCACAGGTCCATTTTTTCTAGTGCTGATATCAGTTGCCAATGAGGAGTGACCATGGCTAGGCTGGAGTTCACTTTTAAGTTTGTGAAGACTGGCGTTGCTTGAAAACGCTTTTGTACATCACCGTAACGAATATTTTGCCACGCATCTCGACCCAATCTCTGGCAAATAATTCCTTGTCTAACTAAGGTTTCGTCCGCTGAGGCAACTTTCCCTTCTGACTCCTTAGTGTCTGGCAGGAAGTCCAGGAGATCATCCGCCGTCATTTCAGGTTCCTCGTCATTATTACTTGTGGCTTGATTTTCCTGATCTGATCCGTCTTGGTCGTCGAAGGAGGGAGCTGCCCAGGTGTCTATTTCATCTTCGAGGGTGACAGCAGATTGCGTCGGCTTGAGGTTAGCTGAGAACCTGTCCATCATCAGGTTCTGCTGTCTCACTAAATTCTCCAGTATACCGCTTTGCTGCTTTATATACGATGCCAGCGTGTCATCCGACACTGTCTGAGCCCTTTTGGGACTGCACTCCGGTCTCGTTGAGCTGTGTGGTCGTTTCCTGCTCGTATGAGAGGACACGGAGGTAGACGGAGATCTTCACCCTTGGGAGTGCCTCTTGAGAAAGTCTGAGGCACGAGTTCGAGAAAGGAACTTCGGTTTTAGATCAGCGATGACTTCTCCAAATCTATTAAAAGCGTCGACTGGATGAACTCTCTTCATCGTCGTAAAAGGAGAATAGATGAGAGCTCGTACCAGCGGCCATGTGAGAAGCGTCCTCTTGATTTTTTTGTATCGCTTCTCACTTACAGACCCTAGGGGTCTCTCGCTGAAAGCGAGCATGAGGTCTACGGTTGGGATGGCGAACCGTAATCGACATTCGTCGTCTGAAGAAATTCTTTCTCCGAACAAGTCTTCGTAAGATTAGAGTTGTGATTCTACCCGGGTATTTACCCGAAATGGGTAGATTCGCGGGAATATTCCCATTGAATCTACCCGACGGGTATTTATGAGGGTAAATACGTTTATTGGTGTTTTCGTTCGCTAAAATAGATTGCATTACCGTTAAATCCATTTTTACTCACGAGCCTCAGGACTATATTCAATATCTTTCATTCTTTTTTGACGAAAGAACGAAATAAGTATATCTCAAGAAAATAACTTTTTTTTGATGGACTTATTTCATGAATTATTGAGAGATTGTTAAAGATTCTTACTTAGTAATTATCCGCCCGAGAGTAAATAACCATAAATACCAGTTTCTACTGAGTATTTAACAAAAACTGACAGTAAATATTTTTAATTGGTTTTTTACAGTAAAATCTTTTAGTTAGGGTCTTATTTGATCGGTATTGATGAGATCTTTGTTTAAACTTGGGGAGCATGGTCTGGTGATAGCGCTGGAAGGTGTGTATGGGATCTCCTCAACGGATAGCAGTAGGCCGTTTGAGTTTGTACTTATTCGATTAGTATTTATGAGATCTTTGGTGAAACTTGGTGACAAGTTCTTAGATGGCACAGCAAAGTACCCAAATTCTAGTGCCGTCATCAGACCCTTCAGACACTAGATCTTCACAACGGATAGTAGAAAACTATTCGAGTTTCGCCTTATTTAATCTGTATTATTGAGATCTTTAGCAGAACTTTCTGGTAAGATCTGATTACGGCAAAGTAAGCTGATTAGTTAGTTAGATCTGGGAAAAAGAACGTGGTTACAGGATCTCCTCAACGGAGAACCTGGAATGATTCATATTCATTTATTTTATTATATTCATTTATATGATTTCAATAAAATCAAATTAACAAAAAACATAACATACCGTAACATGTTCACACACCCGTATCGCATACGCAGAGATCAGCGTTTACCACTTGCATGATCCTGACAGATCTTTTTCGCTTTATCAACATTTGTTACTCAAAATCAAATTATTGACATATTTTTGCAGTATTTCAAAAGTTAGTCTCAAATAATGGAGTCCTAGTAAAGAATAAATATTGAATTGTATTTCAATTGGGTCAGAAAAAAAATTTACATTATTGTATTATCATTTGATTTCACTATAAACATAGCAACATTGACAAAGGATAAATAACAAAATTTCTGTTTGCTCAAATAAGTCATTAACTTACGAACCTATTTAGAGGCTAAAAATTCCACCCACGCCGGGATTCGAACCCGCGACTTCTGGCTATCCGTGCCAGCGCTCTTTCCAACTGAGGTAATGGGCGACTCACCGGCATCAGTGAGATTTCGAACCTCTTTACACTATTCTCTCTATTACGTACAGGCAGCGACATCTGGCTGAAGTAATTTGCATCACTTGCACCCCCGAGTACCTACCTACTTTGCAGTTAGGTGAGTCGCCCATTAGCTCAGTTGGAAAGAGCGCTGGCACGGATAGCCAGAAGTCGCGGGTTCGAATCCCGGCATGGGTGGAATTTTTAGCCTCTAAATAGGTTCATAAGTTAATGACTTATTTGAGCAAACCGAAATTTTGTTATTTATCCTTTGTCAATGTTGCCATGTTTATAGTGAAATCAAATGATAATACAATAATGTAAAATTTTTTTCTGACCCAATTGAAATACAATTCAAAATTTATTCTTTACTAGGACTCCATTATTTGAGACTAACTTTTGAAATACTGCAAAAAATATTTCAATAACTTGATTTTGAGTAACAAATGTTGATAAAGCGAAAAAGATCTGTCAGGATCATGCAAGTGGTAAACGCTGATCTCTGCGTATGCGATACGGGTTTGTGAACATGTTACGGTATGTTATGTTTTTTGTTAATTTGATTTTATTGAAATCAAATAAATGAATATCATAAAATAAATGAATATGAATCATTCTAGGTTCTCCGTTGAGGAGATCCTGTAACCACGTTTTTTTTCCCAGATCTAACTAACTAATCACCTTACTTTTCCGTAATCAGATCTTATCAGAAAGTTCTAAAGATCTCAATAATACAGATTAAATAGGGTGAAACTCGAATAGTTTCCTACGATCCGTTGTGAAGATCTAGTGTGTGAAGGGTCTGATGATGGCACTAGAATTTGGATACTTTGTGTGCCATCTAAGAACTTGTCACCAAGTCTTTGCAAATGCCTATCATTCCCTCGCTCGAGGGCCGTCGAACTGAGAGAGACCAAATGTTCCTGTATAAAATAATCAATAACTATATAGACTCGCCTTTTTTGCTGCAACATATTACGTTTAAGTACCCCTGGACTGTTTCCCGCCCTTGTAACAATGCCTTGTTCCAAATACCATTTTCTAAAAATAATTATGTCTCTAACACATTTTTGTTCCGCTCATTGAATGTTTATAATATCTAAGAATTTAAATAATTTAGACATTTTTGCTACAAATTTTTGGCCATTTAAAACTAAGTTAAGAGAAGCTATAAGAATGAAGGAAAATAATAATCATAATAAAAATTAAAATTCAGTACTTGTAATGTGACATGATGGTGTAATTAATCTAATATAATATTATAATAATAATATAGTATGATTTAATAATATGTTTTCTAATATATTTAGTTAATTTTGATTGATTTTGAACTTGATTAAGCATGTTTTAATTAATAAGTCTGTTCTTGAAGAGGTATGTAATAATTATTAGTGGAAACTTCACTGGTTTATGTAATTGAAATTGTTTATTTTTATTGATGGTTATTGAACCGTTTGTTTCCTAAATAAATAAAATTAAAAAAAAAAAAGTTTCAACAAAGATCTCATAAATACTAATCGAATAAGTACAAACTCGAACGGTCTACTGCTGAAGAGATCCCATACACACCTTCCAGCGCTATTATCAGACCATGCTTCCCAAGTTTAAACAAAGATCTCATCAATACCGATCAAATAACACCCTATTTTAATGATTTTACTGTAAAAAATCAATTAAAAATATTTACTGTCAGTTTTCGTTAAATACTAAGTAGAAACTGGTATTTATGGTTATTTACTCTCGGGCGGATAATTACTAAGTAAGAATCTTTAACAATCTCTCAATAATTCATGAAATAAGTCCATCAAAAAAAAGTTATTTTCTTGAGATATACTTATTTCGTTCTTTCGTCAAAAAAGAATGAAAGATATTGAATATAGTCCTGAGGCTCGTGAGTAAAAATGGATTTAACGGTAATGCAATCTATTTTAGCGACCGAAAACACCAATAAACGTATTTACCTACATAAATACCCATTTCGGGTATTTACCCGGGTATTTACCCGTTTTGGGTATTTACCTGGGAATATACCTTTCGGGTATATTCCCGCGACCCAACTCTACGTAAGATAATTGGTTGACAACCCATTGCCTCCAATCGTCCGGATAAAACTGGTCCAAAACTTTGATTATGCCTCTGAATTGCATCTCATCCTCTGGTGGGGGATCCCAGTCTGCAAGTTCGCCTAGGGTAGTTCGCTCCGCCTCCATGTTCTGTAAGACCAGGGACATATAAGTGCTGGCGCTTGAGAGTGCCAAGAGGAAGGTTGCACAGCCTTTCTTATTAGAAACGGACGGCTGACCAGCCGTCGTTGACGGCTACACAGCCGCTTGACGACAGTTGTTCAGCCAACTTGATGGCAGCTGACCAGCCGCCTCGACGGTTGTTCAGCCTTCTCTAAGGCCAACCGACCGCCTGACGCCTGTCTGCAAATGTTTGTTGAAAAAAAACAAACAGCTTTTCTGGGCGAAGGTTACGAGTCTGCCGTCCGAAGAGCGGGCATTCATAACTCATACAACCAAGGAGTGTTGTATGAAAAACTCTTTTCCAAGGGTTTTAAGCCTGATAAAACCCGGCAATGAAGACGTGATTCCGTCTTCAAGTACATTGAGTAAACGACTGAATCTTACCTTAATTAATCTTTTTTATAGCAGGTGTATTGCACAGTAACCTGGATATAAGGAAAATACTATATTCAAGAAAGTAACTGTAAAACGTTATAAGATCACACTGCGTTAGCAAAATCCTAAGACGTACTTACAAAATGGCTGATAGGCGATGGCTGCGACGACCGGACACAGGGCGCCACCTAGTGTGCACAAAGCGAACTATATGATTAGGCATCGAACGCGGGGACTTCACACTGCAGTTACGTAGAATTCTAAGGGGTAATCTCACAGGTGGATCAAGCGAAGGCTCGAACACCTAAATATGTATTTTTTCCCTGCTACACATTGTGGGCTTCTCGGTAACGGGATTAGAATAGGGTACCTATAGTCTATTTATCCTTGTCCAATTTAGTAAACAAAATTCTACCGGTTAAGTATGACTCCCATAAATGAAGTAACGAGGGACACTATTTTAGATAACACGCTGCCAAATTTATAAACAAAGTTCATGAACTATCTATTTTATTAGAAAATATCTATTTTTTGGTATGAAATGTCAATTTCGAGGTTAGAATATTGTTTACTAAATTGGACAAGCAAGAATAAATATATACTATACGTTTTTTAATCCAGTTTAGTACAGTCGCGGTGCGCGAGGCCGTCTCGCACTTGGCCGCTTTTTTACTTTATAGGTAGATTGTAGTACCGGTAGAATCGTACCACCACTGATATGTGATTTAATAACATTAAGTTTCACTACAACATTGTCACTGAAGTTATTGTCGTTTGCATAAAAAAAACTTTTATTTTTTGCTTTTCTTAGGTGCATTTGCTTTCTTGTTTGGTTCAGGATCGACATCGATATTTGCATTTAATGGATAATAGTGCAATAGCAGAAACGTTTATTTTATTATGACTATTTGTTTGTAAGAGACTGTCATGAATGGAGGTGCCTACCATTGTTGTAGTAAATCAAGACATGTGAATCTAAAATAAAAATGATCTTTTTTTACTAAACTAGTGTTTTTATTGTTTATGACGTGTGAAACATAAAAAAAATAATAATAATAAATGCGACATGTTAAGTACTAATGTGATCGACCTCTAAAAGTAACTGCAATAAAGAGATTCTGTTCTTCAAGTAAACATAAATCAACAATAACAATTAATCCTTATCATTATACTTAACAATACATACATGAACTAAATAAACATTAAGGAAATTGTATGTATTTGATAACATGGACATGTTTAAACACGAATTACACCTAAAGAATTACCTTTTAATTCAGTAAGACCCCGCCGTTACTAAACACTATAATTATGGCTTACCACCCATTATAATTGCTAAGAAAAAAAACTAGTATAGAACTCTGGAAAGCCAACTGTCAATTTCACCACTGAAACTGAATCGCGTTAGTTTTACAAGGAGCTCCCCCGCCGGCGGCGATTGTGCGCAAGATGGCTGCTGTTCGAGCAACGCGCTCTAAATGTTTTCTAATAGTCTGAAAGAAACCGAATAATTCTCTGAAGATACCCCTCCGTCCACTTGGATCCATTGATTGGCTCCATTAATGTATCCAAGGACACTTTTTCCTCCTCTTGAATCCATCGTTAATATCAATGGATTCAAACACACTAACACAGTACACTTGGATCCCCTCCGCCATTGCATGGCTCCATTGAGGGTTCCACGAAAACTTTTTCCTCCTCTTTAATCCATTGTCGAAATCAATGGATTCAAAAACACTTCGAGGGTTCTCTCAGATCCTCCAATAAGATTGTTACACGTTGAAACCTGCCAGAGCATGAGCGACCATATGGTCCGAATAAATAGCAGTTAAACAGCGGGCGCCAAGTTTCTCGATGGTCTAGTCAGGGCACCCGCAGTCCTTTGTGTTCTAAATGAAAAGCATTTTAACAATGCGCGCTCAATTTCTCGGTAATCCAGCCAGGGCAAACGCAACCCTTCGGTCTCGATGAAGAGCAATTTAACAAATAGTGCGTGTTAAATTTACCAGTAGCATGCGCACGCGCAACCCTTCGTGGTCTGGTGGAAAAGAGCAGTTTAAATGCGCGCCAAATTTTGACAGTAGTCTAGCCAAGGCATGCGCACAACAATTTGTGGTCCTTTTGAGGAGCAGTTAACGGTGCGCGCCAAGTTTCTCAGCGGCCGCGTGTAGGATGGCGGAGTGGCTGCCGTAAAGCGTTTGGCCGGGCCGGTAGTCCAACCAGCGCACGCCGACCGCATCGTCGCCGGCGTGAAGCGCCAACGCGCCTACGATGTCGCCCGCTTCGTCGTGGAAGCTGAAAGGTAGGACTGCATTAGACACAGGTAAGATTTGATATTTCATTTTGCTGTCCCCAAACTTACATTCACAAAAAACACAATAATGCACAAAGGATTCAATTTAACAGAATGTCCTACATGAAAGGTAAAAGATTTAAAGGGAACCATGATGTCCACGTGCTCCACCAATGAATAAAAACATATATTATACAGATCGTTTTTGCAAAAATTGTCAGATTAATCTCTCAATCATCAAAACTTAAACCTAAGGAAAAGTGGCAACCGTTTGTTAGCTTAACATGCATTAATGCTATCTAGTCCCAGGTCCGTGATCGTCAGTTCTCGATCGTGGGCCCTAAAAATCACTTTTAACATGATAGAAAGACTGATTTGATACTTCTTGCCAAAAATTGTGGCAAGCATAGATAACTATACCAATGCTGTGTACACAAGTATGTGGTAAACATTGAATGTTCTTAAACAATAAAAATATAAAATATCGTCCCGTAGGGCGGAAACTCACCAACTCGAAAAACACCGTTTCGAGAAAGCGACGTTCAAAGTTTTGAAAGTGAAAAAAAATCTAGCGTCTGTTATAAAGGAGATATTTTGAATGTTATTGTCTTAATGCATTTTTACTACAACAAAGTATTGTTTGATTTGACTTATAGGTATAAATTTACATCAATTTTAAAGTTATGATGGATAAACAGTTTTTCCCTTTAATATTTTGATCTTAATCCCGAGTTAGTGATTTTCTACCTAAAGTTAGTTAATTTCTACCGAGATTTGACTATTATAAGCAGAAATAACTCGTTTTAGTGAATTTACAACTAGTCTCACACTGCAAAAAACTTTCAAAACTATTCAAAAAGGAAAAAGAACAAAAAGTGTCATAAATGACCATAACAAAGAACAATAGCTAAATGTCTTCTAAATCGTGTTCATTAACATCGGGCTCGGCGAGTCTATCAATGGTGAATTTAACAGTAGGAAGAGAAGCAAAATGAAATGAAAAGGTTTTATTCAAAGTAGCGCAGAAACTGCGGCTTAATGCACGTTACAATTCAAACTGGGTGCCCATTTTAAAATCTAGATCATTTTGAAGAAAAAATGAACAAAGTTCTTAATTAACAAAGTTTACATATTTATTATAAAACATAGAACTCATGCATTATCTTTAATTCCAGACATCATTGTCATCTTAATAATCGTTTACGTTATAGAAGCCCTTTTGGCACAAAGTTTGCTTAATATGTTTTGAACCGCGTTTCAGATAAGCTTAATATATCTTCAGGGATTTTATTATAGAAGCGTATACAATGCCCCATGAAGGATGTATTAACCTTTACCAGCCTAAAACGAGGAAACAAAAGTTTATGTTTATTTCTAGTTTTACATTGTTTTGGCTACTTAAAGTTTTAAAGTTACAGATATTTTTCCTGACGTACTCGTTACGTTGACATACGTTAACGTAATGTTTTCATAGACATACTGACTGGCAACTGTCAGGATGTTAGTTTCTTTAAAGAAATCTCTTAACGAATCTCTACTGCCTAGCTTATAAATTAATCTGATCGCTCTCTTCTGCAAGACGAAGATGGTTTCAATGTCTGCTGCCCGTCCCCAAAGAAATATGCCATAGGACATAACACTATGGAAGTTACTAAAATAAACAAACCTTGCAGTTGCGACGTCAGTAAGTTCCCTAAATCTTTTAACTGCATATGCTGCTGAACTAAGCCTATTTGCATTTTTTCTATATGTGGACCACATTGAAGCTTTGATCCATTGTGATACCTAAAAATACAGTTTCATTCACAAGCTCTAATTTGTCATTCCCCAATATAACATTGCTCTCAACCGTTTTGACATTTGGAAGTGTGAACTTTATATATTTTATCTTTTTTGAATTTAACAGTAATTTATTAGAAGTAAACCAATTTAGCACCCGAGAGAGAAAGCATTATATGTATTGTCGAAGTCATGTGTCATCTGCAAATAACACTATCTCTGACACATTTTGAACCATGAACGGCAAACCATTTACATATACGAGGAAGAGGAACGGCCACCTCTGACCCTAAAGATTTAGTTCTATTTATTTATATCAGCTCTTTGAACTCTCCTTTCTAAATATGATGTCATAAGTTTTAGCTAAAAACCATAAAGATATTTTTGGTCTATGCCAAAACTAACTAAAGTGTAAAAACCTATTTAGAGGCTAAAAAATTCACCCATGCCGGGATTCGAACCCGCAACCTCTGGCTATCCGTGCCAGTGGCTAACTAAAGTGGCTTAGGTGACCACGAGACTGTACTTTGGGTAGGCATAAAATAATTAAGTACATTTAATTAATTGTTCCTTTTAATGTGGCTGTAAAACATTGTAATTATTTAGTTTTTTAAGTTTTTAAATTTGGAACTATGGCTGCTATGAAAAAACTGGTTAGACAGAAATGTAGAGAAAAAAAATGCGATCCTAATGGTACTAAACGCTCATTTTCTCCTTAAGTCGACTTGGTGAGTTTCCGCTCTACGGGGACGATATGCACAAGGATGGTTCACATCCTGTGGACACTGGTCCATAAAATGAAAGATTGCGGTAAAAAGGAGGAAACATATGCAACCTGTCAGCATTATAAAAACCAAGCAAACAGGGGACAAAGAATGTCCTGCCTGAACATATATCACGAGAAATATCAACTCAACAGACTATGAGGGCACTTGAGAGTGAACTTCTTATCTACACAGAATTACAGCGTTTGTTTAATTTGCCTTAAAGACATTTACTAATCATGTACATTATTATTACATGTCTATGAAGGTGACCCTCATTACCGAAATCTGCATAAACCTGATCTGGGAGATCGACTTTTAAACCCCCTCCGGCCGTGGGAAATTACACATTCAACGCAAATAAAAAATAAAAAAAATATTTAGTATAAAATTTCACAATCTATAAAAGGGTAAAGACCCCGTACTAGGTAAAAACCTGTATTACGGAAAGTCCTGCTCTTTCGATTACCATGGTGGAAAAAAAAACAATTTCGTAAAATAGTGAGTGGATAGTATACAGTTTGATATTACTTTTCAACAAAAGTTTAAAAAGAACTAAGAAATAACTATAAAACTAAATTTCATGCAAAATTTAGGTAGTGAAAAGAAAATAAAATTTACATTATTCTTAATGCAATCACTTACTTAGGACTTAGCAAAGGACTTAATGATTTTCTGTTGAGCAAAGGCTGGCCTAATGTCCATGCCTCTCAGTTAACACAGCTTTGCAACATACAATGGCCCAAATATGAGGAGTCAGACTGCCAAAATATAGTTTTGACTGTATCAAAATATAGTTATCTATCTTATACAGAATATGCCCAAGTAGTACCTGTAAGCCACTGTCTCCATCCAGGCATTGTCAGTATTGCGCGGGTCATCCACATATCCCTGATACACCACATCACCGCCGCTGAAGAACTTCTGGAACCGCGCCTGCCAAGCTTGCTTCTCATCTGAAATGTAATTTTCTTTTCGTTTTAATACATAATTTTCATTATGTTTATCCGCAATTGGTCAGATAAGCAGAAATTTTGTAGTGTCATGAGAGATTGAAAGGCATCTTTGAGTGAACAGTGCTATTCAGATGTATTTCTCTTCATACTAACAATCACCTTATTTTGAAATCTCATTTCTGATGCTGAAGGTAGAGATGGAGAGTGACTGGATTGTTGAAGATGATATTGCTATTAGCATAAAGTACACATTTTGTACAATTAAGAAACAATTTATAAAGTGTAGTCATGACCGATTACGCTTTATGAATTGTTTCTTAACTGTCCCAAAGTTCACTGTTCACTAAGGACCTAGTGCCCTTCACCCTGGTGTTGCTGCACAGCTCACCATCTGTCATGAGTAACGAGTTGGTGGCCTCCTCCTGGAACTCGCGCACGGCCGCTGCGCCGACGCGCTCACCCGGGTCTACCATGCCGCCTGGCAGCGCCCACTCGCCTGTGTCTCCGCGCTGTACAGCCACAAACTGCAACACTGGCCTGCAGAGTTACAGGCACTTGAAATGCGTTTGGCAAGCTCAAATAGATTTCGATTGGGTGCCCTGCCCCCCACACCTTTGTTAGGAGACAGCCTAAAACACTCTTGTAGAGTTGAAACTTTAGTTCTAATATTAATTGAGAGATGGACAGATGCTTCTGCAAATGGTTCTTTATCTGATAATTTTTTATTTCTTACATTAAAAGACCACAATAACACATAGTAAAAGAAGTGTTTTGATACAATCAAACTGAACATATTGGTTTTTCTTGTAAGACATAAAAAAATGAGATTATGTGCTGTGGGATCATAGTAATTTTAATGATAAAATATTAGTGTAGGACAATTTACGTTTTGGAGAGCTTACATAATAGTTGATTTGACTATTATTTAAGAACCTTTGCCCACATCATTTTTTTTGCACAGTACATTAGTCTTTTTTTCTGGCTATGCAATAAGGAGGTTTCTGCCTATCTTCAATTCGTACTTACCTTTTACTTTCAGCATTATTTTCAATCACACCGTTAGTTTTCTTCCATCTGGAGACAACAGGGTCTGCAGCATGGTTTGGACCCCAACGCCCAAGGACACCTCGGCCTCTGATACCTGTTCTGCCAATTGGATTCAACGGGGCTCCATCAGAAATCTGGTAATTCCCCATATAACTAACTCTGCTCACATTGCCGTCAATGCTATTCCACCTAGGTCTGAAGTTAGGGTCATCTGCAATTTACCAAAATTTCATTTGTGTTATAATTTGGAGCAAAGAGAATACAACAAATAATAAACAGAAAGTGTCACTTAGAGCGAATTTAAACAATACGATCCACCGAATTCAAAACTTACATAGATCCAGATCAGCATAAGGTTTCCCCTTTAAAGAAGGAGACGTGTGAGTTGGCGGCGTATAATTTTCATATTGGGCAGACCAGCTCACTTTATCATCAGGCACAAGAAACCTTTGAATGTTAGAACGAGGGTAAATGCCAAAGCGGCACTTGAAATGAGAGGTAATCATATTAAAACTCGGTTTTATCATGAGAATACTAGAAAATATCAAAAGAACTGTATTAAAATACATCAATACGGAGTATCCTGTAATTCTTCGAGGTACGGTGCGGCGGCGCCGGTGGCGAGAAATAAACTTACTGTAGTGATTACAATTTACGTACCTACTCTTTGCTTGAACTCTTCGACATCGACACAAATACACAATGTCAAAGTCAAGTAAACTCAGAATATGAACTAAAGTCCTTATTCTGAGCAAATAAATCAATCACAGATTAAAAAAAGACAAAGACCAAACCGACCAAACAGGCTTATCGTTTAGTGTTGCCATGTCGTATATTATAAATTGGTAATTCCTACATAATGCATAAAAACACCAATTCGCATTTTTTATTTGCTTGTTTTCCACTTTATTTTTGACGAGTTACAAGCCCGCCAGGGGCATAAAATAACTCAATTAACCTAAATTATAAATTTTAATCACTTCCTCTTGCGCGTAGTTTTCCTAATAGTGGGTTTCTTGAACACATCATCTCCACTTTTCTTGTTGCCATCATCATCTGAGAAAGAAATTAGTTATTTTAGAACTCGTTGTGAATTAGTGACCTATTCGCAGGTCAAGTTTCATTTTCTTTTGTAGTTTCATGCAATTTGTGTTTACCTGATTCGTCAGAGTCATCTGCGGTGATTTTGTTATTTCTGGTGGCAGCCTTACGACTCGACTTTCGCACCGATTGTGGCATATCTTCCTCGTTCGGTGGTTCATTCTGGCAAAAAAGAAGGCCATTAATAGTTATTTATTACAGAAGAGCTAAAATTATCAATACCTATGATATAAAAAGGAAATAGCGCTCGCAAAATAAATTTAAAAAAATCTGACATTTTAACAAGTAAAGGTTGTATGATAAATGTGGCACCATGGAGGTAGAAGTAAACAGGATTAAATGAAAAATTATATATATATATATATATATATATATATATATATATATATATATATATATATATATATATATATATATATATATATATATATATATAATTTTTCATTAAAATTAAAATTAAAAAAGAAAAATTATATATATATGTGTATATATATATATATATTATATATATATATATATATATTTACATCCTACTACAGATTCGGCGTCCATTATGGGCTTTTTTACATTTAATCGGACGTCCACCTGCTTCTGACGTCCGATATACGGAAGTCAAATAGGAGACCCGTTCCAATCGCCTCCTCTTACGCTGCTGACCACAAATAATTGAAAATAAAAAAATAAACTTGGAAGTCATTTTTCTTCCGTTCTGACTGAACTGAATAATTCCGTAGTTCCGCGCATTTTCGTAGCCAATATCGGTGGCGCTGCTGTCTTCAATCGCCAGTTCATAGTGCGCCTCATTTGGCGTCCCGTCACTTGTTGCTGCCAATTGCGACGTTGCCGTTTAGTGCGATCTAATTTGTGACGACTGTGTTAATGTAACTGAAATGCCGTTCTCAAAGAGAAGGTTGAAGGAACGACGAGTAAATTTTTGAATGCCGTCTCAATATTTAGGTACTTATTATATTTAGTTATTATCATTATTTTGGGTTTGAAAGATTAATTTAAAGAATTTATTAAAGTTGATAACAGGTACGCGAGTATGTATGTACAGTCGCCTTTAACAATATGTACACTTTACGGAACTTATGTCAAGGGAATAAGGTTCAAAATTCTATTATAATTTCAAATGTGACCGTAGTACGTACCTATTCACTCGTTTTTACTACTTTATTTCATGCACCTGGAGTAGGTAGGGTAGGCACTTAGTTTTGTACTCCTGCTAGCTATAGGTAGACACTGACTGTCAATCGATAAGAAATACCTAATATCTAGGCTCCGATCACAAATAGAGCTGATGAGTGATGGATGATATAGTGTCGTTCTAAGAGAAATAGTTTCAATACTGCGAGACCTATAATATACAGATGTCGGTTTGACGCGTTCTATACATACTGAGCAACATTTGACGTCCATGAATGTTCCCGAGAACTTAATATTTCCACTTCAGAACCGAAGATTTTGCTGCTCGCTTTGACATTTTCCCACAAATGAATGCGTAGTTTGTGTTCGTTATTAGTAAGTTTTTAGTGCACTCATACTCCTTTAACATACTCCTTTTTAGAGTTAAATATAACTAAAAACGAAAATATGTGTCGCTCGTTGTAATGTAATGGTATAGGAAACCTTAAATTAGCCTCAGTCTGATAGATTAGAAACGTTTAGTGGTCGCGGTAGAGGCCAAAGGAAATTAAATTTTATGTCTTACACAGTGATCGTGTTGGGATTGTGAGTTGAATCAGTGAAATAATGTTATAGTTGTAGTTTTGTGTTTTTTTATATACGGACGTCAGATTGTCTTAAATGGTTTGCATCCCACGACTGTTGACGTCCATATATAATCAATGTGACTAGATAAATATAATATTATTTATGTGTTTGCAGTACAAAATGTTATGTTTGTACTAAGCGCAATTTTTAAGTTTATCTAAAAATTCCTCAGTAAGGATTTGTATCTTACGACTAATGAGGTCCGGATTTTTATCGCGGTGATAATATTGAGGGCATTGGTTTGAATTACGAGACGTTAAGTTTGTTTAAAATTTTGCACTAAGTGCATTTTGTTTATTTATGTAAGTGTACTTGAAATACAGTAAAATATTATAATATAGTAGAGTAATATATGGACCAGATTAAGACCAGATGTTCCACGTTCTGTTTCATCTGTATACCTATAACAAACTCAATACGAGATGTTGATTAAAATTATTATCATTTCACGAAAATTAATGAGCAGTGTTTTATAAGGTCACAATAACGTAAGTTAACCAAAGAGATGAGATAACGTAAGTTATACTAGAGGCATTAATGACAATCAATGACAAAGGAAATGACATCTGTACAATTCCACTTGAAGATCAAAAGAATGTTAATGCCGAGTGGTATTCAACCATTTGTTTACCCAGGGTGTTAGAAAAGGTTCGCGAAAGACGACCAAAAAGCCACGTTCTCCTACATCATGACACGCGGCCAAAGCAAAACTAAGTAATTTTTAGCTTCCGAAAAAGTACAACTCGTCATTCATCCTGCGCATAGCCCCGACCTAGCAACCTGTGATTTCTGTGTTTTCCCCAAAATCAAAGATCTGATGAGAGGTTTTACTTTTACCTACTCCGAAGAGGCAGTAAATGCGTTCAATCAGCACGTAGAAAACATGCCTTCAGATCTATGTTTAAAAAATGGTTCGATCGCATGAAAACATGTTTAAAATGTAAAGGAGAGTATTTTAAAAAGCAATAAACATAATATTTTGGTTATAACATGTTGTTTTTTAAGTTACGCAAAACTCATAGTGTGACGTATGATGATGATGATTGCTCCGACCGATTTCGGCCATGGTGACCACTTTGACCCTTAATCAGAAATATGGCGCTTGGCTTATGTAGCCTATCTTCGCGGCGAAACTCCGTGCACACTGAGGGCACGTGAGCATGCCGTTCTTATAGTTATATGTTATGGCTGCAGGTGGGCGAGCCTTTAACTGGTCGCGTTTGGTCTCAAGGTCAGCTTTACGATGAACCTCGAACTCACGTACTTGGCTGTTCACCATCCTGCACCATTCTGGCCGCTGTGCTGCCACGTTCCCGTTCCCAGCGGGAGGGCTCTATGTTGCATCTATTCATGTGTCGCTTTTGGACATCCTTGTACCGGAGGAGGGGACCGCCATGATTCCGCTTGCCCTCCTCTAGTTCAGAATAGAAGATGCGCTTCACCACTCTTTCCTCCGCCATACGAGATACGTGACCGCACCGCCGAAGCTGTCGACGCATTAAATAGGCCTCAATGCCACCAACATTGGCTCGTCGCAGAACTTCGGTATTTCGCACTCTAACAGACCGTGATCTTCATGATGGTACGGAGGCATTTAAGGTGGAAGCGATCCAGAGTGCAAATGTGGCGGCGGTATACACACCACGTCTCAAAGGACTATAAGAGGTTTGGCAGCTCGATTGCCATGTATGTCGATATCTTAGTGGCCAACTTAAGGTCATGAGAGCAGAAGACCTTGGAACATAGCTTGCCGAATGTTCACCTACCCTGCTATTTATCTCAGCATCAAGGTCACACTTGGATGTTACAGTGTTCCCCAGATAGCGAAATTTATCCACCTGCTTCAGCACATCCTCACCACGTTTTATGGCCAGTGTCTCGTGACCGTGTATGTCCAGGGACATCACCTCCGACTTATTGACACTGATCTTCAGGCCGAACTTACGGCAGGCTTGGTGAAATGCTGACATTAGCTGTTGCAGGCCGTCTGGGGATTCTGCTACGAAGCACATGATTGTCATCAGCAGTGATAGAAATGGCGCGGGCTTATTTACCTAAACTCCGAGGAACGGAGACAAAAATCGGAGACTTCCTTACGACAATATTTTTTTCCGGACAACATTTAAGTAAATTAAAAATTAATGTTATTCGGAATAAGTAATTGGTCTATTTACTTAAAGTTTAAGACTATACTCCGCACTATCTACCTGACTACACTATCTCCGATTTTTGTCTCTGTTCCTCGAAGTTTAGGTAAATAAGCCCGCTCCATTCCTATCACTGGTCATCAGCATACATGATCTCGGTGATCAGTGCGTGTGAGACTTTAGTGCGAGCCTTAAGTCTAGCCAAGTTGAATAGGCTGCCATCTGTGCGTAAGCGGATGCGAACTCCTTGAGAAACAGTTTGTAAGATTCCTCTAACTACCACCGCAAAGTATAAGGCGAACAGAGTATTTGCTAAAACGCAACCTTGCTTCACCCCACAAGTAACGGGGAAGAAGTCTGTCTGATCACCGTCTATGGCAACGCAGCATTGCATGTCGTCATGCAGGAGTCTAAGTAGTCTCACAAACTTTTCCGTGCACCCAAGCTTACCTAGCACCAACCATAGAGCTTCCCGAGGCACGCTGTCGAAAGCCTTCTCTAGGTCAACAAAGCAAAGGTATAGCTGACGACCCTGTTCTCTGCTCTTTTCTTGCAGTTGACGCACAGAAAATATAGCTTCGCATGTGCCTCGGTCCGGTCGGAAGCCAAATTTTAAGATCATTGACGGTCTTCAATTATTAAAATAAATAAATTTCAAACCAAAAAGAAGACGGTCACTTGGATTTGACTTTCGTATACCGTAATAAAATTGCGCGATATACCTATGCCATAAGAAAATACCGGTGTAGCATTCCTACACATTGATTTAAACATTCTTTCTTAAACGGTCACTTAGCATATTTCCTACTCAAAGTTACCTTCATACATCCACTTGTATTCCAATATCCGGATATTTTGGTATTCAACTGGATAAGCAAAGCATAAGGCATACCTGATGATAAGCTAATAGCGTGGCCCATCCAGGAGATACAATCCAGAAAAGTTTCGACCCTTTATTTAATTGAGTTTTCATTGTGTTAAAAACTAAGGACAAATGCAGGTCTGAGAATCCTCGGGAGTTCGGACGCCTTACTTACCAGGAACGCAACACCACGTTCCTATCGAGCAAGAAGTGGTATTCTTTCAAACAATAATACAAATAGGGAAATTAGGTATTGACGCACAACATGGCAACGTCGCATTCTGAAGGAGCTGGTATAGTCGATGATGTGAAATAATATTATAAAATATTCGCCGGGTGTTAAATGGATCGCAATATGGAAGGGGGTTACCATAGCTATTAGTGTGCATGGTGGTATACATATATTTGTATATCGATATAAATAACTTTATGGAAAAACTAAGTAATACACTGTAATAACAGGTAATTTAGTAACTAATATTCACCGACATAGTCGATCTAAACCTGCTAGTAATGGTGGACGTCACAATAATGCGAAATGAAAGGACGCTAAATCGGTTCCCAGATGTAAATATATATATACACATATATATATATAATTTTTCTTTTTTAATTTTAATTTTAATGAAATTATATATATATATATATATATATATATATATATATATATATATATATATATATATATATATATATATACACACATATATATATAATTTTTCTTTTTTAATTTTAATTTTTAAAAAATATCACGGGTTAGTGCATCATATATACATTAAGAATAAATAAATAGACCATCAGCACTATAAAACTTGCGCGATGCATCGCGTTCGTTCGACCGAAACCTAAAAAAAATTACGTGGACGAAGACAAATCGCGTAGTTAGTCCGAAAAACAGCTGAAACGACGAGAGACGTAGCGTGTCTCGCTATCCCTGCCAAAGATTACAATGTTTGATTAAACTTGGTGGAGCGGTCGTTCACTGTGACGCGCAAGCTTTGGTAGTATGTATGGGCCTATTAAGTTTTTTTCCCCAAATAAATAGAGAGTCGATATCAGCTTAATTTAAATCTCAACAAAAAGAAACTTATACGAATATACACGACGCGCCAAAAACACTTGTAAAATAGGGTGTTCAGGGTATATAACAAGTGACATTTTTCATTATTATAATAAATTGAGCATTATTATTATAATTTGTCTTCATAAACTAATTATAAATTTTAACCTTACGATTCTAAATTTTTACGGCGCTATTGTATCAGATTGACCCACAACTGTTTTTTTGTCTACAAGGCACACTACACTACTCACCTATTTCGAAAAAAATCAAGCACTTACCTTATTAATTCATGTCTCTGTGGCCAATAATGTGGTTTAGGTCAGTGTAACAAAAAAAATAAGAAAAAAATTATAACTCGAAAACTACAAAAAATCACTACAAAAAATCGCGGAACGTACACAGGGGTGATACGTATAACCCTAAGGGTGCTCTATCTCTGGACTTCCTCTTGACCCTATTTTTGGAACACCCAGTATATTTAAAATGTCCTCCTTTTAATTGATGACTCAAAAGTTTCCTCATTTTATTACAATAACCACAAATGTTAAATTGTGCGAGTGAGCAACATGCTTCAAGTAAGAACAACCTGAACAGGATGTTCTTCCCTACAAACATCCCTCTCTCTCGCACATTCTAATATTTTTTATGAATGTAAGATCGAGATACTTTGACAACTGTGGTCTGAGATGGCGTGCATACTGCCAAAAATATTGATTTAACGTCAATCCTATGCGATAAGGCTAGCCTAATAATGCCTATTTATTTAAACAATTCCCAAGCTAGGATATCCTGTGATTTGTAACCTAGGACCACCACATATTAACGAAACCGGCCAGTCACAAAAGTATTGTACACAGAAGCAGTTACTACATTATTACTTGCTGGAAGGCCGCCGACTCCGGCGCGGCGCCCCCTTACATAATGTATAACACAGTTAATTAATGAAAGAGAATGGACATCTATTTGTTTCTTTTCCAATAATCCTATCTAAATTGTGTGAGAGGGAGGCAAATGGTTAATAATAATAGTATTAATTAACCTTTCACTCCAAAAAATCTTTATATAGTAACAATAGTCAATTGTTTACCCAGGAAGCAAATAACTATTTTTAGGGCGAGTGTTTCTTTGAAACTAGAGCGGATCGAAGGATTCTAGAATAGAATCTCGAGCGTAGCGAAGTAGAATCCTGAGCAGAGCGAGGGATTCAAAGTACACCACTCAAGCTTAAAATAGTGTTGCTCCCAGGTAGACCCTGTATTTTCAATCATCTTCTATAAAAAACTAAGTACTTAAGTGCAACATAAGATCAGAGTAGAACTTCTTAAGAGTAGAACGACTTAGAATCCGATACAAAGTTCTCTGGAGTCGATAGAATACTTTCATTCTCACTACTTGACACGCTCATTTTTTTTTATAAAAAAATAGAAACCGATTACGAGTATGTAAACAGTAAATTATGAACAGACCGACGACGCATCTATTTTTTTTTTCATGCAGCGAGTCACTTGTTTATACAATATTCATACCTAACTGATCTCTTTGGTGATTAGAACTTTTACTAGAAAAAACATTCATTCCAAATTCAAATAGCTTTTGATTCCTAGGGAGCAAAGAGCTAACTATTTTGTTTTCTGTTTACTAGGACCAAGCTAAGCTCTATTTGAATAGATGTGATAAAAAAGCAGTGGCTTACCTCGTCAGGGCTGGAGGAGGAGCGCCGCCGGTTGCGACGCGGCGCGGGCTTGCGGCGCGGGGTGGCGCGCGGGGTGGGCGGCGCGCCCCGCCCGCGCGCCTCGCCCTCCCCCCCGTCGGCCTCCCCCTCGCCCCCGCCTCGCACCGCGAAACACTCCTCGATCTTGTCGCTCAGCTCTTGTACCAGGGTCTGCGCAGATGTGTTACGGTATTTAAGCTCGGCCTTACAACTTAAGGCCTGGTAGGTAGAGATGGCTGCGTTAGGTCAGTTGATTATATAGGATCGTATCGGCTAGACAACGAAATCTGTTCCGCCATTTATTTGTGATTGAGTGACAATCAAAATTTCATGTGATTATGTTAGCTAGGAATCGCTCGTGGCCCCGACTGCCTGATTGATCTTAAACGATCACGAAGGTTACGGAACATACGGCGCGTTCAGTGCATAGTTGGGTGATCGTTTATGACTAATTCTAGTGGCATTTTACCCAGCGGTTCCGTGCTTCGCAAGGCACGTTGGTGACGGCTGCCGTCGATAGATGGCAGTCGTTAAGCCAAGTCAGAGGCCTTAGGGCGGCTTTAAAACTTCTCCCTCGGTGGGGACATAATGGGTTGATGATCGTGATATTTGCGGGATGTAGGATTATTTTACTTTTAGTTTTGTGCATGACTCTTTAACTAATAGTACTGAGTAAAAGGTCACTATTTTATGTAAATAAAAGCGTGTTAAAAAGCAACAAATGTAGGAGCCCACCTTGACATCATTCTTTGCCATCTTGGAGCTGTTGCTCATGAGCGTATTGAAGCACTCCATGACTCCTCGACAATGCAGCTTATCCTTATAGCAGTCGAGATTCTCTATGAGTTTCTTCAAAGACCTCTCGTTGTACGAAAACAGAGAGAGGCAGTAAGCCAAGTCGCGCCACTGACGCTCTTCCGTAGCCAACTTGAAGCGCTGGCAGAGCTTCTCTACTAGGGCCTCCATCTGGCGGTCCTTTTGAATCAGTGACGTTATATATCTGCAAAAAAAATGTTTTTTATCTTTAGTACGCGGTTGTGCAAATATGCACAGTTACCGCCGTGTGCGGATGTTCAGCTTCGACACACCACTTTTCAACTGTAATAAATGGATATTAAGTTGAAAGTTGTAACTACCTTTTTGCGGTGTATACCTATTACTCAGTACAGCCAACTCTCGTTATGCCTAAGTGATATCGCGAGTTCGGCGTAACAAAACTTAGGTATAAGAAGGCTTAGGCATAACGAGAGTGTGACATACCCCATAGTTGTGAAGCAAGGATGGCATAAAGCTTGACCGACTGTGTAAAGAAAAGTACCTAGTATGGGTATATAAACGTGTATAAAAAAACCTTACATAAATTTTAATAACGAGAATGTAATTTTCTTTTAAAACAGTTTTGACTAGTATGTACTAGGAGAACATGACTAAGGTCATGTTTTATATTTAGTTCTAGTACTTAAAAATAAATTGAAAAATCACAACATAATAATCACGTGTATAGTGATTGTCATGTCATGAAGGAGATACTCTCTCTTTCTCTGAAAGAAGCCCTGTAGCATATAGCGGGGACGAATACAGGCTGCAGTGCCCTTTATTATAGAAATTTATCTGGCAGAAAGAAACCTCAAACACTGTTCTTAAATTTAAAATACTTATGCACTCGTAGTATTATCCTGTAGTTTATATTTCAGAAGTTACCGCTGATATCTAAGCTAATAGTATGATCTGAGGCTAGAGTAGAAGTAGCTAGTACACTAATACATAATTAGTGTACTAGCTACTGGTTGTAACTTAAATAAAGGCAATAATTATACCATACCATACCAACTGCAGGAAGAGACCCGTGGCCCAGCAGTGGGGACATACAAGGATTGATATCGTATTGTTATACCAACCCTGATTACCAAAGCACAGGGTGTTCTAGTTAGCACCAGGACAAGCGTGTTGCCTGGAAGTTACTTATGATTGGCCTTTTTGCATCTACGTAATGAGATGATTTATACAGCGTCCAGTGGTATCCTCACTCATACTAGATGGGTGAAGGGACCACTCCGACGCTGTAGTGCCTGGGACATGGTTTTATAGATGGTGTAGGCTTGCCCAGCACCTATACCATCCTGACACCTTAGTCGGCCTAGCCCACAGGAAAGGCTAGTCAATACGTGCGGAGCCAACCAAGCCGCCATTCCTCACGCTATTTTCCTTCACCGTTAGCGTGTAATTTCAAAGTTACGTACATTTGCGAATTTGTAGTCACACAAATACGTATCTTTGAAATTAAACAAAGTCATTGGTACATGCCCGCACTCGGGATCGAACCTGGGGCTCTCGCTTGCCAGTCCATGGTTCTACCCACTGAGCTACCACCGCTCTCTCTGGAAGTTCCTATATTTATTATTATTACGACCATCACTCACTTCATGATAATCCTGTACTGGTCCTCGGGCACGTTGAGTTCGGGATCGCTGAGCCGCGATATGATGTCGGGCATCACGTTATAGAGCGCATTCCCCTTCTGCGAGAGCTGCTTGAAGAACAGCTTTGTCATGGCGGCGACGCGCGGGTCGCGGTCCGCGCAGCACAGCGCCATGTCGGCGATCTGGCCCTTCACTCGCACCATCTCGTGGAGCACCAGGAATGAGAGCATCTTCACGGCGCACTGCCGGACCTCCAGCTCCTCGTCGCTCAGGCTGCAACGGATTTGGTGGGGGGTTTCAAACAAAATAGGTGGACGGATAGGTCGCGGCTGGCGGAAGTTTAGATGGTTGGAAAGCGTCTAAAATGGCGTGAAACCGGTGCATGGAACGAAGTGGAAGGAAAAGGCTGGAAACCGACCAGTTTGGGGAAGGTTTTTGGGTTTGTGAATGTTTAAAAGGCGAGTGTTGTGGTCTCACAAAACTGTTAAATTTAGTTCGTAATAGAGAAACTTTAAAAAGTAATGCTGCCTGACCCGGCTAAGGACCACATGCAGAATGCTCAAATATTCTGTTTTATAGTGTGAAATTCCTGTCAGATAACACGATTTGTGTCAAGAAGCAGTGATTTGCTTACTAATGTTTATGTAACAACAATAAGCTTAGAATAATTATGAATCTTTAGCAACATTTTAGTATGTTTACTATATTTTAGAAATAAAAAACATTATATAAAATTAGATAACGTTAATAGAGAACCCTTTATTGTACGTAATGTAAAATAATCATTTAAAGAAAGCGAAAGACACTTACATATGATAGATATGATGGGTCCAAGGTTGCGTCAGGTTGGGAAACCTTAGCGTCAGATCCGCGAAGGCTATGGTCAGATTAGTTCGCATGGAGACGTTCTTGCTTCGCTTCAGCACCGTCACCATGAGCTGCAGGCCTTCCTCGCATACTGTGCTGGATACTAGCAAGTATCTGAAAGTTGGGCGCATTTGTAGAGTTACGTTGAATTAAAAGATATGGATGTTAATAAGTCACGTAACAAGTCAAGGCTTGTTTTCATTAACTTCTGGATCTAGATTCGTAGTGCAATTGATGGAGATTGTTGGAAAGAGACGCGTAACTTTATTTGTTCGGTTATTGGTAAGATGTGACAAGTGAATGTGACAGGTCATTTGTTTTTCGAGATCAACAGTTTTTGATCGTTAAGGCTGGCCACCACTAGTGTAATGTGAGGCAACTCGAGACACCGTACGTTGACTCCGCCACCGGGTCACCTCTAGCGCACACTTTCATTCACCCTCATTTTAGCTGTGCCAATGATTTTTATTTTGCATTTCCATATCAGGTGAAGACGACCGCAGTAGTGTTCTCTGCATGACGGAATCTCACTTTGCTACATACAATGACCCAACTGAGCTTAATTGCAGAAATCTCAGGACTAACAAAATATGAACGAAGGTGAGCGCGGCGGCAGCCTGCAGCGCCCCCAATGGGCGGGTCGGCCAGCAGAAGTGCAGCCGCGGGACTCACCTGGTGAAGGTGAGCGCGGCGGCAGCCTGCAGCGCGGGCCCGCCCTTGGCCGGGTTCGACAGCAGGTGCCGCAGCAGTGGCAGGTATCGCGCCAGCGCGGTGCCGGCGCCCACAATGTCCCGCTCGCACACGCTGCGGACGTACTCGGCGTCCGCGTCGTCAGCCACCGCGCCCTCCAAGCCTGTCTCCTCCTCCGTCATTGTCGTGTTCACCTGAGACGAACGTTGAAAGACCATTGAACAGAAATTTTCGAATAACACGAATGTTAAAAGACTATTCGACAGAAATTTTCAATCGTGCATATAAAATCACTTAGTAAAACTAAAATCGCATAGTTCGAAGAGCGTATCTTATAGTCAGGTGCGTCTAATAACGTATTTAACAACGTACGCCCCGATACAGGGTCTTGTCATGCATTTGCACTCTGAGCCTTTCTAGATGGGCCTCATGGAGAGACTGTACCAGAAATTGTTAAGTTTCATTGTAATATCTGATACTAACCGAAGCCCTTTTGTTGGTGGCTACGTATGCACTAACACGAAAGCATTACTCATATTCATCGTGATGATATGCCATCGCAGCGCGTTACTGCTTGCTCTGACACTAGCTATTTCGCTAGTAATCACTTGCCCAAGATGAAAGCGCCGCTACCGGCGCAAAGTCATTGGCTAGTAAATACCCACTTACCGAAGGCCCCTTGTTAGAAGTGACGCTGGCAGAGCGCTGCGTGCGCGCCGACGCTGAAGCGTTGCTCATATTCATCATGAGAGTCTGCCGCCGCAGTGCGTCCGCTACATTCTTTTTGCGGCCGGGCGTCGCGAATGCGCCCGCCTTCTTCTTGCGTTTCTCTTCCACTTTGCGGTCTTCGCGGACCTGGGGGCGGAATGGCTTGTGATTAGTGGCTGTAACCATAAAAATAAATCTTTATTTTATTCAGACATTAATTTAACCAAGCCATTCTATAATAACTCCATGAAACTTGCCAGGTAAGCTGTGGTTTACTTTAGAATGACATTGCTCATTGAAACTACTTGCCTGATTCCGTCGCCGCAGTTCACTATACACGCTGATATCCAAGTAGATCAGTTGTTGCAGCGCCACGTGACCCAACACGAAGACGAACCGTGTCAGCAGCTCCGTGGGGAAGCTCACCTCTTCTTCGCTCTCACTCTCTTTCACCATCGCCTCTTCTATCCTCCGGTACATTTCAGCCAACAACTTGGTTGCCAACACGTCCGGCG
Organism: Yponomeuta sedellus; assembly: GCA_934045075.1. NCBI lineage: Eukaryota > Metazoa > Arthropoda > Insecta > Lepidoptera > Yponomeutidae > Yponomeuta > Yponomeuta sedellus. The sequence goes on along the minus strand of OW203733.1, from coordinate 16,252,228 downwards.
TGTCACAAATAGCGTAGATAAGATCGACGGCGTTCGCGGCGAACGCGTTGAACTTATTCAACTTGTAGAACGTTTCCATTAGGCTGTTGTACAATGACGTGAAGATTGCATGGTCGGCAGGGTACCTCTGGTCTTTCTTGCCCAAGGATAGAAGTAGCTGAGCAGAGAGGTTTCTCGAGTTGTAGTCGCCTGTGAGGCCGTGGGTCTGGATGACCTCAAGGTTGGCCAGGGCGACGGAGGGTTTGGCCTTGCTGATCATCACTAAAACGGAAAGGGCCGCGTAGCTGTCCATGTCGGTGGTACCGTCGATCTTTTTGAGAAACATCTCCCAGAACACCTAGAAAGAAAATAACCAATGATGGTAAATAAATGGATGTCTAGTTTGAACGACAACTTGGAAAGCGTGCAGAAAAGGTACGCCAAGAAGTCGAAAGAAAGAAAATAACAAAAAGGAAATGGGAAATTGGCGGAACCAACAAAGCTACCTCACTATTTTCTTCTTCACTGCTAGCGACTGGTATTAGTAACATAAAAAAAGGAAAAATCGTTGTCGCGCTTGTTTCAGGCGATCTGAGCACACTGCCTTCTCTACTCACACTCCGTAACGTTTCATTCCCTTCTAGCGCCTTGTGACAAGATGCTCGGTACTTCAACCTACTTTCACTACGTAACATTTCCATTCCTTTCAACCATACTCCGTTAAGACTGTATTCCATAACTCTGTTGACAGATCATACCTGTATAATGGCGGGCGAGATGTCTCCTTTCTCGAGCCACTTGGCGACGAGGTGCTCTAGAGCCAGCGCGGCGCCGCGGTCGATGCGCTGCGCCAGCGCCGCCAGGTTGCGGGCGGTGGCGAAGGCGCGCGCGCGCTCAGCCTTGCTCTCGCTGTCGAGATACATGTCGCGGTAGGCCCGTTCGACCGCCTCGCGTTTGTCCTGGGAGTTGGAACTGAATTAACTTACTGGAATTCTCAGAGATGGTCAAAAACTTTGTGTTATTTATAATAATGTGGGTCGTGGCTTCATTCCCACTGGAGCCCGCCGTACTAGATGATTAGTACAAATGACTTCAGTCGTCGGTGTTTTTTCATGTTTGTGATGTCCTTGGCTGGTTACCATAGCGCATGGTATCCTAGTTTGGGACCAGGATATGTTTATATACCTATAATAAAACACAATCAATCAGCGCGTATCTGTCCCCTGCTGGATTTTCGCCTCCTATTGCACGCCACTTGCCCTCGGCTTAAGGCTCAACCAAAATGCAATTAAAATAGCATTTCGTGAATATTCGCTGAGCGTGTTCAGCGAATATTCAAGTTGCATAATTTATTATATGTAGCTGTTTGGCTGGCTCTCAGAAGCTAAACACGAAATGAAATAGCTGCTGTAATACGATTGAGCTTCTCAGTTAAATGTACGGAGCTCAGTATTAAAATGATGTGATCAAAGGCAAGGCTGAGAACATGGTTGAACAATTTTTATGTTAACACATTTTACATTGGAGGTGAATGCATAACTGAATTAGGTCTTTTTTTAACAAAATCTGATTTTTACCTGATCCGGCGACCACACTAACAGCAGCATGTTCGCGACTCCGACCTTTGCAGACTCGATGTTGAAATGATGCGCGGCGGTGAAGAACTCGATCGCTTCACTCACGTCCCCCGCTTGCTTCGACATCAACAATGAGTTTATCAAAGGCACTGCTTCGCCCATCATCCGACTGAAGTGTACGGACTCCTGAAGGAAAGCCACAATACCCTCTTTTTCTTCCACTCGCTTGTAGAGCGCTAGCTCGTTCTCGCATTGCTGCGTGTCGGTGATGGATTGACGTCTGTCTGGGGTAATGAAGACATTGCGTAGGAGCGCGACGAAGTAAGCGATCTGAAATATTAATTAAGATTGCAACTCAATTAGAAATAAAGTAAAGTGAAACAAACTTTTAAATTAATGCGTATATCACTTTAGATTTTTGTCTCATAACTTTTTTTCTTAGCTCATAGAGCACAAACTATATTCAAAGCGAGGCGATTTTATTAATAACGCCCTCTGAGTAACGACATTTATGACTTTGATTTCACATAGTCGTATTTCGGGTTTCATTAGCAAGAGACGAAGGATGTCACTTAGAATTAGTCGGACGTAACTTTAGTTAAATGAAAAGATTTTAAATAAATGTAGTTATATAACCAACGTGAACTCATTCCGACTGCGCGGATTTTTGTTCAAGTTATGTACTGGGCATTACACTACTAAGTAAACGTATTGCGATTCAGCGTCAGGCGTTCGCTAATGATTGCGCCAGAAATACATGGCTCGCTTTTTTGCACCCTTTATTTACCTGATCACTCTTCCCCATTTCACATCTTAGCAGTTTCGCGTCAGGGTACTGTCTCTCCGTGTGCTTCACAATCAGGTACGCTTTGTAATAGTTCTTATCCTTCAAATGCTTTCTAATAGCTTCATACAAGTTCTCTACGGAAGCCTGCGAGAGCTCCGGCTCATCTTGAGTTAGCTCGTCCATTTTCTCTTTTATAGTGGCTACTACATCTTTCTCGATTTTCTCCCATTTCTCTATTAGTTTTGGATCAGGCCCAGGATTCAGCTTCTTTTGGAGCTCCTCTAGAATGGCCAACTCTGTCTTCAACTGCTCCTCCAGGATTTCTAACTTCAGTTGAGCTGAGAATGGATTGCATTCGAGGAAGACCTGAAATCAATCAGTATAGGAAAAATACACTTTATTGAGTTCTTTTCGTGATGGTCGGCGACACGCAAATAGTGAGATTGTAATCGAATTCATTGATAATGAACAACACCGTTTCCAATTTTTGTTATATATTTCACATTTGAGACATGTCTTTTTCTTCGTACATTTACAAGATACATGCGGCACTCAGTGCAAACTGTAAACCAAGATGTGTTTTTTCATTTAAAAAAACTCCTCAAATGCATTTTAAAATAGTCTGTGGTAAACGAAAGACTATCGGACACACTATTTGAACTGCGTTTGAGGAGTATTTTAAGGGATCGTGTTCCTGAGGAGTCGCAAAGTTATACAGTTGAAAGGCAATACTTGTCCATGGGAAACGCATTCGTAGCCGTTCTATTCGTAGTGTGGACGTTAGATTTGGCATTGGCGTGGACTTGCCTTTAGCAGTTGTATGGCGGCCTTCCGTACCAGCGCCGCCTTGTCGCGCAGCCGGCCTGTGGCCCGCTCGAGCACGCCGCGCTGCCGGCTCACCGGCACGCAGTTCTCGCGCTGCAGCCGGCACCAGAACTGCAGCACCTGGCGCCGACACGAGTCAGACAGTCACGTGGCGATGCAATAGCCAGGAAAACAGAAACATTATTTTTAGGCGGTGAAATAACTTTCACCGCCTAAAAATAAAGAGTTAGAAGTGAGATTCACAGCGTCCGAGGATGTTAGTTCTTTGAGGCAGTGAATCTCACTTCTAACTGTCATAGCGATTTAAAGAAACATTTACAGTGTTAATCCTGAAAGGTAAGTAAGCAGACTGACTGGATAGTTTTTTGGTTTCAGAAAAATTATCAAAATATGTAAATAATTAATGATGATGCCATTGAATGTTTCCATAGAAATCGATAAAATCAATGAATTTGTATATTCTAATGAGATAGAACTAAATAGTAATATATTGTTAACCTGAACTATGGGCGCCCGACTAAAGTCTTTATCCAGAGGCATATAAGGAAAGTATACTTAAACAAAACTGTACAACTCGAAACAAGAAATGAAGTTAGGATTGCCGATTTTCCGCCAATTTTTTTGGCCACCTAGATATTTAGCCAAAAATAGTTGAAAGTAAATTATAATAAAGTGAATAAAAAAAATCTTTAATTAATACGTAACTTTATGCTATTTCAATTTTACATCGCGCTGCAATTGAGTGACTGTATAGAAGTTGGAACATGGTTCAACACAAATGTAAAATAGGTCTAGTATTTTGTAATTAACTGTCACTTGTCGATTCTCCCCAGGGCCCAAAGTATTACTCCTCAAACAACTTCGGGATTAGGTACTTTCCGAGTATGAGTAATGAAAAGTTTTTAGCGGCCTCTTGTATGTCTTGATCACCAAGACAGATGTGCTAGGCCGGTTACTTTATCATTATCAGTAATAATATATATGTATATAACTTACCTTGTGTCGCACATAAGCGGATAGGTCGTGTATGTGCTCGTACAATTCGTCGAGTAAATCGTCACGACGAGCTCGCTGCTCGTCTGTGAGTCCCTCGCCAGTTAGCTCCACGCTCAGGATTTCAGTCATCATTCCTAGCACGCTTATACGAAGCGTGTACGACTGAAATTAAAACATTTGAAAATGAAGAGTGCTTTGATGAGGACGGAAGGAAGGACTGATTGATCGATCGATTAATCGATTGATTCATTGATATTTTATTTCTCGGTTAGAATACACGTTAAGAGCACATTACACCGAGTGTCTCAGAAAACATTGGAAAAGCTGTAGGAAAAAAATAGCGGAAAATTGTTCTTGTTAGCGTGTCGATACTTTGAAAGAATTTGCTAATCGGCATTGTGGATTCGCTGATTGTTGCCCAGGCTGCACCAGAGGTACGGGCTCAGCAAGTACCTACGTCAGTCAGGAGGCTCTTTTCATTTCATGCCGCCCCTAGACAGCTCATAACTGCACATCACGGGAGACTCACTTCATCACTTTCCAAGTAGGGCTGCAGAGTCGCGATGGCTGTGGTCATCTCCTTGGGCAATTCCTTGGTGAGCTCGAGCAGGAAGGCGCCGCAGTTGCGCGCAGCACCCTGCTCCGTGCCGCCGCCCTCACCCTCGTCCGAACTGGCCAGCGCTTCCGCTATCTCCCGCACCTGGGAAGACCGCTCGCCTGTTCTTACGTGGATCATGCTGCCTCGCTCGCACAATTTGAAATTTTCATTATTGTAATAAAATTCTGGAGGTTTAATTCATGATTAAATTGTGGACATTTCAAATATATTTTGGTTTTCGTACAGCTAGTTTTTTAGAAAGAAAGTTGTTTCCAAAATAATTAATTTTGGAATCAAAGGTTAAGGGGCATTTTGTTCGGACCTGTGACCCACCAGCCACCACTAACGAAACTACTCAGAGTATGCTAAAGACCATAAATACTACCCACTGAGATCTGTCACATTCCTCAGAACTATGGGAAAAAAAAATTTTGCAAAATATAATTTATATAAAAAAAAATAGAATTTTCATATATCCATATTTATAAATATTTAAAATATATTAAGATCTTCCTAAAAAGGTACAAGAATGTTTAGAAGCTTTTGTATCATGTGACCTATGTGTATTATTTATAAAGAGGTAGCTGGTCAATAAGAAGTAAAACTTATTGTGTGAAAGAGAGGGCTGCTAACCTCTATACTATAATGTGTATTGCGCCTTACGAGCGCCAGAAAGCCTAACACAGTTAGTAGTAATGATTGAAAATAAATAATTGGGAAAAAAATACATTTTGTTACACTATTTTTATTTTTAATGCACTAACCCGTGCTAAGGAACAAATTTAAAAACCTATTTAGAGGCTAAAAATTTCACCCATGCCGGGATTCGAACCCGCAACCTCTGGCTATCCGTACCAGCGCTCTACCAATTGAGCAATTCAATACATTTTGTGTTGAACAACATAACTTTTTTTCTCCATAAATTTGGGTTAAAATAAAAACATTCCGTGAAATGGTAACCCTAACCCTTCAAAACGAACCACATTTGAATAATGGTCGTGAACTTTGATGTACCGGGTCAAAAATGCCCGGTTACCTTTCTCAATCAACTTAGTACAGGTTAAGTAAAACATGCCTTGAATATTCACAATTTATTCATCTCAGACCGCATTCATCAGAGCTACATATTCTCATTTTATTACAATCACAAAAAAAATGTTTTTGTGCAAGTTAGACCAATTTATTGTCCGGGGGGCGAGTCTCTAAAATGCATAGTTGTGCAATAGAGTGATAATGGTACGAAAATGATTGGTTCATTAACACTATTAGTAGTCTAGTAACCGATCGGATCCCAATGGTACCCCTGCAACTAAACTGGGCGCCTCGATCTTTTTCGGGTTTATACAATTGGAATGACATTGCACTTCTGTTGCTTGGTATGTAGACTACCAAATAGAGGCAAAAACAGCCATTGTCGTCCTTATATTACAGTAGTGTACCACAGTCATCTGTTTGTGTACCTTAGAGATATTTCTAAGTAAGCTTTCTATAAGTTTTTGCCAACAATTTTGTACCGTATTTTGACCAATATGTAGGTTCTGAACATAGCTAGGGCTAACATTAAGATTTTCTACACTGGATGTCCTTTAACATTGGTTATTGGACTCAGCAATACACAAATTTCTTACCATTTGAGGTCCAAAAGTGCCAAGTCCAAAGTCTTTAGTGAGTTGAACTACACCAGCACAAATTGGTAGCACAGCATGCTCTACTATTTGAAGAACCTGAGAACAAAGATTTAATAAGTATAAAATTAACTTTTATAATAGAATAGCTCATAAAAGTTAATAGTTTGTTAGTGTGGGACGATAAGTAGGTGAAGGTACACTAACATCTATGTAATTAACTTACCTGAACTAGTTTAATGAGACATGAGGTGCCATGATTGTATTTCTTTATCAGCACTCCGAGGATCTGGAAAACAGTTTCTCTTACAGATTTGTTCTTGATGATCTGCTCCTCAAGTGCTTTGTAACATGGCTCTGCTACCATCCTGCAAAAAAGAATATGCTCTGATATGAAATTTTACTTAACAGTTCATTGATCTAACGGATTTTGCAGTTAAGATATTTTTTTTACAATATTTTTCTGTTTAGATGGACAAGAAATCAACAGGGCTAATCTGCTTAAGCTGACTTAAGTTCCAGAAAAAGACAGGACTGCAGCTTACCACCAGTTTCCCTGTCATATTTTAAGGGCTATCAGAGTACATACTTATGTGAATGTTGTCAGTTGATGTTCCACTTGAGTATGTACATAATGTATGTATGAATTAAAATTAGGCCTGATAAACAAACTTCACATACAAAAATTATGATATTGCACGGGTAGATCTAAACTGGGACAACAATAAATTAAATTTTTGCAGTTGTTATCTAGTATTTGTATAACAAAAGTTTGTCGATTTTTAATCCTAGTTTATCAAGAGTAACATTTTACATCTTGTATAATTTAAAACATATTTATGGTTTGTTTAATAACTTGATAAATCAATCAAACAATATCAAAGAACACAAACACATTTTCTTAATTGACGGAATGGTTGAAATTTAAGAGTCATCCAAGTTTAGATGTCGGAGTGCCACACTGCCGTCGTACGGAGAAAGGCCGTAACTCAAGATTTTGACAAAATTTAGTTAAGTACAGATTTGGAATCAGCAAAGAAAAATCTATCTTTTGGTCTATGTAATAAGGTCTATCTCTTTCTCTAGGCGAAAAGAGCAGGGCGTAAAAAGCCATCCTCCAACAAAAATCGCTTGAATTTTAAAATGAAAAGCCGCAATTCTATTGTTACGGCTTTTCACATAATAAATAACGTTTAACTAGTATGAAAAGTCGTAATTGAATCTAAGGAATTTTTAAATAACAACAAACCTCAATATATTGTTTTGGTATGTTAAAGTGAAAAGCCGTAATTTCCAAGTTGCGGCTTTTCATGTTAATATTTGTACGGGTGCATGCAGAAAGTTCGCCCTCCGAATCTATCAGTTGCGCCCTAGAGGTCTATTATTAGAATTAGGGCTTTCCTGCTTAACATTATATCACGTAATATATTTTGTTTACTTAAGTGAAAGGGAAATTTGCAAATTGTGAAAAATGCTAGTCTGTACGAAAAAAAAACAAAGACCATAAAAATTAAGCATATTTTTCTACAAATTTTAAAACTACTATCATCTCTTAAATTAAATAATGATGTTCGAGACTTCACTTCAAATAAAACATTAATTTACTCGAAACCAGTTTCAACTGAATTACGGCCTTTCTTCGTACGACGGCAGAATATTGTATACATTAGATACATATTTTTGTTCAAGAAGTAAACCTTACGAGACAAAGTTATCCTCGGCCAGTGGCGGATCCCAAAGTCGGGACAGTGGCTGCTGCAGCACCATGTGTATGGTGACCAGAGCGGTCTGTTTATCAGACTCTGTCCACCCACAGAACTCCTCATCATCTGTTGCCTTCTTACCCTTCTTGCCAAGAGTAAGCTTTGTGGAGTTCTGAAATGGAGGAAGTATATGGAGTAAGCTTTTCTAGGTCTATTGGTAAAATCAGAAATTATGAAGCTTGCATGTAGAGTCAGGAGTCACCTTTATAAACCAAAGGACTTAAACTTAACCCAGATAGAAATAGTTTCTTGCAAAGACTAAACACACCTAAAACAATAACCAATGAAGGTGTTAACAAGAAAACAATATTTATTGCATAAAACATGATTACTTCTAACTAGAAAAATAATAAGGTCGTTTACAATAATACCATTGGTGTAAATTTGTGTTGTTGAGTATAAATATAACTTAAAAGTGTCTAGATGTTGTCAGGGAGAACTAAACACGAAAGTTTATGGCTACTTACATCTGCAGCAAGTTTTATGTCCTTTATCTTCATAATACCAGTAAAAAGGTACATGACCATTTTCACTATGTTCAAGTTTTTAGTTCTCAGGTCTGATTCAATCTCTTTCTCTTGAAATATAAATTCAAGGTGGCTGCAAAGATGCTTCGCTGTTCGCACTACATGGTCAAAACCTAGAATAATAAATAATATGACATAACTAGCTGACCCCGCGAACATTGTTTTGCTATATTAAATAGCTTAAATTTTTTTCTCAGACCTGCCAAATATAATAAAAAAATCCGTAAAAATTGGTGAATCTGTTTTGGAGGAATTTGATAACAAACACTGTGACACAAGATTTTTATATATGAGACTAGCTTTAACCGCCAGCTCTGCCCACATTACCAACTATCCCACAGGAAAGCATTACCGGCATAACAAGTATCTAATGTCTCAATTCAGATATTTGTCTATGTGTATACATCGTTATAAATTTTTTGACATCCGTGCTTATCAACCCCTGTATACATGTTGCATGTAAATCCATTCGGCCTTTATTGCGTGATTGACTAAAAGAAATCCAATCATCTTCACAAGCTTTCACATTTATAATATTAGTAGGATAAGAAGAAAAGGATTTATTGAACAAATGTTATTCAGATATCTTAACATATTTAGGTAGACTAAGTGCTATATTTTTTATGTAGCCTATATACATCCCAGGTCATATGGTATGTTGCAAAATAAAGAAATGGAGTAAACAAGTAACATTATGCTATCCTTGAGAAGACACAAGGAGGAAGGGATGCCCGAAAACAAGATACAAAGACAACATACACCTAACCTTGGGACCATACTGGTCCAGAGTAGCAGAGGATAGAGTTCAGTGGAGAGAGCTGGAAGAGGCCTATGCCAAAAGGCACGCAATATGCGAGACTTACTATAACTGAAATATTTATTAATTTGAAATGTGAATGTTGTAGCGAAGTCGGAATAAAAAGGGCCAGTAGTAGGATATACATCCTACTGCAGGGCACAGGATTTCTCTTAGTACTAAGTTCTATTCTTGAACAAAAATGGTAAACCATCAGTAAGATCCCTTTAGGGCACAAAGAAGTGGTAAGGGTTGGTGGGTAAAGCTGAGTGCTTTACTACCTTTGTTGATCACATTCCATTCTAGCTTACTCCCGTGGACGATGATAGAGAAATAAGTGTCGAAATGCTCCAAGATGTACTCCACTCCGTCAGCATTGTAGGCTCGAGCAGCATCTAAAAAAAGAGCAGGATTTAGCAATGATACAGAAACGGAAAATACGCTTCTATTCCTAGTACCATTTTATTCAAGCTATACCTTGTAGTTTGGATAACAGCACCCGGGGCTGTACAACATCCTCAACATGATATTGGCCGGCGTGAGACTCCAAGAGCTCATCCTTTTGTAGCGGTATAGCAAATTCGAAGTGGCTCATCTTAAATCACTAGACATATTATACTAAAACATTAATTATAAAACATAAATGTTTTGGTGCAATAACTTTGCAATAACGCGCGTCGTTATTTTGAAAATGACTACACGTTCGTAAGTCAAATATTGAATTAAAACATAATTTTGTATGTAGACGAGTAATAAATTTATTTTTATTATCTTAGCTTGTGAATGGTTTTAAACTTGTTTGGTTATAAAATCTATTATTGTTATTTAATTTTAAATTAAATGGTTTTAATAATCTTAATATAGTACTTATAATGTATTGTAAAATAAAAAATGTTATTGCTTCTGAACGTAACCATAGAGCATGCAACCGGTAACATTCGGAAAATAATAAAAAAAAAATGTTACGATAGGCTCAACTACACGCTCAAATTTAACAAAAATTTAATTATTTATATGATGAAGGGACAGCATGTAGCGGCATCCCCGTCGATGTCATGTTGGAAGTTTAGTTTTTCAATGTTGGCACTACAGTTTGACACGTTGGTTGATGTTTCGCTTTTTTTGACGGCCAACTCGATAACTTTTCTTCGAAAACTGCATTAGCGGACGGTTTCTGAGCGTTTATTAGTTGTTTGTACAGTGCAATTTTATTGAATAAAATGTCTGCTAAAGTAAACAAGGCTTTCACCAAGGAAGAGGAGCTGCTGTTGCAAGATTTCAGCCGAAACGTCTCCACCAAGTCTTCGGCGCTATTTTACGGAAATGCCTTCATCGTATCTGCTATTCCCATCTGTAAGTACATGGATTACCACTCCTATCACCTTCCGCCAGCCACAGACCACAGTATTTCATTCACAAATCTGTAGTTTTCGATCCAAGTTCGCCCGTAACCTAGATTCAAGTCGGACCTTTCTCCTGCATTCCCAGGGTTGTTCTGGAGGGTGCACGCTCTCGAAGTGTCGTCTTCGCTGGCGTGGTTCGCCGGGGTGACGGCGGTGAGCACGTGGCTGCTGGCGTTGGCGTACCGCAACACCAAGTTCCAGCTGAAACACCGCGTCGCCGTGCGTCGGGAGGATGCCGTCGCGCGCGAGATGTCTCGCAAGCTCGCTGACGACAAGAAGATGAGCCGCAAGGAGAAGGACGAGAGGTAAAATATTATCTATTGCTTCAGACTATAAACAACCAGTGCCTTTCTAATTTGTCTCTATACAATACCTAAAAACACATTACCCTCCTACATTCCCTCCAGTCTGGTAAAAATGTAGATGCTGTTCGAATTTGGGAAACAGTTGGAAAGTGCAGTTTTGCTACCTAAACCCACCTTTGTAATATTTGCTCTAGATAAGAACCATTTTACTTAATTACAGCTTAAATTATGTAGATAAACAAAATAATGTATTCTGACTGCACATCTGAGGAAGCCTTGTATATCATTCAACATCACAAATTGTTTTTTATTTTTGATTAAAACATAAACAAACAACTATTAAATTGAAATGACTTTAAAAACGTTATCTATTTAATTTTGTGACAATACCCATTGTGAATTATTATTTTGTTTATTAATTAGTATTCATGACAGCAGTAATAGTGGAGCAGTAGAACACCCACTTCTTAATAGGGAGGTTGTGGGTTCAAATCCTGGCATTTTTAAAGTTATAGTAGCAATACCACTCACTGTGAACAGTGAAGGAAAACGTAATGAAGATTCTAATTACAATTTTATTGTAATATGACTGGCATTTAAAACAATATTCTCCTCTCTTCTAGGATCCTGTGGAAGAAGAATGAGGTGGCAGACTATGAAGCAACCACATTCTCCATCTTCTACAACAATGCTTTGTTTCTGGCCATCGTCATCCTCAGCAGCTTCTATCTGCTACGCCCCTTCACACCTACTGTGTATCCTTTTTACAAAGAATTTATTAAGTTATCAAGTTATTTTCAGCAGCAATCTAAGTAAATGTATGGCGGTAAGTAAATGCTATGTCCCAATGACCTGTTAGATACTGCTAACTAAACATTTGCAGAGACTTAAATGAGATCTATTGTCCTTTTTATTGTTCTTACTTAGACAGGGTAATTTTTAAAATGTACAATTCCTGTAATCAATAATTTTACTTTATTGTAATAAAAACTATTACAAACAAAGGTGATCTCTATAAGAGATTTCTTCCTGTAATATATTGGTTTGAGTTTGTCATCTACAACAACTTGTGGCACGGCTTTATAAATATTTGCTTAAAATTTTAATAGTGCCTTAAAGAGAATGTACATTCTTCTATGTAGCACTACAATTTACATAAGGCAAAATGGATATAATGAGTAAAGTTTGTGTAAACAACAATATATCAAAACTAAGAATCAAGGAAAAAACACTTAGAACAAAAGTTGTTGCTAAGCACAAACCCTAATTGGGGCACCACAGGAATTGCACATTTTGGAAATAACCCTTTACTGTCCACAAACATGAGTTGGTCTAGTTCTAATTTCTATGCCAAGTTCTGGCTTAGTATCTCAAGCAGGGCCCAGAAGCTGGGGCCCCAGATTTCCTGGGAACTAGAAATTTATGTATTTACTGGTTTTTTTTAAGCAGCTAAGTGAGGGTCACTTCGTCATTCAAACTGCTCCAACAGGTGAAGGTGGGTTGGTTGGTTAATAGAGATTTTGAAATGAAGCTTTCTTTGTGAACCTTTGAATATTTTCCTTAACAATCATTGCACAGTAACTACATTGTCTCTCTGACCACTGCCTCGGGTCTGCTGGCTCTCCTCTCCACTGGCACCAAGTGAGTGCGAACTACAAAAACAATATCAGTGTGTGTTTGTGAGTGAGTGACGTCTGGTACACACGCTCCACTACCTTGCTACTAGTAAGTGGGAGTATGCTGACCTCGCCAACATTTTTATTTAAAACATAAGGAGATCATTGTTGTTAGAATAATTTTACAACTAAATTAATTAAAAGCCAAGTTTTAAACTTAAGTCTTTTTTTTATTACTTTATTTACAATGTTTCTCAAGACTCAAGAAAAGAACTCTAAAGTTACATTACTTGTTACAGGTAAAAAAAGTCTTATGTAAGGGTCAGAGTATGATTAAGTATACATTTTCGTGGTGGGCTTACTACATGCAATCACAACAGTCTTAATATAAACTTAGTTTAATTTAATTAAAATGTGTACTTATTATTTACATTGTCTAGCTAGATCGTGCTCGGATTGTACAAAGTATGCTAATTTGGTAATAGCGGTCTTCTAAATGATTGTAGTAAGTAATATTATTTAAGACAGTAATTTGGTTAAAAACGCCCATTATCATTTGAATTTTCATGACTCAAACAATGCTCCCAACTACTTTTACCTCGTAAACGCCATTAGAAACCAAATGACTAGAAACTGTGAAGAAGGCTACCTATAGCTACCCTGTCACTTGTATAAAATAACACTCCTGAAGACCACCAATAGCAAACCAATACTTCATACAATTTCTTCTAAAAACTAAATATTTGCCGTTCCAATCGAGCAATGTTCTTTCGTTAGGTATATCGAAATCAAAAGTCGTATTACACAACACTGATAGTCCACGCACACACACGTCTCCAGTTCGGTCACAGGTACTAGCCTCGCTAAGGCTGTACAACGTGAAATTGTTCTAGCAAATTAATTTCAACTAGACCTCGTGCAAGGGATTCACTAACATATCTTCATGTCATATCTTCGGGCCATAGACGTCGAAACATAGGCGTTCTGTTCCCTATCCCTTCCTTTCCTTCTCTTCACGAAAATCGTGCGTGTGTTCTTTCACGTAACTTGGCCTAAGGTCACGTTTTTCGCTTTCTTGACGGCACTGCCTGTTCTCTCTCCTCCGTCCGAGGTTGATCGTTCAACGGGCCTATTCGGAGTTAGACTTACGATAATATTTTTTTTCCAGTTCTTAAGAATCTTATTAGAATGCGCAGGAAAATTGCATTGCGTTAATGACTGCGTAGGCTTATACTTTCATGAACAAAATAAATAGATTGAAAACATTGTCGAAACTGCGTTAATGTATAGAGTCTACTATATTATTTCACATATTATAGCAAATATCAAGTTCGCAATGGGCCCTTTAAAGATGCATATCCCACGATGGAAACGCGATGCGTTTCTGTTGTCTCAGTAAATGCGCCTTAAGAGTCTCCCTCAAGGAGCAATTCCCAAACAAACGTAGGTTTGCTTTGGTTTTTATTTACCAACGACTTGTCGGATCTAAAGTAAATACGTTTAGACTCAAACAGAGGGTACAGAGAATAGAGAGGAAACTATACAACCGTGATAGAAAATTGCGATCCGACTACGTTTGTATGTTATTTACTAATTGAGGGAGACGATTTTGCACATTGTTCAATTCGCCCTAGGAATACTGCCATTCCTATCGATTTTAGGTCTCGTCCAACTTCGATGACCTTTGCTAGTAGTAGAGGACCACTTTACGGAAAGTTCAACCTCGGCTCTGAGGCTGCAGTGGCGTCTCCCCTCGCTCGGTCGCTCGGCCGCACTGTCAAACGCACTGTTCTCGCGAACGCTGCATTGCCAGCGGCTCAGTACATCATGCCGGCGTGCAGCGGGTCGCTGCGCTGGAAGTACACGTTGGGGTTGCTGCTGAAGGTGGGCTCGCTGCCCGCGAACCCCGGGCCCTCCTCGCGCGCCACCACGCCTGTAGTGTGACGTCACTGTTAGTTTCGACTGGGGCGAGAGAAAGCTCCGCGACTTTGTAGTGTCAATTTCAGCATTTGAACTTTATCATTGAGGGTTTCATTCCAGTAAGGATGGTCATTTGAACCAAACTTATCACTGATGCGCGTTCAGTTCGAATGGGGAGATTGGCACTTAGTAGTTGCAGCCGAAAGGTTTTTTTTGTTTGGGCGATAGATTTTGTGGAGATGGGGAATTTACCCAAGAAATAACATAAATACTGGTTTTGGTTTTGAAAATCCTTTTCGGCTGTAAACTCACTACAGAGGTAATGTCACGGTGATGGATGACGTCAGCACGGAACAGCTGTTCGATGAAAAGGTGCGTGCTGAATAAGACGGAAAGGTAACTAATAAGAGTTTGTACAAAGTGAGAGGAGATAAAAACTTTAAGGAAGGAGCCTAAGTAGGCGGTACCTGGTGTTCGTGAAGAAGCCGCGTGCAGAGGTGACTTACCTGGAGGCAAGAGGTATTGGTAGGGCGGGTAGTGGTAGTGCATGAGGGGGTGCGGTATGTAGTGCGGCGGGGGACAGAGGGGGCGTGCGAGCGGGTGCAGCGAGCCCGCGAACAGCGCGTACGGATCTGCGAACAGAGCTCGGCGTCAGTGGCGAAGCGCTAGTCCTCACTGTGTAGCGCACTCAGATACTTAACTAACCGGCTGGCTGAGCGGGCGCCTCCTTGCGGTCGAGCGGAGGCGGCGGGGGCAGCGGCGCCGCCGCCGACACCATGCCGTACTTGACGGGCTTGAAGTGGAAGAAAGAGGGCGAGTAGCCGGAGCCGCCCGCCCCCAGCGAGCTCAGGCCCTCGTCGCGGTCGGCGTCCCAGCGGCCCTCGCGGCCCAGCGCCGCCAGCCGCCGCCCCTTGGGCGCGAACATGAGCGCGAACACCACGGCGCACGTGGCCAGCAGCCCCGCGGCCACGCACGCGTCCCGCTGCCGCTCCGCCGCCGCCAGCGCCGCCGCCACCCAGCACAGCCACGCCGCCGCCGTGGCGCCGCCCGCGCCCGCTATGTGCGTGGCCTCGCGGTAGTTGTCGCGGATGGCGCGCGAGCGCAGCGCCACGCCGCACACCACCGCCACCAGGAACGCGGCGTAGCTCAGCGACATGAGCGTGTCGCCCAGCGGCTCCCCGCAGCGCAGCCCGCCCGGCGCCACGCGCGGTGGCGCGCCGCCCAGCCACTGCGCTCCGATCGCAACCTGGATCATCACCGCGAAGAACAGCAGCAGGCCCTGGTAGGCCGCCGGCAGGTACACGCCACCGTTGAGACTCAGCAGGAACACGCACTTCACCAGCAGCGAGGCGAACACCAGCACGTACGAGACGCCGGTGCCGAAGCGGACGGCGCCGCACGTGAACGTGGAGGGCGCGGCCGCGTACAGCGCCGCCGTGGCCGCGCACGCGAACAGCCCCAGTAGCAGCGTCTGCCCCAGCAGCAGGTGGCGGCGCGAGGGCGCGGTGCGGCGCGCGCCCCACACCACGAAAGCCTCGAAGCCGGCGAGAACGCACATGCACGCGCAGGACAGCGCCAGCACGGGCACGGCCCACGGCTCGTTACGCAGCGCGCCGGTGGGGGCGGGCGCGGGCGCGTGCACCGGGGCGACCGGCAGCGTGGTGTTCGGACGCGGCGGCGGCGCGGGGCGCGGGGGCGCGGGCGGCGGCGGGGGCGACGGTCGCTCCGGCACCACGAAGTACTCGGTGCTCATCTCGAGGCGGTGCGCCTCGGTGCGCGCGGGGCGGCGCGGCGGCGGCGGCGTGTGCGGCGGCTCGGGCTCCTCGTCGCTCTCGTCGTAGGCGTCGTCGTAGTCGGGGTCGGCGGCCAGGTGGTGCGCGGCGGCGGGCGCGGCGCGCGGCGCGTACGCGGGCCGGCGCGGCGCCAGGCGGTCGCCGAAGCGCGCCGCCTCGCCGCCCGCCAGCGCGCTCAGCGCCCAGGCCGCCAGCAGCGCGCGCACCGCGACGCGAGCCATGCCGCTCACCCTCCGCGCGACATCGCGCTCTCGTTATCTCTGCGGGCGATAAACGTGCGCGTCAGTCACGCGGCGCCGGGAGGATGTCTCGACTTGCGACAAGTTCCCGACACTGCGATAACCAAACAAAGAACCTTCTCTGGTCAAACCGGTTCGCCCGTCGCCTGCCTCGCACCTATGTTGGGATCTTTGCCGATTTTGTTGTTTTATTGTGGGACTCGCCATGATACTCCGTTCTGACCTAGCAGGTACCTACTTGCTAAAAGAGCCAGCCGGGTCACATCCCATCTATATTGATATTATCTCGGCACGTGTGGCTCCTCTTTGCTAATAAAGTTCAGTATCACGATTGCGGCTAAGTTGTTATGTTCATGAGATAATAACAATTGATAGGTTCGTGCGGGACTCGCTACAAGTGTGATGCGGTGTTAGCGACACGTCGCGACAGACGGACGGGGCAATGAACGTATTATCCCCGTTCTCGAAAGCACTCGCCTGTACGTATATTCGTGTGGCGTGCTTTGGCCTTCGCAAATCCAATATTGTTCGTAATTGCATGACTCTATTGCCTAAAAACACGAACACCCAAACGCTATAAGAAAGTTCGCGGACTATCCCCAATTTTGAACCGGGCAGAAGCGAAGGGAGTAATATAAGCTCAAAAGCCGATTCTATCAGTAAACAGTGAGCCAATTTGTCTTAGTGGCATATCCATCGTAAAATATGCAAGTGAACCTTATAAGGAAGCTCTAAACCAGGCCGCGAGATTACGCAGAGCGCCCCGGCAGATCGTGACTGCTTATTATCCGAATCAGACTAGCGCACGTATTGTGGGCTGATTTGGCGCTAAAATAACGGTCCGGTCCGGGAGAGCATTTCCAACAGGCCCGGCATTGTGATGGTGCACGATCCGTCCAACGGTATCGTTTATATACCGTCTTCAATTAGTGCCGAATTTACAAAGTTCCTTTATCAGGGTCGCACTGGTTTTAAATGCGAACATTAAAAGGTACGGTTTGGTGGAGTTAACTGTTGTGGCACAACGTCCGGGCCGCTGATTTTATTTTTAATTTGACTCTGTCGCTGAGTTTGATACTTTTATTTACTTAACCGTAGTGTAATGTCAGCGTTCCCCAAAGAACAAACTGGCGTCACTCAGCGCAATAACCTCTTCAGCTTACAAACACGCCGTCGTCGCCGGGTGTTTGTATAGCGAGTAGCGTGAAACGCATACGGAATTAGGTAACATGATCATGCACTTTTCCTTCAACCTTTACAGTCTTCATAGTTCATACTATTGAGTGGATTTGTAATTGTAGTGCGTGCGTGCGCCTATATAAGTACCAACATGGGAGGTATGATTTAAGGCCCGTCGCGCTTAAAAGTGCAACGGGCGCGTGGAAAGTTAAAGAGTTTTCTTCTAACAACGTGTTGTGCAGAGACAATGAGACTTATGGAAACAACGTCATTCGTGTGCGACCGCGCGTTGTAAAAGTAACAGCGCGAATACTCCAGGTGAAACTCGGTTGAACTGATTGTTGCGCCGCGGCTGACGCTGCCACACATTCCTACATTACGACGCATTATTCAATCACAACTAATGTTTGAACGTCATGCCAAATCAGCTATATTGAACCTATACTCGTACATAAACTTGCAACAGTTACAAAACCTTTCAATTTGTCGAAGTCTCGCAAAACCGAACGTGATTTTCGCCATGCTGGGATTGAGAAGTTCTGCGGACGTCAGAAACAGTTGAAGAGCGTGCGATGAGTATCTAATTACAGAGGTTCGAACATTACGCGCAAATGAACACTCTCTATTTTAGCTGTTACTAATGGACAATTGTAATAGCAGCAACTTGGATCGCATTTGATGGTTTCAATTTAATTAAACGCGTGCTATCAATCATACACTAGGTAGGTAGGTAAATATAATCCAATTACAAGAATGTTTATATAAATGGAGGCGCTTCATAGCTGCCTCCGGCTTGCACACTATTTCAGTTTAAAATTTTTGCACGCGCCAGTACAGACTGCAAAAGAGTGTTTTGAAGATTAACTTATTTAATACTATACTATACTATTAACTTATTTAACACCTATTTAATAAATTTAAAAACCTATTTAGAGGCTAAAAATTTCACCCATGCCGGGATTCGAACCCGCAACCTCTGGCTATCCGTGCCAGAGGTTGCGGGTTCGAATCCCGGCATAGGTGAAATTTTTAGCCTCTAAATAGGTTTTTAAATTTGTTCCTTAGCACGGGTTAGTGCATTAAAAATAAAAATAGTATAACCTATTTAATAGTAACAATTTTAAAGTCTAGTTTATGTTAAGAAGATTTAGTGAAAAATGTCACAAAGGTCATATTTATTTATTTCGAATTTGGCAGCGGACAGTCACAGTGTTATAAATATTGTTGCATATAATGTTATTAAGTAATTAATCAATCAGTTAGAAATCCCATTAATTTGAAATAGCATTTATCCAGTACCTTTTTTTTCAATTTGAATTGACTGTGTCTAATTCTAGAATATATCTTGGTACTTGTTGTAGCCAGTTGTCATTATTTGCTTACATTATTAAAATTAGCAAAATGTAGACTGTGGTCATAATCAATCAATTAGTCACCTAGCTTACTTATACTGACGGCACCGCAGTCGCAGGCAGCCATTTTTAGTATTTTTTTTAAATTCAAATTTTGTAGTTTGTATAGGAAAAGAAAAAGTATGGAGTTTTATTACGCACGCCCACCGCGGATTGGCAATTTCAAGCGCTCAGTTTGTACACATCAGATGCTCAGGTTTCCTCACGATGTTTTCCTTCCATTTAGCGAGTGTGGTCTTCTTCTTAGCGTGTCTGGTGAAAGGATTTAGCGTTAGCGAGTGGTATTGCTCTATAACTTCACAAATATACCTACATAACTTATAAAAAAAGTCATAGAAAGATAGAGAACACTTTATTGCATAACCAGAAAAAAAAAACAATTACAACCATGATTTGAGTCATTGCTGCATGCTTAGATGCGGACGCACAACCTCTCATTTTCAGGAATAATCTGAAAAATTGGTCTATTCATTAAAATATATTGTGTATGATTCGCTATGGTATCTTATCTATAAAAAAGCACCATAATATATTTTTAATGTTCGCGTCGTTAACATTAAGGTGTCAGTCTGCAGAATGTCTAGATAGGTTTTAGACAACATGTATCTAAAATCTCGGAATTTAAACTAGTTACTCGTTGAACTGAGAATTAAGTGAGTTTTAATGAATACGAGTAAACACTGGAGAGGAGGCTCTTAACACTTATGACGAAATAATATGTTATTATTGATGTAGAGACTCTCTGGCTTTCACGCCTTTTTTTCGTTTTTTATGTAACCTATAAACAGAAGAAGAAGGCCTGTGCCTTCTGTCAGAGAGAGAGAGTATGCGGACCATCGCGGATTGGCAATTTCAAGCGGTTAGGTATTTGAACACCTCAGACACGCAGGTTTCCTCACCATATTTTCCTTCACAGGTAGCGAAGAACAGGGGTTCTTATACTACAAAATTAAGGAAGACGTGATTGAAACGGCTCGTAATTTTAATTCCAACAAACTAGTAGGTATCACATTTTGATCCCGGATGACGGGTTATAAGGCCAATGGCAATTTCTACAGATAATAGCCGCGGCTTTTCTTAAGAAAATTACTTTACAATTGATAGTTTCAGCGATCATGTCTCAATTATGTACGTAGTTGAGCATTGCTTTTATGAAAATTCGCCCTCAACTAAATTATGTAAGCACACAAAGAGTGGGCTGCTTATATTAATGTATTCACGTTTCTACCATTGTTCGTATCATAAGTGCTGAATTTGAGCTGACTAGTGTTGTAACATGATGTGATATAATGTTTCACTGCAACTCATGATATTAGCATACAATCTAGTTTCTTAACACATAAGATGTGTATTACAAATCCACTAGCCTTGACAACTTAGTAGCTGCTGGTCGGATCGCGTGAGTCGTTCAAATTTTGCGAAATGCTAATATTTAAATTTTTTGGAGTTTTTTTAAATTATTTGTAAATGAAAGTATAGTTATACTTACATTAGACAATATTTTTATGAAGGCACCATAGTAAGCCTTGTAGTTTTGAAGTAAAGCTACAGAGAGTAATGAAGTGGTGGAGGGCAATGAAAATCACCTGGAGTACAATGAAGTTGTCAGGAGAGTAATGAAAAAACAATAAAGTACTAATAAATAAAGAAGAAAATACTACGTATTTTTATAATAATTACTATTTAATTTGTTTTGAAAGTTATATTATCATTTATTTTAATATTTTGTTTACTTTTAACCACAACGTACTACTTTTATTCAAAATGAATATGTAGGCATATTTAAAAAAATATATATATTTTATAAACTCTGTTTTTAATACATATTTCATTGGTTGATATTATATAGGTATTCAATATTATAATTTATATTATATACCATAATTAACTTTTGTTTCTTTTAAGTTTGTTTAAATCAGAAAATGAAACTCTTTATAGTTACTATAATATTTATTTAGCATACATATTTATTTGACATTAATAATACACATTTATTCTTATAACATTTTTTTGTTTTGGGTATTAGGTACGTTTTAAAACAGTTAATCTTAGAAAAATAATCATAAGTCAGACTTTTTCGTTACTTCGTAATTTCAGTCTTCAAAAAACAACTCAAATCAGGCACATAATATAATAATAACTACTTAATAATATTATCGAAACATTTTTCATCATTAAACATAAACTTTAAGATACTCTCTTTAAACTCTATTATTCTCAATTTTTTACTTCTGTATTTAATCTAACTTTGAGGAGAGAACTAAACTAAAAACGAGATAATTCTTAAAATATAAAGATAGGAACTTATGTAGCATAAAAGCAGTCATTTAAAATTAAAATTTGGCAATTCACTAAAGCTAAATTGCCCTCTTCGGTTTTGGTTTGGTTCAATTAAACGTTGGACGATTCGAAATTCTGCCACGATATCTTCATCAGTCATTGCAGGCCAAACGAATGTCCTTGTTCTTCCTGTATTTTTTTTCAAAAAACCGACTGTGTATTCATTTGTAGAGTGTCTACATTCAAGTATTTTTCCCACATAATGAATCAATTGGGATTTGTTCTGATCACTTTGGTAATTTACCACTACCCAGTCATCTACGTTATACTTTAGTTCGTAATTGTCAGTGTTCATGTTCACTTTAATGTTTTCTTTGTTTGTTACGCTTGTCATGGTTTCTGTATCTTTTATTAAGTTTATGTTCTTTGTTTTATCTTCTTTTTCTCCTTGTAAATTGTATTTATCTGTGTTTACGTTCTCAGTTTCGGGTTCTTTTAAACTATCTTTAACTTGTAATTTTGTTGATGTTATCAACTCTTCGAAGTCCTGGTCATGCTGAATTTTACGTTTAGTTGCTTTACGTAATTGGGCTGAATAACTTGGGTAATCAAGTTTAATATTCGATAAGATTTTGGGTCGTTCTTTTTCTGGCATTAAAGCAGGCTCAGAATCTATAGGAATGCTTTCGTTCTGAGTCTGGAATAGAAACCCGTCATATTCATTTAACAATATGTTGCTATCAGCATTAGCGTCAAATGTTTCAGAATCTAATTCGCATGGTGATAAGTCGTCTACATATTTTTGGTTGATGTTATATGTATCGAGTTGAGCATCAATATCAAAATTAAACTTTGACTGATTTTTCCGAGTTATCTGGCATGATTCGAAATCCATTGTTCCAATATCCATACAATGCTTACATGGCGAGTAGCTCTCTAAACAGTGAAAACAGCTGAGGCACCTGAGACGTACAGTGAATGGAGCTTCACATGACCACAAAGCTTGGTGCACTTTAATAGTACCTCTAAATGCCGGGATGAAAGGTGGAAACCTTTTTTGTTTAATCTCTTGCTCTGAGATCACAAATATTTCAACGCTTTGAATATTTTTGCGAATCAGTTCTTCAAATTCTTTGAAAGAGCCAACATCACCACCAAACCTTACATGGTTATCAGCCGTCCTTTTTATGACTGCCCCAACGCCATCAGGAGCCCCTTTACCATGGCCTGCTTCCTGATAATTCCAGGTAACAACACCGACCGACGGGATTAGTTCTTCGATTTTGGTGATCATATAAAATATAAATCTGTTCCTGTATTGACTTGAAGGAGAATCTGATAAAAAATGAACTTTTGTCAAAAAAGGAACCAAAGTTTTTGCTCTTTCGAGGACGGGTATAAGATGAGCCCATACTGCTGACGCATCATGGTCCAAGCATTCACTCATTGTACAAATCGATTTTGCTTTAATACTTTTTGTAGGATCATTGTAATACATCACTACTGTGTGTAATGACACTTGCCCTCTGCTACCACCAAAGTGGTATGACTGAACTTCTTCGTGAAATTTAAGGGAATAATTCTCACTGAAGTCAATATGCAATAGAACTTCGGTTTCTGACAGATTAGTTTTAAGCAATTTGACTGCAGCAAACTGCATCACAATATTTCGAGTGTGCTGGAAAAATTTTGGTAAAATTTCATCCAACTTGTGGATAATAGTACGTGGTTTATCTTGATATTTCTTTTTGTTTGTAACTGTTTTGATTCTCGCTTCACCATCTTTCCCTCTGTAAGTCTGTTTTTCAATAATCCACTGGCTGTAATATATTTTTTCATTATTATTAAATTCTCTATAATTTAGTATGTTATGTTCGCAGTCGTGACATGTTCTTGCAAGACATTTTTCTTGATAAGGATCGCAACAAAGCTTTTTCAATAGGTCTGTTGATGAACATTCAGTTATTATCCTCGCCTTTTTGAGAGACTTCACAATTAGTTCAACATTGGCATGCAATTTGCATTGGCAGGTATCACGTTCTACTTTCGGGAAGACGACCCAGAATGGTCTTAATCTACAAAATACAGCATAACTTAATGCTTCTTTTCCATGCTGCTTTCGATATTTATCATGTAAATTTTTCAGATTATCATTTAGGTAACGTTTCTGTTTTTTGACACCACGTTTTGCGATATATTCTTTTTTTCCTGCCGCTACACGACTGTTCGCATCCTCTTCAAAGAACTCTTGTAATATTTTCTCCCTTTCCTGTGCCTTTATCCGTCGTTCTTCTACCGTTTTCTTTCTAAGTGAAAATGGAATCTTGGATTTAAGTTTATGTTTAATTATTTTATCTTGACATTGTTGGACAGTATTTTCAGCAAAACTTCTTTTTTCCGTCTTGTTTAATTTCTTGTAAGTTTTGATTTGTCCCTGTATTAAAGTTTCACTGAATAATAACTTCTTCTTCACTTCTTCAACCTTACCTTTTTCAAAATCTTCCACTAGTGAGTTGACTTTCTTTTCCACTGTATCTTCTATATGTTTCTGTTTCTTCATATCTTCTAATAGACTCTTCATATATTTAGCTTTTCTTTCAAATTTGTCCTTTTCCTTTTTCAGCTGATTAACTTCAGCTTTTAACAACCTGACCTCTTTAGAAGTCTTGTACCTGTATTTTCGAAAAGATGAAGAACTCATTTTCGTACTTTCATCCTGTTGTATACTGGTTTTTGGAGTATCCAAAGTAGCAGAACTCATTTTCTTAAAGTCCTGTTGTTTACTGGTTTTTGGAGTATCCAAAGCAGCGAGAGGATCTTCATTAGAAATTTCGTCGTCCCTGTCATGTTCCTGTAATGGGTTTACCTCAACGTCGGCGTCGCTTTCTGGCGGTGAATTATCTATTAAAATTGTTTCGAGTTCTTTTTGCCTCTTCTTTTTATTTAAATAATTTCGAGAATTCTTCCTCCAACGTTTTCTTTGCTCACGTTTGTCTCTGCTACTCATATCTTCAATGCTTAGAATTTTTTTTCTTTCTTTCTGTAATAGATATTTTTTTCTGTTTTTCTCTTTTTGAATTTCACGTAACACAGGGTCATTTTTATTTTTGTCATATTTTTCCTTTTTTCTTATTCTATCTTTTAGCAGCTTTTCTTCTTTCGAGAGTTTCTTTTTTTTGTTCGCCATTTATGTCTGCAAATATCATTGTAAAAATTAATCATTTGGCCACAGTATTTACATTTTTAATAGGTAGGTTTATGCAATTTTTGTTACTATTAATATTATTTTATTTAAAACGGTTTTTTTTGCAATAAACTAAACAGTAACTTATAATTTAGGGAAAAAAATAATTTTATCAATTTCATGAAATACTAGTGTATCGAAAGATTTTAAGGGTAAATAAATGTTTAAGAAATACATATAACTATCTATTTTTAAAATTATACAATTTTTATTTTTATTTAAAAATTATACATAGGTATTCTTAATTATTATGTATATATCAATATACATAAACTCAAGTAGAAAAATAAATTCATTCTCCTCCGAGTCGCTTCATTACTCTCCAGATTCCATTTTGGAAATACGGAGGGTAATGAAACGGAGGAGAATGAAGTTTTGCCCTTTTTTCAACATTACTCCATTATAGTGTTTTCTAAAAATCTCTAAAATATAACTAAGTTTCCCATCGTTTGTTGGAATGACCTATTTGCTTTAGTGATTTTTTAAAATACATACTTACCTTGAAAAACGCCGGAGTATAATGAAACAAAATCTTGACAAACTAGAGTTTTTAATACGAGAACTTAATTAACAAATTATTCTAGCGACACACGTCCACTCGCTATCCGAACGATGACAGACTGGTGCAAGAAGAGTGCGCGGGGAGTGGGTTCGTGTTGCACAGAGTCGGATTCAAAGAGATGTTTTAGTTTCCGTCGTTGCGGAGGATAATGAAGTTTTTTTTTTGACAAAACTGTAAACTACGTTATCTTATATAAAAAATCATGTAAAAAATATAATCTTTTACTACATAACTACCTGAATAGAGCCGTTACGCATAAAATATAGCGATGTTTGTTTATTATAAAAATATACGGTAAAAACAAAAGTTGAAAAAAAAAGGTGTGATTTAACAACGGAGGATAATGAGATTTTGGCAAGTTTTTGCTGAATTTCTCGCTACTTAGTTTATTAATGATTAAATATACTAAGTGTACTGCAAGTGCTTTTTAAGTAGATCGTCCGCATATATAAATGTTTTTCTTATATATTAAAAAAATATCAAATCGTGGCCCGAAACAGGAATTTCAACGACTCGCGATATCGTACCTGCTACACTTTAGTTCATCATTAGCTATAAAATAAACGATTACATGGACCAAGGGTGTCAATGATATCATGAACTGGATCGAGATGGATGGAACATGGGGGTTCCCCGGCCTATCTCTGTCCGAGATAAGTGATAAGGCCGCCGTCTGTACTCTTAGGTTAAGAAATATCTGTGTAATTTCCTTTTTCATGTACAATAAAGTGTTCTCTATCTATCCATTGTTTTAGCATGACGGGAATTGGGAAATTATGTGGTTAATTAATTTAATTAAGTTAATTCCGCTCACATCAATTATTCACCTTTAAACTCAAACATGCCAAGTGAGTTTGTTGTAAATTATTACAAATAGTTTATTTCTTAAAAATTATTTCCAATTAACATCTCACTTATTGTTTTAGTAACTTAGCCGTTATTAAAACAACCGATGACAGTTTTATAATAAGTGGCAGTAGCAGGCTTCTGTTGCTGAACTAGGCAGAGCCTTTGTTTCATCATATATAGCCAGAGAACACTTTATTGTATATAAAAATGTAAATTACACGGATATTTCTTAACCTAAGATACGCGTACAGTCGGCGGCCTTATCACTAAAAGTAATCTCTTCCAGACAACCTTTGGATAGACTGGACTAATACATTAGAGAAGGAAGTAGATGTATAAACAAAACGTACAAAATGATAATTTCAGAGGTATATGTAGAGATGAATATAAAGCTAGTGTTATTTTTTCCCAGCGCTTCCGTGCTTCGCAAGGCACGTTAAGCCGTCGGTGCCGGCTATCATAATAATAGCAGTCGTTAAGACATGTCAGAAGCCTTAAGAGCGACTTGATAACTTGTGACAGTAAGGCCCCCCACCCTCTTACGATCCTCCACCAACGAGGACTTCCCCCCCGTGGTGTGGCCCAACCTTCCTGCGATGCAGGAAGAGACCCGTGCCCCAGCAGTGGGAAAAACAAAAGGTTGATATCATCAACGTGCGGGCCAACTAATCTGCGGCTTTCCTCACGGTTTTCTTTCACAGTTAACTTTACGGGAGCTTATAATAATAAGATAGCAGGATTACACCATATCAGTTCATAGTTATCTTTTTCGGTTATTTTAATTTAGGAGAGCATAGAGTCTCAATAACAGAATTCAAATTCTGCATCACTAATTTAAAAGAAGACAAAAAAACCTACTCAAGATTCAGGTGAATGCCGTAGAATTCTTTAGCTTATTTACGAGACAATTAAAGATAAAAGTAACTCGCAGACAGAGCACTTGAAAAAAGGTAAAAAAGTGTAATTGATTCAATCATCAATCGTGCAAATTGAGAAAGTTATAGTTTTTTTTCTACCTACCTATTGTAGAGATGATTATACACGTCGACGACTTGAACTCGTGTTACAATAATTGATATCTACACACCAAAAATAATTAGTAATAACCATTATTATTTGCTTTTTCATTGTCTCTATTATGTTAGTAGCTTTCATTTAATTTGTAGGTTCACAAACCCAATGCGCCCTTTACGTGCGTACCTAATTATACGATAAGATCATCTCATTAACTCACACTAAACTTTTAACAGCAATTGCATCTTAAGGGTGTTGGGACGAATAAAAAAATAACATGAAAATGGTAAAGTAATAACGCTTTTAAAATGGAGTGAAATTATACACCCTGCCTGGAACGTTTGCGAGTATGAGTAGTTTCGTTAATTATGATTTTTACTGTCGGTAATAAGCGACGCCGCTTTTTGTTCTACAAGCCGGGCGAAGGTCTCAATCGTTAAGTACGAGCTATATGTTTATGTCCTGGATGCCTATATTTACGAGTACGATCTTGATCGTGCAGTGTAATAAAGTTGGCGGGCGCGCTGTGGGGCGCAGATCGCAGCCCCGCGCAGCGCCCGGGACTGCGCCCGCGCTCGCTGCACAATAAACTAGGCTCGGCTCATGCGCATGCGCATCCACGCACCTACGGCTCTCTTTAACTGTGTCTTAAATTACACTGATTTATTGTCAGGCGTTATTTTGCTATTATGCGGGCGCTCCGTCTCCGCGAGGAGGCTTTAATCCCATCCCGCGGGACTGTAAAGCTGGAGGTGGTTGTAAAGTCGGTGATTTATCGTCCGTCCAGGCATTCTTCGAACGGACGTGCGTTTCGACTTTCGTTGCGGCCCGCACACACGCTCTTCATGAGAAATGATGCGTCCCTTGCTCGCCGTGCAGCCTTCCAATAATTAAACGGGCAGAATTACCATGCCATTCGGGATCGTCGTTAACCTTTGCGATGCGTTAATACACAGCTCTTGTTCGTGGGCCGGAGGGCTTTCATTTCAGTTGATTAACTATTATGAGAATCATGCGCCTGAATAAAACATTTCACTTATGTTAGTATGAATAAGAAATAATAACGACATTTTAATTTTTGTAGGATTCTGCGCATGTGCGTTCATTGACCGCTCGATTTGAGGAAATTTATTTTATGACGCTGTACCAGCGATTTCGGTAGAGTTTGGGATCTTAATAACGCGAGATTCCAATTACCATGGGTGACGTTTAATCCCGGTTGTGGAGTTTTTTAGAAACGTTAAGAAATTACCTGTTTTAAAAAAATCCCTGAACTGTATGTCTGATCGAGGCATGTACAAAATGGCATGGAATGCTATAAAAAAAGTTTCGTGCTCGGCCTTCAACTTGGATGGCATGGCATGAACGTACCTAGTTTAAAGCATTTTTTGTTATAAATGACAGCAAAAATTTAAACTCATTAATGGAGTTATTTCTTATGGAATTTATTTGCTTGGTATCGGCATAATGGTATGTGGGATAATAGCTGGTATTTCAGGGCGAGCGTGTTTCCTTTAGGGGCGGGCTAAGCGATGCACCTTGTATGCGCTGCATTATGCAAATGAAAGTAAAGTTGTTTAGCTGCTACTGGTCGGGGTGTAACGCCGATTAAACTGACACTACTTATAAAACTGGATATTTGATCCTATTACTTGGGGATGACTATTAAGGGCATCTAATTAGCTTGTAGAGATTAGGAGATATGTGGAGGTTGTTGATACTATCAATTATAATGTCAATGGGAAATTACGAGCTCACTCCGCCAGCTACTCAGCTTGAGTAGCAGCCAAATTTTTATTTTAAGTTAAGATCGTTGGTGGAAATAGCAAGAATTTTTTTTAATACTGAGGAGAGCCGAAGATCGTTCTCAGTGGCGTGTCTTGGAAGAGGCAGTGGACTGACATCGGCTGATTTATGATGATGAGTTTTAAAACTAAGTCACGGACCTGAAACAAATTGTCTAAAATACTTTGCGGTGGCAACGAGCCCGCATGTCTCAACTTTCTTTTATCAGTCCTTCAAGTGCCTGAACCTTTGTCTGATGTGCCTCCATAACAACTATTTATTGATAAACGTTAGGAGTATATTCTATTTTTTTTTATTACTATTTTCTTTGTCTTTGTTGTGTCTTGAAATCACTTGGCTGTAGCCTAAAAAGTCAGATAGTAAAATTTTAACGAATGTATTATAGATACCCCTAGTAGTACATACGTTATGATAACTTTCTACGAGTATTATTCCCCAAAGTGCTGAAAAACTAATGACGGCGGTCGAATGACTATAAGTGATCTCTTCCAGACAACATCTTAATAAACCTAGTAAATGTTTATGAAGTTTTTAATTTATTATCAAGTAACTTATGGAATGGTTCCTCCGCCTACCCCTCCAGGGACCAAAGGCGTGGCAGCAAATCATGATTAATTGTTATGGCTCCTCCGCTCCTAAACGAGGGTGCCATAAAAGTTAAACGCTAACGTATTGTTGCAAAAAACTCGGCTGATCTTAACGAGCTACAAGGCGAGGCAGGTCCTCTCCCGCGGGGCGGTCAAAGCCCCTGATACTCACGACAATAAGTAGTTCAGACCCGCCGGTATCACACACAATAAAGCGTCCAAGTCACAGGCGTCACAGGGGAGCACCGGGTCGGTCGCGCATAGCCGGGGCGAGGCGTGCGTGCGGCACGGAGGCTGGGGACGGACTGGCCGGCCGCCGCGTCCACGGGGCGTGACGCTGCACGTGCGCCACGCAACTCCACCAGATAACTGCATAATGCGGCACTGCCGAGGCGTCGCGGCGCGTTGATGTCTTTTGTACGCCGCGAGTGAGCGCGTTGATATCTTTTGTACGGTGCGCCGCGGGCGCAGCCTTCATGTTGCGGTGAACTTTTTTTTGACCACAACTGCGGTCTCTTGTTGTTTATATTACAGTACCCGTAAATAACTTATCATAATGTCTCATGATTATACGTTAGGCACTGCAGTCCGGGATTTCGACGCCCTTTTAGCGAAATAATAATACCTTACCCCAGTGCCTAGATCAGTATCTTGCCCATCTTCTTTCTTGTAGCATATTAATTACATATTAGTATTAGCGACGCCTAGCTGGAATAGCCAATAAAAAACATCAGTAAAACATATAATTTTATAGATGGAAAACTAGGCTAATAATATCCGAAGAAACGCTTCATGTTAGCGCACGCATCCATGCGTCTTGCGGTGGGCACCGCAGCCTGAGCCCACGCTACGATATGCAAAGCAGGCGTGTTCCGCAGAGCCTGATCAGTCAACATTATCATTAAAACGATACCAGAAGAAAAAGAACGTTGAAAATAATTATGAGGATGATAATTATCATCCTCTTTTTTAACTTGCCAGTAACACACGTAAAGGACAAAGAAAAAGACCGTGAGTGTACGATTATGTACATTAGTAATAGTGTATAAGCACCTTCACGAAAATTATACCTATCTCTTAATATCTTTTACCTATCTCTTGATATATCTTTAAATTTTCGTTTTGCCTCTAGTATAAGTGATTGTTGTGCCTCATTTCGCTTGAAGACAAATAAATATTTTCTATTCTATAACACACCAGTTGTCCTCTGACAACATAACAGTGTAACAGTATCTAGCGAAAATAACATCGGATTATTTCATCTTCCAACAACATAACATATTAAAATACTGTCAGCCTACTTAAACGACAACTCAAGACCAGATGAGTACCTACTTTAACATACCTAGTACATAGGTACCATGTTCTTATTTTTAATAAGTAACAGAAATAAGCAAGTTATTCTTATTCTGTAGTATAGCAAGTCTTATGGTGGGTGGTTAATCATGTTTGTAATGTCCTTATGTTGTTAAATAAAAGGTATCCCAATTTGGGACCAGGACTAGTCATAATGTTTTGCTGACTTTATATCCAGGACTAGAAATTAACGCTATTTCTATTTTAACGTTATATTATATAACGTGACTACCGCTATTGGCATTATTCCGAGCGCTCCCGTGCTTCGGAAGGCACGTTAAGCCGTTGGTGCCTGCGCCTGGGACAAGAATCAGCTCTAACACAAGAATCAGCGCGCCTTCCGTGCCAACTCTCAGTCTCAGAACTAATGCATATTAAGCAGTGCCAATACCTCCGACCCACTCGTTACTCAGCTTTTATTTCATTCGGGATTACTGGAAGGCGCATTAAGCCTCTATTTCAAAACGATGGCCTATAAAAGAGTCCCCGGTCGGTCGTTCGGTGGCAGACGTGAGAATCGCTTGTTAGATTGATAATACGCGGATTTAGTGCGACTGTTAAACGCGGGTGATTTCGTAATCACCATTAACTTTGCTACTTACAGCGACAACGGGCCAATATACGAGTCTGGGAAATGCAATTCAACTCTTATTGTATGGACTGCGCGAGAGGAGATACCTACTGATAGTTAACATAACATAACATTTACATACAGGCACATACATTGCTTCTGGCCCCACACCTGTGTCGTGGGAACCAGAAACAGCGAACCACAAACATGTAAACATCCAAGACCTGAGGTTTTATTTTTGTCCCCAGCCGGGGTTCGAACCCGAGACCTCTCGCGTTATAGGTGCATTTGAAGGTTCTAATCGCGATTATTTCTTAGGTAAACCTTAAGATAAAAGAAGAATATTATTTCACGACGTTTCGGAATTAGTTTACCTAATAAATAAACACGATTAGACCCCCTAAATGTACCTATAATTATGTTAGTAGGTATACGAGCAATGCGACTCACTGAAAAATTCTATTGTCATATTCTCAAGCAATGACCACTCATGACGGAACGAAAAACACGTTTAGTTAGACAAGTTATTTATAAAAGAACTATCAAATATTTAGTTTTGACCCTACAAGGATTCATTCCCACTTAATTTTCAAATACACACATCTAATAAATAGCTCAGCTTTCGGGAAGTTCCTCGAGTTCCCCGTTTGAAGGCTGTTGAACATCGACCCCCGGCGCGGGTCAAGTTCGCGGAAGTCTATCTCGCTATTCTAAATTGTTTTTGATGTACAGTGAGAGTGACGGCCAGTAACACAAAAAATCCTCTCGATGAAAGTGTTGATTGACGTTATTAGTAGAGCTAGATGAAAAAAGTGTAATTTAATACTTATCATTTCTTTCTTAGCTGACTTAAAGCCTCACGCGATCAATATCAAAGTGGTTTAGAAGTTGAGTAACGAGGTGGCACAAAAGGTTGTCCAGAAAAACCTTTGGCTTTTGCATCTACGTAATGAGATTATTTATCCAGGCAGCGTCCAGTAGCACCTTCACTTACACTAAAAGGGATCACTCGAACGCTGCAGTGCTTAGGACTTTATTTTTAGAGTACCTCAAAAGGAGAAACGGAACCCTTATACGATCACTTGGTTGTCCGTCCCTGTGTCCGTCTTTTAGGACCCTATATATCAGAAACGCGTGAAGGTATCGAGTTGGAATTAAAACCTCACGAATACTCACGTCCAGAGTCCCTTCCAATTGTGAAACAGTCAAACTTCTAACTAAACCCAAACACAATTAACTGCCGATGCCGCAGATTTCATAGTTGTAGGCCGTTCATTGACCTACAACTATGAAATCTAACAAATAAAATCGTCTTATACTACAAGTACAGGAAAAAATCTAAAAATCCTACGTTTGTAATGTAATATCATTAAAAAATGTCTTTGAATTTCGGGAAAAGTTTAGGAAAAACTGCGAAACTCGATTATTAATAAATACCTTCCTACCTCGGTGCGCGAGACCGACTCGCACTTGACCGGTTTTTTTTAGATGGAGTAAGATTGCCCAGCACCTATACCATCCACCACCTGTGAAAACACGAGTCATTACGTGCGGAGCCAACCGTTCAGAGACTCCACCCGACCAAATCAATCACGACAGCAAGCATTAGTCGTAAAGCAAACAAAAGCGTAATGTGTAGGGAGTTTCAAATATCTTTTAATATTTGTTATAAATTAAAACCAAAAGCATCCGCCAACAAACTGTTATGCAGTTTGGCAGAAACACCTTCTGCATTTATATTTCGATAAACATCTTCAATAAATTAATCCGCAGGAAAAGTCCGAGTAATAGGTACTTACGTTGTCTCAAGAGCTATCCGAATCACCCCCGTGAATCATCTATCGTTTTTCGTCGCTATTTCAATTTACTTTTAGTTGCATTAGTGCTGGGGTGATAATTACCTATTTTACCTAACTTCATTCTATATTTCATGTAAATAAATTATGTCAAGGTATGATAGTTTAGTTTACTTCATTGTTTATAGTTCATTAGTTTACCCTCAGTAGTCGCAAAAAAGGGCTGGTGTGGTGATGCAAAGCAGAACTCAGAACGGATATTTTTTTTCTAAGTAAGAGAGTCACGTAACTCTATTAATTACTATGGTTTAGGTAGGTACCTATTCGTATGAGAACCAAGAATTATTTAACAATCTGGGTTACTGGTCATTAACTTGCCGACAAGTTTTAATCGAAAAGTGTCACAATTCACATAGTTTCGAAAGTTTGAAATATTTTGTTTACGCATGGTACTTGTGAACAGCTTACGCAACAATGGATATGTATGTAGCTACCATAATCATTGCTTAGTTCCTTATTCATAGTTGTTCTGTGACTTTCATTGTAGTTTTGAGAGACATAGGTATGTAGTGGAGCTTATAAAATTGTACTTTCTTTATCCAAGCCACAAAGTTGTTATAGCTAGGTAGGTAAAGAAACGCTACTAGTTTCTTCTTTCGACAAACATACACTTGCATCTTGTATGAAGTAATTTCAATGACATCTGCATTAAAAAGTTGTCCGTAAGTAGCTCCGTTGACGAGTCGCATTAAAACGGAATAAACAAAAGCCCGCTGCGTCGAAACGTAATTTCTTTCAGAATAGTCACAACGAACCTACGACAGTACAGATATTTATCACGTCTTATGTTAAATCCATTTGTGTATTAATGTGTTTTTGCTTCACATTCATGAGATGATTAGCGGCATTTTTCCGAGCGCTTTAAGCCGTTGGTGCCGGCTGTCATGTAATGACAGTCGTTAAGCCATGTCAGAGACCTTATAGGCGTCTTTATAACTTCTGTGAGTAAGGGCCGCCACGGTCTTAGAATTATCCACCAACCCGGACTTGGCCGCCGTGGTGAAGTATGGCCTAATCTTCCTGCGATGCAGGAATAGACCCATTTCCCAGCAGTGGAGAATTCAAGGGTTGATATCTATCTAGTCATGAGGTCCTGGCTATGAATCTCAGTGTATAATTAACGCCTGGCCGCCTAATTATGCGCGCTAAATCCTGTAGGATTTCTGACTGCTGGCGCTACTTGACTATTGCAAGGGTTTGTCGACCACTTTTTATCGGTACAGGACGAAAAAGCAGGACTAACTTTTCAGAAAATTGTTGGTTAATAAGTGCCAAAAACAAAAATAGCTACGAGTGGTCAAATGTCTATGCCTTGATAATGTCAGGAAGCCGTCGTCAGGATTTGGTGCGCAAGATAGGGGTTGCCTGGATACTACTTAACTCATCAGTGTAGGTAGGAATGGGTTCTAGATAATCAGCATAGTAAAATGACAGTGGTTACGTACCGGTATAAAGCACGACCCAAGTCCAAGTACTAAGTTCGATATCAACATGTTTATTATGTTACGAACAAATATTTGTGAATTTTAGTAGCTATACATGCGCGGCGAAGATTAACATCGTGAGGAAACCTGAGTGTCGGGGTTGGTCGCGCACCGAAGCGCTTGAAATCGCCTTCAGCGGTGGGTACTCTTGGTGATATTATCTCTTGGAGAGAAACCCTGTATAAGGACGTGTATATGCTGCGTAGATGTAAAAGTCCGAAGATCTATATGGTTTCCCGAACAAGCCGATGCCTAGCGTCGCGGCGCGCTCGCTGCATACTTTCCGTTCCGCGCCGCCGCGGCTATTGATGAGCGTTTCAAGATACAGCGCAGCGCTTACTCTTCTATGTGACCTCAATCACCCACGCGTGTCATTCGAACAGAAAAATTAATTTATCAACTGTTTATTCAATAAGCGACACTATTTGACGTCTTTGTTGAAGAGAAGAAATTGGCTCGGGACATGCGACTTTATTTATCACCTTTGCGTCTAAATACTCATCTAAATAACTTCCTCCCATTTATTATTCGCAGTAGTTCCATCGTTTGGTTTTGTACGCATGGATAGATAACTAAGTGCGGAAATAAATTCCTATTAGTACCATCATAGAACTAGTCAATCGTAATACCGCAAATAAACGAAAGGAAACTGGGGCATAGGGTATATGCCTTGGCAACCAGAAAAAGATATCACAAACATAAAAATACACCCAGACTGAGGCCACCTGTACCTACATATATTCGGCGGCTTCCAGTGGGATCGAACCGCCGACCTCTGACAGGGTAATCAAACGTAGGTTGATTAGCTTTAGCTGTAGGTTTCACAGTAAGACGATCCGTACTTCGAAGCATATAAATGAAATTATTAATTTATGGACAAGTATAAAAATAGCACATGCGGGCTCCGCGGCCGCATTTAGTTATGCTTCGATGATACCAATCTGCATTCGACATTACATATTATAATAGTTAGTGGCGAGTGGATAGGTATTCATAGAAAACAAGTTGTGTAAAGTTTTCTTTCGATCAATTTATTGCTGAGATTTACAAGTAACAAACAAAGTAAACAAATTACAAAACTTATCTATCTTTAGCGCAAATAAAACGAATTTATTTTATGCTCTCTAAGACAAGGACGAGATTTAGAAAGTACGACGACAGTTACCAAAAGCATTCATCGTTGCAAGTCTAGTAGGCAAAACACAATCGTGAAGGAAAGATTGATTGAAGTCCTACAAAACTTGAATCTATGGAGGTGCATAGTTCTACTCAGGAATTGGCTGATTCAGTAACAACAGGCCAACGAGGCAAGACTCTAAACATTACGAGTACATAACGGTACCTAAATTCGTAATAGACATTGAAACAAAGCGATCTAGTTAACCAGTCAACTATTACTGTTATTTACATTTCCTATCTACAAGGTGGATTATTCTATTCATTCTCAAGCGCATTACGTTATCAGCCTTCGTGGAACCCTTTACAAATCCCCGTACAAATCATACACATTTCAGAGGCACGTCTATAATCTTTAACCCTTTACCGTGGCAGCGGCGCTGCAATTTGTTATTCCGTCCGGCGGGAGGGGCGGGGCTATTTGTGGGGCCGGTCGTCGTCGTCGCTGTGCTCCTCTTGAAGCAGCAGGCTGTCGGGGGCGCGCGCCGGCGCCCGCGCCGCCGCCTTGCGCGTCCCGCCGCGCGAGAACATGCGCGACAGTTGTGCGAACTTCTTGCGCGACACTGCAACCAAGTGGGCCCCCTTGGCTTACAACAGGCGCTAGGCGTGACGGCAGTAATAGTAGTTTATCTACCTTGATACTATAGTACAAAGATTGTAAAACTGAAAACAAAACTCTTATGACAAACTTTACGCACAGGCCAATAATAAAAAAAAAGTTTTATTACGATACAGGTCTCGTATGGACAACTGTATCGTAATATAACTTTTTAATCATAACGTTAGGTATAACGTTATACAATCTCCAGCTGGATCAAGAAGGTTGAACCTCTACTTTAAAAAAAAAGGTTTCAATGAACGAGTCCGCGGCGACGCCACACGCAATCGATGTTTGCGCCTTGACGCCAACATTTTACATTTAAAAAAACTTCTCAATATAAACAAAGTTTGGTTCAGTTTTTATGTATCATAGTATGAGAGTAGACAAAGTAGTGTATGACACTGTACATAACTTAGTCTTATAACACTCGTGTGATACTATAAAAAAAACTCGTGTTATAAGAACTCTTATTATGCACCAGAATCAAAAACTACTATAACGATATTAGGGGAAAGTACATAATAAGAAGATTTAAAACACTGATTAAGTTTTATAAAAAAAAGAGATTACTAATATTTTCCATAAAATAAGAGATTATAATACTTTTGTCAGCCATTTTGACTAAGGGCTGACTTTTCAATAGTCAGATAACTTTTATCTGAGGAATAAAAATGGCGGTTTGACACCTTATGTATGAAAATTAAGTCAAACCGCCATTTTTATTCCTCAGATAAGTTATATGACTATTGAAAAATCAGCCCTAAAACACCCATCACACCGTGTGACGTCAAGCTTAGGTTAACATTGGTAAACTTCACACGTGCTTTGTTGTGACTAAATACTAGTGATTACGATGTGGCGTGACGTCAGATTCGACGCCATGATATTGCGAACTGTTTTCCCTTAGATTCAAATAATTTTAGAAAAATGACTTTAACATGGGTTAAACTTAAGTTTATTACTGAAATATATGTAGGTTTTTTGTAAATAGTAAACGTGTCCCCACATTATGAAAGAATATTTTAAAAAAATGTCATGCCTATTGAGTACCTTTGAGAATAGGAGAGGGCACGTTAAAAGAGTGCCAGTGGCACCTTCACTCACACCATATAAGTGTAAGGACCAGTTGGTCGATTCAATGAAAAAAGTAAATATAATTAGTTTTTTATTATTATAGTTAGTAATATTTTTCACATTTTTGTGATCTCAAAAACCCTGATTTATTTTAATGTTTTTATTTTGTAGCTTTTCTTACATTTCCATCAGTTCTGTTGACTAAATGTTTTCATTTTGTATACAGGCTCGGGTGGCTGTTGCTACCTGTTTGTTTCTTATTTCCAATCCCCTGCCAGGAACCTGAACAGTTAGACTGTTAGTTCTTGTTGTGACTTTATATTGATTAATAAAATTATAGCACATTTAGCAGCATACCTCGCGTAGTGAGCGAGTTATTTGGGGGCTGAGAGGCATCGAGTCGGAATAAAAACCACATACTCGTACATAACACAAAAAGAATACACCCGGCTAGTAAGTACCTATACATAGTTCGTAGACCTGAGATTTCCGCACGTAGCCTCATAATTGGGCCATTGTACGCAGCAAGCGCTGAGGTATGTTAACTCTACAGACTAGGGTTTCCTCACGATATTTTCCTTTACAAAGTGGAATTGCTACTATAATTTTACAAATGTAGATAACTTAGAAAACATATTCATTGGTATTATGTTTAACGTGTGTGATAGATAACAAATTACTCTCGATAATACATTCCTATGGGACCATAACCAATGTTCATTTATTATAATGCCAAACCAGAGTCACGGGCACATCTGAGGTTACTTACATTTGCCCATATTTTTCAGTCTCTCCTTAAAGGCGGCTTCGTCGTCATGACCCTTGCCCTTCCCCTGTTCGCTGTCCAGCGCAGCCATGAACTCCTGGTTCCAGCGCAGCTCCGCCATGAACTCTTCGTTCTGGAGAAAGGCGGCGATCCGCTCGTCATCCATGTCGAGGCTGAGGTCAACCCGCGCATCCGTACACGGTGGTATGCGCAGGAACATCGGCGGAAGTGGGCCGAGCAGACGGGGCACCCATTTCCGTCTCACGGCTAGTGGAATCGTGTCGTCGTTGACGTCTCTGCCGATGATTACAGAAGTCACAATTAAGTAGAAAGTTCTAAATGTCAATATGGAATACCCTAGAGCTAAACATCAATCAAGGCCAATATCAACACCGGCTCACCAGTATTTTGGGGCTGGTAATTATTTTTATGACAGCCATCTTTATGGATGGGCGAAAAAAGCTATCTTAGCTCGGGGCCTAATTTTCCAATCTAGATAGTGGCGCGGTATTGAATCGGTCTTACTCGGTCGGTGGGATAGCGATCGGCGCGCGCGCTATGCACATTGTTCTCGTGGGCAGACTGGCTTGTTGATTTGTTTCCAGCCGGGAACGGTGTCGCGTCAGACTCAAACTCCGCAGTAGACGTACAATGACAAACATTTTAACCTCGGTCGCTTGATATAAATCTACTTTGAAGTGGTTTATGGGTGCAAATTTATAAC
The DNA here is from genome assembly GCA_934045075.1 of Yponomeuta sedellus. Classification (NCBI taxonomy): domain Eukaryota; kingdom Metazoa; phylum Arthropoda; class Insecta; order Lepidoptera; family Yponomeutidae; genus Yponomeuta; species Yponomeuta sedellus. Next base: position 16,212,938 of record OW203733.1, on the reverse strand, counting down.
CCTGCTGGTTGCGACACAAAAGTTGCACTGTTAGCAAAGGTATCGGCAGTTTCAGATGTGATAAAATCCTAACAATGCAGCTAGAAGGGGAATGTAATATATATGTAAACTTTAACCTTGACTGGAGCATAGTTCCTGAAATAGACACGCTAGTAGCTGCAGATTATTAAGTGCACAGAAATCTCGGGAAGCCGTATTGTAATATTTAGCTAACGAGGTCGGTGGCAATAAAACTCGTTTAGTCGTTGACTCATACAGCAAGTCCAGAATACTAAATAATGTAGGAAGGGCTTTTTTCCATTATTAATAAGATTCGTATAATTATGCCTAGTCTACCTAGAATCTACAATTCGTTAGATTGTTTTTAAGTGAACGATAACCGTAGCGACACTGCGCGGCATCGTTGTATAAAAAAATGTCGTGCTGTTACCGTTATCGTCCAATGCTGGTTCTGGGTTTCTTGAAAATGGAAAAGTGTTCAGCTGTTTCAAAATGTGTTCTTGGTGAAACTGCACCAGGAAAATTGGGGTAGCAGTTGCTGCACAATTTTTTTGACACGCAGGCACAAGTTGTAACAATGAACGTGATTTTATCACGAGCGCACTCTTTATATAGATTCTCGAATCTGGCATAAATAGATAGAGAACACTTTATTGTACATGAAAAAGGAAATGATATAGATATTTCTTAACCTAAGAGTATACAGACGGTGGCCTTATCACTAGAAGTGATCTCTTCCAGACAACCTTTGGATGGACTGGAGCAATATATTGGAGAAGGAAGTAGATGGAGAAATAGATGTATAGAAGATATGGCAGAAGACAAATAAATATATTCTATTCTAAGTGCCTTATCATCACAATGCTAAGTGCCTACCAGTATACCTACTAATGAGACCGGCCGCGGTGACCGACGCATTATCGGGTGTCCGCGAACTCAGCCAATTATAATCCTCGAGATCGCGCGATGCTAGGATGAACAGCATCCGACCCGACCGCTTTATTGAATACTTATTTAAATCATAGCGCTCCGTATGCATTTAAATTGCATCACGAATGAGGCAAACTAAAAGATAAATAACTTGCAGAAAGGCCGTTTCATCAAGAGAAAGCTAGTAGTGAGATAAGCTGAACAATAGTTGTAAAGCACGAAACAAGGAGATCGACGCATTGACAACGATAGTGAGATCCCGGACGCTTGAAAGTTAACCTCGCAACCACAGATATATCGCTTAGTTACTATTTTATTTACTCATGGTTACAAAAATGCGTCAGCACTGCATAGGTACTACGGAGGATCACTAGAAATAGAGCTCTGGGGCCTAATTATGCTTACCAAATCCTGAGCGATTCCGATTGTCTAAATGTCAAATTCCATACTAATTTGACAGTTAGAAGATTAGAATCGCTCAGGATTTGGTGGGCGTAATATAGGAACAGTCCTTATTTCATAGAACTAAAATAAATAATTTATTATGACAATTCTATGTACATTGTTACATTGCGTAACTGAGGAAGACTACAACTCAATTGTAGATTGTAACTAAAATTGTCATGATATAGTATGAATGTGTAGTTCACAACAATAAGTATAATAATAAAGAAATCGTAGTAAGTTACTTTTAAACGAAATAATAAAATAAATAATAATATTCTAATAGTTTGGTTGGGCTCTTGTGTTGTGTGTTCTGTCAGGGTCACCAGGTACTCAAGATCTTCGATTTTCCTAGTTTTTATAGTTTTCCCTTTATATGGCCATTAAACCTTAACTCTGTACCACATTTCAGCTCTCTGAGTTTATAGGAAGTACTAGTTCTATTTTGCTGATCATCAGTGAGTGAGTGTCATAAATGCGAAACTTTGCTGTCGCTTAACTTCGGAACTAAACTAAACCTGCAGACTTGAAATTTTGGATTTTGAGTACCTATGTGACTATAGCTTACTGGATGACGAAAATTTCTGCGTTCTGGTCTTATCCAGAGGTTCTAAAACAGGGGACTGAAAATGCGGCGAAAAGGTTCCAGTAAATATAGTTACGGCAGTGTTTGCTTTGCGCTCGACTTGGCGGGGGCAGGGGGGCAGTACCGTGCCCCTGATCATATCCCGAATCAGGCTTTCTGTCAAATTGTGTGACGCTTCAACCATGTTAGGTAGAAGCAGATATCTCTACCTAATTCGTTTCACTACAGCAGCTAAAAGTTAATAATAACGAGTTATGATCACGCTCGTCTCTAATGAAAGTACTAACGTGCAGAATACAAAGATGATGGCTAAGAAATGTTTTTTGCCAGTCATGCAAACCTGTTGAGTTATAAGAGTACTAGAATAGAACTGTTGAAAAACAAATTGTATCTTAAATAAACAGTGTAATTTTCTTTTATCTTATAGTAGGTGATATTATTTCACCTCAAAGATATTTCACATACAGGGTACCTTAGAGGAGTTTTATCACGCTAGTACACTGTAACACTGTAGTAATTCGTAATATTGATTTGTTGTTGTGTGTGTTTTTGTGTATGTATATTCTGCTAAGTGTTTACGTATTTATATATTTTTTTTTATAATGTGTATTTATGTAAATTATTTGTATTTATCTGTTGATAACTATATGTACACTGTTGTTTAGGCATGAACTCATTTATACCTTTGATCAAATCTTGTATATTTGTACATCTACTTCCTTCTCCAATATATTAGTCCAGTCCACCCAAACGTTGTCTGGAAGAGATCACTTTTAGTGATAAGGCCGCCGTCTGTACTCTTAGGTTAAGAAACATCTGTTTAATTTCCATTTTTATGTACACTAAAATGTTCGTTATCTATCTAGCTTTTCGATACATTAGGGTTCACATAATTTTATTCAATTCGCACTTCACTCGCTCTATCAATGTCGCAGCCTCCGATAAACCCTAGATTGATAGATTGAGGCATTCTATGTGACACATAAGGTTTTATACCAGGTTTACCAAAAGTCGCTAAAGTTGTAAGTTGTAAATGACTACAAAATTTATGCTTTTAATTGCTTTTTCGACAGAAGTCCCGCTACGGCTTGTTTGTTTTTCTTTCCAATGTGAAATTTATCTCATTGACATTTCAGGAATTGGGAATTTTTATGGTAACCCTGTATATGGTCTTTTCGAATGCATGATATGCCCCTATGTATGTTAATAAACAGTTGTGAATAAACACGGGTGGTGGAGATAAGTTTATGAAGTCAATAAACAATTTTTTTGATTGCTTATAGTTTCATAATTACTTTTCAGATGATATCGATATCTTTGTTCGTATCTTTTAGAACTTAACTTTTCGGATACCTACGTAGGTACAATTGAATGTTCAGAGCAAACGTTGATTCTTTAATGACGCCAAAATACCGTCCGATAAGCGAAACGAAACTACTAATGCGTCATCATGAGTAAAGTTATGTATCCTGCGTAATTTCATGTTTATAGTAGCGGGACCGGCATGCGGCAGATTTTGTGTGTCAACAAGAGAAAGAGGAGGTACTCACAGCAGCGGTGCGGTGTCCTTCGGGCGCGGCGACTCTTCCACGCGCTCCATTTCCAACCGCAGCCGCTCGTTCTGGTTGTCCGTGCTCATGGCCAGGAGCTGGTCGATGGTGGCGTCCACGGCGCCCTGGTTGGCGCGCAGCACCGCCTCGATCACGTCATCGTCCATCTCCGGGAACATCGTCTTGAAGTCGCTCATCGCCTGCGTGAACTCCAGCTGCATTGTGGACGCCATCGCGGCCGGTGACGTCACGAGCTCGCCGGTCTCTCGGGCTGGTGTATAGCGGGCGGCGGGGCTGCTGGCTCCATCGCGCCGGCCTACAGCTGGTGCCGGCGAGAGCCCGCGCCTGCCATCGTGTGCAGTTTTCAGTTTTCACTTTCGTCAGGTGCGGGCGGCGGGGCGCATGCGCGGGGCGCCGGCAGTCGTCGATATAAATAGCGAGTGCACGTAGCGCGCCGCAAGCAACCCTCGCCGCCGACTGCAGGGCGCGCGCCGCGGCGCGCATGCGTACCGCATTGTTTGTAAATGAGCGACGCGACTTGACCTTTAGATATCAACCCGCGCGCCGGTCAGCCGGCAATCTTATGCGACCAATAAACTTGACGCTTCGCATTCACTACGCAATAGACAATACAAGTAATTCCACATACAAAATTCAGTCTTATTGTCTACACTGCACAGTACGTATTGGCATTATGAGACAACACTCTACCCTAGTACAGTCGACAGTAAATCGAAGTTTACACGCGTGAACTCTCCTCCGTTGCGTTACGAGTGAATTAAAGAAAAATGTAATATATGACCAGTGAAAAAAAAATTATGTTATGTTAAACAATTATGCCTAATGCGTCGGCATATAAGATTCATAATACATTATAGCCATTACCTATATAATCAATGCTCATTTATAAAATACTACCTGGTGCCCGCGACTGCCTGCGCAGAATTATCGTCATGTTTTGGACACATTATCTTTATAAATCGTAGCCTATGTGTTATTCAGATGTATAAGATATATTATTGTAAAGTTTTAAAATCCATTCAGTAGTTTTTACGTGAAAGAGTAACAAACATCCATCCATCCATACTTACAAACTTTCGCGTTTATAATATTACTGATTTAGCGAGCTGAAGTGGCAGTGGACTGGCCACAACTCGCGAAGAACCGACAACCGTTGGAGTTAACGTGTTCTTGAGTGGAGACCGCGACTCGGCAAACGTAGTGAAGGACGCCCTCCGACCAGGTGGGATGACGATCTGCGAAAAACTGCGGCATGCTGAAGACAGGGCGCTATTGCGCTCATTAGGGGAGGGCTATGTCCAGCAGTGGACTAATATAGCCTGAAGAAGAAGAAAAATATTAGCACGCAATGGACTCGTATCTTGCGGACTTTCGATGAGGTGAAACGAACGTATGTATGAACAGGCGCTATCTTTATTTGAGATCCCGTTTTTGATAAATTGCGCATAGGACATTAGCAAAAATCAATGAGGTTCTTTGAAAACAAATGTTCGGTAGGTATACGGTAGTCAAAATATAGTATGAAGATTCATGGCGCTATATATCTAATCGAATTAAAGCAATTAAATGTTTATGAATCCTGATGTGGGCGTGCGACTTTAGCTAACACCTACTGAATGAGCACTTCAATTACTTAGCGAGTGTGTAATTAACGAGATGCGAGGCCATTAACTTAATGGGTTGGTTCGAAATGTTGGAATCCACAATTGTTTGCAGCTATAATACCAGATATTATACCTGTAAGTGATCAGAGCAGACAACACTTTGTACTTTAGCATAATTTCACTCGATAGGAAAAATCAACATAGGAATCTAAGTAAAAGATTTCCATTTAGATTTTCAATGTTACTTAGTAACCTTTATTACTGCATCAAGTTTCTTACATAACTTACATAATTAATTATTTAGTAGGTAAACTTACACACACCCATAGCAGCTTAGTCTCCGGTTTTTCGTGCAATAACAATATTTAATCTACTGATAAAATGATGTCACTTGTATTATTGTAAGTCCTTTGGTCAATTGACAGCTGTTAACAGTAGATTAACAGTTGTACGAGAACGCGGGGGTAGTGCTGCCGTAGAGAAGAATAATGTTATCTACTTTATTTTGAAAACCGTATAATTAACACACAAATAGCAGCTTAGTCTCCGGTTTCTATTGCATTAACAATATTTATCTACTGATAGCAACTGTCAGTTGTATTTGTGTATGTCATTTGACAGCCAACTGACAGCTGCTAACAGTTGTACGAGAAACCGATGGCTAGCCGTTACATTAGAATAATGTTATTTACTTTATATTATAAGCCGTATAATTTAAAAAGTACCGCCTTTACCATAAAAAATATCTACGGAACAGAAAATTTAATAGAACAGTGATTTTATTCTTTACATGAAGCAACAACGTACAACTACATTTTACTCCATTTAGAATACCCTGAAATAGTATTTAGCGTTATACTTTCTAAAAGAGTATCGCCCTAAAAATGCGTTAACTATCAATTCGAAGTTTTTGTACAGGTTTAGGCCATGGTGAAACTACTCACATGTTTGTAACGCAAAAGGATTTGGCTTTAGGTAATTCTACACTGAAATTATATAGCTAAACTTACACATTACGAAAATCACTTGAATTTATATCAAGTATATTTTACACCAAATTAACAAAGAATTTTCCCGAAAACATTGCCGTTCATAAGGCACCTTAAAGTTATTTTAAAATAGGTGACTGCTAAAGCTCCCAAAAATTGGATGGTAGGTATACTAAATTTATTTGGTTGTGGATTGAATTTCAATTTTCGTGATGGACGGTCTTCTATCATTTTACTATACAAATTTATTGAATATGAACATAGTTAATTATTTAATTTTAGGTTAGGTTAGTTGAAGAAGTATTATCAAGGTTGTTTTCGATAATTAAGTGAACTTAGGTCTTTTATTACATATGATTTATCCAGCGTCTTGTGGCAACTGCTATCTCCACTTGTCAGTGCAGCAATGTATACAGCGTGTGAGTGAATATAGTTAACTCTAAACATGTATGTTAAATGTTATAGTTTATATATTAGGAATGTAGAAAGTGCTAGTAGCAGATTTAGCCTAGACAAGAGATTATTATAATAAATATTATTTGTATAATGGGAATTATGGTAAGGTGGTAGGTAAATGTTAACATTAAATAGAAAAATAAAATTTTGAAACTTAACGCAATGGCACTACACATTAATCCGGAAACATGATCTATAAGCCGATTGGACTACTCGTGACTTATGTTGGTCATGCTCAAAGTATTTGGTTAATTTGTAAACTGACTTCTAAGTTCAAATTTGACTGAAAATGTGCCCGCGAGTACGATTTACGCCTACTAATTTAGGGAAATTGACTTAACACAACAGATAGCAAACAATTGTATTTGAAGCTTACTTTTATTCACAAAAACACGATCCCCGATACACTTAAACACTCCTCAGATGGAGTTAAGTAACCTGTGGTTGCGTCTTTCCCTTTGCCACGGATTTTCGAAACTGCCTCTGAGGAGGGGTTTTAAGAAATCGTGTTTATAAATAATAATACCTTTTAGCTTACCCCAGCTTTAAAATCAAACAACGCAAAATTTTGGACCAAATAACTCCTGAAAAATTTATTTCAAGACTTCTGTAGAAAAATGTAGACTAAGAAAAAAGGAAATTACAAACGCTGTTAAAATGTGTCAGATCCACAAGATCAAATCCTCTATCATTGAAAAAAAATATGAAAACAACGAATAATTGATTCGAGTTAACTTATGATTTGTACCCCATAGAACAACTAATCTAAAACTAGTATGATAAATCCTTTCACCACGTTGTCTTGCCATCGAAACGCTAAGAAGAAGTATGACATTTTAAATATGTTCCATAAATGGTTTACAATACTTTAATATCTGTCGCTACAGTTTAAAATTTTATTATAACCTTCGTTGAATAATTTTTATGAGAAAATTCTGAGCAGTGCATTATCGCTCTTCCTGTAGCTTCCGCTTCCGAGAGAACAATTCTTTGAAATGAAATCTGAAATGAAATCTTTGCCACGAACTAGAACCTCACGCTCGAAGTATATACAAAAATCAGCACGGATTTTTTGGTGATACAAAAAGCAGTGTTCAGTGTTGTCATATCATAAACATTTTTATTTAAAACACGTGTGGTAAATTACCTTTAGCATCCTTTAGTGTGCGAGATATACATTTTTTTCTGGTAATTCTCCTAGAGGCAAGTCAATCATTATTATATACATGTCATTTCACATTTTATGTAATAATTATTATTTGTGAATTAGCAATAAAAGACTCTCTGTGAGAATGGATATATACGGCTGCTGTGTTATTTGAGATCAAGTCCTGAACATGCAAGATTTCTAGGAATATTGTATAATTCAATTACTAACAGAATGTAAAACAGATGTGGCGGCAGAAGTAAAGTGGGGTATATTCGCCTGAAGTATTTTTTTTTTCTCTATTTGACCATGTTTTGCTTAAATTGCCATTAATTTAAAATTCGTCAAAAAAATGATTCAGCAAAAAAAAAAACATAAGAGCATACGTAAAGTTTAATAAAACATATAAGGTAGTTCAAATCCAAGACACCCGAAGTGCTCTATATAATTTTAATGAAAACAATAATGTTAAATACAACACTTTAATTTTCTCTCTTCATAAATCAATCAATGAGTGAATCACATATCTCGCTTATGCTAGCGGTACTGCTCTCTTTCCCCTTTGCAGATAACAGCGACTGCACGACATTTGTGATGGCCTCGCCTGGTTACCATAGCACATGTTATGCTAGTCTGGGACCAGGAAAAGTCATGGTTTTGTGTGCAAGTTATTAATCCTTATTTCACCCAATGGCCGGCCAATGCGGTGGTAATTGTAGATGTCGTGCAGGTGCGGTTATCGTTCAATGTGAAACCGTCCATTGCCAAAGTTTGACTGTGCAACGTGTTATTGCATTAATGCAACACATCGTCAGTATCGATAAATCAATAATGCAACACCTCGATAATTTTTTTTTCAACTTTGTATAAACAAAAGTTCAAAACTATGTATTCAATATATTTTTTCATACAAATTTATAGCATCAAGATTTATAACTTTTTCTTATTGGTGTTGTTTGTTTTATAATTTGTATGTAAAATTTGAGTTTTAATATTTCTTGACAAATTATTTCTAATAAATTTGTTTCATCAACTTTTCATAATTATGTATAAGTACAAAAAAAGTATACGCCTTCAAGACATGACGTAGCTATCTAAACACCGGACTTAATAAATGCTTTACGATTATAATTTAGCTATCGTTACTGACGAAATGAAGCATTATTTCAATAACCGTTTGTTAAGGGGCGCATTCATCTGTAAGATAACATCGAGCATTCGCCGTTGCTAAATTCGTCGATTGTACGAACATTTTAACGACCACCTAGCGAACGCTCTAGTAAATGCTCAAATAACAGCGGAACAATGATAAATTTTTCTCGGCTCGACAAACAGTAGTACGCTTGCTAAAACACTCCCATTATTTTAAGATCATTCGAGTGAGAGTATAAACATTCTCTAAAATGTTCATTACAAGTGAATGCTCAACTCTATAGTTCCTTTAGAATAACACAACATGTAGCAACCAACAGTAGTTCTCTCGGCAGCCCGGCGGCGTCAGTAAGACAGAATGATAGAGTGGAGTGTGATGGATTGAGATTCAAACACGTGCCTGCGCGCCCTCGGTGATGGAGACTACGATGCTGGCGGGCGGGGCCGGGGCGGGGGCGGCGGGGTGGCTGGGCGCCTCTATCGGCGGCGGCGGACTCGGCGGCGGGTTCTGGGCCTGTTGGAGAGCGACGGTCAATGGACGGTTTCACTTTAGACGGCAACCGTAATAACACATCTAATAAATTTTATTTAAAAACTTTATTTAATAAATATTATTTAAAGAAATTTCACTGATGCCGTGAGTCGCCCATTGGCTCAATTGGTAGAGCGCTGGTACGGATAGCCAGAGGTTGCGGGTTCGAATCCCGGCATGGGTGAAATTTTTAGCCTCTAAATAGGTTTTTAAATTTGTTCCTTAGCACGGGTTAGTGCATTAAAAATAAAAATAGTGTAATAAATTTTATTTAAATTTTTTTTATTAAAAGTCGGCCGGTTTAATGACAGTCACCGTCCACTGTAAACCCCAATGGTGTAGGTCAATGAAACAGATGAGGTGGGTGAAATACGTCTCAGTCTCGGTGGAGGGGAGAATTGTTTGACCGCCTTCTCATAATCCGGGCAGCAGGCTAGAGTAGTCCTGCGCAGGCGCGGTTAAAGGCGCCGGTTGAGCGTGCGAAAGCAAAGAGCTAGTAAACAGTATCGGCGCGATAAGACAACGGCGGGCGGGCTTTTCCATTGCCTCCTCATAACCCGACAGAAGACTGGAGTAGTCAAGTGGGATCGCGGCAGTGCGTTAAACGTGTGAGCCCATTGCCAGTAAACAGAGGATAGCGCCTCCACATAAACCGACAGAAGACTGGAGTAGTCAAGCGGGAGCGCGGCTGAAGGCAGCGCGTTAAATGTGTGAGCGTATCATCAGTAAACAGATGGTGATGATTGATGATTGGCCATTTGCATCTACGTAATGAGATGATTTATACAGCATCCAGTTGTATCTTCACTCAAACTAGATGGGTGAAGGGACCACTCCGACGCTGTTAGTGCCTGGGACATGGTTTTTTAGATGGTGTAGGCTTGCCCAGCACCTATACCATCCTGACACCTTAGTCGGCCTAGCCCACAGGAAAGACTAGTCAATAGGTGAGGAGCCAACCAAGCCAGTAAACAGAAGATACTTACATTAGCTCCAGTCTCTGCCCCAGCCATGAGCGTGGCAGCACGGTAGGAGGGCGGCGGGGCGGTCTGTTTCACAGCCTCCTCGTAGTCGGGAAGCAGACTGGAGTAGTCTGGCGCGGGGGCGGCGTAGGGCGGCAAGTTGTAGAGAGGCGCTGGCGACATCGCGCCCTCGCCCGAGATCACGAACGGCGTGAGACTCTGCATGGCGTGAGCGCGCATCGTCAGGTACTTGTAGCACCGCCACACTACGCCGATGAAGTAGCCCTGGTGAGGATAGACGAGGTCAGTGACTAATGTGATAAATGGGAAGGATTTTCTTTATAACTATACAAGTACAAACATGTGTTGTGTGGGAGGTTAAGTTGTAATTTTGGCTCTATGTTATGCTCGCTCCTTACGCCGACAAGTTTTACTCCTTCGGATTATTACAGTTTCTAATAATTGCCAATTGAGGGATTTTCCAACAAGAGAAAGAACTTACTTAATGCGTTTCGAAGTCCTAATTAGTCTATTTTATAGTCTAGAACGTAGAATCAACAAACAAGGACTTTAATCACTTTCCGCCATAAAGGGCCGTTTTTAGCGGAAATCAATAAAAGCTGTCTATTGATCCCAGGTTCTAGTATGTACGTTCTAAAAATAGTTGCCTCAGTTGTTAAGATTATAAAACAAGTTATGATTTTTTTCCATTGGTTGCGCTAGTTAGCACACCGAAGCGCGTCTTAAATTGAATTGAAACTATGAATTGTAGTTATATGAAATGGAGCCGTTGTAGTTATATGCAGTGGAGACTAACATAAGCGAGGCAGTTAGTTGAGTAGAGGAGTTATTTATTATTATAATTAAAATTCTTTATTGCACTTATAAAACGAAGAGTACAAAGGCAACTTAATGCCGATTTGTTCATAATAACCTTGAAGCAGACGGCGAGCGTAAAGGCTGCCAGCACCACGAAGGCGAGCGCCGGAGCCGGCAGCCGCAGCAGCTCCTTGCGGAAGGGCACGCGCCGCATGTCCGCCACCAGGCCGTGGATCGAGCGCAGGTAGCACAGGTACCCGGTAGCCGTTAGTCTGCGGTGAGGTGGGGATCGTTCGAACGATCAGGAATAGTAGTTTATGATACTGTTGCATAATAAGTGTGCTTTAAAAAACGAGCTGTAGGTTTTTTTTTATAGTATCACACGAGTGTTATAAGACCAAGTTTTGTACAGTGTCATACACTACCTACTTTATCTACTCTCATACTATAACACATAAAATAATATTAAACAGAACCAAACTTTGTTTAAATATTGAAAAGTTTTTTTTTTTATGTAAAATGTTAGCGGCAAGGCGCAAACATCGATTGCGCATGCGTGTTGCGTCGCCGCGGACTCGTTGATGGAAACCTTTTTTTTTTTTAAGTAGAGGTTCAACCTTCTTGGTCCAGCTGGAGGTTGTATAGGTGTATCGTTATGATTAAAAAGTTGTATTATGGTACAGGTGTCCATACGAGACCTGTATCGTAATAAAAGTGTTTATTTTTTTATTTTTGGCCTTTGCGTAATGTATTGTCATAAGAGTTTTGTTTTCAGTTTTATAATATTTGTATTATAGTATCAGAGTAGATAAAACAATGTCCTCATGGTCAGCAATGGTTTTTGAACGCAGTAAATGTATTTCGGGCAGTCACTAGGGTTCAGCAGGAAATAGAAAAAGTTCACGGTAGAGTAATCGAGATAACCTTCTTAGTTTTAGCCTGGTAAGGACTGGGAAGTCAAGCAGCAGAAAGCGTATCAATTAGATGTGAGATTCCCTACTAGTTGATACGCATCAATGTCTTATATTGCGATGGATGCTCAATGTACTGTGTTATTATTTTCTGTTTCCTTGCAGAAATGTAGCACGCTGTTGCTATATCATGCTATTGGTGAAAACCTGTAAATGGCTTACTAACTAGTTTTAAAAGTTTCATATAGTGTTTATCAGCTGTTGGATTTTACATAGAATTAATAAATATAATTCCAGTTTGATCCGCAGATATTCCAAATGTTGCATGAAAATAAATATACTTAATTACAATGTATTTGCTGACCACGTGTTGCTCCGTATTCGTAAAATCAGTAAAAAATAGATTGGTCCTCTTTATGAGCGTAATTTTTTTGTTCAAAGATTGACAAAGGAAACCACCAACATTCGCAACAAAATCATACGTTCAGCCAACAATGTTTATATAAGCAGAATAAATAAACTAGCTAGTTTATTTATTCTGCTTCGAGCACACTCAGCTGTGTGCTCAGCTAATACATTAATTTTGATCAGCTTAACGAAAATAAAACTTCACATATAAGGAAAACTTCGAACCGAAGCGGGATTCGAAACCGCACGTTTAGTTTTTACACTATTTTTTGTTATAGCATTTGCCACGAACAAACGCTTATGACATTAAAAACTTATGATTGCGAAAGCATAAGTATTCTCTTATACTTACACAGTGATGACGAAGTCGAATATCTGTAGACAGAAAAAGGGCAGGAGATGCGTCGCCTTGCCGCGCGCCGCTCCGTAGATCAGCATCAGTGTGATGGCCAGAGTGCAGACTGTAACCAGCGCACCCATATCCACGTCATCTAGTGAAGGGGCAACGACAACATCAATACTCTAGCTAGTTTTGGTGTTAATATACCGACGCCCTTTCCGAAACATACGTGTGATGTGCAGAAAGGCACTGAGCATTGTAAACCAATAATAATAATTTATTTTCATGGAACCTTATTGTTTTCTTTTAGAATACGAATTTAAAATTGAAACGCGCAATGGATTCCAAACACGGTTAGTTACGCGTCCGATGCACGGTAATATTTTTAATATTTTCGTAACAACAAAATTGGTCTCCAGGTAAAATATTATGGATAAAGTAGTTCATTTTGGTGTCGAGTGGAACGTCAGTCTTTTAACACCTGTATACACATAGCTGTATACTCGGGATGGAATGAGACTAAAGTCCTGACTTTGAAAATAGCAATCGAAAATAATTGTTACTTTCAAGGTCAGAACATAGGATGTCAAAACTATCGTGAATCATGATACTATTTGTGCTTCAAATAGATATTAAATAATTATCATGCAATATAATCTAATACATCATTGAATTTTGGGGACCTTTGGAATATACCCAAAATTCTCAGCACAGCACATCAGTAGCACTGAGCCTAGCGACAATCAACCTTGCAGAGTTAAATCAGGAAACAAAGAGTAAAAAACTGCTCAGTTACGTAATAGATGACTTAGCGGCAAAGGTTAACCAGCCCGACTAATACGACGGTACGTTTCACCCGTTTTGTGACGCTAAAAAGCAGAATTTAACAATAATAAGGTATTGGAAAGTTGCGTCTTTTGACATTTGGAACACGCGACTAGCATAGTTTTTTTCCTCTGTGGTACTACCAAGGCGGGTGTCGACTTAAATGCGAAACATCAACGCACGTTCAATCTTGCCCAAAGATAGCATGCCATTAAATACAGGTCACGCGCGAGCTGTACAGAAGGCAAGAGGAAGTCACTGCGAATAACACGCACTGATTCACAACTAGTTGACCTCTGTGTGTCCACTCTTAAGTTTGCACGCACTATAATATCAGTTTTGACTTTTAAAATTATGCAGACTTTCCTTAGAAGACAAATCGATTCCTTAAGACTCTTCTCAAATGCAGTTTAAATAGTGTGTAGTGAAGGGAAAAACTTTACCACAGACTATTTAAAATGCATTTGAGCAGTGTTTCAGAAGAATTGTTTTTTTATACATCATGCTGCAAGAGTTCTAATTTTCGTCCCAACAAATGCTTATAATTTTATAATTCATGTTTGCTCTTACCTTTTAGATGTCTCGACCTATTAATTATCTTAAATAAGTTTCTGAGTTTGAATACGAAGTACGTATTCTCTTTGGAAGAATCGTGAAGTAAGAATAAGATTTATCCGTTCCTGATTACGTGACACGTTTTGTGAACTCATAATTGGTAGTGGTACAGCCTTAGCCTGGACAAAAACGGAAGTTTCTACACTGATAGAAAGGGTGAAGGCTAGACAGTAGGATCGCGCTAGGCTAGAAAAGTGACAGAGTGTCAAAAAACCCAGCACTCACGGTAGATCAGCGGACGCTGCTGCTTGGGGCGCGTGAAGGGGTTAGGCGAGGGCTCAACGTTGGACAGCGGCGTGGGCAGCGCCGAGGCTACGTCGCCCCAGTCCTGCGGCTCGCGGTCGAACTTCTCGAGGATCTGCGGGTCACGCACGATGGCCGCCAGACAGCCAAGCGCCAGCAGGTGCAACACCTGCGATGGAACAGCTTATTCAGCGACGCAGCGATTCCTTGCCTCTTATAAGCAATTTAAGAAGTTACGCTAATTAAATTTGAAGTAGCAATATACTCGGTGAACGAAAACATCGTGAGGACTCTTGAGTGGTTGAACGCCGGCTTCTCAATTCGGGAGGTCCTAGGTTCGAATGGCATGTAGTAATGACTTTGCTGTCGAAGTTATGTGCATTTGTGAAGTTATAGTAGCAATACCACTTGCTAACTGTGAAGGAAAACATTGTAGACATTATATAGCCTATGTTCACTGGAATCAGCACTTGACATTGCCAAACTTTTTCTATATATTCTAGTCAGACGTGACCTTGAAAGTAACGACGGTTTTCTATTGTTATGTATGTCAGGACTGAGGAGAATATAGTAGTTTACTATTATGAAGAATCAGAATATAATAGTTTGAGTAGAACCAACAATTTTTCTTACACACTGTATAATTATAGGGATTAAAAGACTTACCAGATGCCATGATCCGAGCAGAATGGTTCCGGTGCGGACGTGAAGGCAGAAGCAGCAGCGCCACTCGTTGCCGCGCTCACTGCCCAGCTTGGGACGAAATCGTAACATTGTCACCTAAAACAAAACATAAAATTTATACTAGATATTCTTTCAGAAGTGGTTTAGTTAGGTCTGCTTTCTTCTTGTGCAGTGGCAAGCAATAAGGTTTGAAAATTTGCATTACCATTTGTTACGAGTCTGTAGATGTCAATGAAAATTGAAATTTATTAGTAGCTATGGAGGGTAGATATTACAATCTCATTGAATAAACATGTAGATTACTTAGTTGCATTATTTATCGCTACAAAAACACTATACCATTCATTACAATACACCAATGTTATAATATTGGCATTGTCTTGGTGTCAGGTTAAGATCAATTAAGAGCAGGGTACAGGTTGATTTGAATAAGATTTCATCAGTAACTATTGTGCAATAAATACAACATAATGTGCAATAATATAGTTTCTGTAAACTCAATTACATACATAAAAGTCAATCCACTGTGGGCATGCACAGTGGTTAAGCTCAAACTCTTCTCACAGAGATAAAGCATTTTTATGGTAATAATTATATGCAGAAGGACATTAGCACAATTTGTAAAATAGGTCAGGTTGTCAACAATCTTTTGTTCTCTCTCTCTCTATGAGAGAGCCTGTGGGACATATATAGGTTACATAAAAACAGAAAAGGTTAAATGAAACTAAACTTAACCAAAAAGGGACCATCTAATGAATTTGGCGGGTGTAAAGGGGTTGAAAAGGTGAGGGAGGAGATGGAGATATCTCCTCTTAAACCCTGTTTTTGAGTTGTAAGTATTTTGTGAAATCATAACCTATAATTAACATTTGTAGTAACATGATAGCAACCAATTTGACTTTTTCAATATAAGTAATCAGCATCATATTTGATTCTCACAAAATAATGTTACAGCAATCACAATGGGCGCTCTGCTCGCATTGCTGCCTAAGATTGAATCGGTACAACTGAATGTAATTTAATGGTTCTAGGGATGAAATTTTGTTATAGCGGGTATCTACCCCCAAGTCCCCTTCGCAGAGAGGCTTCATCCAAACTTTTTACTGTAGGTATATCCAAAATTTGTTTTGATTTCAAAACATCCTGTAATAAAACCTTATCATCATCAACCCATTATGTCCCCACCGAGGTGCACAGGTCTCTTCCCTCAGGAAGGTATAGGCCATACTCCACCATGGGGGCCAAGTCTGGATTGGTGGAGTTTTGCAAGACTAATGGCTGGTCTTACTGTCAGAGGTTTTCAAGCCACCCTAAGGAAGAGTCCAAGTCAGAGGACTTGGCTTAACAACTGTCATTTATCGACGACAGCCAGCACCAACTGTTTAACATGCCTTGCGAAGCACAGAATTGCTTGGTAAAATACCACTAGCGTAAGTCATAGATGGTTTACCCATCCTTGCACTAAACGCGACCTGTATTGCTTAACCTTCACGATCATTTCAGATCACTCAAGCAGCCGGGACTACGAGCGATTGATATAATAAAACCTTATATCATGATTAAATTCTATTAGTCCCAACAGCAAACCCTATATACTTTACATCGCGATATTTTGATCTATATGAATTATTGTACTATATAGAGCAACAGGTATTGAAGTAAGCTATAAAGCTTTAAATTGAACGTATCATATATTATTACTAAAGTCCGTGTGTGCACCAACAATAGATGACGAAATATACTCAATGATTATTGTTGACATTACAATTATCGTAATATCACGGATGTCACGTCGAATATTTACACCCTTTGCACTGAACATGATATGCGCATTATGGTAACAACAACTTGTTAACGACTTACAGACAGTATTCAGAGAAGTTTGCCGTAAACAGTGCTTATTCCGATAACGATATCCAAATACCAAAGTGATTGCTAGGAAAAATACATTATACAATAAAAACAGTGAGACAGCTGGATGTTGAAATCAGAACTTTGCAAAATCATGGTATATTTGGTACTTACCTGTAGTATTTTAGGTAGTATTTACATTAATTAAAATCACGAGGTATTTTTCCGATTTTTGGATAGGTAGGTAATTATCAATAAAATAAAACAAATTTGCGAAAATGATTTTTGTTCGCGAGGTCACTTTTTTCTTTGATAAAGTCACAGACTATAGGTTTGACTTTTTAATCTGTGACTATAGCTATGCACAGACTAAAAAATTTAGGCGTGGGAAACCACAATACAAAAGCGTGGGCGGGCGGGGGGTTATGCAAAAGACGCGTTCGATTTATTATAGGTATAACTGCAAGTATCAAAATAATAGGCGTGATCGTTGCAAAGACGAACCGTTTTATAAGACCGTTTTGTGTTCCGCGACGATAGGACCGTTTAACGTTTCATTCTAAAGCAGTGCCAGCGACTCTAAAGCAGTGCCAGCGTTTGTTCGTCGCGAGACCAGTCCTTAGATTGTTTGACGCGGATATGTCCTTTAGTGCTATATTAATAGAGCCTAGAACGTAATGAGATCATTGCGACGTCGTCGTCGGCTCCTTGCTCGTTCCGTTCGTTTTGGTCTGTGATACAATAAAGTAATCTTTATGTCTATGAGTATACAGTCGAATATCGTGTAAAACAACTAATTTTTTCCGATGTTTCGTGATTTCGTCTCGTTCGCACTCGTTTGACCGTCCTCTGCGCCTTGCTCGTTCGCATACAATGAAACCAGTTGCGAACGAGGACCGTTTCGAGGACCTGTTTTCGTTCCAGAAAAAACGGTTGCGTTTCGTCGTCGAAAAATCGGACAACGACCCACTCCTACAAAATAATTTTGGTTATACTATATAATATAGAGTTGCTATATGCATGTGAACAGCACCATCATCTAATTTCACGACTATAAAGTTGTGAAATTAAAACAAACTGTACAACGATGTAGTAGGTACGGGGCTTTTGTGCGAACTGTACAGGGCGTCCCACGGCCATGCCACATGGAGGGAAAGTACCTTCAATATTGTAGATGGAACATTTATTGGATTAATTTTGTATTAAAAATGTTAAAGTGTATGGTCTTCCTTTTATTTCTGATAAATGTTATTTAGCAAAAAATTATCCTTATGATGAAGCCTTCCGATCGGTGTGATTAAGCTACAGGGTAGTTTTTCTTCTTGTGTAGCGGGTTCGATTCCCGGTTCAACCGTGTAATTATTTAAAAATCTATGAATGCAGTTTAGATTTTTTTTAATTAAAATGTCTTCTTTCAGTAAAATGTTCCATCTACAATATTAAACGTACTTTCCCTCCATGTGGCATAGCCGTGGGACGTCCAGAATGCTTAGTGCGAGTTTTTTAACTACTCGATCGCGTTAACGTAAACTCATATTTCTATGGCATCGAGGAAGCGCCACCTAGCGACAAGTATGGAAACTAAAATTGCTGAGTGCGAGTTGTAATGGTTTACGTTGAGAAGTGAACACGTTTACCAGCCAAAACACGAATAAACGCGAGTGCGAGTTGTACTGTGACAGCGTTTTGCCAGTTCGAACGGTTAACTTACTCATACTCACTACTCAATGCTCGATTAACGCGGTAGTAAAGTTATTCGATTGGATCTGTGAAACTCGCACTAAGCACTCTGTATACAACTTGTCGCGTGAATCTCACCCTACGTCCACTCCTCAGCACTCTGTGTGGACCACTTCACAGCGTGTCCATGAATATAGAATACCAGCGCTATTGTTCTGAGCATTCTGAGCCCAGCTCCACCCTTTCATTTTCTTTACAGCACTAAGCGTATTAATTAAGCGTACTACCAATTTGTTTTGGCCACTTTATTTGTTATTAGGCTTAGTAGTTATCCCCCAGGCACAGCCTAGTGTGGGGGTCTGTACCTATATGATGTACTTTTTTATATGGCAATAAACGTTTTTATCTTTATCTTTTATCTAGTCGTATATCGTGGGCAATTCCTTCATCTGCAAGGTCAAATAGGTAGTTGAATTTATAATATTATATCAGACTCATTATCAGTTGTAAGGCTGCCTAAACTACTTTCACTTTCAATGCCACCAATATTTTTAATAATAGTTTCAATTTCTGTTTCAATAAAGCAGAAATCCACATTACTTAAGCCATCTTATAACTATGAATGATAGCAACCAATTTTGTTGACAACTAATTGTTGTTATTATTTCTATCAAGCTTGATCTAGACTTTCTATCCAACGAATACTTTATTAGATTGTTGATCACTTTTATTTCCAACCAAGAAACAAACAAAAGCTTTACATAATCACAACAGTAGGTATGCCATTGTGTACTCGGGGTAATGGTGTGGTGTGCAGTGGCGGACAATTGCCTATCGTGGCGTGCAATCGGACAGTTGTCGGTTTTTTGGGCACACTTCAAAGGATCATGGCGTAGCGTGGCCCATCCCTGATTACACAGTGGCCCATCGTTCAGTCAATTGACCTTCAAGTTTTTTGATTTATATCAATCTGAGCCCGTAATTTTGCGCCTTTTGCGCCATTTTTTTTTAATAACTTTGCTGTTGTACATAATTCTGTAATAGGTAGGTACTTGTAAATAAATAAAAACAATAAATTAAATAAAATAAACAGCTGCGGCCGCAACTACTTCCACATTCATCGCAAGTGGTTTGCCAGACAGAAATTAGCCACGCGCCATTGTGGGAACAGCAAGTGACAATGGCCGTAGACAGACTGTCTACGGCAATGGCGAGAAGTGGGCCAGCGTGGGCCATTGTGTACTGCGGGCTTTAAAAGTGCGACCGCCTCAGATTTTCGTCTTTGCGGTAGACTGTGAACAGTTTCGGACCACAGAACAATGAAACTAGTACTTAGGTACCTAATTGTTCTGTGCAGAAGACTGGTTTAATTGTTCTGTGACTGTTTTTGACAGATGACAGGTGTTCTGTGCAGATGACTGATGGACTGATGTGATGATGTTGAATTTGTGTTGATGGACGGGTGAGTGGGAGGTAAGGAAAAGACTTTTTATTGCTATTTTTGGTGATTACCGAGATAATTACAATCTTAATTACGTATTTCAGTTATAATGGAAAAAATTCCAGACCAGGTTGGTTACTTGGTGTTAACAGAGGACGGAGCAGTCCTTGAATCTGGCGGCGAGCTCGAAAACGACGAACGTGTCGCAACAATAATAACTGATCTCGTCACTTTATCTAACAGGTGACTAATCTTTTGTTCCCTTATTTCATTCGTTATCACCAAGCTGTTTACGTAAGTTTATTGGTACCTATACAATTTTCTTTACAGAGTCGATTCCGAAGCGTTTACCACGAATGAACAGTTCAAGAAGATTTCTATAACTTACGACGACCACTGGATTACGATATGTTTATCAAATAAAAAAATATACGTCGTGAAAAGAAATATCGTCAAAACTGATTCAATTGAGCCGAACACAGTAAATGTTTGATGTTTCGTTAAATAAATCTTTAGAATGGGGCGAAATTTACTGATGAGTAGTCTCGAAAATGCATCTTTTAACATCATATTTCAAATAGTGTTCCGATGTATCACCTTTCTAATCAACGCTTGGGTCATACGGAATGTGGGGCATGAAGTGCTAGGGATAATGAATGTGCGGCTACTGCTGCTGGAGAGCACAATTCTGTTCTTGAGCCGAGAACCGTTCAACCGAGCGTGCCTCGGGCAGAAGGATGAGTTCAGCTGGAGTCACATCATCAACCAGATCTGGATGTCAGTGCCTCTGAGCTGTGTGCTCTCTCTAGTATTTGTGTATGTTTGGCTTCACTTGTTGCCGCTGGGGCACCCAGAACATGCATTCCAGTATGCATTTGGTTGCTGGAGTGTGGCATTCTCTTGCGTCTTAGAACTCTGTTCAGCTAATATGGTCCTTGTTGCACAACTCTTCTGTTTTGTCAAGTTCAAAGTAGCTCTAGACACTCTGCACATCTTAACTAGAACAGTTTTGTTCCTCACTATAATTGTTTATGATAGATCTTTAGCACTTATTGCATTTTCTGTAGCACAAGTTGGTAGCATTGGAGCTATAGTACTAAGTTACTATATTTTCTTTTACTGGTACATAAAAAATAAGCCTCTCTATGCTAAAGGAGCACTTAAAAGCAAAATAATTCCTGAGAAAATTTTACAAACCATGTATGAGAATATGGATGATTTTCACTTCACATCTCTCAAAGATTTCTTACCTAAATGGCTGGGGTCTATGAATTCCACTTTCAACAGTAAACTAAGTACTTTAACTGTTAGTTTTGCTAAGCAAGGTGTAGTGAAGCAATTGCTGACAGAGGGTGAGAAGTATGTGATGTCAGTGAGCCCGGTGATGAGCTTCCGAGAGCAGGCCACCTATGATGTAGTCAACAACTTAGGAAGTCTTGCTGCGCGGTTCATATTCCGCCCTATTGAAGACAGCAGCTACTTTTATTTCACACAAATGGTGAGCCGAGAGTTGCCCCTTCAAAAGCAGGACAAGAACAAAATCCAGGAGTCTTGTGAAGTGCTGTCTCAAGTTTGTAAAACTGTTAGTTCTATTGGTTTAGTGGTTTTAGTCTTTGGCCAGAGTTATGCTAAAACTCTACTTATGTTGTATGGAGGAGAGGCCTTTGTGGCAAGCGGCCTGCCGGTGCTGTTGCTACGGAGTCACTGCCTAGCAATAGTGTTGCTGGCAGTCAATGGGGTCACAGAGTGTTATGCTTTTGCTACTATGACCAGTGCACAGTTGAATAGCTACAACTATTTGATGGTATTATTTTCTATAAGTTTTTTGTTTTTGTCTTATATGTTTACCTATGTCTTCGGCCCAGTAGGATTTATAGTATCCAATTGTATCAATATGTTTGCGCGAATTCTACACAGTGTACACTTTATAAGTTCTAAATATAAAGATACGGGTTACAAGCCACTAGACGGTTTGTATGTAGGGAAAATATTTCTCATAACTTTGTTTATTTCTGGTTGTATATGCAAAGTATCTGAAAACAAGTTTGTCAACACATCCATAGTGATGCATATTGCCATTGGCGCATTCTGTTTCCTATGCGTTATATTTTCTTGGTTGTATGAAAATAAACAACTTGTTATAAAGGTGTATAAGAAGATAATGAAGAAAGAGGGAGAAAAGAAAATATCTGTTGATTAGCATTCAGTTATTTGTTAAGCTATCATCTAAATGTAAATAGGATTTCCTTATTATATCTTTAGTTTAAAAATAAAGATTCTTCTCTAAATTTTAACCATTTTTTAATAATTATTAATTAGTTCATGATTTAGATTTTACAACTTGTCCTAATATAAAACATATTTAGCATAAGTAAATAGGTATTCCTAACTACGCTATTATCTATGTAGGATAAAAGAATATACCCTTCATTTGAGCTTCACAAATTTTCTTCACATCATCTGAAAAAAAAATTAATCTAATTAATGAACAGCACTGTCACATTTGGTTGAAAATAATTTTCAGCAAACTAATTAGTTTTTTCTTAGCCTACGGATCGGGCATCAGTCTTTACTACCCTGAATACTGCCATCGTAACGTAAAGGGACATTTGATTCATGTTTTTATTTTAACACTTTTTAGTCTTTATTAATTTGTGTAACTAAATGCCAAATAGTGTCACTTACCTGCTATCTCTTTTAAGTTGGCACTCTTCTGCTGGATAATAACATAAAACTCTCTTTCATTTGAAGTCTTCCCTGTGATCCAATACTCATCTGGAGTTTTTATAATAATTTCGCCATAATCTCCCAAACTGCAAACAAATAAGAATCCTAAATCAGGACAGAGTTTCATAAAATTATAATTCGTAGTTTAGCACATTCTACTTGTTAATCGACTTTCAATGTACATTGAATTGAATTGTAAACCATGATATTATGTAGTTCTATGAAACAGGCGTAATTATTCATTATATATATAGGTATTTAGATATGTATCATAGGTACCTCTTTTTATCAGCGTGCATTCCGGATATAATACTGAGAACTTCCGGCTTTACTGATGTAGACGGTATCAATTTGTTTACTGGTGGCTGGAACAAATGCATACAATTTACATACTCAGGATGTTCATATCGAGGATAAGAGGAAGCATTTATAGGTATAGTGGATTTCTTTATTTGATACTTGCAGGCAAGGCAAATGTGATTTACGGTCCACATTACTCTTTTGCGTTGGTTTTCTTGCATGACTATTGTTATAACTACGGTTTGGCTAAAGGTGTGGCATGGCCACATGAATTTCTCTATAACATGAACAATACGATGAGATTCTTTATCTGAACTCGCTATATGGTGTTGATGGTGCTCTGTCAACTTTTGTTCAGGGTCGGAATGGACCTAACATTTTGGCTTTAGGGGCCCGCCGCACGCATACCATCGGGTCAATAAATAAAATAATTAGAGCTCTTCGTGTAGCTCGGTCCAAGACCAAGTTGAGAAGTTGATTAGTTTAATTTCGTTAAATGTGGCAAAAAACGCTTGAAGAGACCCACACAGGCCGGGACTCGGTTGGAAAATACAACCCTGGCTCTATGGGCAGTCCAAAACTGGTTTTGTTCTTGTTTTGCTTGCAAGCTATCTTAGTTTGAGTTAACGCTGTAATATTGGATGCCATCAAACTTTATCAACTTACTGAGGTCTTGAAAGCTAAGTTGAGTCTGTTGAAGTAAACGAATTTGGAGTCCGGGTTGGCGACCTGTGCGTTCTGGAGCGCATGCAAAGCGCAATGTTCGCTCATAGACGAGGCAATAGAAGATAGCTGCGGACCCATCATGGCGTCTAGCGCCCGGAAAGTCTCTAGCTGCAAGTCTACACCAACTGAAAGAGATTTTCTTTGTATTAAGGGGTGGTGATATTCAAAAAATCATGATTCGCTAAAACACTTTTTAAATGTAGTTAGGTTTAAAACTCTGGATTCAATAGTATTGGTTAGGTGTAGAGAAACACGATTTTAACTGCATTTAAGGAATCGTGTTGTTATAAATAATACTCTACTTTATACTGTCAAGGTCTACTTACAAAAATATGATTTCGCAACAACACTTCTCAAAGGCAGTTTAAATAATCGGTTGTTACTTCTTTTATTTTATCATAGACTATTAATTTAAGCCGAATATGAGGAACATTTTAAGGAATCCTGTTTTTTTTTAAACATGACTTATTTAGTTTTCAAACTTAACGAAGGTAGATATTTTGATAAGCATTTAGCATATTAAACTAGGGACATCCTATTGGGTTTGGCGATATAGGGTATATTCAGTAGTGTTATATTCATGAGTTGGATAGATAAATATGTCTTCAATGTTACGATAAGGTATGCGACTTATATTGTGACTTAATAGGTACTTTAGCGCGTAAACGTAACTCTCTCCCGGTTAAACAGTTATTGTAGAAACGTGAAATCAATTATGGCAGTAGCCCACATAATGAACTTAAAAGGGAAACTATCACGGCTACGTAAGGTTTGCAAGTTGACGAGTAATAGGCGATCCACTTTTAAAAATAAAATTTCGTACAAATTTCATTCAAAATTACTTTCATGAAGTTGTTAGTTTTGTAAAGCAGGTAAAAACCCCCCTCCTTCAACGGAACGCCGGAAAAAATCAACTAGACTCGATTCCTGCACTATTTTTAATATACATTCCATCATTGAATTTAATTCCAAAGCTACAAATTTGTACGGAACCTTCGGTGGGCGAGTCCGACTCGCACTGGTCCGGTTTTTTTTATTATTATTTGGGAAAAATTGTTCGATAATTACAGGAAACTCGACTTATTTCTGCCAAAATCCAATGAAATGTTTCACTTGTATCTCAATCATCATCATCAACCGTCCCCACCGAGGGGCACGGGTCTCTTCCCCTCCACCACGGGGGCCAATACCGGATTGGTGGAGGCTTGTAAGACTAGTGGCCACTGACTTGGCCTAACGACTGCCATCCATCGACGGCAGCCGGCACCAACTCTCTCTGTGACTGTCAACTGTATCTCAGTACCTCCGAATAATCCATTGATTAATAATGAATAATTCTTTGGAAAAAATGTTAATAATGATGTATGTAGAGAATACGTATCTTACGAAAAGGGTCGTAGATAAATGCTAGCTCACCATCAACCGCGAAACAGATTGTAGCACTCAAGGTTCTGTAGACAACCAAATAGTACTGCTTGGTGTCTGAATCATCTTCTCTCATCATGTAGACTTTATTAAGTTTTTTCAAGTCGTCGGCAGTGCGAATCCCCTCAGGTGGACTGATAAAGCGACCGTGACGTTGCGCCGCAGCCACTGCGCCGCCTTGAATTTCCTTCTCCACTTCCTGCGGTAACAGGGTCTGGACCAAATACTGGTATAGGGTAAGCATATCGTCTAGCGCAAGGCCATTCCTGGAAAAAAAACATATACTTAATATGTAAACTCGCGCCTGTATTCCGAAGGCTTGGCCACTGACCACAATGCTGAAAAATCTATTTCGATATTATGAGCGTTTCTGAATTTAGAATTTCGCTAAGTAAATAGTTAACTTCTTCTTCTTTTTCGTGTCAGCAGTGCAACTGCAATTGCAGCAGCGTTAGGTCTTCCAGAGTGCAGGTGTGAGGGCACAATGGGCATCGGACCAGGTGCACCATGGATTGCGATGAGGCTCCACAATCACATTGCTCCTCCGTTGGTGCAATATAACTCTACCTGCTTAGGTTTTGTCTGCAGCGACCTACTTGGGTCCGGAGTCGGTTGAGTGACTGCCACGTAGGCCATTGCAGATCGGAACCCGTTGGGAGCCTCTGTTGGGGGTTAACAAAGCCTGTAGGTACGGGATGTTTTAATTTCCAACGCACCACCCTTTCCTCAGCTGTAGTGAATAGTTAACTGTTGTGCTGTCACTTTGAATTTCTTCGAAAAGAGCGTGACAGAACGTTACTTAAGTATTTACTTATTTCACTAAGTGAAATTGTATTTACTATGTATTTACTTAGTGAAATTCTCAATTCAGAAACCGGCCCTATGTCTATTAATTTCGATAATATATTAATTGACTGCCTCGTTGGTTTAACGCAGTGGCGTAGCGTGCCTTGTCGGGGCCCCGTATAAAAAAATTGTTTGGAGGCCCCCTTATATGGGGGTAAAGATTTTTCACAAAACGTGGAGGTCCCGCAGCCCGCCATAACGATGTAGAGTGTTGCCAACTTTTGAACGCACGCTTAAGGCGGGAAAAAAAGGAATTGCTTTATAGAATTTTGTCATATGTAAAATAAAATAAATTACAAAATTTTAATTTTTTTCCTTACACACTTTGGGGGCCCCCGTGGCCCGGGGGCCCCGTATAATTGATACGGCAGATACGGCGGTAGCTACGCCCCTGGTTTAACGGTTAACATGCTTGACTACCAATAAAAGGCCGTGGATTCCAACTGGAGGCAACCGACATTGATTTGTACCAAGGAAGTTTCTTGATTTGTACAAATGGGCTCAGTCTGGGTGTATTTGGTCTGTGATATGGTCCTTGCCTGGTTAACTTAGCACAGCGTATCCTAGTTTGGGACCAGGACGAGTGATTGTGTTGTATAATTAAATATTATTAATAGGGAATGAACCTATTACAAGGGCGAGATAAACTAGCGAACGTGCATGCAGCGCCTAATGAATGTTGATGAAGCGAATATATCGATCGAATGTTGGTGGATGATTGGATGACCATTTTTTTTGTTTCTTTTTTATGTATAATGAAAATTCAAATAGCTTCTAACCAATTTTCATAATTTTTTACATAAATACATAAATAAACACACGCATGTATCCCCGAAGACTACGGTTTGCCATTTGTCAGGATCTTTATAAACTTGCCATGATCTTATCTGAAATATCTGAGTACTTTTTATGCACAATAAAGTGTAGATTCTCTATCTTTCTAACTTCTTTTGCTTAATAATAATACAGACACTAGAGTTTCTTCACGATGTTTTCCTTCAAAGTTAGCGAGTAAGTGACACAAGTGACTCAGGAACTTTACAAATGTAGATCTTGAAATGTATCTTTTTTAGAAAACAAAATCATTGGAGCATAGACGCCGAGATTCAAACCCACCGCCTGCCGATTGAGGCATTCTATCGCTCCGCTACCACCGCTCTTGATCTGGCTGCTGGGAGATCCTTTGCATCCACATGCACTCGATAAATTTCTTTTATAAATCTTTCTTCTCTAATCCTTTTCATATGCTCAAACAAATAAATATTTTAGTTTCTCTTACCATATAAGCTGGTCATTGTAGACGAAAGACACA
The DNA here is from genome assembly GCA_934045075.1 of Yponomeuta sedellus. Taxonomy (NCBI): domain Eukaryota; kingdom Metazoa; phylum Arthropoda; class Insecta; order Lepidoptera; family Yponomeutidae; genus Yponomeuta; species Yponomeuta sedellus. The sequence continues at coordinate 16,185,412 of OW203733.1, read as the reverse complement.
CATTTGAAGTCAGGATAGTTGATCTCAACAAGGTCAATGAAGCACAGAACTTGAAGAAAGGTGTTCTTATCCAGTGGCAAATAGTTGACCCCCTGAATGATGTCAGAGACGTCGTTTGAGATATTTCTTGAGGAAATGTACTGAAAGATAAGAAATAAAATCTTAATAAAGTAGTCTGTAATAGACAAGGCTTGACTTAAAAAAATTAACAACACTTGACTTACAGGTGTAAAAAATTGCTCACACTTATTGTAAATTTCATCAGGGGGAATGTCTGCAAAAGTGCCCATAAAAAGCTTGAACATTTTGTAGGCACACTTCAGCAAATCATACATCACAGCTGGTTCAACCTGGAAGTCAAGAAGATTTTCAGTGAATTGATTTTCATGGAATTTTGAAAACTACTCTGAATAAAACTTAAAACTCACAATGTCATTTTTAGTTTCTCCCATAGCTGATAATGCTTTTGTAGTATAAGGAATCATTACGACCTGTAACACAGAAATTATACAAGTAAGTAACAAAGAAAGGTAATTTAAGTGTTTCCTTGAAATTTTACTGATTGAAAACGAATGCACAAATAAAGATTATCTTATCTTACCAAAACCATCCAGAATCCCTTCTCAGGCTGGTAAAATATATGTCTCTTAGTCTGTGTCTGTAATGCTTCACATGGCTCTTGGGAGAATGTTCTGCAAGTAGACAAGTTTGGTAAGGCTCATTGGTGTAGATGGGGGAGAGCCGCATAGGCTGTCTATATCCACATGTTGGGTTATACTGGATAATTCCCTGGGAGTAAACATTTGTTTTACTGTTGGTGTGCAGGAGCGTGCCCCCTTAATGACAATGTGAAGTTGACAATAAAACATTTTTAAACCTTACTGCAATGTATTTCAATAATAAAATAGTGTAGTACTGATCATCAGCTTACCAATGGTTAAATAGTCTATTAAGTATTAATTGCATGAAAAATATCTAACTGGGATAGTGAATGAACTTATGAAAAGCTAGCTTGATAGACATCATGATTTTTTATTTATTTGATAATATCTATAGCAATAATATCCAAAATTGCTTTTAATTTTTAACTGTTTTATTTTTATTTACATCTAAATAAAAGCTCAATTAAAATTAAAAATTAAAAATTTGTTTATTGTTCAAAAGCATAATGTGGGTTTGTACATCACTTAAACTATTTATCTATTAAATTATAATTGCATGCTCATAATTTTCTTAGTTGTTAACAGTAGGTACATCATTAATATAACTGAACAAGCCTTGATCAGTAATAGAAAGTAATGTACAATGGTGTTTGCTGGCCCTTATACTAAGCTAAAGCCTGTATGATAAGAGCCAGTCAATGAATTGTTCAATGAATGACTGAAGAAACATTGTTTCTTCTTAGAGTTCTGATTCCCAGGGCAAATAAGATCTATTGAAGTAAAGTACTGCCCTTTTGAATTGTGAAGCTGATGAAAGGTATTGAACACTTCTCCCAATGAAATTGATATCTGAATGTTTCTTGTTAACTTTATTGCCCTTTACCTATAAATTAAGGTGTACTTACGACATAAACTTGACAACAGCCTCACAAAGTCCCACTTGTATCTTTCGGGCGTCCATAGCAACATGATTAGGGTGGTAGAACAATATTTTTTTGTGCTCCTGAAAGAAAATTAGCCACTATGATAACTTTAACTTGGATAGGCATTAAGGTAGCCACTGTATGATGGCCGAGAACAGGTCTACATTCGCCAGAGCAGACTAGGTGGGCCGACTTGTGATAGCAGCAGTGAAACATTGGTCGAGACTGCGAAGGACCGGATAGATTAGCACGAAAGAGAGGAGGCTTATGCTCAACAGTGGGTTATATTCATGGGCTGATTAGATAGCATCAGTAAGGTAACCGGAAACGAAGTTGATTTGTAAATACCTCTCCTTCATTGGGTCCAAACTGGGAGTTGAAAATGAAGAATGAACTAATTTTAGCTTTCACATCAATCATTTTGGATACTCAAGCCAGTTTTTAGAAGTTTATGAGTTTGCCCTGGCTTCGTACAGGAAAGTAATCTTTTTTGCACGATATCACCAAGTAAAATTTAGCTCTCAAAGTTTCCGAAAGCAACAGAAACCTCAGTCCACAAATTAGACAGCCTCAGTCGGAAACTCGGAAACCAAAACATTTCACAAAAATTCACAGACTAAATTGAAAATCGAGGTGAGTGACGGATGAAATGACAGTTCAATAGCAGATAAACGTAAAGTGAACTTTATGACAGTTCGTTAGAGTTTAATTTTGATTACAGCTTAAAAGATGCGTTCAGAAATTGTCCAGAAACAACGTTATTGAAAAAATAGACAAATAAAATACGGTTGCCATGAAACAATAAAAACAAGAAAAATAATAAAATCGTTATGATCTTTCTGTCGTGTATTTTCAGTGCATCTATTTTTTACACTATATTATTATAAATCTATTGATATTTTGTTACTATCCATCATGACTGCCCGCAATCCGAGATTGCCACTTTTGCCCGGCTATGGGGCCAATACTCAGGTAACTATTGCACAATATCAGGATCGGGTATCACAGGAAGGGACTTTACAATATGGGGCTAAAAATATACCGAGTTAGCCGATTTTGGGTAGGTATACGATCGGCAGGCAGCCATCCGATGTTTCGATGATACACTAAAGCCGCCGGAAACGGTCAGAAAGCAATGGACGCGATTGAGGGGGCCAAGAGGATTGGCGTGAGAGGTACCTAAGGAATATGCGCCTCTGCTCAGCACTGGTCCTATTCATGGGCTGGATAGATACGTGTCCTTATACCCGTACCTACTTCTCTAATCATGCTACACAAACCACTGTAACAAGATTTTTGCTATGTTTGCAGCTTGGACGAAAGAACTTTGGTTTAAGGCCTGTATTCACAACCCTCGACAATGTGAACATGCTGATCGACAAACACGAAGGTATCAACCGGTTCCCGTCGACATACGCGCGCCAGCAAGCTCCTGACTTGCCCGCTTGGCTGGTGTATGATAAAAGTGTATGTACTAGTATTCCATGCAGACAATCTTTGGTACAGTTATTAAGGTGTCCTCCACCCATGAGGATCACTAGTGCCATGCCACCCAAAGAGTATATAAAATAAAAAAAATCCGTGCTATAAAAATACGGCTTCGGCCACTTTCGAAACCAAAGTTTCGAAACCAGTTTCAAAAAGAGAATTATTTTTCTTTTTAGGAAACCTGGTTTCGAATAAAGAAAAATCATACTGTTTTTGAAGCTGGTTTCCAATTTTATTACAGAATATAAAATCTTCGTTCGAAACTCTTTCATGGATCAAGGGTATGCACAAAACTATTTTTTTATAGGACAAGTGAAATCTTCTACTTCAGCTGATGGGCAACCACCGACATCAGTGAAATTTCGAACCTATTTATTACAATACTTTCTGTAATACATACAGGCAGCTAATAGGCGGATAGTCGCCCATTAGCTCAGTTGGGAGAGCGCTGGCACGGTTTGCCAGAGGTTAGTCGCGTTTTTTAAAGAAAAAATTAAAAATGGTTTTTAAAATTGTGAGTAAAATTTCGTTTGTAAACATTTTACAACAAAGGCAAAAGTGGCGAACTTATTCCCGTATCTAATGAGAGTATTGTAATAAATAGGTTCGAAATTTCACTGATGTCGGTGGTTGCCCATCAGCTGAAGTAGAAGATTTCATTTGTCTTATAAAAAAATCCCTTCGGCCGCGTATGATACCAGAGTTTGGTAACCAGTATCATACGAAGAAAAAATGATCGTCGTCGGATACTGGTATCCAAGTGATAGGGATTTTTCGTTTTATGTAACCGAGTATCAGCTCAGGAAAATATCAAACAATTACAAGTGAGTACTTAATATTTCCTCGTATGATACTGATAAGCATGTCATGTGCATGTTCATTGGTCATCATCTAAAATACGTACTACCAATAATACAGAAGGTTGGCAGGCACAGTCGCCTTAATAGATATATTGGACGCTAAAAGGCCGGCGTTGGCTCAACTCTTAGATATTTATAGAAATGAAACCACCGTTAGGGATATACCTATACAAGAAAAAATCGAAACTAAGCCGAGAGTTCAAAGAAATTGATGAAGAAATAAATGACGCCATATCTCAGCTAAATGTAAACGAAATTATTGTTGGACATTGTATCGAAATCATTTCACCATTTATTCCAATAGGTTGTAGGTAATAAATGATTCACAGTTGAACTATTTCCTTGTTTTCTTGTATGTTTTTAAAAAAGCGAGGGTTTTACAATAAGCGTAGGTACAGAATGCGATCTTCGAAGTTTTGCCGAGTTGGTTTTATAGGCAGAATGTTATATTCCTTACTGGATACTGGTTACCAAACATGATGAAGGGTATCAGAAAAGTAATATATCCTATCACTTGGATACCAGTATCCGACGACGATCATTTTTTCTTCGTATGATACTGGTTACCAAACTCTGGTATCATACGCGGCCGAAGGGAAAAAAAATAGTTTTGTGCATAGGTACCCTTGATCCATGAAAGAGTTTCAAACGAAGATTTTATATTCTGTATTAGAAACCAGCTTCGAAAACAGAATGATTTTTCTTTATTCGAAACCAGGTTTCCTAAAAAGAAAAATAATTCTCTTTTCGAAACTGGTTTCGAAAGTGGCCGAAGGGAAAAATATATAACATACCTAACCTCACGCCTGTGTCCCAGAGGGGTAGGCAGACACCAAGGACTGCCACTTGCCACGAACCTGACCTGACCTTCGCTTCATCAACGTTCATAAGTGCACGCACGCCGGTTCCGGGTACTTTTTATCTTCCCCTTGCTAATACACTATTTGGTCGACGTATTCCGCCTGGGACGTCCCTTACCTTATTTCTCTTAAACGTCCGTACGTTTCTGTTTTGTTATGTGGTAAAGTCTTTCCCTTGTAAGTGTTTAGATCGGTTTTGCAAGTGTCTTCAAAAATAGCCTAACAGTTTTAATTGGAAATGCCGTCTAGTTTTAGGGGTTTTGAAAAAGGGTTCTCCGTTATTTGTGTAACACACTTTTTTGCATTTCGGTACATACAGGAAGTTAACTTCCTAAAATGTTGAGTTTGTCAAAGTAGAAATTTGCAGTAGGTAGGTACATTGAATCTAAATTTGGAGGATTGGCAGGAAGCTGAATTTCTAAAAAGATGAATTTGCACAAATTTTAATACCTTTATGGGATTGGCCGCTCCCCGCCCGAAACTGTACTTTAAAATTTATTATTACATTGTCTTTTTATCTAATTTATACTCAAATTACAGAAGAAGATAAAATATATATTTCGTAATTTCTACTTTATGAGAATTTAACATGTTACAAAAGTAAAAATTTAAAATTTTGGCATTTTATTATGTACCTACTTTATAAAAATTCAACATTCTGTTTCGAAAGGACATGCAGAGACCTTCTGTAATATATTTTCTTCTTTGGTTTTGTTAGAATATAACCTTAAGAGGCCGTCAGGTGCGTCACGACTTAGAAAACGTAAAAAAACAAAAATAATCTACTTTTAGCCTAATTAATGTGAGTAAAATGAAAGTACTGGTCTTTGAAAAACATGATGAAATGACTGAGTGCAAGATAACGATTAGAGGTGAAAGAGTGGAACAAGTAAAATAATTTTTCTATTCGGGGAGCCTGTTTACGAGGGATGGAAAGTGTGAAGGTGATATAGAAAGAAGAGTAAAAGCGGGAAATTGTGTAAACGGTGCCTTGCACTCCATTGTGTGCAGCCGAAACATCTCCAAAAGAGCTCGATTGGCTATTCATAATCGTGTGCTGGTCATAATGGTAGCGAGACTTGGGTGTGGCAAAAGAAGCAAGAAAGTAGAATTAATGCAGTAGAAATGGGTCCTTGAGAAGTATGTGTAGTGTTACTTTGAATGACAGGATACGCAATATTCTGATTAGAGAACGTTGTGGACTGAAATAGGATGTAGTGACTAGAATTGAGAAAGGAATGTTGCGTTGGTTTGGACATGTGGAGAGGATGAAGGAAGAAAGATTGACGAAACAAGTTAGTTTTCTTATATCTAAGAACTTTTATACTTTCCAATTCTGTTAAACTTTGAGTTGTTTTATCTTCTATTAATATGGTTGTTAGTTTTATAAAGTAAATTAATAGTCCATAGTTCTTAAAAATACATGCTTACAAATTAAACTTTACCTTTATCCTTTTCCTTAGTTATTACCGATTCTTAATTCTATACACTTTTATATTTTTATGCGCACGTATTTTATTTTTTATTTATTAATATTTCACTTTAAACTTCTGGATCTTCCTCTCTCCCAGCACCAGCGGCACCACCTCGCCTGAGTTTTCCTTCCCTCCTTCCGAATAACCTTTTTTTGATATTGTTGACACCTTGTGTAAAGGAAGTACACGGCGCCTAATATAGCTATCACCAAGGTCACAATCACAAGCGTGTGATGTTGTGTGCCGCCGCTGAAACTGCAGAGGCCGCCGCAGAATTACCGGCCCCGTTTTGGGCAATTATAATTTCTTCTTTGTGTTCAGCTATTTTGCTTTGAGGCCTCCCCATGATGACGCGTACAATAGCACTATATTACGTCCCCACAAGTTATTAACTTTTAGCGCACTCATTATCAGTCTCGGGGCAGCCGTATCCTCGTAAGCACTTTGACTGGCATAGATCGCCATGAGGTGTGGCGCGAGAGGAGTCAAGTTAAAAGACGTGTTTTCATCACGATGCGCGTTTATTAACTAAAGAATAAAGAAAAAGTGAATATAATAATCGTAACAAATTGCTTGCATAGCATAATATATATTGCGAATGTGAGTGGTTGTGTTGGTAAGGGTCGTCCCAGGCGGACATACATCGACCAGATAGGAGATGTATTAGCAAAAGGAAAGATAAAAAGTACCTACCCGGAACCGGCGACTGATGCAGGTTACTGGAAGCGGCTGTATGAGGATGTGGACGTGTAACATATTTAATTCGTGAAAATTCAATTATTACAAATATTCTATTAGGTAAGATTTGAAATTCTTTATTGGCGTAGTTAACAGTCATGTAGGCACTAAAACTTTAAAAATACATGTTTGATGTATAGGGTACCTTAATTTTATATGGTGTTAGTCATTGGGCGATACGCTATAACAAAACTCTTTATAATCAAACAGACAGAGAGACTTTGTAGGCATAGTAAGTAGTTAATAAGGTCCCGTCGTTAGGCACCCGTTTGAAACCTTATAAGAAACAATAATATTTTTTATCACCAGATTTTGAGGTTTAGCGCGTACTTTCAACAAACGCTTCAAGAGATGCAGACCTCGCACGTCGTCAGAAAGGTCGAGATTCTCTTCTACTTAGAGGATGGGACAGTGAAGGTGACGGAGCCCAAGACTACTAATAGTGGAATGCAGCAAGGTAGTTAGACAATCCATAAATTACGTCACACGAATTTCGTGACTTTTTGAGTCCTCCCCGTCCTTGTCACAGCTGGTCACATTTGTGAGACTACCCCCTCGCTAGTGTGACGTCACCTACAATTTTGAGACTTACTTTTATGTATTATTGAATCCAAGCAGCAGTTCCGAAATTTGTTTTATATCAAGAGTTGCAAAGTTCGTGTTTTAACACGTAGATTTGGAAATGTGATGTCACGACATTTAGGACCCCTCCTACTCCCGGGGAGTGAATCCCGTGCCTGTCACACAATGTCACACTTCGCCCTCCCTCCCCCTTAACGTGTGACGTAATTTATGGATGGTACTTTAGTTAAACATTCGTTATTTGACAATATACAAATTTATTGTAATTAATCCTAGTACCATCGATACGCTAAACAGATTCGTGATGAAACCTGCAGACCCTATATAATGAGCACCAAATTTTGAACTACCCCAATAGTCTATCTGTGAAATTGGTATGGAAATAATGGAAATTGACAGACGATTGGGTTCGCCCAGGATTTGTTGCGCATAATTATAATAACTTAGCGCCATTTAATCCAAATTGCCTATCCGGATGGATAGGTCGACATACAGTCTTGTCCAATTTAGTAAACAAGATTCTACCCTTAAACTGTTACTTTTTAGTCCAAAACTGCCATATTTCCATAAATGAAGTAACCTGGAACACTCTTTTAGATAACACGCTGGCAATTTTATAAACATAGTTCATGATAGTTCATGAATTTGCGAGAAATTGTCTAGTTTAGGCATCTAATCTCAATTTTAAGGTTAGAATCTTGTTTACTAAATTGGACAAGTAAGAATAAATAGACTGTAGGTCTACATCTACATTGTTGCAGGCGTGCTGATAAGTCGCCAAAGGATTCGACTTCCAGAAAGCTACGATTTCTACTACGATGTTTTAGATTTGAACGTAGGCCTAACAGTGGACTTTTTCGGAAAAGTTTTCAAAGTAAGTGATAAAAGTAGGTAATTTGAGCATTGTTAACCATAAAGATGCTCCAATTACCTACTCTGAAAAATATAGCTACGTAGCCGAAATATATATCTCAAAAGTAACAAACTTCTTGGAAAATGAACTTATTTACAAAACAGATTGGAAATCAATAAATCATAACATAAAGGGTAACACATAGGTTCGCAAATCACTGTTTTAGATAACTTTTTAATGGACGTGTTACCCGAATAAAATAAGTAAGCACGTAGAAGGCGAGCGTAAGAACGATAAATCGTAACTAGAAATATTTTGAGTGTACCTAAGTACTTATTCACACCCGAGATGCAAGCAAATGTGAAATCTAATATACGACTGCCTTTACACTACCTACCGAAAAACCGTGACGAAAGCTTAACACTTTATTTTCAGATAGTTAACTGCGACAACTTCACAAGGGTTTTCCTGAACAGGCTTGGCATCCACGTGCCCGATCCTATTGCTTTTCCTGACTCTGTAGTGGTAAGTTCAATAATGTAGCCTATTCTTTGGTACCTGTGCAATGTTACTGCCAATCGATGGATGTTGATGTCAGCCATGTTTGATTGAGGTGCTCCATCTCTGTTAGGATTGCTCCTCAGATCAGTCTCAGCTTAGACTTACAGAAAGAAATAGAAAGAGGGACAGAACATGGAAAATAAAAAAAGAGAATGATTGGAAAAGTGATTGTGTTGTGTGGAAGTTATTTATTATTATTAAGAGAGACCATCGGAGACTCGTGCTACAGTGGTAGCACGAGTCTCTATCCCGCGGGCGAGAAATAAAGAAATCGCCATATAATGTGGTTACAATATATTTCTTTATACATCCCACTGTAGGGCACATGCCTTTTCTCGGAATAATAACGTGCCCTCCGTGGATTGGCAATTTCAATCGCTGAGGTAGTTGTACACCTCAGACACTCGGGTTTCGTCGGAATGTTTTTCTTTACGGTTAGGGACTGGCATAGTGAAAACAATATTATTAAATTTGCGGTCATTTTCGCCGAACCTAGCCTCAGGAGTGGTCGGTGATCATAAATTTAAATAGGGCCCAGGAAGCGCTCGCTCCTGGCCTAGTAGAATGGAGTTATTGTCAATCAATCACTCGGGATAAGCAAAAACAGGCACGGTCAGGTGCTGTATGGCTGACCATCCCGTGACTACCGCTAGTGGCATAGTTTCTGAGGACTTCCCTGCTTTGCAAGGCACGTGAAGCCGTTGGTGCCGGCTGTCATGTAATGGCAGTCATTAAGCCATGTCAGAGGCCTTATGGGCGGCTTGATAACTTGTGACAGTAAGGCCCGCCACTGTCTTACTATCCTCTACCGTGTAAGACAGTGGAGCGTAAGACAGAGGACAGTGGCCCCGTGGTGGAGTATGGCCTAACCTTCCTGCGATGCACGAAGAGATCCGTGCTCCAGCAGTGGGGACATCTAAAGGATTGATATCGATAGGGCCCAGGATAACGCGAGACTAGTCGCGTATGGAATAAGCAAGGAAGGGCTTATGTTTCCATTGCTTCAAATTATGTCTCTTACCTACCAAGTATGTGCAATGCTTTATGCATCACCTAAATGTAAGTATGCCTAGGCTTGCTATAACAAAAAATATATAATATTGCATTTTTTCCACTTAGAAAATGCCGCTTCGTCCCAAACCACCTAAGAATAGGCCGTTCAAACAGTTTTTGGATTTCGATCGCCAGGTTTTGAGGTAAGCTTCAATTCAATTTGCTATGTTCAGTATAGATACGAATGCATACGATTTTATTTTTGCGATTTTACATAGCACGTATAAGTTGAAATACATCATCATAATAGATTCATCGATTAGTTAGATTCATCGGTACAACATATTCTACGTACATACTCCTGTCGCAGCCCTAATATTATTTGATATTCGTTCTTTCCAAATTGAAATATCTAGTCGAAGTAGATTATGGCAAATTGTTGTCCTCGCGAATAAGAAAATTTATAGGATAAAAGTTTAGTAGAGTACAGTAAGTAAAATACCTCCTTAATCGGTTTAAAATTTGCAAATCCAAAGAATACAATCCCCAGTGCAATCCTATCTTCTTTTAATCCCTGTACATCATTAAATTTGCAGGTTTACTGGTTATTGGGATGATCGTGATTCTGAATTCGGCACAGTTCACCATTTGGAAATCCATTACTTTCTGGCTGACGACACCATAGAAATTAAGGAGGTCTTACCCCCGAATTCCGGCACAGAAGTAAATCCAATGTTTTTGAAACGTATGCGACTGCCAAAGGTTTGAATTTTGATACTTTTATATTAATGTTACTTTGAATGACAAGATACGTAATAGTCTGATTAGAGGACATTGTGGACTGAAAGAGGATTAAGTGACAAGAATTGAGAAAGGAATGTGGCGTTACTTCGGACATGTGGAGAGGATGATTGAAGAAAGCTTGACGAAACAAATATTGCGAATGTGGGTGAAAGGGCCGGTAAGGGACGTCCCAAGCGGACATATTTCGACCAAATAGGGGATGTATTAGCAAAGGGGAAGATAAAAAGTATCCGGAACCGGCGTGCATGTATGCAATGCCTTATAAACGTTGATGAAGCATAGGTGATCTGTAGGCGAAAAACTGCCGGCAGATGCTGGATGGGGAAAGCTGAAGACAGGGCGCTATGGCGCTCATTAGGGGAAGGCTATGTCCAGCAGTGGACTACATAATATAGCCTGAAGAAGAAGAAGAAGGTGGTATGTCAGGATTGTGGCAAGTGGGAGTACCTGGTCTTTGCCTACGCCTCTGGGATACAGGCGTGAGGTTATGTGATGTGTTTTTTATTAGGTAATTATTTTCTGGCAAGTAAATTGGTATCAAAAAAATATGGTTAATTTTAAAATTAGTAATGAAAGCAATTTGCCAACTTCACTCAAATGTATGGGACTAGTATTATACCTCCAAACTAATGTGTCACCTAAGCTGCTTAAGTTAATTTTCGTCTGAAAATGGTTTTTTGATAACCATAAGTGCTGTGCTCGCGTTTGTCTTTTCTTTGCACTCGCGCATTGACATGTCGCGTATGCAGAGTTGTAAATACTTAATAAGAAATATTTCAAAAAAAATTTATAAAGCTTAGGTATTACAATACCTATAGCCTAGAACAAAATTATGTTTGGCCGGTCGGACAAAAACTGTTTATATGCCAGCTTCTTAACCCTAGGTAGGCTAGATTAGTGGCGCTAGTGTAGCCTTTCTTAAATCCTTATTGTAAAGTCGACATCACATCAACCTTTGTCGTAAATAAGTATACATACTTCTATAGCTTGATGGATGTCGATTTTTTGTCACCAGCTAAGGGAGCACAGCGTCACGATAAAAAAGTTATCACATTATCGGTCAGCGCCATCTTGCTTTATTTCACCGCCTAAAGCTAGACGCGGCTACCCTATATCGGGATAACACTTTTATCTTGCCCTTGTGCCCCTCAGGTTGTAACACAAATGTGTGGAGTGCTTAGAATTAAAGATTGATATTCAGAAAGAGCCACCGCGGATAGAGATATCCGGCGCACCGCTGCCGCCGGCGTTCTCAGCGGCCGACCTCAGCATCGGAGCTGTGCTCAACGTGTTTGGACGCCGCGTGGTGCTCACAGACTGCGATCCGTTCACCAGAGAGTACTATCGAGTCACTTATGGCTTTGGTAAATTGACTTGCCATTTAAGTTAACAAGTGTGTATAGTCTGTTAGCTTTAAGAATATACTATCTCGGCTACTATCAGCTAGAATCGGATATATTAGTGTAATAGAAATATCGGAACTAATATGACACTTAATTTCGAAATCGGAACTAAAATGATACACACACACAAAATACAGAGCAGGAAGTAGTATTACACTCGCGTGCTTTCGGCGAAAACCGAAGCCTACTCTCTAGAGTAGGCCCGAGGTATACACTAAAAGCTAACATACTGTAGCTGACTTTTGACTATGGGATGTAATCCCTACTAATATTATAAATGCGAAAGTAACTCTGTCTGTCTGTTACGCTTTCCCGCTTAAACCTCTCAACCGATTTTGATGAAATTTGGCACAGACAATCTTTAGACCTTGAAAAGAACATAGGCTACCTTTTATTGCGAAAAAAAATTGATGAACAGGTTGAAATAGAGGTTGAAAGTTTGTATGGGATTTATTAATTTTAAAAGATAAAACCATGAAACTTTATATTTAAGCACTTGATAAGAAATAATTAAACATTTGTTCTAGCGTTTTTGAAATTTCAACCAGTGAGGGGGTGAAATAAGGGTTGAAAGTTTGTATGGGAGTTCGTCATTTTTGGGGATAAAGCCATGAAACTTTATATTTAAGCACTTGATAAGAAATAATTAAACATTTGTTCTAGCGTTTTTGAAATTTCGAACTGTGAGGGGATGAAATAGGGGTTGAAAGTTTGTATGAAGTTCGTCATTTTTGAAGATAAAATGGATCAACTTAAAAAAAATTGGCTTTTGAAGTTAAAGTTCCTTTTAACGAATACTCTGCACGCCGCCACTGCCGTCGGTCGTCTCCAAATTCTTACCGCGGAAACCGAAATCCACGCGGACGAAGTCGCGGGCGGCCGCTAGTATAATATATTACATCTTGAGATATAATAAGTTATCGCTCGTCATACATTTTGTACGAGACCGGTTCACGCTGTGCTATAATAATATTATAGCTATAAAACGAAATGTATGACGAGCGATAAATTATTATATCTCAACATGTAATATATATTTTAAAAACCTATTTAGAGGCTAAAAATTCCACCCATGCCAGGATTCAAACCCGCGACCTCTGGCTATCCGTGCCAGCGCTCTTTCCAACTGAGCTAATGGGCGACTCATGAGTCGCCTTCGGTCAACCGAAGCAGATCCAGCATTCTTGGTAATGGTGAAAGAACACCAGCTCTGAGTGTAAGGATTGACAACTATACCTCAGTCGATAATATTGCGGCTCTCATCTGCTCTCTCTCAAATCGATTTCAAATGTTTATCTCCCTTTATTCTGTTAAAAAGTTCACTGCTAAAGCTCACTAGCCCTACGAAAAAATCATGTTATATTCTTTGTAGTATCTTCCTAATTTCTCAGTCATGTTAATAATGAAAAGAGACATACTACCTAGGTAGCATTAACGCCAAAAACGACCGATTTTTTTCCATGTTGACTCTATTGAATCTCACGAAGCCTCTTAATCCAAAAAAAGTAGCAGCTGTTCTTTCTGACAGACACATTCACGCCTCTGCCGACGCCCGAAGACAACAAGACAGAGTGCTTGAGCCGCACACCTGCGAAGCCCGAGCTTCCTCCTTGGAATGGCTACGGCTCGTACGCAGACTCCGCCGAGAACTGCCGCACCGTCGAGCCCAAACCGCCGCACAGGGATTTCATCAAGTTCATACACAAGGACAAGTGAGATAATCTGAAACGTACAGTCTGTTAGCTTTTAGAATATACCTCGGCTACTATTGGATAGAATCGGACATATTCGTGTAATATAAATATCGGAACTAACTTTTCAAAATAGTGAAGAAAAGTTTCATACAGAGCAGGAAGTAGTATTACACTCGTGTGCTTTCGGCGAAAACCGAAGCCTACTCAGGAGCCCGAGGTATATTCTAAAAGTTAGTCCACGTGGCAGTTTTGGATTAGGATTTGCATTTTTTCTGTGCCAAAAATTCAATAAACCATTTTTTTCTGCAACCGAGAAAATGTATTTTGAGACAATGACAATCAAATCAATCAACCATATCAATTTATCTCAACGTAAAGATTTTACATTCTGTTTGCTGAATGTCAATGTACAATTATAAATGCAAGCCGCTGCCTTCAGGCGGTATTGTAGTGGAGAAAATGGCAGCGGAAAAAAAACTCCGCTCTCATCTTCTCAAGTCATCTTAAACCAAATACATCAGTTGCCAGCTACACGTAAACCTAACATACAGAACATTAAATATTAATTGTAATCGCTTCGAAAAATAGAGACATCACTGCCAATATTTCCCATTCGTTATCTTAACTCTAATTTATACAACACTTACACGTAACATAAACTAACCGCCTCTACCGTGGACAATACAGAGTGAACTGATGGCTTAAAGTATACAATAAAAATATCTTTTACAGAATCGGGTTTGATTCTCACATGCTCCGCTTTGCTGCTCGGTTGATAACCGATAACCCCAACGATGTGAAGCGCTATTTCATCGTGAAATATTTCCTCTGTGATGATACAATGGCGGTATTTGAGTTGTCTCAACGAAACTCTGGGTTCCAGGTATATTCCTTTCCCCCTGATTCTATTGTATTGTAAGCAACTATTTGCCTCTATTTGAGTGAGAGGCAAGTGGTTTTTCAATTACTTTGTGTAAGTAATCACGTTAAACAGATCTAATGCGACTATTACTGTGCCCGTAATATTTTCAGACTCGCAGCTCGCATCGGAGCCAACTCTTGCAGCTGAAGCTCTCAACTTTAGAGTATAAAGCGTTGCCTCATAGAATTTCTAAGAGGCGTCCTTTATGGCCTTAGCGGTTGCAGAAGGGCTATGTAAAATTAGATTTAGATTAATAAATTAGATTTAGATTAAGTCTTTATTGCAAATCATACATTAGGAAAATCCTAAATGTCTAAGTAAATAAGAGTTAGCTTTCTATATTCTGCTAGTTGTAAGAAAGTGCCAAATGTCATCGTGATTTATGCGTAACATCATTCAAACGTACAAAATACTCGTACGTACATAAGCAGCCAGTAATCTATGAATTGCACTGAGAAGGCCACGTTGCCCAGGCTTTCTCAGAGAGGGAGATTGGGCTTAGGTAAGATGCGTGATTAGTCTTGATATCAGGTTGGGGACTTTAAATGCTTAGATAGGTGCATACCATAGACTCTCAAGTTTCCTCACGATTCCTTACTGTTATCGATTGGTATTACTGATACAAATTGAAACATGGGCGTAGAAAATAAGGCCATGGGTACATGCCTAAATTGAATCCAGGATCTTCCGAATGTGAGGCAACTGTACCATCGAAACGCTATATTGGGATGGGATGAAGGCACAGGTACCTTCAACATTGCGAGCTAAAGCTTTTAATTTCCAGGGCGGATCGTTCTTCCGTCGGGATAAAATGTACTACCCCGACGTGGAATTCTTCGTACCGAACGAGCCACCGTCGTATACACAGCAAGACATGTGGATCGGCAACGAACTCGTCATAAACAAGCACCGTTTCCGACTAATCGCTGCTGACGAGTACGCCTTGCGCTATATGGAGCTGCATCCTGAGGAGGTAGGGATCGAAGAGAAACTTTGACATTTCAGGCCGGAGTGGGATTTGGATAACTATCTTGAATAAATAAATGTTTCAGAGGGCGAGATGTCCTCGCCCGAGCTACAACCTGCTGAGGTTCGTAGCAAAATTTTTGATATTTCAGGCTGGATTTTCATCTGCGCCTCTTGCATACCGTGCCGGTTTATACAGCATCTCACCCACACATAAACTTTTAAAAGTGGTCTACTATTTTGTACGATTTGGACCCCGTCAGTGGACCCTTTCGAAATTAGGAGTCTCGCCCCCTTTACTCCCTCACATTTTATACTAGCCTAGTTGAAAATGATTTTGTTATAGCTGTCCCGGCAAACTTCGTATCGCCACAAAAACAAATTGAAAGAAGGTTACGGTAGCAATAAATTTAAAAAAGGTTACAGTAACAATAAAATATTACCCCACGGGAACGCATTACCGAGATATAAAAAAAACCACATACAAACCTACTTATTCTATGTCTCAATTTCGATCTTTGTTTATCTCAAGTCAAGTTTCATATAACGCCGTTTAGCCGTTATTGCGTGATTGAGTGAAATCTTCATACTCTTCATCATCTTCTATAATATAAAAATTAATCGCTGAATGTGTTGGTAAGCGCAAATCTCGAGAGCAGCTGAATCGATTTCGCTGATTCTTATGTTAGAATAATCCTTGAAGTACGAGGATGGTTCCTAAGAAGAGAAAATAAATTGTATCGACTGTTAGGCGGTACAAAGTTCGCTGGGTCAGCTAGTTTGTTATATTAGTAAGTTTACTAAAAAAGCAAATCGTTGTCAAAGTCAAAGAAATCGAACTACAGGTATTATTGACTTACACGTGAACGTAAAACTTTCTTTATCACAGTTCCCGATGGCAAACATTCCGCTCATCATCGACAAGATCCGGCGCACCCTAGCGATGCAAGAGAACGGCTACAAGAATTTCGTCGCAAAATATATGGATGCGGTTTTACCGGATCAAAAAGAGCTTATGTCCGTGCGATGTTTTAGGTAAGTTGATCTTTTAGAAGCGCTCGTGGCCTAGTCGAACCGAGTGATTGAAATCAATTACTTGAGTTAAGCAACAACAGGCGCGGTCAGGTGCAGGATGGGTGAACGTCCCGTGTCTACCGCTAGTGGCATTTTTCCGAGCGCTTCCGTGCTTTGCAAGGCACGTTAAGCCTTTGGTGCCGGCTGTCATGTAATGGCAGTCCTTAAGCCATGTTAAGCCATGTCAGAGGCCTTATGAGCGGCTTGATAACTTCTGACAGTAAGAACCGCCACTTTCTTACAATCCTCCACCAACCCGGACTTGGCCCCCGTGGTGGAGTATTGCCTCACCTTCTTGCGATGCAGGAAGAGACCCGTGCCCCAGCAGTGGGGACATACAAGGGTTGATATAGATCTTTTTCTTGTCATATTTCCGTTCTTCTTCTTCTTTCGTGTCTGTCGAACCCTCCTCAAAGATTTCGCTCCAAAAAATGCGCCACTGCGATTGCCCTGGGTGATACATCCATGGGATCCTGCAGGCTGACACAAATCGGCATGAGATATCAGCATCATCAGGCAGGAGCTCCCGTCTCTTCAAAGTATCCCTGGATCGAGCAATATTTTCGTTTAAAAATACTAAGGTTAAACCGCACTCCGATATTTTTTTTCCCCGTGTATTAAAATGTATACGATTGTTTGCGACTGAGTATTGCGAGTGCGTAGACTCATTAATTTCATAAACCACAGCGAGGCAAAGATCCGCCCAAAAATGTATCGTTAATATGATAAAACTGATATTTCAAAATAGTATTGTCTTAATTTCGGAATAGTTTCTAAACATAATTCTAAATAAATATCGACGACCTCTGTGGCTTAGCGGTAGCGCGTCTGCCTACCATTCAAGAGGTCCCAGGTTCAAATCCCGGCTGGGAGAAAAAAAAGCCCAGGTCTTGGATGTTTACATGTTTGTGATGTTGGTGTTTCTGGTTCCCACGACACAGGGTATCCTAGTGTGGGGCCAGTAGCCATGTATGTGCTTGTATGTAAATGTTATGTTATTAACTAACATATTCATATTTATGTATTCCCAGGCAAGCACTGAAAGAGTTGATGTGCGAGAAAATGACGGAGCATGAATTTCTGTCCATCATCCGCTTCTTCCGCGGCGAACGTGGCCAACAGCATAGCCCGCGTCGAGACATGATCAGGTTTGTCGTCAAGAAATGTGGACAAATATCCTGAGAGATAAATTGGGTTTACTTAAAATTACCACTTCAAAATTACTAGTTCATAAAAGGTTGACAGTCTTATTTTTAAAAAGTCGAAGCCGTCGTATGGCAGGAATTCCTCCTATAAACGGGCTTTAACTCCTTCTTCAGATTGTTATAGTGTAGTCGTCTTTTTATGAATAAAACTGTCAATCATTGTTATTTGCCGTTGATAATTCAATTAATTTTCGCCTACGGCGCTAAGTGTGCGTAAGTTTGTAGATATGCAGATTTGATATATGCGTGTGTCTCTCAATAACACGCACATATGGCAGATTCAACCTTTAGTCTAGTAATTTTCAAATTATGTAACTTTAGTTCATATTTTCTTAAAGTATACCCAAATATGTGATTATTTCAAAATTTCGATCCGCCAGCTCTCCTACATTTTTTTTACTCTATGCTGGTCCTTATCGAAGATAGCTGCTTATAACCTTTTGCATTACTGTTAAGTGTGGCTATTGAATTTTGGATTTTTATGGAAGCTGGCCATTACGCCATTGAGATAATTCCTCAGTTTCCCACACTTTTCTCATCAAATAGGTAGGTAGTAGGCAGGTCCAAAGCCTGTGTCATGCATATACTTTCGATGGTATTCATTCACTCGTAATCAAGCATTCTTCTCTAACTACGCCCTCCAGATCCCTAGTTAAGTAGGCTCCAAAGCCTGCTTCGCGCACACATTTTCAAAGATGTAGCGAGCGTCGATCACTTGTGCTTCCACATCATAGGCCTCGCATAGTGTGGGGCCAGTTTATATATAAAAATGTACCTACATTTTTTACCGGGCTTGGCCCCTGTGGTGGAGTACACCTTCCTTCGGGAAGAGACCCGTGTCCCTTGGTGGGGACATGATGGGTTGATGATGAAATATTTTTGATTTTATCTGACTTATTTCACCAGATCCCTGGTATTCTCGGAGCTGACCCGCGGTCTATGGGACGACCGCGCCAGGCTACTTGAAGGTCTACTCCATGCCGACGAGACCAAGTCGGGGGTTCTGCATCCGGAGCGGCTGCGACAATTACTTCGCGCCCACCGATTAACAATTGGCGAAGACCTCATGAACTGTATGCTGAGTGTGTAAGTATCATGTTTGTACAACTGTAATGTTTCATTGTGTACGAGATCAAGTTCTATGCCCGAAGTGACCTGTGCCAATTACTTCACTCCCACCGATAGATTTATGACGAGTATCTCACGAAGTGATGTTGTTACCGTTTGGGATATGGCAATGTGTAATACAACAGTTAATAATACCACTGAATTACTTATTCTTAATTGATGGAGGCGCCAATTTTGACACTTTCAAAATAGAAAATAATATCACAACAAGGCAGTATTATTATATTTAATAGATAGAATGTTGTGCAACCAGGTATAGCAATACAAATTATAGTAACACTACAAACCACAAAATGTGTGAAAAAGATGATATATTTTTTTGCGATTTCGAAAAACTTCGTTTTGGGATAACTATGGATTTTAAAAACCTATTTAGAGGCTAAAAACTCCACCCATGGATCCGGGATTCGAACCCGCGACCTCTGGCTATCCGTGCCAGCTTTCCAACTGAGCTAATGGGCGACTCACCGGCATCAGTGAAATTTCGAACCTCTTTACACTATTCTCTGCATTATGTCCTTAGCATGGGTTAGTGCATTAAACATAAAAATAGTATAATAACTATGGATATTGTAACACTCTATATAGAGTGCGTTAGAGATGGATTTAACATTACCATGTTCCTGTATACAGGATTTGAGAGCAAGCCAATACGAATCCTCGTCTCATTTTGTTAAACTCGATACAAAAGTAATCCTACACTAGCAGAGCCCGAGAGGAAAGGAGGCAAATTGAAATATTATATTCATCAAATGCAGGTTAAGAAAAGACGACGACTGCAACATCTTCTACCGAGACCTGATGGAGTTTCTGGACTTCCGGATCGGCTCGGTGGGAACCTCTACAACTGAAGACTATACCAAGGTGGTGCGCCATTCGCCGCCTTTAAAGGACATTGAGGTTCGTTCATTGGAATTTATATCTATGTTCGGATGGTATATATGTATCTTATGTATTGTGTTAATAGGGGACAAGATGGTCTTTAAAAAAACATCTTACCGCGAGATTCGAATTTTGTTCAATACCAAACCTAAATGGTATCAACACTTGTATGTCCCCACTGCTGGGGCACGGGTCTCTTCCTGTAGCAGTTTGAAGGAAGGTTAGGCCATACTACACCACAACAAACCTAAAATTGGGGCTAAAAATACATCGATAACTAAACTCGATTCAGGTTTGTGCCAAACCGAGTTTAGTTTAAATGCCGAGGTGTAGATGGGGATCTTTGAGCTTCTTATTTATGATTGTAAAATCATGAGATGATGTAAATAACCAAATTTTTACAGTGTCTCCTGTGCGGTGATGCTGACGCAATGATCAGAGAAGGCTACGTCAATTGGAACGCTTTCATCTGCAATCTCAACTTGGAGCATATTGTCAAGGAGCAGACATAAGATTTTGTATTTGCTAGTTTTTGTGCGTACTTTGTGAAGTGAATTTTTAGATGTATGTCAACTATTATGCTTTTTGTAATAGTTCATAACAATTTTGATGGCATTTTGTCTTGATGAATAAAAATCTATTGAAATACAAAGTTTTCTTTGTCTTTTCGGGGTAAATGGGCTATAACAGAACCACGAGAAAACATCCAAAAAAATATTTCCATAGTGGTGCATAGAAACTCCAGTTACCTTTCACGTCACACTGCTGAATACGGGCCTTCTTTTAGAATGTGGGCTTTGAGATTGAAATGAATGTAATTTGGAAAACAAAGTACGGGAATCGAATCTAAGGCCTCGACCGATGACTCCTGTAGCCTCCCGTCCAGCGTGCTACCAATAAACTATCATCGCTCTCAATGTCTAATAAGTACGTTGATATCGGACTAAAAAAACTCAGAGGTGCATACTTACTGCTATGTGGATGCATTTTAGTTTAATGGTTTATGTGGTTCCATGAAGATTTCTTCTCAGGTTTTCTCCACACGAAGATTTTGCCCCCTCCATATTCTCGTGCGAGAACAGCGAGAACGGTGTACATTGGCGCATAGCTCCTAGGATTATCATGCAACTATTTGCTGTATAAACGCAATGCATATCGTTCTCGCGTGAGAATGTAGAGCGGGCTCAACCTATTCGTCACCCACCTTCTATAGAGAACTCTAGGAGAACATCAACTTGACAATAATTTGAAACAACGTCAAGCAAAAACATTACAAAGTTACAAACAACAAATTCAACAAACCAAATAAAAGATCGGGTGGGAAGCTGCGGGCCGACGGCGATAACTTTCTAATATTGAAGAAAACCCTTAAATTTTCTCAAAATGTGTATAAGGAATCCAAGGCTGCCAATGCTTCCCGGATATGGGAGCAACACTATGGTTACTATAACACCTTTCATTTATTCAGAGTAAAATAGGTAGATTAAACAATGTTGAAGGTTTAGGCTAGGTTGCACACGTGGGTCGAGGACGGAGCAGAGTCAATTCACTTTCAGACACTATATCAACGGCATTCTTTCAATAACCCAGGCCTAAGTATCGGGCAAACAGAATTTTTATTACCGCCTACAATCCACTACTTTGTACACAGACTGAACATTATAATAGTTCTTCCAGCTGATCTTTGGGAAGCAGTCTATTCTTCCCTCTTTTCTTCTTAAAACGAGGAAAATCTGACTTTATATTTGTCGCCGCTAACTGGTTAACCACCGTTAAATTAACCGCCGGATTAACTGGCTAGGACATTTATTACGCGGCGGTTTTTAATTAAAAGAACTGAAAGTCATTAATACGTTTGATTGAGCAGAAGGTTACATAACTTGGCTGAAGGTGGCTAGCTAATAAGTCAGCCAGTACTAGATGGCGCATCTGCTTTGGTAGGGTAACCAAGATATAGTACTCCTCACTTCAGTTTGTCCATGACCTCGGCAACTTCAACGTTGACTGTTATTTACTTCTGCATCTGCTCCGGCGCAGCGGTATGTTCACCCTCTCGCCCTAATGTAACAATGTGTAACCCATGCTCACCTCAACCGAATCTGTGAAGAAGCGCTCGTAGCCTAGTCGAACCGAGTGATGGCATCAATCACTTGACTTAAGCAACAACAGGCGCGGTCAGGTGCAGGATGGGTAGCCGTTCCGTGACTACCGCTAGTGGCATTTTTCCGAGCGCTTCCGTGCTTCACAAGGCACGTTAAGCTGTTGGTGCAGGCTGTCACGTTATGACAGTCGTTAAGCCACTTCTGACAGTAAGGCCCGCCACTGTCTTCCAATCCTCCACCAACCCAGACTTGGCCCCCGTGGTGGAGAATGGCCTAACCTGCCTGCAATGCAGGAAGCGACCCGTGCCCCAGGAGTGGGGACATACTAGGGTTGATATAGAATGAAATTACCTAACAGATCTTCCCGACAGATTGGGAAAACAAAATTCGGCAACAAACCGATTTTCACTACTATCGATGGAGTGAACATGCTGATAGACAAAGACGAAGGTGACCATAAGTTTCCGTCAATTTATGCTCGAAAGCAGGCGCCAGAGCTGCCTGCTTGGATCATGTATGATAAAAACGTACGTAAACAACTTACACCAAAAGGTACCTACAGTAGCTACAGTCAATAGCGTGATTTACCTTACCTCCAGTTTCTCGTACATTAACAATCTGTTTCTATTCTTAATATCTATTAGTTGGCCAATATTTATAAAAAAACTGACAGCTGTTAAGACTGTTCACGTATGAGAAACCGGGGGTCAGAGTGTACGCGCATAGAGATTGATTTGTGCAGTCAGGATTATTAGGGTTCTGCCAAAAATTCGCTCTTTGCAGCTCTTGACCAATCGCTTGCTTAAAACTGTGAAATCGGTTAAGTGCCCCATTTGTGAAGCATGGGACCTTATCCATTGCAGAAAAGCTATGCTGATTACATACACATTAACTACCTAATATAAATCCCGATATGACTGTTTTTTCTCAGCCAAGTCGGACTTTAGTTATTTACCGTAATCAATTAAGGCATCCATCATGGCATTCTCTGGAAGAAATTGCTATAAGCAGTAAGGCCACCAGTCGTTCTCCCTATGTATATATTTATGTTATTTCATCAATACTATATTGCA
Source organism: Yponomeuta sedellus (assembly GCA_934045075.1). Lineage (NCBI taxonomy): Eukaryota > Metazoa > Arthropoda > Insecta > Lepidoptera > Yponomeutidae > Yponomeuta > Yponomeuta sedellus. The sequence continues at coordinate 16,162,164 of OW203733.1, read as the reverse complement.
GATTCTACGCTTCGAAGCGTTCTTTCAAGAAACTCTACAAGAGGTACACGGAACTGCCTCCAAGTATAGAAAAGTGGATATATTTTTCTACCTCGAAGACGGTACTATGAAAATTATTGAAAAGCGTTCAGAAAACAGTGGCACCTGGCAAGGTATGTTATCGGCACTTAAGTCTTATCGACAATTTGTGCCAAAGGGGTAGCCCCTTTGGCACAAATTGAATTTATATAACATGATTGAAATAACATAAAGAATTATTTAGATGACTATGATGTCTGGAATTAAAGCCAGTACAATGCCCGAGTTCTATCCTGTATAATAATTATGTAAACGCTGTTTATTAAGGACTTTAAAAAGACTAAATCTAGTGTTTTTTGTCCAGTTTTTTATACAAAAATATGTAGATTTTGAAATGGACACCTAGTTTGACTTGTAACATTCATTAAGCCGCAGTTTCGGGGCTATTTTGAACGAAACCATTTCAAAATAATTTCTTTTCACTATCACAACTTGTTTTTGACAAATCTAAAGTACCTAACTTAAATATAATGAATTTTGGATAGTGCACTGTCTGTAGCCTGGAAACTAGAGCGAGTAAAACAGTTTGTGTTAAAGAAGTAAGTACGTCAGTCTTCAATCGGGTTCAATTTACTTGAAGATGTTAAAGATGCAATATGTTTGGTTTTAGGATGTATAGTTTCTCGGCAAAGAATTCGCTTGCCATATAGCTATGATCTTTACTTCGATGTATTGGATTTGATTGTCGGTCGAGAAATAACAATATTTGGTAAAGTTTTCAAGGTAAGTAACCAATGTTCTCTTCTAGTTAGCCCGTTCGGGCCAAACCAAATCTCAAACGGGTGTAGAGTTTCTCAGATGAAGAGACCTTTTTGAGCACTGTTAGAATAAGATTGAATTACATCTATGCTCTGCTAGCCGACCCAGCGAACTTTTTACCACCTACCATTCGATTCTTTAATTTTTTTTATTTTTCTTTTCGTAATAACCATCCTCGTACTTCAAGAAATATTCTATGAAAAGAATCTGCGAAATCGGTTCAGCTGCTCTCGAGATTTGCGCTTACTGTTGGTAAGCGCATATCTCGAGAGCAGCTGAACTGATTTCGCTGATTCTTTTTTTAGAACCGATTCAGCTATTCATTTTTATAGAAGAGATATAGATATACATCATACATTTTGAGAGTGCATGCAAAATTGAAATATCTGAGTTATTAAATAATTGAAAATGAAAAACCAAATTAGGGGAACCCGGTCTCATGTCTCCTCTGGTGTCTCCCCTAAGCGACCCATCAGGATTTTCTTAGTCCTATTGTCTTCCTCACGTAGGGGAGACATCAGACCTTGTTTTTTAATAATATTTGAAGGACTCGTGTCTCCCCTGGTGTCTTGACTTATTTAATCATCTGAGCAGATTAACATCTTGACTACCTTTGGGCTTCTAGTACTTCAACAGCTCTATGATCAGATTTTGGTTAAAATTTTCCGAAAATGTAAGTTTTGGGATGTATTATCAAAGGGCAAGATAAAACCATAAGCCGTACCCTAAACGGGCGTGCTTATATGCAGCGCTCATTGCTTGTTGATGAAGCAAAAGGGGTTTGTTAGGACCGTGCCAAGTGGCATACTCTCTGCCTACCTCTCAGGGATACAGGCATGAATTAACGTATTCATACAACTTCTGAATTAACTACTAACCGAAATAAAAGACCTCTTAACATTTTTAAGAGAGTGTTAACAACAACAAGTTATTTATTTTGACCCAATTTACACTCATAATTCGTTCAAACTCAATACTGCAGTCACTGACCTACCATTATTCTCAGTAGTTTTAATTGCAACGTAGACATATCTAAGTAATGAATCCAAAAATCTCTTTTATAGCGTTATCAAATATGTTTTATCATTTATATTTCAGATTGTGAGCTGCGATCAATTCACGAGGCATTTTATGAACAGACTCGGTATCCATCAACCTGATCCCATCAATTGGCCAGATGCTCCTGATGTAATATTAATTTTCACATAGTGAATTCTGCATCATTGTTTTCTTCACTTTAACTCAATGTAAAACACATTTCAGACGAAAAGACCTCAGCCGGTGGTTGAAAGACATTTTGCTCTGAAACAATTCTTGGAAAACGATGGAAAAGTTCTACGGTACTATAGTAATAATAATATATTTTTATTTAGCATATTATATTCTGGCTGGTTTTAAATGACAAAAGTTCCGACTTTCCAGTCCATTCATAGTCAAATTTCATCGTCAGACATTTTATCGCCATAAAACGTGACTCGTGCCATCGTACTACCCGGACTGGGGCGGCCAACCGGTCTTTGGCTGCTTGTAGTCCCAAATATGGGCTCCTCACTGCCCGATACTAAATCTCTAAGAGACCGAGGAGACGGATTCGGCAGGATTTCGTTTCTCCCATGATCTTGGGTTCAGAAATCAGGTTTTCGATTTGTCTATGGCAAGAACCCGGCTATGTCTAGAAGTGGACTACATAATATAGCCTGAAGAAGAAGAACCTGCCAAGTGGCTTTAGGTATAAGAGAAAGGTGGAAACGATGAAAATGATCGATGCACTCTGGACTGGTTTTTATTATTTGCTATAGGATAGAAACTGCACTATAATAAAACCTCTTAAACTTGTTTAAATAATTTATAAAGTACAACTTAAGAAATAGACAAGGATAGAGCTTAAAACTTAAATCACATTTCTTGTACCTATGTTTTAATCTTTGTTGGGAAATCCACCATATTAAAAAGAATCAACTGGTTACCTATTACCTATTACTACAAACCGCTTTATAGGTCAAACAGGCAGTTTATAGAAAATATGGTCTCAGTGACACAAAGGGGTATGGAACGCTAAATTTGGTATGGCAAACAAAAGTTGAGACAATCGGCCTTATTTTATATTTAATAAACACAATTCTTTGAAAACTCTTTAAAAACGGTTACTAAAATAAAATAGCTGGAGATTTTACAAGGAAAAACGTAACCCATATTAAATAAAACCTTTCAGTGGAATAGTCTTTTTTTATAAATAACGCTGAATGTTTTTGCCTTTTGGTTTGGGTTTCAGGTCTACGTTTTTCCTTTTGGAATCTCCACCTATTTTAGATAGATGGAGAACACTTTATTGTACATAAAAATGGAAATAACACAGATATTTCTTAACCTAAAAGTACAGACGGCGGCCTTATCACTAAAAGTGATCTCTTCCAGACAACCTTTGGATGGACTGGACTAATATATTGGAGAAGGAAGTAGATGTACTATTTTAGTGAGCGTTTTTGGAGTGTTTTAGAGGAATTATGTTTGTATAAAATAAGGCCGATTGTCGTAACTTTTTTGCCATACCCAATTTAGGACCCTATGCGCGGTAACATTGTTTTCACGAGACAAATGTTTTCTTATATTTTATCCCTTTCAGGTTCTTTGGATACTGGGATGACCGGAGTTCCGAAGGTGGTGGTCTGCATCACCTAATCATTTACTATTTCTTATGTGACGATACAATGCAAATCGCGGAGGATCTTCCAGAAAATTCTGGCCAAGAATTAGGCTCAACGTTTTTGAAGAGAACGCGTATTCCAAAGGTATTTTATTGAGCAAAGTGGAAATATCTGACACGTAAAATAGCAAGTAACAACGTCAAGTTAACTGTTTTTATCCCACTGAAAGTAAAAAGAGCGTTATGGTTTACGCGAGTATTTGTATGTTGAGTGTAAGTATTGTATGTATGTAAATGGACTTCATCTATTTTGACAATACCAAACAAAATGATCAGAATATTTTTGGTAAAAACCCACTAAAATAAAAAAATATACTTATTATAAAACGAAAAATGTTTAACAAGACTAATATGACTTATATAATGATTTTATAGCAGTTCATACTAGAAATTCAACAAGAGGTTCCACCTGCTGAGGTTTGAAGTTTAATGGACTACTTTAGGCCTTGTTTAAGGCTTTCTAACAGTCTGGTTTTTTGTTTCAAACATTACCAAGGACTCCAAACCTTTTTGCAGAAAAAACTTCCCTTTACGGTAATGTCCGGGGAGCCCCCACCACCGATGTACACACCTGTGGATCTTAGTATTGGAGCCGTGCTCAATATTTACGGCCGCAAAGTGGTCATCACAAACCTGGACTCCTGGACTAGAGAATACTATCGCAAGCATTACGGAATGGGTAAGTCACGACCACGGAGAAGACTAAACGATAAAACTAACAACTTTTGAGGAAATGTCAAGGGGATTCAAGAAAAAGCTTTTGGTCTAAAACCTCGGTTAAGTCATTATTCCTTATATATTGCGTTTAATTTAGCACAATTTGCAACTTTATTGAACAATAACGTTGAGAGCTGGAAAATACTGACATTAGAAAAATCGATGAAACAATTACATCGAGTGAATAAAGGCGAGCATCAGAATTAAGGCGGAAAGCAAGCTAGCGGATGTCGATTTTTCAACGATGATTACAATTTTATTGTGGTTTAGAAAAAGACGGTAAGTACCTACCCGAAATTGGCGTGAGTGTAAGTAGCGACTGATATATGTTGTTGAAGCTATAGAGGTCAGATTTGTCAGGTTCGTGGTGGGTGGGAAAATCTAAATACGTAATGTATCTATTGTATGTAAAAAATAATATTCCAGGTGGTGATAAGGACGGTGTATTAGAAAACTTACCCAACCCAGCTTAACTCTTAATTTTCGGAAGGGCATATTAAATTGAACCTAAGTATATACTTTGAAATAGATTCCAAACCCAATGAAAGAATCATACATCCTTAGTTGAATCCGAAGCCTTGTTCCGAAGGTTTTTTGACGTAATCTAATACCAACGTATGATAAAATACTATCCAATGAAGAATGCGATGCAGAAAGATACCCGTGCCCCAGCAGTGGGGGCATAGAAGGGTTGATATAATAAAATATGTCTTACGGGCTTTACGCTTGTAGAATCGTTTGAGCCCCTCCCGACGCCTAAGGACGATACGCGGGAATGCGTCGGACGCAACTTGGACGAGCGCGAACTGCCGCCGTGGAACGGCTTCGGCACCTACGAGGACTCGGCTGGCAACTGTCGCAGTGTCGAGCTCAAGGCACCACATATAGACTCGCAGAAATTCTTCTACAAAGATAAGTAGGTTTTAACCAACTTCACTAAAGACGAAAGTTCGTCTATATATTTTTAAGAGTATGTGCTACGTAAAAAACGGTCACTAGGAAAAATTGTTCAGAGGAAAATTTTCGCTGCTTGCGAACAATTGGTTATGCAAGTGCTTGCACCAGCTTGCGATAATTATTCCACTTGCATTGAGCGAAATGCGTTCACGCCATCTTTGCACTGCAAAGTGGTAGTTCTGGCTCATAGTTTTTTTAAAGTAGGTCGAAAATACTTGAAAATAATTTTCCACGCAACACAATCAATTGAAATGAAATGAAATGAATATACTTTATTGCACACCAGGAATTACAATTTAGAAAATAAGATTATTAAAAATTATTATTATTATAAAGAAAATTGATTCGGTGGTGATATTTTAAAAACCTATTTAGAGGCTAAAAATTCTACCCATGGCGGGATTCGAACCCGCGACCTCTGGCTATCCGGCCAGTGCTCTTTTCTGACTTTTTCAACTGAGCTAATGGGCGACTCACCGGCATAAGTGAAATTTGGAACCTCTACAATATTCTCTGTATTACGTACAGTACAGTACTATTTATGAACGCAAATAGGTTTTTAAAATTGTCCTTAGCACGGGTTAGTGCATTAAAAAGAATATAATCACGGTGGTGATATTTATGCGGCGGTTTTAACGAATTACGGTTTTTTCCAGAGTTGGATTCGACTCTCACGTGTTACGATTCTCAGCACGCTTGATATCCGACTACCCTGAGAATGAGCGCCGCTACTTCATCGTCAAGTATTTCTTATCTGACGACAACATTGCTATATTTGAGCTAGGAGAAAGGAACTCTGGATTTAAGGTAGAATAGTAGATAGGCTTAGAATAGTGACTACCGTAGTATTGTTACTATAGCTGACCGCATAATATGGGTAACTCCGGCCTAACAACAAGTTTCATTTCCTAAGCCTGCGCACCCGTGTGTAAAAATTATGAACGTCCATATAAAAATTTTATTTGAAAATCTCTAATTTGTCGTTTCTGGATTACCACAACACATCCTCTGGTCTAGCGTGGAATCCGATGTAATCGTCCTTGTTTCAATGTCCTTGTTGTCAATGATCTATAATTCAGCACCATGTGAACACTTTATTTTTTATCTCTTTGTGGTCTGTACTTTACTTTAAAATCAACTGTAGCCGTGATCACAACAGGGCGGAAATTTCTACAAACGAGCCAAGATGTACCTGCCGGGTGCGGAATTCTACGCAGCCGTGGAACCGCCTGCTTATACGGACAAGGACATGTGGGTCGGAAATGAGCTTGTCATCAACCATCACCGTTTCCGACTCACCGGCGCTGATGAGTACGCCTTGCGGTATATGGAGCTGCATTCACAAGAGGTGTCTTAGGGTCACATACATGAATCTCGTTTTATTTGACAATCATTGTTTCATTTCGATAGATAAAACCACTTTTCCAGATAACTAATTTTCGTATCTTGCATATTTGGTATATTTCAGTACCCAATGGCGAACGTAATTTTAATTCTGGACAAGATCCGACGACGCTTGGTCTCTGAAGAGAACGCTTACAAAAACTTCGTCACGAAATACATGAATGCGACTGTGCCGCAAAATAAGGATCTGATGAGTGTGCGGTGTTTTAAGTAAGCCAATGTTATTTCACCTACTGTACAAAATGTCGAAAAGTAAATTTTCTATGACATATTTTTCTTGGGGCTGTTTTTCCAAGAAAATTTTGGTACCCATATTTTTATATATTTACAGCATTTAGTCGTTTAATTAAAGCTGTACATGTTAATTTCTTTTTTTTATGTAACTGGACAATTAACTGTTCTCTATCTATCTATACTGAACTCCCAAATGTTAATCGTTTTGGTCAGCAATAGTCAGGGTCAGCATTACCCTATGTACCCGTTTTAATAAACGCAATAACTCTACAGACAAGCGTTGAAGGAGATAATGTGCGAAAAGATGAGCGAGCATGAATACATAACGCTTATTCGACACTTTCGCGGCGACATTGGAGCTGAAAAGAATCCACGGAAAGAGATGATAAGGTATAATAATTTGCAGCTACCACACAAAGTCAGCAAACGCGCCGATCAAGTAAGGTTACGCAATATTCGAAAAGGCCTTCCATAACTTTTATCCATCAATCTCTCAAGGCTCGCAACTATAATCACATAATATTTCTACCACTAGTCATTAAAAACACAGTAGATGAAGTAAGATTGAGAAATTTAATTTAACGTTAAGAATTTATAATCTATCGATTGTGAACGTATAATGTTTGGATCGAGTTTTTGAGCAGTGAAAAAGGCAGAATAAAAACTCCACATTGGACATCTTTTCTCAAATCTTTATAAGTATAAATGGTTGTCTGGAAGAAATTACTTTTAGTAATAAGGCCACCACTTGTACCTACTGTACTGTTATTTTTTATATAAAGAATATTCTATGTATCTATCTATCTATACCTAATACATTATCGGCCTTACTAATTAATAAGTTATACACTAGGAATAACTATTTGACGTATATCAATTTAAACTGGTTTAACCGCATTTAGCGTACACTTAACCAGTCTGTCAGACCTCGCATAACAGCTGTATACACAGCTCATAACCTTTATTAGTAAGGCCGTATATTATTAGCTAAATCTCATACATGCCATCAAAAACCTGCAATTCTAACTTTTAATCATTCGTTAGGTACTATTTTTACATTGGAAAACATAAAGGACTGTTATTAGAACCGATAACAAGCGCAGTTACTAATAAAATGTTGATAAAGCATTATTCAATTCAGGTTGGTGGCAAGTGGCAAGGCAAGTGGAACGTAGGATGTATACCTGTATCTGTGTACCTCGCTCATTTATTTAATACCATAACATGGTGACTAAAATAAATGCGCGTTGTACAAGACGAAATCGGCGATTTTTCTATACATTGATGGTCAATTTCGGACCTTTTAGCGCGAAAGAACGCGTGACTCTTGCTGTCGACCAGCATCAACGCCCTGCCGTATCTGAACAGAGATATTGAGCCATGTGACGATTCTAATACGCAGGTCTCTGATATTTTCGGATCTTGTCCGCGGATTGTGGGACGATCGCACGGCGTTGCTAGGGAGCATGATCCATGCGGACGAGTCGCGGCAGGGCCGACTAAGCATCCACCGGCTCAAGCAAGTGCTCAAGTCTAACCGGCTGCCCATCAGCGCCGATCTCATGGATTGCATGATCAACATGTAAGTCGATTTGGTACATTTTGGCAGTTCCAGGGGCTACTCGGAGTTAACTAGTGCCACTAATGGAATACATCACATATTTTTTTTAGAACGGTAGTATTTGACAATACAATTCAATTGTAGAGCGCTGGCACGGATAGCCAGAGGTTGCGGGTTCGAATCCCGGCATGGGTGAAATTTTAAGCCTCTAAATAGGTTTTTAATAGTATTTGACAGCCTTGGTTGTACTCTTTGTTCTCGGCCTTAAGAGCACTGGCACACCAGGAATTTGTAAGCGATTTGAAAGAAAGGCTTGCCCTTGATTGCCCTTGACGTCATTTTTTAAGCAACTTTGAAAGTGAAGAAGGTTCCAAATTCGTCGGGATCTTTCTTTTGTGTATGTTCCCCGATTACTCGGAACACGCGTGGACCGATTTGGAAAATTACTTTTATGTTTGAAAGGGTGGATTTGAAAGACTTAACAAGTGGTCCCATAGTCATCAAGTCTGATCTGATGATAGAATGTTGGAGAAATCGAGGAAATTCGTCGGATTTCAAAAGCACACGTGTTTTGCGTATTTGCTTTCGGAATACACTATTCACCCACCACAACGGACTTCAAAACGCTACAGCACTAAAAATAGTAATAATTGACGTTTTGAACTTTTCATTGGCTTGGATTTTGTCCCATCGGTACCTATATACAATAGAGTTAGAAGAAAAAAGGAATTTTTAGTTTAATATTACCATAATCAAATTCAATGATATTACTATGCAAATAGTTGAAATAACGGCACAGATCTGTTAAAAGTGCCTCCTACTTACTCGCTTGCAGAGATATTTTGCGTAAAATCGAAAAAAATGGTCATCATTCCTGCACTGTTAACGTATTTTCCGTGTGCCTAGTGGTATGAACCTTTATAATGCATGAATACATAAAATAACTACCTATGTTCGCTCGTAAAGCGCTCGTGGCCTAGGCGAACCGAGTAGTTGGAAAAAATCACTTGAGTTAAGCAACAACAGGTGCGGTCAGGTGCAGGATGGGTGACCGTCCCGTGACTACGGTTTGTGGCATTTTTCCGAACGCCTCCGTGCTTCGCAAAGCATGTTAAGGCTGTCATTAAATGGGAGTCATCAAGCCATATTAGAGGCCTTATGGGCGGCTTGATAACTTCAGACAGTAAGGCCCGCTACTGTCTTACAATCCTCCACCAACTCGGACTTGGCCCCCGTGCCTAAACGAGCATCTTCGTGCCCCAGCAGTGGGAATATCGAACTACTTATGTGTGCCCGTAAACAGTACCGCAAGCACCATCCCTATTATCTACAACTACGATATTTATGTTTATAAACTCGTTACTTGTCTCTATTATTATTATCCTTTATTGCAAATGAAAAACAGTCCAGGAAGTATGACATAAAAAAATGCATATACAAAGATGAGCTCTGTGAGAGATTTCTTCGAGTAAACCTTGGGAAGTTGGAGTGGAGGTGTGAAACGGATCTGCAAGTATACAATAAATACAGTGACAATAGTTTATTAAAATTTGTAGGTTAGAAAAGGACGAAAACTGCAACGTGACTCTCGATGAGGTGATGAACTTCCTGGACTTCCAAACGAATCCGGTCATTCATTTGTCTGACGATGACTACAAAAAGATTGTTCGTCACTCTGTGCCGGTCAACACGATGCTGGTTAGTTGACTTTTCTATCTCTTTTATTGGTATCAGGGGATCTATGTAAGTATCGACCGAGTTGAGTGACGTCGATCTTTACTTTTTATAAGCCTCCAGCTGACAAATACAGACTTATTTTGACACTTCGGAAACGTTATGATGGACAACGCAACACAGTGGACGGCTACATAATAGGAGGGCAGTACCTACAGCGAAACAATTGTTTTTACGTTAATAGTACTGTCGGACAAAGCATTAGGCTATTAGATACGGAAATAAAATCCAAAGAAATTTAAACTATAGAAAAACTAGACTTTCATTCTTTAAATACCTATAGTTTAAATTTCATTCATTACCTCCCCACCCACATATGATGGTTGTTCAATCTTGAGGAGCCAGTGGGCTAACTAGCGCCACCAATAAAAAAGAATGATAACTTCTTTTACAGATCGTACTTGCGAAATGTGTCTCTGAAACATGATAATATTTTTTTAACATGTTAAGTAGGAACAAAGAAACTAGGATCACGAACCTGGAACTAGACAGTTTATGACGAAAGTGGCTGTTTTCCTCGGTGGTGCTAATTTCCGGACTTTCAGTACCTACCTAGGTCTATAACCGTACGTTGATATTTATGCACGATATAAACCCATCGGGTGAAGATTTAAGCCTTACCCGAGTTGATCTGTTACGCTTTGTGATGTCGTATTAAAGGAAAATATTTGATCAATCCATCTACGCAGTGCCATTGAATTTAATTAAATTCAATGGCAGTGCTTTAATGCAGAGTGTGGTGTGTTTCAGTGCAAAGTGTGGGCGGACAATGATCTGGCAATCGGCGAGGGTTACGTGAACTGGAGCGCGTTCCTCTGCCAGTTGAACATGGATCATGTCGTCAAGATGAACGAAGGCTTGTGAGCGACTATGACATTATTATAAGTTTTCCACGACTCTAAAATATGTAGGGCTCTCTGCATTGAAATAGAGCGCTTTTACTTAGTCTGCTATGTTATGTTTTTTTGATATTTTATATTAATGTATTAAACGGTAACGGTTTTATTTATAAGAAACACGATTCCCTTAAAACTTTACTCCAGACTATTTGTTCTCAGTTTGTCGTGTTTATAAATAACACTGTAACTTTATCCTAACTATACTTGTAAAATACGCAGCTTACTCTTTGTTTTATGTTTCATTTGATGTCAAGCGTATTGTGATAGTTTGTTTTTCGTAAGCTTTTCTTAAGAAGATTGTATTGTTAGTTGGTCTGTAAGTATTGCTAATATTTATGTTCATTATGTTCTGAATATTGTTGAGTTAAAATAAATAAATTTCAAAGACTCGTTTCTTTTTGTGTACCTAATAGTATTCCGTAGTATTCCTAATAGTATATAATGTATATATATATAATTATACATTAAAACGTTAGAGTAATTCACGCGAAAACGTGATTGTTTATACGGAATACTATATAATTATATATATCAAGTTAACACCTGCATACACGTGCTTGAAACTTTCGTTATTCTATGATATTTTCTAAGTAGTGTTAAATATAATACAAAAAAAAAATATGGAAGGTAGAGCTTCTCAGCTTAAATACATAATAAGGAATAATACAAAATTTACATTTGATTACGTATTTTCTTTTAATTTTAGATCACAATAAATACTGTCAGAATAGTTTTAATCCACACACTCGTCAAAATATTAACATTATCACTGTCATACAATTTACATAATACATTATTTCTAGAACGCATATTCCCTGTTGAAACATATCTTTACAACATCGAATATGGTTCGTGTGATGTAAGGAAAGGTGTATAATTAAATCGAGTAACTAAGGACCGTTCTTTGTGAATCTAACTTGTATTTTTACACTTGATGATAAATAAAAACTAATTTGGCATTAGGCGAGCCTTGCTATCACAATTCATAACGGTTGGTTTACAGTGAAACTTTACAAGATAACTATTTATTAAACAATAAATAAATTAATACAATTAAACTAAATGACTTCATAATAGTTCATAAGGAGAGGAGTGTAGATAACGATACATTCTTTACGTGACTGCAGAACTGCGTAGATTTGCCAGTTGCAAGTCACGCACGCACCTGGCTATTTAATAAAGCATGGCACAAAGTATTCACTCTTGTGTCGTTTGATATACAAGAAAAGATAACAGAGAGGTAAACCAAATTATTCTGCCGAATTTTCCTTCTCAAGTGAGCGAGAATTGACAATTTTACAAGTGGCTTGGGCATTAAGCTACACGAGTTATTTTCCTAGGCGTTACAATTTATGACACTGGACGGATTTGATTTCATATATCTATAATTTAGGTACAGTTCCTATCTAAGTCAATTTACATATTTACAAAAGTATATTCGTTCGATTTTGTCCCTTTTAGAGATCAGTAAACAATTCACCTGCACTTCACATGGTTGTCTCTAACTTTCACTTCACTATCACCATTCATTTCTCACCACATGTCTTTCAGTCGCTCTGCGGCCGGTATTTGAGGACGAAATCTGAAAGTTAAAAGACAATTTGAATAAAAAAAAAAATTCACTAGTATTCTGGTTTTAATTCAGGCTTTTAAATACAGTCGTGGAAAGTAACAGAAAATAACTGCATAACTCTATAACACGGTTAATTGCCATTCTATTGAATGAGCGAGAGGCAAATTGTTATTCATTCCCTTTCTTTAATTTAGCGTGATATATCTGGTGTTACAAATAAAATGGTATTCAAATTAGTAAAGTTTTTACAGGTTTATTTATGCAGTCGTTCAATTTTATTAGTAACTTGTATACACGGTGTATGACTAAATGTAAAACTATGTATCTATGTGTTTGCAACTTAACGCTGAAGTTGGCATAAAGTTGACATGCAAAAAACAACATTCTCCCATTGCTTTTCACTGAATACCTACATACCGTGATCTATGTAAATAGGCTATACGGGTATGAAACTATTTGCTTATGGTGTGTTCCGAGATGCGATGAAACCGATTACAGTGCCAATCCATATAAGTGCAGTAGGAACCCTATTTCGTGCGAGATACTTTGGGATTACTAAATTTGGTCGCATTCGCGCTATAATCGATCTCGGAACGCAGGGTTAATAACTATGTTTTGTTCGGGTAGAAAGTTCTCATCTCACCGATGCGGAGGTACGCCAGGCGGAGACGTAGTAGAATTACTGCTCGCTAGTGGGGACATCTTGATGCCGGAGCCATTGCCGTTTATGCTTGAGCCAAAGCTGCTGGCTGAGTCCGCTCTGGAAAATGTACGGAACGGTTAATTGGTTTGGTAGTTTACCTACCTACTTCAGCAGTGATTAGAGAGATTGATAGTGAACTTGCATGATGTATGTAGAAAATTATCCCGCATGACGTTTTGTTCATGATGAAAAATCTGATGCTGATTTCACCGTATCGAAACTATGACAATAATAAAAAACGTGATTTAAAGTTATAGATTCAAATATTACCTATATTGTCTCGGTTGGCTAAACATTTAGCGCCTCGTTTATCACCGCTTGATAAAAGTATGGACACAAGGTTATCCTAACAATATTTCCATGGGCGCCGCAAACGTCGCACCTTTACCAGGGTTACCACGAAAAGCTAAATATTTCCCGCCGTAAATGCTCCTATTGTAGTTTCTTTTTCCGTGTAGTTACGTGTAGTCTATTACAGATTGCATAATTATGGTATAGCAAAAAAAAACATGTTCACCTGTCAATCTGTCTCCGAAATAGCGGGTATCTCCAGGGTGAGTTAGGCTTCCTCTGCTCGTGCTGGAAGGCGGGGTTGTCCCGCCCCCGGTCGCCCTCATGAACCACCGACATCGAGACCTGCGCCTGCGACTCGCGCGTCTTCGACGACAGCCGCCTGGAACACGCATCAAGTTCGATGGTTGAACTTGCCGATCGTAACATTACGATTAGATGTTTGGAAAAATTACAATTTTGGCAACACTATTGAAAAGGGCCAAAGTTTGACATGATAAATCGGGATATGCGCTCGAGGGGTAGCTGATGTTTGACCGAGGAATTAAGTTTTGACGGGTCCCATTATTTTGTCCCGTTAATGGGTCCGCGAAGGATAACTCGATATAGATAATAGAGAACATAAAAAACGAAATTACACAGATATTTCTGTGTAATTTCGATGTAAGAGTGCACACGGTGGCCTTATCACTAAAAGTGATCTCTTCCAGACAACTTTGGGTTGGACTGGAGCAATAATATACTTATCTAACCCACTCGCATGTTTCACAGTGCAATGGCTCGGGGGCTAAAAATCCAAATAGTTCGATCTCTAAATTCAAAGGTCGTACGTATCTAGAGGTATAAACAATGTGTTTTTGAAATAAGATAGTTTGACTGAGAAGGCCCACGTCTATGGAAGTGGGAGGTAAATTCATCTAAATTCAAAGCTTCTGCGCGCGGTTAACAGCAATGTAAAGAAACATCGCTTCATGGTCTACTTATTCGGCGGGATTGTAGTGACGACTAAATTGAAACTAAATACTGCCACTGGGATCTAGTTTGGCAAGCTCAATTTTCTTTCAGTAATTATTAAACGTTATTAAGGCCGTCATTGTACTTGTACATTTGTAATTATTTTGTATTTGTGGTTTTTTCCGTGTACAATAAATAATATTCTTATTTTATCTTATCAAGTTTATAGTATGACTTGACTTGTTGTTATTAAATTTCCCGATAACACATTTTTTCTTTTTTTTTCTTTTTTGACAGTAGCAATGGAGACTCTCTAAAACTATTATGTAAGCTAAACGTAGCTTTTTTGGGCATATTATGCGGTCACGACGTCATAGCCTAGAGAAGCAGATCGTTTTGGGTCAGAGGGCAGACGAGCGAGAGGCAGAACACCAATGCGCTGGTCCGATGCCATAAAGAAGGCAGCTGGGGGATCCATTCAGCACGCATCCCATTGCGCATATGACCGAGACAAATGGAGAACGATTGTATATGGTCACGATCCTCAGAATTGAGGGACCGATTAAAAAGAAGAAGAAACGTAGTCGAGCGCCTGCGATACAAGATTTCCTAGTGCAGGGCTCAATGCTAATCTTATGTTAATTTCCGTAATCTGAAATAAATATTTCGTATTTGAAAACTTACTCTACCCAACGCCCTTAACTCACCTAAGTATCCTAGAATGCAACGAGGGCTGCGTCTGCGGCCGCGCACGTTGTCGGCTGTCGACGATGAGCACGTGCCTGTCGTAAGGCGTGTCGTAGTCCACCTCGAGCACCGTGGAGAACCGGTGGGGCCACACCATGTC
Source organism: Yponomeuta sedellus (assembly GCA_934045075.1). Taxonomy (NCBI): domain Eukaryota; kingdom Metazoa; phylum Arthropoda; class Insecta; order Lepidoptera; family Yponomeutidae; genus Yponomeuta; species Yponomeuta sedellus. The sequence goes on along the minus strand of OW203733.1, from coordinate 16,146,749 downwards.
TAGCGCCGCTATCAGGAGCCCCACTACTACGCAGATGCCTCCTGGAAGTTAGGGAAGAGGTGTTAAGGGCAAAAAGAGTTGTAGAGAATCACGAGTAATGGAAATAGAATAGAGGACCAACAAAAACTCAAGACAAAGTAGTATTTATCACACTAATCACTTCACACAACTAATATTATAAAGGCGAAAGCTTGTGATAGTGTGTGTATGTTACTTCTTCACATCTAAACGGCCGGAGCGATTTTAATAAAATTTGGTATGGAGTTAGCTGACACCCTGGATTAACCCATAAGCTACGTTTTACTGTGGGCATTCCCATGAGACAATCGATAAACCGCAGGTAAACGCGCACACCTAGTTTATTTATACTTTTATAGTAATTCCGTAAAATAAATGATTCAATGCGGCGGACTAAATACTTATATAAGTAAATCAAGCAATCAGACCGCTCTCGTCTACTTCTGGGAGGCCGGAAGACAAGCCACTTTTTTCCGCTCTCGGTCATCCTGGCCAGCAGTCTGCCCTAGATCATCCGTTCAGCAACGTGAGCACTTACATGGCGTTTGCAGTTTCGTGATTTCCATTCCAGAAATTTATAACCCACCGGGTTTCGGTTCTATGACTAATTACCGATAAAGATTAGAAAATTCTTTATTGCACAATAAGCATATTTGTAAAAAGGCGAGCTTAATACTAATGAGTATTTTCTTCCAGCTAACCTTGGGTTATGTGGATAGTAGTGCGGGTAGTGCCCGGAGAGAGTTATAGTAAATAAATTATAATTATCATAATATAATATAATAAAATCGCATCGTACTCGTATAAGTTAAAACAAAAAAAAACTTATCAATATACCGAATGGATAACATAAATACTTAGAATACACATTATAATGATATAAATATATACACTTACCTACATATATAAACTACAAAAATATACCTATATAGGAGTATTACTCTGAAGTCCGAAGTAGTGCTTATGGATTCTACTCTTAAACACATCAACTGACTGGGCCTGGCGTGTATATAGGGGCAGGTGACCGACCTACTGCCTTTTAACTTACTAATATTATAGGCTACATCTGGTACCATAGTTGTTTGTCTCATTTCTGATGTGATCCATCAATCATAACACGCCGCGTAGTGTCTCTACATGCCTGCAATAGTCCTCCCAGAAAAGCTTCCATAGGTCATAACTGGCACAATGCACTAGTTAAAGAGTCTCGTATTTTGGCTCTGAGGAATAGCCGGAGAAAAAACGTGGTACAGTTTTCGGAACGCAGCCCAAAACAGATGGAACCTTCTCGCGACCATGTAGAACTATAAGGTGCAATCAAAAAAATCTTAGATTTACCTGCGATGAGGACTAGCCAGAAGCACCAGCCGAGTGAGAAGAACAGCATGGCACCGTCCAGCCTAACGGTAAGCGGCACGTGCGGGAGAGATGCCCAGTAGCCGCCCGCGGCAGCACAGAGCGTCGCCCCCAGCGAGGCCATGGCGTACGCCCCGTAGCGAGGCACCACCACCAGAAGAAGGTTCATCAGCAGCCAGAGAGCGAGCGCCGCCCTGGAATGTGGGGTTGGCTGGATAGATTAGTAGGTTGGGTTGGATGTCAAGAATGATAGGGCCAGATGTTTATCTGACGGGTAGTAAATGGAATTTGAGTTATTGCCACAAAATGCCAAGCAATGCCTTTTACGGTATCTAACTTCCGTTTTTAAGTACATACAAAAATACATACATACATACATACATACATACATAACTTCACGCCTGTATCCAAGAGGGGTAGGCAGAGACCAGGGACTGTCACTTCCCTTCATCAACATTCATAAGTCGTATGAAAAATACATAGAAAAATCTCAACATAATTTCAGGGTATTTGAATTAACCTTGACAATTATAATAATAAACCAGCAATATTTTTTTCTACAGATGTGGTTTTACAGTATAATGTTGTGTTTGATGTGATCTTCTGTTAGATTGACTTTAGGTACATAAAATCAACTAGCACAATTATCTAGAGATAAAGTATCTTACCAAAGCAGCGTCGCCGTGGTATATCCGGCTGCCCGATACTTGGCGCCCCACTCAAACCCCTCATGCTGCACCGCGAAGTGTTCAGCCACTGAGAGCACGGGATACGGCAGGCCTCGGGCCAGGCCGGCGCGGTACCAGTCCTGGATGGCCCCGGCCTCTTCCCAGCGGAACTGCTCGTTGTAGTCCACTCCTGGGTCCGCTGCCGAGGTGTTGCCCCAGGACAGGGCTGGCAAAAGGGAGGGGTGTTATACTAGCTCAGTTTTATAGATAGATTCGCGTTGGGCGCTAAAAAGAAAAATGGCACGAAAGCCTGTGGTCACCACATAGGTATAGTTTTTAATGTCACTTTCTTACTTTAGTGGTCATCGTGAAGTTAATATGATGACAATATTAACTGCCTGTACGTAATACAGAGAGTATTGTAAAGAGGTTCGAAATTTCACTGATGTCGGTAGTCGCCCTTTAGCTCAGTTGGGAGAGCGCTGGCACGACCAGAGGTCGCGGGTTCGAGTCCCGGCATGGGTGGAATTTTTAGCCTCTAAATAGGTTTTTAAACATGATGACAATTTCGAAAGAATGAGTATCTTGGACGGCGAGCCAGCAGCTGAGGCGGTCTGGCATGTAGGCGCGGTAAATACTCTTTCTCTCTGACCTGATAGCGAAACATTGACATGACCCAGGACTACGTGGACAACAGTCAACGTGGAACAGCGACTGTCCGTAGGTAGTTATGTGTCTTTCTTTGTCTCTCATCTATTGAGCATGACCCAAACCCACGTGGACGATCAGCCAGCAGCCGAGGCACTCCGGCGAGTACCTTTTTTCTCTATCACCTGTGAGCGTGACGTTAGCGTAACCCAGGCCTTCGTGGACGGCCAGTCAGCATTAGACAGACAGGCGAGAATGTGCAGTAGAGTCGCTATCTTGTGACTGGTTGATGGATCCGAGGCCTACCGGGACGACCAGCTAGCTGTAGAGGCTATCAGGCGAGATTTCTTTCTTAATCACCTGTAAGCGTGACTTTAACGTGACCCAGGCCTATGTGAACGGCCAGCCAGCATTTATTTTGCAATCACTTGTGAGCTTGACTTTGACTTGATCCTGGCCCACGTGGACGGTCATCTAGCTATCAAAGCGAGTCGGCGAGTAGGCACAGTAAACAAGCTGTTATTCTTTCTTTGTGACTTGTGAGGGTGACGTTGACGTTACCCACGTTTACGTGGACGGCAAGCCAGCCTTCAAGTCAGGCGAGTTAACTCAGTGGATTCGCTAACTTTCTTTCTCAATCATCTGTGAGCATGACTTTTACGACATTTAAGTGACCCTGGTCTTCGTGGACGTCCAGCCAGCAGTTCTTTCAAATCATTCTGTGAGCGTGACGTTGATGTTATGCAGGCCCATCTGGACCGCCAGCCAGCAGTCGAGACGGTCCGGCGAGTAGGCGCGGTAGACACGCTATCTTTCTTTCTCAATCACCTGTGAGCGTGAAGTTGACGTGTCCCAGGCCTACGTAGACCGCCAGCCAGCAGTCGAGGCAGTCCGGCGAATAGGCGCGGTAGACACGCTATCTTTCTTTCTCAATCACCTGTGAGCGTGACGTTGACGTGTCCCAGGCCTACGTGGACAGCCAGCTAACCGTCGAGGCGGTCCGGCGAGTAGGCGCAGCAGACACGCTATCTTTCGTTCTCAATCACCTGTGAGCGTAACGTTGACGTATCCCAGGCCTATGTGGACCGCCAGCCAGCAGTCGAGGCGGTCCGGCGAGTAGGCGCGGTAGACACGATATGTTTCTTTCTCAATCACCTGTGAGCGTGACGTTGACGTGTCCCAGGCCTACGTGGACCGCCAGCCAGCAGTCGAGGCGGTCCGGCGAGTAGGCGCGGTAGACACGATATGTTTCTTTCTCAATCACCTGTGAGCGTGACGTTGACGTGTCCCAGGCCTACGTGGACCGCCAGCCAGCAGTCGAGGCGGTCCGGCGAGTAGGCGCGGTAGACACGATATGTTTATTTCTCAATCACCTGTGAGCGTGACGTTGACGTGTCCCAGGCCTACGTGGACCGCCAGCCAGCAGTCGAGGCGGTCCGGCGAATAGGCGCGGTAGGCGGCGCGTGACACCCGCGCCCCCGCCACGTGCCACGCGGACCCGTGCTTGCACACTGCAAGTTAAAAAAGACTATATTAAAATGGTTGCACTAATCCAGTAGTAATCTCAGAAGTTGCCACAAGCAGTAAGTAATTCTATTTCTAACAACTCTAAACTACCTCTAGAGAACAATGAATAAAGACGCTGACGAAATTGTTAATTGGCAGCAAGGATTCTTCCTTAAAATAACAGGAATAATGAAATGAAAATTAAATGAAAAAAACTTTATTGTAAAACGGTCACAAAAAATATTTACTGGCTCCTAAACTAGGATTCTAATAATATAAACCATTTCATCAACAATCGACTGCCGGGATCATCTAGCGGTAAGTATTGCACGAACGGCCTCAGGCTGGGTGTTTTTTTAATGTTTGTGATGTCCTTCCACGGTCTACGATAAGATAAGAATATTCTTAATACGATTGGCGGCCTTATTACTAAAAGTAAATTCTTCCAGGCAACCTCAAATCGGAGAATTTGCCGAGGAGAAATAGATACGGGTAGCCGGTGCAAATACGAATGCCGGTGTAATATCAATAAACAAAAGTACCAAATCACAGGGTTATTAATATGTGGAAGTTATTAATATTCAGATAAGGAAGTGATTGTCATCTGAATTCGGCACAGCCTTGCTCCTTCTTTGCCCATTAAGTGTTACTCATCATCTCTATTTTTGCAGGCGTGACCAGCTGATCCAGCTGTTATACCTACTCCATACGAAGTAAAGAAATATTGTAACCGGAGTCTGATAGCGTTTAACACACGAATAATTTCGGTCAATGGCAGCTGGTTTCTCCACTTGGTCGGTCACCCGAAAACCATCGCTGGTGAGCGTAACGAAAAATTGCGCTTTTTGCAAAATCCTCCTAATGGCAGTAATAGCCATGTTAATGATTAATTTGATTTGAAAGAAAAGATTAATCTTTGTTTTAACTGTTGAAAAACTCAATAGTTTTAACCTTCAACCTTCAAAACTGAATGAAGCTTTGAACGTTAATTGCCAACGCCGGTTTTATAGCCTTTGTTAGCCGAATTGCAACGTTTATGTCACTCTAAAACCATAATCTCCATCGTGGGTTGTCTGGAAGAAATTCAAGCAATAAGCCAGCTAATTGTGTGTTAAACACACACAATTAATTGGCTTATTGCTTATTGCTGCTTAACATTTACAAATGACTGTGTCTTTGTAAATATTTTATGTCTGTTTTTTCCAGCTGTAAAATAAAGAATATTCTTATCTTATTGTCCAATAAATAACAAATAACTTTTATGAAACTTTTATCCACACAATCATACCAGGCGCTTTTGTTCCTGATAATTGTTCATAAAGCATGGGGCTTGAAACGTGTACACAAATTAATGTTTCGTGCTGTCATCCTTTATAAGATAAGATAAGATAAGATAAGATAAGATAAGAATATTCTTTATTGTACACTGGAAAAACAACAAATACAAAACAATTGCAAATCCTTTACAGTGAAGTGGTTTTTATATATTTTTAAGAACGTGGTGGGAAGGTATAAACGACAGCATTTATGTGCAGTCGTACGTACAGTAGCTAAGACATCAACACTCTAATCAGTAACGTTAAGAATGACTTTGCAACAAAAGTGTAAAGGTCGCTCTGCTGTCAACTGTATTCTAGTCAGTTACCTTAACATAACCTAACATGTGATTGCAATAAAAATGTTCGATCAGCGGTCGACTGTAGCTCTACTGAAGTAAAGGTCGTGAGAAATTAATGAGTTTCGTTGTGGAGACGGGCAGCGATTCGATGACGTGATGTGAAATATGCTAATAACTGGCAGGTATTTTATTTAACGTCTTCGGCGCGAATAAAATTAGTTCAATTATGTCATTAGTGTACACAGAATGGTTAAGTTATCGAGTAACAGCTCGGCATGCAAGGTCGGTCACGCACGGGCGCCTCTATCTTTCCGTAATGCTCTTGATTGAACAATTTATATTAAACTAGCTGTCCCTGTAAATGTTGTACTGCCGCAGAGTCAGTTTTTATGATTCTTGTTACCATGGCAACGCAATAAATAAATATCTTAGAGTTGACTTGAAAAAAAGTTACGGTAACATTAAAATATTATTCTACGGTAAAGTCATTGCCAGGATATCAAATATCCTATGTCTCAATTCAGATCTTTGTCTTTCTGTATGATAAGTTTCTTGTGACTACCTTCAGCCGTTATTGCAGGATTTAGTAACAAACATACAAACGTCTTCACAAACTTTCACATTTATAATACGTATTAGTGGGATTACTTGTTATACTAGCTGATCCGGCAAACATTATTTTGCCTATATTATTTTTAATGCACTAACCCGTGCTAAAGAAATTTTAAAAACCTATTTAGAGGCTAAAAATTCCACCCATGCCGGGTTCAAACCCGCGACCTCTGGAAAGTTGGAAAGAGCGCTGGCACGGATAGCCAGAGGTTCGAATCCCGGCATGGGTGGAATTTTTAGCCTCTAAATAGGTTTTTAAAATTATTTTGTCTAGTTAATTAGCCTACAACCTATTCTCAGATCTACCAAATACATGAAAATCGGGGAAGCCGTTTCGGAGAAGTTCGATAGCAACTACTGTGACACGAGGTTTATATATATTACTGATTATATTCTTTTTAATGCACTAACCCAGCCAGATGTTGCTGCCTGTACGTAATACAGAGAGTATTGTACAGAGGTTCAAAATTTCACTGCTGCCGGTAAGTGCGGCCCATTAGCTCAATTGGGAGGGCGCTGGCACAGTTAGCCAGAGGTCGCGGGTTCGAGTGGAATTGGGTGGCATTAGTGGTGGAATTGGGTGGAATTTTTAGCCTCTAAATAGCTTTTTAAAATATATTAATGATGTATAAGAATTTATTCAATCCAATCAGTCAGAACTGCCTTTACTTGCCATGACAGACGCGGAAGGACCTCAAAACCTGACGGATATTATTTTTTTGGAATAACACCATAATTTGATAAACTCTCTTAATTAACAAGTAAACTACTTATTCTTCAAAAATAATCATAACATAGAATATCACCCATATTGTACTCATCTATGCGAACGACTCAATAAGGGGCCAACTCTAACATCTCAAAGAAAACTGTCTGCTGTTTCATATATTCTATAAAAGCATTGAAATGTTTTTAAATAGTTAAAGTATTTTTCGTAGAAGTAGAAGCGCTCGTGGCCTAGTCGAACCGGGTGATTGGAATCAACCACTTGTGTTAAGCAACAACAGGCGCGGTCAGGTGCAGGATGGGTGATCGTCCCGTGACTACCGCTAGTGGCATTTTTCCGAGCACTTCCGTGCTTCGCAAGGCACGTTAAGCCGTTGGTGCCGGCTGTAATGTAATGGCAGTCGTTAAGCTTGATAACTTCTGACAGTAAGGCCCGCCACTGTCTTACAATCCTCCACCAACCCGAACTTGGCCCCCGTGGTGGAGTATGGTCTGACCCGTGCCCTAGCAGTGGGGACAAACAAGGGATGATATCGAAGTATTTTTCGCGTTTCTAGACTAGGCCTCATTTTAAAAATTATTTTATTTGTTTTCATAAGTAGATCAACCTTCTTAAATCTACGGGCTTTTCTGAAGCACCCTGTTTTGTAAATGCTACATTGCCTGGTTGGATTGACTTACCCAGTATAACAGTCCCGACAAACAGGCTAAGCGTCACGATGGTGAAGGTGGAGAATCTCTGTAAAGACATTTATTACAATTACAAGTCATCCTTTTTATACGAGTATATAGCCTATAAACGTCCCACTGCCCCCAGTGGGACGTTTATAGGCTATATACTCGTACTTTTTCTCTGAGACAAGGCACAGGCCTTCTCTCAGAGAAAAAGTAAAGACTTTAATAACCACGCGTGTCTACCGTGGATGGGCAATTTCAAGCGCTGAGGTGAACATTTCAAGCACTCAGGGCTCCTCACTATGTTTTCATTCACAGTTAGCGAGTGGTATTGCAACTATAACGTCACAAATGTTCATAGCTTAGAAACAAAGTCATTGGTAGGTGCGTGGCCGCACTGGGAATCGAACCTTAATTAGTTTTAATAATAAGTATAGGCCACGTCAACGGAGATGCCAGTGTCATTGCTCGCATGCACTAAAATAGCAGGACAAATATGGCAAGGTCGACTGGTCGCTTGCATTTCCAGCCAAACATGTAAACGCTGCGCCGCAGATGCTCAAAGTATGCGGGTCGCTAAAACCCACTTTTAACAACTCGGTACTAAGTAGTTACTTATACGGAAAGACACGAGGAAAATACATGACTTTGTATGAGATTATCCTTGGAAGAATCCATAAAATGCATAACAGGCATAAATAAATGCTTTACAGAGACGACACATTCACCACAAGCGGCATCAGCGTCTTATTTTACTAACATTATGACGATGAGTATATTTTGTCAAGTTTTTGTAGCAATACCACTCGTTAAAGTAAAGGAAAAATATCGTGAGGGAACCTGAGTTTGTTCACATACCTTACGGCTTGAAATTGCCAATCCGCGGTAGGCACGCGTGGTAATTACGCCCATACTCACTCTCTCAGAGAAAGCATATGCCATTTAATAGAGCAATGGTGGCTTCATTGACACTGGTAGTCAATTAACTAAGTGTACTACAATAGTATAACATAACTTGGCGCCTCGCGCGATTCGGTCTTCTTTGCTAGATATGACTATTAATATACCACTGGAATGGCGTTATGGCTTAGTAGACTACTATAGGGACGAATAACAGCTCAACGGATTAGCAAACTGAAGTGGCAGTGGGCGGGTCATATCTACCGCAGGACCGATAACCGCTGGGATAGACTGGTTCTTGAGTGGAGACCGCGAATCGGCAAACGTAGCGTAGGATGCCCTGTGATTAGGTTAAGCGACGACATTCACAAAGCTGTGGGCAGTGACTGGAAGAGCAGAGCCGAACATCGAGCTCAGTGGCGTGTCTCAGGAGAGGCCTATGGCCAGCAGTGGAATGACATCTGCTGATTATGAAAGTGAACAGCTAGTAATTGTATTTAGTCTGTATGTGTGTGTGTGTGTGTGTGTGTGTGCGTGTGTTTCTAGAGGCTTAGTCGACAAATGGCGAATTCGTAAAAAGGCTATCAGTAAATAAAAGGCTAACTCACAGAATGGGTTATTTTCTCAAAGCCTAATTTCCAGAATGACCCATTTGCAGAAGGGCCAAAACGCTAAATCGCTTATTCTTAAAATGGCGTATTCTCAAAATTGCAAACTTTCATGAAATCATGTGACAATTAATTTTGATTGAAAACAGCTAAATGAAATACAAAAATAAACCACAACAACAAATTAACAAGACTTCTTTTAAAGAGCATCGTTATGTAACAACTTTTGATGTAAAGGGTTTGATGTTTATTATCAGAAGGATCATTTTTATTTTCAAAAATATTGTTAAAATATTTGTTAATAAAAGATGATTGTTTTTCCTATTTCACTGAAAATTTATTCTTACCTGATTTGTTGCAAGTTTGCCATTTTGAGAATAATCCATTTTGAGAATGAGCCATTTAGCGAATTGCCCCCTCCGCGAATGGGCCATTCTGCGAATTAGGCATTCAGAGAATAAGCCATTCTGCGAATTAGTCATTTTTTACTGTTAGCCTTTTTGCGAATTGGCCATTTATCGACAAAGCCATTCTAGATCGTGTTATAGTTCACCTCTTTGCGTATTCCAGGGAAGATGGCGAGGAAGGCGACGTAGACGGTGATCGCGGCGAGCAGCAGCGCGAGCGCCGGCACGTCCGCCGCCACCGCCGTGCGGTTGTGATACGCGTACAGGGTCGGCCCGCCTTCCTCGCGGAACGCGTCGAACCACCCCTTCATCGCTCAACCAGCCTGGGGACAGGGGATAGACAAAGTGAGTTCGGGGTTGGTGACATGTAAGGTGCGATGAGGAATACCCATGGTTTCTAGCTCACTAACAATCTGTAAATCTACTGTTTTAACAGCTGTCAGTTAGCCAAAGTGCATACAAAACATTTTTTCATTTCTCATACTCGGAAAGTAGTGTTGTTTTGATCTGATTATTGGGTGGAAAATGCTGCTTCCCTCCATAGGGAGGGAAAAACTCATACAAATTACTTCCCACCCAAGGGCGGGAATGAACTTTAAAAATAGAACTACTGTCAGTTGTGAAGAGTTTTTGTAATAAATAGGCTTTTAAAAAAAACTAATTAAAAAAAATGCTGCGGTCATGTGAGTTTCTAAACAGCCAGAGTGAATTTAGCGCGAACTTCTTTAAGCGAAATAAGCCGCAACAATTACGAGGTGAGTTCCATATTTAAAATTTAAAAAGTCGACTTAAATTGGCGGGTACTAATCTGTTATAGTATCTGTGACGGTATAAAAAAAAATAGGTAATAATCGTGAAATAATCTTTTATGCTAAGATTTGAATTTGAATACGAAAAATGAGTTTTTATTTTCCTCATATTCGAAATGAAAAGTAGAGTGTTTAACACGGGTAAAAGAATCAATTCCTACTCGGACTATTAGCCGCCCTTGCTGCGCTCGGGCGTCTAAATACCTCGGGAATTGATTCCTTTCTACCCTCGTTAAGCAATCTACTATTACATGTGTTTACGGTAGATTAACAGAGTCGGCCCGCCTTCTTTGCGGAACACGTCAAACCAACCCTTCATCGCTCAACCAGTCTGGGGACAGGGGATAGACGAAGTGAGTTCGGTGTTAGCCAAAGTGCATATAAAAAAAACTGACCGCTGTTCACGGTACATTAACAGGGTCAGCCCGCCTTCCTCGCGGAACGCGTTGAACTACCCCTTCATTGCTCAACCAGCCTGGGGACAGGGGATAGACGAAGAGGATAGACGGGAGTTGGTGACAATGTAAAATGCTGTGAGAATTACTCATGGCTTCTAGTTCACTAAGAATCTGTTTATCAACTGTTTAACACCACTTAGCTAAAGTGCACAGAAAAAAAATACTGACGACTAATAACGGCAGATTAACAGGGTAAGTTTACTCGCGGATCGCGTCAAACCACCCTTGGAGACAGGGGTTAGACAAAGTGACTTCGGAGTTGGTGACATGTAAGATGCGATGAGAATAAGATACTCTTGGCTTCTAGTTTACTAACAATCTGTTAATCTATTGTTTTAACACCAGTCGGTTGGTAAACGAGCATACAAAATAAAACCTGACAGCTGTTTACGGTAGATTAACAGGTAATTACGTTTTACCTAATAAATAATTGCGATTAGACCCGCTTATAACTAGATTAACAGAGTCAGCCTCGCATCGTTCTACTAGTAGAACGATGCGCGTTCTACTAGCCTGGGGTGGTGAAGTGGTGACGCCGCGTAACGTAATTGCAAACGTAAGACCGGTACTACGTTATTGTTACTTTTGCACACGATCCTCGTTTGTAATCTGCTAACGCGCGTTGATGACGCGCTCATCAAAAACGCGCATCGTCAGCGCACGAAGAAAAATGGCTTGCAATAGCCCCAACAGAATTACAAAAATATTAATATAATTCATGTATTCATGTACTCATTTCCCCAACAGTACACTCAGTATGAGTACTGAGTGTACTGTTCGGGAAATGAGAAATTCTTAGAAACATTAACTAGGTATGAGGCGAACTTAGAGAACGTGCTATGTTTTTCGAGATTGAGATGTTTTTCCCATAGTAACAGCTGTGCTTAATGATAAAGTAGACACAACAAAAACAAAAGCGCGTTAGATAGAGATAGATAGAGAATACTTTATTGTACTTAAAAAAGGAAATTACACAGATATTTTTAACCTAAGAGTACTATGTTATGTTAGCACTATGTTATAACCAATACGCGGGAGGAATCAGCTCAACGAGCGTGGCGCACATTTTATTGGTTTTATTGATGCCTACATAGTAGGTAGTAGATCAACATTTACATTTTTGTTGTATAGTCGCTCGTAATGTAAGTGATTAGAGTGCGCGCGTTAATTTGCTGCTGACTGTACATTGATAGCTGTGGCACTGTACATAACAGCATGACGCTCTTGCTTTGCATAACTTAGCTTAACAACTTATTAAACGATGATATTCACGTTATGAAGTGTTATTTAATGTTTACGAACATTTTGGTATTTGAAGTAATTGTGGGGTAAAAGGTCAGAAAACTACAATATTGGCTCAACGTTATATGCAAATTTTATAGCATCCAGACAAAATACCCAGCCGACTCAATTATGTTGGCTAAATTATTAGTAAACCGCTCAATATAGGCATTAGTTTTGTATCGAAATGTTATTGCATTCTGCGAAGACGTTTAAATGTTCAAGGAGATGCTTTGCTCACTATTTCAACACTGGCTCCATTTTGCTGTTTACCGATAAAACATTAAGTACTTGTTTTATTTGAAAGACAACATACCAAGTGCTTGTATTTCAATCAATGTACTTGACGCGAAATTAATGTAACCGATATTATTCCACATAAAATATTTTATTGTTTTATTTTTAAGGTTGCCTTGAAGAAATTGCTATCAGCAATAAGGCCACCAACTGTACCTCTTTTTTTGTAACTGTTGTCTCTGTAATTATTTTCTGGTGTGTACAATAAAGAATATTCTTATCTTATCTTTATTTTGTTCTTAAATTATATCTTGCACTATCTGTATTATCTGTCGTAAATTAAACTGAAAGTTTAGAATCGTGCTGTTTGTTCTCCATAATAGAAGGGAGTAACACTAAATCGCGATTGAGATGTCGCGACGTCGTGAGTTGTCTGTCTTCACACCCAATAGGCAGAGGCCTTGGCGTGATGTGGCAGGTTTGAATATCGAATATGATGTAGAGGTACAGTACCTAGTCCCTGAGAATAGGCCCCGGGGCCCAGATATCTCGTCGTGTCCGGAATGTATTACGAAATCACATTGTACCAGGACTAAACAAGTACACACAGAAGTACTGTACGTTGGCAGGTTATTTAGAATTTTGTGAATCAATCTGTGACATGTATTATTTTGTATCTTAATTACCTATGTAAAAGTATATGGATCTCGGTCTGAAATAAAAGCATTTAATTTAATTTATATTTTATTTATTTTAGGCAAGTCATTTACATGATTTGTTTCTTCTTGCTCTACATTGTACTATGTAGTGCAAAATTTTGTAGGTCACGTTATTTTTTAGCTTTAACTATCATAGTACTAAGAGTATGTCAAATTAAATTATTTGTGAATGAACCCTATTCTACTCTACTCAACTCGAGAAACCACTTTATTACGCTCATCCGAAATAATAACGAAGTAATTTTAAGTTTGCGAATTGATTTAAATCCTTCGCAAGGAACGTTAAGCCGTTGTCGCCGGCTATCATGTAATAGTAGTCGTTAAGCTATGTCAGAGGCCTCATGGGCGTCTTGATAACTTCTGACAGTAAGGCCCGCCACTGCCTTACAACCCTCCACCAACCCGGACCTGGCCCCCGTGGTGGAGCTTGGCCTAACCTTCCTGCGATGCAGGAAGCCCCAGCAGTGGGGACATACAAGGGTTGATATCGAATTGATGTAAGAGAACTTTTGGAGAAGGTTTTACAGATACTAGAATGATAATATTTTTTGGTCAAATAGCGCATTATACACTGTACCAGCGCTATTTGACCGAAAATTATAGATTTTTAATTGTGTCGATGTTTTCTCGTGTTTAGCTTCTCTTAAGGAGTATTATAACAAAATATTATGGGTAGCCCATGTTTTATAAGTGTAATTCAGGATGGTCGAGATAGATAGATAGATAGAATATTCTTTATTGCATGTACACCAAGGCGAGATGAACGCTCGTCAATATTTACCTATATGCACTCTACTCAATTGGGTTACAGGTGATTTTTCAATAACAATACCAACTTGTCCTAACAATAATTGATTGCGTGTTTTCAAGAATGGCGTTTCTTATCTATAATATAAAAATGAATCGCTGAATGTGTTGGTAAGCGCAAATCTTGAGAACAGCTAATTCTTAACAGTTAATTCTTTTTTAGAATATTCCTTGAAGTACGAGGATGGTTATTGCGGAGGGAAAAAAATTATAACAAAGAATCGACTTTTAGGCGGTACGAAGTTCTTTGGGTCAGCTAGTATTGTATAATTATACATTTCCAACGTTTCTAAAACACACCGTGAAATCCTAAAGTGTCTTCTGTCTCATTTGTGTTCTTTTTCGACTGTGCGATTGTATGCCGTTACCGGCTCTAGCGCCTTCGGGAAACGGATGCAGATTGTGCAGCCTCGTTTCATAGCTTAACTGCCATGTAATTAAATAACGACCAGGTACTAGGTTTCAAAATGCACGAAAAGAGAATGACGAAATGCAGATTAGTCCTTTATCGAGCTGGAAAGGAGCCGAGATTATAGTAAGTCTTCATAGTGAAAATAAAGTGGTCAGTATATTGCAAAAATATAATAGGTGATATATTGCCTGAATCTCGGTTCAAAAAATATGTTAAGCACACTTTGTGCCAAAAGGGCTACTATAAGATAAAGGATTATTTAGATGACAATGAGATCTGGAATTAAAGTCAGTACAATGTATGAGTTCTACGTTTTATAATAATGATGTAAAGTATGTTAATTAAGGAGTTAGAAAAGACTAAGTTTGGAGTTTTTTTGTCCATTTTTTTCTCCAAAATGGTCTAGATTTTGAAATGGATACCTAGTTTGAATTGTAACGTTCATTAAGCCGCAGTTTCTGCGTTACTTTGAATAAAACCATTTCATTTCATCATTATCAGTGTCTCAAGTAATGCTAGTAAGCTAAAAATATTTAGTACTCTACCTATTGCGAGTCAGCGACCATGGCAGACAGAATATATAACATGTGTCCACAGCCCGGGCAATATCGAACGCTGACCGTGGTCAATTTAAAACTCTTATGCTCAATTAGGTAGATAAGGACAATATTCTTCTTAGTTCAGTAAATCAAAAGTCAGTGCACGTTTCCAGTAAATAGTCTGGTAATAAAAAGTTATTCTCATTTCAATAGTTTCCGATTTATGTGTACCTACATATAGGGCGTCAATAAAGAACCATCGTCGTCGTCGTCGTCAGGCTATACTAGTCCACTGCTGAACATACGAGTAACCCTCCCCTAAAGAGCGCCACGTTGTGCTATCATAGGGGGTAATGCTCATAATCCCCACGCTGGGCATGCGGGTTGGGGATCGCAGTTCGGTGGAATTGTACTGCAGGGAGCGCTGCTGCCCACCCCCTGGTTTGTGGGTATGTAGCCCCATGGGTATGTAGTTTTGCGATTTAGATAGCTTGATAGAGTAGGTATACTTTATTGCACAACCAGAAAAGTTGTGACTTAGCATCATTGCCACCTAGGAAAAATATTTTTGTTACCACACGCAGTTCTTGCATAGCTTTTTTATCTAATCCAGCGGACAAGTACTAAAGTTCTCAGGTTTCAGAAAAATGCGTAGATACATACCAACTATAACAGTGGTTAACAATGAGTAATTGAAATAGCTGCTAGGTTAATCTCCGCAGATGGCAGTAAAACAAAGGCTATTTGGGTTAGAGGTGAGCTAATGGCGCCTATTATCTTCCTTTTATGATGTAAAGCTTATGTGTACAGTGCATCTTAATGAATATCTATATAATACTATGTACTATATCTAAGAATAAACAGCCTACATTATAGACATAATATACACTAACGTCACTTGATATTGGCAGCATAGTAGTTCATATTTAGGTAAGTAATATTTATGTCGTCTCTAAAACGTAATTTAGCTTGTGTAAGGCCTTCCGCGTATTAAATGCGTTAATAGCTACATATCATATAAATGTTACTTTTAGAAATCTTATGAATAAGATTTTCTTTTAATTACACTATGTTTAGTGCTTAGCCAGTAGGTAGTCAATTTATATAGGAATTTTTCATGTTTTAAAATCTTTAGAGAGGTCGCTCTAGATGCAGTTTAGGTACTAATATAGATGTACCTACTGAGTACCTAGCATACATAAACTTATACTAAAGAATTAATTATACTTTATTGCACATGAAACATTAAATGAGACATTACAAAAGATATAACATGTACAAAGGTGAGCTTGTCTCTGTAAGAGATTTCTTCCAGCAAACATTGGAGAGTCGGAGCAGGAGTAAAAAACGGGTCTATATACGTGCACAAAATAAACTACATAGATTGCAAAAACCCTTAACAATAACCTACGCAGAAATAATACACTACATAGACTAAATACCTTGTAAATATAAATAAATTAAATACATAGTAAATAACAAATATATTACAATCTAAAGTATTGAATCCCGTGCAACGTTTTAAAGCCGCGTCGTTAGACACCCAACTGATGATTACAGTTTCCTTGGCGAGTTAGCAAGTATCTGAGAGCAATTAAAGGGCGCATACCGTGCTGCTTGATGTTTAAGCAAACCCATAAAAAGGTTTGACCTTAAAGTCATGGTTGAGTGTACTTGACATCAATCTCGTAATGGCGTGTCGGAAGTGCGTGCCTGCTACACGGTAGCTACATACGAACCGGAAGAATATATTATTAATTGGCTTTATGATTTACAATTTAATATTCCTTCTGTGGTTCATGTGTGTGCGTGCATAGTTATGGTAGGACAAATGTCCATTTGTGCGGACAGTTAACCTTCGTGAAGGAAAACCGGTGGTGTTTAACGCCTGGCACACACTTACGCGGTCGCGGTGGGCGGCTGCCACAGAACATAAAAAAAGAGTAGAAGTAGCAACATGACACATTAGTACGAAAACCAGTGTAACCAAACTGATACTTATAAACCAAACGCACACTACGAATGCCGAGCTGCCATTGGTAAATAAATTCAATGCCGAAAAGTTGTACATCATAAAAGTTTCAATTACAATATGCACCTTTTTGCAATGCAGACAATGATCAAAGTCAAATGACAATGATGAAATTAAGGTTGACATTTTGTAGTTACGCTACTCTACACTAGATGGAACTACCGCCGTGTCGGACCGAAAAGAACTTTTACCTACTAAAACATAAAGGTCAAAATTGAGAAACAAGTACATTCTCAGTTTGGGATGGGACAATGCGAGTTCTAGATTGTCGATAGGGAGAACCTATCGACAAATTACCCGTACAAACAGTTTAACACATTAATGGCCGAATACGAATACTGGTACTTAGAAGAATTTTTATCTATTTCTTTTTTGCCTGCGGGTTGACTGGTAGAAAATGCATCTTTTTCACATTATCTTTTTGTGCAATAAAGATTCAACACTAATAGGGTAAATAGATGCACAAAGAAAACAATGTGGTAGATTTCATATTTTAAAATGTTCTCTTATTAAAAACTACCTTTAACCCGCTGCTTCGCGGGCGTTAGAAAATATAACACAGGAAATATCATGTATTGTACGACTCAATTCAGATCTTTGTCTATCTGTACGCCATGTTTCATACGTTATACTAATTTTATTGATGATGGTACTAATATATTTCAATTATACGCAAGAGTCTAACCTGGAAGTGAAGCACATTTTTTTCTGGTATTGCTGCATAAGTGCCACCTTCCGCCTTTTTTAGTTATTATGAAGTGTTCATGAAAATGCTCTGAATATATTATGCTCATCGTCGTTTTGAACCAATTTTGCCTTCCTATCGCTGCCATCCATTTTACTTTCGTATTCGGTTTCTTAGGAAAACTAAACGAAAACTCACTTCCAAATTGTTTTGATTCCTTGAGGGTTGTTGTATCATTGCCACGGTTTTCTGTTGTATTTGATTAAAATTACTTTCATAGTTTCTTAGATATTTCAGTCACTGATAAACTGGTGAAGAAAAACTATATCGCGATCTAGCTGTGCTCCAATGACAGTTTTCACATGCACAACGACCAGCCGGCGACAAGAGCTCATACATTACTACTTTACCCGGCCCAGCGACCGGACGGCGACCGGAAGCATTTGAAAAGGCACTTAGGAAGTAGGTATAAAATAACAATAATTATTTTATGACACACCTGGCAATAAAGTGGTGTAAGTAATTATATTCTCGCACTCCCTTGCTGTTTGTTATCAATATATTTTCGATTTAATTATTTATGTACATGCACCACGTACCGACTATTTTCTTCATGCAATCCACTCCATCCAAAGGTTGTCTGGAAGAGATCGCTCTTAGCGATAAGACCGCCAATTGTATAACATTACTTAGATTTATGTTTATGAATCATGGTTGTAATATTTTTCTGGTTGTGCAATAAAGTGTTCTCTTCTAACTAAAGTGGCTTTTTCCGCACGCTGTGCGTACGGAACAAGTCGCTTTCTGGCCAAGTGTAGACATAAAAAGATGTACACAACACGGGAGGTAATAAAGAAAGCTCTCGATCGCATATTTACTCGCTTGCAGCTCGGGCCGCAAACTTCTGCGATCTCGGCCTTTCTTTGTATTACCACCCTAGTTGTGTAATGTACTATTACCTACTTAGACGAATTGGAATTTACAATACCTAAGTACCGTTAAGTATGTATGACTACTACGGTCATAGACAATTAATTATCGATAGATTTTTATCATGTGTGCCCCCATCCGTAATTGAGTAGAATTCAAATTTTGACAGAAACTTCTAGAGAATGTACACTTTCTTCGATGAAAATTTAACTTTATTAACCAGTAAATAAAGGTGGTTTCACTTTCTCATTTTCGGATTGGTTTCCGTGTTCATGTCATTCCAAATTTAATTAAAAATACAATGAAATACGTCTTACAGATGAAATGTTACGGCATGATCGGTATATTTTGGTCCCCAACTTTTATTTTAGCTCTCTAACACAGCATAACAAAGCATTTTAATCAAGTTTTCACCATTTTTTCTTTACTAGAAGCGCACGGCAACTGAAGTCAACAAAACTGTCACCGACTACGCATAGGCAATACATTGCTAATGTGAGGCACGCGGGCACCGCCCACTTACGACTTCTACTCTTTTTTTATGTTCTGTGGCGGCTGCGGTCGCGATCCATACAATCCAGTCAGGGCCTAGAGCCTAATAAAATCATAGATAGTTGTTCAATAGATAGATAGAGATAACTTTATAATAGAATAGACTGATAGTTCGTGATGGTGGTAATTTGCCACTATTTTGTAACTTCTTCAATGTCGAAATCGTGTTGCTGTGTAAGCCAAATTAACCCTTGCGAATTTAATCTAAGGCACATTGCGCGAAAAAGATGGCAAAGCGCAAGGCTCTTAGTGCAGTTGCACAGGTCATGTTATAGAAATGCGGTTGGTTAATAGACTGCAAACAGTATTATGAAAATAGACTTTACCGTGCTAATATCAGTGGACAGCTATTCAAATTTAGAAGACTCGTCGCCATGCATTACATCCATGTCCCCATGTTTTAAATTGTGGATGGACCGCGGTCGCCGCTGTGACCGTGTTTGTACGAGTATGTTTCAGGTTTTAGACCATATTTCGGACGCAGTGCGTGCGCACTATGACAAGCAAAATATAACAGAGGTCATTCATTTGATATATTCATATGATAAATTAATACCTTTACAATAATTTAATCATCCGGTTAATAGTAGGATTATGCACAGGGTTTTGATATATTGAAGAAGTTAAATTGTTTGCTAGGAGCCTCACTCGAGTGGAATATTAATACTGATGTTTTGCATCGCTATAAATTTTTAGCAAGGACGTATAGAGTCATCATTAACAAATTTATTTTAGTGCGTAATAGATCTATGATACAAATTATAGTACACATTTGAGTCTATGATTTAGCAATCACTATGGAGGATCGACAGAAATATAAAATTATGAACAGCAATTTTTAAATAAAATTAGATTCATTGAACATACATAAGCTGGTTGAATATGCATTAACAAATGTAATTTAGTGCGTTATGACATCGATATCTACCCTTGTATGTCTCCGCTGCTAGAGCACGGGTCTCTCTCTGCATGCCAGGAAAGTTAGGGCATACACCACCATGGCGGCCAAGTCCGGGTTGGCGGAGTATTGTAAGACAATGGCGAGCCTTACTGTCAAGTTATCAAGCCGCCGATAAGGCCTTTGACTTGGCTTAATGACTGTCATTACATGACAGCCGGCCCCAATGGCTTAACGTACCTTACGCAGCACGGAGGTGCTCGGAATAAATGCCACTAGCTTTAGTCACGGGTCGGTCGCCCATCCTGCACCTGACCGCGCCTGTTGTTACTTAACGTGTATGATACAAATTATAGTAGACATTGCAGTCTATGATTCAGCAATCAGTATGGTGATCGACAGAAAAATAAGATAGTGGACAGCATTTTTTTAAATAAATTTGGACTCATTGAACATAGATAGGCTGTTAACTTGGAGACGGTGCCTCACATTATACAGTTTGACCACTCGTATTTGGGTATTTGACAAAAATAATCTATCCACTGCCATCTATTATTAACTTACAGGGGAACAGTTTATTTCCCAATTTTTGAAACATGGTATATACGACAAGTTTTATTCTACCGCTGTAGTTATTGTGATTAGTTTTTTTTATTTATATTTAATGCTTGACGGCCTCGGTGGCGCAGCGGTTTGGTATACGCTGACTGTAAAACAGAAGGTATCGGGATCGATCCCCGGCCGGGTCCAACTAGGAAACGTTTTTTTCTAGTTTGTCTCGGGTCTTGGATGTTATCTATGTATTTATTGTAAATCTATCGTCGAGTTAGCACCTATAACGCAAGTCATTTAGTTGTACTTGGTATAGGGCTAACGAGATCTGTGTAATATGTCCAAGAATATTTATTTATTTATTATTTATTAATATAGAACAATTAGTTCTTGGTGACTGCGACCCACGATCTGTGCTGCTACCACTGGTAGTGTTCAGCTCCAACTTAATCTACGAAATCTCGTATCACATCGAACACCTCCGAAGCGGCTTCACCGATTTTTATGACTTTTTTGTGTACATTTAGTAGGTCTGAGAATACGCCGTTGGCTGGTTCATATGGCAAAACAACGGGGTCAGCAGAAAAATTATGTAAATCCTGTTACTTTAAAATTTTTTATCGAATAAATGCTTAGAACAAAAGTGATTTTAAAACACATACTCTAATTGAGGTGTTTCAGAAATTGCTTCATCACAAATCACGGTTTAAATGAAATTCAACGAATTAATTAAATTCAATGATAGTTTTTTTCTAATTAAGTACAAAAGCAATTACTTAAATATCAGCATCCGCCCTTCTCGGGTTGAACAAACCGGATTCAATCCCTGTATGTATAAAGAACATCAGTCCTATTTAGGCGAGTCACGTGGACTTTAGCGATACAGTAGGTATTTAGCATGATTAACTTTTATTGATCGTCAATTATATATTTTGCGGTTGCTGATGAATATTCAATACAACCAGGATGTTCGCACTGGCAAATAGCAAACAATAAATGATTGTGACTGTTTAGGTGCATACCTAAACAGTCACAATCATGCATGCAGGCAGCCATAGTATGAGTAGTAATTCCTATAACTGATACAGCCGATAGTGCATCAACCTTTAGGTCCTTCGGGTGACTTTAGAACGAAAATATAAAGGTTGAAGCGTCTCAACTTTTACGTTTCGTAAAGTATTCATCGTTTCTTTTACATTTAGTCGACATTTTCCTGACGTTACGAGATCTTTATATAAATATTTTGAAGACATAAAACTGTGAATTGGTTTGGTCTTCATATTCTGTGACGTAGTGTTTGCGACGGCCGGCTTACGTTCTATTTTGTCTTTTTCCGTAGATGTATACTCGTACAAGTGTACAAGATTGTAGTAAGTGAAGTTCATGGCCGAACAACTTTCAAGGTTTCAATGAGTATCAAGTTCTTGATAGCTGCGCTAATCGAGACTCTACTACAAAATGACGGCTACATTATAGCTGAGTGCATCCAAGGAAAACAATTTTGATAGATACTCAGTTAAATGAAACATAATGCATCTTAGAGTACTTACCAGTAATGGGCACATTTGCCTTGTGAATTGACAGAACTCGCTATAAAGTAACGTGAGTAATCATCCATGTATTTTTAACGTCTTTTTTATTACGATATAAAAATCGAAGATTTCATCTTGAACATAAGGTGATATCAAGATACTCTAGGTGTAATACTTTGGGTTTTTTTATAAGTTTCTAGATACAAAGTAAATTGAAATACTTCGGAAAATTGGACCCCTTACGTAGTCATAAATACGAATAAATGTGAAAATTTGGAAATTGTCAACCAAATTATTAGCTGAAATCAAATGTTTATTTCGTTCCACATTAAAGTCAATAATAGTTTTATGTTAGTAACGATATAGAAATGGGATACATTTCTTTCGCATAATTTTTTCTTCCTAATTTTGTTTGTCATAATGAATGTCGCATATTTTGTTTTTTCATAATGATACTTTTGCATAAACGTTCTTTGGCATAATAAGTCTTAAGAATAATGGTCTGATATTCATTTTTACTATTGGTGTAACGCATATAGTCTTTTGTCCTTTTGTTATTTTACCTAATATTAATTTTCCATAACCACACATGGCATAAGTTATATAAAAATAAAGCTCATTTTACATAAATATCTTTGTGCTTTTATTACTTTATAATTTATTAAATTTTTATTACAGCGCTTATTTTTAGTTTCAGCTACTAGCTATCGCTAGCAAAAACACTTTTTTTTTGATCTTTTAAAATTGTTATTGCTTCATGAATCTGTAAAAAAAGTTATGTTAAGTTAAATTAAATTATTTAAAAAGTCGTTATGCAATCCAATATGGACCCTTCATTTTGTCGTCAAAATGCGTTTAAAGGCTTGCGTTTTGCGAAACGAGATTATTCACGATTTATGATAAAATATGGCGAATGCTCTAAAAACCGAAACTGCAACAACAAAAAATATAGGTGCGACGAAGCGCGTAGCGTAGCGGAGCGTGTTAGGTTGAACATGTAAGACCAAAATCAGACTCAACTTTGTTGGGTAGGTACATATTGTTAAGTAAATTAACAATTTAATTTTTATGTCTTTTGATGTTTATGCCGATGATTGTTATGCTATGCTGCTGTTATGATTTTCTCAATCTAGCCTTAAAATGTTATGATTTTTTATCCTTATGCCACTTTTATTTATGCTTGTCAAAATTATGCGAAAACAGTTATGCGTATAGTTTTTATGGGTAAATATAATTATGCGTGAAAACGTTATTTGTAACTAAATTATTACAAAAGTCGTTATACGATCGAATATGGACCCTATGGAAATAACAATAAGTACATCCAGGGCTTACAATGAATGTGGTGATTGTGATATAATACAGAGACAGCTGTAAACTTGTATTTCAGGAGTCAATGTTCGACCATGAATTTTCCTAAGCTTTTTAATTTTTTTTTCTATATCCCACTGCAGGGCACAGGCCTTCTCTCAGAGAGACAGAGCGTTTTCCTAATAATAACAATTTTGTGTTTTTTACACTATAAATCTCAAATGGCACTTAAGGTGGGCGCTAACTAGCGCCACCAATGGAATGAAAATCATAACTTGTTTTATGATAAGTATTTTTGAAAAGTAAACATGAGAAATCTTAATATCTGTGGTAACTATTTTTAGAACATACAGTCTAGAATCTAGGATCAACAATCTAGGACTTTAATCGATTTCCGCCAAAAATGGCCGTTTTTACAGGAAATCGATTAAAGTTCTAGGATATTTATACCGCATTCTAGGCTGTATATTTTAAAAATAGTTACCTCCAATATTAAGATTGCTCATGTTTACTTTAAAAAAAAAAAAGTATTATATAACAAGTTATGATTTTTTATGTTAGCACCACCAAGCGCCTTAAGTCACTTCCTTTCGCTTTAATCGTTCTCGGTAAGAATTGATATTACACTGATGTGTCATGAACTCATGAAGTTTTGTATGAAGGTTAAATTTGTCTAATTAAGTATTCTCACCTCTGTAAGTATACGAGTGGTAGGTGTCCACCAGGAAATAGCAATGGCATAGTACCTTTTTTGGGCATGTCCTCAGGCAAAAGGGCATAGACCTCAGCTGCCATGGCCGCTTCGGCCGACGTGCATCCGGTTGGCTGAGTTGTTTATAATTTTAGTACACTTATAGAGATATTTCACCATCAAAACTTGAGGGATCTTATCTACGAAGTGGCGGTAAGCCATCACTACGGCTTCGTGATTAAAACGTTTGTCTTAAATTACTTTGTTCTCTAAGTTACATCACCATTAGCAATACCAGTGTTTGGCACTCTGCCTCTAAGAGAAGGCCTGTTCCCTGTTTATGTAGGAGGTTCACATTTTATTGCATACATTCATAAACAGCTTACACAGGGCTTGAAGAACTAATGCCCGACCCAGAAGCTTGGACTTTGAAACAACCTATTTTATCAACCAAATTTCGGTAGGTAGTACTTTTTTGTATGAAAAAAACACTAACAGACTCTACATGCGTAACTTTTAAAGTTCCTTTGATATGGAGCATAGGAAGGTATAACTAGCGCTACGCTTCATTAAGATCCCGATGTCATACAGTGTTCGTAAAAAAACATGATTCCTCTAAAACAATCTTCAAAGGCAGTTTTAAGTGATGTGTGTACGCCTTTTTCTTTACCACAGACTATTAAAACTACCCCTGAGGAGTGTTCAAGGAATCGTTTTTATGAATCAGACAGTTAATTTCCAATTCGTTTTCTCAAAGAAAGCTTGAAATCTTCGTTAAGGTAATTTAGGAAGAAAGGTTACGTAACATGCAAAAAAGTGAGATTTTATGTGACAGTAATTTGTGTCGCAGTTTAAAAAATGAACACCAATCACAAGAGTTTGTAAGGTAATCTTATATATGTCACAGACAAAACTCTTAAACGGTCAAAACTAGTTTTGACTGCTAAAATTAGTCAAAAGTACTTTTGTCCAAAGCTTACATTTGAAATACCAAATGGTAAAAACACCTAACAAGATGCATCACAAAATCTGTGACAGCAAAAATATAGGTGCGACGAAGCGCGTAGCGCAGCGGAGCGCGAAGGAGCTTCTTAGGTTGAACATGTAAGTCCGAAAACCAACTCGACATTGTTGGATATGTACATATTACAATTTTACTTAATTTTTCTGCAGTCAAAACTAGTTTTGACTGGTTAAGAGTATTGACTATATAAAACAATCAGCAATGCAGAAGAAGAATATTAGTTCAAGATAATTTTTTAAATATTTTGTATATTAAAATATTTAATATATGGCGTTTAAATAAACAAACCTTATTCATTGCGCAAGAGTAGACATAATAGACCGGTACAAGTGACTTGATTAAACACCTGTCTATTCAAAGGGCCGTCGTGCCCGTGCTCGGTTTACATTAAATTTCGACGTTGCCACTGCAGTGAAGTCAAGGAAGTGAATTTGTCTGAACAAGTTACTTAACTGCCCGGAGCTTAAACAAAAAAAGTAAGTGACGGCATTTGGTCGGCAGACGGACACAACTAAAACTGACTTAATAAAAAAAGATAGCCGAAATCACGTAAGCAGGATTAGAATAAAAGTGTGTTACGTTATCATCGCGGATATTGTGCTAACTGTATACCAAAATCCGTTTAACCGTTTAGGAGTGATTACATGTCAACATCCAAATATGTAAACGCACAAACTTTCACAATATTAGTGTTTCAGAGGTGAGGTTCCAATGCGAGTACATATTGGGTCACTGATGTAAATGGGCTATCTAACGCGGACTTTCCTGCACTTAGCTTCAAGTGTCGGACGCGAAGTAAGCGGGAGCACATTAGGCTCTAGCCTTGCGGGGACTCATGGTCGTCGCAACAAAGGCTTCGCTCTTAAGATAGCTAATGGACGAACCAACATTAACATTAAGAGGGTTTGGACTGCCACTTACATTTTACGCGCGATAGATCCAGTGTTTTGATACTGAACGAAGGCGCTAGTTGCGCGTTTTAAATGTCAAAAGACACGACTTTCTAATACAAATAGTACGTTTATCAAATTTTGTCTTTTTAGCACCAAAAAAGGCATGTCTCGTGCCATCGTCCATCGTCCGTGCTATGTCCATTTTCAGGTTTGGAAAATGTATGAAAAATGTCCTGTAACTGAAAAAACGTATTTGATGTTTTTTTTGTGTAATTGATTGTGTACCCGAAAAAATCTTTTCTGTATCTTTTTCGTAGTACCCATGGAGAACATAAATGAGAAGATTTCTTATAACAACAAAAGACCCGACTGCCAAAATTCTTACACAACGCCTTAGAAATTAGTAGCAGTTTCTACTTCAACAATTTTCGTCTTTTCTGTGTGATGGAAGAAATGAATATTAATTATTATTAGGTCGCCGATTATAATTTACCATATTTACTTTAGTTGTACTCTTAAAATCTATTCTATCTAGAACAAGCGCGACTACTCACGGAAACCTTATTAGTGAAGCGTAATGACGTGACTCGACAACGGGATAACGTGACAGTGACCAGCATACATGACTATGGACTACTGGCGTACAGGCTATCTAGCGATTTCTATAGTGCTCCGTGGGAATCTCACTGGGGTTCCATAAACCATATTTGTCGCTGAATCGTTGGATTATTTTGAGTGTTGAATAATTACTCAGCTATAAATATTATTTTAGATTAATGTAATCAAATAAAATTAGAGCCACAAGTTTGAAGTGAAGTTAAAACTTGAATTTGATAATTATATTGATATGGAGTTACGTAAGAGCTTAGTGTTCCATGATATTAAAAGTTTAGGCTTTAGTTATATAGTAGACAAAAAGAGTCATTCCACTAATCCCCATTGGAAATCCCCATTGATGGGGATTTGTGAGCTTTTTGTCCACAAATCCCCATTGCCAATACATACTAAGACACGCCAACGGGGATTTTCAATGGGGATTAGTGGAATAACCCGACAAAAATACCAAATCAGAGAATGAAAGTATGCTCTACCTAACTTGTTGAGTAACTTTACCAATGAACTACTCTGCCGTTGTTTTCCGGAACTCGAATTCTATTTAATTAATAGTAAAACGCAGTTGCGAAAACGACCGGAGAGGTTCCTTAAATATAATAATGTAACTTCCACACAACGCAATCATGTTCTGGTCCAAAACTAGATACCCTTTGCTATGGTAACCAGGCAAGCCCATCCAAACATAGAAATACACCTAGACTGATGGTATTTGTACAAATGTGCAACGGTCTCCAGTGGGATTCGACCCCCTGACCTCCAAGATGGTAATCAGACGTAATACTAACGATCTATCTTGACCAACGAGGCATTCTAAATGTACTCGTAAAAAGACAGAGGGACTATTAAGTAGTCATATTCTTTTTAATGCACTAACACGTGCCAAGGACAATTTCAAAAACCTATTTAGAGGCTAAAATACGTACTACAGAGAATACTGTAGAGAGGTTCGAAATTTCACTGATGCGGGTGAGCCCATTAGCTCAGTTAGTAGAGCGCTGGCACGGATAGCCAGAGGTCGCGGGTTCGAATCCCGGCATGGGTGGAATTTTTAGCCTCTAAATAGGTTTTTAAATATTAAGTAGTTACTAAGTAAACTGCTAAAAAAAACGAGCTGTATCGGTTATGTTCCCTTGTTCTACATTGGACTCAATATTCTTTATTTGCAGAGATACCATATTTCTTTGTCATCTATATGTAGTTAGGACCTTTCTCTAGGGGCAAAAATATCGTCTACTATGCATATTTGCCGTTGATGCACGTTTTAACGAATATTGCATTTACACACAAACTTTTTTGCCTTGTAGATTGTACTATTTTTATTTTAAATGCACTAACCCGTGCTAAGGACAAATTTAAAAACCTATTTAGAGGCTAAAAAATTCACCCATGCCGGGATTCGAACCCGCAACCTCTGGCTATCCGTGCCAGCGCTCTTCCAATTGATATTTGTAGATTGTGGCAAATAGCTTAGTAAATTGTGCTACTGTGTCATCACCAAATTCTCAAAACATGAAAGATTACATTCGCTTTGATTGATAGGCATGCAACGTAATGTGACCACTGACAGGGATGGTGAAACCAACTGAGGTGACGAAAATCCTTTGACATTTCTCGGGTGAACCTCGCGTTGAGAGGTTCTGCAATCGAGTGCATTCGCAGTCTTTAATGTTTTCTTTTTACCGCGCTCTCGTTGCATTGCATGTCATCTCGAAAAACAGCATACACTTTGTTTACGCTACTCGAGCAGCAAAAGTCATTTAATATCCGCGTAGAATTTTATGAAGCTATTCGTGCCAAGATGATCGCTATTAGAATTTGCATTCCATTGCAATTCATCTCGAAAAGCAGCATAATTTCTGTTTACGCTACTCGAGCGCAAATAAACATTTAATTTCCGCGTGAGCTTTCATAAACCTATTGATTTCAAATAATTGCTATTAAGATTTAAATTTTGCATTCCATTGCAATTCATCTCGAAAAGCAGCACAATCTTTGTTTACGCTACTCGAGCCGCAAATAAACATTTAGTTTCCGCGTGAGCTTTCATAAAACTATTGATTTCAAGAAGATCGCTATTAAGATTTAAAAGTTGCATTCCATTGCAATTTATCTCGAAAAGCAGCACAATCTTTGTTTAAGCTACTCAAGCCGCAAAGAAATTTATTATTTTCCGCGTGAGCTTTCATGAAACTATTGATTCCAAGATGATCGCTATTAAGATTTAAAATTTGCATTCCATTGCAATTCATATCGAAAAGCAGCATAATCTTTGTTTACACCACTCGAGCCGCAAAAAAAAATGCGTGGGCTTTCATGAAACTATTCGTGCCAAGATGATCGCTATTAAAATTTTGACATAGTAGACTTTTAGTCCGGATTTACTTACGGGTGTTGTGCTTACGAAAGTTTTAGTTTAAAATTTTGACATTTGCCATTTTGACGATTACATTCTTTACGTATCCTCAACATAACATAACCATCGTTACAGTGAATACTTAGTTTAATTGTGTCGAAACAACTAGCTTCTCCGCCTTTGCTTTGTACTGACGCATACTGCTTCTCATTTAAATACTGTTGCTACATAAAAGAAAGAATATGGACAGTCATACACCTACGCGTATTAAAGAAACTTATCTGCCTTCCACGTCGACTACAATAATCTTAATCTTTGACTTAATCAATCAATAGGATCTCAAAATGTTTAGGCAAGTTGAATTGATTGTAGTATTAACTGAAGTTTGTTGCCCTCGTAAGACTATCATCAGCTACGGGTGCGGACTTAATTTGTAATTGTAAGCAAAAACGCTGTCCATTGAAAGACTGGCAGGAAATTACAAAAACGTGACGAGTTGCTAGGTGCTTTACCTGAAGACCAGCTGTGCAAAAAAGTCAAGCAACCTTTGATATGTACCTACCTACACACATACAGGCGTCGTAGTGTTCAGACTGTCTGCATGTGTGTATAACATGGTCTCGGTCCACTAGGCAGTGAGGTTGGGCCGGTTACATAACGCAACGTGTGAGTTCAAATCAAACGTCCGGAACTTGACCTTGTTGGGCTGAGAGCTACGTCACTGTACTGTATTATAGAACGTGGCTCTAGTCTAGTGTAGACAGGTCCTTTTAACTAGAGCGCGCTAATTGTCTTGCACGTTGTTTTGTAGGTATTGTACCTATCTGATCTGGTTTACACGTGTATCCTCGTGACTAATTAGATGTGGATGCTGATTAAGTGCCTTATTTGCCTGTAATATTTATGTTTGGTTCGTTATCTAATGGAAGTAAGCAATTTAAACGAATTATGTAAGTCTATGCAATGAAGCAAACTTCGAAAATCACGAAAAAGGAAATGTCTACTTTGCTTAGCAAGAAGGAGAGACGAGTGCAAATCTGCTATTCCACTCCTCTCTCGCCAGCCTCTGACAGTGCAGAGCCACTAAAAGAAAAAAAATGAAGAACTGGCCGCTCACGCCAGATTTCCCGATAACATAGAGGGACTGCGGACAAGGATGAAGATCTATTTGTAGCAAAATTAACAAATAGATCAGATAGATTAAAAAATCAAATTGATTCCTTATTTATGTACATCCAACTACCGACTATATTCTTCATGCACTCCACTATATTCAAAGGTTGTCTGGAAGAGATCACTTTATGCGATAATACCACTAATTAATAACATTCTTAGATTTAAGAAATTATAGTTTTCATTCTTGTTTTTTCTGGTTGTACTATAAAGTGTTCTCTATCTCTATCTTTCTATCAGGAAATTGAGGACTGTCTTTTTCAATACAAACAACTTTTACTGTGCGGAAAACTTCGTAATCGCGAAAGAAATATCTGTTGTTCCATACATTTTAATCAAGCGTAGTGATTAAGTCCATACTCATTCCCTGAGAGAAGTTAGACCAATGACTTTGTTTTCTAAGTTATGTACATTTGTGAAATTATAGTAGCAATACCACTCGCCGACAGTGAAGGAAAACATCGTGAAGAAACCCTAGTGTCCGAGATGTTAGCGTACCTTAGCGCTTGCTACGTACAATGGCCCAACTACGAGGCTAAGTGCGGAAATCTCAGGTCTAACTAACTAACTAACATATCTCCTCTCCGGAAGAAAGACAGTTCCTCCCGGTAATTGAAGATTTCAACCTAAACAAGGAAGAAGAGGAAATAAGTCACATTCGAATATACTGTAGTATTTATACGATTGTAACTAAGAGTCGATAGTATCAAAGGGTAATTGTATCTTTTTCTCACATAGGTATGTGATATAAGATATTGCGTGATAATATCGAAAGTGAAGAAGCTTAATCTACCATCTGTAGTATATTCACACAATTGACTAAATTATTACATTCAAAACGCCCATTATAAAGGCTGTCGGCACAATCGACAGTCATTAGAAAGCGCTACTTTTGACTGTATTTTTGAAGAGAATCGAACTCCCGCTAAGTCGGGGCCTCGTTTTATAAAACTACAAATCATAGTTTACTATGGCAATTCAATTTACATTGCGTTCTTACTTGCGTCTTAATCGACTTAGTTTTATGATATAGGTTCCAAATGTTGGTATGAACTACGATGTTTTAAGAATTTTTTTTGTTTTACTGATTAATTTTTACATTTTCATAGCAGCTCGTAATATAAACGAGTTGTGTAACTACATGTATTGAGAGTTGACGAGTTGAGGTTGACGTGATGTTGCTTATAACTGCAAGTTTCTTACTGTACAACTGGATACTTACAAGAATGTCTATCTTTGTCAATAGCGCATAATAAAGGAGAAGCTAGCAAAAATACTTCTAGGTATTTTTTGCGGATTTTCGATTAGCCGTAGTTGAGCAAGCGCAGAAAAAAAACGAAGCCTACGCCTACTTTTTTAAGAGGTTCTGGATAGTGCTATGGGATTACACTAATCAAATTACCTCTAAGTGAGACCATCAGGTGATTAAAGACATTTTTCGACTAACCTTATGGGCTACATTGCAAGCAATGAATGACGATGGAATCATAGATGGCAATTAATCACGAGTTCACAACGAATGTCCGCGAGTCTAGGCAGACTAAACTAGTTCACTGCTCCAAATGTCTAGTGTAACTCATTTTTCATCGGCTAAAAAGCTTGACAAAAAGTGCTCTTACATAGCTTTGTTACAAGTCCACTGCGAGTTTGTGAAATAAATATTGCACGGCTCGTTCATTCGCTTGATTCGACGTGGTTGCATCCAACTGTCTCGTGCTGATGCCCATAACAATGTATAATTTGGAACATTAATCTTGGGTCGTTAACGCTCGTATTGGTCGTTGAACAGACAATAAACGCTACGTTGAACAATGTTGTTTGTTATAAGCACCTGATTGCCAATAAGGAAGTGGCTCTCCTTAACGTCCGATTCGACAATCAGGTACGCTAACATATTTCCGTCATCGTGGATTATTATATATTTAATCGTGGAGTCTTGTGTTGTTGCCGAGCTCTCGGTACTGGAGCCTGACTCCGACTCGCTCTCGGAACAAGATTGCATTGAGTCGCCGGTAAAAACAACCTTCTCAAATGACAGCCCCGCACATAAAAACTACGGACAGCCGGTATTCAAGCCAAGGTCCTGTAATGAGATATGTGACTTAGATATATGCCAGCATAAACGCAATTAGAAGAATACTTACCAGTTGCACAGATAACCACCGCAGACTTTAATTAATCTGAGTACCCATTATTGAATTATCTGAGCATGGGAATGTCTGCAGACTTTGTGCAAAGAATTAACTTTGTCTATTGACTTTACTGAGGTAGGTAGGTCATATTGCTGCCGTGCTATTCTGGGCTTGGCAGGTTAATCGACCATTATTAGTTATGATTCGATTTTTAATCGAGGTTATTTATTTAACATTGACTGAGTTAGTGGAGGCAGAAGAGCTAGAACAAAGACGTTGTATTTATGAATACATCTTCTGTCTGCCCACATACAGGTTATGATAAATTATAATCTACTCGTATATGAAGACAAACGAGCTTATTCAAAAACAATTACTTATTGTCATGCTGTCTTGGGTAATATGAAAATGATGTAGATTACATCAAACTCTATGGCAACAGAAACAAGAGAATATGTTGCGAGATTTTCCTACGGAGATGTCTTCTGTTTGGGCCCAAATTAACGTGGGACCCGGAGCTTTTTAGCTTATCTAGATGTAAGCAAGCCACTAACTATGGCTACTGCGGTTAAAGCGTTTTGTTTTATCGTCTTGCTACTTTTAGAAACTCTTCATAACAATGAATGTATACACGGTTACAGTACTTGCAAAGGTTCAACAAATTATATCTACTTATGTTGTATCTGTGTAGAGCA
Source organism: Yponomeuta sedellus (assembly GCA_934045075.1). NCBI lineage: Eukaryota > Metazoa > Arthropoda > Insecta > Lepidoptera > Yponomeutidae > Yponomeuta > Yponomeuta sedellus. The sequence goes on along the minus strand of OW203733.1, from coordinate 16,113,677 downwards.
TACCTAGGGATATTTTATAATCATTGTGGCTTTTCGGCTTGCTCCAGATTTCGAATCCATACTAAAAAAATAGTTCTCCGATCGTTATACCGGAAACTTAAGTCTACTTAAGGACCGGAATCTTAAAACATCATAAAAAGGTTGAATTTTATATAGATTTAAGAAATAAATATTATTATTAATTATTAGACTTTTAATAAATTGCAACTTAATAGCTTTATTGAAGCAGTTTCTGAGAACAACAGTCTCGACTAACGGATAGATAGACAATCGGACAACAAAGTGTTTCGTATTAGGGTTCCGTATCTAAAAAGGAATAAGCGGAACCCCTGTAAGATTACTTTGTTGTCCAACCGTCTATCAAGACCATTTATCTCGGAAATGCGTGGAGATCAACTTGAAATAAAAATCATGCTTAGATTGGAGCCATGATGCTAAGATAACGTAAAAAAAGATACGATCGCTCATGCCGCAAAAACGTTATATTTAGAAAAAATAATATATAGGTTGCTTTCCCTTGACCTATAACTTTGAAATTATATCGTGTTATTCTAGAAATATAGGAAATAATCAGAAAACAAGTTCCTGAACTATTTGTATAAATAAGTGAGTTTCTACAAAACCCTCGATGGGAAAGTCCAACTCGCACTTGTCCGGTTGTTACTTGTTGAAGTATGGAACTCTATAAGACTAACAAACAAACCTTCAAATAGTTTGCATGATGGCAATGAAAATTACTCTCTATTATTTACTATTATTCAAAGCAATATTTTCAGTTTGCAATGCTAATTAGGTATATGTTTATCTCTTGTCTGAGCAGTTTTTCCACGGCCTCGATTTAATGAAAAGACTAAACTAGACTGTAAGTATGAAACAACTAGAAAAAATGCTTACGTAGAGGGAAAAGTAACCTGAAACGGAATATACATTTACTCCACTAAGTACTTTAGCGAGTACTTGCAATCATTAGACTCACGCACACACGCGGCACGTGCGTTTGCGCAATCCTGCGGATCCCATCTGATGTAGTAAACGGGGCTGAGTAAATTAATGGTAGAAGAGGCGAGTTTGTGTATGTGTGTCCCCATACATGGTTGTCGCCCACTGCGGTATTTATATTTCATCTACCCGCACACATACCCCTTACTCTGTTTACCTTCATTTACCTTTAGGCTATTGTTACGTCTAGCATGCTGTCTCGCTCGCACAATGTAACATTTTTTCCGATTGTAAAAAAATGTTTCTCTAGGTGATATTAAAGACATATTTTTCTTACAGTGCAACTGACTTTTGATTGAAAAAATTCGATAGGAAAATTAATAATTGATATCTTTTCTTTATCAAGTTTTAATACTAAGTATATAGGAAAATAAATGTATCTGAAAATGTTGGCCTTTGCATCTATGTAGTGAGATGATTTATAGAGCTTAATTGGAACCTTCACTCAAACTAAAACCCAGCAACTGTAGTGCCTGAGAATAGGTTTGCCCAGCACTTACACTATCCCGAAAGCTTAGACAACCTAATCAACAGGAAAGACAAATCAATACGATCGGGCGGAGCCAACCTCACGATGTTTCCCTTCACTTATGTAGTTTGGTATTGCTACTACAAATTCGCAGACGTAAGTAACATTGAAAATAAACAAAGTCTTAGGTGCATGCCCGCACTGGGAATCAAACCTATATATCTGATCATAACGTGGAACGTACCGTCGTCAAACATTAGTATATTCTTACATAGATCATAAAATAAAGTCCGATATTTTATGATCTATGTAAGAATATACTATGTCCCACGTTACGAAGAGCGTAGGTACAGGTTGTCTTTACCACCGGTATCCTATCTCGCTTGCACAATATAAGATTCTAGTGGTTGTAATAAAATGAATTAATCAATGAATGAATGAGTAATTTATTACCACAAATAGAATTAAATATGCTTCCATAATAGGAATAGTACTTAAAAAATAAAATGTGTGTAAATGAGTAATTTTGGTAAATGTGGTCTAAGGGTTTGATGGATAATTAAATTACGGATAATACCTTTATGTTATCCTATGAGAAGTTTTCAGTAATCCTTTTCAGCATTATTCATTTTGGAATCATTGTTTTCAATCAAAAACTAAGTACTGCATAAGAAAGATATGTCGAAAACGTCCGTAAGTTTTCTATCTATCAAACCCTCGGATCACATTTTATCAAAAGCATACTAAATTTATTAAAATCGCCAAAAAAATTATAGCGTACAAGCGAGACGGGGTGCTGATCAACGGTACTCCATTTTCATCCCAAAAAGAGACTACTCATCAATATGAACTACTTTTACCTAGGGGTAAAACATATGGGCGAAGAGGTCTCTATTTTCGAATCCCACTATTGGAGGCTGGACTTCAGCTCTACAATCCTCCCTCCCTTTTGCCAAATGAAATAAATCCTCAATGCAGCTAGTTAAACTATTCATTTGGCTTTACCGTGCATCGTGCGGGTAATTATGTCCACATCTCGGTAGGGGTCCTGATTAATATTTATGCGCAAGATTTTGCGTCCTGCCGACGTGAGTTTACTTTAGTTGGATTACTTACGAAGAGTTAATTAGCACAGTCTGGGACGGTGCAGATGTAAGTGATGTCAACCGACTGCATTTTAGGTTAGGTTGCGTACAGTCTGTTAGCTTATAGAATATACCTCGGGCTCTAGAGTAGGCTTCCGTTTTCACCGAAAGCACACGAATGTAATACTACTTCCTGCTCTGTATAATTTTTTTCTTATTAAGTTTATTCAATTAAGTGTCATATTAATTCCGATATTTCTATTACACGAATATATCTGATTCTATCCGATAGTAGCCGATGTAATTCTAAAAGTTAACTGACTGTACTTTGCAACAAAATATAAAGACATATCAGCAGTTTCTGTACCTGCTGTTGCGTTTCCTAATTGGACTATGATTCATACGATAATAGGTACTAATAAAGGAAGGTACCTGCAGTAGTTGATAAAATAGCAGGAAAATACAAACTAAACAAACATTACATAAACTCGACAAAAACGTATGTCACTCTTGTCATTGAACAAATTATCATGACGGCACTTAAAATGCACATAAATAATAATAAGTATGGTTATGTATGAGTTTTGAGTGGAGACTGTCGCTTCTTCCTTGCAAGTTTTCCGTGTTTATACTCAGTGAGCCCAAACACTGGCTGACGCAGACCGCGCGAGGCCGCTGAAAGGTCGCGGGGCTAAATAAAAAAAACCGATCAGCTGTGATTCGGACTCACGCAGCGAGGGTTCCGTACCACCTCCTTTTTTTGTAAATAATTGTTTTTTACTGAGTCCGCCTTGCGTTTGGCCGTTTTTCACTATTTGTCGTTCGAATAAGTTCTACAGTTTTCAGTTTCATTTTTTTTTCCTTTTTTTCCCCATCAATGGTTGTCTGGAAGAAATTTCTTTTAGTAATAAGGCCGCCACTTGTACTGTACTACGTTATTTTTTATGGGGTTCCTGGTGTATATTATATATATATATCTATCTATTACATATGGCAATAAAAAGAGCGAGAATATGACCGCCTTTTTACATTTTTTCGAATTTAGATTAAGGCTATATTCTCCATCTGAAAGAAGACTTTAGGAGTGCAGTAAGACGTATGGCTGCTTATGTTACGAACTTTTGCAACACAAGTACGATCTTCGTTTGGTATTGCTAACAGAGATTTCGTTTATGGGTTTTTCTAACCTTTCCCTCGTGGTTAATAGAAAGCTAATCAAAATTAGTAGCTACAAAGGAAAAAAAAGTATCATAAGACGAACCTTTCGTGCACTCTTATATCTTCGTGCTCTGTCGCCTCCAGTCAACACGTTGCTCTATAATTAAACCTCTAAAACCTAATTGTGCACTAATTTCTTTTGACACGAACCACTTCGTGAAATAACAGTGATAATAGATGTAATAGAGTCTAAGTTACGTGAAAATGCTTGCATATTACGACTGCCACAAAAAATCCGCCCAAACTTTCTCGACTCAAATTTGAGCGAACGCAAATATGAAAATTGCATACAGACTATTTACGTTACGTTATCAACCCTAGTATGTCCCCACTGCTGCGGCACGGGTCTCTTCCTGCATCGCAGCAAGGTTAGGCCATACTCCACCACGGGGGCCAACAGACTATTTGAATTCGCTCAAATACCACGTTATGGCGCTAAACTTAATTGTATTCAAGTTACTTGTTATTTGATACGAGTAAAATTCACTCCTCGCTTCGTACGTTTTTTATTTTAATTCTTTATTGCACTAATTACATGAGTAAATGTACAAGGGCGTGCTTAATGCAAGAAGCATTCTCTTCCAGCAAACCTTTGGTATTGAAGAGACTGGCAAAAGACTACCTTACGACTTGATAATTAAATTAATGATCATAATGATCATTGTAGAATCCGTATAGTCTACAGCAACTACTGAAATAAAGACTAATAAATTCCGAATCCCGGCATGGGTGAAATTTTTTGCCTCTAAATAGGTTTTTAGACTAATAAATTGTCAAAATAAATCATGCTTACTTTACTGTACATACTGAATGAAAACTGAAATTTGCGGTACCTTCACAATTTGAGACACAATTGGACAAAAATCTAGATCACGACTCGATTGCACTATGACCAAATAAACAAAAGAGTCTACAATTGTGCTGTTTTGCCTAAAAACTCGTGCAATTAACGTAGTGACTGAATTAGAATAGGTACAAACAAGGGACTGGCATAGATTGGGATTACAAATAGAACATCACTGGGTTAGAATCTGTAGCATTCATAGCAAAACTTGATGCAAGCATTCGAACAATGCTTGGGAATATCTAAACTAATGAATTATCGTTACAATGAGAAGTTACAAAGAAACGCACCGAGAAATATGCACAACTTTAAACAAAGTACCTAATGAAAGAGCGAAAGTTCAATCATCATGACTGGCAATGTCTAGATATGGAAAGTGAATTCGGGAAAAGTTCTTGCGGGCGCCAAAATCCACGTGACTATGACGGAGTTTACACGTTCAGTCTGGCGTCAGTCAATTCCATCAGTCTGGTAAGACTGACGGCAGACTGATTGTCTATTCAGTGGACTGATGGACCAGACTGACGGATATTCGAATATTTTGATGCTTCATCAGTCTGGCATCAATCCGAGCTTGGTCAAGGTCACGGACTGAACTGACGCCAGACTGAACGTGTAAACTCAAATGAGGAATACAGTAAATACTCGTCATCATCATCAGCCATCTGACGCCCACTAAATAGGTCTCCCTCATGGTTTTCCAAGCTTCACAGTGAAATGTTGTATATCATTAATAAATAATAAGAACTGGAACGACTTCAGGTGTTGTTTTATTTGTAGATTCGATTTCAACCCTGTATGTCCCCACTGCTGGGGCACGGGTATCTTCCTGCATTGCAGGAAGGTTAGGCCATACTCCACCACGAGGGCCAAGTCCGGGTTGGTGGAGGGTTGTAAGACCGTGGCGGGCCTTACTGTTAGAAGTTATCAAGCCGCCCATAAGGCCTCTGACATGGCTTAACGACTGCCATTACATGACAGCCGGCACTAACGGCTTAACGTGCCTTGCGAAGCACGGAAGCGCTCGGAAAAATGCCACTAGCGGTAGTAACGGGACGGTCACCCATCCCGCACCTGACCGCGCCTGTTGCTTAACTCGAGTGATTGATTACAATCACTCGGTTCGACTAGGCCACGAGCGCTTCCCTATTTGCACTGCCTTATTTGTAGATTAGTAGTATAATAAAACAGAAAAACTGGATAAAAACGGATAAGCAGGTAAAATAGTCAGGTCTGGTCGAAGGGTAAAGTAGTTATGATGAAAATGAGGAAAATCGAAATGTGTGACATAATTTAAATATTTGAAAATGATAGATAGAAAAAGAAATAAAATGGTGTAAAGAGGTTTGCACCGTTACAACAGTATTGTGCCGTCCACAATCAGCGACTCCTCGCCACAGTAACTAGGTTGTCAGATTCACAGGGCCAGTTTCTGAATTGAAAATTTCAATAAGTAGATACTTAAGTAACGTTCTGTCATGCTCTTTTCTGGGAAATTCGAAGAGACAGCGCTACAGTTAACTATTTACTTAGCGAAACTCTCAATTCAGAAACTGGCTCATATAGACTCAAGCTGATCTCACACAGTTTTGAAAAGACTTTTAACGTACGTACTAGTTTTATGTTACAAGAATCTCAAACCATTAACATACATTACATACGTGTGCTCAATTTTTGGGTAATCCTGAAGGCCTTGCGCTGTCTTACATCCGGTAATAAACCAACACTCCAACAATGTCGTTACGAAAGGACAACGACTTTAATATGTAAAGGTAATTCCGAGATACGTTTAACATTGCGGGCGCCATACCGGGAAAACCAGATCTCGTTGAATGAGACAAATGGCGTACCAACTACGACAACACTGCCTTAAGTAGTTCCTAGTAAGGTAAATCCTGGAAGTATTGTGGTTAAGTTCTTAGAATTCAGATAATGTTTTCCGTAGAATTCAAATTTTTATAGTTCTGTCTAAACTTTACATTCGGTTTCTTCTTCCTGTTCTATTTATGACGACCGGTTTTGGGGACGGTCGGTGTTTATTGATTAATTTTAAAATACACTGGAGTAGGATATTCGAATAATTATCAATAGCTTACTAAAGTAGATTAATGATCTATATTTCATATTCAGGCCCAATCATACAGCTAAGGCGCACACTCTACTAACCCAACTTATTTTATTAGTTGTAGTTGCGTTTGAGTGTGCTGTTGAAGTACTACGTCAAATTTTCGGAAATGTTTCGAAAAGTTTCAAGTTCATTTCATTATCTATGGTTAGATGATAAATTGGTAACTCGAAACAAGGTGCAGTGTGCAATTCTTAGATTAGACACCTAGTTGAAAAACACAACAAACCAACTAATGTTGTGGTCAGTTAGCCTCATTGTGGCTAAGGTGTTGAAGGTGCCGCTCTGTAAAGTGGCCTGCTATTATTGGAAACCAACGGGCAATTTGTTGGTTACATTCCACAGGGAGTGGCGGCGAGCGACTCCGGATAATGCACTATTTCAAAATGATTATCCGATTGGAATAATTCAATGAGACCTTTGGATAAATAATGGATTCGAGCCGTTATAGTTAGCAGGTTTTAATTTGTACTAAATCAATAATATTGCAAGTAATATTTTTGGTTTTATTGTTAGGCTCCTCGTGTATTAGTCTTCAATCAATGGATGGTAGGTATTGCTCACAATATCAGACAAGATCTGCTGGAGATCTCTCCTGCTATTGTGCTGCGGAAAGGTCAAAGGTAAGTTAGTATTTGCTAGAGCACAGAGGTGCTAGACAGGAAATTCTGTTCCTATTGCAGTTGAATGTTGACATATCGATAGCAAAATATGTTTTCCACTATTTTAATCATCTCAAATATCTTTGATATCCTTATGATATCAAATCGTCTTACTTACTTAACTTTGACGTATCGACAAATTAAACAAGTATATTTAAAAAAAACATAATTATCTGTAAATCAGCTGGCTAATTCAATGTTTGCTTTGTTTTTAATATGCAATTAATCATTGTCTCTGCTGTTTTGGTTTTCCCTATGACGTAGCAAGTATCGAAGCCTAACCGAGCGTCGGCAGATACTCAATTCAACTTTGTTTGACAAATACGCATCGCACGGTATGCGGAATTGCTGAAATGTGTCGCGGATGTTTGGCTTCTTACAGTAAGCCAACACTGCTGTTTAAAGTTACTTTCCTGGCTACGAGAAGATGTTTACTTAGAAGACAACACAAATATACATTATGAATATATTACATTAATATTACATTGTGAATATCTAATGCATGATGATAAAACATCATTGACTTTGATCCACAAAGTTCTATGCGTTCTTTTTTTGTAGTAAGTATCAACAATTTTACCTGCACGGGAAATCAAGTAATTAAACTAAATTACCCGAAACCTGCTCTTAAGCTTAAAGATGGTGTCATCAACTTTGCAAGCGCCAACCTTAATAACAAACAAAGGAAGGCAACACTCAGAAGGCAGTCAGCTGATTTTCAATCTTCTCGAGAGACACCTACCTTTTGTGATTCCACAGCGAAATACGTTCCTGTAATGGCACTGGGAGGTTTGGCACAAATCATCACAACATACACTATCCGTATGCAAGTGTCGTTTGTTCACTGCGAGGGTATGGCACTGGGGTCGGAAGGGACCATCATGTCGCGTCGCACGTTCGAGGGTAGTCGTGTCGAAATGGGCGCTCGTGCTATATCGGTAAAGGCCCGCGCCGGACTGAGCGGTGTTATTATATCGCGGGAAGGAGCGCGGTCGGTATTCAAGGTTCTGGCGGCCGCGGCCGGCTCACGTACCACGGAGGCTTATCTCAGCTGGCTCCTCGTGCGACTACCGCGCTTAAGCTCAAAGCCTTAGCACTTAATTTCCCTTATGATCTTTGCAAATGTTGAATTAGGCTACACACTTCACACTTATTTAAGAACCTATTTTGTTAAATATTCACATCATAGGCGTCATATTCGTTGGATCATTGGGTAGTTCTTTACGTCAGAAGCCTATAGCTAAAGTCCTCACAGTATAAACTCTGGATGAAATGGTATTATCAAGATAATTATACTCTTTGCAAATGTGCCCCTATGTAACCCGCATTAAATCCAGAAAAATTTCAATCGTCTAAAAAATTCATAAAGAAAATGCTCTCGCTAACGTCAAAGTTCGGACTGGATTTGGTGCGCATAGTTAGGTTCCTTTACTTAATTTTTTAGCATCTCTCCTAACGTTGAATTATACAATCCAAACTTAATTTAGAACAAATTTAAAACCAATATTCACATCAAAGATATCCATTGATATACATTAGGTACATTAGGTAGCTTTCTACGTCAGACGCCATAACCTAAAGTCCTCATGGTATGAACTTAGCTGTATTATCTGTAAATACTTATTGTAGACATGTAAGTAAATGCAATAAACCTTCGATGACGTGGACTTACAAATTACGAGGACAGTTGGGAATTGCACCTTCTCACTATTTATGAGTCAGTTACTGACTGATACGTGATGAATCATTGTCACGCTTATGTGCTCCTTTCCACGTTGTCTGTTACTCTACGTTATCTGGCCTAGTTAAGCAACAAATTGTTTCTATAAATAGTATTCAATTGAACTCACAACAAAAGCCAATTTAGGACAGCAATGTAAGTCAATCGCGATTAGAACCACAATATACAAACTAGACCAAGCTAGCAAGCTGCAGGTCGAATTCTGCAAGATATTTAATTTGATTCATAAAAATCTTTAACCATTGTAGATGCGAGCCAATAATACTATGAAGTGTTATTTCTACTATAATGCCACGGCACGTGAGTTCACGTGTCATATAGTGGACGTCACGTATCACGTGGAATACGTGAAGTTAAGCACGCGCAGTGACATATACGTAGAAGTATGTAGAACAAATGGATGATGTTAGAAAATATCACGGCTTCAATATGACTTTGTTTCAAGTCTACGACTCGTATTGATGAAGCTCGATAGCACGATTGATTGAGTTTTACTCCGCTGATTTGAACTAGATATCCTAGAGATACAGCCTGGATAGACCATTTACGTGAAGTCTACACGTGGTGATATAGGTGATGTAGGCGGTGATATAAGTCAGATTATTCTATCTAGAAGAAATAGTGAGATGAGATATGTTTCGAATTCAAGTTCAATAATAGTTTACGCTGAGTGAACTACCTCTTTGCCGGGCCTGTAAATCACAGCAGTCCCCATCGCTGTTTAGTAGATCAAGATGAAGATTGCGTGTCATCTCAATATTATACAAAAATCTAAAAATAAACTAGAAACTTTCTGCAATCGGAAGATATCCCGGAACTAATCAAGGTAAAACTGTTTGAACGTTTACAATGTCAGGCGATCTGGCTTGCCACATTGTCCTTAGCTTGCAACAAAATTATTTCTCATTCCACAGAGAATGTGGCATGTCGGAAGTAACATATTATAGCTCCAAGATACCTTTGCATTGGGCAACATTAATGAGCTGGCTCTGAGTCAATTGATAAATACTTCCTTGTACTAAGGTCAGATGGATCGGAGATAATTCGAACGGAAGTCGAAATATTAGTAATGAGAATAAAAGATACAGAAAAATAAATAAAAGGACGGTATAGAGGTAGTACAGTTTATTTATCCTTACTTGGCCATTTTAGTAAACAAGATTCTACCCGTAAAGTATGGATTTTAGTCGCAAAGCGCCATATTCCCGTAAATGACGTATTCGGGGAGACTATTTTAGATAATACGCTGTCAAATTTATTAACAAAGTTCATTAAGTTGCGAGAAAATATGTCGTTTTGGCATCAAATATCAATTTTGAGGTTAGAATCTTGTTTACTAAATTGGCCAAGTAAGGATAAATAGACTGTACATACTATTATTTCGACTCAAATACATGGGTTAAACGACTAAAGACTGACATACAAATGTTATACTAAATTTTTTGGCAATACTGAAGCTGCTTGATAAGCCTATGTATTCGCTATCAATTATTCGCTACTGAAATAGTGAGCACACGGGACAAATTTATGTAAATGTATTTTATCTAGCGACTGCAAAATTAATTTTTCGAAATTGAAACATCTTCGACCTATCTATCGATAAAGTTGGATATTGGATTTGCTGTTGGACAAAATTGCTGTTAGAGAATCTTGAACATATGTTGGACAGATAGAGTAAAAAACGCACAGGTTCTACAGAGAATGCACAAGGATTTTGAGCTATTAAGGGCCATTAAGGCAACAAAACTGCAATACATGAGTCACATAATGTGAAATAATAAATACGATCTCTGCCAATTGATCCTGCAGGGTAAAATACAGGGACGCAGAACACCAGGCCGTAGAAGTACTCTTTTCTTCTTCTTCTCTTCTTCTTCAGCCTATATTAGTCCACTGCTGGACATAGCCCTCCCCTAATGAGCGCCATAGCGCAAGGTTGTGCCATCTTTGCGGGCTAATGCCCATAATCCCCATGCTGGGCATGCGGGTTGGGGATCGCAGTTTGGTGGAATTGTACTGCAGGGGGCGCTGCTGCCTACCCCCCGGTTTGTATCCCTTAGTCACCTTTTACGACACCCGTGGGAAGAATTTGGGTTGGTGCTATTCTTTAGACCGACACCACACAGCAAAGAAAATCAGAAGCACTCACTGGCTGCACAATTTGATTGAATGGTTTCAGACAGGCACCATCAACTTGTTCAGAGCCGCCAAATCACGGATTACAGTGGCCACAATAATAGCCGACCTCCGATAGGAATGGCACAAGAAGAAGAAGAATTTGGACAAAATGCTCTTATTATTATTAAATTATTTATTGTACCAGTAAGTATTGTTAATGCTGCATGGTGTTGGCCTAGAGAATAGCACCAACCCAAATTCTTCCCGCGGGTGTCGTAAAAGGCGACTAAGGGACTCAAACCGGGGGGTGGGCAGCAGCGCCCCTGCATTACAATTCCACCGAACTGCGTTCCCCAACCCGCATGCCCAGCGGCGGGATTATGGGCATTACACAACGTGGCGCTCTTTAGGGGGAGGGCTATGTCCAGCAGCGGACTAGTATAGCCTGACGACGACGACGACGACAAAATATTGCACTATTGGTGGGCTTGATACTAAATAGTATTTTATTCTATCCAACCAACAGTTGACGTGGAGAAGGTGGGGGACAGTGAGGTGATACTTAATTTTTATTATCTTTTTAAAATGAAATTGTGTATTAATATGTACAATAATTATAAACATACATATACTCGTATACAAAGATAATAATTAAGCACATATACAAAGATAAATAGTTTATATCTATATACATATAGATATACTTAATAATATATATTTACATACTTACGGATAAAATCACACATTATTGTTCTGAATATGTAGATAATATTACTGAACTCTACTCTTAAAGATGCCGACTGACAGTGCCTGGCGAATGTATAGCGGTAACGCGTTCCATTACACACCGCTGTCACGGCAAAAGAACTCAAATCGAATAGCCTGCGGTACTATGCTCTGGGATTTCCAGGAGTAAATCTTTACTCTTCATGCAAGCGCTATGATGTACCGTTCGTCGTCCTCTAAGACGGGAATAGTGTAGAAGCTGTTTGGTATATTACAAAAAATTAAAAAGATGTTGCTCTTGATTCAATATTGAATAGACATTATGATCATTATATAATAGGATTTCTAATAAAATAAGTGATTAACATGTTCGGTAGCACTGACTCACGTTTAGGAGGTTTCTATTACGAAATACGTATTGCAGGTAAAAAGAGCAATAGTTTGTCAGATTGTATGTGTGGTAAGACATACAATCTGACAAATAATAGGCTGAAATGGATGGAAAGCATAGGAATTAATGTACTAGGTATTGATATCTTGTCATATACTCTTAAAAGGTATCACTACCTGCGCGAAGATTTTACTCTCACAGCTTAGCTAATTTTTGATTTTTAAGAATATACTAAATTATAAGTAATGTTTTGAATGAGAACTTTAAAGAGAAAAGATTAAATAGATTTAGCTGATTAGATTCTTTTTTGTATAGTATAAAACGTGTTAAGTGAGCTGCACGCTGCATTTATAACTCACGACTTACGCGCTTCGTGATAAAGATATTAACAATTATAATTTTGCAGAAATATAAATACACAGCGATTGAGTATAAGCAGTATATTTTATAAGAGCGATCTCAGAACCCATTACTACCGTTTTCATATCGCCGTTATATAAGGTTACATCCAAGTCGGCAAACGTTGTTTTGGCATATTAATTAGCCTACGATATAATCTCAGATCTAAGAAATATAGGTACCCCAAAAATTCATAAAAACCTGTGAAGGAATTTCGGAGGAGTTCGATTACAAACACTGCCAAAAGAGATTTTTATACATATATTAGATGTTAAAAATACTGGAATCCTGAAATATTACATTATAATATAATTATTATTATTTAAAAAACCTTAACACATATTCTGCGCGTACACACACACACACACACAAACAAACACACACACTCACATACACAATGATACACGAATCCCTTTCAATTATTATAGTAATCTAATTTATAAAAATCCTGAAAGCCTTATTCAGATTATATTCTTTTTAATGCACGAACCTATTTAGAGGCTAAAATTTGTACGTAATACAGAGAGTATTGTAAAGAGGTTCGAAACTTCACTGACACCGGTGAGGCGCCCAGTTGGGAGAGCGCTGGCATGGTTAGCCAGAGGTCGCGGGTTAAAGTCCCGGCATGGGTGGAATTTTTAGCCTCTAAATAGGTTTTTAAAATTGTCTTTTTGTGTTTTACAAAACAATCACATAAAGTGTTCTCTATCTATCTACATTGATTTTGTTTGTTTTGTTTTCTACAAGTGTATTGTACCCTGTCTGTATTGTATCCAAGAGCATAATATATTTTTAAATCCTATCAAGTTCTACACAATTTTATGAAATGTAGTGTCTTCCGATAAATATTAGGACTCTATTAGGATGACATTTTTACAAAGTTTTCCTTTTGTAAGTTGGCCTCCTAATGCTCATTAACTAGTAAAGCCTACTTAGCCATAACATTGTTCATATTAAGCTCTTTACAGGACTATTCATTATTTTTATTTAAAATTGCGCTTTCAAACTTAATATTTCGCAAGCGGATCCCTAAAACGAAAAATGGTTTTCCTCTACTCAAAATATTTTTAAACGAGCAATCCAACGATACCAAACGTTACCCAACACTATGATGTAGACGAGAAAAAATTGCATTCCTCATTTAGGTGTAAGAGTAGGTACCCTGAAAAATAAATATTTTTTTATTCAAATATTTTCCTACCGTTTTTTCGGTGTGAGTTACTTGTATATCTATGGATAATGTCAGCTTTTTAGTAATTGTCCGACAGACGCACGGACCGACGGACGCACGGTCGGACGGACATACTGAATCTATCAGGGTTCCCTGCGGGTTGTTGACGGAACCCTAAAACTTACTCGTCAAATTGAGACCTTCTTAATTTTTTGAAGTAGTTTTATAATGGAGAATAACCAAAAAAAACAACGAGTTACTTTTGTTTTCTTCCCAGCTGGCAGAGAAAAAGCTGATGATAGGTATGTTTAACGTCGGACGTAGCGGAGCGCTTCGCGGCAAACATTACTTAATCGTAGGTGTCGAATTTAGTATTTCACAAAGCAACACTTAAGTTTCAGTCCGTGTGTAGATATAGATTACTTGAAAGAAGAACGAGACCAAATGTTTACAACAAAACAAATCTAATAAGTAACGTGCGTATTTGTTAGCTCTTGACACCGCGACAAACAACTCTGCCACAATTACTATTGAGGTAGCGACAGCACGTTAGTGCGACACTACATACAATCGACAATCCACACATGCTCAGTACGTATCGCAACATATTATTGGATTTAAATAACAAAGAGAGTTGGAGTAATTTTTGAAAATTTTAACACTGTATAAGCTTTACAATAGTTTTAAAAACCTATTTAGAGGCTAAAAATTCCACCCGTGCCGGGATTCGAACCCGCAATCTCTGGCTATCCATGCCAGAGCTCTTCCAATTGAGCTAATGGGCGACTCACCGGCATCAGTGAAATTTCGAACCTCTTTACACTATTCTCTGTATTACGTACAGGCAGCGACATCTGGCTTAAGTCACAATGGTGACAAACTCTAACAAAATAATATTCACTGTTCTAGGCTAAAGCGACAGTCTACGGGAAATGTCCATACATTTTAATGTCGTAGGTGGTCACATTCAACAGCTGTTAATTTATTCCAGATGCCGCAGTTCTCCCCGTCTCCCTTTGTCCAGAAGTAAGATCTAGTCAAATGGGCTTGATAGATAGATTTGTACGAATCGTTTAAACGGTTCCGAAGGGTTGTGTGAAATTCTATTGGAACTAAATGAAGGGATCCGTTTTTTGTAGGAGATAATCAAATGAATGACATCAAGTACTATAATTGGCGTATATTCATTTCTTTCTCCACCAATGCTTGCTTCGCCACCTTTCCCACGTCACCTGTTGGTTGGATAGAATAAAATACTATTTAGTAATGTCTTTGTTCTACTAGTAAAGATTGGTGGTAAATCCGCCAATCTTTACTACAATAATAATGATGATGCCTTCTTCTTCCGGTGCTATCTCCTATCGGAGGTCGGCTATCATTTTGGCTACACTGTCACGTGATGTAGCAGCTCGCAGAAGTTCTATTTTTCTGGTGTTGAACCACTCTGCTATGTTTTGGAGCCATGATGTTTTTCTTCGGCCAGGTCTTCGCTTTCCTTAAATTTTCCCTTCTAGAATAAGTCGCAGCAGATTATATTTGTCAGCTCGCATGATGTGACCAAGGTATTGTAGCTTTTTTCGCTTTACAGTCTTTAAGAGCTCTACCTTTTTGTTCATTTTCTGCAGAACCGCGACGTTCGTTACTCTGGCAGTCCATGATATTTTCAGCATCCTTCTATACACCCACATTTCGAATGGTTCCAACCTTTTGCATAAGGTTCGTGTTAAAGTCCAAGCTTCGACGCCATATAGAAGGGACGAAAACACGTAGCACCTCACTAAGCGACATCTTGTGACGAATTTCAGGTTGCGGTTGCAAAGAAGGTGACTAATTTTCATAAAAGCACCTCTGGCTAATGATAATGCCACCCATAAAAAAAAGCCAAAAATATTTTTTTTAAGTCAAATGGGGGCTGAGGTGTCAAAAACGTTTAAAAATAACTATGTCTTGTCACCTAAACGGCGACCAATTTTGGCGAACCAAGATGACGGATAAATAGATGTTTTTGTTCTTAAATTTTGTTTCATCTTCAAGCTACATAATGTAGATGTCGTAGGTAGTGTTATAATTAATTGTACATTCGTAGTCAAACAAAGACGACATCATCTAGAACGTTGATAGAGAACGGATTTACTCAATACGAGTGTAGAATAAGAAATCAAATGCTAATAACATCTCAACAATAAGGGACCTTAGCGTAGGTGACCTCATGGCGACCTTAATATGGGCAGGAAAACCGGAGACTTCCGCCTGCCCCCCCTCCATCCACTGTAGTAAGTAGGTGTAGTCGGTAACATTGTGCTGGGTGTATATGCGCTTCTGAGGTGACTATGTCATCGTGTCACCATTCTGACTATAACTTGTGTGGCTGTTATATTTTATAGGCCGTTTCTGAATTGAGAATTTAATAATTTATAGTAGAATTATGTAATACTTAAGTAAAGTTCTATCACGTCCTTTTCTGAGTTAACCGTTTACTTAGTTAAATTCAGAAACTGGCCTGATATCTAACATATATTTACTATTTCTGTGCTATTATTAATTGAGTTCTATTTGGGTATTTATTTAGTTAGTAATATTTTAATCCCGGATGTTTTAGCTAAGGGGAATATAAAGAGTACCCGGAACCGGGGTGCGTGCATGCAACGACTCATGAACGTGAATGGAACGCTGATCAAAGTGGTATATCTGGATCGTTGCAAGTGGCAGGCCCTGGTCTCTATAATACCTACCTCTACGTTAAGCCGTTGGTATTGGCTGGCATGTACTGGTACCGGTCGTTAAGTCATCTTAGACACCTTATGGGCGGCTTGATAATTTATGACAGTAAGGCCCGCCACCGTCTTACAATCCTCCACCAGCCCGGACTTAGCCCCCGTGGTGGAGTATGGCCTAACCTTACTGCGATGCAGGAAGAGACCCGTGCCCCAGCAGTGGGGGCACACTAAGGGTTGATATCATCACAGAGAAAAAAGTAATATCAAAAAGTAAAAGTAAAGAATTACAATGTATGTAAAGCACGTATCAGTATCCTAGTTTGAGACTAGCCCGTCTGTCAGGTAACTGTCCAACTGTTAACCTATTTGTCGGTCTTTATTTTCTGGTCCACGTTAACCTATTTGTCGATTCCAAAGTGTCAAATGTATGTACTTGACAGTTTGGAGTACCTAGGTTAAAAACCTATTTAGAGGCTAAAAAATCCACCCATGCCGGGATTCGAACCCGTGACCTCTGGCTATCCGTGCCAGCGCTCTTTCCAACTGAACTAATGGGCGACTCACCGGCATCAGTGAAATTTCGAACCTCTTTACAATATTCTCTGTATTACGTACAGGCAGCGACATCTGGCTGAAATAATTTGCATCACTTGCAGCCCCGAGTACCTACCTTGCAGTTAGGTCTTTTACATCGGAATGATATCGCTATACCCACATGATTATTTTATTTGATTGACGATGAGTCGCCCATTAGCTCAGTTGGAAAGAGCGCTGGCACGGATAGCCAGAGGTCGCGGGTTCGAATCCCGGCATGGGTGGAATTTTTAGCCTCTAAATAGGTTTTTAAATTGTCCCTAGCACGGGTTAGTGCATTAAAAAATAAAATTACCTAGGATCCAAAAATCAACTCCATATAGTGGCCGACTTACGTAGGAGCGCCCCAGGTCAAGTGATACTCGTATTTTAGTGTGGATGTTACGATTATTACAGTTAAGTATGTGCCAAAAAAGAGAAACCTTTAATTTTAGATCGGGAAAGACGTTACCAGTAACGTCCTGTATGAATAATGATGAGTATGTCGATAACAATAGACATTAAGCATATTAGTTATATATTAAACGGGTCAAATCGCGATTATTTATTAGGTAAATCGTAATTACCTTATTTCCCGACGCTTCGGCAGCGTTACAGTCGCCGCGGTCTCGGGTAGACTGACGCTGCCGAAACGTCGGGAAATAAAGTATTACGTTTTACCTAATAAATAATCGCGATTTGACCCGTTTAATAGATAACTATGTATGTGTATCGCGAATCACTAAGAAATATTATTATGCACGCCGATAACAAATACTTTCTTTTATTGTTTTGTGCTAAGTATAGGTACTTCCCTCTCTCTCTGAGAGAAGGCCGCTTATAGGCTACATAAAAATAGGTAACTGTCCTGTCTCTAGTAATAATATTAAATCACCGGTGTGTCTGCCGTTCTGCCTCTAGTAGACATATTATGGAAGTTATTGTTGATGTCTTTATTATATTATCAAAGGTCTTTTCCTATTGAAGGTGTGCCACCTGTCAGCCGTGGAGGCTGAATGTCAATCAGATCTGTGTTATGGGTTTATTAAACACTCTATTATTTTATTATACTAATTTTTTGTATGTATGTCCCCACTGCTGAGGCACGGGTCTCTTCCTGCATCGCAGGAAGGGTTGGCCATACTCCACCACGGGGGCCAAGTTCGGGTTGGTGGAGGATTATAAGATAGTGGCGGGCCTTACTGTCAGAAGTTATCCCATAAGGCCTCTGACATGGCTTAACGACTGCCATTCCATGACAGCTGGCACCAACGGCTTAACGTGCCTTGCAAAGCACGGAAGCGCTCGGAAAAATGCCACTAGCGGTGGTCACGGAACGGTCACCCATCCCGCACCTGACCGCGCCTATTGTTGCTTAACTCAAGTGATTGATTCCAATCACTCCGTTCGACTAGGCGAGCGCTTCCCGAAATCTCTTCTGAAATACCGAAAAAATGACTTCAAGTAAACACAATAACTTATCCTGTTTCAAAAACCTATTTAGAGGCTAAAAAATCCACCCATGCCGGGACTCGAACCCGCGACCTCTGGCTAACCGTGCCAGCTCTCTCCCAACTGAGCTAATGGGCGACTTACCGGCATCAGTGAAATTTCGAACCTCTTTACAATACTCTCTGTATTACGTACAGGCAGCAACATCTGGCTGAAGTAATTTGTATCACTTGCTGTTTCTAAACTGGGTCACTCTGTGCTATGGTAACCAGCGAAGGACATCACCAACATGGAAATACACCCAGAATGAGGCAATTTGTAAAAATGTACGTCGGCCCTCAATGGGAATCGAACCCAAGTATTCAAGCGTGTAATAATCCTTGTTAATTTTTTTTCAATTCAATTGAACTTACAGACTTTTCTGCAACATGCTGCGAGTAGATAAACGAATTTCAAAATTCCCAAGAAGCGTTCCAAGGAAATCTCTGTTAAAGCCTAAATAATTTACTATAACGAACTCATTTATAATAACTCGACTTCTTGAAACGCTCCTCAGATACAGTTTTAATAAATTGTGGTAAATTTTGTGGATTATTTTACCCGCCTCTAAGGAGTGCTATAGAGAAGCCTTTGTTTTTATGAATAAGACCGTAAGTTTTTACACTAGTTTACAAATACTTGAGTAATAGACGTGTACCGTACACACTTACCTTGTCAACTTGTTAGAATTGAAATGAAATATTTTAAAACCCTATTTAGAGGCTAAAAATTCCACCCATGCCGGGATTCGAACCCGCATCCTCTGGCTAACCCAACTGAGCTAATGTGTGACTCACCGGCATCAGTGAAATTTCGAACCTCTTTACATTAAATTGCCCTTAGCACGGGTTAGTGCATTAAAAAGAATATAATGAAATATTTTTTTTTATCTTATGAAATTATACGTCAAAGATAACAATTAATTTATGAGGATCTGCTATTTGAAGTCTCCATTTGAAGTGTTTGTGTTTTCTGTTTCATCTAACAGGTTCTTTGTATGTTTAGTACACAAACGGATGTCACTAACATTTACTGGTCACGAGCTATGACGTCACAACTAACACGATTTCGCACTCACAACTTTTGTACATTGAGTAAATCGTCTTCTTTGTGGACTTATTTCTTTTTGTTACCGAAGAAAATTATTGCACCAGCCAAATTTATTTAACGATGCGACTGTGCAACGTTCGCGATGAATGCCAGATTGTTCAGGGTCTAAACGGTTATAAGTATTATTAAGAACACAGAAAATCATTTGAGAAAAAAAATTCAGTGATATAATTTCTGGCAGAAGTGAGCTGACAACATTTGCACCACGTCTTGGTTATATTGTTTTATACTGATATTTTATTAATTATATTGAAAAATGATTCAATTAAATAGTGGTGTATTCAATATCCCTGTGATATCTCTTTCCATAACGCTGGCAGCATTACCGCACTGCATAGCAAGGGAGATGCTCTGCATCAGAAATTCCTCGAAGCAGTTGTGGAAACCGCGGTTCCTCAAGCGCCGCCCTAATTTTTTAATAAAAGTTCTACTTTGTAAACCCCAAATGCTAGAGGCACGAAAAATCGTGGCTTACTTGTTATGTACATTCTAAGAAAAGTCTCTTGAGATTTTTGGATGCTCGCCCGATGTCCCTGTCGCCATCGTTTATTTCGTCACGCCATCACGTCCATTATGTTTACTTTTTATGCAATTGATTTGGGACAGAGTATAACAAACAATACCTGTATGTGCGAAGCGTTTGGCATGCGTTGCGCAAGTGCGCGAGTTTCTCTCACGGCATGCATGCGACCAAATTGAAAAGACTACCGAAGAGGTATTGCTTCCATAGAACTTCTACGGTAGTTAAAATGGGTGGATGCAGTTGAAGCATGTAATTATCGGAACCTACTTATGATGAACTGGATCTAGTTGTCCTAGGTTTGCGCTCAGCTGCGTGAGCGAAAATGTTAACCACGCAAAGCTATATTTACTACGTTATTATTTGTAACTTAAAGACTAAGTTTGGATTTTTTTTGTCCATTTTTTCTCCAAAATGATCAAGATTTTGGAAATGGACACCTAGTTTGAATTATAACGTTCATTAAGCCGCAGCTTCTGCGCAATTTTGAATAA
Organism: Yponomeuta sedellus; assembly: GCA_934045075.1. NCBI lineage: Eukaryota > Metazoa > Arthropoda > Insecta > Lepidoptera > Yponomeutidae > Yponomeuta > Yponomeuta sedellus. Next base: position 16,092,824 of record OW203733.1, on the reverse strand, counting down.
AACCTTTTCATTTCAGTTCATCTCTCTGAAATGAATATTCATCGCTCATCGTCTGAGCCTATATAGGCATTTATTGACCCCAGAATATTGAAAACAGTTTAACTGAACAGTCAGTCAGAGATATATTGTAAAGAGAACCAAAAGACGCACCTTATTCAACATCGGTATTGGCAAACAGAGTAAAGAGTCATGACACGAGTGTCGTGTTTAGGCGCTTTCTTCACTTGATGTGTTCATCTTCATTACGTAAGTAAATACAGCGCCTCCACATTGGGGAACCTCAGTGATCAGCCGGCCTAACATAATATGTGTCGTTTTTGTCTTATAGAGTTGTCTTAAGTCAGTGCAGATAACCGCCTAGGCTACCGTGCCTGCCGTGTTAAGGAGTCTTGTTTCCTAATTGCTTAAAACCTAACGGTATTATGTATAAGAAACGACTCCACTAAAACAGGTAGATTATGGCGGCGTTAAGACAGATGTTGAGTAAATTTTTAAATTTAGTTAACAAAAACTAAAGGAAATATTAGATATTTATAAACTAAGGTAAAATAATTTATAAAATTGAAACGCTCGAGGCCTAGCCGAACAGAGTGCTTGGAATCAATCACTTGGGTTAAGCAACAACAGGCGCGGTCAGGTGAAGGATGGGTGACAGTCCCGTTTTACTACCGCTAGTAGCATGTAATCAAGCGTTTTCGTGCTTCGCAAGGCACGTAAAGCCGTTGGTGCCGGCTGTCATGTGGCAGTCGTTAAACCATGTCAGAGGCCTTATCGTCGAACTTCTGACAGCAAGGCTCGTCATTGTCTAACAATCCTCCAGTAACCCGGGCTGGGCTCCCGTGATGCAGTATGGCCAACCCTTCCTGCGGTGCAGAAAGTGACCCGTGCTCCAGCAGTGGTCACATACAAGGGTTGATATCGAAACGATTTCACTAAAACCGTCCTCAGTTAGATTTATGGCGGCCTTAAGATAGGTGTTAATTAATTTTTTATTTATACTATTTTTATTTTTAATGCACTAACCCGTGCTAAGCGCTCCGTGCTGGCACGGATAGCCAGAGGTTGCGGGTTCGAATCCCGGCATGGGTGGAATTTTTAGCCCCTAAATAGGTTTTTAATTTTTTATTTGTTAAGTAAAATCAACACTCAACATACTAGTCCCGTACAAATGTCTGATACGCTTATATCAGAGTACAGATTTACTGACAAACAAAAACCTTGTTCTCATGTCAGAAGATCTTTGAAGTTCGTTTTCTTCAATTGAGGATCTATTCGTAATTCAACATTCTGTTGCTAAAAACGAGCTACACAAGAAATAATGTCTTATCGGAGACATGAACATAGACTATAAATAATTAATTGCAGCGACGCTGCAAAAGCATTTTTTTTTGCATACCCACTGGTTTAATAAATCTGTGAGCGTAACAAATCTGTCAATACTTTTTACTTTCAAATCATAAAGGTATACCTTAGTTATACGGCGTTTTTTTACTTTAAGAGTCTGATGGCGGCATCATTTATTTTTTATACATAAGATCATAAAACTTTTCACAGTTAAACATAATTCCTTTAACGGTCATGTGTAATCAAGCTTTTACGAGCGTGCTTTGAGGAGAAAACACAAACTTGTGAATTCACGAAGTAACAGTCATTGTGGAAATTCTGAGTTGGCGTCATGATTCTCCATCACGTACCAAAGCAGACAGTCTTTTTATTGCACTATTCATTGTAACTTACGCCTTGTTTCTAACGTGAACGTATTGCAGGCTCATAGGATAGTTTGACGCAACGATGCGAGAAATGCCACTTTACTTTGGGTTGTAGAGAGAAAAGTTGATGGCAATGTCGCTGAATGGACAAAACAATCATGCTTAAGCGTACTACTACTGAGTCTACTACACAAGTTATGTTTACATCCATCCTAAATTACAATCTACAGTATCTACACTCATATAGCCGCGTTTTCACGGTCTTAGTGGACTTGGACCGAGTGCACCATCCGAGTAAACTAATGCTTCTGATTGGCTATTTTGGTGTTGTCACGAAAAACCGTCCAATTAGAAGCATTAGTTTGTAACGGTGCAAACCTCTTTACACCTGTTTTATTTCTTTTTCTATCTATCATTTTCAAATATTTAAATTACGATGTGTCCGAAAAGGTAATGTGGTGATTATATATACACAGAAAATTAAAACTATAAAAAGGTGGCGTTGGTAGGTTTTGTATAAGTTACAATCAAAATATTTAAAAAGAATACGGATACTAAAAAAGGAGGTTAAATAAGATTTTAGGAATGAGGTACGGATGAGGTGAGGGTGAAGTTTTTATTTTAAATTAAAATTATTACTTAACAAAATTAAAAAAAAGAAAAAAATTATTTAAGTAAATATATATAAGTTATATATTTAAATAAATATATTACAAAAAAATTTTTTTTTAATATAATTTTTTTAATACTGGTTGCCCCCGGGCAGTGTGACGTAATTTAAATATTTGAAAATGATAGATAGAAAAAGAAATAAAACTGGTGTGAAGAGGTTTGCACCGTTACAAGTTTACTCGGATGGCGCACTCGGTCCGAGCGTACTAAGACCGTGAAAACCTGGCCTAATAGTATAAATGGGAAATGTAATAAGCTCTGCCCTGGCAGGCAAGTGCCCTGCAGTGGGACGCATAGGCTATCTACTAAAATGATTGGAAGTTTGTACGTAGATTTACGATTTCAAGAATTCTTTCATTGGTATTTAAAATGGACCATCAGGTTGGCTATATGCTGCTCCGTTTATCACGCGAACGTAGTCACGGGCACAGCTAGTCAAGGATACGCTTGCATGCGGGTACAGATAACGTGATGCGATGACGTGTATCGGCTTATAGAAGGCACAATCGTAAAGGTGTTCGAATGTAATTACGACCCGGATTCTGTGCGAGCCCGCTTGGTTTTATCCGAATAAATTACAAAGGATGAGGATGAGATTTGAGATTTGTGGGTTATTACTGGCATTTATTATGTGGAGAGGACGCGTGATGCTTATCTGTAATTGTTTCCTGCGCTGAGAGCTCTGCGGGGCGAGTCTCCAAATACATAGTTGTTCAACAGAGTCGTATTATTAGTCCGGTAATGCTTCATTCACTCACTTCGCGCACTTCAGTCGCTTCATTCACACTATCGGTAGTCTAATAACCAATCGTATTGCAATGGTATAACCGGTGCCACTTAACTTGGCGCCTCGCTCGATTGGATCTTCTTCGTTTTGATGCCTCCTTAATTTGCGCGGGTTCTACTGCTGGAATGACATTGCAATGCTATTGCTCTGTAGACTACCGAATTGAGACAAATAACAACCATTGTTATTTGTCTCAATTCGGTAGCATCGCTCTTAGCGATAAGACCGCCAATTGTATAACATTACTTAGATTTAAGAATCATGGTTGTAATATTTTTCTGGTTGTGCAATAAAGTGTTCTCTATCTATGTAACTATCTATACATAATATTATAGCTTGTCAATTTGCTAAGAACAAAGGCTTCGTTACAATGGTGACCTTGCGCAGTCACGTCACGGCGAACCACGCTAGAAAGTGCACTTTCTTCATTATAATTAGACTGAAGGTCGATTTGACTGACGCCGCTTTGTTTTATGTAATGAGTTTACTGATACGCGTGGTTGGCAGCCGCGAGCCGCGACCGCAGTGCTAAGGGCGCGTACGCAGCCGCTTTCATACCGGAACCCGTTGAGCGAGACGCGCTCGACCGCCGCCCGCCATGCTGCGGTGTCAGGGTTCCGAGGTTGCCTGTTGACACTTTCACCGGCGCAGACGCGCGCTATACTCGTCTTTACGTCATCAGCGTGGGGACCAATTATATCACCGCGAAATCAGCTGCTGTATAAATGGCACTCAAAGGTTATAGGCGAGTGCGGGTCACTTTTTGTGACGATGTAGCAATTTTTTTGCCAAGTAACTAAACGACGCTAAACGTATTTGAAGTGGAGAAGTATTTAATAATTAATATGAAGCGCTTGTGGCCATGTTCCACTACAAACCGAGTGGTTGGAATCAATCACTAGGGTTAAGCATTAACAGGCGCGGCCAGGTCCCGTGACTACATCGCGTGCTTCACAAAGCACGCTAATCCGCTGTTGCCGATGGTCATGTAATGGTAGTTGCTAAGCCATGTCAGAACCCGTATGGGTGGCTTGATAACTTCCGACAGTAAGACCCAACACTGTCTTACAATCCTCCACCAACCCGAAGTTGGCCTGCGCGTGGAGTGTTGCCTAACCTTCCTGCGACGCAGGGAGATACCCGTGTTCCAGCAGTGGGGACATAAAAAGGGTTGATGTCATCAAGTATTTAATAAAGTAACTCACCTGAGTAGTGAGATGGTGTTCTTGTACTTTTCTTTTTTCATCTCCACGTGGCGGAGTTACCGGCGTGCATGCGTTTCACTGAACATTTCACAATAACTTGCGCCGGTGCGCATTACATAAGCACAATAATTATAAACTTCGAAAATCAACAAAATTCGACACTCCACGACTTGATGACGAGTAGACACGCCTTGCGACCTGCAACAAAGTATTGGAATGTTAAATACCGCGCTATAAACGTTTGTGAAACATGTGGACACATACGTGCTAATTAATTTCAGTTCGGATGGGGAGCCTCTAGCTATTGTCTAACCTCTTTAGAATCTTGATTGATGTGAAAGAAATTGTATCGCAAGAGGCAAGTGAAATACTTAAGCGTGAATGGTAACCAATAATTAGCTTCGAATGCATTGTGTCCCGTATCGCCCGTGGGTATTAAAATAATTATCGCTACGTTAGCTGATAAACAAGCTTTGTTAGCAATCTCCTCAACTTCAACGTTATTGAATTAGCTAACAACAAGGGTCGCATAAAACTTATGAGATCTCCGAAACCAATTTACGCTAGCTCATTCAGTATTTTATGATACTGGCCATTATTACTCAGTACAGTCGACAGCACCTAAACCTTTGCGTACGTGCACTCTAAACAATTACGTTAACGTCGACTTCACAATAAAAATGTAAAGGCTTACCTGTTGTTGAGTGTAAGAATGTTACGTCCACCACGTATCGGTTTACGAAGAACCTATTGAAAATATCTCTACAAATAATTAGATTAGTCGATCATGTAGAGCGATATTGAAACTCATGCCTCATAATGTACATTTTCGAAAGGTACGGATAACTCCGAAGGATAGGAAATCGTTACTCTGCTAGTGAGCATTATGTTCCGCCCGATGGAACGCCAACCGTAACTACTGACTCGGAAATTGTGGTGTCTTCTGCACACGTAATTTTCGCGAGTGGATAGTGCCATCAGCTGCAGTTACATCATGTAAGTACCTACTTAAGTGCTAGTGCTGTTACTGTAGACGTGAAGTTATTCTGCTCAATGACGATAGTGCTTGTGAGTCGAGACGAAACGCCCAGCGACGCCAAAGTAAGAATGACGATGAGAGAAATTGCCTTAGACTACGTGCGGTGCGTCTGATAGTAAAGTATCTTGATTAGACATGGACTGGGGAAAAGGTATTCGAAATTGTTGGCACATCACGAGATCTTATCAATTGAAAATTATGGGTTTAGTTAGATAGATAGACAGGTGGAGTATTCTTTATGGTACACAGGGCTTATTAATTAAATTAATTTCGCCCAGTTATGCACTGTAGGAAGTTGTGCTTCGCAAGGCTCTCGTTGGGGCGGCTTGATGTAAGGTCCGTCACTGTCTTACAATCCACCAACCGGGATTTGCTCCCGTGGCCGAACCTTCCTGCGATGTAGGAAGAGACCCGTGCCCCAACAGTGCGACCATACAAGGGTTTACATCATAATCATTATGCACTGTAATGCACAATGCACAAAGTTTCTCGTAAAATATTTTAATAAAGATGATTTGAAACATTTTTGTAGCAAAAGCGTGTTTCCCTCGTGTTGCTAAGGACCCATAGCGGAGACTTATTATAATTTCATAATGACATCAAGATTGAAACTTGTATTTATAACCGTTTTAAAAATAGAGCAAAACAAAATCTTGTGCGACTATATTTTTTGGCTTTGTATGTTTCACAAATTTTTGCGTAATCCGCTAATCCATCGAGTAGGTAACATTAAAATGAGCTGGGTGACAAAACATAACAAAACAAAGTAAACCAATAACACTTACATCTTTGTCGAGGTTAAACGGAGTTTAGCAATTAGTTTAGCTATGATAGTTATACCATTGAAATGTGTTTTGTCTAAGATCTATGATTAATATTTAATGTGGACTTATGTATAATAGGTACACATGTAGATACCATTTGTATGGTTAATTTATTATTTAACTAAACGATGTTTCGTTGGTTGCCCAAGTAGGCTGCTTGGCCTTCGTCTTTTAAAACCACTACCAATTTAGTGCATTGTACATGTTTCGCGTACTCGTGGATGAACCTTTGTTGTAGACGGCATAGTTTAACTCTATTCAGTGAGCTGATAATTATACATTGCATTAATGGACCTTCAATCGATGTAATTATACGTTTTATCACGACTTTGGTTATTTATTTTATTGTCAGTTGTAAGGACTGCCATTTTTATTTACCTACCTACCAATTTATCGTAAACTATTACAAATGTTTCAATGTTTTAAATTTTAACACGACTCCCATGATTGTTTGATGAACAGACTTGACATAGAAAGAAAATTCCGTGCCAAAGCGGGATTCAAACCAGCGATTCTAGCATACCGTGACAGTGCAATTACCAACTAAGCCATTCGGACCTCGCCTTGATTCGTTTCTACCACAGTAAATGCGTTTGTTACACTTTATTTCACAAGTAAACATTAGTAGCAAAACAAGTAAGAAAAAACAAGTAACTAAAGTTTAACTTACTTGTGATAAAAAATACGTGTAAAGGTGGATTTTGATTACTTCAAAAGAATTTCCTTCCAGCCGGCCTATAAATTTTTGAATTTGTAATAAAGGGAGCGGCGAAGGGCCGATAAAGGTGAAATAAAATTATACCTACCTACCTACCTACTGATGCCTACATTTCAGTATAAAATACAATAAATAGTATACTTACATATAAAGCATTATGATTGGCATTGTTAGAGTACGAGAAATCGGGGGTTAATTGTTTTTTGTAATTGTAAACTTCTATGCTATAACATAACTTTATACCCGGCTACGTTTAATTTCTTCTTCTTGTGGTGCCATTTCTAATCGGAGATTGGCTATCGTCGTGACCATCGTTACCCGTGATGTGGCGGCTCGAAACAAATCGATAGTGCCTATCTGAAACCATTCAGCTCAGTGTTGTAACCGCTAGGTTCTTCTACGGCCTGGGAGCCAATTCTTACTTTATTTGCAAATAATTTGTATACGACTCTAAGGCTTATATGACTTGAATTCTACATAAAAAGTCGAACGACAGCCAAAATCTGTATTCTAAAAGCCATGCTACATTGAATTCGAATGAGAAAGCAAATGTCTAATGACTCTGTCGAGTTATCTTATCTTTAGGCGACAAATATCAAATCCTTCAAATATTTTACGTCTACGCTTTCAATTCACATGGGCGAGAGTCGGCTCCCAGATCTTCTGCTTCCTTGTATTTTTCCGTAAAGTGTCAGTTAGAGATCGTATTTAGGAGAGCTTAACTTTATGCGACCTTATGTATTGCAATTTTCTTCTGAATAAAGTATTTAATAGCTCCAAATCCGTGTAAATTCTCTGTAGAACCGTTTCGTTGATGACTATATCCATCCAAGACAATTTCAAGATTCTCCTGTGAGTCCACATTTCGAAAGTCTTAACAGTTTCTTTTCAAATATTAAAAGAAGCTTAAATATTTATGACTAAGTACATATTTATGCAAATATTGAGCTTTACGCTCACGAATTATATTGAGAGTTAGTTAACTCAAGAGGCTTAAGCCTAAGCATAACCTCTTTGTAGAAGGACATTGACATTATCGCGTGTGGTAAAGCTAGTATGTAAATAGTAGCAGAATAAAAATGTAAATAGGAATGGCGCGAATACCGACTAACTCATGATCGCGGTGGCGTTGCGCAAGGCCGGTCAGCGAGCAAACATCGATCAAGGGTAAAAAACCTTGACTAATTTAAATCATGACCTATCATACTTAGGGTCAGACTCATATTACACTATTACGCAGTACCTTAACACTGTGCACATTATTTCTGGTGTCATATAGTGTAATATAAGAATTATCTATTTACACTAGGTGTACATAAGGCGGACTGTTCTATTTGCTTCCACATCCAACCCTGTCGGTGTTTGCAATAAACGCTTCGATGAATACTTGTATGTCCCCACTGCTGGGGCACGGTTCTTTTCCTGCATCGCAGGAAGGTTAGGCTATGGCCTTACCTTATGGTGGAGTATGCTCCACCACGGGGACCAAGTCCAGTTTGGTGGAGGATTGTAAGAAAGTGGCGGGCCTTACTGTCAGAAGTTATCAAGCCGCCCATAAGACCTCTGACATGGCTTGACGACTGCCATTACATGACAGCCGGCACCAACGGCTTAACGTTCCTTGCAAAGCTATAAACGCTTGAAACGTTTTAATTTTTTTATGTAGGCTAATATACTGACTCACTGCAGGGCACCGGCCTTCTCTAAGAAAGAGAGAGAAAGAGTATGGGCTTAATTACCACGCGTGTCCACCCAAGATTGGCAATTTCACTACTATCTATATCCACACTACTATCCACATAACCCAAGGTGAGCTGGAAGAAAATACTCATTAGTATTAAGCTCGCCTTTGTACAAATATGCTTAATGTGCAATAAAGAATTTTCTAATCTAATCTAATTTCAAGCGCTGAGGTTTTGGAACACCTTCGACAGTTGGGTTTCCTTCAATCTTAGCGAGAGGTATTTATTGCTACTATATTTCATAGTTCGTAACTAACTTAGAAAACAAAAGTCATTGGTACATGCATACAGTTCATGGGATTTAAACCCATGACCTCCCTATTCTAGCACTCCGCTACCAGCGCTCTAATTTTATTCTTCTTCTTCAGGTTATATTAGTCTACTGTTGGACATAGCCCTCCCCTAATAAGCGGCATAGCGCAATTTTATTATAGTAAGTTAAATAGAATCTTTCAGCTGATTTCGTTGTTACATTTTTAGTCATTATTCATTTATGGATGAGTCACCTAAGTCTCAGGTTAGATACGGAACACACAGACCAAAGCTGTCCCATATCATGTCTAATGTACTTTGTCTCTTAGGTACTCGTACCTATCGTCTATTGCACTTTTCGCTTTTCACACTTTTTTTCACGATTCAAGCCAAGAAAATAGTAACCAACAAAGCTACACCTTCTAACTGATGTTTCTTACTTATCACAGTTAGTTTTTAAAACTGTAGAGTTCTTAATCACAATGCAGAGATGTATACATAACACAATTGTCGGTCGGGCAACCGTCATATTATACACCAAGTACCAAATATCACATGTATCACTATTATGATACAATTGCCGGAGTAGCGAACCGACTTCATGATGCTTGTGAAATGATACCGAAACAGGTCAAGCGTAGTGACATCTGCGTAAAAACAATGTGCGTTTGGAACATTTCGCAAAAACATCACTGTTTACTTAAGCTGTACGTGGCTTTAGTTCCCATTGATACAGAAATGTTGCTCATAAAAATTAGATACTCATTGTCAGTGTTATCAAAATATTGCGCGCAGACAGGTGAGTCTAATCAAGTGACAGTGACTCTAATAGATCCGCCAGCATTATAGATCTAAACTTATATTGCTGGCATATTGTGTTATATTCCTGTTTATGAGGGATAGAAAGTGTGAAGGTGATATAGAAAGAAGAGGAAAAGCGGGAAATTGTGTAAACGCCAAATTGTGTAATTGTTGTGATGCCTTGCGCTCCATTGTGTGCAACCGAAACATCTCTAAAAGAGCCAGATTGGCTATTCAGGGTGTGCTGGTCCCAACAGTTATGTATGATAGCGAGACTGGTGTGTGGCAAAAGAAGCAAGAAAGTAGAATTAATGCAGTAGAAATGTGGTCCTTGAGAAGTATGTGTAGTGTTACTTTGAATGACAGGATACGCACTAGTCTGATTAGAGAACGTTGTGAACTGAAAGAGGATGTAGTGACTAGAATCGAGAAAGGAATGTTGCGTTGGTTTGGACATGTGGAGAGGATGAAGGAAGAAAGATTGACGAAGTGCTGGTAAGGGACGTCCCAGGCGGATAACTATCGGACTGAACCATTCCTACTTTCTGACTGTGTGCGACTCAGGACAACTTCGCTCAATCACGCACCTAAATGAAACAATTGCTCGAACATTCAACATTGGCATTTAATAGCTTTATAACAATTCACAATCACAATACTCAAGGTTCATCGTGCTTTTAACTACTCCACTGGTCTACACGCATCTAAACACTCAGACAATCATCCAATAAAAATGTCAATCGATGCAAAATGTCAGAGTTGTTTTAATTTGTGTAATAGCACAACGGTTCTAATAGGATAGTCAAGGTGGATTTACGAATTACGGTTACAGAAACAAAGCTGGGTAAAGATTGTGTAACCGTCAATCTAGCCAATGACGTTTGACGTTCTTATCAATAAATCAACACCCGTTTTCTGCACTTCAATGTGTAATTAAAGTAATTATGAACGGGTGGCGTCGAGTAAAGATTCGACAATTAATACCCGATACTCGTGTAGTCGCATAAGTTTTTTGCCAAGTGGGGAGCTTCGAATAGACTAGGAATAAAATGACACTGATGTTTTCGTATACCTTATTTGAGATATAAGTATCTAAGACAGGACTCCCACTTCTAACAGACTTGAGAGGCAACTTCTAGCTCCTTCAAGTCGAGTTCAGTGGAATGGACACAGATAGCATTAAAAAGTTAAGTTAAAGTTGTGGATTTCCGCAAAGTAACGCCTGATTCTATACAACATCTGGACACAGATAAACTATGGCATACAAATATAAAGTTTTCCGCCGTGTTTCATAATACTAGAATTCGTAGAATATTAAATAATGGGGAGAACGACATTTGAAGACATATAAAATAACAAAACTTTTTACTAAATACGCAAATTAAGTTACTTTTATTATAAAAAAAACTCATTAGATTTTATTTTCTCATTGGATTCCAAACGTTTCCTTAGAAAACGTTATAACTTGAGTTATATAACTTAAATATTGATAATATTAAAAATTAATAAGTTTTTACGTGCGAGTAGTGACGTCATAGTCGGAGCTCGATTTGCATGGCGCGTTTTTATGTGAAATGAAATGAAATTTATTTGTCTCCCTTAAAATTATCCTTAAAATTAGGGTATTTTATTATATTCATGTACAGTTAGATTGTTTTTTTTAAAGACTTATAATTAAGCAGTGGTCCCCACACTAGGCCGAGCCTGTCCTGTGGGGGCCGCGGTTGTAAATCACTTTCGCTGTGAAAAGATTTGATGCAAAGTTCACTTGTTGCCAATCTATGTATATCGCAGGCTGTAATTATCTCCAGGGCCTATCATAGCCGCTGCCGATATTCGCGACCAAATGTCAAGAGCGCTTGGGTCAGCATTGCGACACTTTAAGGCTAGTATAAAGTTAATAGGTTTTACTTTGTAAATAGCTTAAACAAAATTAAAATTACCTTTAAATAGTTCTAAAATTAAGTGAAAAAGGTAAAAGAAAAAATAAACTGGTCAAGTGCAAGTCGGACCAGTGCACCGAGGGTTCCGTACCAGTAACAACATCTCGTGTCCGTTGGTAGAATTAATATCCATTTAAATTATTAGGGCCTTATTAATAAAAACGACCTATAGTGTGCTCGTAGCGCACTTTAGCTAAAATCCTCTATTAGACATATAGTACGCTCTAACTTTTCCTTATTAATAAAAGTACAACAATCCTACTGTAACTAAAGTGCTCTTTTACGACCTGTCAATTTGGCAACGTCGCGTTCTAAAACTCGTTCATTCTTTTGAGTCTGTGGAAGTGTCAAAACACGCAGATTGTATAATCTGTGTACCTACCAAGAAAAAAAAAAGTTGGCTTTCAACCTCAGAACAATAAATCTTCAACTTTTCGTTTGAAAGTTTCTGAAGAAGACAATACGGAAAATCAGGTCAATATCACAATTTCACGAAAAACCACTTCACAGACAACCAAACTACTTCAAACAATCAACAATTTGACAAATGCATACTTTTGTAATCTGTGGTTTTGCAATCACAGATTAAAATATCGCTTATAATAAGTTTGTAGTAGAGATAAAGTAGGGCCATATCAACTTTAAGTTATAGCAGGTTTGTAGCACAGTTATAATGGGGATTTCGTTTTATTAATGACGTTTTTGTTTAGACCTATTATAAGCATCTCACAAGGCCACTTTAACAGTGCTTTTAGTGAACTGACTTTTTATTAATAAGGCCCTCAGTGTTTAGCTAGCAAAGTATTTATATAGTGAGACCTTCCCTTGCCTGCCTATTTTTTTGCTTGTCGTTAGAATATATAAAAAACCCTACAATCAATTAGCAAAATTTTATGCCTGTATGTATTACCGCGTTTACGATAGAGCATCAAACGGCAAAAAACACGTTTTGTTGTCCATGCAACCATTGTAGCCTATATACGTCCCACTGCGGGGCACAGGGCTTCTCTCACAAAGAGAATATGGGCTTAATTACCACCCGTGCCCACGGGGGATTGGCTATTTCAAACACGAAGGTATCTAAACACCTCATATTATACTCAGGTTTCCTCTCGATGTTTCCCGCCCCCGTTTTTTATTACTCTGAATTATCTGTTAGGCAATCCGGTGTAATAACACATATTCTGAGAAAATTTGGAGAGGCTAAATAATACGGTTCCAAAGCGGTTTCAGAGCCTTGTAAAGGTAGGACGGACGGACAGACATCGAAAGCAGAGTAATAGGGTCCCGTTTGGCACCCTTTGAGTACGGAACCCTAAAAATGATTTCCAAAACACAATTACTTAATTTCCTTTCAGGGGCGCAATAATGCCTCACCGTGTTGTTATAATTGGCAACTCTCGACAATTTCACATTTTGATTTTAATAGTTTGTAATAAGTTGAATAAGCCAGTGAAGTTCTGACCAATTAAAAATATTTGTTTAATTTAACTTAATGTTTCAATAAACATGCTATTAAAACAACAACTTTACCCAATTTTAGCACAACGACGACATAAGTCAATACCATTGGCTTATTTTTAAGAAATAAAGAAACAATACGTATACACCTTTTCTATGTAAATATTATTCCTCATATAAAAGAGAGCCTTTAGGTTACTGCTCTTCAATTGATCGAACGAATGTTATGATAATGTATTAGCAATACAAAGTTTTGTTAGATGTTGCTTAAAGTTGATAGGTGTGGTCATTATAACCATGCATCGACGAAATTAGTGATTTTACATTTTGAATGTCATATTTAAAGCAAATGTAAATAACAATAGGCTGTGATGCTTACCTCCGGTTTCTCGTACAATAACAAGCTGTTAATCTATTGTTAACAGCTGTCAGTTGGGCAAAGTGCATAGAAAGAAACCAACTGACAACTGTTATCAGTTGATTAACAGGCTGTTAGTGTACGAGAAACCGGGGGTAAGTATGCAAGTACCTATTGATTTCTCAGCAACGGCTAAGCTGCTTATAGTAAATTGGTTTACCATGAAAGTTTTTATTATTGTAGGTGATTATCGAAACTCTTTTAAACTTTGCATATCAATAAGCGTTGAGGAAAATTACGAATATTTTTTGCAATGAGCACCTTTCTTAAGAACACTTTGACGAAGTGTTTTGAGCTCACAGCTCATTGCAACTTTGTATCAACAATGCTCTTGTATGACGGTTACGTCAAAACAAATTGTGTGTTCATACCGCGTTTGTACAACCGACGGCTTTCTTTAGTCTCTGAAGTTAATTGCAGTCTGTTGTCGGTTTCTTGCTAAAACTATGAAGGTTGGAATGAACGCCACTTTCTACGTCGGAATAACAGGCCCTAATTCTCAGAGCCTTACAAAATAATCAGCCCGACACGGATAAGAGGCTGGCCATTACCACAGTGTGATTGAATCAATTCATTCATATTAGGGACGGACTGAACTAGCTATTCGGGAATTGTGAAAACGTTACAAAACTGTTTTAGGGCTACATGCAATCGGCGGTTACGTAGCTGGCAACCTTAGCGCTGGCTGATGGATGGAAACTGGCGCGCGCTATTTATTATTGAAACCAATAAAGTTCGGCGGCAACTGGTGTCTGAGGAACCTTGGTCGTGTATATGTGGGTGTAATTTCCGTACGTCGCGCGCGCACCGTTCCGCTGCGCACTAATGTTCTTATTCGGCCCCTTCAAAAGACATCAACGCGGTGCTAGACACCGTCTTGCACAGTGCAGGCCACCGCCTTAAAGGACCGAACTGAAAATTACAGAGCAAACTCAACGTGTGAGCGCAAATTGTACACTTATCTCGCTAATAATGAGCCGAGAAAATGTATAATTCAAACATGAGCTGCCGTAAATTGTTTTAATTGAGGACAAGGATGTCGGCGCGGCGGGGTCGCGGCGCGCCGCAGCGGCGGCTTAATTGATTATATTCACCTGCCGCTACGCGCGCTCCATGGTCTTGAACTGTACACGCACGTAAGGTTCCGTATGGCACTCGGCGTGGGTTCAGCACTCACACACACGGTATACTAGATTCGCCTTGTGGCACGGAGATAGTTGGGCGGGGACGCGGTCGCGCGTCAGACTATGGCCGCCGCCGCGCGCTTGACTGAGGCCGCCTGCGCCCGCGCCGCCGCCGCCGCTGCCGCCGCCGCCGCCGAGGCGCGGAACGAAAGCGCGACGGAAAGGGACGACTTGTCATTTCTCCTTGTTTGCTCGTTCGGCGAAAATTGCCACTTTATCGACACCCGATAGATCAATGAGCTGACGCGTGACTTCACGCGTCTATACCGGGTTACGCAAGGGATCGGACATGTATAGATGACTTTAAATCGACTTTTGCTATGTAACCTTTGCTCAGTTATGTTACGGGTGACTTCGCAACAGCTATATAAATGTTAGTGGATGCTGTATTCAACCGGGCTGCATATCGTGCTTTACGATGACGATCAGTCAGATCTTAATTTTCGATTAGATCGACTTTACTTTTCTTATAGCGTGGCATTACTGTAACAAACGTATAGCCAACAACACATTTTAACAAGTCCGTGTAATATAAACAGTGACGGTGAGGAATTAGCACCAAAAATGTTAAGGTTGACCTGCTGTCAACCATAACCATATGACTGTACATAATTTAATGAAAACTAAGTTCAAGACAAATGACAAAATAAAGAACTCAATAGAACCTAAAAAAATCAATAGCGTGATATAGAGTGCAATAAAGAGTTTTAATCCAATCTGAAATCTAATCAATAGAACCTCCCCTGTATGTGTTTAAAGGTATTTATAGTATTCAAGTATGATTTATGTAAGTTTATTATTACGTATACGTATGTTTATTAATACTTATTAATATTTTTACCGACTACCCGTGTCTATTTCTCCTTCGGCAAATTCTCCGATTTGAGGTTGCCTGGAAGAAATTGCTATTAGCAATAAGGCCGCCAATTGTATCTTATCTTCTGTATCTGCTGTTCTGTATCAATTTTCCGGTATACAATAAAGAATATTCTTATCTTATCTCTCCTATTCATAAATATGATGCTACTAATAAGAAGGTAGATGTAGATTGTGTACTCGCATCATCCACGTAAAAAAAAGAATGCTATACTTACACGAGTGTTTAATACAATTTTATAAACGTCCCAGTACTGCAAGGCAGAGGCTTTCTCAGAGAGGGAGAGCATGGACTTAATTAACACGCGTGCCTACCAGATTGGCAATTTCAAGCGCTGAGTTATTTGAACACCTTACTTCAGGTTTCCTCACGATGTTTTCCTTCTGCGAGAGACCCAGGTTCGAATTCCAGTGCGGGAATGCACCAATGACTGTTTTCTAAGTTATGTATATTTGTGAAGTTATAGCAGCGGTACCACTCGCTGTAATAATATGAATAGCCATTTATTTCCAATGCCTAATTTGCTGCAGGTGCTTATGGCATTTGTATTCTCCTCTTGAATACCTAAATGGTATGTTACGCGCTTAGTAGAAACTGTCTGTGGCCGAGGTCGTGACTCGGAGACCGGAAGTGCTTACCCGTCTTATTACTTCTTCGGGAAGCATCTGCAAATGCAATCTTCGTAAATGAAATAATGTCGGTATAATAGGATACGTTACGTAAAGGTCGTCGTATTATCATAAAACGTAGTGTCTAGATAGAAGATCGCTTATGTAATTTAAAATGTTGTTTACATATTTTCGGTGTTACTTATAAAGGCAAAACTCCTCTATAAAACACTCCGGATAAGAAGTTTCAATAGTCACGCGGAAAACGGTAAGAAGAATTTTAAATGCGCTCTTGCTTGACTTGTCTCTTATTTCCTTCAGCAACTTTCCGTCGTAAGGTTGTCGGGAAGAAATTGCTTTTAGCGATAAGGCCGCCAATTGTACTTTGTATCTTTACATGTTTTATAATATGTGCTCTGGTGTACAATAAAGTATTTTCTTATCTTATCTTGAAACACTCCTCAATTGATGTTTAAATAGTGTGTTGTAAAATGACTTTAACGAAGATATTTTACATTTCATTTGAGGAGTGATTTAAAGGAATTCTGTTTTTATAAATTACATCGATAAATTCCAAAAGTTATCTTTGTAAAAGGACGATTTCTTAAAATGCAAAATCAATTCTCTTCAAATGCAGTTTGAGTTTGACTTTTACGTCAGATTATTGAAACTGTGGTGTTTCAGACGAATCATATTTTTACAACCAGTGTGTGTTACCAGTAATGACTTAGGTATGGCATTGAAACATGATTTCTCGCTACGGACCTCAAGAAAGTTCAAAGTCACGGAACGAGCTATGGAAAGGGTTGTGCTTGGAATTTCTCTACGAGACAGAATCAGAAATGATGAGATCCATAGACGAACGAAAGTCGTGGACATAGTCCAGCGGATTAGTAAGTTGAAGTGGCAGTGGGCGGGGCACATAACACGCAGAACTGATGGCCGATGGGGCCGAAAAGTTCTCGAATGTAGACTATAATATCGGCAAGCGCAGCGTTGGAGGACCAGCCACAAGATTGACAGAAGACCTCATCCAAGTGGCAGGAAGACGCTGGATACAAACCGCTTTCAACCGGTCTTTTTGGAAATCCATGTCTGGAGTGAACTTCTAGTGGCTGAATAATGATGATATTTTTATAAATAGTGCCAGTAATAAACAGGCAACATAAAAATATATTGATCAGTATTGAAAATACTATGATCAATCAGGACCTGTTAATCTTACCGGATTATTGACGTTTACAATCTTAGTTATCAAGGTTAGGAATTTTTCAATATTTATTACGCATAATTCGGCGGCGAGAGATTTTCAATTCTTGCGAGGTCATGATGGATGACTCATACGCAGTTTCTCAATATTAGGAATGTGCAGTTGTATAAAGCAATGTAACATTTTTGATGGATGTTTCAATATGGGGTGTTGCAAATAGATTAGGTAGAATCCAAGAGGTTTCAGTACTTCTCAATATAAACAACATTTACTAAGATTTTTGCAAATACATATACGTTTTTTAGTTTGCAGTGCATTTCTTTTTCGTGATTTGAAAGTTGGTCTCATAATAAAATAAAACCGATTTAATTTATTGCAAGAAAGGTCCAGTAGAACTTATAGCAAAAATCTTTTAGGTAAGTAGATAACTAGAATTTGTTTTATTGCAAAAGAATACTTAAACTGTTCCTATGTCTCTATCAGCCACCTGTGCCCAATGTTGGGTATCTCTATCCATTGACATCCACAGGCTAATCATATTATCTGACCATTCGGCTGTTGGTCTTTCCACTGACCACCGCACTCCTAGTCTCGACCGCAGGAGGTATTTCTGGGAGAAACCATAACTAACCAGGCGAAGAGTAAATTCAGGAAGCTACTTCATGTTGGCGATCGCGATAGCGAAACCGACATGCTAATACGCAGTCAAGTGTTACCCGGCCTTCCGCTAGAATTTTTCTGGTTCGCTTATATTTCCTCGGCTGTTAATTGAACCGTTTTGTATTAGTTGTTGATTCAAGAGTAAGTATTTGAGAGCGAAATTAACATCCTCACAACTTAATAAAAGCCAACCTTATTTCGGGTCAGAACAAAACTTAAAGCAACTGGAAATTTTGAGCTTTCATAAAACTTTGAGATACAGTGGAGGAAGGAGGTAAAATTCTACTATTAATTGCACGCACATAACATTACATAAAGGCTTAATCGAATTTTATTTAGGAAAGTACCTATGCTGGCACTGTCTGATAGATAACTGTTAAAACCATACGTGATGAATAGAATGAGCATTTTTCTTAAAATTATGTTGACTCAAAAAAAAACATCTAAATTAGTTATAAAATACAAACTTTAAATGACGTGTTTAAGGAATTGCGCATTTTAGACGTAACCCAGTATCATTATCACTAGGAACTTGGTAGATCCATTATAATTAGTATAAAGTTAATTTACTGTAATTGATCACGGTATCATGCTTTATTGTATAATATTTTTATTTTGTCTTATAAAAACATAGAGAGGTTCTTAATTAGGTACTTGCGTTGATAATAAAGGTACCAGGAGAAAAATTCTATTTATTTTATGAAATTAGAGTAAATTTCTTTGTATGAATGTACAAGTATATCACAAATTATGAAGTACTCGTGTTTAGTCGACAGCTCAAGAATCTTTACATCCTCGCAATCTCAGTGGGGTAACAGGCGACTTTGCAACTAAAATCTAAATTTAATCTAACTGGCGACTGTGCCTACACATTTTTCATTTTACTAAGAAAGACATTTGGCAAAGAATAACTGAAAAAATCTTAACTTAATTCCAGATTCACTTACTTTTTTTCTGTCGGAAGAGACCGACCGGATTTCGATTTGATTCGCAGAACTAAATAATGAGGAGTAGACGGAGCTTGCGTCGTCATCTCCAACAAACATCAAGTAAGTGAATCAGGAATTAAGTTAATAATATGTCATCATCATAACCATCAGTCATTTGATAACCACGGCCTCGCTCATGGTGTTTTAAAGCTTCTCGGTCTTGTGCCGTCTGCATTCAGCACCTTCTCCAATAAAGTGCTTACGAAAGCTTTTTTCTTCAAAAAAGGTCAAAATAGTAAAAAAAATGTTCAATTCGGCGTGAACGGTTCGCAGATAATCCAAGGTTCGTTAGTTTATTAGCTCTCAAGAGTGCACTTAAGCTGCATTGAATGGCCAGTGTGAACTATTAAGCATTCAAATTCATGTGTTTATTGTTCACTCGAAGGCTCATAGCACACCTGCGCGATTTTCACATGGCAAGATTAAATCAGGCAACTGCTGTGAAGAATACATTTAATCGTTACTTCGGTAAGTACGAGTACTTACTCACAGGGTTATTTCAAAAATGTAAAACTCCAGTAATATTATGGTTAGAGTCTGTCATTAAAAGACTTCAAATATAGTCAATGTGATAGGATCCAGGAGAAATCGAAGGAAATCTTCAAATTTCAAATACCATACATAGGCCACATCCACACACTGCGGCAGATTGTACATTAGACCGAAGAGTACACGGTCCTTGTCATTAGCATTTGTTGACTATGAGAAGGCCTTCAATCAATCGAAACCGGGTCTGTTTCCAAGTTGACTGGCGATGTACCAAAGTGGATGAGATGTCTGTATAATACCGGAAATGGGATTCCACTCGAAGTTATTTCACAGTATGTCTAGTGGTACCTAGTGCAGACGCTCAATCTAGGCAAACATAAGTTTGAGAGGGAAATCCGGAGAAGAATTCAACTGTGCTGGGCAGCATTCAGAAAACTTCGTCGAGTCTTCTCGTCACCTATACCGCAGTCCTTAAAGACAAAAGTCTTTAATCAGTGCGTCCTACCCGTCATGAAATACGGAGCCGAGACGTGGACAATCACGGTTCAAATAGTCCACCAATTTAAGGTCGCTTTGCGAGCTATGCTTGATGTTTTCGAAAACGAAGTTATTCACCACAGATCTAAAGTGATCGCCATAAGTCAACGGATTAGCAATCTGAAGTGGCAGTGAAACGTAGCGTAGCACGCCCTGTGACCAGGTGGAGCGACGACATTCGCAAAGCGGTAGGCAATGACTGGAAGAGTTGAGCCGAAGATTGGGCTCAGTGGCGTGTCTTGGATGTGGCCTATGCCCAGCAGTTTGACCCTGGCTGATTATATTGATGATGAAGCATTATATATATAAATATATATTTATGTCTGTCGAAGAATTAAGAATGAAGTAGATATAAAAGGACCTATCAATATAATAGGTCCCATTATTCTAGTTTTATTGGTAAATAAACGTTTTAAACAAAGTATAACATTGAGAGTTGATTGACAGATGGACATATTTAATTTCCATCGACACTTTAATTCTGCGAACAACAAAGCCTCTATCGAAATGGAAGGTGAGAGGTTACTTGATGAACTTGCGATAGCGATCTATTGTTGCATAGTTTGTTGGTTATTGTTTAAGTAATACAGCGTTGCAACGCGCCTACTTTGGTAGCTTGATATTTTATGTAAGCTATGTCAAAGAGGTCACAATGACTTTGACTAAAGAATATGGTGCCTACCAGAAGCGGTGGCAGCGGAGCTGTAGACCGCCGGCTTCTTAATCGAGAAGTCGTGGGTTCGAACCCGGCATAATACCGATGACTCTGTTTTCTAAGTTATGTAAATTTGTGAAGTTATATTAGCAATATCACTCGCTAACTGTGAAGGAAAACATCGTGAGGAACCCTAAGTGTTCAAATGTCTCAGCGCTTGAAATTGCCAATCCGCAGTGGGCAACTCTCTCTCTCTCTGAGAGACGGTCTGTGCCTGCAATGGAATGTTTATAGCGTATGGCGGTGTTAGCAGAATTTTGCATTTACGAGTAGATACCCATTAGTGTGTTATGAAGAATGTTCCGGTGAAACATAAAGAGGATTGCACTTATAAACAAAAACAACATCTACTGTAATCTATATTTTAGTTATGTAGGTATTTGATTTTCAAATTAACCACTTTAGTTTTTTAAATTCAAGCTCTGCCTCAATTCGGAACTTGAAGGGGCCGCGCAGCAAATTAGAATAAACAATAAATAAATACCTTGTGAAATATATGTAGTATTCGGTTAAAATAGACGCTTCTTATCTATCTAAAAATTGTAGTACAAACATTTATTAATATAATAATAACTTCCACACAACACGATCATATTTTATTCCCAAAGTAATATCTTACTTTGGGAAGAAAATATGATCGTGTCGATCGAGGCTATCGCCTGTGCTATGACAACCATCACAAATATGGAAATACGCTCTTCAGTGGGAATGAAACCCACGAACTCCGGCATGGCAATCAGATGTGATACCGCTCAACCAACGAAGCAGTCGAACCAGAGTTAACATATTATTTTACATGCAAATCTTCTAAAAGTCTTGTTGTTATAGTTGTAAAGCTAAAAGTTGTAAATGTTCTACTTTTTCTGTTCTACCACGTTACATCTGTAACCCAGGTTTTCTATTCTTCTATTGTAGTCTGTGCTTCTATTTGTCGTTCTTCACAGAACACTAAAACACACTTACCCGCAGAAAAAAATCTGTGAGCAAGATGTCAAGGTCGGTGTGCATTGTCCCTTTACTTGTGAAACCGCGGTTGTGGTTGGTTTTGTTTCTCTACAGGTTTAATGTTGATCCTTACCGTAATATGTCCATAGTAGATTAGCTTACTCTGTGAAGTCGTTCTAAATTGTTTAAAGTACACTTAGTACAGTACAAAATACATCGTCTTGTAGCATAAGATACAGGAAAAAATCTGACAACTATACATCGTCAATAATGTAAGGAAAATATCCAAATATTCATTAACAAATGTGTTTCGTCCACAATGTCGAAGTAAATAAATAAAAATGAAATAAATATAAAGTAGCAAAAACTACTAATTCTTAAAGTCATATATTAAACGGGTCTATATTAAACGGGACTATCTATGAGTATCGCGAATCAGTAAAAAATACTATTTCTAAAGACAGTCAATCAAATTAACCGCCCCAAGACACATCCAACCATTCATCCAACAAAGGTAGTCATCCACAGTTCCTGAGACGACGCTCTTTGTATGTACTCAGTGAATGTACAATGAGTTATTAAAATAACGCAGAACCTGAAAGCCATGTCTCCAATATCGATAAAAGCACACTCAATAAAATACGTATTTTTGTTTTTAAACAATTTTAAGGCTTGACGCGGTCAATTAGTATGAAACATATAAAAATAATTTAGATAGTTTCAAACTTTTGCTTACCGGAAATGGGCTATGTGGTTCAATTTGGCATTATTTTAACATGTTGTATTTTAAATATACTTACTTCTAAAATGGGCAATGAAACACGTCAATTATTAGAGCTTGTATTTTAAACCAAGTTTTGTTTGTCCTTTTTTAAATTATAAACTTACGGATAAAAACTCACGCCTGTATGCTGGAGACGTTGACAGACATATATTATATGTTTCGATATATGTGGGTGTACATCTAATATATAAAAGTCTTGGGTCGTAGTGTTAGTTATTGAACTGCTCCCGGCTTCAGTAATTTTTCATGTTTTTTTGGATACTTCGTACTCGTATTATCTGAGAATATGTCGGCCGCCAGTAAATTATTGTCCTAAGTAGACGAATTTCCATTAAAATTATTTAATAAGGTTTTGTGGGCAGTTGAACGTATAAAGTGCTTAAAAAAGTATTCTTCGGCAAACATACCGATGTTAGTTAATAACTTGATTATACTCTTTAATGCAGTAACCCGTGCTAAGGACAATTTTAAAAACCTATTTAAAGGCTAAAAATTCCACCTATGCCGGGATTCGAATCCGCGACCTCTGGCTATCCGTGCCAGCGCTCTTTCCAACTGAGCCAATGGGCGACTCACAGTCGTGAAATCAGTGAAATTTCGAATCTCTTTACAATATTCTCTGTATTACGTACAGGCAGCGCCATTCAGAGAATATTGTAAAGAGGCTGCAAGTGATGCAAATTACTTCAGCCAAATGTCGCTGCCTGTTCGTAATACAGAGAATATTGTAAAAAGGTTCGAAATTTCACAGTGAGTCGCCCATTAGCTCAGTTGGAAAGCGCGCTGGCACGGATAGCCAGAGGTCGCGGGTTCGAATGGGTGGAATTATTAGCCTCTAAATAGTTTTTTTTTAAATAGTTAATAACTTGCATAGAGTGAAAAAATGCATGTTGCATTTTTTATGCTAATAATTATTATTATAAATGCAGCCTACATGTTCCATATTGCATATAGTCCTCAAGTTACAATCGTTGACACTTCTTCAGATGACACTAAATTTTTAGCTCCAAAGTGGAATGATATACTGTGACGAGAATTAGTTACCACTAAGAACCGTGTTTCTCAAACAATTCATAATTTTTTTTTGTCTTGCCTGTTGACGCTGATACGGATAGCCAGAGGTTGCGGGTTCGAATCCCGGCATGGGTGAAATTTTTAGCCTCTAAATAGGTTTTTAAATTTGCCTGTTAATTTTTTGGTTAATCGGCTATACAATATACATCGAATATACCTCGGGCTCTAGAGTAGGCTTCCGTTTTCGCCGAAAGCACACGAGTGTAATACTACTTCCTGCTCTGTATAAAACTTTTCTACACTATTTTGAAAAGCTATGTAAAGTTAAGTGTCACATTAGTTCCGATGTAGACGAGGTATATTCTAAAAGCTAACAGACTGTATTACAATAAACCATGCATTGTAGTTCTATGAAATAGGGACTACGCCGACTTGATGTCGACGTTCTGATTTGGTCAATAGTTTGTGCTCGTTAATACCACATATTTAAACAAACTGGTGAATGTAAATGATGTTTATTCATATTTATAATGCGTTTCTTGAAAAGAATCATTGGGTAATTTCCCAAGGGCCGCTTATATATGTCGCCATGGTGAATCGCGTGCCGTACGGATGGGCGTTTTGAAACGTCGAAGATTTTCTATTAGGACATAATCAATAAAGTGCAATTAGTCAGGTTCAGAAATACACATAGTGCCTCAATACTTAATTACCTATGCAACAGTCTTTATTGCAAACCTCTATTTGCGAATCGTGTTACAATGCCCGACAGATCATTTGAACAAACATTCACTCAGTCGGGCTGAGATTGCGTTGGACACGGAAGAGATTTATTTGTATACTGAAAAATTCTAAGTCGCAACCTGCCTCCCCCGTCAATGAAACCCCGAGATACGTCCAGGCGAAGTTCAAGTAGTTAGTCCAAGTCATTTGTTTCTAACATTTTTTAACTCAAGGGAATCAAAATTCATAGGACCTTCGAACTTATTCACTTGAAAACTGCGCGAATCGATTCCTAAACCATTTATAATAATGCAAGTACCTACCTACATAAATGTACGGAACACTCGGTGCACGAGTCTAACTCGCACTTGGCTGTCTTTGTTTCATTGATAATTTTCAGTATCACTTACAGTGTTTCCAATAAGTTCTCAGTTATATTTGTTTATTAATCTCCGAAACGTGAACGACCATGTAGCTGAATAAGTACTAGTACTGAGTCAAAAATCTATATGCGTGGAGTCAACCCTGCATAAATAGCTGAGTAGTTCTTCAAAAAGTATTCTCAGCGTAACTTTCGTGGCGAAATTTCTTTTCACAGTTATATTTAAATAAATGGTCAGATGCTTAAGGCGTTGAAAAAATAATAAGTAATTTTTTTATTATTTGTAAATCGGTGCATAAGATATATTATTTTGAAATTTCGTTGCCCACGAAAGTTACGGAAGTCGCCACGAAAGTTGCAGGCGTATTTTTTACAAGCAAAATATGGTTTCAAATCTTTATTATTTCACCAATTTTGGTGGATTGAAGTTTATAAAATAATAGACTTATTATCTATGAATCATCTTGTATTTGAGATCAACAATTATAATTCTTTTGAGATTAGCTTATTATTAATTAATAGTAACTTAGGTAGCAATAGCCTTGGTCGCAGTAATTAAACTGTGTAATTTACAACATAAACATAATTATTACTTTCTACTATTGTACCAGCTGGCAGAAAATGTGTGCTTTTGAATATTGAATTGAAATGTTAACAATCATAAAACACACCATTATCTGCCAGTTGCTATAATAGTTTACATATTATTATTATCTATTTTCAGTCTCGTATTATTTAGATGTATCAATAGATATTGTCATGGCTATCCCTCATCAGTGAATTACCACTAAACTTAAGAAAATCACAATATTTAAGTAACTTTTCTTTCTTCTTTTTATCTCTGCAAGACGCGTTTTCTCCCGTCGCACCTTTGAAATTTGCGGAGGCATTATTTCGATTTGTATGTAATCTAAAATTTATTTCAACCAAAAGAAATTAACATGACTGACCTGAGTAATTGAAGTAGGTAATATACAAGACAATGAGAAAGAATGACGATGAAGTTGGGATGTTATAAACAAAGATTTTTTAAACAATGGGCAATACAGCCCAGTTTGGAATGGATAAAATGTTAAATTGGTGACGTTAAAAGAACCTTTTTACGTTACAAGGTGACACAGAAACTATGACGATGAAGTTGGGACTTTCTAAGCAAAGATTTTTTAAACAATGAGCAAAACAGCAGTTTGGGGTGGAAATGTTAAATTGTCGATGTTACAAAATATTTTTTAAACACATACATGCATTTAAATTCATTTAAATAAAACATTTCTTTTGAGCTTTACGCCTTACGTAAATGCATATGCGGCTTTATAAAAATCTAAAGTTAATATTTAATGGAGTTATGTAACTTTCGTTGTGCGCTAGCTAACTTTCGTGGACAAATGGCCACAAATATTGTGCCACGAAAGTTATGAAATTTTCACATTTTTGAGAACTACGATTAAAGTAATAGGTAAAATAACGAACAAAAGACTGGGAAATAATCTCGAAGATCTATCTTATTCCCTGATTTAAAATGAGTTGGAAATTTATAAATATAAAAACCTATGTGGAGGCTAAAAATTTCAGCCATGCGGGGATTCGAACCCGCAACCTCTGGCTATCCGTGCCAGCGCTCTACCAATTGAGCTCAATTTTTAGCCTCTAAATAGGTTTTTAAATTTGTCCTTAGCACGGGTTAGTGCATTAAAAATAAAAATAGTATAAATTATAAATATTATCCTTCAAAATATGCGCATGAAAGTTTCTTGACTAAGGCTACTTGAAAATATTCAAAGAATGACTTACCTAGTATTTTTTTGTTTTGAAGTGATGGGCATACATGTTTCCCCCACTGATGCTGGGACACTAGGAGCATCCGCGCAGCTAAAATTTATAGCGACAAGTTACCGCTCTTGGAAGATACGCCGCCGTACCGTTTTGTTGCGCGCTCGCAAAACTAGCAAAATCGTGTGACAGAGACATAATGCATATTAACTTATGTAACTTAAGAGATAAAATAAATGTTGTTTGGTCATCATCATAATGATCAAGCATCATAATGATATGATGCTTAGTTAAACCCAATTAATTTAATGTATTACATTATATGCTTATGTTTCGAATACAAAAGTTATCAAAGTTTTCCGTGAGCGCGAACAGAGTGTGACGCGCGAAGAACAGAGATTTTGCTCCCGTTTTCGACAATAGATGTGTATTTTTTAAAACATCATTAATAATTTTAAATTTTTTATGTTGAAATCATAAACATATATAAATAAAGAGTAATCTGTTTTTGGTGCTAAGACTGAATGTTTAATAAGTTAGGAATTACGACCGTGTGACCGCGTTTTGACAGTCCTTAAAGAACCACTCAGCTATTGAGCGAGCCATGCTAGGCTTCAGACTAAATACCGGATGCCACCAACCGATTTCCTCCAAAGATCAACGATATTGATAACCAAATTACGAGTCTGAAGTGGCAATGGGCAGGACACCTGGCGAGTCTAGAAGATGGCACGTTAACCAGGGCAGTTCCGTAACTGGCTTGGTGGAGTAAAGGCCAGGAATACGACAGCGGTCAGTGGGTAGACCAACAACCCGATGGTCGGACATTGAAAGAAAAACGATGGAATTTTTAGAAATGGGCTTCTTAAATATTGTGTTTAATACTCCTAAAGAGTAAGCTCCTCTTTAGAGAAAACATCGACATAATTGAATTTCTATTCTTTTCAGTCAAATGACGTATTATGTATTATATCTGATACATTCAGTTCCTGTAAAACCATCGTTGAAAATGTTCTCTTAAATTTGCAAAAATGTATGTTTTTAAATGTCGATGTTATTTTCGATAAGATAAATAGGCTACACATATAATAGTACTGTAATATTGGCCACGAAATCTTTCGCGCGGAAATTTTCACAAATATGTTGCCAGTGAATCCGGAATTAAGTTAATAATGTGTCGTGCTTACGAACAGTTTAGTTCATGCCAATTCATATTAGTCCAGACTTAATCTATCTCTGTGCCAAATTTCATTCAGATCCGATCAGCCGTTCTGACGTGATTGGGTAAGAAACATCCATCCAAACTTTCCCATTAATAATATTAGTTCGATGTTATCATTATAATTTTTGGGGATGATGGAAATTATTAACCACTGCAGTCTAGTACGAACACATATTTTATTTAAATACTTACTTATTTACATTAAAACTAAAGAAACGTATAAAATTCATAAAAAAACAATATTCCTAGAGGATTTGAATAGTTACACAATTCTAATTAATTTATACATTATTTACAAACATAGCTTCTTGTGACGAATGCGAAGTGATGATTAATAGAATTTTGTGATAGACAATATTTAATTTGTACACAGAAATGCCTATGATATTTTTGTACTATTTTCTCTAAGCATGGAAGGTAAGTATGACGAATAAATATTTAACAGTAAGTGTACACTATAATTTAATATGAGAAATTCATTGAAAAATTCAATGAATAGAAGACATTGGTGGTAAGGCTCAGTGTTCAAACAATTTCTTCGTGAGTACTAAATTCGATTTAAATAAATTTAAATTATATTTTGATCACAGTAGCATAAAGTTGGTAATTCGTTGTCGGTGGAATAAATGGCCACAGCCTTTAGGGTCTAGCCAAAGTTCTCGAAATGGTGAATGAAGTAGGGGAGTCGGCGAGTGCGGTTGACTTGTTCACACGCTGACATTACGGACTTGGTCAATGGCCGCGGACCGCACGAGAACACCCCGATCTTGGATACCTAGAGCAGAGAAAACATTCAAATAACTTCCAATGTCATCATCATCATCAGCCATTTGACACTGCAGGACATATGCCTCCCTCATGGTTTTCTAAGCTTCCCGGTCTTAAGCCGACCGCATTCATATACTCCTCGCCACCGTAACCAGTTCGCAGACTATCTGGTAGGGGCCCGACCGGTCTGAACTTTTCCAGGAGTTCCACAAAAGAACCCGAGTTCCAACGTAAGAAAGAATAATTACTTAAAAATCTTCCATAAAGAAACAAACTTCAAGGTTGGCTGGAAGAAATTCCTCTAGAGATAAATCCGCTCATGTTTCTAGTAAATCCTGTTTATTAAGTGCTATATTTTATATTTCGTGCCTTAATAGAGTCTCCTATACTCCGTGCAAAGAGAGGTTAGATGACATTACGCGGGGCTACTTTCAAGTAGATTACATGGAAATATGGAATAAACCGGACCGGCTAGGTATGTTGTTGCAAGAGAGCTATCGCTAAACAGTTCCAAAGATATTTGAGTTTTTCTTGTGTCGTATAATGTATAATTAAAAAAAATTATACTTACATAACTATGTTTTTTCTGAACAAATTTAAGGAAGGAAGACATGTCAGGACGTCCAAAGTGGTTGACGGCTTTGAGGCCAGTGAACATGGACGTTCGAGAGAGCCTCTGGAAGTGATTCTCACAGATGTACTAAAACATAAAAGTTAAGTTAGACAAAAATATGTTTCAAAATAGAAGAGAGTTCGAAACATGTCGCAATACTTACAAGCATTGTAGTCCGAAGGTCAAATTTGTGGAAGAATTGTGTGATGAAGATATGGATTTCTAGGACATTTGTGACGTCTTTACGTTCCACATCGCGTAAGACATCGATGAACCATTCGAAGTGCTTATGAGATGGGCAGATCCATAAGAAATATACCTGCAACACAATAATCCGCCTTATTATCTGAACAATAATAGACAAATGATATTCTTGTGCAATATATGTGCCTGTATGTAAATATTAAGTTACATTATGATATTAGTTGTTACCTTCTTGCAAGCGACTCCAGAATATCTATTTGTCGAAGTTCCAAACACCAAGTCATTAAGGATGGACGCATAAGGTGTGACACCAATCCCACCGCCAACCATCACTGCTACCTCGAACTTATACCAGTCCTGGTTGCCCCCGCCAAATGGACCTTGTATCCTGAAAAATTACTTTCATTATATCCAATTTTCGTTTTAGTGTTAGCATTGAATTTACTTTAAATTCAATGGTGTTAGTATACACATAACAATAAAAGAAATCTATATCGAAAGCAAAATAATACACTTAATTGTGCACAGGTTTCGTAAACATATTATAATTAGTAACGTTCTTAATACTTGCCTTGCCATGCCGTTACAGGTGATATACTAAAATTGACCATATGGCATGTTCTTGTTAGTAGAGACACGATAAATTTAAAGTTGGTTATTGTTATGAAATAATATATTGTGTATGCCAAACGCGAAAAAGAAGACGACAGTTAGTGGGCTTTGTTCAAACTATTGTTGCTAAGAGACCTAAGAGCTTACCTAATCTTGGGCTGGTCTTCAGGGTTGTAGTTACAAGGGTCAAAGTAGTTTCTCAGTTTCCAGGTCCACGGGCCCTGTGCCTTGATATGGCACGAGAGGAAGTTTTCGTGGGGCGCTGACGTCAGCGTGAACGAGTGGAATTCTTCTTTCTTGAATGCAGTGCACGCCAAGCGAACCCATTGACCTTGAAAAAAAATTCAGTAAACATGAAAAAAGTTTCAGTAAGTTACAAGGCTATGGAAAGAAATAATTAAACAGGCGGATACATCAGCTCTTCTAGAGGAGACTCGTTTAGGTTTCGATAGAGCAACATACTCGTATGTTCAGTCTATAGTGGTAGTACTAAAGAGCTAGAAAAAATCTTGATGCTTTGACATGGAAGTCAATTTACTGATGGAGGAACAGTTTTACAATCAACAAACATCAACAGTTTTCTGTTGATTACATTCTCCCATTAATTTATTAATTAAGGAATGTAATTATAACAACTAACTTAAATGTCGATTTCATACGCATCGAAATGCAATTTAAAACATAGTTTTTTGTAATTCACTTATAAAAAACTTAATCATTAGACCTTACCAGATAAATACTTCAGATTGGGCGGTCGGTAGAACTTGATTTTTATGACATCCGAAGGTAGCATTTCAGTTTCTAATACATCGAGTGCAAGATACTTCGTGCGTAGCGATACTACCTGTAAAATGCAAAGGAAATTTATTACAACATCTTTTTAAGAGAGCTATCTTCAGTCGACTGAATCATACCTTATCCAACGTGTAAATAACAGCCGGTCCAATGAAGAATATCCAGAATCTGGGTGCACCAGTTAAACGAGCGAGGCCGTGGATGAGACACAGAACATAAAGAAGGACGTGCAGCGAGTGTGCTCGCCAGAACCAAGAGTAGGCGCGCTTACGGATTACAGGGTGGGCGAATACGAATATGATGCACATTATTATGAACAACAGAACGCCTGTTATACCTGAAATAACAAAGGAAAGATTTTTGTTTCAATAGATTTTGTCGTGGGTCCGATATTTTTAGGGGCCGCCGTACATTCACATGGCTTCATTCTCGGTGTATTCCATGTTTGTGATGTACTTGTCTGGTTACCATAGCGCAGGGTATTCTAGTTGTGTGGAAGTTATTATTATTACCTAATTTAGGGACTGAATTGAATTGCAAAATTAATTAAAACCTCGTACTTCAAGTTTGCTAGCTGTAGTACATTTTCATATATTTAAATTGCGGGCTTTTACTTGCAAGTTAGGTAGTAACTAATGCGTTTTAACCATAACTTTGTTATTAATCATCTTCTTCAGCACGTCAATATTTTTGATCTACGGAGTTTCCTCTATGGAGGTCTTCCTACTGCCTCATTGCTGTCGCTATTATGCTACATAGCTGGTGGAGTCTCTGAAGTTCTACATCTGATCCTCGGTTATCAATATTCTTTATGCATAACGGTTGAGTTTCCTTAGTGTTTTTGGGTATCTCCCGTGCTTAAAGTCTATAACTAAGCAAACTAAAGTCCTTTTAAAGACTTCAGTATATTCTTTACTGAGTTATTATTAACATCCTAATTAAAAGCATACCTGTGATAGTTTGAAACACCCAATAAGTAATGCCAGGACGAAAGTCCGATGTGAAGTGGACCTCTTTGGTAAGGCATCGCAAATTCTCAAGCGGTTGAGTGGAGACATGATAGAAGTTCACCATATGCCCAGCAGTATGAAGAAGGGAGAAGAAAAGCGCCGTGCAGGCCACTATTTTGTGGAACTGTATGCTTGAATCCAGTGGAATATATTGTTGAATACTAAATTCCTGAAATAGAAAAAATGGTAGTATTTAGATATTTAGTTTCGAGTACTATATCGTCTTATAATATGGCACTGGGTCAGTGTAAGATGTAACTACGTTATCTCTCGAGGTTATTCTTGAGAATGGAGTAGTAGTTGACCTGCAGCGTCTCTTTGCATATTTTAATTTGCTGTAGTGTAAATGTTCAGTAAAAACTTACCTTTAGTTTAGTGAGTAGGTTACGTGACATCGTCAACAGCAGTAAACAGTAGCAGAAAGACAGTGCTGCAGCTGATCCTCTAGTTATCGCAATGCCGACGCCCATGATATGCCTCAGGTCCAGATGTTCAGACATAAACGAGTAGTGAGCAAAGCGTTCCACAAACAAGCCAATGGTGACGACGTAGAATATGAAAAGGTAAAATATGTTTTGTCTGTTTTCTTCAAGGAACGTTGTTAGGTAGTCCCATTTGAGGAGTAGCCAGTGTCTGAAAAAGTTAGATAGGTTACTCTAAATAACAACTTGCGAGCTTTTAGTTTCATCAAAAACTCTAAGATTATTTGAGGCCCCACCTTGAAGATTCCATAGAAGGTTCAATATGAAAACTAGTCATTCTTGCAACATTGGTCGAAGTATCTAAAAAGTTTTGTTTGGCCCCTTTGCAATCCAACCCAATAGCTACGAACTCGCCTTTGTATTCCTTCATCATCAGTTTAAAGTCCGAGTATGTTAGGTGATCTTTATGCTGGAGGCCGGCATCCTGAAAAAAATATTTTAGTTATTTGAAAGCAGTATGAAATAAATTATGAGTGTGCGGTTTTCATTTGTTTTTATTCATTAAGTCACGAGTGTAAGTACTCAAAACACGCTGCATAAATAATTGCGTTTGATGGTACAGGCTATTGGAAATAGTATTCAATAAACGTGAACATTTTTTTAATTAAGAATATATTTCCTTAATCTTGCCGTTTTTAGCTTTAACTTACCAAAAACATGCCATCAATTAACTCCGTAACATGTTCATCTCTCAAAGAGGTAGTACGCGCGATCTCTACCAGAGATCTTAACATTTCACTGAGTTCACCTTTGTCGATGACACCATTCCTATCATTGTCGCACATATCAAATATTATCCGTAACTTATCCTCTGTGGCACCACGAGAGAAGAGCACAACTGTGTCAAGGAATTCCTGCAAAAAGTGGGTTGTTTTGGATTTACCGATAATTTGAACAATATTAGAGCGTCATTAGCAAATTATAAGAAAAAGGAAAATTGTTCATAATACACACTTGTAGTACTTATGACTTTCAGGATGATTTTACGAGTAATTAATAATCTAATTCTTTCATAAGTTCTAAGGACTGCTTCACGGTCTAGCGTAACAAGTCTGGTTACCATACCAGAGGCAGGTAGCGTACATTTGTACAAAATATGGCCTCAATCTGGGTGTATTTCCGTGTTTTTGATGTCGTTGCCTGCTTAACATAGTACAGGGTATGCTAGTTTGGGACCAGAACAAGTGATTGTGTTGTGTGTAAAAGTCAATTATGAGTGCAATTAATTTAAGTACTTAAGTAACTCGATGTGGTAGAAAGTACAAAGAAAAAAAAAACGTACTTGAAAGGATATCCTTCCATCACTGTCCTTGTCTACAATATTAAACATTTTCTTTACGAACACCGCATCAGCTTTCATACCCAGAGCACTGGCGAATTCACTCTTCGACAGAGACGTTCTCATTACAATAGACTGCAACAAAATCATAGAATTATAATGCCGCCCTTAGGCAGGCGGAGAGACGATAGGTAGGTGAAGGAAACAATGAAATGACAGTTTCTGACGATGTTAAGTCTATGGCACAGGATTCTGAAAAGTTGCGTGAACATTAAGCTTTCACGCCACGGATGCCAACGAGATGATTGAATTGATTTGAAGGTACTCGTAGTTTAATTCAATTCAATCAACTCGTTGCCATTACAGTAATTGTGTACAAAGGCGAACTTAATATTTGTTGATGACTATGATGACCATAACATGGGATAAGTTTTTCAGAGAAGTATTTCTCTGAAAAAGTTCTCTGAATTATGAATCTCTTAAGCTTAAGTTTACCTCAGAATCCGTATCTTCTGAACGTTTTCGCCGCTCTCCAGGAGACAAACCGAACGTTATGGCATAGGCTTCTCTGAAGAAATGCTCCAGTTTTCTTTGTCTTCGTTCTCTGGTTTCTGCTGTCGCTAGAATTTGATCACGATGACCCTGCATTTACAGAAAATTTTGATGTTTAGGATGATGAGTATAGCAAATTGATCGTGGAAGTATATCGTCAGACGAGCTACTTGTACCAAAGGTATGTATGAGGGTACTGGCTCACTACCTTCATACTAACTATACTTCAAATAAGTTTTAGTGTTTATACCTGCGTAAGGTTGAGAGCTTTCTTATGTTGACCGAGGAACGTATCAAGTTTGACTAAGAATTTGCGACGTGAAGCCACCGAGTCCATCTCCAGAACTAAATCATGCTCCCGATTCACTCTTATCAGAACTAGAGGGCGTTTGTTACTGTGGTACTCCTGAAAGAAATAAAGTGGAAACGTTAACCTCAATACTTTGAATTACATACTCAAACGTACTTGATATAAGGTTCTATATTACCTGACTTTCCAAAACTGTTAACTGATCAGTATGGTCAAGTGGTAGAGTACGTAGTTTGTCGCCTTTACGGTCAGTAACATGTAAAGCAGCTTCAGGGCCTAGTCTTAATTTTACTAGACGCTTATAAGACGCGTGTACCCATTCACGGCATACCATTTTGTCTACAGAACCTGGAATTTACAATAGATGACTGGAATTTACAATAGAATTTACGATAGAATGAGTTACCATAAATGCATAATGTTTCACTGCAAAAAAGTTGAGAATTTTACGAAACAAACATAACAGATTTTTAGACAATTAGTTTAAGCTTAGGTAGCTAAGGTTACACTAATTGTCTAAAAATCTGTTATACGCTGAGGCTTTTAATGAGGTCCTAGTATGCCAATATACCAATACTGTATTTATAGGTACGTTGTAAGAGAAAATAGAGGGTGTTCTGTTACAAGTACCTTTATTATGAGCATTTTTAAGGTCTTCCTGTTGGATCTTGAGTTTCCTTCTTCGGGAATTCTGAAGTTTGACTACACCGTATCCAGCGCCAGCACAGAGTATCGGCACAAATACCAAAGCAAGGCACGTGTAAATGTAGGCAAACTCGTTACCCTGGAAATGCAAAGTTGGACTTACAAGATTTACGGTTTAAGAAATAGAACTTTAATTATAGAATGGTTTGTTCGATAAAATTAAGTAGAAATTGAAATTTTGATAGCCAAATGTAATTTCATTTTGCTTTTTGGTTGTACTAGGTTTGTACAACTTTTTTTAAAATACAATTAAAGAAGTCAAGCAGTTGATATAGGGGCTGATTCATCTTGAGCCAATGAGACCCTGATAGATAATAATTTTTATCTTTCAGTATTTTTATCTATGGGTCTTTCTTTGTTCACATCCAATAACTAAATGAATTAAATGAAATATAAATACAACATTAGAGTAACATTACATTCATATTTTTATTGCTAAATCAAGTACATATTTATAAGTACAGATGGTATTGATATTTGTAGGTAAGCACATAATACCCTGTAAGTGCTATACAGTTAGTCTTATGACAGATCTTAAAGTTTACGTTATTAGAGGTAATGTTAGAGAGTGATGTACACAAACTCACTTCAAAGTAATCATAGCCTCGCAGATATTTACAAGGAGGCAGCTTAGTAGCATTGAGCTGGTATGGCTGCGGACATGGATCCCCATCAGTCCAATGGAACACGTCTCTTTGAATATCATTTGGTCCTATAGAGGTGCTGTTCACTATGACGTCCCACAGAGTGATGCGACGCAGTTCCTCAATTTCTTTCTTATTGAATATGCCATTTTGTTCGTTCTCAAACCAAAATCGATCGGCGTCACGGATTCGAGTGAATTGATCGATTATGATAGCTCGGAATAGTTCGCCGGGATGGCCGGTTGATTCCAACATTCCACCTGAAAATCGATAATTAAATTGGCGTCATGCTTAAAAACAGTCTCTAGTATCCATATTTAGAGTTAATTTACCTATGTAAACATCGATGTTGTCTAAACGTCCATCGTAAGCTTGTACCAGACGCTGTAGCAACTCTGGATTGTTATCAAAAAGTGTTGGATTTATTTCGTTAAAAGTTTTTACTTTCGGCAAGCCGAAGTATTGCCTGAAAACAAAATTCAAAACATATCGTTTAATACTTCTTTCGGTTCATTTGCATTTGTTAGGATACAGGTGAGTTTGCAACTAATACCTATACACAGGTTAATGTGCTGTCGATAGTACCTGGCAGTATTATAATCCGGCAGTCCATTGTCCCGTCCTCTCATGATGTTAAGGGCACCCAGGTCCCGTCTCGAGAACTCCATGGGACCGAACAGGTTGTCCCTCACGTCGGAGCAAAGAAGTGCATCCTCTCTCTCGGAGATCTGCGACGCCATACCCATCAGTACTTCTTCTATCGGTATAGTTGACATCACCTCCTGAAAAACATTACGTATTAGTGTGAGGTCAATTTGTATTTTCAGTTTACTGTTGTGTACCACACATCACAAATGACAATTTTCGAAATTTTCTTCATCAAATAGAAAAAGAATTTTGAAAGTTTCTGTACAAAAAAGAAAATTCCTTAGGTCGATTTTTTTCCGTAGCGTTTAAAGCTTGTATAAAAAACTAATATCGGAATCATATTACAAATTACGACAATATCCTAGATTTTAATTTTCTATTGTTATTTTCAATCTGGACTGAGGAGTTAAAATCTAGAAAACCAATTTTCTTTAGGTTTATTCTTCTTCAGGCTATAATAGTCCACTGCTGGACATAGCCCTCTCCTAATGAGTGCCCTAGCGCAAGGTTGTGCCATCATTGGGGGGTAATGCCCATAATCCCCACGCTGGGCATGCGGGTTCGGGATCGCAGTTTGGTGGAATTAAACTCCAGGGGGCGCTGCTGCCCACCCCCCGGTTT
Organism: Yponomeuta sedellus; assembly: GCA_934045075.1. Classification (NCBI taxonomy): domain Eukaryota; kingdom Metazoa; phylum Arthropoda; class Insecta; order Lepidoptera; family Yponomeutidae; genus Yponomeuta; species Yponomeuta sedellus. The sequence continues at coordinate 16,055,901 of OW203733.1, read as the reverse complement.
ATTTGTTAGGTTTATTAGCTCTAGGATAATGGCTAATAAAACTAAATTTTTTTTTATTTGTCGACTTGTATTTTACAGAAAGATGAGAAATTGGAAGGACTTACGTTGGCATCCCACCAAGTCTGGCACAGTCTTATGGCGTCGTGCCCGCCGGGCGCCTGGCCGTACCGACAGTTTTTGTCTCTCAGCAGTATGGCAGGTGGAACCAACGTGTGGCCGAAACGAAAGGCGGCCACGGCAAAAGCGTGTGTCACTCCTGGAGCGACTTCTGCTCGGTAATTCTCGTAAGGAGGTATGGGCACGCCGAGAAAAGCTGGCACGTATTCATAGAGGAAGATGTTCTGAAAAAAAAAAAACAAAAAAGTTATAACGACCTCTTTGGTTAATATGAAAAAAGATTTTGTAAATATAGTATTTTTGATGACGTTTTTGTCTTTTTTCTTGGAAAAGTTTTCACATGCATACGATGCCATTTGAAATTATAAGCTTTTATTTTTATTATGTAAATCCATTGAATAAAATAACATAGGTATTTAAAATTTTATTCATCTCATTCAGTAATGTGCTTTTTATTTTAAAGTTTGTATATGAAAATGGAAAGATAAAAGTAGCAACTTCAAAACCGACTTCATTATAGTAACTATCCATGAAATTACGGGTCAACCCTTTATTTTCAAGATGACACAGTTGAGCGAAAATCATTTAGAAAGAATATTTGTAAAAGTCTAGTCGTAAAGTTTAAAGCATTTAAAAATACCCTTTATGAAATTACCTGTAAGCTAGCAATAACAATGCGCCTAGCTCTCTGGAATAGCTGCTCATCGCTCCAGTCAGGATGCTGGCGGTGGACCCTGGCCGCCACCGCGTTGTGCCAGCGCAGAAGCAGCATACCAAACGTCACCATCGCCGGGTTCTGGTTCGTCCGGGGATCCCCCAACACTGGTCGAAACAGATTTAAGAATGAAGTGACTGACTTATTTCCACGTCTTGTGTAAGATTGCTTGGGTATTTCTTACTTGTTACTTGGCGCGTAATGTATCTAAATCTGACATCCTACGTGAATGAAGTCGCGGGTAGAGCAGTAGGTTTGGCAACCTCCTTGCTCGCATGTGTATAGTTTGTCAAAAATTTCAAGAAACCGGAAGTGAAACTTTATTATTGGTATTAACTAAAATCACAACCATTTACTACCTTTGATTAAGTACAATACGTAATTTTAATGCAATTACTGTAGTTTTTATTTTTATAATGCTTGCAAGTGCAAGAAATTAACTAACACAGACAAAAAGTCTGAGCAAAACTTTACTCTTTAAATTCTACACTTTATGGACAAAGATGTACGGAACGGCGGCGTGAGGTGTGGCGCTAGGGACGAAACCTCTTTATACTTTTTGAATTACATGTGTAAGAGAATTAATAAATCCAAGAAAACAAGTAAAGGATAAAAAAAAGTATATCTGAAATAATCTAAAAGTATGTCCGCGTAGATAGAATATTCTTCCTACTTATCTACTTTCTAGCAACGCTTCAGACTATATTTGCCTAAACATTCCAATCAATCAAAATGTGAGGGGAATGTCGGAATAAAGTATTGAAGTTGTTGATTGGGAGTTTCCTCATGAAACAATTGGAAATAAAAAGCTGACTGCATATTCACTGTACTCGCCACGTCAGTCAATCCGTGACCAAGGCAATTGCAACATTGCCGAAACGCCGGGAATTAACTTAATTACGTTTTACGTAATAAGTAATCGCGATTAGACCCGTTTAATATATAACTAAGGCCACCATTGCGAATGAAATCGCCACGATTTTTTCTCTGATGGATTTTAAAACGCTTACTTACTGATTTGGTTGGGGAACAATTTTTGCGCGATATTTTTTTGCAAGTGCATGCACCTTAATTGACGCGGTGGTAGTTCCATCTAGTGTATAGTAGCGGTACTACAAAAGAAAGAGCTATTGTCAAACTTAATTTCATTGTTGTCCATTGATTTTAATCCTTGTTTACATAACTAAAAGGTTCATATTTAACTGGAACATTTATGATATAGACCTTTTTGGCGTTGTCTTCATTTACCAATGGCAGTTTGGCATTCATAGTGTGCGTTTGGTTTTTAAGCGTGAGTTTGGTCACACTGGTTTTCATACTAATGGGTCATGTCACTACTTCTCCTCCTTTTTATGTTCTGTGTACCATATCCACATCCTTTCTTTGATTGATCATGTTGAACAAACTTACGGAAAAGTCTCTCCGGGCTCAGCATCCGCATATAATGCGGCACTGGATTGTTGAAGAGAGGCACTCGCTTCGTGTTGCGCAGGGGCAAGCCGCCTTCACTCGCTAGGCTTCCATTCTGCAACGTATAGTTTTGTTTAGTGTATTTGCGCCCCTATACACCTAAAGTCGTGTTTTCTGCGACCAATTAATACCCAAAACTAAATAACGTTTTCCGTTAACACCAGAAACCAGTGCATCCAAAAATGTAGGCAGCCATATTTTCAACTGTGTTGTGAGTTTTGTTTGCTAAAAATCAATTGTTTTTCAGCTTAGGAAAGTTTTAGTGTAATTTCAGCCATTACAAACCTAATTCGTTTATAAATTTGATGTAAAAGAGAACCAGTGCTACCATTATAAAATATAAATAGTTATTCTCGGTAGATTTTTGTTTACAGTAAATAAGTAGACTCGTGTCACCAAAAATCTTATTGCATTAAACATTCATTACTTATCAAAGAAAAGTATTAAAAATATACAACGTATTTTGTTCACACGATTTTTACCCGAAATTTTATTTCGATTTAATTGGGGTCAAAAGGTAAGCACCTTTGACTAAAATTGAATTGAAAAAAGACTTTTATTGGACGAACGAAATTTATTTCCATTTCACTAATCTTCAAAGTGAAAAAAGCCTTCTTTTACATTCATAATCTGTTACTTGTCGGATTACGAATGCATCTGATGCGGTCCATATTTTGTTTGACTGACTGGCAGAGGATTATTTTTCGAAAATAACTCGTTATATTCAATGGACATTGGAGAAGAAAATCGATAGCCCGGTTTCAAAGACAGGTAAGACTACTTTAAGAAAGCGACAAGATTTAAACCCAGTTAGTGAGTGAAAACTTGTATAACGTAATGTTAGAGCATCCAACCTCAAGTTTCTCAAATGCAAATTAATTTAATTACCCGTCTACGAAACTTTTCATCTTAAGAATTTTTGTGAGGCAACTTTATAGCAATAGGTACGGATGAGCGTTTCAGAAACTGTCGGGGAGTTTTAAATACGGTATATTAATGTAAATGTACGTAAAGAGGCAGGCGAGCTGCGCGGGGGCACCTGAAATGACCTCATTGCATTCACCCACGCCTCGCTCGTGCTGTACACGAAGCTGCCGTCGATCCATGAAGTCATTTGGTTTATCTGAAAAGGAGGAAAGGACTTAATTAGCTAGATTCCAGATTTCCTGTTTTAGGCTGCACCGGCTGCCGCGTCACTACAGTGCAAGCGGTATGTTCTGCGCAGGCTGCGCGCTGCCGCGCCAGCGCTCCGCGGAGTCAATGTGTGATTACTTACGCCTTTTCCTTGTAAAATCTCCACCACAGACTATTTTAGTCTGCGTTTTTGAAGTGGTTGGGAAAAAAAAATTGAGGGCGTGTATTTTTTGTAAGAGAACTTAAAAACATAATCGTAAAATCTTTTTATGTACAAAATGTTAATTTAGAAAATTAATCTAAACGCGAACGAAAAATGTACTTAAACATTTCAGTGCCTTGTGTTCTACTAACACTGAATGGAATGAATACCTACTTAGGTTTCATGACATTTCTTTGGCTTCTGATATTATTACCTTCGGAATTTGTCTCATGAAAAAATGATTGTACACTATTCGATTAAGTTTCATCAGTCGCTTCTGAAATACTCAGTATAGAAGCGGCTTATGATTATTATGTTTATTCTAGTCAATGTATTGTGTGTATTCCCGCCATGTATATTAAGGCCCTTTGGGGTGCTAACAAGCGCCACCAGTGGAATAAAAATCATCAAAGATTTTCATTTCATTGGTGGCGTTAGTTTGTACCCCCAAGCGGCTTAATGTTTCTGCATGGATAATGTAGTTTTAATAAATAGATTCAAAGTCGCTCAGCGAGCTATGAAGAGAGCTATGCTCGGAGTTTCTCTGAAGGATAGGATTCGTAACGAATGCATCCGACAGAGAACTAAAGTTATGACATAGGTCAGAGAATCAGCAAGCTGAAGTGGCAGTGGGCTGGCCATATCTCGCGAAGAACCGACAACCGTTGGAGTAAACGTATTCTTGAGTGAAGACCGCGACTCGGCATACGTAGTGTAGGACGCCTTCCGACCAGGTGGGATGACGATCTGCGAAAAACTGCCGGCAGATGCTGGATGCGGCAAGCTGAAGACAGGGCGCTATGGCGCTCATTAGGGGAGGGCTATGTCCAGCAGTGGACTACATAATATAGCCTGAAGAAGAAGAAGAATAGATAGATAGAATATTATTTATTGTACACGGAAATTACATATCGAAATAGATATCGTTCTTAAAGAACTTTCTCTCTTCGTGGTAATCTGAGTGATACAGTCACGTGTAGTTTAGTAGGTATATTAAAAATGTTTAATCTCGGAATGTTGGGTTGGGTGGCTTATTTGGATAAATGATTTGTTGGACATCTTTCCACACATTACGTAAACTAAGGGAAAGCAAATATTTTTAAACGAGTCCTTATAAAAAGTTAAAAAGTAATCTCAATCATAGTAAAACTTTGTCCTATCTTTTATTTAAGTGAATTGTTTCTGTTTTTGTTTTCCTTGTATGTAACTATTAGTGGTAGGCCTTTTCTTTCCTGTGATGTGTTAATGTGGTCAAATAAATGTCATTCCTTCTTCATCTTCTTCTTCTTTCTTAAAAAAACATATACATAGTAACATAAAATGAACGTCTATTTAGCAGTAATAACGAGGGTACTAAGATCTCAATTTCCTAAAAAGAACTGACAAAAGAAATTTATCATCAATCCAATCACAATTCAAATCTGACGGTGGAAATATCACACATAACTATGTGTGATATTTCAACCGTCAGATAGGATTGGGGGGTGTTGCGTTCTATCTGACTGAAACTGAGTCTTGAAAAATCCGCTGAAATAAAGTTATTTAGTTACAAGACTAATCAAATAAATAGTCGTGGAGTCTCCCCATTCGAGTTGAAAACTTGTATTAGTAGAAGCCTGATCTTTCTTCGCAAGGCACGTTAAACCGTTGGTGCCGGCTGTCATGTAATGGCAGGCGTTAAGCCATGTCAGAGGCCTTATGGGCGGCTTGATAACTTAGCTGTAAGGCCCGCCACTGTCTTACAATCCTCCACTTGGCCCCCGTGGTGGAGTATGGCCTAATCTTCCTGCGATAAAGGAAGAGAAAACCAAAGCAATATTGTTGTCGATATCGACCCATGTTTGCCCCCACTGCTGGGGCACGGGTCTCTTCCTGCATCGCAGAGAGGTTAGGCCATACTCCACAACGGGGGCCAAGTCCGGGTTGGTGGAGGATTGGAAGACAGTGGCGGGTCTTACTGTCAGAAGTTATCAAACCGCCCATAAGGCCTCTGACATGGCTTATCGACTGTTATTTCATGACTCCCAGCACCAACGGCTTAAGGTGCCTTGCGAAACACGGTAGCGCTCGGCAAAATGCCACTAGCGGTAGTCACGCGACGGTCACCCATCCTGTACCTGCCGCGCCTGTTGTTGCTCAACTCAAGTGATTGATTGTAATCACTCGGTTCGACTAGGCCTCGGGCACAAATATTGTGTATTTATTTCGCAACATTCCTTTCTCAATTCTAGTCACTACATCCTCTTTCAGTCCACAACGTTCTCTAATCAGACTATTGCGTTTTCTGTCATTCAAAGTAACACTACACATACTTCTCAAAGGCCTCATTTCTACTGCATTGATTCTACTTTCTTACTTCTTTTGCCACACCCCAGTCTCGCTACCATACGTAGAGTGTTGGACTCGGGCTCTTTAGTCATTCGACCAGCCAGAAAACGTAAAGTAGGAAAGCTATTAGCTTTCCTACTGTACGTTTTACTATACCGCCTATACGTTTTACTATATAGTTATTTATACTATACCGGTATAGTATAAATAACTTCCCAATCACTTGTCCTGGTCCCAAACTAGGATACCTACTCTATGCTAACCACGCACGGACATTACAAACATGGAAATACGCCTAGACTGACGCCATGTGTGCAAATATACGGCGGCCTTCAGTGGAATTCGAATCCACGCCCTCCGCATGATAATCAGACGTGATACTGATATACCAACAAGGCAGTCAACGATGTATACTTACGTGTTTATGCCTAAAGTCAATCCTTTAGTTACTTTTAAGGATTTGTAGCAATTGTCGGTCAATAAAAGGATTCTTCGCATGCACCAATCAATAGCATACCTTTGCCTTAAAAAGCGGCGCAGGCGCAGCATTCTAGAGCAATAAAACCACATTTTTGCAGTAGATGGCTAAAACCAATGTGGGTTAGACTCGTAAAGCCTGATTGCACAGTCCAACCTTGATTGATTAATGATCGCAAATTAGTTTGACACTTACAAGAATTTCGTAGAAGTGTAAAGGATTTACTATTATGTTGCTGCTAAATCGTTTTAAAGCTCATTTCAAACATTGGTTGTGTTTAAAAGATGTGGAGTAGTAGTGGTATTCATGTTTTTTCACGTAAAATCAAACATCCTAGTTCTCACCCATGCGAATTGAAAGCGTATACACAAAATATTCGCACCCTTAGACATTTGTCGCATAAAAATGAGATGAGATAACTTGACACAGTCATTACACATTTATTTTCTCATTCGCTGAGAAAATAAATGTGTAATGATGCTTGCTACGTAAAAAGTTGAACCTTTTTACGTAGGATTGCAAGTCATATGCCTTAGAGTCGTATACGACTTATTTGCTATTTTTTTGTGTGGAAGTTATTATCATTGCAATACCTCTACGAATACCTATAAATACAGTACAGTGACTAGATTAAATTTAATGCCATTTCCCACACAGGAGTAGGTGCAAATTTCTTTGTATTAAGCTCTCCAAGATAATTACTGTAAAATTATATTGTAACATATTGCCTTTTAACACGATAAAACCAGAAAACGGTTAAATTAGACCCCTTACTGGAAGCAAAATCAAGATAAAAGTCCATCATCAAGATTTTAAATTTTGAACGTTTGATTTGGTTTATGCCTAAATCAAAATGTATTTATTCAAAGTTACCCAAAAACTGCGACTTACGAATCGCTCGTAGACCCGGCTGCCTCAGTGATCTTAAACGATCACGAAGGTTAAGCAACATAGGGCGCGTTCAGTGCATGGATGGGTGACCGTCTATGAGTAGCGCTAGTGGTTTTTTTCCAAGCGGTTCCGTGCTTCGTAAGGCACGTTAAAGCAGTTGGTGCCGGCTGCCGTCGATGGATGGCAGTCGTTAGGTCAAGTCAGAGGCCTTAGGGCGGCTTGAAAACTTCCTAAGTAAGACCAGCTACTAGTCTTGCAAGCCTCCACCAATCCGGACTTGGCCCCCGTGGTGAAGTATAGCCTAATCTTCCTTAGGGAAGAGATCCGTGCCCCTCGGTGGGGACGTAATGAGTTGATGGCGATAACGAACGTTGCAAGTTGAACTAGGTGTCTATTTCAAAACGTAGATAGTTTTGGAAATAAACAAACGAACATAAAACTAACTTGTGTTACATCAACGCCGCAGAATCAGTTGGTTCATTCATCACGAGTAATTTAATGAAGCTAAAACCAGATTCTACCGAAAATTGAGCATATCTCCACGTCAAAATCACAGCAAGTAGTATAGCTGCTCGGTGTCGTCGGCCTAGAGAATAGCACCAACCCAAATTCTTCCCGCGGATGCCGTAAAAGGCGTCTAAGGGACACAAACCGGGGGGTGGGCAGCAGCGCCCCCTGCAGTATAATTCCACCAATCTGTGATCCCTAACCCGCATGCCCAGCGTGGGGATTATGGTCATTACCCCCCAATGATGGCACAACCTTGTGCTACGGCGGTCATTAGAGGAGGGCTATGTCCAGCAGTGGACTAATATAGTCTGGTGAAGAAGAAGAAGTAAAGCTGCTGGAGGCATGGCAAAGCGAATCATTAGCGTATCTATTCAACTTACTCGTACTTCCAGCGATGTAAGTGGGATATCTGCTATCTCAGCGGCAAGCGGCGGCGCGTGCGTGACTGTCTGTTTTACTAATTAGACTTGATATAAAGTAATCAGATCTAATACGCCAGTTGCTGTCTTACAACAAAAATTGTTCATTTACTATTACCATAGGAAATGAAGAATTTTTGTGGAAGCTTGGCTAAACGATGGTAAGTATTATGTCAGATACGTAGAGCAGAAGATAAAGTAAAATCCAAAAAACATTTCTCTAAATCAATTTAAATAGTCTGTGCTAAAGGGAAAGACATAACCATATACGCCTTAAACCTACAATAGTATAAGTTTTATTATAGTTTACGAAGCCCAAAAAAAAATATTTTACGGTTTAATAGAAAGTTAATAAATTAGTCCATCAAAAAAGTCCAATACCGTTGTGTTTTTCTTTTGCGATTAACATATTATTTCAACAACACGAACTAATCGATTAGTATAGTACCTATATATGTTTCAATTATCATTCTCTGTTCATGTGTCTACGTTACTAGTAAAAACTAAGCCTAGTTGTACGTCAAGTGCACTAACATTTATACACTTCAGTACCTTATCAAAGTCAAAATACTAAATTTCTCACGCATCAGGCTAGAAGAGGTTAATGTGACAAGGTTCTAACTTGTTTATATGGTAGTGCACGCGACTGTACATTTAAACTCAGAACCTCACCTGTTCTCTCGGGCTGTTAGGGCTCTTAGGTAAAACATAATTACCTTATTTCCCGACGCAAAAGCGATTACCTGCAATAACTGACTGTACTGGCCACTTCAGTCTACCCTAGGCCACGGCAACTGCAACGCTGCCGAAACGTCGGGAACTAAGGTAATTACTTTTTCCCTAATAAATAATCGCGATTAGACCCGTTTAATAATATAACTATGTAGGAGTATCGCGAATCACATTAACCTCTAGAAGAGGTTCTAACGTGTTTACATGTTAGTGCACGCGACTGTACACTAAAACTCAGAACCTCACCTGTTCTCTCGGGCTGTTAGGGCTCTGACCAGTGGCCCTATCGTAGGCAGCGCGTAAGAAGGGCATGTGCTTAGCACCCTCGCACTCGGGGTCATACATGTGGTCGCACTGGTCCACAGGTATGCGGTGCTGCTCGATCGGGCAGCCAGACTCAGATGCCATCACTATCTCGCCCGTCACCACTTGGCCTGGATGAGGAAAGATTGGTTTCTGGCTGGTATAGTTTTTTATGTGGGTACTGAGTAAATTTTAGTTGAAGGATATGCCACGTGCGTTAATATCTTAGAAGCAGCATTGTGTTGTACTCGTTGTTCATCTGCTGTCCTCTAACAAGGCTTTTAAATTGGTTTTCGCCAAATCCCGAAGGATTTATTCTCGAATTTTATTTCTGCATTTTCATAAAATATTTTAAAAATCTATTAGAGGCTAAAATTCCACCCATGCCGGGATTCGAACCCGCGACCTCTGGCTATCCGTGCCAGATGGGTTTTTAAAATTGTCCATAGCACGGGTTAGTGCATTAAAAAGAATATAATCATAAAATATTGTTCTCAAGATTTTTGAGCTTAGGCATTACAGTATTTTGGTAAGCAAGTAACCAGTGTGTTATTTAAGAATTTAAGTAATGAAATCTCTGCGTAGATTTTTCAAAAAAGTTTCTCAATACTGATTGAAACTTATTAACACAAGTTTGCCATAAGTCATGCAAACAGTGGCGTGGTGGCCGAGTCGCCCCGCTAATATAATGGGTCTGGCGATGGCTGACCTTACGTTATGTTCTTGGTCGGGTAATATCCGTTTGTCAGGCCGCAGATTTAGTGTTTTCCTGTTTAACCTGTTGAATACTACTTAAAACATAACAATTAAATAATTTTAGCCTCTAAATAGGTGTTTAAAATTGTCTTTAGCACGGGTTAGTGCATTAAAAATAATATAATCATGTGGGTACAGCGATATCGTTCCGATGTAAAACCTAACTGCAAAGTAGGTACTCGGGGCTGCATGATGCGAATTACTTCAGCCAGATGTCGCTGCTTGTACGTAATACAGAGAGTATTGTAAAGAGGTTCGAAATTTCACTGATGCTGGGTAGTCGCCCATTGGCTCAGTTGGGAGAGCGCTGGCACGGATAGCCAGAGGTCGCGGGTTCGAGTTCCGGCATGGGTGGATTTTTTAGCCTTTAAATAAGTTTTTAAAATTATATAACACCAGAAAAAATCTAAGAAAGCGCCTACTCTCCGCGTTTCTTTTGCAAGGAAACTTATCAATATGTCTTACCGAAGAAAGCTAGTAAAGCTGTTCTATTGGCCAAGGAGGGAAGCCCGTCTTGGCCTCTCATGAAGAGCTTGGAGAGCGTCCTCGCCCCAGGCCTGTCGGCACCTGCCATCATGTAGACGCCATCAGCGTAGGACGCTGGACTCTTCCGCGTCAGGCGACTACCTGTTGAGAGGAAATTGGATTTGTTAAGCACTTAGAAGCCGATAATAAGTAGATAAAGATAAAAACGCCTTCAAAATTTGCACTAAATAGTTTATTTCAGTGTGAAATCTAGGTGGCTAGAGTGTCTAGGCTGATGGTGTTCTTTATCGCGGTATATATGGTTTGCGTATTGAAAATTTTAATGACTTTCTCTTGGATCGCGTCGAAAGATCTTGACCAAATTTATATTTGACCTCCTGTAAGCTCACCCGCGCCTTTAACCAAAAACAATGAAATGGTTATCGCTGAACACACGTACAAACATAATGTAGAGGAATTGAGAACCTCTTTTTTTTAAAACTCAAAGCATGATCGGGTAAAACAAATTTGAGTAAAATGTGTCGTTACAATATCAAACAACTTATGAGAAACTATGGATAAAGAAAACAAAAAATGAACATAATAAACAAATCGACTTTAAGAAAAACAGGCATTAAAAGAAGAGTTCGAAAATTTTCTCATTTTGTTAAGGCATTTCGGGGCGTATTATAAAACAAGTTTTGATTTTTTCCATTAATGGCGTAGTTCGCGCCCCGAAACGCCTTAACAAATATTTATCAAACCTACATGGGACCACCCTGGACGATATAATAGAGAAATATCGCTAAACCTACAAATACGGAAATTATTTGTAATCGGTTAAAAATAAGTAAATAAGTAAACCTCAGAGTACTACGAAAATAACTCATCGTTGTTTGAGTCCCAAGGCTTTTCTAGAGAATTAAACCTGAACAAAGATGGACTGATAGACTTTACTGAACACCATTCGATATCAACCCTTGTATGTCCCCACTGTTAAGGCACGGGTCTCTTCCTGCATCGCAGGAAGGTAAGGCCATACTCCACCACGGGGACCAAGTCCGGGTTGGTGGTGGGTTGTAAGACAGTGGCGGGTCTTACTGTCAGAAGTTATCGAGCCGCCCATGAGGCCTCTGACATGGCTTAACGACTGCTATTACATGACAGCCGGCACCAACGGCTTAACGTGCCTTGCGAAGCGCGGAACACCATTAATATAATTAATTAATTCTTCACACAAACATTTCATAGGATATTACATAAGAAAGGCGAGTGTATCTCCTTAAGAGACTTCTTCCAGCAAATATATTTGGCCACTTTCCAAAATAAAGACTTAACGCTTTTCACCATGTACAACCAAAAAACCAATCAAGAACCACTTTCCCTGTAACGCATCCCATTTAGTCACCTTTTTGGGCAAGTAATTTAATTTATTTATACAATAAATATGTGCAGGCCGCTTATTTCAGGTATCGGCGTTTCGTCAATCCGTCAAGAAAGGTGCGATGGGCTGGTAAAGTGTCAATAAAGAAACTTTATGGTGTTCGTGACCAAATAATGATGATGAGACACTGTACGGAATAAGAATTATTTCGTACAATTGAAATTTACGTATTTTTTATGTAGATAATAGATAGAGAACACTTTATTGCAGTACCAGAAAAAAGAATACAACCATGATTTCTTCAATATAAGTAATTTTATACAATTGGCGGTCTTATCGCTAAGAGAATTAAAATGTCCCATCGCAGGGCACAGGACTTCTCTCAGAAAGAAAGAGAAAGTAAGGGCTTAATTACCACGCATGCCCACGGCATTGGCAATTTCAAGTATTTGAGCACCACAGACACTCAAGGTTCCTCACGTTTTTTTAATTCACAGTTAGCGAGTGGTATTAATACTAGGTATACCTACACAAATGTATATAACGTACATAACAAAGATTATATTAAACTCATAGACCGCCAATTGTATGCAGCAAAACTTAGATATGAACATTTTGATGTATTTTATTTTCTGGTGTCAATAAAGAGTTCTAATCTAATCTCATATATTTTCTTTGATACTAGATCTCAACATAATATTTTGATCAAGGTATCCTAGTTTGAAACTAAGACAACAGATTGTGTGTGGCAGTTATTACTTATGTATTTATCTTTCGCATTGGTAGCTGATCTTAAGTCTAGAAGTCTTCTTCAACTCGCACTGATTGTTTCACGCTTTATATCCAGCTCTAGTGATTTAAAAGCCTTAATGAATTGACCGAATGCATACGATGTTAGCCTACCTATATGTTAACCCATAAATCACGAGGTTGTTGCTGTGACTCCGCTATTAGAAGTCTGCGTTACGCGTCTCGCTTATCTATAGAAAGAGCGTGTCACTTAGAGAACCAGAAACGGGATGGTTTACTCATTCATACAGAGTAATAATTGATTAAGGCTGCGGGAACGAAATTGGGTTGATATCTCTGCGAATTAACAAAGACACAATTAAGATTACCTCACATATTATGTAATATAATTTCTCGCTTCCATTAAAGTTATTAATTAAAGTTACCCATATTTACTTAATATGTATAGTGAAACGAAGTAATGAATCTCCAGTCTCATATTTTCTGACTTTTTTGATCGTGGATCCTTCTAGTCTATTATATACAACGTCCTTCAGTCGTTTCTTTTATTATAATCTGAGCGAACCATGGTGACCCTGCGAAAACAAAGGTCGCCAAGGCGAAAAAAAAATTAGTCACGGAGAGAGGAACAAGCTGACGTACTAAACAAGGTTTTAATTCAAGTGGGGTTTGATTTGTCGGTACAGAAAAAACCGTTTTCAGATTATCCATATTTATTTCTATTATAGACTGAAGCAAATACTGCGAACATTTATCACGAAGCTTTGAATGTCTGTATTCGTTAATCAGTTTTATGTCATTCATTATTTATGTTACTTGCATCCCGTAAAGTTTATTGAAACTTGGAAAGGCACTCTCAGGTCACATAAATAATGTCTTAAAACTGATTCTCCGTACACAGACATCCAAAGCTTCGTGGTAAATGTTAGGTTTCTCTAGAAATGGTTTGTGTTTTCGTCTTAAGTAGATAATCACATACTATAAAGTTTATTACTTACATTGGAAAGTCACTATCAAGCATCATAAATAATGACGTAAAATTGTGATTCCCTTTTCCGGCTTTATAGGTGGTCATTATGGTATCAAAGTGAAGGTTTCTCTCCATTCTCCTCTCACGGTGTGATTGTTCGAACAAGCTGCCTTGGCGGATTCTGCTCCAGTTTTGACTGCCACAATCTTTATGGTGAATTTTATTTTACAACCTGATTTATGTGCCTTTTTGTATCGGCGATTCCATAAAAAGATAAGTGGTCGGATCCGTGCAGTAATTATTATCATTATCGCTCGACGATCCCAGGGCTGGCGCTACCATGACCAGTGTATAAATATTAATTATATGCTTTTTTCCGTTTGTTTAAGGAATAAATTTGTGAAATTATTTACGCGCTGGCACGTTCAAAGCCTCGTTATGACAAAGTTATTCGCTGAAATTTAAATGAATTTCACTGCCTTTAATATTAGCAGATGTCTTAACTGAAACGCTAACTTACATAACTTACTATCTTTTGTGGCGGATCAAAGATTAAAGAAAAACTGAGGCGGATTAAAGAAAAACTGGTCAAGTATGGCATGAGTCGGTCTCGCGCCCCGAGAGTTCCTTTTTCCACCTAAACCACCTCATTTTTTTATGTAAATTATTTAGTGAGTCCAACTCGTGTTTAGCCATTTTTATTACATGTCATTAGAATAAGGTAATCACGCCAAGTTTGATGCCTGCATGATCACCGTTTTTACGATTGGGCGTAAACAAACAAACGGCAAAAAAACACATTTGTTGTATGGAGACCCGATTGCTTTGTATTATTTATAATGTTTTTTTTTGTCAGGGATTGCCAAATTCACACATATTTTGGGAAAATTTCAAGTGGCGACCTATGCGGCTACGATTCTACGATTCTACAAAGATAGAGCTCTTTAAATGTCGAACGGACGGACAGACAGACCGATAGAAAGCGTAGGCAGAGTAATAGGGTCCCGTTTGGCACCCTTTGGGTACATATTACAATAAAAATGTATTTTATAGGCTATAATGCATTGATACATAAAAAAAAACTTTTTACAAGCTTTTACGTAATACAGAGGGTATTTGTAAAGAGGTTCGAAATTTCACTGATGCCGGCAAGTCGCCAATTGGCTCAGTTGGGAAAGCGCTGGCCCGGTTAGCCAGAGGTCGCGGGTTCGAGTCCCGGCATTTGTGGAATTTTTAGCCTCTAAATAGGTTTTTAAGCTTTTACGTATAAACATTAACTTGTTCAAGGATTTTCCAAAACCCTTCACTGCCGGCAAATTAGCAACGTAACAAGTTACTGCAAACATATAATCAACTGCACATTACCGAAATATCGGCATATGTCTTGTTAAGTTACATCTGTTTTAAGATCGTGTTCTTTCATAAAAAAAACCTACTTAAGTGAATAAATAAATGATTATAGAGTTTACATCTATGTTCGGCAAAAGATCAAAGTGGAAGTTATACTCGTAGGAACACGTATCATAAACCAAAAATCGAGATAGGTGGGGCATTTTGTTAGGCGGGAAAAGGGCTAATAGACTGAGGCAGTCACTGAGTGGTGGCAAAGAACGGGTCGACAGTCGGTGGTCAGACCACCAGCCCGGTGGTGAATTGTGAAAGCGGCTGGAAAATATTGGACAAGACTAGCAAAGGACTGGATGTGTAGGCGCGACAGAGGAGAGGCCTATTTATTTATTTTATTTATATTATGCCCAACAGTGGGCGATTAGGTAAGTAAATAGATATAAAACTTTCAAGCAGTTTAAAATACGTACTGCGTCGAAAAGTTGCGCTTTTAATTAAGTATAGCATTCTTAACGCGATTGTATCACGGCTGGATAATCCACTGATGTATGAAGTCTAATTAAATGTACTAAGTAACGTACTAGATAATTCTGAACGTGATAGCACGACGGTTTAATAATCCACTGTCATGGATTCTAATTAAACGTACTAAGTCACTTCTTCTTCTTCAGGCTATATTAGTCCACTGCTGGACATAGCCCTTCCCTAATGAGCGCCATAGCGCAAGGTTGTGCCATCATTGGGGGGCAATGCCCATAATCCCCACGCTGGGCATGCGGGTTGGGGATCGCAGTTTGGTGGAATTGTACCGCAGTAATTATTGTACTCAGTCACTGCTACACATTAAATACTAAGTTTTATATTTATTGCTACTAAGAAAACATTGGATTATGTTGTCCGTAAATAAATAAGTTAAATAATAAATACACCTGCCAAAGCGTAGAAATAATGATTTTTTAATCAAAGATTACATTTTTAATGACCATTTGCGAATGCGAATGGCCTATTAGCTATGTGTGACAGCAACTTATCTAATTAAAACGACATCTGCAACGTATCAACTTTCAGTTGTCAACGAGATATCAATAATAATTAGTTCGTTTAAAGCTCACTGACTCGCGAATGGTTGCAAATCATTGCTCATTAAAAGAAACATGTAAGCATGTTTAATTGAAGCATCGAGGCCCTATTAAGCCACTCTTTTAAGATCTGGGTAAATATTAGCATTTAATGGGATTGAGGAAGAAGTAAAAATGCTTTATTTAATGGGTCGTTCCCATAATCCCACTAATAAACATGAAAGTTTGTGAAGATAATAAGTTTGGATGTTTGTTACTAAATCACGCCGGCTGAACGGAGTTCCATGAAACTTGACATACAGATAGACAAGGATCTGAATTAAGACGTAAGATTCTTGATATCCCGTTAATGCGTTCGGCACTAATCCTGGGCAAACGAAGTCGCGGGCACCAGCTAGTTTTCTATATATTTAAAAAGTTTCCATAGTTAATATTAAATTTCTTATCTGATTATCTTCATATCACTTTCAAAAGTTGCCAATAAAAGGACGCCTTCTGAATAAACAAGCTTGTCAGACAGCCGGTGAGCAACTGGTTTTATTTCGTAGGAATATTCAATAATTTTAATAAATAATTCAACGATCAGCGGCGGCTCTTTCAAAACGATCTGCGCGTGCGTTTTTGCCGCTTAACCACTTGCTGCTTCACCATTTATGACGTACTGCGTGAATTCTGATGTATAATATGATGCACCATGTATCAATGCAAGGCATGCGCATTTGCGAATTGCACTTGCGACGTTGTAACATAAAATGATAAAATTGTCCCTCGCTATAAAATGATATAGCGTAATCTATATAAACTTTGCTGTGTGGTATTGGCCTAAAGAATAGCACCAACCTAAATTCGTCCCGCGGGTGTCGTAAAAGGCGACTAAGGGACACAAACCGGGGGGTGGGCAGCACCGCCCCCTGCAGTACAATTCCACCAAACTGCGATCCCCAACCCGCATGCCCAGCGTGGGGATTATGGGCATTACCCCCTAATGATGGCACAACCTTGCGCTATGGCGCTCATTAGGGGAGGGCTATGTCCAGCAGAGGACTAATATAGCCTGAGAAGAAGAAGAAGTAAGCTATACTCGTATTATATTAAAACATTTTACATGGTATTTTAATTTTTTTCTATAAAATATCGATGTAAGTATAAAAGTATTTTATACTTATAGTAACTAAGTTTGAAATGAATCGTTATCAACCCTTGTATGTCCCACTGCTGGGGCACGGGTCTCTTCCTGCATCACAGGAAGGTTAGGCCATACTCCACCACGGGGGCCAAGTCCGGGTTGGTGGAGGATTGTAAGACAGTGGCGGGCCTTACTGTCAGAAGTTATCAAGCCGCCCATAAGGCCTCTGACATGGCTTAACGACTGCCATTATATGACAGCCGGCACCAACGGCAGTGCCTTGCGAAGCACGGAAGCGCTCATAAAAATGCCACTAGCGATAGTCACCGCATTACCTTTACCTGACCGCGCCTGTTGTTGCTTAACCAAGTGATTGATTCCAATCACTCGATTCGCCTAGGTCACGAGCGCTTGTAATGAATATTATCAAAAAACGGTGTCTATGTCTGAGACCTGTAGAGAAGCCACTGAAGATTTGTTCTGGCAGATTATTTTCTTCAAGCAGAATAAACCGTATGCGGTTCATATATAGTTACTTGTGGCGACACTGCTTGATTTGTAAAACACAGAAGAGTATATCGACGTAGCTTCTGTCAAATGCGGTCCTGCTAATAACTTTTTGCTTTGCCTTGTGGCGGAAATGACAAGGAAAAGCAAAATAAAACAAGCGCTTGGAAATGGATTGCTTGTTTTGACAAGCGCTTGTAAATGGATTACATTGCAAAATGTTTCATGAAAAACAAGCGGCAGAGCTGACTTCAAATTGTAATATTTTATTGCTGCTTGCATTCACTTGCGTCGTCGCGTCGTCGGTGCGTTCAAAGACCGATTGTAATGCAAAATATTTGTACATCTGCTGTTCAAAGCCGTGATAGATGGATGCTATACTACATAGTGTGTAAAAAGACCCCATAAATCTACAAGCGAAAATAAGAAGTTCTTAAAGGTTGTTCTTATTGACAAATCATATTTTCGCACGATATCCTGTGTAATTTTTTATGTACTATAAAGTGTTTTTGTAACCATCTATCTGTCTATCTATCTATTATATAGTGATTTTGTGAACTCTTTTGCAATGCGGTATAGCAGTATAGTTTATTGTTATGAAATATTATATGCATGTAGGTACATTAATATTCAATGAGCAATTTCTCCGTCGGCAATTTTCCCGACATAGTGTTGCCTGGAAGAAGTTGCTATCAGCCACAAGACCGCCAATTGTAAACCTTTTGTAACTGTGGTATCTGCTATTATTTTCTGGTGTGTACAATAAGGAATATTTGTATATCATCTTAAAGCACGGCGAACGATTTCAAGGCGTATAGGAGTATAGCGCCTCTGATGTGTGGACAACTGGATCTTGTATGGAAGCTTTGCCGTCCTATGACATAGTGAAGCGCGTGTGTGTTGAAACTTAAACCTGACTTGGGGATTCATACTTGGCGAGAATTTATGAGAGGAGTTAAATTAACTTGATAAGGCGCTATCAATTCATCACAGTGTAACATGTTACGTGGTAATTGCTCTTGCGCACAACTGAGCGAGAGAAATGTGTGTCAAGTCTGGCAAAGCTAACTTGGGGTTATTATAGTGAAGGTTATTTATTGGTTTTATTGAGCGAAAATTGCTGTATTCATACCTTCCATACCTAGCGCCTGCATTTAGGTACGATAATTTATTATGTTGTGAGATTTGATCTATCGCTCTAACGTAGCTTTATTCAATTGCGCGCGCGCAGCCGGAGCAATTCGACCAATAGTCTTAATACGAGTATCTTAATGTGGGAACTTTAGTGCTTATTGTTATAGCCGAAAACAATGTTAGATTAGAATTAGCTAAGACAATGTTGTAAGTTAATTCACTAAAGCTATAAAGTAATGAAAAAAAAATCCACTTATTTGTCTAAATAAAAGAATGATATCATCTATTATGTTGGACTATCTATAATGGAGGTTCTCTCGACAATAGAAACTACTTTTAATACTCAAAGATATCCCAAAAGAATAAAAAATATGAGAATATAAATATAGAAAATATGATTACAATGTTAGATTAGATTGCGTCTTACGTGTCTACAGCTGATCCCAATTCCTTACTATATTACTTATCGAGCACGTTTCCTTAAAACACTCCTCAGATGCAGTTCTATTTGTCTGTGGTAAAGGGAAAAACTTAACCACAGAGTATGTAAACCCTTTGAGCTGCGCTTTAGAGGAATTGTTTTTATTTTCAAATAAAACCGAAAGTTTTTCCATAGTAATATTTGAAATGAAAAGGTTTTATTCAAAGAAATATTTGTTTGTAAGATTGCAAAATTTGAAGAATCACCTACTTTCAAAAATATTTGAGGATTAAGAATCACCTTGTATACCATGACCGTTCAGAAATGTTGGAAAAACATTTTAATTTTGTCTCATCCCAAATTAAGTATGCCTCCACAACCTCGCCTCGCCTGAATGTCACGTTCAAAGCTATTATATCAGCTATTGACTTGTCTAGAACGCGAGGGCGACGATGTTACAAGCATACTCAGTTCCTCACGCTATCTACGGTTGGACAAAAGAATAATATAATCATCCTTATTACAAAGCAATAGAACTGTTATTACAGGACAAGTGAGTTACGAAATGTAGGGTCAGAAACATCATAGCGTACACTTTTTTGCTCAATTATCGTATTAATGTTAGATAAATGCAACAAACGTTGCCTTGGCTGTATTTTTTACGTGTTGCAGCAACGGAACTGCGATCGTGCGCGGACGCATCGCGCCATGAACCACGAATTAGGCACGAGGAGATTCGGGCCCATTGTCTCGTTATTCAATTGGTTATTCGCCAAACCGTTAGCAGATTTATAGACAATGGAATGTTGGATTGTCAATAGTGTAATAACACTAATCTCCTCTTTCTGATCATCCCCTAATAGGATAATGGAGACTGGACTTTATTTGGAAACTGCTCAATTCTTGAATATTATAAACGCAAAAGTTTGTGTGTGTATGTTTGTTACTTCTTCACCTCTAAACGGCTGGAAAAATTCTAATAAAATTTGGCATGGAGTTAGCTAACACCCTCAATTAACACATAGGCTACGTTTTACTGCGAGAAAATATCTAATTCCCATGTGAAAATCAGTAAAGTGCGGGTAACACCGCGGGGCACATCTAGTTTTTCTTTAAAATTATATGAAGAAACAATAGACAGACAGAAAATCCCTTCTATATTATTTTCAAAACAAATCAATGCGATGAACAAACCGTTTGGAGTAACAACAAAGAAAATTATGCAATTTGTACGCCAATTGTAATAAAAACTGAAATAACTTTAAGCAGGCAGGACTAAGGGTCAGTTACTGAATTGAGAATATCCCTAGATAAATATTTTACTATAGTACTGTCTGAACAAATTTCTCAGAAAAGGGCGTGACAGAACGATACTGAAGTATTTACTTAGTGAAATTCTCAATTCAGAAACCGGTTTATGATTGTAAGGAGTAACATATTTGAATTATGGTCCCGGCTGCTTTGTTGTTAATGCTTAGCAGGTCTTTTTAGTCTATTTTTAAATTTATTTATTAGGCTAGAGCCTATGACACTCGTGCAAACAAGACGAATTGATAAAAAAATCGGATTCGATAAAAGTCGTCGGACATACATAAATAAATAAATGAACGAACGATCGAACGAACGAACGAACGAACGGACGGACGGACGGACGGACGGACGGACGGACGGACGGACGGACGGACGGACGGACAAGTGACGGACGGACAAGTGACGGACGGATAAGTGACGGACGGACGGACGGACGGACGGACGGACGGACGGACGGACGGACGGACAAGTGACGGACGGACAAGTGACGGACGGATAAGTGACGGACGGACGGACGGACGGACGGACGGACGGACGGACGGACTGACGGACGGACGGACAAGTGACGGACGGACAAGTGACGGACGGATAAGTGACGGACGGACGGACGGACGGACGGACGGACGGACGGACGGACGGACGGACGGACGGACGGACGGACGGACGGACGGACGGACGGACGGACGGACGGACGGACGGACGGACGGACGGACGGACGGACGGACGGACGGACGGACGGACGGACGGACGGACGGACGGACGGACGGACGGACGGACGGACGGACGGACGGACGGACGGACGGACGGACGGACGGACGGACGGACGGACGGACGGACGGACGGACGGACGGACGGACGGACGGACGGACGGACGGACGGACGGACGGACGGACGGACGGACGGACGGACGGACGGACGGACGGACGGACGGACGGACGGACGGACGGACGGACGGACGGACGGACAGACAGACAGACAGACAGACAGACAGACAGACAGACAGACAGACAGACAGACAGACAGACAGACAGACAGACAGACAGACAGACAGACAGACAGACAGACAGACAGACAGACAGACAGACAGACAGACAGACAGACAGACAGACAGACAGACAGACAGACAGACAGACAGACAGACAGACAGACAGACAGACAGACAGACAGACAGACAGACAGACAGACAGACAGACAGACAGACAGACAGACAGACAGACAGACAGACAGACAGACAGACAGACAGACAGACAGACAGACAGACAGACAGACAGACAGACAGACAGACAGACAGACAGACAGACAGACAGACAGACAGACAGACAGACAGACAGACAGACAGACAGACAGACAGACAGACAGACAGACAGACAGACAGACAGACAGACAGACAGACAGACAGACAGACAGACAGACAGACAGACAGACAGACAGACAGACAGACAGACAGACAGACAGACAGACAGACAGACAGACAGACAGACAGACAGACAGACAGACAGACAGACAGACAGACAGACAGACAGACAGACAGACAGACAGACAGACAGACAGACAGACAGACAGACAGACAGACAGACAGACAGACAGACAGACAGACAGACAGACAGACAGACAGACAGACAGACAGACAGACAGACAGACAGACAGACAGACAGACAGACAGACAGACAGACAGACAGACAGACAGACAGACAGACAGACAGACAGACAGACAGACAGACAGACAGACAGACAGACAGACAGACAGACAGACAGACAGACAGACAGACAGACAGACAGACAGACAGACAGACAGACAGACAGACAGACAGACAGACAGACAGACAGACAGACAGACAGACAGACAGACAGACAGACAGACAGACAGACAGACAGACAGACAGACAGACAGACAGACAGACAGACAGACAGACAGACAGACAGACAGACAGACAGACAGACAGACAGACAGACAGACAGACAGACAGACAGACAGACAGACAGACAGACAGACAGACAGACAGACAGACAGACAGACAGACAGACAGACAGACAGACAGACAGACAGACAGACAGACAGACAGACAGACAGACAGACAGACAGACAGACAGACAGACAGACAGACAGACAGACAGACAGACAGACAGACAGACAGACAGACAGACAGACAGACAGACAGACAGACAGACAGACAGACAGACAGACAGACAGACAGACAGACAGACAGACAGACAGACAGACAGACAGACAGACAGACAGACAGACAGACAGACAGACAGACAGACAGACAGACAGACAGACAGACAGACAGACAGACAGACAGACAGACAGACAGACAGACAGACAGACAGACAGACAGACAGACAGACAGACAGACAGACAGACAGACAGACAGACAGACAGACAGACAGACAGACAGACAGACAGACAGACAGACAGACAGACAGACAGACAGACAGACAGACAGACAGACAGACAGACAGACAGACAGACAGACAGACAGACAGACAGACAGACAGACAGACAGACAGACAGACAGACAGACAGACAGACAGACAGACAGACAGACAGACAGACAGACAGACAGACAGACAGACAGACAGACAGACAGACAGACAGACAGACAGACAGACAGACAGACAGACAGACAGACAGACAGACAGACAGACAGACAGACAGACAGACAGACAGACAGACAGACAGACAGACAGACAGACAGACAGACAGACAGACAGACAGACATACATACATACATACGGATTTCTTTTATCTCTAATAAATGCTTCATTATATTGTATTTCTGTTAGGCATTCAAAAACAAGTCGCTTACTTTCAAACTGTTTAGCAAAAGTGTCATGTTACTAAATTATTACGTCCTTAAAAATAAATCAAAACAATTTCCACGACGTGGGTTGCAGTTATGTGACTTTTTTTTTTATGGTGCAGAAATGTGAATCATTATCAAAACCAGTATAAAACCATAGACTGTGGTGACAGATGTTTTTATTATACTCACGGTGTAAAATACCACGTGACCCATATCTATCCGAAACGTCGCGACCCCTCGGGAATTTTTGTTTCACCTAATAAATAATGCGATATGATGAGTATAGCGAGTCATTAAGAAATATATGGTGTAAAAGTCACCATCTATAACAGAAAATAGAGATTCTATATAACGTCAACTTTTACTATGGGGTAAACATCGATTTCGCCATAATCTAAAAAAAAATATACGGAGATTTTGTTACAGTCATTTCTTCGTGAAAACTCAGGCGTTAGAAACGGCAATGGATTAAAAACATATGTCAAAGATGCAGGCTTCATACTGCCCACTGCATTGGTGTACTCACCGTACAAGGGCCGACTGTTAATAAATTGCATCACAATTAGCGAGTATGTATACTCGTATGATATAAAGTTAATTAAAGATCACAAGATGTCGTAAAGAGATTTGTATCGGGACCACAGCATACATATTAATTAATTAGCTGGGATCTTTCATGGCTGAAAGTAAAAAATATCAATTGTTTTATTGGTATTTTTTTGGTTGTAAAATGCCGACGGGAACTCTCTTTTGTAACTTATAAAGATCCAACTGCAGGGCACAGGCCTTCTATCTGAGAGAGAGGGAGCTGTCCTTATTGTAAGTTAAACCCCTCCGGCCGTTTTTGCAACTGCTGCAACTGGTTGCGAAACATAACCATTAGGATGCCTAGTTGCGGCTAAGGAAAAAGTTTTTTTGATTCGCAACTGGTTGCGAACAAGGAATAAAACATTCTTGTTTCGCAGCCAATTACGAAACGCAGTTGCGAAAACGGCCGGAGGGTGTTAAACACATACAAGTACAAAGCAAACACGATAAGGTGAGGGCTGGGAATTACAAAGGTGTTAACTATTCAAAATTAAATTGTGTGTTTTTTATTCACAAAGGTGGTAAATGTGTACGATAATAATATTACGAAGGGACTAAGCTATTACTTTCATAAGTTAGTTCCTAACCTTCCGGAAAAATAGCACTAGTGTCAATAAGGAATTTGTTTTTCTTACAATATAATTATTAAATAAAACCAAACATTTACTTTAATTCAGAAACTGACTGTAAAACTTACTTGTTCAAACTTGGTTTAGAAGTAAATTAAGTAGGAATTCAGAATTGTTTGCCCAAACATTCAGTCTCAATCTGTCATTATGTGATTGAGTAACAAATATCTAAACATCTTCACAAAGTTTCACATCTATAATATAAAAATGAATCCCCGAATGTGTTGGTAAGCGCAAATCTCGAGAACGGCTGAACCGATTTCGCTGATTCTTTTTTTTAAATATTCCTTAAAGTACGAGAAACTTAAAAAGAGTAAAAACAACACTTTTTTATACTCCTATACAAAAGATTCGTAATAATAGGTCAATTTGAACTTTATTACCATACCATACAGTTTAAGTGGTAGTGGAGAAGTTCCGGGAAGGCAAATCAATTGAAATTGAATCTGTGGAATGACGTTAGTATCGCATAAATATTAATGTCAATATTTTTTCTTCTTACTTCTTCAATATTTATCAATACCTATTTATACGATTGTCAAAAAAACCAATTGTCTGTGGTAAAATGTAAATTGTCGGTGCTAAATGTCACTTGAAATGTAAACGTCTCTTTCTCTTTCTGTGCACTGTGCATGCGTAAATCTAAAAGCCACAAATTTCTATTAATTTTAAAAAGTTTTGTGTGTATGTGTGACTCATTGAATGCCTCCTTTAAGGCACTATAAGGCGGCGGACAAATTTAGGCAGAAAAACCCGAAATGCAACAAATCATGAAAGAATTCGGTGAAGTCATAACCGTGAAGCGCGAGATTCGACTAATAATGGTGCAAGTTTAAATCGAGCTGATTTTTGTTGCCATATGTCCATTGATTACAGTGCCTACAACTTTACTGTGTTGCTATTGGACCTATGAACTCAGTTTGACAATATTGTAAAACATTGAAATACAAAAATGAAGCCAACAGATTGTGTTTCACAAATGGAAAGGTGAAATTGATACCATTGCTTCCACTTCCAGAGCCATTGTACTCATTGCTTTTAGGAATAGGACCAGATCCATACACTTTTTAAAAATATTCAACAATACTACGACTGCTTTCAAATGACTTCATTTGGAGCACCAAAAGTAGTTCGGGAAAATTTTATTCCAACTTTTAAGGTTCGTAATAGTATTTGTATACAATACATACAAATACTATTACGGTAAATCGCCCACTGGCTCAATTGGTAGAGCGCTGGCACGGAAAGCCAGAGGTTGCGGGTTCGAATCCCGGCATGGGTGAAATTTTTAGCCTCTAAATAGGTTTTTAAATTTGTCCTTTGCACGGGTTAGTGCATTAAAAATAAAAATAGTATAATGTATACAAATATAATATAATACAAATATTATGACCCATACACATTTTTACCATAGATGTTTTTCCTTTTACAGATAAATATATCACTGAGCAGGTTCTTTGTTACCAATGCCAGATAGCGACTACAAGTTCTTGCAAATTTATTTTATGGGAAATTCTCCACAACAAATCAATCTACGGTGTGCGCATAACAATTCAGTGAAAAGGCCAATAGTTGAACAATAATTGCAAAACTCATTTCACGAACACAATCAATTGATTACCTTATTTAAAAGTGCTATGGATATGATGCCAACTGATGATCACAAAGTTGTTATGAGAGCTGATAAAACTCGACAACGTTTTGATGCACCTACTATCGATGAAGTTGCCATGGTGTAGTTGGAAAAAAATTCGAGTGACATGATATTGTTTTACACCGCCGAAATAATCAATTACACCGTATTAAGGAAACACATCGCTCATATGATGCACTGCAATAGCTAATTATATTTTGGCAAGGTGAAGTTGGCTATGATTTCTCAATGAAGATGATAAATCCCATTACAGGTAATTTAAATATTGGTTTATGCCATGTTACCTCATGCACTATATCACCTACAATTTTTTTTATTTAATTTTTGTTTAATTTGTTATTCAACTGTCATCATTATAATTAAAAAAATATTTACACGTTCTGAAATTAACAAAAAAGTTAGTTCAATGAACTATTATTCACACCGCCTAATGATCAGAGAAAATTAAGACAATTACATCTTAAAATGCCGGCGATTATGTCACAGATATGTTGTTGAGAGATTAACATTCATCAGGTTGAATCTGACCAAACTTCGATCTGAAGAGTATAATTCACCTTCGAGATGCAATTAATTCCGATGGAAATGCAGAAAATGTTGGCCGGATGACTATTCTTCCAGCAACTTACATCGGAAATCCTCGGCATATGCATGAATATGCTCAAGATGCCATGTCATATGTTCGGCACTATGGTACGGCAGATTTGTTCATAACATTTACATACAATCCACAATGGCTAGAAATTAAAGAAGCGTTATTCCCTGGGCAATCACCTATTGATCGACATGACAGCAAGAGTGTTCAAAAGTAGAAATCTTTAATGGATTTAATTGTGAAACATTGTGTGTTTGGCGAGACACGTTGCTGGATGTATTCTGTAGAGTGGCAGAAACGTGGATTGCCGCATGCAAACATTTTGATTTAGTTGGTTGAAAAAATTAGGGCCAAATGAAGTTGATGAAGTCATATCAGCTGAAATCCCTAATGAACAAGTAGATCCTGGCTTGCATGAGATAGTTATCAAAAATATGATACATGGTCCATCTTCCTAGCTGATCCGGTGTCCCGAATAGCAGAATAATCATTTAAAAAAATCGACTGTTAGGCGGTACGAAGTTCGCCGGGTCAGCTAGTTTATAATAATATATAGTAGTATTCCTTTCTTATCCAAAAGCAGAGTGTCCGATTCCGATCCAAACTTATTTAATTACTTTACAAATAATTATATCCGGATTACTTTACGTAACATTTATGTAGTTCATAAGAAAGTTTCAGGTTCGTGCACGATTTATCAATAACATTCGTATGTTAGATCATTTTAATTTATTGCAAATTTACAGTACGCACGCTAGCATACACAATAACATGCAATATGCGGCGGTAACGCATCCTTAAAATGATTTTCTTAGATAAGTGAGATCGTAGGCTCGGACTCCGGCGTGTACCAATGAGTTTCTTAATGATTCGCGATAATCATACATAGTAATATATTAAAGGGGTCTAATCGCAATAATTAGACCCGTTTAATATATAACTGTGTACCAATGATTTTTTTAGTACGCAATAGGTACCCGGACTGGGCCCCCGTGGTGGAGTATGGCTTAACCTTCCTGCGACGCAGAAAGAGACACGAGGAGGGGCAGTGTAGACATACAAAGAGTTGATCTCAATAGGTACCACTACCTAAATGTGAAAGAAAACAATGTGTAAAAACCCTAGAGTTTAAGGTGTTTACCTACTTCAGTACAATCAACCAAATATAAGGTTAAATGTGGAAACCTCTAGTGACATACCGATAAGTACATGTACTACTTATATAGCGGTGGTACTCAAGTGAGTAGAATAATTTATTCGGAAGCGAGAAACCCAGGTTCGACTATAAGTGCCGGCATGTATCTACCTAAAACTTGGTTTATTTTCAATACGTACCTACCTCTGCAAATTTGTAGTTACAACACGCTTATCGCAAAATATCGTAAAGAAACATGCGGCTAAGTTGGCTCAGTACGTATTGACTAGTCTTTCCTGTAGGCTAACATAACATACCATTTACATACAGGCAAAGAGTATATAACCACTTGCATACAGGCACATACATTGCTTCTGGCCCCACTCTAGGATACCGTGTCGTGGGAACCAGAAACAACGACATCACAAACATGTAAACATCCAAGAACTGGGGTTTTTTTGTCCCCAGCTGGGTATTGATCCCGGGACCTCTTGGATGGTAGGCAGATGCGTCACCGCTGCGCCACAGAGGCCGTTAAGCCGATCCGTCAAACCGACGGATGGTATAGGGGGAAAGCCTACTCCATTTAAAAAAGGATATCCCAGACACTGCAACGTGCGAGTGGTCCCGAGTAAAGGTATCACTGGACGCCGTATAAATCATCTCACTACATAGATTCCAAAGCCAAAGTTTGAGTCAGATTAGAGGGTGCATGAAAGAGCCTTCCCGAACGACGTACTCACAGACCGCGTAGGTCTGCCGCACCCTGGGCAACAATCAGCGAGTCCCTAACGCTGACGGCAAATCCTTTCACCACGATAACTTGCCATCGACACGCTAAGAATACTTAGGTACTTAACTTCAGCGCCGATGCAATCAGTGTTTATTTAACAAACTGCCCTGCCAAGTCGCTATGGCGATGATATCGAGCCATTCATTAGTTCGTCACGTCTGTCCGCGAGCGACTTTGTGTGAGAACTTAATGGATGACAAATTAATAAAGCTTTTCGAACGTAGTTGCCTGGCAAGTCGCGGTTAGTGCCTGGTCACGACGAGTGTGTTGTAAGTTCATACAGTCTTGACTTGACTATTGCACAGACGTTTGGCTTTCTTTTGGCTAATAATAGGTTTTTCTGCTAAAGGAAAGTGAATGACTAAGCGACAATTATTTTGAAAACAGCAAATGTAATATCATGTTATATAATAACACTAATAAGTGTATCGAACTGGAAATAAATTTGTGCAAACTTTTATTATTGCTTGCTCATTTAAGAAGATAGAGAAGCGGTAAAGTGGAACTGCGAACGCGTTGATATCTTTTCTATGGGCGCTAGTGCGAAGATGAAACAGCTTTACTTATTATCAAATCTCTTAAGTCGTCGTCGTCGTTGTCATCAGGCTATCTAGTCTACTGCTATACATAGCCCTTCCCTAAAGAGCGCCACGCTTTTGTGCTATTATAGGGGGTTGGGAATCGCAGTTTGGTGGAATTATACTGCAGGGGGCGCTGCTGCCCACCCCCGGTTTGTGTTTAATCTTTTAAGTACTTAGGTTAAATTGTTACAATTTACTAGTTATTTTATAATTCACTATATGTATAAGTAATAAATAATAATAAATAAATAATAAATATTCATGGACATATTACACAGCTCTCGTTAGCCCTATACTAAGTACAACTAAATGACTTGTGTTATAGGTGCTAACTCGACGATAGATTTAATACAATAAATACATA
Organism: Yponomeuta sedellus; assembly: GCA_934045075.1. Lineage (NCBI taxonomy): Eukaryota > Metazoa > Arthropoda > Insecta > Lepidoptera > Yponomeutidae > Yponomeuta > Yponomeuta sedellus. Next base: position 16,026,206 of record OW203733.1, on the reverse strand, counting down.
GATAACATCCAAGACCCGAGACAAACTAGAAAATTTCGTTTCCTAGTTTGACCCGGCCGGGGATCGAATCCGAGACCTTCGGTTTTACTGTCAGCATGCCAAACCGCTGCGCCACCGAGGCCGTCTATAAGATTAGCTATAAGAGCTATAAGAGTCTCAATCATTATCATCCTTAGCCCATCTCTGCTCATCCCTTTTGGGTATATACCCAGAGTATAAGCTTTTTCTCCAATAATTTACCCAGAAAAAATATTAATTTAATTTGAATGTCGTATCGGAGTGTTTTTCTCGCTGAGAAAAGGCCAGTACCCGGCAGTGCGACGTTTACGGGCTACATAAAAAAAACTGAGTGTAACCGGTAAAGTTAAGTCACTTTACCGGTTAAAGAATTGAGTTACCAAGCTTTACGTTTTCTAAACAAGTCAGTGCCAACTTGCTACTCAAACAGTGACTGTGGGCGTGTGTACTTAATCTAGATAAAATCAAAGGTACCTTTTGTGACACATGTCGAAAGTATTGAGTAAGCCAAGGTTCTTTCGTAAATCAATGGTAATGATTAATATCGGTATTACAACATTCGGCCGATTGAGATTAATAGTCAATATTTGAAGATCGAATTCCATACATAATTAGCATTTAATTAACACCTACTTTAGTAATAAAAGTTTGTTTTAGGAATAGGTACCTATTATGTATAAAATGTAGGTGTTGCTAATTGCAAAAAAAAAATAAAATAAGTAAAATCTATAACAAACGAACGTACGTCTGTAGACACGGGAATGAACCTCTAAGGATTTTGTTTCTTATCTGTTATACCCTCAAAAGGTAAGCAAAGTTTAAAAAACTTTACATCTACGTAATGAGATGATTTATACATTTTCCAGTGCCACTTACACTCACATAAGATAGGTGAAGAGACCACTGGAACGCTGGAGTGACTGGCACATTGTTTTTAGATGGAGTAGGCACGTCCAGCAAGCCCAGCTTTATACCAATCTGATAGCTTAGCCGGGATGGTATAAGCATTGAATTTGAAATTCAATGGTATAAGTTCGTGCGGAGCGAACCAAGCCGCGGGCTTCCGCAGACAAGGTTTTTAGGTAGAGAAATTAATTAGAAAAACGCATGATCATTTTTCATATCTAACCAAGCCTTATTGGAATAAAACTAAATAAATGAGACATGTTTCCAAAATAGATAGATAGATAGGTACACTTTATTGCACAACCAGATAAATATTACAACCATGATTCTTAAATCTAAGTAATGTTATACAACTGTCGGTCTTATCGCTAAGAGCGATCTCTTCCAGACAACCTTTGGATGGAGTGGATTGCATGAAGAATATAGTCGGTACTTGGTGCATGTACATAAATAATTAAATAGTAAATAGAGTGCTAGAATATAATTACTAATAATATGCATAGATACCTAAAAAATAAATACATATACAATGAAATACATATAGGTAAGCAACATATACTTGAATAATAATATACATAAATACCTAAAAATAGTTCGACAGCTGTTGACCGGCAGGTTTCCTTTAGAGGATTTTGCTAATAATCGTTTATTTGTTATCGCGCGGTACTCATAGGTAGCACACCTGAGTTGGTTTTGTAAACTGTATTCTATTACAGGTACAAAGTAAATAGATTGGAAGGCCATGTTTTAACGAATGTTCCCACAGTCGGTTACTTTTAATGTTTAGATTTTACTTATTGGTCATTCATTTACTCTCTATGGTGTTTACAATATAATCGTAGCCATGGTAAAGGGAACAAAAATACGTAGACTGATACATTTGAATGTTTTTTTTTCTCGTTGAATCGAAGGAGGTTTGTCAGGATCAAGGCAAGTGGCAAACACTAATCTCTGCTGAACTCTCCGGGATACAGGTGTGAATGTAACGTAAAGTAAGCCCCGCAAATATCCTAAATATAAAATTAAATATTAATTACGGTATCTGAGTGATTACTTCATCCATCGTGTGACATTGACGGCCTTCAATGTCACTCGGTGGATGAAGTCTATTATAGGGTTAAAATGAGTTACAAATAAAAAAAAAGATTTTGCACACATCATCATCAACCCATTTTGTCCCCGCCGAGGGGCACGGGTCTCTTCCCTGAGGAAGGTATAGGCCATACTCCACCGCGGGGGCCAAGTCCGGATTGGTGGAGGCTTGCAAGATTAGTGACTGGTTTTACTGTCAGAAGTTTTCAAGGCCTCTGACTTGGCTTAACGACTGCCATCTATCGACGGCAGACAGCACCAACTGCTTAACGTACCTTGCGAGCACGTAACCGCTCGCAATAATGCCACTAGCGTTATTCATAGACAGTTTTACCCATCCATGCACTGAACGCGCCCTGTGTTGCTTAACCTTCGTGAGGGTTTAAGATTACTCAGGCAGTCGGGGCTACGAGCGATTCTGCACACAGCTGAGATATTTTTATAACCTTCAACAATGTGAACACAATCCCATTTTGCACACAGCTGGGATATTTTTATAACCTTCAATAATGCGATCCAATTTAGCACATAGCTGGGATATTTTTGCAACCTTCAACAATGTGAAAACCAGATAATAAAAGATGGCAAAAACATAATGGTGAAATCTGGACCTCTATTGAATAAGTTAGTCAGTATTTTTTTTCCTTCTTTTTCAATTGTAACGTAAAAGTGCTTTCCAAACCACGTAAACGAAAGGCTTTGCTACCACAGTCAGCAAATAAACGCTCTATTTACGAATTACCGACAGCGGCTCTCCACAAAGGAGATAATGGGACTGAATTAGTACACTTTTACAAGTAAACGGATAATGGGTTGTTGCAAACGTTTAATAACAGTGCTTTAACGACACACTGATGTTTCAACAATCCGTCGCTTGCCTCGAGCCGCACGCGGACTCACGCAATCACGACATCTCACTTTTGGAATCACCGCATAAGTACTACGGGCTGAAATTTAAGCGGTTTTTACAGCTAACTGGTTCTACCAGGTTCTGAGTTTAGACCACTTTTGATCAACCGACTTCAAAAAAGTTTCTCGATTCGTCGCAATCTTTTTTACGTATGTTCCCATATCACTAGACGCCTGGACCAAATTGGATTTTTTTTTTGAAGGGTAGACTTCCCAGTTGATCCAATGGTCATCAAGTCAGGCTCTGGTGATGGGATCCTAGAGCAGTCAAGGAAACTCTTCAAATTTAATATATTGCAAAATGCACTGTTAACTTGAGCGTGTTCCGATAGACACACTTCAACGTGCCTTTGGTAGAATTGCACAAGTTCCGATCAGAACGCCTTTTTTGCCTCACTTTATTTATGTGTGTCTCTAAGCAAAAATAGATGAGTTATCTATTTATCTTATTTCCATTAAAGTTTATTTTTCATCTGGCAATGGTTTACAGATTAGGTATTGTTGGATACGTTATAAAACAGGCTTATTTTGATACTAACAGGTTGTGTGTGTAGTAATATTATCAATCTCAGATCTTTTGATATCAAATCTATATTTATTCTTATTCTATTTTGCAAAGTTACACACAAGGTTTCGACAATTAATCAATTGGCTGAGCCAATTTGCCTGTATGTTTAACTAGTGACAGCTGACAATGATATTAACGGTCTGTGAACGAATATTGATAGCTATCTTATTGCCACTACATATATCGGAGTATCGAAAGTTATGCAACAATCTCGATTTAGTGTTTAGTCCGAAGGTGATTTTTACTCTTTACATTTCTGGTCTCAACATTTTTCATTTAACGAAAGAACAGTGTAAATCACCTTTTTAATACCTACAATATAATAATGTAGGTATTGAGGAGAATAATATTGGACCTATTTTGATGTTTCATGAGTAAAACTTTGTTATAAATAATGAATAAAATAATGAAACATTTTTAACTTTAACCACTCACATCAATACTGATATCACTATTAAAAGTAACCTAATACTTTTCATGTAAATTACTTTCTTAATTGTTGTTTATTCAACTGTCCGATACAATGCTATATGAAAACTATAACTAAATACAGATCACCTATCACTGCTTAACAGATAACACATAGACAAATGTGTAACCTTGAAAAAAAATATATCGGAACTTTGCAATAATAAGGATCTCTTGAGACCCTTAGGGCACAGAACAATAAGCACTAACCAATACGACTTATTTTTTATGTAGCCTTCATAATATGGATTTCCCACTGCACAGGTCTCCCTCCTTTTACTCCCTAGACCATGATTATCGGTCATTGGCCACCTCTAACCACTCCGGCAAGAATTTGTCAAGGTGTCGACACATGTTATAATTTATAATAATACTGCGATTAATCATTAATCAGCAAGTATTTGTATCACTTGCAACAATTCCTTATTGTCCATTTGAGTCAGCCCCGTCGCATCGTACCAAATTAGGGCAGACATCCGTTATTACAAAGTTGCTCATACATATGTGAAGGCTTTTCGTTCTTTGTTAGTGATCTTTGTTGCAAGAACAAAGATTCCCAAAAAATTTGTCGGTAATAATTCTAGTACAAAGTGTGAACAGCATGACGGGTATTCGTTATCAGCGATATGTAAATAATATAACCGACTTAAAAAAGAGAATTCGTTCTCAGCAACTGCGCCATCTAGTTGTATTTGCCTACTTTTGTAATACAATACAATGTCTATGGTATACGTAATACTGATTACCTGTTATCTTAAACGTCTACCACTTAGTATTATGTGATTTGGAGGCTACACCCGAAAAGAGTAGATTTATGTTGCAAAATTACTTTCTATGCTATATTTAATACGTAGGTATTAATACGTATAAGTAGGTAATACGTATGTGAGGAATGGCGTAGTAAAAAGGAGGCCTATGCCCGGCAGTAGTTTGATGTGGGCTGATTATAGATAGATAATACGTAGGTCAATGTCTCAAATATAATGCTAATCAAAGCGTGTGTCTAAATAGGATGTTTCATATCGATGTAAGTAAAAAGCTGCTTGTATTTATAAATCCACTTCCTATCGTAAGTTTTAATAGATCCATAACCGATCTGAAAACGTGTCTACCTAAAGTTTATTTAGCCTAGGAATAAAATACACTGGGTAATAGTATGTAGGAGCTCATGTGAATAAAGAACATTTAAAACAAAAACAACAATACATAGGTACTGGCAGATAAAAGTTGTTGCGTACTGTACTCGAAAATCACGCATATACCTCTCTGGTTTATTGTGTCACGAATAAATAAATAAAAACGTGATGGCAGATGAAATGTCTGAAACAAATGATCTCATTCTTATGGACGAGACTAGCCGGGCTGAGGATTTTGGCGTTTGAGAGAAGTGGCCTATACACAGCAGGTCTTCTATCAGTGGAGTGTTTAAATAAATAGACGAATTACTTACCAACGGATCCCCAGTCCGGATATGCTCTGTTGTTGAACCATCCATCATAGCGTTGCTTCTCGTAGTAGATTTCTGAAAATAAAAGGAGTAAATGTTTAGCAAAAACGTAGGGCCCTTTCTGTTGTGGAGTAGTCGCCCGGCTGCTGGTTTTTTTAGGCTAGTGTTTTTTAAGGCGCTTCGCGATGCAAACTAGCGAAACCAATGAAATAAAAATCATAACTAGTTTTTTAACCCGTTTCTTTCTAAACGTGAACATCATGAATATTAAAAAATTGAGACAACTATTTTTAGAGCCTACAGTCTAGAACATGGCCGCAACAACCTGGAACTTAATTGATTTCCGCTAACAATGAAGTCTTTGGCAAAACCGATTTAAATTCCTAAATTTTTACACATAAGTTCCTTTCAGAAGGTTTTAAAAAGGGCTACTATATTTTAAAAACCTATTTATACTACTATAATTAGGATACTATATTTATTAAGATTTCTGCTGTTCACGTTTTCCAAAGACGTGTGACAGAAGAGGATATGATTTTTTTTCATTGGTGGCGCTGGTGAACATCACGTAGCGCCTTAAATAAAGTACTTTTTTAGGCTGAGGTCAAGTTTGTGAATTGAGAATTCTGCTAAAAGTAAGCGAAATTCAAAAAGTAAATAGCTGTAGTGCTGTCTCTTCGAATTTCCCACAATTGAGCGTGACAGAAAGTAACTTAAGTATTTGCTTGGTGAAATTCTCAATTCAGAAACCGGCCTTAAGAATCTTTCTGTGGGTATCCGTTGAGTATATTTGAGATTTGAGCCGAAGACTTTTCCGCTTCACCGAGAAAAGTATTGAGCGTATCTATGTTCATCCAAATTACCTATTAGTAATACCTTCACGTAGGTATCAATCGTTCGCCGCTATGCCCCTTACAAATGGTAACATGGCCACCCGTCTCATTAGACTGGCATTTATTTAGACGAGTATGTACATCTGTTTCATAAGAGCAGAGTATGCAGGCCACGATTAATCATGTATTTAGATTATCCGCCGTCTGATCTATGGACATATCCGTGTAATTATGTGTGGGGTCACGAGCCTGTAAAGATCTAAGGTAAGACTTTGTAATTATGTAGTATTTCAAAAACCTATTTAGAGGCTGAAAATTCCACCCATGCCGGGACTCGAACCGGCGACCTCTGGCTAACCGTGCCAGCGCTCTCCCAACTGAGCTAATGGACGACTAACCGGCATCAGTGAAACTTCGAACCTCTTTACAATACTCTCTGTATTACTGATGACTGTGTTATAGAAGTAAAGTGTCCAACCAAGGCAAACACTTTTATTACGTAAAAGAAAACTAGGCAAAAAATATTATGCTCAGATACAAACACAAATGAAAATCACCGGAAAAAGAAAAGCCCTATTTTATTTATATTGCACACGTTGACTTTGAAACCCTAAGGAATGTTAATGTGCATTAAGTAGTTTATAATAAAGAACATTGTGATGAGCTTTTTGAAAACTGTGTAAAGTTTTGGAACGAAAATATTTGTTATATTTTTTTTATTAATGCACATTTAGAGGCTAAAAATTCCAACCATGACGGGACTCGAACCCGCGGTTTTTAAAATTGTCCTTAGCACGGGTTAGTGCATTAAAAAGAATATAATTATGTAGTAACTTGTATGTATATATTTAACACCGTGAAAGAGACAAACTGGCAGATCGTTGGTCGAACTTAAAAAAAATCAACTACCCCAGTGCGCTGAAGCCCGTAGGTATGTATGTATATATATATATATATATATATATACCGTCGCTAGGTTACTCTGTTGCCAGTTTAAGGAGGTTCTAACACAGTTTTAGAACCTCCTTAAACTGGCAACAGAGTAAGTAACCTAGCAACGGTTGTTTAAAAAGATGAAAAATAAAAATAAATGTATCTTTGTCAGTGATGGTTGGGAGGCAGCCGGTTGCGTGGTGATGGTGCATCGCATCCGTTCCAGATACATGCGTAAGACGCGTTCCGATCGCGACCTTGTGGAGGGACCGTATCACATTCTCGGAGGTAGACGAATGCCACACGAGTTCTATCATTGGTCGAAAAGGTTACTCAACATACGAAGTACTATGTATGTTGCATGGTAAACGCGCTGAGGTGGTACGCGTGAAGAAAATAAGTTAAGTGGGTCCAGCTAGCATCACAAAAAAAGTCTTCCTTTACAGATCAAATTTTCAAAAATTGTACAATCTCTCAATTATGTTAACAGTGATTTTGACAGTGACAGTGGTTTCTGTAGCATGCCTCGTGTTGAAATTGAAAAATCTCAAGCTTTATTCAATTAAATCATTGAATAGACTTAAGTAGTGTGTGTGCGGTGAATTAATTTCCATTAAATTAATAAGCCGAAGTGCTTAATATTGGTACCACGATTTATAGACAAGATTCTGTATTGTGACCCAGATATGGCTTAACACACCTGCGTTCACACATTTTTTTGCAACATGTAGGTACCTTCATAAACAATTTATATCATGACTTAATGGGTTCATACCATAAAATATTATAGAACAATGTTGTGTTACTAGCTGCGCCCGCGACTTCGCACGAACTTTCATATCGTGTAATAAATACTGGGGGTTAGTAGTATTGACTTAACCCCGGTTAATTGCTGTCAATGATTGGTTAGCAGCTGTTAGTTGTTTTTTGTGTATGTGGCGTACGAATGGTCCCAATACCCAATGGCATTTTATTCCACGTGTTTATAGAAACAAGTGGAAAAATTGCCATTAGGCGTTAACACAGCAATTTGTGATTTGTAAAAAACCTTGTTGCAATGCGGTGGTAATTTATTTTCTTAATTTTGTTTCCTGCAATTTAGGGACGAATAGATATTCGCAAATCAAAATCGTATTGATATAAACGAGCTAAATGTCAATGATTAATATATATCTAACTAAAAGTATCTGGAAGACTTGGCCAGAGACTATAGGAATTGATTGTCAGGTCGTTGCAGCAACAAAAGCGTTTTTTCACATACCCACGTGTGTATGCATTTATCAGCATTTTAGCTTAAATTTTTCATAAAATTAAGTTAGGTATACCGTAGTCATACAGCTTTTAATTATGACACTACGCGACACGGTATCTTCTTATATAACGCGTCTTTGGAACAAAATAACAACATAAATCTTAACAGATATAGGTGCTCTTTTTAGAAGCTGCTGACAGGAAGCTAGGTTCAAGAATCTAGGGCTTTAAAGAAGTATTGTCAAAAACGGTTGTTTTTAGCGGAAATTGATTATTGTCCTACGTGGTTGATCGTAGGTTCTAGACCGTAGGTTCTAAAGTAATTGTCACTGAGGTAAAGATTTAAGATGTTCACTTCAAAAAAAAACGTATTATAAAACTAATTATGATTTTTATTACATTGGTGGCGCTAGTTAGCACCGCTTAGGGTTTTATTTTTATTTTATTAGGGTAAACAAACAATTGTACAATAAGTGGTAACAGCATCTTAAATAACATTAAAGTATTAAGTAATTGTACAACCAGCATCGCTTACCACGTATTAGAGAAAAAGAAAGGAGATATTAAAAAAAAAAGCTAACTTCTGAATTGGGCAACATAACTAACCAGATTAATATCATATTATTTTAAGCAATGTATTAACTTGAAATGCACTAAAAGTACACTTGAACTTTTTACTATTTAGAAGGGCATATATTCTTCCTCATATCGAGCCCCTTATTATAAAGGCCCGACACCCATCAAGGACAATACACCCTGCCTGAACAACCCCGCAGAGAGGGCAAATATATCAAGCGAGTGAAAGTTGGTATTATAGTTTTTAACAATTCTATTTAGTGGTGCCCTCTCACCAGCGCTGGTCCTGCAGGGCGAAGTCATAAACAAATAATGTGGATAAGTGTCCCGAATTCTGTGAGAACGACTAGGGATGCGATAGCTTATTCTATTAGTTAGCTCAGTGCAATCAAATTTATTGTGACATAACTTGAACAGAAATAATTGATCTAGCATGATACTCCTACTTTTTAATGAAGAAAGAGAGAACTTATTAAGTAAGTTTTCGTATGAAGATTTCGAGTGAAAACATCTGTAGTTAACTGAACGAAGGAATTTTTTTTGGACGTTTTCGATTTGGTCACAGTATTTACTGTAATAAGGGTTCCAGACCACCAACGCATATTCCAATTGAGACCTAACTAAGGAACAATAAAGAAGAATGTATGATGATGGACGTTTAAAGTCGGTACAAGTTCGCATCACAAACCCATACATTTTGAAGGCTTTGTTAACAATGTGTTCTATATGAGTGTCGAGATGTAGTTTGGAGTCTAGGTAAACGCCTAAATCCCTTATCACTGAAACTTTATCTAATGGGGTATCACAAAGAGAATAAGTAAAGTGTACAGTATTAATTTTTTTTGTAAATGTAATGGATTTACACTTAGATAATCCAAGTTTAAGCTTGTTTATTTGGCAGTAAGATGAGAATCTATCGAGATCCTCTTGAAGTTTTAAGCAGTCATCGCCATTAGTGATTATACGGTAGACTTTTAGATCGTCAGCGTATAAAAGGAAGTGCGAATGAACAAAACAGCCAGAAATATCATTTAAAAATAATATAAAAAGGAGCGGACTCAGAATTGAGCCTTGCGGCACTCCTGAAGAAACCGTGACAGAGCCCGACTCATAACCATTAATAACCACTGTTTGTACCCGGTCTGACACATACGATTGGAACCAGCGTAGTAAGTTACCTCGGATTCCATTAAATGCTATTTTTTGCAAGAGAATAAGGTGGGGGTTTTAATTAACTAACGCTTTTAACATAACATTTACATACAGGCACGTATTGTTTCTGGCTCCGCCCTAGGATAGATACCCTGTGTCGTGGGAACCAGAAACAGCAATGTTACAAACATTAACATCCAAGAACTTTTTTTTTGTCCCCAGCCGGGGTTCGAACCCGGGACCCTTTGCATAGTAGGCGCGCTATCGCAGCGCACAGAGGTCATCGATTTTTATAAATAACACTGTTATTTTGTTGTTTTTAAGTTTCTTGGCAATCAAACTTAAAAATACTTAATAATACACAGTTGCTCAGGATAAAATGAAAGAAGTAGAGGTATCTGTATAACTGGCTGCTGATTAGTATGGAGATTGAAAGTATGAAGTTGACAGTACGTGGGTGTGACGGTGCGAAGAAATAATCGGGCTGTGTATGCGCCGCCGCCGTGTCGAAACGTTGGATTAGGAAAGCAATGTCACAATCATTGGGTTCGTTTTAGGGTTCAAGGGGTAAAACGGGACCCCATTACTAAGATTCCACTAAGATTCAAAAATGTATATACCTAAAAACCTCTTTAAAGGCTAAAAATTCCACCCATGCCGGGATTCGAACCCGCGACCTCTGGCTATCCGTGCTAGCGCTCTTTCCAACTGAGCTAATGGGCGACTCACCGGCATCAGTGAAATTTCGAACCTCTTTACACTATTCTCTGTATTACGTACAGGCAGTGACATCTGGCTGAAGTAATTTGCATTACTTGCAGCCCCGAGTACCTACTTTGCACTTTTACTTTAATTGTCCTTAGCACGGGTTAGTGCATTAAAAATAAAATAATAGTATAACCTAACTTAGAAAACGAAATCATTGGTACTTACAGTACTTGATTCGAAACCGTGACCTCCCGGACCTTCGTCCTTGCGCTGCGTTACTATCCTAGTATCTGTACCTATGTGAAAATTAAAACACGTCTAATTTGTGTTATTTTTATTTTGTTTACCTCATCAATGGTGGGCTGGAAGGGATTTTATTGGAGGTAGTATTTTCTAAAGTTAACACGAGCACTAGACATAATTAAAACTGTTTTTACACGGATTTTACTCGTTTATTTTAATTTTTATATAATTTTCCGACGTTTCGGCACTTTTTCAAGTGCCGTGGTCTAGGAAGACTGAGATGGCAGGCGTCTTTTTGAAAGCATTAACTGTTAGTTTACTACCCTCGGCAAAAATTACAAAAGTGAATTATAAAGTTACGTTCCAAAATAAGCAAACCAATTATTTTATCCATTATTATTAAAGTTTTGTTATTGGAGGTGTTGTATGCACATGTATTGGCCGGTTATAATCTTATCCCGATACATGTCTGCCACCGATTTGAATATCGCTAGGTTACCATTGTTTGTTTTGATGTGTGACTCTTGCAGAAAATATATCAACCGAGCAACATATCTAGCGTTTTACTATTATCCACACTCTGCTAGTAGGCTTATAGTATAGGCCTCCACAGTACTTTCCAATAGACTTCTAATGAAATACGCACACTTTTTTTGTAAATTCTGTGTTTCTGAATGATTTTTTTGAGTGCAATAAAGTATAAAGTATATATCCCTCCAAAGGTTGTCTGGTAGAGATCACTCTAAGCCATAAGGCCGCTAATTAATCGCCAATATAACATTACTTAGATTTAAGAAATCATGATTGTATTATTTTCTCTGGTAGTGCAATAGTGTTCTCTATCTATTACACCGGCTTCTCAATGGCAAGTCGTGGGTTCGTATCCCAGCTTGGACCAATCCCTTTGTTTTCTAAGTTATATTTGTGAAAGTATAGTAGCAATACCACTCGCTAACTGTTAAGGAAAACATCGTGAGGAAACATGAGTCAAGGTGTTTTATACCTCAGCGCTTGAAATTTTCAATCCGCTTTTCTTAAAAAAATGCAAGGAAATAATAATGGGCCTTTTACCTACATAATAAATTTAATTTATTAATAACCAAATAACAACGAATTCCGCTTTACCGCCAATTTTTTTTTATTTTACAGTTTGTGCCGAAAGATAAACCAAGAAGATAAAGAAGCATCTGTGGCTATACAGCCACGAGAACGCAATGTGTACGATAGATGAAAGAGTTCTAAATTCAAACAGCACACCGTTTCATACAATATTGGCGGTGCGCTCTTCGTTCCAAATTCAAAGAATGCACCGGGCTTAGCAAAGAGTATATAACCACTTGGAGTATATTAGTATATACTCTAAGGCGCCGGAAAGTGATTTTGGTTTTTCAGTCTACGTAAATATGATACTTCGCGTGTTCTTTATTTAAAAGTAATGATAATATTTCCGCGCATGTTTTAGAAAATAATTTTACAATCAATATCTCGATCTAATCACTTAGTGCGACCGAGAAGTTTTCAACCTAGGTTTGTCAAAGTATGAAACTAATTTACATTCTTAAAAAAATTATCATGATACTCGTATGTCAATTAAAATAATAAAGTAAACCAACGCAAAATAGTTGCCGTTGATGTTACTAAAGGGTATGCAAATGATTACCTAATAGCTAGTTACGAGTTCTACTAAGTGGGGTTAGCATCAACATGGGCATTGAAATAAATACCAATAAATCACCGTTCCCTCGCTTCAGCGCTGACAGCCAAGTAGCTGACGCTGACAGTACGATATGTAGGTTACACTGACAGCATAGAATAGTCACTTGACAGCTGGATCGACGTAGATAACAGATCTACCAATGGGTTTGTAGAACGGCTAGAGCTTGAAGCGGTGGTAGCCTAGTGGTTAGAGCAATGGACTCGGTAGCGAGAGACCCAAGATCTATTCCCAGTGCGTGCATTAAGGTACCTATGATATTTTCAAAGCGACGGATGAACTAAGAAAAATTGACGAAACAAATATATATTGCGAATGTGTGTGGAAGGGCTGGTAAGGGACGTCCCAACACACATCGATGCGGACACACATTGACCAAATAGGTGATGTATTTGCAAAGGGGAAGATAAAAAGTAGCCGGAACCGGCCTGCGTGCATGCAACAACTTATGAACGTTCGGTCAGGATCGTGGCAAGTGGCAGTCCCTGGTCTCTGCCTATCGTATAATAAATAAAAATAACAAATAACATTTACATGAATTTCTGGTCTTTGTCTTTGTTTCTTTGTTTTGACTTGTCTTTCCTGTGCTCTAGGTCGACTAAGCTGTCAGGATGGTATGTGTGCTGGTCATGCCTAGGTACTCCATCTAAACACAATGTCTCAGGCACTGCAGCGTCCGAGTGGTCCTTTCATCTGTCTAGTGTGAGTAAAGTTACCACTCGAAGTAGTATAATTCGGCTAAGGTCGAAAACTTCTCAGCTCCAACAGACAAAATTTTTCAGGAGGCAAAGAAAACCGTTTTTCTTCCACTTCTTGTTCCTAGATCTATTGATGTTTGTCTTAATTTAAAGTAAAAATGTGATTACGGATTTAATAACACTATAAAAAAATATTTTTTTTCTTTCTATAACCTATAAAATGGACTTAAGAAGATTACTTGAATAAAAAAAAAAAACTTAAATTGGACATAAGCACTTTTCCAGGATATAAGAAGTATACGAAGTGTGATTTTTTCAAATAACCAAACATTGTATTGTACTTAGGTAGCTTGCCATCCAAACTCAATGTGGGGCTATGTTAGAGCTGAGCAGAGTTAAATGATATGAGGGTTATTTCTTGTGAAATAAAATAATAAATGTATTTTTGACAGAGTATCTTTATATTCTCTACCAGCGTAATGCTTAACCATTGACTAAATAATTAAATCAGTCTAAATTCGTTACAATAATCACATTTCAGGTTTGTCTTATACTTAACTAGCGTACTTGTAAAACAAAAATACCTACTCTACATCTATTATAAATGTGGCTCTAAAAGAATGAAATACGAGTCCACAATGAGATAAATTTTTCATACATGGTTTCTGGATTAATTAATAATAACAAGTACTTATAACGTTTATATCGTATAAGTATTTTGGCACTTATAGTATTATTATGCTTACTAGTAACAGAATAAAAACTCATAAAATAAACCATAAGAAAAAAAAAACGATGAGTTCACTTTTTGAACCTTCAACTAAAAAAAACAGTACTGAACCCCTTATATTTAAGAAAATGCTATATTTTTATCAAAAACTGGTAATTATATAAAGTAACTTACTAGTTACTTTTAGGCACTTCTTTAGAGAGATTAGGTATATTATTAGGAACCTATAAGAAACTAAAACTTAAAAATGAGTTTTCCTAACAATCACCTATGAATCAATCTTCATGAGGAATTCATCATGAAGATTGAGTTGTAAAAAGAATGGTTTCCATTGTAAGTTTTAATTGCTGTAGATGTTCAAACTTCGATTTCTTGATCTTGAGTCATTTTTTGTACAGAGCTGGTAGATTCTCCACATTCACGAATGTAAAATTTCTTTTTCGGCATGGAAGTGGCAGTTCTGGACAATCTTCACTGAAGCCCAATCTGTAATTTATTTCACCACTTGGCAAATAAGTAAGTTGCCTTAAGTTAATTACTACTGGGTCACCAGATTTCTTTCCGGGGCGAATTGACTTGTAAAAGTTCAAACTAGTTTCAAAGTTTTTTATTCGCAATTTAGATTGTAATTTGTTATGATATTATCAATACAGTTTAAGTAAACACTAAATATTAAAAAATACATACCTTCAAGCCGGTATTTCTGTATTTCACACACTTTAAAGAGAAAAAAGGACGTGTTTACCTTACGCCATCGCGTGATGTACTGAGGTGGGGGGAGTTGAGCAGTTTGACCGTTACAAAATTGCGCGCTGGAGATAAGCAGTATACTTTTTATTGTTTGTGGTCAACTGTGTATTTTTGATGGAATTAAGACTTATACGAAACGATGCGTTCAGAAATTCCGCGTCGAATGATACCAAAAAGTAATTTTTGATCAAAAGTGGAGTTATGAAGTTTTCGACCTTAGCCGACGATATACCTATCGTCTTATTGCAGAGATGCAAAGGCCAAAGTCAAAGAACTCAATTTGAGCACCAAATTGAAGTTCAAATCCATTTATTTCAAAATGCAAAAAAGGCGTGACGACTGTATCAAATAATCAAAGATTTAACGATATTAGGCGGAAGTACATATTACAGGATAAAACACTGATTTAGTTTTATAAAAAAAAGAGATTACCAATATTTTCAATAAACTAAAAGATAATGATAGGTACATACTGCTTTCAGCCAGTTTGACTGAAACACCCATATACCACGTGACGTCACGCTTAGGTTAACATAGGTAAACTTCACTCGTGCTTTGTTGTGACTACTAGTGATTACGATGTTTGTTTACCTGGGCGTGACGTCGGATTCGACGCCGCGAGCGCGAGCACACTGCGAGCTTTTCCCACAGATACTCGTATAATAATTTCAGAAAAATGGCTTTAAGCTTCGTTAAACTGTAGTTTATTACTGAAATAATAAATGTGTCCTCAGATTATGGAAGAGGATTTAAAAATCTTTCGTCGCGCCTACTGTTTCTTGTATATCATTAGTAAGTATACAAGGCACCCTCTCTATTGAATATATAAAGGAATAAGGTACCTATTCATCATGAAGTAGTTTTGAGTCCCGCATGCACAGTAACTTAGCTGAAATATCTCGTCTAAATTGTTCTATAATGTCTTTTTTTATTACGTAACTTTTATTTGCATTTCTTATCTCCTACGGCCATGAACTACCTACATGACTACATTAAATGATTGAGTGAGGCCAATTAACTTTATTTACTGTGATTGATCTAGAGGCATAATCTTATGATGACCATATCAATGAAGTCCTAGTTTGGAATTAGTAGGTGATGATGTATAGGTGTACCTACCCGAGAATTCAGCAAATTCAGACCTTGTTATACATTACAGCAGTGTGTAATAATGAATAACAAAAAAAACACTGATAACACTGTCAAATAAACCTTTCGTATTTTTATGTAGCCTATAAACATCCCACTGCAATCACATATCTTCTCTCAGAGAGAGAGAGTATGGGCTTAATTACTTAATTACTGACGACCTCGGTGGCGCAGCGGTTTGGCACGCTGACTGTAAAACCGAAGGTCTCGGTTCGATCCCCGGCCAGGTCAATCTAGGAAACGAACTTTTCTAGTTTGTCTCGGGTCTTGGACGTTATCTATGTATTTATTTTATTAAATCTATCGTCAAGTTAGCACCTATAACACAAGTCATTTAGTTGTACTTAGTATAGGGCTAACGAGATCTGTGTAGTATGTCCATGAATATTTATTCATTCATTCGTTCGTTCGTTCGTTCGTTCGTTCGTTCGTTCGTTCGTTCGTTCGTTCGTTCGTTCGTTCGTTCGTTCGTTCGTTCGTTCGTTCGTTCGTTCGTTCGTTCGTTCGTTCGTTCGTTCGTTCGTTCGTTCGTTCGTTCGTTCGTTCGTTCGTTCGTTCGTTCGTTCGTTCGTTCGTTCGTTCGTTCGCTCGCTCGCTCGCTCGCTCGCTCGCTCCCTCGCTCACTCGCTCACTCGCTCACTCACTCACTCACTCACTCACTCACTCACTCACTCACTCACTCACTCACTCACTCACTCACTCACTCACTCACTCACTCACTCACTCACTCACTCACTCACTCACTCACTCACTCACTCACTCACTCACTCACTCACTCACTCACTCATTTATTTATTACTTCCCGTGCCCACGACGGATTGGAAATTTCAAGCACTGAAGATTTTGATGTCCTCAGACACTCAGGTTTCCTTGCGATGTCTTTCTTTGCGGTTAGCGAGTGGTATTGGTACTATAACTTCACAAAATGTACCTACATAACCTAGAAAACCAAGTCGTTGGTACCTACCCGCACTGGGAATCAAAACTGGGTCTCCTGCTTTCGAGTCTATTGTTCTGCCCACTGAGCTACTGCCGCTCTATTTATATTTATCCATATTTTATCTATATGGCATTTATAGATGAACTTAATTGCTTGATCCAGGACCACTAGTCTGGATAATGGGATCCTTACTCACAAAACATACATTTCTTTTTGATAGTCTTCTAATTGCTCTGCTATCCAGTATAAAGAATTTACAATTAATTTTCCCCCAACAATCTGAATTTAATTTTCTTCATATTGCAAGAGTTCCTGGTCTAGCTATAACTCATGAGAACGTCAATTCATTAATATCTTGTTCCATTTCGTGACAAAAACTTCCAGGTCCGGTATGAAGCTTTTTGCTCTAATAAATGTTTTGTTCAAATATACTATAAGAGCTCTATGAGATCATGCCACACATCACGCGATGAACTGAGAAAACTATGTGCAGTACAAGCAAAAACGCTTATTGAACATAAAAAGTCTGCCAATGCGTATTATGTCATCAATGTTTAAATTTCAAGATTAATCTGTCGACACTTTAGATTCTACGACGAATTGTGCTATTAATTATTATGGTATATTTTTTATATACCTACTAACTGGCCCCGCAAATATTGTTATGGCGAATGGACAATAAACGGGAACAGCCTAACATTAGTCAACGACCTATTCTCAGACCTACTAAATATATACAAAAATCCTTTTTTGAATTCGGTAACGAACGAGTAATCGGTAGCCGGAGGAGTTCGGTAACAAACACTGTGACATGAGATGTTTAAATATGACGAGTAGATTATTTATTAGCTATTTTATGTTGTTACGACGGATCTTTAAATATCACAAGTAGATTATTGGCTTTGTGGTTACCATGGTAACAAATCACATTAATTAAGCTTTATCCCAATATCATCGAAGAAATAAACTACAGCGGTACCCGTTGGCTCTGCTCCTTGGATAAGATGGGTGAGGGCCAGATGACGCCGTGGAATTATTAAGGTTCTGTAGTCAACAAGAAACCTGTCTGTCTCCGGAAGAGGACAGAGGCGACCAGTACTACAATACTTATATTATGGGTATATTCATTTCGCCGATAAAACGGTGGGATAAAAATCCTAAAACAGAATCCGGACAGTAGCACATAATATAGAGGAAAGATGAACTTAAAAGAAAATCTATCACGGCTAAGTGGCTTTAGAAATTGACGAGGCGACCAAATTATAAAAGGAAAACTTCATACAAATCCCATTGAAAATTAATAACAACATAGGTAATAACATTTACATACAGGCAAAAAAATTGCTTCTGGCCCCACACTAGGATACCCTGTGTCTTGAGAACGAGAAACAACGACATCACAAACATGTAAACATGTAAACATCCAAGACCTAGGGTTTTTTTGTCCCCAGTCAGGAGTCGAACCCGGGGCCTCTTGCATGGTCTGCCTACCATGCAGGAATTATTTTGTTGAAGTTGGCAGTTCTGTATAAACAAGTTAAACCCCACCGATGGAACCCTATGTTGCGCGTACACACGCTTGGCTTTTGTTTAAGTTTCAGATAGTAACAACCTATAAAACAGGTGGCATATAACTAGATAGAATAGCTATAAGGAAATTGCAATTAGCACAAGTCTTAGAAAATTACTTAATACCTTACAAACATGCTAATGTGTAATCAATGAAGTAGTAAACCTACGTAAATAGCGGAATGCGCATACCGAAGCTTCTTCGAAGTATACAACGAACATTTCAAAACCTGCTTAGTTTATTACAATATTTCCCATATTACACTATATTTTGTAGTTACAGTTTATACACATACACTTATTAAGGCTGCTCCTCGAGTAGTAATTCTCTTTATTATTATAAATTGTAATTTTACTTAAATTTTTTTAAATCAATTTATTAATAATAATGTTAATCAAAATAATTTAATTTCAGCCAGATGTCGCTGCCTGTACCTACGTAATACATAGAATATTGTAGAGGTTCGAAATTTCACTGATGCTGGTGAGTCGCCCATTAGCTCAGTTGGAAAGAGCGCTGGCACGGATAGCCAGAGGTAGCGGGTTCGAATCCCGGCATGGGTGGAATTTTTAGCTTCTAAATAGGTTTTTAAGTTATGATTTTTATTCCATTGGTGGCGCGGCGCTAGTTAGCGCCCCCAAGCGCTTTCACATAACAATGTTGCTTGAGACATCTTACCTATAGTTAGTTAGTTAGTTAGACCTGAGATTTCCGCACTTAGCCTCATAGTTGGGCCATTGTACGTAGCAAGCGCTGAGGTACGTTAACACTTCAGACACTAGGGTTTCCTTACGATGTTTTCCTTCACAGTCAGCGAGTGGTATTGCTACTATAATTTCACAAATGTATATACATAACTTAGAAAACAAAGTCATTGGTACATGCCGGGGTTTGAACCCACGACCTATAATGCCCCCAAGATGCGGCACTAAACTATTATGTATCAAAACAATCACGTCAATCAAATCCGCCACTAGGAAGTGATCATAGTGATCCGCTTTAGTGACCTCAGGAATATCCCGAACGTGCAAAGCTATATTAATTCATAAGTCCTAGACATCAAGGATGGAATTTGTTTGATCAATTGCTATTTTACTACACCCACGTTCAGATGGTCATTGTAAGCACATCATGCATAGGTAAATACGGGCTCGATAATTGAAGGTAGAAGCCGTTGTCAACTTCCGAGTTACAAAAAAAACCGTATGAAATACATGAACCACCTTGGCATTTATAGGAATATCTATAAAACCAAGTCGTTTTTTTGGACCGTCCAGATTCCAGATTTTATAGTATCCAATGTTCTGAGTGACGGTGGTTCTGTGCTAGGGTGGCTGAGAAGAGCGTTGTTCTAGTCTAATGTATCCTATATTTCCTCAAATGGAATGCCAACCAACATTATTATTATTATTATTAATACGTTTATTGCACATAAGTAAAAAAATACAATGGCAATGTGGCATGTTTAATATGTATTGTATCAAAAACTCTGGCGGTAACGACGCCCACGCTGCATTTAAAGTGAGCTCAGCCTTTCGGGCTGTCTATATAAAACGCATTTCCTGAATCGTATCATTTACAACCACTTTGTTCTACAACTTCGAAATTTAACTTAATTTTTTTTTATATTTTATACTATATTACGATTTTTTGCTTAGTTGTGGCGCTGCCGCATAATATATATGATAATACTAAAAATCATTGTGTTACGAGAGCAGGACATTCTGTATCGCACAATATTATACCGAAATTGGTACAGTGGGTAAACCTTCTATGACTAACGCTAGTGGCATTTTTCCGAGCGGTTCTGTGCTTCGCAAGGCACGTTAAGCAGTTGGTGCCGGCTTCCGTCGATAGATGGCAGTCGTTAAGCCAAGTCAGAGGCCTTAGGGCGGCTTGAAAACTTCTGACAGTAAGACCAGCCACTAGTCTTGCAAGCCACCACCAATCCGGACTAGGCCCCCGTGGTGGAGTATGGCCTATACCTTCCTCAGGGAAGAGACCCGTGCCCCTCTGTGGGGACATAATAGGTGGATGTTGAACAAAGCAAATAGAAAACATAATGTTCTTAAAAGTGAATTCAGTTAATTGGAAAATCAATGAAAGAACATATGAAAAATTTTGTATAAGGCAAACCCTAATTGCGTATTTTAGAAATTCCGCATTTTGCTTTTCATTGCCCTATTACAACTGCACTTTGACGATCGCATAGATTGTTATTTTGTTAGCTTGAATTTTGTGCAACCGCTTGTTTGGACACGAAAATGACGATATTCTCTCTCGTTACTTTATATTTTACGGGGCCAAATACAACACGATGTATTCTTCCTTTAAAATATCAATCAGTATCGAAGCTGAGGAGGACGCCAATCATGTGCCCTTATTTTGACTGGTGTAGCCTATTTTAGCTGGGAATTCTTTTAATTCGTATAGTAACAGTTTTAATTATGTCTAGTGCTCGTGTTAACCTTAGAAAATACCAATTCTTTTAAAGTTGAAAGTAAAATGATATACAGTTAGTCCTCACTACACATTACACCTTACACGTACGCGTTAGAATCAGACCTACGTCTAGATTGTACTGTTGCTGGTGATCTGTTTGTGGATTCAAACCCCGAAGTACAAACAATTTTTGAACTAACACTTTCGTAAGTACTAGACATTATTGGATTTTATCTGGATAAAGTTACTCGTATTCGTAGCGGTAGCGCGTCTGCCTACCATGCAAGAGCTCCCGGGTTCGAATCCCGGCTGGGAACAAAAAAAAAACCCCCCAGGTCCTGGATGTTTACATGTTTGTGATATCGTTGTTTCTGGTTCCCACGACACAGTGTGGGGCCAGAGGCGACGTATGTGCCTGTATGTAAATGTTATGTTATGTTATTAGGATTTTTGTCCGAAGAGCCTAGTAAGTTTGTCCGCTTAAAATCCAATAAATTATGTCTAGCTAGTACATCTAGTAGAAGGACCATACGCATCCTAACTCAGGCTGACGTCTAAATTGGTGAGTCGTGCCTCGTGCGCCTCGCGTTACATCAGCCGCGGCCTTCAGCTGACTTTCACTATCGCGACGACATCTGCGCCGGTGCATATTCGTAAATGTATGGAGCCCGAAGTGTGGCCAAGGCAGGTGCGCCCAGGCGATTTTCTTACTTATTTTACGAGACCCAGTTGCGAGATTTGAACAAAAACGTGTAATGTTTTAAATAATGTACTGCATCTCTCTTTGTGCTTTAGTTTGCGATACTGTTGGTACAATGTTCTTACATTGTTTCACTTTTAATAGTTTTTCTGTTGTTTGACTCAGAATTGGACCTCTTTAGCAGAGAACAATATAAATGTAATTTTATTACCTAATATTTCATTTTTTTCTTCTGAATCTTCTCAATGAAGAGTTATTAATTTTTGTAAGTACAGTATCGTTATCAACCCTTGTATGTCCCCACTGCTGGGGCACGAGTCTCTTCCTGCATCGCAGGAAGGTTAGGCCATACTCCACCACGGGGGCCAAGTCCGGGTTGGTGGAGGATTGTAAGACAGTGGCGGGCCTTACTGTCAGAAGTTATCAAGCCGCCCATAAGGCCTCTGACATGGCTTAACGACTGCCATTATATGACAGCCGGCACCAACGGCTTAACGTGCCTTGCGAAGCACGGAAGCGCTCGGAAACATGCCACTAGCGGTAGTCACGGGATGCTCACTCATCCTGTACCTGACCGCGCCTGTTGTTGCTTAACCAAGTGATTGATTCCAATCACTCGGTTCGCCTAGGCCACGAGTACAGTATCAATAGTAATATATTTTTGTATTGTATGATGAAGGTTGGTAAAGACCTTGAATGAAAATATTGTGACGAAACCAGAGTGTCTGATGTGTACAACTGTACATATACCTCAGAGCTTGAATAATCCGCGGTGGGACTCTCCCTCACTCTAAGAGAAGACTGCTCTGGACGTGTCTTTGAAATGCTGTATATCCTTTACAAATAATAAGAACTGGAACGACTTCAGGTGTTGTTTTATTTGTAGATTATTAGTATAATAAAACAGAAAAACTGGATAAAAACGGATAAGCAGGTTAAATACTCAGATCTGGTCGAAGGTTATAATGATATTGTAATGATGAAAATGAGGGAAATTTCGATATGTGTGAAATAATTTAAATATTTGAAAATGATAGATAGAAAAAGAAATTAAAATGGTGAAAAGAGGTTTGCACCGTTACATCTTTAAAGAATTTCTTCAGTATTAACATTGGAACACTTATAATAAGGAAAAGTTTTTCAGACAAATGTACCGAATAAGTTGTTAAATTTTTTGCCGTTGAAAAAAAATTAAATAGGTACTTTTTATTTATTACTAGACTGCTTTTATTAGACTACTAATGTACGTTATGATGAAGGCCAATGAGATGGTTTGGAATATTTACGAGCGCAGAAAAAACATGTAACATTAAAATATCTGTCTAATTTTCTTTTACGAGTGTATACATTAAATGTATATACATAAAAAAAAATTGTTTTAAGAATTTAGCTAAGTCATCCTTATTATAAGAAAGAGCTAGTGTGCAAATATTATGTATAAAAAGGCTACGTAAAATACCTAGTAAAACTATTGTAAACGAGACTGCTCCCACAGTCAAACCAAGTAATTGGTTTTGTGGGGCCTTATTTATAACATGTAATGTGTTCTTTTTATATTAATAAATATATACATACATCTGTAAGATAAGAATATTTTTTTATTGTACACTAGAACATAGAACATAAACATTTGCTATATTTAATATTTATTATTTAATATTTAATATTAACAACAACATTTAACATAAGATATAATTTGTATTGCATTTAAATGACTGTTTGTTTCTAAAATAAAGATAAAATAAATAAAAATAAATAAATTTGCAAAGGACCACAATACAATTGGCGGCCTTATTATGAAAAGCAACTTCGTCGAGACTATTCTATCTATGATTCATTCATTTTTATATCTTAGGGGTATAAATGGCGCACTGATGATGGAAAGCTGCTGAAGGAAAGATGAGGACCAATTTCTGAAAATATCACTGAGAAATTCTTAGAGACAGCACCACATTTAAGTATTTACTTAGCGAAATTCTCAATTCAGAAATTGGCCCGCAGTTTCTTAATCCTTGCACCGCAGTAAGATACCTACGTTACGTTACCTACTTTCCAAAACCACATGATCCCCTAAGGGTGTGGATAACCGAAGGGTGTGCAATACCGAAAAAAGGGTATTGATAGACAGATAGAACATCTCATGATCGTCTATCAAACTATTTTGGATAAGAAGAATGTTGGTAACGAAAGTGATAAACCCATAACGTAGGTATATAAGTATATCTCATGATTCACTGGCTTAAGACAGACTACTACTTCCTCGTCAGTGTATTATCTTTCAAACACAATGACAATGTTGGGAAATGCTCATTATACTTTCAATACAAACGGTCTTTCCGACACAACACCCACCTTTGCTTGTTAGTTGTTTGCAACAAAGTAGATTCGATTATACTAAATCTAAAGCCGTTAAGCCAGTGATGACAACTATAGCGAAATTATTTATTTATTTCGCAAATTAACATAACTACATTACAGCTTACGCTATTTCATAATTATTTGCGGTATATACTTAATCTAATTAAATAAACTAGCATGCAAACGCAAATTATATTTTTTATTAACGCATGATTTTAAAACACTTACAACCTATAGTTAAATGCCAGATATGAAATGTCTTTTTTTATGTCGCCTATAGAGATCCCACACAGGAGGATCTCTTAGAGAGAGAGAATGAATGAATGAATGAATGAACGAACGAACGAACGAACGAACGAACGAACGAACGAACGAACGAACGAACGAACGAACGAACGAACGAACGAACGAACGAACGAACGAACAAACGAACGAACGAACGAACGAACGAATGAATGAATGAATAAATAAATGAATGACCATTTATTGCCAACAACAAAGAATATCTTACAGTTATAAACTTAGATACTAAATTATTTTATTAATTAATTTTATCAGCCTATAATTTTAAACAAGTACTAAAGTAAGTAAGAGCTTGGCA
Source organism: Yponomeuta sedellus (assembly GCA_934045075.1). NCBI lineage: Eukaryota > Metazoa > Arthropoda > Insecta > Lepidoptera > Yponomeutidae > Yponomeuta > Yponomeuta sedellus. The sequence continues at coordinate 16,001,450 of OW203733.1, read as the reverse complement.
AAAGGACTGGACGCTCAGCGTAAGCTGCGGGATGCTAGGCATCCTACAGCGCTGATTTTCAGCGGAGTCCGAATCTTACAAATAATAGTGTACTGGATTAAAGGTAGATAATAGAGAGAGTGTATGCTTAATTACCACGCGTGCCCGGATTGGCAATTTCAAGCGCTGGGGTATTTGAACACCTCAGAGACTCAGGTTTCCTCACGATATTTTCCTTCACAATTAGGGAGTGGTATTGCTGTTAGAGAAATACCTTACCACATACTATTTACGAGTATGCTGCGTGTATGCTGTGTTTTAATGTTTTTAATATATAACACTATTATTTTGTCTAACTGGCGCTAAAAACTCACCCAGATTAGTACTACCAAGTGAAATATCTAGACAACAGAACGGAGAAACCGTTCTGTGATCTAGACACTCTCAGATCGTCATCATGCGTGGTACTTTCGAGGACATATCTTATTTTTTAATGCAACTGTTACTAACTCTAATGATAGATAGATAAATAGATAGATACATAGATGTTCTATCTGTTACTAACACTAATATTGACTGAATAAAATACTTATTTATTAATGTTATTCTCGAACCAGAGTCTCTCTAGGTGTTTCTTCCATTTTGATGTTCGCATTTAAGTTATATCTGAATTAAGAATTTCATCATCATCAGCCATTTGACGCCCACTGCAGGACATAAGCCTCCCCAAGCTTCACGGTCTTGTGCCACCCGTATTTCATAAAGGTACTTAAAGAAGAATAAAGAATAAGAATTTCATAAAGGTATTTAAGTATTTTACTCCAATGCTTAACTTGTGACTGCAATTAAGCCTCGTATTCTCCGCTAATATAGTTGTTACGCATTTCATCAAAACAATATATAGAAAAATCGTTTTAAAATCATTATTATAAGGATGGTGTATTTTAGGATGATGGTGCTAATCACAGCCAGATTAAAAGGTGTGGATAACTTCTTGAACAAATTAGCTTCGGCTAAAATGTCATGTAGCAGAAAATGTCGTGGCCCTGGGGCTGCAGTCCCTGTTGCCCTCCCCTAAATCCGGCCCTGGTGGTATTATTGAAATTTAAATTGATTTATTTTTCAGAGAAGGATAACAATTTATTTAAGCATTGTTGATATCAAAATTGAAGACGTGGCGTGACGTGACGTGTAAAGTGACTCCTAATAGCGTCACTTTACATGCAACACTTTCATAATATGTGTCATTGAAAATATAAACTTAATGTTATAGCAATTAACCTGCAATTCAGCTGAGCAACTTTCACGATCTGAGCATTTCCTCTTCCTGAACATCTCAAGGCTATTTAAACTATAAAAACGCTATTGCAATAAGTGGCTAATATTACAGTTTATATTATTTAATAGATTGCTGAGACTATACTTGAGATGCTTCTTAAACTAAAATAGCTTTTAGTAGGCACTCAGATAGACAGGTAGGTGCTTAAAAAACCGAATTAGCTCAAAAGTAGAAAAAAATGGCCACAATGTGAATTTCGGGTTGGGGCACTCTTAAAATGGCGAGAATACGTTTAGCGATTGCCAGGAAATGGATTTTTATAGTACCTAATAGGGCTGCCTTTTTTAAGTTGCAACTTTTTTTTTTGTTTTTGAGTGTAAGAAAAAATTATCCTCACTTACGACGGCGCGAGTCACGCGTTTTGAGGCGCTAAGCTAACGTATCAGAATTTGACAAGTAATATACAGGAAAGCACGAATGCGCGATCCGCCTCTTTATGCTACCGTTGATGTCCTTAACTCGGTCTCGATGCTCCATGACACCCACAAAAACGGCCAGAACGCGTTTTGGCTAACTCCAAAGCCCATAGAGCGAAATTCGCAATTTGAACTGCATGCCAGTAACCCACTGGGCATTGACATAACGCGTTGCGCGCTTTTTATCGCTTAGTGAGCGATTTCGGTCTTAATGAAATGAAATGAAATGAAATGAAATGAAATGAAATGAAATGAAATGAAATGAAATGAAATGAAATGAAATGAAATGAAATGAAATGAAATGAAATGAAATGAAATGAAATGAAATGAAATGAAATGAAATGAAATGAAATGAAATGAAATGAAATGAAATGAAATGAAATGAAATGAAAAGGTTTTATTCAAAGTAGCACAGAAACTGCGGCTTAATGAACGTTACAATTCAAACTAGGTGTCCATTTCAAAATCTAGATCATTTAGGAGAAAAAATGGACAAAAAAACTCCTAACTTAGTCTTTTCAAAAGTCCTTAATTAACATAGTTTACATTATAAACATAGAACTCATACATTGTACTGGCTTTCATTCCAGACCTCATTGTCATCTAAATAATCCTTTATGTTATAGTAGCCCTTTTGGCACAAAGTGTGCTTAACATATTTTTTGAACCGCGATTCAGGCAAGCTTAATATATCTTCAGGGATTTTATTATAGAAGCGTTTACAATGCCCCATGAAGGATGTATTAACCTTTGCCAGCCTAAATAGTGGGAACAAAAGTTTATGTTTATTTCTAGTATTTACATTGTGTTGGCTACCTAAAGTTTTAAAGTTACTGATATTTTTCCTAACGTACATAATGTTTTCATATATATACTGACTGGCAACTGTCAGGATGTTAGTTTCTTTAAAGAAATCTCTTAACGAATCTCTACTACCCAGCCTATAAATGAATCTGATCGCTCTCTTCTGCAAGACGAAGATGGTCTCAATGTCTGCTGCCCGTCCCCACAGTAGTATGCCATAGGACATAAGACTATGGAAGTAACTAAAATAAACAAGCCTAGCAGTTGCGACGTCAGTTAGTTCCCTAATTCTTTTGACTGCATATGCTGCTGAACTAAGCCTATTTGCTAATTTTTCTATATGAGGACCCCATTGAAGCTTTGCATCAATTGTGATACCTAGAAATACAGTTTCATTCACAAGGTCTAATTTGTCATTCCCCAGTAAAACATTGCTGTCTACCGTTTTGACATTTGGAAGAGTGAACTTTATACATTTCGTCTTTTTTGAATTTAACAATAAGTTATTAGAAGTAAACCAATTTAGTACCCGAGAGAGAGCATTATTTGTATTGTCAAGGTCATTTTCTTGTCTCTTAATTTTAAAAATAAGTGACGTGTCATCTGCAAATAATACTATCTCTGACATATTTTGAACCATGAACGGCAAATCATTTACATATACGAGGAAGAGGAACGGCCCCAAAATCGATCCCTGTGGCACTCCTATCCTGACCTCAGACCCTGAAGATTTAGTTCTATTTATATCAGCTCTTTGAACTCTCCCTTCTAAATATGATGTTATAAGTTTTAGGCTATTCCCGTTTATACCATAGTGCTTTAATTTTAAAAGAAGTGTTTTATGGTCAACGCAATCAAATGCTTTCGACAAGTCACAGAATACGCCTATAGCATCCTTGCGCTCTTCCCATGCACTAAATATATGTTTAACTAACATGACGCTGGCGTCCGTTGTAGAGCGCCCTTGCGTAAAGCCGAATTGCTGACCATGGAGAAGTTGATAGTCATTGAAATGTGTAAGCAGCTGACCTAGAACTATCTTCTCGAATATTTTACTCAAAACGGGTAGAACTGAGACTGGTCTGAAATTTGTGGGATCTTGCTTATCACCACTTTTAAATAAAGGAACGAGCCTACTATATTTCATTAGATCAGGAAATATACCCTCATCTAAACATTTGTTAAAGATTTTGGCTAAATGGGGTGCTAGGGTATCGATTACTGAGCTAACTACTGTTACTGACATACCCCATAAGTCCTCAGTTTTTTTAAGCTTTAGCTTTTTAAACGATTTAATCACGGTATGGGCTTCAATATAGTCGAACGAAAAATCGTGATGGCAGGGGGGGACATTGTCTTTCAAAATACTTTCAGCAAGAGCTGGAGAAGAGTCTAAAGGAGCTGTCGTTACAATTGGCACATTTGTAAAGAACTGTTCAAAAGCCGTAGCAATGTCTTCATTTGAGGTTATTAATTTATCATCTATTTTAAGTGAAAGTTCGCGATCTCGTGATTTGGATTTACCGGTTTCCTTATTTATAATAGCCCAAATTGTTTTGGATTTATTAGACGATTGAAGGATTTTTGATTTTATATGCTCACATTTTGCTTTGTGGCAGACGGCCTTAAATAATTTTGAATATAGTTTAACATACTGTATAAAACTGGGGTCATATGTGTATGTTTTTTTCTCATATAGCGCATATAGTGTGTCCCTACTTTTTCGGATGCCGGCAGTAGCCCATTCACTAAATGCTACTTTATTTCTTTTTGATGATAACTTTTTTAATTTAAAAACTTTTTCAAAACTACCTGAAACAACTTTGAATAAATCTCCATAATGAGCATTTGCATTAAGGGTCTTATAATTTTGTGTAGGTAAGCTACTTTGTATGTAGTTTGTAAATAATTCCATCTTTTTTGCTGTAATGGGCCGATAAATTATATCTTGCTCCTTTTTTTTAAAATCTGCTTCAAAGTGGACCATTTGACCATTGTGGTCTGACTTTAAGCAAGTTACTGTAGAACAATGCGAAAATTCACAGTCGCAGAATACATTGTCAAGACAGGTGGCTGTGTTTTCGGTAATCCTAGAAGGCTCTAAGAAAATATTAACTAAATTAAAAGACTTGAAAATTAATTTTAATTTGTTATTTAAAACGGAGTCTACCAGCAAGTCTATATTAAAATCTCCACATACTATAACTTTCTTGCTACTACTTGAAGCTACCTTTAAAACATCCTCTAGTACGGATTCAAATAAACTGTAATCACTGGCGGGGGGCCTGTATACGCTTACTACAATATGCTTAGCCAGTTCAACACATGATAGTTCTACAACTTTTTCAACAGAAAGTCTGCTAATATCTTTTCGTTCTTTATACTTCAAACTACTATTTACTATTATTAAAGATCCACCATGCAATGCAGACTTTCTATTAAAGCTTAAGCCTAACATACTCATTTGGTCTGACCTTCTGTTTCAAACTCATTCTCATCATTAGTTATTCGATAATCTATGATGATACCAAGCCAATCAATTTCTCAAAATAATTGCACGTACGGACCCCTCCGTGAGGTTAATTGGATCTCCATAGTTTTTTCGGTAGGTGCAGAGGATGTCAAGGGCCTTCAGTGCAATTATAGTATAATTTACTATGAGCAAAGTAGACATCTCAACGCATTATGTATTAAAACATATAACTACTTAACAGAGGCAATTTTGTTGTAAGTGGGTATGATATAAGCCTCTTGAGTAACATAAGGTCAAAGTAAGAACGTCTTCGGGACAAGTCAGGTATTTTAGCAAGTGGTTATAAAAAGTAACGATCTTTGAGGCCGGCATTGATTGAGTCAAAGCATCGTCTTCTCCCAGTAGCACCTTTACTTTCGGCGCAACAATTTTTTTATAATTGTTTCGCTCATAATGATGCCCGCACGGATGGCTTTCAGGCCATAATGCGCAAGCGTACGGCAGGCGTCCCTGTTTGCCCTCGTGCGAGGCATTGCCAGCGGCTTCTAACTGGTACTGGCAGATAGGCCGGATTGTCCAATATGGAAGCATTTGGGTAGCTTACATTACATGTTAATACAAAAATGTAAAAAATTTTGTATTTATGAAGCCTACTGATTAAATAAAATTAAGGCTGCTTTTGATATTCCCTTAAACGAGTGCGCAAGGAAAGCAGCGGTGCGAGAGGAATGGGGGAGGATTGTGAGGCCACCGCCCCGACATTACGACTACGACCGCTCTGTCAATAGCGTTACGAATAAGAAGAAGAAGAAGGCTACTAGTCATTATCTTTAGTGTTAGTTTTTAAGGCTATTAACCACATTATACGAGTAGATCTCTGTTTAATCTGAAATGAAATGAAATTAATTTTTTCACTTGTGCATCATTTACATGGTACAAAGATAAGCCGTAACAATTATAGTTTCATGCAAGAAAAGGTCAACCACCCTCCGTACTAGTATTAACTGTATTACGGCAGGGTAGTATCACGTCTCTAACAAAAATATATATTTTCGGGCAAAAGTTGATTCCTTTGCCCCGAAAACTTGCACGGTTTCGGGGCAAAGGTTGCAGGTGGACAGTGGATTACAATTACAATGTAATCAAAACAAAAAAAGTAAAGTAGTATTCTCTGATCAAAACGAAATAAATGTTTATTTTTATTATTAGGTTTTTTAGATATTTTAGTTATATTGCTATCTATCCAAGTCCGTGCCATATCGCAATCCCGTAATCAGGTCGTATTCGACCACAGCTGAACGTAGCCCTCCCTTTAGGCACGCCACTTCTTTTTGTCCAGCGATCATTCTCGAATGTGGGTGCAAAGGTTTCCAACCGTATAGGATGAACTAGCAAACGCAGCGTTGGTCACCCACGAGGGCGTTGGATCCACGATCTAAGGCAGATTGCTGGAAGCGGCTGGATGAGTATGGCATCTTGTATCGGGTGTTAATTACACCCTTACTGAAACCTACGTACCTATTATATCCATTATTACCCAAGATCTTCCAGAAGAATGATGCCTAAGAAATCAACTACTTAGGGCATATTGAGGTAAAAAGGCACACTTTTTTACATGATTTACAGGAGTATTAAGGCATTGTATAGGGATCACATCAAGCTTTCTTTTAGAAAATAATTTTAAAGCACAATATTACCTAACTTCGAGATCTCAATCAGGCGTACCGCTGGTTAATACAAAACACTTCGGCATCAAAATTCTGGAAGTTACACGTTCACTGCTAGTTTTTTTTTTGTTTTTAATATTAAATAAAGAATCCAACTTAATAATAATTCATTTCCCAAGAAAATATATGTACTCGTATAATGTACTCGTAGTTTATGTTGTTGTCCAGTAGGTCTAGCATTTGGGTCTTATTGTGTTTTTTCCTACGCATTATTGAGTTACATAAGAGTGTCAAAGGTGTTTGTAATTTGGATTATTATAATAGTTTATTGCAAGATTCAGAAATCACCCTCTTTCTTTAATTCAAAGATTTTACATGTAACCTCATCTATAGACTCTTCTTCCTCGATGTTGATGGCAATGAACCTATGCTTATTGTTAAAATCATTTGGTGCTCAGCTATCGTTGATTGCCAGATTGCATGAACGAAACCGTTTTTTTTATTTAGCCTATAAACGTCCCACTGCAGGGCACAGGCCTTCTCTCAGAGAGAAAAAGAGAGAGAGAGAGTATGGGCTTAATTTTTTCGCACGCCTTTGGCAATTTCTCAGACACGATGTTTTCTTTCACGGTCAGTGAGTTGTATTGCAACTATAACTTCACAAATGTACATAACTTAGAAAACAAAGCCCGCACTGCGAATCGAACCTGGATCTCTCGCTTCCGAGTCCATTGTTCTGCCCACAGGGCTGCCGCCGCTCTAAACAAAACCGTATGCATAAATCAATTAAGTTCAATAGATGGATGTCTAGATTACGTCTTTTATTCCACGATGTAATTGCTTCGACCTTCTTCTGCCCAGAATCGCACCTTAGATATATAGAACTTTGAACTATAAACAAGAAACGGAAGTGCAACCAAGGGCGTGGTGAAATGTTTCAGCACAGTTGCCAATCGCCGTTCAACCGCGCACTGCTTTAAATGCCAATCACTGACATTTAACCGATCGTTCAATCAGTGCTAGGAGGAAGTTCGTTCCTTTCTTTGGTTTTCCTTATGGTCTAGGTATCTATCAGTTTACCCGATTGCAAAAAATACATTTATTTCTTAGAACCGATTGAAGGTTGGCTGAGCTACTCATCGTGTGAAATAAACGCAAATTTTTCGAAATTATAACTATGTTGACTGCCTAGTTGGTCTAGCGGTTAAACGCTTGACTAACAAAACAGAAGTCATGGGTTCGCCCCCCATGGGACGCCATCGTATTTGATTGTTCTGTACAAATAGAACTTCCATGTTTGTGATAGTGTATTACCATGTTAGTGATCCTATATCCTATTGGGGCTAGCTAGTTCCGAGTATAGATTAGTGCGTCCAACCTTCAACACAACCTTCTTCAACGCGTCTTTAATAGTTAGCTTGACCTGAGATGTCAGCCTCATAGTTGAGTCATTATACGTTAGCAAGCGCTGAGGTACGTCAACACTTCAGACGCTAGGGTTTCCTTACGATGTTTTCCTTCACAATCAGCTAGTGATATTAAGTAGGGGAGCGAGGGGCTAGTGGTAACAGGGGTAAGTAGTAACATGCATTTTTCACTAGGATCTTAAACTTTCTTAACGTATTTGTTTCACTCGATTTGACCTATAAGCCGCGCCGCATCATGTTGTCGTAGAGAGTGTCCCGTCGGCCGGTGCAGTGAGCGGAAGTATGCGCGCGCTTATTTTTGCCAGGTAATATAAAATTGCACTGTCGTAAAATTTTGGTTTGCTTTATTATTATCGACTAATTTCAAACTTTCTAAATCTTATTTTCATTCAAATTTATATATTCCTGATAATGTGAAACAGTTTTTAAGATTGCTAAATTATTTAAATAGTTATCGTGATAAAAGCTAAAAATCATATCATGGGGTTAGTTGTAACAAAATCCCGGGGCTTGTTGTAACGTGTTACAACATGCCCCGAGTTGTAAAGATACCTATATTTTTTTCCTTTCTTCTAGAATGAGGGTGTGTAAAAGAAAGTCAGAGCGGGCAACACAAAGCCAAGAAGTGTACGAATTAACGGCAGCTGAAGTTTTAGAAAAAAAAATGTAGTATTCAGAAAGCTAGTCAGACTTTCGGATTATGTCACGTCTCTCTTTATAGATACATAAAGAAAAAGAAGAATAATGAAAGTTTAAGGGCGAGATAAATAGTCGCTTCTAAGAACGAGTCTTAGCAAAAGCAATTGCTTAAGAATCGATTTGTCTATCATAGACAGTACTTTGGCACTCTCTAAGTCGCGAAACCCGGACTAATTCTTAGCATTGGCCTAAGAACATGCTTAGCTAAGCAAATGTCTACTTTGATACTTCGCTAAGTTAGCCTGAAGTAATGCTTAGGGAAGCTTGAGTACGGACTTGGGCTAAGCAACGACTATTTATCTCGCCCTAAGAGTTGGTTATGTTATACTAGACAAGTATTTATGTAAGATGGCTCCCTACTTAAGAAGATATGGCTTCCTACCTACTCAAGTGCACCGCAATATATTTTGGATTACTTCCTATGGAAGTAAGAAAACTAGCTTACCAATGCGGTGTGCAGTACTTTAGAAAGATGTAAATTTTGTTAAAAATAAACAAAACTTAAATGATTAGAGGTATTATTGTCGTTTTTTTTGTCGTTACTACTTGCCCCGGTAGACGTTATAACTTGCCCCAAGCACGAGGTAAGTTGTAACACCGCACTTGTTTTAGAAAATAATTAATTGTATAATAATGACCAATGGTTATGATATTATTTCTCCTTGATTTGGGAAAGGAAGAGTTACAGAATCCATCCACCTTTATTTTGTAGCAATTTAATCAATAGATCTCAAGGTATAATTAGTTTTCATGAAAACTGTTACAACAAGCCCCTCACTCCCCTACTACTATAATTTCACAAATGTACATACGTTAACTTAGAAAACAAAGTCATTGGTACATGCCGGGGCTCGAACCTACGACCTCCCGATTGAGAAGCCGGCGTTCTACACCGCTCCGCTACCACCGCTCAGCGTCTTTGATATCAACACGGATGTTACGCCATCCGCCTCAATGTTTGTGTTATAATACGCATGTATGTTATTGCTATGGTGGAAATGAGCCCAACAAGGATGCGAACGAGTTCTTGTTTGGTCTCCTGGGCCGCGTTTCATACAACTTCAAGTCACAATTTATTACGACAATTCTTTGTACACTGCGCAGCTGTGTCTTCCTACTTGTTAATCTACGTGTTAATAGACTTGCAATGTACAGCGATGTGTCGTAGTAACCTATAAATAGTAGTCTCATGAAATAGGCCCCACAAGGGTCCGGTCACGATAAGCCGCGAGCGTGGTCGCTAATTGATACAGTAGGTAGGTAATGCTCCGTGCTTTATGGATATCCTGTTGCCATGCTAATGTTGTAAGTTTTTTTATAGTGTGTATATTTTGTTAGCTTGTAGAATATACCTCGGACTCTAGAGTAGGTTTCGGTTTTCGCCATTTTCGCCGGTTTTCGTACTGATGATCGAGTTCTGATTTCGAAATTAAGTGTCATATTAGTTCCGATATTTCTATTACACTTATATATCCGATTCTATCCGATAGTAGCCGAGGCATATTCTAAAAGCTAACAGACTATACCTACATATTTTGATACCAGGTTGGGGCGCTATGAATTTCGCTACAGGTTTTTATACATCGCTTGAGACTACGTATTTGTATTGGTTTGATGTCAAGATTTGTCCAGCCAGTTTGTTACGAAATTGTTTGGAAAAATCTAAGCGTATCTTCAACCTCTGCGTACGATTAAGTAAATTTACAGGTATGAAACTTCGGCAATGATCAACACTAACATTATAAAGTACTTTTGGATGGCGGAGTCTTTTATCATTTCATCATGGATGTCTTTCATCAACATTTGAAATTTACCCTTAGGATGAACGTAGGCTTTATAATTATTATTGATGAATTAATTCCACGGGGGCGAAGCCGCGGGCACAGTTACTATCTACATACAGTGGAAAGATGATTCGCAAAGTTCTTCTAATAAATTCTAAGCGTCAATACGGACAACTTTTGCCATCGCAACTTCGAAATCGTAATTTTTTTATATAACGTCATTAACAGTAAATTGATGATTACCTGGATCAGTCAGACATGGAAGAATCAGCAACGTCAACGCCAGCAGCGGCCACAGTACGCTGATCTTGCACTGATTTGAAGCAACCATGATGATTTTTTTATCCCTGAAACATAGAAGCACATCATTAGTTATTTCACAATTGTCCGCTCCTCTTATCGCGATTCAAGAAAAAGTAGCAAAAAAGAAATAGTTGGATGACGAATCGACGTAGGTGTCATTCATGAGATAATAAAAGCTTGTGGGGTCTCTGAACTTGAAAGTTCACTGGAGTTCACAACTTTATTGTGCCCAGACGCGGGTTTACTTTTCGCGGAATTTTTGTCATTTCGTGCGGGCCTCGGTTTTTAAACGTCAGCGTTTAATTGAGTTATTTTCCTTGTTAACATTCTTTGTTCACCTTTGAAAATGTTGCATTAAGTGTCGCCGCACACGGGCCACACGCCACAGCCACAAACGCCGCCACGAGAAGCCAGAAGCGGCTACAAAAGTAGCTGAAGCGCGCGACAGCCACTTGTGGCCGGTGGTCGACACTTGCGGTCGGTGGCTGCTACTTTTTTTAACCCTTGCGTGGCGTGCAGTATCATAATGGACTCTGACGAAGAAGGTTTAATTGCGCTACTTTTGATAAAAAGACGTCGTCGTAGAAGACGACACTGTAGTAGTTATTGGATACATCCAGTTTTAACGAATGTACACAAATGCAACGAACATTTCGATAATCTTCTAAACCATTCTAAAAAGTTTTTCAAACATTTTCGTTTAAGTATAGGTACGTTTTGGGAACTACATGCTTTATTATATGCTGGATTAAAGCACCACGACACCAACATGCGGAAAAGCATCGCACCTGCGGAAAGACTAGCTATTACATTAAGTTAAGTTTCACAACAATTTCAATAAACAATTCGCAGATTTCTTCCCAGGCCTTCACTTTTTCTCCTCTATTACTATAACTATCACTTTTTGAATCCCAAATCTCAGGTCGGGATTGTATCCCTGATATAAATAATTATATATCCATATTTATCTATCTATATGAACCACATACTACCGTACCGTGCGTTACCGTCGACTTTACAGCACAGGTTAACTGAGGCAAAGGAGAGGGGGGCGCGGAATCGCGCGAGTGGCGTGTGGCGGCTTTTTGTGTCGACGTTTAGTGGCCGGTGCGAGCCACAAGAAGCAAGCTGCGACGATTTGTAGCGTGTGGCCGCCACCGGCGCCAACCGTGTGCGGCGAGTCCATATAAAATGTATGAAAATTACAGGAAATATGCCAGTGGCGGCGTTATGTGGTTGTGGCCGGTGGCCCGTGTGCGGTGACCCTAAAGCATGCTTTACATAGATCTAGAATGGAATAGAGGCGCTAAAAGCGTAAACCGGTAAGGGATAGCAAATCTTTTGAGTTTTCTGTGGTGGGCGAGCTGGTAATAAAGCCCATACTCTCTCTGAGAGAAGGTCTGCGTCTTTATTTTATTCATATGGTAGGAAACATAAAAAAATCTATCTCTACGTACGCTCTCAAGCGCCTCTATTCTAATCTAGATCTACGTAAAGCATGCTATGAAAGTAAAGCAAATGAAAATGAGGCTTTAGAACAGCTTGAGATTGCCATTACACGTTAAAAGCACTTTATCTGGCACATTCTAAAAGTTTTAAATAATTTCAATGACAATAGTATACTTCGTTAGCCTATTAGTATAAAAAGTATTCTTTTTGAGAGGAAGGCCTCTAAACGCCTATGAGCCCAGATATTACGGAGATTCAAGATATGTTTTTTTCTTATCCTATACCCCGTTTATGATTGAGAAGATACTAAAATTAATCATTTTGGAAACAATTTTTTTAAAAGAAGTTAGTAAGTACATTAATCGACATACATCAAAGGAAAACAAGAACTTCTTAAAAATGACCGTAACTCGATAGTCTATCGAACCCCCTCAGACCTCATGTAGCAAAAGTAAACAAGTTTTATTTACATACTTTCTAATTCCATACCATACTTTAAAATGTTAGATAGTGCGAGCGAGACAGCTATATAGACGTAACAGCAAATGCAAAGGAGCTCTAAATCTATTAGTTTAACTCTGAAGGTGTAAAGGACGTTGTAATAATAAATAACATTAGGTTCGTGCTTTGTCGCTAATGCATCATGCCATAAATAAGGATATCCTTGTATCCAAGTAAGATCCGCTAGCTCGATACAATGATGTCAACAAAAACGGTTAAGCACATCCTAAACACGCACTTTTAGGAGCACTTCAAAGCACTTTTTAGTGAGTGAATCCGCATGTATTTATTTAAACACCACGATCTGGGTACCGCCAGTCACCGAATTAAGAATTCACAATTACGTTCTGTCTCATTCTACTTGAAGAAATCTGAAGAGATAGATCGATACTTAAACGGCGATTTACTTAGTGAAATTATCGATTAAGGAACTGGCGGTAAGTCACCGAATTAAGAATGCATAATTACGTTCTGTCTCATTCTACTTGAAGAAATCTGAAGCGATAGATCGATACTTAAACGGGGATTTACTTAGTGAAATTCTCGATTAAGAAACTGGCGTTAAGTCACCGAATTAAGAATACATAATTACGTTCTGTCTCATTCTACTTGAAGAAATCTGAAGAGATAGATCGATACTTAAACGGGGATTTACTTAGTAAAATTCTCGATTAAGAAACTGGCGGTAAGTCACCGAATTAAAAATTCATAATTACGTTCTGTCTCATTCTACTTGAAGAAATCTGAAGAGATAGATCGATGCCTCAACGGCAATTTACTTAGTCAAATTCTCGATTAAGAAACTGGCGGTAAGTCACCGAATTAAGAATTCGTAATTACGTTTCCGTCTCATTCTACTTGAAGAAATCTGAATAGATAGATCGATACTTAAACGGGGATTTACTTAGTGAAATTCTCGGTTAAGAAACTGGCGGTAAGCTAATTTTTAATACCTGTGAGATATATGCTGCTTCTGATTATGCTCTGATATTTGCCATGGACTTTATCGTCAGAGATTTCGTATGATTAATATGGGAAAAATCACCCGTAATTGTTCAAAAATTAAAGTTAATAATGTATGATGTAAATTTGACCCATATTTACAGGCGCACAAGGTCGAATTAGCAACGCAACCTCATTGTGCTCAGTACGTACACTATCTTCTATCAGCTATCTTCAGTCTTATCTTATATTTAGATTCCCTTAGGTGGTATAGTGCCACAGGCAGACAAATCACTGTTTTACATTTATCCGTGCCGTTTAGTTATTGAATCATCAGGTAAGAATTATAGGGGGTCTGTTTTCTAGACAACGTCTCATAGATAGACACACAGAACTAAAAGCTAAACTTAAATATAATATTTTTGACTCACACAAAGAAACTCCCTACTCATTGGATAGACGTGGGCCCCATATGTAATTTAGTATAACGCCTTGACTGTGTACTAAGTAGATGCTCTGTGACTAATTACTGAATGCTACTTGGGTACAATTTGTAGTATAACATCTTTGTAAAGTACCTATTTACATACAAGTGGTTTGCTCTTTTAGCTTTTCAAACTACAACTAATAAAATCTATCAATCAGCTTACAGTCGTCCACTGCTGGTCCTATGACATAGGACATAGGACATTCCTGGTCATAGGACAGTCCTATGACTCTCCTCATCCAGACGCTATCAGGAATCAATTAATATTATCAACATCTAATTACCTCTTGTGGCTCATTGATACCACGCGAACTGATCTTTCATGAGAGGATTTTTTTTTCAAGTTATAAGCTATCATAAATGACGATGATGACCTCAGTGGCGCAGCGGTAGCGCATCTGCCTACCATGCAAGAGATCCCGGGTTCGAACGCCGCCTGGGAACAAAAAAACCCAGGTCTTGGATGTTTACATGTTTGTGATGTTATTGTTTCTGGTTCCTACGACACGGAGTATCTTAGTGTGGGGCTAGAAGCAATGTATGTGCCTGTGTGTAAATGTTATGTTATAAAAGTCTTAACCACGTGAGTCTTGCTGCGAATGAACAAAAGGTGACCCGATGACTTGTTTTTGACTCTTCACTTTACAAATATCTGGGGGACCTTTTAACAAATAAATTAATGGTACCTACGTCATAAAATTCATATGGATCTCTGTCAGCAAATACCTATTCAACAAAGTGCGAATTTGCAAGTTGATTTGAATGCATCGTGCACCTCCAGACCACATTGCAATAGGTCAGTGGCCGGATCTCCATGGAAGGACTATTACGAGAGACTGGCGTGCATGAATCATTAGAGATTCCGACGACGGCAATCTTAAGGAACATCCTTGTTGGAAATTTGGCAATAAATACTTCTAGGTAATCGTTGAATCTCCAAATTAACCCAGGATATACTGAATGTTCTACAATGCTAAGCGTACTAACTGGTTACCTCAATATGTTAACAATGTAATCAAGCATTAAAACGTACAGCCTTGTACTCAATCAAAGCGTGCCCAAACCAACGTGAAATTCATTCAAGCTTAAATAATTTTATTCAAATTCCAATAGAACAAATTTAGACCGATGTCCAGCAGAACACTGATCGTGTCCTTGTTGCATTCACCGCGGGGAGCGCGCCCGTACACCTTATCACCGAATGTCATCATCATCTAACGACAGCTGGCTAACGTTAACTATAGAAAGTCAACTCGACTCACCTTAATTACGATTAGACATCATTCCGGGCAGCCTTTCGCGAACCTCACCACTATCTGGGACACAGCCGTCATCCACCGGCTCTAGACAGCGACGCCACGAAAACGAAATCTGTTTGAAAATACGATTCGGCCAGCGGTTTATGGAGCGAAAGCGTCTATCTGAACACGGAAGTCACAGGTGATAACCTCACTTAAGTCGGCGGCAGACACCAGAGGCAGTGGACACAAGACTCGCGCGCAGCGTGTGCGACTCGCGGCGACTGCGGCGGCGCAGAGCGATTGTCGCGAGGAGAAAGTCCCGGCCGTGGAGCGGCGCCTCCGGTTGGTCGGATAGCAGCCGCGGCAGATAGTGGGGACGAATCGTGACGTCGCCTCGCGAAACTCAGGTCTGCTGAATGGGCATCATCTGCACCATTGCCTCACTGTCGTCGCAGCACGTCCGCAGGCCTCCGCTGGCGGCGTGCGTGACCGCAGCATCGGTCACACGTAATTGACGCACCACTTTACGAAACCATAATCCATATTATTGAAACGTAACGCCTGTTTGTTTTGATACCATTATCCGATCATTCAACGAGTAGTTTCATTATGATTGCTTTTTTGGGGTTCCGGAGGATGCAAACAGGTCTCTGTAGCCTGAGCCACGAAGGTAGAAGGGAATCAAAAGTACCCACGGCACAAACAGTTGAGCAGAGTTGTGTGCAGTGTGACCGGAAGGGCCTGCAACGACTACTTGTCTGACTAATTAGCAGGATAGTCTCTATAACATATATCAGCCAAGTGTTAGTCGGACTCCGCTAAGAGTACCAAACTGAATTAAGGAATATATTCTTTTTTGTTGCACTAGCCCGTGCTAAGGACAATTTTAATGAATTAAGGAAAACACATTTTAAGGAAAGCATACGTAACATTATGATTATTTTAGTGGTACGGAACCTTCGGTGAGACAGACTGACTCGCACTTAACCACTTTTTTGCTTCATTGCGTGGTAGTTTACAAATAATGGGAGGCAGCAGTTTTTATTACCTATCGATCCAAGTATAGCCCATGATCTTTCATGGGGTATGCACCCACTATTGAGCAATTTACGTAGGTTTACCGTATTAGTGAAGTCCGATGCAAATTGTATTTAAGCAATTTTAATGGCTTATATAACGTTGTTACCTATGGCATAATACTAATTACTCTTCCACCTATTTAATCTAATAGCTTATATGTAAATATCTCGTGCCATATTGTTTGTTATCGAACTCTTCCGGAATGGCTTCACTGATTGCAATGAAAGTTTTTGTGTAGGTTTGTAACGGTGCAAACCTCTTTACACCATTTCTTTATATTTCTTTAATTCTGTCTATCGTTTTCAAAATTTAAAATTACGTCACCCATTTTTGAGATTTCCCTCATACTCATTTTGACTAGACCTGACTATTTTTACCTGCTTATTCTGTTATTATCATCCAGTTTTCTGTTTATATTATAAACTAGCTGACCCAGCGAACTTCATACCGCCTAACAGTCGATTCTTTAATTTTTTTTTAGTGTTCTCTCCGTAAGAACCTTCCTAGTACCTCAAGGAACATTCTAAAAAAATAATCAGCGAAATCGTTTCAGCTGCTCTCGAGATT
Organism: Yponomeuta sedellus; assembly: GCA_934045075.1. NCBI lineage: Eukaryota > Metazoa > Arthropoda > Insecta > Lepidoptera > Yponomeutidae > Yponomeuta > Yponomeuta sedellus. Next base: position 15,984,292 of record OW203733.1, on the reverse strand, counting down.
TGCGCTTACCAACACATTCAGCGATTCAGTTTTATATTATAGATAAAATAAACGAACACATTTAAATTAAAGCACAAAGTTAAAGTCGCTCCAGTTTTATTATAAAACGCTTCACAATACTGCCGTGAGGTTTAAAAAGGCAGTCTTCTGACAATTGAACAAAATTGAGATATTTAGCTGACCGTGATCAGGAAAAAACGGCGCGACGACCCATCGAACACGTATTTTTCTATCTAGTCTAGTTCTTGAGATATTTTTTTCATAAAAAGCAGTCTAGTGTATTAATACCAAACATCGATTCATTAAAAAGCAGTCATATCAAAATAATTCTTAAAAAGGCAGTTAAAGTACTTTGATTGCACAATATTTAGGAAAATTTTTGGCAAAAACTTTTTTAAAAAGCAGTTTTGTACCTAACAGCCTTTTATAAATTTATAGTAAAAATATATTAACACAATAATTCATTAAAAAGCAGTTTATGATAGTTAATTTTTTAAAAGGCGGTCTTGTGACTTTGGCTGCCTTCTTAAAAATTATTTTGTTAAGAAATCGTCTTCAATACTGAAAAGAAGGAAGTTTACAATGGCCTCAAAATTATAGCTAGAGTTTTTTTATATCTATCGGATACTAAAAGGCAGTCTTCCCGCAATAATTCACTACAAAGCAGTAAAGTTTCCTAGCTCTAGTATAGAGCTAAATTAGTAAGAGTTGGCACATTTTTTTACTATCCCTCTCGCAATCTTAAGCGCTATGCACGCGCAAGGGAGACAGGAATACAGCTTACGCGCCAGCACGGATCTCGAAAAAGTAATAATGCTGCCAAGATTGGAAACATTTTAAAAAGTTTTGTTTTGCCAGCGTTTAACCCTAGACACCTAACCTTCTCACATAGCTCATTATACCTAACCATTCGTCAATTCGACGACCATTTTTTGAAGTGTTAAGTTTTAAATAAAAATTTGTTGTTTTTGGTACGTTTATTGCACTGAGATTTCAAGCATACTTTATATTATACTTTTTTTTTTTTATTTTTAATGCACTAACCCGTGCTAAGGAACAAATTTAAAAACCTATTTAGAGGCTAAAAATAGTGCAAAGTAGGTAGTCGGGGCTGTAAGTAATGCAATTTGCTTAAGTCAGATGTCGCTGCCTGTACGTAATACAGAGAATATTGTAAAGAGGTTCGAAATTTCACTGATGCCGTGAGTCGCCCATTGGCTCAATTGGTAGAGCGCTGGTACGGATAGCCAGAGGTTGCGGGTTCGAATCCCGGCATGGGTGAAATTTTTAGCCTCTAAATAGGTTTTTAAACATACTTTATATTGTTTAATAAAATAATTTGTTGTTATTTATCACATACTCTTACTTATTTTCCTTTCTGTTTAAAATGGCACGCGTTTCTACAGATAAAACCCGACATTTTTATGAAAAATTTAATTACAACCGAAATTTAAAAAAGTAGTTGTTTATTTTAAGGGAAAACTTAAACTGTAGACATTAGAAAAAGAAAAATGTTCTTTTTTACGCCCATTCAGTACAAAAATAAAATTTATATTTGCGACAAATTGCGATTTTGTACGTATTTTTGTAAAATTTCGAAAAAACATGGTACTTGGCAGCCGGAATTTATTGCCTCTCGCCAACCCTCGACGAACACCGAGTTGACAAGAGACACCACGGTTATCCGCACACGCACCAAAAAGATACAACAATTTTTCTGTCGCGTATTCGTCGAAACGACGAAGGTTAGGTGTCTAGCTACTTACAATCAAACCTTCGCTCCGCTAGGAAAAAATGCTGAGCACGATACTTTTGCCGCTTTGTGGCATGATGCAGTTGCGGGAAGAAAACAGGAGGATATTATGAGCTGTTTTTACGAGTTCATTCTACGTTTTCGTGATATTAAATTCATAAACATTTGGATGGATAATTGCACCGGTCAGAACAAAAACTGGATGTTGTCTTTCCTAATAGTTTACCTTGTAAACTCGGATCTGATATGTGCTGAGGTAATAACCTTCCACTACTTTGAACCCGGGCATACTTTTATGAGTACTGACCATTTCCACCATCAGATCGAACTCTCTATGAAAAAGATGGGGAAAATATATGACTTTCTGGATTTTTGCACCGCAGTTTCGAAGGCTTCTTCCAAAAAAGTGCTTGTGAAAGAAATGTCTCCGCAAAATTTTTTGAATGTGGATGATTATGTTTCTAAGAGACGTGTTCAAACTTCCAACCCAAGGGCATACATCAGTAAAATGACTAAAGTTAGTTTCAAGAGGGGGTCACACGACCTTTTTTATGAAAATGACTACAATGGCCAGGAAATTTCAATGTGTTTTTTAAAAGACACTCAGTCTTGTCACAGTGTTGTCATTCCGTGACAAACCAAGAGGCATTTCAAAAGAAAGAAAGGATAATATTATCTCTAAAGTTGGCTCTATAATGCCACCGCACAAGCTATTTGTTTGGAAGAATTTGCCAGAATCAGACGAGTGATATTATTTGAACATTATGTAGGTAATAACACTTTTTTACGTATCTATGAACGTAGCATTCCTTTTTTATAAATTAAGTATTTCATTACAATACTGATTAATAAGCATTTAAAACTCAAGGCTGTTATAAGACTGATTAAGATTTAAATAATAGTCTCTTTAAACTGTCATTAATGCCTCTAGTATAAGTGATTGTTGTGTCTTATTTCGCTTGAAGACAAATAAATATATTGTATTCTATTCTATTTAATTCATCATCATCATCAAGGGCCTTTGCATCTATTACAGATGATTTATGCAGCAATCCTGGATTGTAGACATTTTTTCTGGTGGCTGTAAAGCCCTATGCGAGAGTGAATGCCACGTCCGCACATCTGGCATGTGTAGGGGGCGGAAGATCCCGGTTGGTCGGGATTTAGGGCACGAGATGTCTCTTTGCTCGCTTATCGGCAAGTTGCTCAAACCATGCCTCATCATGCGAGGTGCATCCTTCGGAGATAAGCTTTCTCCACTCGTCACGGTCCTCCGCGAGCTTCTCCCATTGACTGCTGGAGATGCCAAATGCAGTCATATCGCGTTTAACACAATCTTTAAAGCGAAGATTTGGTCTTCCAATTCGTCTTTTTGCATGCGCGACTTCTCCGAGAAGGGCCTGCCTGGCAATCGTGCCCCAGCCACCGCAGTCGTCTCTGTTTGAGCATGGCGGTTATGCTGGGCAGCTGTGCTTTCGCGAGAACTGTCTCGTTTGTGACGCGGTCCCTCCACGTGATGCCTTGAATGCTTCGAAGACAGCGCAGGTGGAATGCATTTAGTCGTCGTTCCTGCTTGGTGTACGACGTCCAGGTTTCAGCTCCATACAAGAGGGTACTCAGAACACATGCCTGGTAGACAAGTGATTTGGTCCTTAATGTAAGGTACTTGTTGTCCCATACTCTTGTAGTGAGTTTCCCGAACGTCGTTGCCGCTTTGCCGATACGGGTGTTGACCTCCACTTCGAGTGATAGGTTGTTCGACATGTGCGACCCCAAATAACAGAACTTGTCGACGACTTCCAGTGGTCAGATTTAATTACCAGTATACTATTAATGTTAACAGTTTAATAGTTTAGAAGCCATATTAGTTATGTATAAGGGTAATAATTTTGAATACTATTGATTTCTTATTATAAGTTCATAGTTATCACATTATTTCAAGAATTAACGAAGTCCTATACATTTTTATTATCCAACTGTGATAAAATAAACTGGTTCACTGTTATTGTTCATCTCATTTACTTACAATTCACATAAATACATTTATTTTTCAAATTAATACTTTTAAGATGACCTAGTTTATTGTATATTTAGTTACAGTTAATAATTTAAAATGCCACAAAATTAATAAAATTTTAAGACTTTTAACTACCCTTGAAAATATTTTATGATTGTTATACTAGTTTGAGAGTAAAACTCTCATCAAAGATTGATCTCAACATAAACCCTCGTACAACGAGTTTACGTGATAAGAGTGATTTATATTTTGATTTTTATGTTGATTTAACAAAGTTTGGTTGGTAAAAGTTTGATTTAAGTACATTTTGTCTTGTTTAATTTGAAGCAAAATATTACTTGACTGTTGTAGACAATTGCTTTTTTAAATTTTCCGAAAAGGTACTAATTGCCTAAAAAGCAGTGATCTACACTTGAGAATTTAAGACTGCTTGTTAATAATTTTATCTGTATTCTGGTAATTGATCTAAAAATTTGTATAAAAGCAGCTTGGTGCAATACTTTTTTAGAAGGCAGTTACTGGACTTATACAACTTTGTTAGTAATTATTTTGTAGTAAATTTTATTACTAATAATTCTTAACAAAGCAGCTTAGTAAACTAACTGCCTTTTAAAGAATCATTAACTGTAAATCAAATCTTTGCATAATCTGCAATAAAAAACCGTTGCTTATAATTCACTAAAAGACGGCTTCGGGACTAAAGCTGCGTTTTAGCAAATTATTTGATGTAGTAAATCGGACTCAAAACTTAAAAAAATATTAATATTTAAAAAATATTGTTATTTAAACGTGTAATTAATAAATTTAAGTACAGAATAAGGTAAAACAGGCCGCCTTTTATGAATAAAAATCATCATTTACGTCAAATTTATTTAACAGCTTAATTAAATTTAATAAGTCAAAACTAAGACTGCTTTCACGTTTTTCTCAAAAGTATGTTTTGTCAGAAGACTGCCTTTTTAAAACTCACGGCAGAATACTTAGTAGGTCTGAGAACAGGTAGTAAGCTTATATGGCAAAGTTATATTTGCGGGGTCAGGCTAGTACCTATATATTTATACTTCGTAAAGTTTCATCTGATGGTGATGCGAAATAGCAAGAAAAGGGTGACATAAGGACAAGAGAATATTTACTAATGTAGACATAACTTCATTGTGTTTGCAAGGCGCGCTACAAAGACATTAATTAATTTATCATGTGAACGGGTACATTTTTACCAACTAATAAGAATGGGCCGGTGGCTCCGTCGTTACTCAACCAATTAGTGCGAAGCTGTTCCCACGGCCGAGCTGAAAGTCATTCGACGACACCATCCCTTGAGACCTTGTATCTACCGACTCGATAACAACTCGTGCTGATAACGTTTTATAATTATAATAATATAAAATATATGTGCCAGTTTACCACAAACCAACAAAAGTTATTTTAATATCGAAGGATACTTAGCACATCAAGGGGTAGCGTTTTGAGGCGGATATTTGTCTACTACAGGGCCCGATTCTGAATGAAGAATTTCAGTAAGTAAACAATTAACTGTGTAATACTGTCTCTTCGAATTTCCCAGAAAAGTGTGTGACAGAAGTTCCTTAAGAATTTACTTAGTGAAATTCTCAGTGCAGAGACCGGTCCTAGTCACTAAAATATTGAGCGTAACTAAATAAACTTCTTGTCATGTTTTTAAAAACCTATTTAGAGGCCAAAAATTCCACCCATGCTGAATTCGAACCCGCGACCTCAGTGAAATTTCGAACCTCTTCACAATATTCTCTGTATTACGTACAGAGAATATTCCCATTAGCTCAGTTGGAAGAGCGCTGGCACGGATAGCCAGAGGTTGCGAGTTCGAATCCCGGCATAGGTGGAATTTATGGCCTCTAAATAGGTTTTTAAAAATTGTCCTTAGCACGGGTTAGTGCAATAAAAAAAAATTCTTGTCATGTCCCAAATTATGATGGTAACCAAGCAAGTCAAAGGGCAGCGAATTCGTAAATGTCAAATTGCAGGGAACAGGCCTTCTCTCAGGGAGTCAGAGAATATGGAAGTTTATCACGATCTCTCATCGCGGAGCGCTGTTAGCACATCGGTAGCATGCTTAAGCCACATTTAAGAGGTTCTGGGCTCGATTCTGAGCATGTAATAATAACTTCGTTTTCTTGGACTGCCTCGTTGGTTGGTTAGTATTACGTCTGATTCAATTCAACCCGGTCGTGGGTTCAATTTCCACTGGGGCTGCCGTACATTTGTACAATTGACCTCAGTCTGAGTGTTTTTCCATGTTTGCGATGTTCTTACCTTACCTTATCGCAGGATATTCTATTTTGGGAAAAGTGATTGTATTGCGTGTATATTATTATTATGCTGTCATATTTAAGTATATTATTAGGTACTGGAATTAGCAATTCTACGCCTGTTTCGCCAAATATACAATAGTCCTTCTGATAAAAGTAAATATACATGGTTGTCTGGAAAACAAGGAACTAAGTCACTTAGAAAAGATAAACAAATCGCATCTCAATCGGCGGCATCAAAAGTATAAAGCTGGTTTATTGCGGTAGTTAGCTTAAGCTAACATCCACAGGGGGAGGCGACGCGCTGCGTTTTACATTCTTGATGACAAGTGAGCCATTTCGGTGGACAGGAGCGGATTTGGAAGGGGTGCCTGGAAACAAATCAAATTCTTATAGTATCATTGGAGAGGCCATGGTAATATATAACCATTATATTATACTTTATTGCTTACTCGTGGTCTGGCCTGAAAGCGTAGCCTAGTCGAACCAAGTGATTGGAATCAATCACTTGGGTCAAGCAACAACAGGCGCGGTCGGGTGCAGGATGGGTGGCAGTCGCGTGACTGCCGCTTGTGGTATTATTTCCGAGCGCTTCCGTGCTTCGCAAGGAACGTTAAGCCGTTCGTGCAGGCTGTCATGAAATGGCAGTCGTTAAGTCATGTGTGAAAACTACTGACGGTAAGGCCCGCTATTGTCTTACAATCCTCCACTAGCACGGACTTGGCCTCTATAATAGAGTATAGCCTAACCTTCCTGCTATGCAGGAAGAAACTCGTGCCTCAGCAGTGGGGACATACAAGGGTTGCTTAACCCAAGTGGTTGATTCCAATCACTCAGTGCCGCTAGGCCACAAGCACTTAATAAGAGGACATTACATAAGAAATAACAAGTTTTTCTCTAAAAGAGATTTCTTCCAGCAAACCTTAGAGAGTCGGAGAGGCAGTACAAAGCAGGTCTATACACGTGGACAAAATAGACTATGAGAAAAATAAACAAACTGCATAAACTAAATACCTAAAAAAATATCCATGTAAATAACCAAAATGCATAATAATAATTATGCAAAACATTTATATTCCTCTTAAACCTAGCAAAATTTACTGAAACATGTCTATATTTTTCTCGCTTCAATATCACTAATACAAGAATCTAATCGAATAGACGTTTTATTTCATTATCAAACCATTACTAAAAGAAAGTAATAGGAAAACCATTTTCCTGACGTTCACAAAATAGGAGCTTTTAGGATATTTGTTGTTTAGTTACTTTCTTTAATTAAGTTGTTATGCTTGAAATTAACTGTCGAATCACCAATAATTTGCAATAATTACAGAAATACCGTACTGCAATAATTTATCAAACCTACTGATGTGAACTTCTTCCTTGTGCGAGAAGTCTTTATTTTCTACTTTGTCAAGACCTTGACACTTGTCATAATAATGTCTGTGTAAAATATTCTGGACAAGTTTTATAGTTAAATAAAGCCAAGTTTCCAATTGGTGTTTATTTCTCATGTATCAATTTATTTAACTATAATTATAACTACAAACATATAATGTCGGAGAAAGAGGCCCCCCCATCTCCAAGCTGGTCACACTATCTACGACCAGAAAAGTTCGAGGCTGAATCTTCCGCTGTTGGTTCGGATCTACGATGGACCCACTGGCGGTATACATTTGAAAACTTTCTTTCCGAGCAAGCCTCATCCGCCACCGAAGCCATCAAACTCAAGCTCCTCGCCAATCATGTGTCACCTACCATATTCAATATTATTCGAGAATGTTCTAAGTACAGTGACGCGATCAAACTCCTCAACGATACGTTCGAAAAGAAAAAAAATATAACACTAGCGCGTCACCTGCTGACTTGCAGGAAACAGCAGCCGGGTGAAACAGTTGCTGAGTACTCCAGAGCTCTTACCTCCTTGGCATATGACTGTCACTTTAAAGCAGTAACAGCGGAAGACCACCAAAATGAATCCATCCGTGGAGCTTTCATTTCGGGTCTATCAACCCAACGAATTCGTGAACGCCTGCTCGAGAAATCTGAAATGACGTAAGAAGAAACTTTGAATTTAGCAATTTCTCTCGAGACTGCGGAGAACACTTCTCAAGCGTTTCAATCAAATTTACTACCGACTCCTACTAACACGTTAAACGCTGTGGCACCCACTGAATCTGAGACAAAATCGCAACAGTCAAACTTAGCTGCCATAGCCTCTCGAAATAACAATTTCCAACGACGCAGGTGCTTTTTTTGTGGAGGTAACGTCCACCAAAGGATCAAATGTCCAGCAAAGAACGTGGAATGCCAGTTATGTCAAAAAAAGGGGCATTTTGCAAAGGTTTGTCGTGGTTCTGACCGAGGACACCAAAATCTTAATGCAGTGAATGACGGAGAAGATTCTCCTACTACCTCTCTGGCTTCCGTCTGTGCCGCTGCTCCTTCTAGCTTACGTAAGGCTACAATCCCTATTATTGTCAATAATAACAAAGCTGATGCGCTAGTTGATACTGGGAGTTCTATCAGTTTTATAGATAACAACTTGGCACAGGATATTAAACTCAAAAGGAAGCAATGTAATCAAGCTATAACGCTCGCTTCGCTAAATAATGTATCGTACGTCAAGGGCGTATGCCACGCCACTATTCAAATCAATAACTACATTTACAAACAACAGCCACTGCATATTGTCGACAACTTATGTGCTGACATCATCATCGGACACGATATACTCAAAACCCACTCTTCTCTTGAATTACAGTTTGGTGGTGAAAAAGAACCCCTTAAAATATGCAATGTTGTCGAAGCCTCCGTACCTCCTGCCTCTGTTTTCACAAACCTTTCACCGTCTATCAAGCCTATCGCCATTCGTTCAAGACGCTATTCTGATGAAGATCAAGCATTCATATCAAACGAAATTTCAAATCTCTTAAAAGATAAAGTCATTGAACCTAGCGTGTCACCGTGGAGAGCCCAAGTCCTGGTCGCTGGAGGGGGGCAACACCGAAAACGCCTAGTGATTGATTACTCTCAAACGATAAATAGATTCACGGAATTAGATGCGTATCCCCTTCCAAGCATCGACTCTATCGTAACTGCAGTCGCCAAAAATAATGTGTTCAGTCAAATCGACCTGAAAAGTGCTTATCATCAAGTACCAATTCTTTCTAAAGAAAAGATATACACTGCTTTCGAGGCCTGTGGTAATCTCTATCAGTTTACTCGCATACCGTTCGGTGTAACTAACGGTGTCGCTGCTTTCCAAAGAACCCTTCATTATATCATACGCACGGAGAAGCTACACGGGACTTATGCCTATTTAGACGATGTCACCATCTGTGGAAAAGACAAAAAAGAGCACGACGTTAACCTGCGCAGATTCATGGAAGCCGCGCAAAAGTATAATCTTACTTTAAACAAAACTAAATGCGTATTCGAAACCGACTCCATCAACCTTCTTGGCTACACGATCCATAACAATGTTATCAAACCAGACAAATCACGCCTAGAACCACTACTAAATCTCCCCGTCCTGACAGACACAGCTTCTCTGAAAAGAACCCTTGGTCTATTTGCCCATTACTCAAAATGGATCAACAATTTTTCGGCCAAAATCAAACCTTTAGTAGACACCCCGTTTCCTCTGTCTAAAGAAGCAATTTTATGTTTCACTAAACTCAAGTCTGATATTGCACAATCATCCTTAGCTTCTGTTGATACTAAAGAAACATTTACCGTCGAGACCGATGCATCAGAATTTGCCATCGCTGCTACGCTTTCCCAGAAAGGTCGCCCAGTAGCGTTTTTCACGCGATCCTTAAATGATTCTGAGCGGCGCCAACCTTCTATAGAAAAGGAGGCATGTGCAATCGTAGAGGCCCTCCGCAAATGGCGCCATTACTTGATTGGCCGATACTTTATACTTATCACAGATCAACAATCTGTCTCGTTCATGTTCAGTCAAAGTCATTCAAGCAAAATAAAAAATGAAAAAATAGAAAGATGGCGCCTTGAACTATCTTGTTTCAAATACGACATCACTTACCGACCTGGCAAACAAAATCTAGCTGCTGATGCACTATCCAGGGTCTGTGCACTTGTGAATGGCTCTTCGAATAAACTCGCTGATCTTCATAACTCCTTATGTCACCCAGGTGTAACAAGAATGATACATTGGATTCGTTCTAAAAATCTACCTTATTCTGTAGAAGAAGTGAAGAGCATGACCGCCAGTTGTCGGGTCTGTGCTGAAATAAAACCCAGATATGTAAGAAACGAAGGACATCTAGTTAAAGCAACCACTCCTTTCGAAAGACTTAACCTTGACTTCAAAGGCCCATTGCCATCCAATTCCACCAATAAATACATCTTAACTATAATCGATGAATACAGCCGGTTCCCATTCGCTTTCCCGTGCAAAAATATGACTTCGTCAACTGTTATTAAGTGCCTAAAAGAACTTTTCTGTCTATTTGGTATTCCTGCATACGTGCATACAGATAGGGGAACTTCATTCCTGTCAGATGAAACGAGAATGTTTTTGACAAACCTCGGAATTGCCTGCAGTCGGACATCCCCTTACAACCCACAGGGTAACGGATTGGTAGAGCGCCTAAATGGAACACTGTGGAAGACGGCCCAGCTTTATCTTCGCTCTAACGGTCTAGATATTGCCGAGTGGGAGAAAGCTTTACCTGTTGCACTACATTCTATCAGGTCCCTATTGTCTACTGGAATCAACACTACTCCTCATGAAAGGATGTTTAGTCATCCCCGCCGTTCATCCAATGGTTCGTCAATGCCAACGTGGCTGCTAACACCGGGTCCTGTATACATGAAACGAAATGTTAGAAATTCTAAGTACGACCCAGCTATTGAAGAAGTTGAACTACTCCAAAGCAATCCTGACTACTCATTTGTCAGGCTACCAGATGGTCGTGAAACAACTGTCTCGAACAGGTCCTTGGCTCCGATCCCAGAGAGTGAGGATGTATTCCTAGACGCTGAAAATATGGAGGAAATACCTGTACCAAACACTGTGACAGAAAATCCACGGCCTGAAAATGACGAACCTGGCCCGTCGACAGAAAACCCTCAGCCTCGCCGTTCGGCTCGAGAGCGTAGGCCTCCGTCCTACCTTCAAGATTATGTTTCGTCCTAAAAGCATGGGGTGAATGATGTGAACTTCTTCCTTGTGCGAGAAGTCTTTATTTTCTACTTTGTCAAGACCTTGACACTTGTCATAATAATGTCTGTGTAAAATATTCTGGACAAGTTTTATAGTTAAATAAAGCCAAGTTTCCAATTGGTGTTTATTTCTCATGTATCACCTACTCACCTACTCCCTTAAGGCAGATGCCCAAACATAAATCACCTAACTCCATCCCTGGAACTAGAGCCATCTGTTTATACAATTATCGGTTAAAGAAGCGACTCGGGAGCACTGTGGCGCGCGCTGTTCCTCCTAAATGAGTCCTTCATAAGCGATACCAATCGGGCCACTTTATTAGTGCCCTCCCGGACATCACTGCATTAGTTGGTGACGGTATTTTGACACTGGCAGTCGAAAATATGGATAGTAAAACGAAAAAAGAATCCCGTTTTGAATTTAGAATACGTATGTAAACTTTCGTGATTTTGTAGACCTTTCCACATATTAAAAAAAAAACGTTACCAGATCGGACCGTATTACATCGCGTTGATTGAGTGCGTAGTTTATTTACGTGGAATTTTAAGCTCTTCGGTAACTTATTGACAGTCTCTGGTTACCACTCAATGTTAACATAAAACCCAACGAGTAGGATTGTAGCCCGTATATTTGTGATGGAGAACTATTTAAATTATTACGCCAGTGAAAGTTGGGAGCAGCAAGCTTCGTTCATACTAGGGCCAAGTTCTCAGAATGCTATAGAGACGCCAGTGCCGACGGTGAAGCAGCGATGCCAGGCCAATGCCAGGGAGCGAGACAGAACACAAAAGTTAGTATCTTACCTAGAAATGCAATACGTGCTAAGAGGGACGGTAGTTGGACCAGAACAGGAGGGCTATCAGTGGGTAGACCAAAAGACCGATATTCGGACGATGTGGACGATAAAGAGGCCAGAAGGTCCATGGATGTAGATGGTAACTGACAGACACGGCCTATAGGCAGCAGTGGTCAGAGGTGGGCTGATGGTGATGAGAGGTCAAGACTCTATAAGACCTTTGAAAATAATCTGTGGGTACAGCGATATCATTCCGATGTAAAAACCTAACTGCAAAGTAGGTACTCGGGGCTGTAAGTGATGCAATTTACTTCAGCCAGATGTCGCTGCCTGTACGTAATACAGAGAATAGTTTAAAGAGTTTCGAAATTTCACTGATGCCTGTGAGTCGCCAGTCGCCTGCCTGTGAGTAAGTGATGCAATTTACTTCAGCCAGATGTCGCTGCCTGTACGTAATACAGAGATTAGTTTAAAAAGTTTCGAAATTTCACTGTTGCCTGTGAGTCGCCCATTAGCTCAGTTGAAAAGAGCGCTGGCACGGATAGCCAGAGGTCGCGGGTTCGAATCCCGGCATGGGTGGAATTTTTAGCCTCTAAATAGGTTTTTAAAATTGTCCTTAGCACGGGTTAGTGCATTAAAAATAAAAATTGTATAATCATAATTTAAAAACACACGGCGCTAGTTTAATTTTGAAAAATGGGGCACGAATAAATTTTTTTTCTAATCAAAATTACGTCTACTAAAATATATACTAACAATATCAGGACGAATCGAGCAAGAATTATCTGGTCAACGCCCGGTCAACTCAATTCTTTTTAAAACTGTTTTTATACGGATTTCACTCGTTTATTATATTTTTACAATTTTTCGACGTTTCGGCACTTTTACAGGTGCCGTGGTCTCGGATGACTGAGGTGACAGGCGTATTTTTGAAAGCATTAACTGTTAGTTTACTACCCTCGGCAAAAATTACAAAAGTTAATTATGAAGTTACGTTCCAAAATAGGTAAATCAATTATTTTATATAAAGTCAACAATATTGATTATTAGTAAGTAATTGAAGTTAAAATTAAATTTATAAACCAATTATTTTACATGAACTTAAAAATATTGATTATTAATTGAAATTAAAAATCAATTCTTTTTATTGTCTATGTATATCGAAAGACAGACTCTTATAAATTTCGTGTCATGGTTAGAAAACATTTTTCAACCTCATGGTACCATTTTTTTTTTGAAAAGGGTGCCGGGATTCGAACCCGCGACCTCTGGCTATCCGTGCCAGCGCTCTTTCCAACTGAGCTAATGGGCGACTCACAGGCATCAGTGAAATTTCGAAACTCTTTAAACTATTCTCTGTATTACGTACAGGCAGCGACATCTGGCTGAAGTAAATTGCATCACTTACAGCCCAGAGTACCTACTTTGCAGTTAGGTTTTACAAGGGATTTTTATTATATCCACGCCAGATTCCTTACAATATAATATTTCACTACTTACACTATTATTATAAAAATGGAACTAAACCTAAAACATTCTAATTTAAATAAAATATTTGAGCCAATATTCCACCACTTTGAATCTGCATTCATAGTTTCGAGCAAATGGTCAAATGGAAGTCATGAAAATCTATTTGTCACTGTTATCATATCACTGATATATTATTAATAACTGTGTTGTGGAATGGACTGTATAAACAAGAAAACTAATGGAAAACAGGTAAAACGAAGTATGGTGACGACAAGTATATTACAGAATTAGTGACATGAGAGAGAAAAGTTAATAAAAGAAAAATATGTACAGATTTATAATTCCGAACCGAAGCCCGATTTCGAACCCCGGCTGAGGATAAAAAAAACCCCAGGTCTTGGATGTTTACATGTTTGTGATGTCGTTGTTTCTGGTTCCCACGACACAGGGTATCCTAGTATGGGGCCAGAAGCAATGTATGTGCCTTTTATAACATAACATTTACATACATGTTATGTTATAAAAGACATAACCACGTGAGTCTTGCTGCGAATGAACAAAAGGTGACCCGACGACTTGGTTTTGACTCTGCCCTTTACAAATATTTGTGGCCAAGCCTTTTAACAAACGAATCAATGGTACGACATAAAATGGTAATGTTAATGTTATAAAATTATTTCAAGGAGTCTTCAACAAATAGCCAAAAATATCAAAACAAAAATACTCCTACATACATGTACGAGTATTTTTGGATTTCGAAAACAACACAAATATACACATACGTACTACGTAAAGTATTCTGTTTAGTTTTGGTTAACATCCTGTTTAGTCTCTCAAATTTATACATTCCCTTCTACTTTCATATCTCTATTGTAAGTATCCTAAGCATGATACCACCAAATTTATATCTTAGCATATACCTCGCCAGAGGCACGGGCCTGCTCGCCATAAACTCAGGTTACATGTGAGCCGAGCTATGGCAGCAGAAATGTAGACATGTAACCTACACATGTAGATCTTATATTGTTTTTTCTTCTTAGAATAACTTAATGAAGATGTATCTCTATGTAACCTTTACTTTGAATAAACAATTTATTATTATATTATTTTTAATGCAGTAACCCGTGCTAAGGACAATTAAAAAAAAACCTATTTAGTCGCTGCCTGTACGTAACACAGAGAATATTGTAAAGAGGTTCGAAATTTCACTGATGCCGGTGAGTCGCCCATTGGCTCCGTTGGAAAGAGCGCTGGCACGGATAGCCAGAGGTCGGGGGTTCGAATCCCGGCATGAGTGGAATATAGCCTCTAAAAAACCTATTTTTTTAAATTTATTATTAATATAAAAATGTAAAAAAAAATGAGAGTGATTAATTTTCGAATCTGCGCTTCGTCCCCCAAGCAGCGTGAACACGGCGTTCAGCGCGCTGCGCCTGCTCATCCCCACGGAGCCGGCCGACCGCAAGCTCAGCAAGATCGAGATCCTGCGCCTGGCCTCCAGCTACATCACGCACCTCGACAACCAGCTTTACACCGGTAAGTTACACTGGTACATATACCTCCTACTGGTTATTGCTAAAATGTACAATTGGCCACGCCATTGAATTTTACTTCAAATTCAATGGCCACGCTATTTTTTTTTATATACGTTTTTTATAATTCGTTTCGAAAGTATGGACAATTTCAAGAAACTAATTTCGTTAGTTATTATGAATTTTATTAATTATTTCGATTTTTTTATATTTTACTAAAATTTTGTGGTTTGTGACGTCATCAGAGCATGTTTGAAGAGAATGTTTTTGCCTACATAAAAAAACAAATGTTATTAACGTCAGTTTGGAACGTTGTATAACTTTTATAATATTAATATTAAAACTCTGGAAGGACTTTAGGTGTGCTTTTTTTTGTAGATTAACATGTATTTAGTAATATTAAAATAGAAAAACTGGAAAAAAAACGGATAAGCAGGTAAAAAGTCAGATCTGGTTAAAGGGTAAAGTAGTAGTGATGAAAAGTGAGGGAAATCGAAGAATGTGTGACGTACATAATTTAAATATTTGAAAATGATAGAAAAGAAATAAAAATGGTGTGAAGAGGTTTGCACCGTTACACTACCCGGGGGCAAACTGGATAAAAATGGATAAGCGGAGAAGCAGGTAAAAAATTCAGATCTGGTCAAAGGGTAAAGTAGTAATCGATGAAAAATGAGGGAAATCGAAGAATGAGTATAACAAAATTTAAATATATGAAAATGATAGATAGAAAAATAAATAAAAATGGTGTAAAGAGGTTTGCACCGTTACACTACCCGGGGGCAACCGGTAAATATTTTTTTTAAATATATATTTATTTAAAAAAATATATTTAAAAAAAAACAATTTTCTATAAAACATATTGTCAAGTAAAATTATTTAATT
The DNA here is from genome assembly GCA_934045075.1 of Yponomeuta sedellus. NCBI lineage: Eukaryota > Metazoa > Arthropoda > Insecta > Lepidoptera > Yponomeutidae > Yponomeuta > Yponomeuta sedellus. The sequence continues at coordinate 15,968,360 of OW203733.1, read as the reverse complement.
TAAAATTTAAAGTCGAGAGTCCAAAGTAAGGTCGATGAAGGTCAGGGATGTGGGATGGTAAGTAAGGTTATTCTTAAATATTAAAATAAAATATAAAAGATGGGCGATGAAAAAAATTTAGAGTGTGTGGGGTGATATTTACAATGAATATTTACATTAGGCAGTTCCCCTTTTATTCATCATCTATCATTCATCCCTAGCATGCATCATCTATCATTGTCTTCAACTAAAGTAAAAGGTGAAGACGTTCACTCATTGTAGACAAAATCTATTTTTATTAATAAGATTTATCCTGGAACTGGTCTAAATTAGTAATAGGTTTATTTAGCCAGTTACCACCCGCTGGTATTCGGTAGTGGTAAGGCTTAATTAAGAGTCACAATCCGCTCTATGAAATATTATTTACATTTTAAAAATATTTATAATATTGGGTACACAATACCCGACGGGGTAGATTCCGTCGTAGATTTGCCCTCAAGAGCTATGGTGGGGTAAACACCGTAACACGTAAATTAAATGACCTAGGCTTATTTAACGTGTTGTCGCCGCACCTGATTGAATGTTTGGATGTTATAAAAAAAATTGGTTAGCAAATGTCCTAGAGAATAGTGGTGTATAAATAATAAATAAAAAAATAGTTAATAAATAAATAGACAAATAGTATGACGCAAATGTGTCCGAAAAGGTAATGTCAAAGAGTATGGTAATGTGGTGATTATACAGGGTGTCTCATTCAAATCCGTCAGTATGGGAAAGTCTCAAACTATAAGACATACGAAGATCTGTTCTGAGGAACCATGTAATCGATTTTAATAACAAGAAAAACTGCATTCATAAATTTTAAAAAACATCTGTACTCCGTTCGGGAATCGAACCCGGTTGTTTTGAAAAAAATACCTACACTATTTTTATTTAGATATCGATTGTGTAGGTCTTAAGCAGTAAATGTCTGTATGAAACATGATGTCTAAAAAGAATAAAACGCATTGTTTTCAAATCGATGACATGGTTCCTCAGAACAGATCTTCGTATGTCTTATAGTTTCAGACTTTCCCATACTGACCGATTTGAATGAGACACTGTATATACAGAAAATTAAAACTATAAAAAGGTGGCGTTGGTAGGTTTTGTACAAGTTGACGGTTAAAATATTTAAAAAGAGTACGGATACTATAAAAAAAGAGGTTAAGAAATTATTTTAGTAATGAGGTAAGGATGGGGTGATGAGGGTGAGAGTTTTTATTTTATTGCCAAAGAGTTCCTTGTAGGTTTAACCTGTGGAGGTTTTGTTTAGAATTTTGAAAAGTTTATGGTGATGGATGGTGTCAGAATTACTGACGTCTAGAAATTTGGTTTGAAAAGATTTTGGAAATAATTATAATTTAATAATATAATATTGTAATTAACAGACTGTATGAGTGCAGCTCGGCTGTCTACGTGTAATTACCCAGGATACTCTCCTGAGGCAACGTAAGTTAGTAACCAGTCCCACCTGGAATTATAAATTCCAGGTTACCGAGGTCTATGTAACTGCTAGTGAGCAGCCTGTGGTTGTGTAACTGTCTGATAAATGTGTGTAGAAGTTATTGATTGTATACTGTTAGTGTATACTAACTGTGGTATGTTTCAGTTAGGTGGGGTGCAGATATATAGAATAAGACTTTTATTAGGGCCGAAAATTTGCTAATGGGTGAATCTAGTTAGTGAATAATGGGTTATGAGTAGTTATAATGAATTACCTTTTGGTCCAGAAGTCAAGTCGCACTTTTAACTAAATTAATTATTTTTTATTTAAAAAAATTAAAACACTTAATAAAAAAAATCTTGCAGGTCTTGCGAATAATGGAATCCTTAAGGAAGACTGGGCAGCTCCTTGGGATGCGCGTGTGGTGAATGGGGTCGTGGGCCGTGGGTATGAAGCAGCAGCAGCTCGACGATAGTGCACTCGTATAATCGTGGTAATCGTACTCGTACTCGTATTCGCACTCGCAGCGTAGTCGCGGTGGTTGGGCAGTGTCGTCTCGGCGTATCAAGCCGTGGGGTGACGTTGGGTTTCGTTATTATCGTTGGGCGCCAGTGGAACGTTGTATAACTTTTATTTAATAATAAACTCTGGAAGGACTTTAGGTGTGCTTTTATTTGTAGATTAACATGTACTTAGTAATATTAAAATAAAAAAAAACGGATAAGCAGGTAAAAAGTCAGATCTGGTCAAAGAGTAAAGTAGTAGTGATGAAAATTGAGGGAAATCGAAGAATGTGTGACGTACCTACATAATTTAAATATTTGAAAATGATAGAAAAGAAATAAAAGTGGTGTGAAGAGGTTTGCACCGTTACAAGTTGATTTCACAGAACAATTAAACGTTGATTTGGTCGGCTCACAGAACAATGGTCGGCTAACCGTGTATTCCGCACGGATGTCAAACATCCGTGGTATTCCGTGGTCTAACAAACAATACAGTCAATAAAAATAATAAACAAATAATCCACAGGCTACATAAATAATCACACGTTGACATGTCGTTTTTCTTTTTGTAAGGCAAAGGATTAATACACAAACTGCCTTTGCTGACGTCATACAAATGTCATTTAAGATCAAAGCTTTTTATTTAATATCTTACAAATATAGACTTATTTACAAATCTGATAAATATAAATTGTACGGAAAGCAAAATTCTCGAAATGGTTTTGAGATTTCCGTTAATATTAAAAAATGTAGCATGGCCAATCCAAAATGAATAATCATCATCAACCCATTATGTTCCCACCGAGGGCCACGGGTCTCTTCCCTAAAAGGTATAGGCCATACTCCACCACGGGGGCCAAGCCCGGATTGGTGGAGGCTTGCAAGACTAGTGGCTGGTCTTACTGTCAGAATTTTCCAAGCCGCCTTAAGCCCTCTGACTTGGCTTAACGACTGCCATCTATCGACGGCAGCCGGCACCAACTGCTTAACGTGCCTTGCAACTATAAATTTCGGTAACTGAAAAACTGTAACTGAAACGTTCGTGGCCTTATGGAACCGAGTGATTGAAATCAATCACTCAGGTTAAGCAACAGCACGCGCGGTCAGGTACTGGATGGGTGACCATCTCGTGACTACCGCTAGTGGCATATTTTCCGAGCGCTTCTGTGCTATGCAAGGCATGTTAAGCCATTGGTTCCGGCTGTGATGTAATGGCAGTCGTTAAGCCATGTCAGAGGCCTTATGGGTGGCTTGATAACTTCTGGCAGAAAGGCCCGCCGCTGCCTTACAATTCTCCACCAACCCGGACTTGGCCCACGTGGTGAAGTATGGCCTAACCTTCCTGCGATGCAGAAAGAGACCCCTGCCCTGGCATGAGCTTAAAGGCTTTATATCTACAGCAAGTCAACTTTTACGTCTTTATCATAGCTGGTTATAGGGCACGAATCTAAAGGTTGAAGTGCTGTCGACTGTACAATTCCAATGTAAACCATTATTTTATGTACTTATTCCTCTTTTATCAATTCCCTTTTCAATGTTGCTCATTCTACGCCTGTATCCCGGAGGGGTAGGCAGGGACCAGGGTTTACCAGTTGCCACGGTCCTGACGATTATGTTTATCCCATAGAAGAAAAATAAAAAATCGTGAAATAGAAATTGTTATGAATGATAAACTAAACTGCCTTTCCGATTTTAATTGTGAAATGAAATAAATATCGACCATGTAAAAATACATCTATTTGAGATATAGGTAACCCTGCATGACTTTATTGGCAACTTAAAATATTTAAATACTTTTTAAGTCATTTATGTGAAAAGTTCCCCTTAAAGGTACTCTTACCGTATTTATATTTAAGAAAAGATGGAGAAACTTAATTTTTTCAGTGTCTTTTTGTCCACTAAAATCTGGAGCCGAAGGCAGTCTACAATTTGTGTACATTGACTTATATCAAAGCGAATGTAAATTTTTCAAATCTTCACGTTGAAATAAGCTTCTGATTTCAGCGCGTTGATTATGTAACTTTTCACGTAAACATCTGTGTGCGAAAGCGAAATGTTTACTTAGCTCTGCCGTATAGATATAAGACGTAATATGCATTGCACATAGTGGATACCGTATTCCAGTGGATAATTTATACGTGACATTGAGCTATATAAAAAAAACGAAATATCTACTGGACTCAGTTGACTTCGACATAGTCCAGTACTACACTATTATTTTTTTATTTTTAATGCACTAACCCGTGCTAAGGAACAAATTTAAAAACCTATTTAGAGGCTAAAAATTTCACCCATGCCGGGATTCGAACCCGCAACCTCTGGCTATCCGTGCCAGCGCTCTACCAATTGAGCCAATGGGCGACTCACGGCATCAGTGAAATTTCGAACCTCTTTACACTATTCTCTGTATTACGTACAGGCAGCGACATCTGACTTAAGCAAATTGCATTACTTAAAGCCCCGACCACCCACTTTGCAGTTAGGTTTAACATCGGAACGATATCACTGTACCCACATGATTACACTATTTTTTTTTATTTTTAATGCACTAACCCGTGCTAAGGAACAAATTTAGCCTCTAAATAGGTTTTTAAATTTGTTCCTTAGGGTTAGTGCATTAAAAATAAAAAAAATAGTGTAATCATGTGGGTACAGTGATATCGTTCCGATGTTAAACCTAACTGCAAAGTGGGTGGTCGGGGCTTTAAGTAATGCAATTTGCTTAAGTCAGATGTCGCTGCCTGTACGTAATACAGAGAATAGTGTAAAGAGGTTCGAAATTTCACTGATGCCGTGAGTCGCCCATTGGCTCAATTGGTAGAGCGCTGGCACGGATAGCCAGAGGTTGCGGGTTCGAATCCCGGCATGGGTGAAATTTTTAGCCTCTAAATAGGTTTTTAAATAGTCCAGTACTTTTATATTTCGTTTTTCACACAGATGTATACGTGGAACGTTGAATAATCAAGGCTCCGGTTTCAAAGTTGCTCCACGGTCTTTGCAAAGCCTAGAGATGATCGGGGAGCGTCGATGATTTTAACAAGTTTTTTTTGTTTCAGGAGATATGGCGCAGCCCTGCTTGCAAAAAAGTGAGATAGATCCAAAAAGTGGCTCTTTGTGTACATTTTGCTGGTCAACGGTAAAGAAAGAAGTAAGTCGTTCTCGAGAAAATTGTAATAACCTGAACCTGAATACACAGTTGCACGTCTAATACTTCGTAAAAGATCAAACAATAAATGTACTCCAATATTTTTAACTCACAAGATGTTTTTTAGGAAATTGCCACTTTTGCACATGCCCAAAAGACACCTTCTTTCTTCACAGAAATCACCAATGCCACTAACGACCAGTTACGTAACTTATTGAAGTGAGAATTGAAATTGAAATACAGAGTTATCAATAAATGGCACCATTTATTTAAGTCAAACTTATTTTTAAAAGTTACATCGGTAGGTAAGGACATGCTCATGTTTCAGGAAAATAGGACACCATCACAACCAGAAATAAGTTTTGTTTACGTTAGATAAACTACAAACTGTCTATTTATAACTATATTATTGGATTTAAGTGTAAGTTGGCAGTGCTTATTATATTTATCTCAATAGTTTCAATCCATGTAACATTGATACAAAGTACAAAAACTAAGTTTTGTAAAAAGTTTGTTAGAATTCATTTATGTTCTTAATATAAATATGTATTCTACTTTTAAGTGCATGTACTTTACTTTAACAATTATCTACAATAGGATAAAAGGATATTTAAGTGTGGTGACAAATTAAGCTTACGAACGCGTGATAAATTGTACGGGATAAAAATTCTTAAATACACGGATGAATACTATGCACTCTTTAATTGTTTATTGTTATTATATACCTTTATATCTGACCAACCATATTGACAGGCAATATATCTATACAGTGGGTAATAAATTTAATTGATGCGTTTCTGCTTTAAAATTGTTCAAATGTTTACAAAGCAAAAATGACCAAAGAACATTTACAACAGACTAAGATAAATAGGTGACTAGTAAAAAATCTAGTCAAATCCATTCTTAAAAATATTTAAGTAGGCTTTAAATTAGCTTACCTACTATTACTCCTTCATAAATTAAGGCAAGTTCGTATTTACAGAAAAAGCTTTTTAATTTGTACAACATCTTATTTTTGTGTCAAATGCGCCGTAGTCTATTTTACTTTACAGAGTACTGTAACAAATATATAATATTAACACATTCTAACACTTTGCTTTCAGAACATCACATTCACACATTTTCCTCTATGAAGACATCACAGTCAAAAGATATTCTAATAACTTATAACATACAACTGCACTCATTAAGTTTTTCAACATTGCCTGATAACGTTGTCTTTACTAAAAACCTGCGAGAAAGTGACTTTCTTCAGAACTTTTTGTTTTAAACCTGGTCACAGTCCACACTCACGTAACCAACGGAACATCACTTCACTTGATCCTTTTAGAACGTCACTCAGAGCTCTTCAGTCCTACAATTCAGCTGGCACTGAGGAGCGATAGAACCTCAGCTATCGTATGCTATTTCTGTCTCTCACGATGAATGGACTGGCCTCGTGGTTGTTCTTCTCAAGGTTCCCAGAGAGTGTAGGGTCAGGCCGACTACGCTTGAAGAAGCCGAGCTTCCAGAGCGCTATTATGAGGAGAATTAGTACGATGAGTCCCACTATCACTGACACTATGATCACCCATAGGGGCACTTCGGACGGTTCGCTGATCTTTAGGTCTGGGTACGCTACTGTCTCGACCTGCAAATAAGTAAAAGTGGATTAAAGTCAGTGGTTATATAATTTAATACGACGAAAAAAATTAATTTGGGTTGATGTTTGGATAGGGTAGGGGTTTGAATTTTTTAGTATTTTTCGACGTAATCATTTGACGGCGAGGACTTCAATTTTCCAAGTAGATTGATAGAAAAGAAATCAGAGCCTCATAAGTCTTTTCATAGAAATTTCACAAGCTCGATTTTTATACGTATTTCTAAGCAAGATCTAACCTCTACTGATATCATCTAGATACACAGGTAAATTTTCATTGCGATCTACTATGTATATTAAAACCAAACTACGCCAACCCCATAATGGTACATGCATAGCCCTAATAGCCGTTGTTTGTTGTGCATTATTTGAGTATACTGTGTGTCGATATCAAAAGAATACAGGAATTTTTGAAGTCGCCACCTGCGAGTCGATCAAAGCAAGAAGCGGCACTTACCGATGTGGCGTCATCGTCGTTCTTGTTCTGCTGTATATTGTAGTTTTCAGGCACTATGATGACAGCCGAAGAGGCGATGTTCACGTGGCTGACTCGCGGGTAGTCCTCCACTAAGGTGCTGTTCCACAGGCGGGCTTTGACGGTGATGGTGGCGGCCTGCATTCGGCCCAGGTAGTAGATCACGCATTGGAACTTGATGCATTTTGCAGTGCCCTTATTGCAGCTCTGAAAAGGATGAAATATTGTAAGGCGTAAATTATTTCTCACAAATATTATAGATATAAAACATTGTGAATTGCGTTTCATATTTGTAATGCAATTTATCTTATACTGCTAAATGAATAATAATGAAACATTTAGACGTCCCACTGTATGGCTGAATGGATGGAACGATTACAGGCAAAGCTATTTGTAGTAAATGTAGGCATAAGTGTAAAAACTCGGGAGTTGCCTGACCGCAGTAAGCTAGACCATGAAGTCATCTTTAAAATATTAATCATTGTGGTAAGAGTGGTGATAAAATACTAAAGCAGATATCTTACCATATTGACCACGTGTCGTCTCTGCCCATCTTTATCGGTATACGCCTCCGCTTTGATGACGTCGCTATCCCTTTTCCTTCTAACTTTATTTTCAACGGCACTATTGTACTTCGTGAATGTTTCATTTTTCTCTTCTTTGAATGTGCTGCTGGATTTTCCGACGCTTAGGAATGGATTTACTTCCAGATTCTCTAAGAGAGTGTCGGAAGTTCCTGGCCTTATTATGAAGCCCAAAGGGTTGATCTCCTTCTCAGAGATGAAGCATTCGCCATTCCTCTGATCTACACATAGAAAAAATTATCAGCAAAGGTAGTTAGAAAGAGACTAGCGAATCACCGATGTAAATGATCGGTGACTAGCGAATCACCGATGTATGTATTTGAACTCTTTAGTACAGAGCTAATGAAATGGTAGGTATAAGTAATCTTCAGAATCGTTTAATAGCCTCACGTGTCTTACTCTTGGGATAAACTTAAAGATCAAAACGCCAGTCCTCACAAGTTGAGGCTTACCTCCTTCTCCATCTACTGTAGGGACATCTTCGGGATAAAGAAGCCATTTTCCCTGATCGGAGTCTGCAGCCACTTGATGTGGCCATGAGATGACGACTTGGACGGTGTTTACGCGCCATGGTCCTTCGTTGTACACCTGGAAAATTACATTAATAATGTTAATAGGTGGCATCATTTCAAACGCTCCAAAGAAGCCATAGCTAGAAAACCATTGTTTAGTTTTTTCGAAAACTATCAATTTTCATGATGAAAGTTCTGAATTTTATATAAAAAAAGATTTAAATTGATGACGCGCAATATTAGAATCACGGACAATTATAAGGCTGGTTTCAAGCATTTTCGTAACCCAAAAACATACCCTAGTAAATTAGTCATGTAAGGTTTCGTATCGGACATCAGTTTTTTAACAACGTATGACACTTTTATTGAGACTGTAAGGATCACATGTCATCTTCTCTTCTTGCATTCTCTCTTTTTAGTGTACATTATATCTACAGTCTACAGTTTATTCTAAAGATATCAGCCATCAGACACTACTCCACAAAATTATTGTTAGTTAACGAACTAACCTGATAAGTATGCTTGACTCTTGTTCCGATATCATCAAAGTAAGTCATAGCAGATTCTCCTTTTACTTCCCCGCCATAAAATACTTGTTCCGGTCTTGCAACTCTGGAAAAGACACATAAATCAATTAATTCGCAACGCAATCCGTACGGGTTCAGACAGGGCTAAGATTGCCAATGACTAGTTTGCACACGAAGGATAAAGAAAAGATGGATTGATGATCTCACGACATTTCTACCGGGTCAGGAAAATGTAGCCCCTTAGAGAAGAGGAGGAGCGGACGACAATTAGAGCTGAAATATCAATGACAAGATGCGAATTTAAGGTTGTTAGCCTGTTGTATAACATATTGTAACATAGCTGTTTGAATGCCTATTAATTGAATTCATTTTGACATCGATGGTTCTACAACAAACCAAAGAACTACATCTCCGGTATGTGCTGCCCTGAGTTTTCTACACTTACCCCTTTATTGATAGCTTCGCATTCTTCACAACAATCGCCTTGACAACCACCGGTTGCTTTCCTGGAGTGTGCTCTTTGGAAGTCGAATTGGCCCAAACGGCGAACTCCAAAGAAGGCTCGTTGTCTTCTAGTGATCTAGCATCGAATCGCATGGTGATCGGTGTCACATCATTCAGCTGTTTCTTGAATGGATTCTCTAGCATGCAAGTGATGATGGTCTTGTTAAAGCTGCTGCAGATTACGTGCTTATCCTGTGGACGTAAGCACATAATGTGTGTTGTTCTGCTATATGTTTAGTGCCATAGAACATAATAATAACTGCAAGACTTTAAACTATAAAGGGATCTCTATCTATCTACCTACATATTTGGAAGGTTTTTCTAAAGTATTTTTTGACAAAGAAAGCTCCTTGTTAGTTAGACTAGCAAAACATTTAATTTAGGTTGCCTGGTCTCACGTGTCTACTGATTGGATGGATCAAATCAAATTTATTTTTTGAAACTGCCAACGTTAACTTGGTGTCCGTTTCAAAATCTAGATCATTTTGTAGAAAAATTGGACAAAAACCATTAGTAATTGAAAAATCCATAAATAGTTAGTAATATTGACCCTCAATAAGTTCAGGACGCTGTTTAGACTCTCACAAACTGTACTCAAAAACCACGATAATAAGTGGAATTTCACGTTACTACTTACACAATCCCTGGTACTGTTTTCTTAATATTTTTAGACAAATCAGATCACTTACGCTAATATCGGCCGCAATGTAATGCAGGCTTTCGTGGTGCTGCACAATCAGCTGACCCTCATAGGCAGACTCTCCGAAGTTGTCCACCGACACAGCGAGCTTGATCTCGTCCTCTTGGCCCAGGGTCAGAGTATAGGCACCGTCTTCAGCTGGAAATAGATTTTAAGGCCATGATATAAGAAGGCAAGCTCATAGCACTATCCAGCACGGAACTAAAAAATTATCATCTTTTATATGTACTCGATGCATTGGGTATATGCGTATACGAGCAACCCATTATCTTGTACGTAACCTGTATTGGTTGTGATCATGGTTACGTATACCTATGAAAGATTATTACTAGTTTGCAACCATGCGAAATTCAGGGTATTTTTAAAAAGCGCAATTACTGTAACACTTAGATTTGAGTTCGTCATTCACAATTGACGTGAATCAGGAAATGCAAATTTTAAAAACAACTGCCATGTTTTATCATGCTAATATTATAAAGGCGTATGTTTGTGAGTGTGTATGTTTGTTACTTCTTCACGTCTAAACGGTTGGAACGATTTTAATAAAATTTGGTATGGAGTTAGATGACACCCTGGATTAATACATAAGCTACGTTTTACTGCGGGAAGATATAATATTCCCACGGGAAATCGATAAACCGCGGGTAACACAGCGGGGCACAACCAGTATTTCATAAGCATAACGAAGCTTGTTTTGAACTCAATGGCATAGGCATTATTATCACAAAGTATTCGGAAAAACGTTTGGTTAGTCCGGGATCGTGGCAAGCGGCAAATCCTAGTTTTTGCTTACCCCATCGGGATATATACGTAATATACGTAAGCAACTTACTTTTGGGCAGCAGGAGCTGCGGATCCACCACCAGATCGCTGATGCAGACGCCGTCCAATCCGCAGTCGTTAAGGAAGTTGGCCGTGAAGGAGGTGGTGGCCGTAGCGTTCAGTACAGGGTACTCATCGATGTTAGGCAGGCTCCCGACCGTCAAGAATTGCGGGTCATTGTGCACCAATTTATAGGTAAGTTGAAACTGGAAAAGAGGAAAAAGTGGGCTTAGTGGTTTCTTGGTAGAGGTTGGTTGGTCTTGGAAGCTCTATTACTAAACTTGAAAAAAAATTGCAGGCTAAATAATCTTTCTAATCCTATGGTTTAAGGTTTGCTTGCTTTGAATCGTAGTATAGGCAACTGAAAATCTGAGGGAAATCACATGAAGTAATAGTATAATTTACACAAATCGTTTGGCGGTTAAGTGAACATAGTCACCAAGGATTGGAGCGTTCTTGATAGTCACAGATCATTTCCACATCGCTTACTCGTTACAGTGTATGTGTGATTCATTTGACGTAGTGTGATGTGTAATAATATGCAAAGTAGAAAATCATAAATCGATCGATTAATAAGTTTCAATTATATACAAGAATAAAACACAAAAAATGTTACATGCTTTGACATAAGTTGGCACATTATATTATAACGCTACAGTAATTAACCATGAAATTATTTGTTTATAGATTGATATGAGGATCTTAAATCTTAAATAGCAAAGTATGGAATAATGTGGTACTTATTTTGTTATTCATAAATATAAGACTTATTATAATTATCATTGTAAAATTAATAGTGTCTACCTCTACTAATGCCTCCTCATATGCACAGTTGAAATCTGTAACGCATTATTAATTAATAAATAACATAACAACATAACATTTACATACAGGCACACTCATTGCTTCAGCCCCACACTAGGATACCCTGTATCGTGGGCACCAGAAACAACGACATCACAAACATGTAAACATCCAAGACCTGGGGTTTTTTTTAGTCCCCAGCCGGGGATCAAACCCGGGATCTCTTGCATGTTAGGCAGATGCGCTATGGCTGCGTCACAGAGGTCGTCAAATATATTTGAACACCAGTGGTACGTCCCTACTAACCCCCCACGCAGCTCCCTTTTGATACCTTACATAAGTCATTGCGCAGGAATTAGCGAACTTTACTCAACCGCAAAAATATTTATCTTAGTAGGTATATGCAGAATATTTTACCTATCATCTGTATACATATGTAAATATTCATCTACACCAATATCAGCGTGTGACGTAGTTGCATTATTTATTTAATTGTATTTAGCTACCTTCAGATACAATCATGTGTGTCTTGATTATTTTTTTTGTGTTTAAAACTCTCGTTCATGATAACACAGAAGTATAAATAAGTCTCGCCTACATCATTCCGCTCTAAATGGGCAAGAGGAGCCTAGTAGGTTGATGCTAAGGTCGAAGTTTGACAATGAACATAAAATAGGTAGGTACCTCTGTGACCGAAGGTCTATTTTATACTTACTTTAATCGGCGTCTGAATATCCCTCGTATTATTTTTCAAGTAGACAATGTGCTCTCTGCAATCCTCATAGTCTTTCCTAAGTTGAATCGTCTTGTCAATGATGTTTGAATTATTGGCCGTAGGGTTGAATCCAAAGAAAACTCTTGAGTATTTCCTTCCGCCAGGGAAGGACTCGGCTTCTATGACGTAATTAATCTGATGGGTGTTGGTCTGTAGGGATTCCACCAAAGATTTGATTACACAGCAGGCTTGGAAGTGAAAGCAAGTGTACTTGGCCTGGGGGTCTTTCTCACAGCCTTGCTTCGAGGGGTCGATATTGTTGATCGTGTTCGAAGGTCTGATAGAAGTTTTGATGTCGATTATTGGCTTCGTTCGGATAAGGGCGACGCTACTCTGAAAATATAAGAAATCCAAGCGTTATACGGACTGCAAAAAATATTAACATCTATTCATACATATTGACAGTGATAAATACAAAGTTGCCTTCCGATCTTCGCAGCCGCCACACCAGACTACCATGATCCGGTATCACCGACAGGGCTGCGTCTTATCGAGAGAGGTGCGATGCGACCCTGTTTATGAATTTGTATGAACTTGACAGAGCTTTTCAATGAAGGGTGTGCGATAAAGTCGGACTGGCTAACAGCTCACAAAGCTCTGTGAGCCTGGTGGCGCTGACAAGTCGTAGCAGTCTGGTCGAGACTGCCAAACGGAAAGCTATTGTAGATTAAATACAGGTTCTTACATTTTCATAAGCTCCTACAAGCAAATCCGGGTATCCATTAGCATCCAGATCCACTCCCCCGGATAACGAATACCCAAAAGTTCTCATCGTCCTAGGCAGAGATTCCGCCGGAATAATCTGATCAGGTTTTGCCTCCAATCCAGTCTTCCGGTTTCCCAAATGTATGTACACTACACCGTTGCCTTCATAAGGACTGCCAATAGCTATATCTTCACAGCCATCTTTGTTTAGGTCTCCAGCATTGGCTATGGATATGCCGTACTGAGATTCCGGCTTTCCAGTCAACTTCAGATCATATATCTGGTCGAGGTGGCGCTTTTTATTCAAGTATAAGTAGACTGCACCACCGGAGTCTTTGGAAAAATAGAAAGGTGCGCCGGCTAGTAGGTCGGGGTATCTGAAATCAGTGAAAAGGAGTCGTTAAAATATGTTAACCATAGTTTTAGATCTTTATTAACCGACACCTCCAATTTTAACTAACTTGCCTCTAGCCTAGGTAACTCTGGTGACGGGTGAAGTTATAAAATTATAAATGTAATTGAAGCTAAATTAATAACGAATCAAAAGGTAGCATCAAACTCGACGGTAAGTAATTAATGAGATCGGCAGAGGAAGAGCCCTTGCCCTATTCAGGGACTGGATAAATAGATATCGCCAAACTAAACACATAGCCACTCACCCATCACCGTTGACATCAGCCACCGCCACCTCGTAGCCGAAGCTGCTACCAAACTGTTCCCCGTTGAGTATTAGGCTGACGTTCAGGGTATCGACGTCGAGACTTGCCCAGTCGACAATGACGCGCTTGCTGAAGATGATCACCTGGCCGGTACCGCGGGAGCGGGGGGCGCCGGCGGCATACGAAGGCTCCCGGCTGAAGAAACTAGCGCCGGCTACTGACATTCCTGAAAGACAAAAAGAAAAAAATATAATATTAGCATCATCATCTGTGATTGCTACATCTAATTTTCTTTGCAGTGGTTATCTTCACCACGGGGGCCAAGTCCGGGTTGGGGGAGGATTGTAAGACAGTAGACGGCCTTACTGTCAGAAGTTATCTAGCTGCCCATAAGGCCTCTGGCCCATAATGGCTTAACCACTGCCATTACATGACACAGCAAAGTAAAAGAAAAGTGTGTTTGTTAAGTAATCTCTTCCACGCAGATTAAAATCTTCGGTTGTAACAGAGGAGAGGCCTGTGCCTTGCAGTAACTCTGTTCATAGGATGGTGGATAAACAGTTATGTGTCATACCTAATTAAAAAAAAGCTGTTCGCTATCAGGATAATCTAGTTACCCACCCAAATAACTATATTTCTCGACGGGACTGACGCCGTCCTTAACCGGTGCGTAGTAGACGACCTGGTTGCGCTCGATGAGGTCGTCATTCGTGTCTTGGGTGAAGATGCTCCCGCGCCACGTGTACGGGCCGGGGCTACCCAGGAGCAGCGTGTCGTCCGGCAGCAGAGAGCTGCTCGTACCCGCTTGGCAGAAGCCGAACTCTTCGTGCCCTCTGAAGAAGTTTTAAAACGTTGTTTTAGACATTGAAACCGACTAGGTGGGATGACGATCTGCGAAAAACTGCCGGCAGATGCTGGATGCGGCAAGCTGAAGGCAGGGCGCTATGGCGCTCATTAGGGGAGGGCTAGGTCCAGCAGTGGAAGTGTGACAATATGCTAGTGTCCATCCAGCTATACATAATATAGCCTGAAGAAGAAGAAGACATTGAAGACAGTAAACTGGCTGGGTCGAAAGAAAACTTGCAATTATGATGCTATTAAACGAGCAAAATAATTTGTTTAAGGCAGGTTTTGTTTCGAACAATTTCAAAATATATTTAGAGCTAAGGATTTTCTAATTTGGCCTGCTTTAGATCTCTAAAAAGGATTCAAAAACTTTGTTTCAAATAACGATAAGAAACTTGCCATTATAAAATTATTTTAAGAAAGTCCTTTACGCTTTTGTTAAACCTATAAAATTATTTGTTAAAAGGAAATATTGAAATTTAGATTAAATCAAAACATATTTTAGAGCTGCGTATTTTTTAAGTAGGCATTAATTACTATACAGATTTTTAAATCTAAATCATACATATTTCAAACTTTTCCACAAAGTAATAGTAAATCCACGTGTTTGGCCATATATGGGGAATTTTTTTACACCTTGTATAACATCGTCGTCATAATTTTTAACCCAAGCCTGCCTGCATGTTAAAAGTAAATAAATTAAAATTTGAAAAGCTCACTTTTCGACGGGTCTTCCTAGACAAGGTTCCCACATGTCTATAAGTTGCAAGTCATTGGTCAATGTGTAGCACAGACCCTGCCCATGCTGGATCTCTCCAGATATCCGAATGTATCTGAAATAAACAAGAAATTTTATCTATCTAAACACATTATTATGACTGAAACGGATCACCAAAACACGTCACGCCGCCCTTGCTTCTTGCTTTGCAAGAAAATTGACCATATTGGTCCATAGTTTTCAAATTCTTAATAAGCCCAGTCAAAGTTTGTCTTAGTTACATAACGACTTTATTATTGAAAGACTTCAGTTATTGAAAATTATCAATTATCAATTAGAACATACATTGAAGTTGTAAATGACAAAATCTAATGGACGTGAAGATTGACAAGGAAGAATCCTTATAAAAATCAGTTCACGCATTTTTTTTGTTAACCTCAAAACCAAAGCTGAATATAGCGAAATAAAGGTCGATTCATTTCGTACCTGTGAGCACAGACGACGGCTTTCAAACCAGGCCCTTGACTCCGGACAGAGACTCCAAGCCACTGGCCATCTTTGATCTCATCCGGGTGTGGGGCCCACAAGTGATCTGAATCTCGATCTGTATCACAAGAACCAGGTTAGTTTTAGTGACCTCCTTACCTATCGGTCGCTATGTCGATGATGATGATGATGGCAAATTAAGTTGTATTTTGATTATTGGTAAATTAATCAAAAAGCTAACATGTATTGAAGCTTCACAAGAATGATTCAAAAAGCTTTAGAAAAAAACAAAACACGATAAAAATCGCTATGTTAATTAAACCCAAACATTAAAAGAATTAATCACAATATTTTTGAAATTACTGACGTAATGGATACTCAATTATAATTTAATTTAAGAATTCATCAATGCTTAGTTATTACTAACAAAAAATATATTACACTACAAATTATTTTACAAACTTACACATGAAAATTCGTACAAATAAAAAACACGACAGCGCATCATTGACGCTGCATTTTATCTTCAGATCTAGTTTCATATCAAACCCATATTGAAACTAAATCGGGTAAAAAATGCAAAGCTAACAGGCGTGTACGATGCAATGTATAAAATCCCTTAAAAACAAAAAGGCGGACAACCTTTCGAACTCCGTGCATGTGAAAGTAGCATTTGAAATCGACCATGCACGATTTGTATTTCCTACACTCTACGGTGATAATCTGACAACCAAACGCGACGCAAATCATCTTGAATACCTGAAAACGCTTGTAAACTGTGAAGATACGGCTATAAACTTGTGGTCTCAGGTTAATGAACGTTATCCAATTCTACTTTTATGTTAATTTCGAGCTGATAGTATTCGATTAGGCCGATTCGTTAATTCACCAGTAAGACACCAATTAGCTTAAACTTTTCATAGTGTTTACCTAATAATAGTATGCCTAACATGTTATACTTTATAGATAAGTTAATCGGCCCAGAGTTATTTTTTAATTTGTTTTAGTATAAAATTAAAGTAATACTTAATACTTAATGTATCACCAGATACATTTGGTTTTCATGTTATTTGGGATTCGTATTGATCAACGTTGTGGCTATTTCTTTTTTTAGCGTAGCCAGTCACCTCAAAATTATTTGAACAATGTTATTCAGTTTGCGAAATGTAGGTTGTCTTATGTTAGATTGTAAACAAATTCAATTTATACATAAAAAATCAAAATCTGTAAGAATGAACCAAATAAGTAAAGAAAAGTTTCATGGTGCAGTAGCTCAGGCACGTGATATGGATGAGTACAAGCGGTTAATGCAACTCTACCGGTAAACGAGATCCCTTCAATGTTCTAAAAAGAAGCTCAGATACCAAAAATATTTACAAAAACGATGCGTGTGTGAATATGATAGTGTGGTGCGATTAAAGAATTCGACAAAAAAAAACTAAGTTAGTGATAGGCATGCTTTGCAAGAGCCAATAATAGTTCTGACGTTTCAGCTGGAACTTCAGTAGCAGTCAAAATAAGGGAGTTAGTATCATCAAGGTATCCTTAGTCGACGATTAAATAATACTCTTCCAATACTTGAATCGGAAAACGATTAAGCACTGCAGCGTTTGATGCTCAATTGTTTTGTAAATATTCACTTCGATAGGATGACTATTATTTAATCTGATAAGAAAAGTACAGCAACATTAGTAAGGTATTAGTTAAAGGAGTAAATAATATTAATAATGAGATTGAGACCACAGCTCACTTACTCGTGTCTATCTTGCCGTACTTCGCTGTTTGGGGCACCACCGACAACAGACAATGTTCAATGTTAAAACTTAGATAATATTGAACTTTAATCTCGAAAATGTTGATCTTCTAAGTACTACTGCACGTTCCAGCATAATAGGTGAATTGTAACTTTATTTACTTCTAGAAAAAACTTGCTTGATTTGGAAAAAAATACTGTGCCGTCTAAAGTGTGCTTTTAAACCTTGTTCTACGATCTATCAGTAGTGTAGGGATCTAAACTATTCGAAAACATTTTAACAAACAATTTACTAGTCCTTAATAAATTGTCGTGAAGGTGTAGTTCATTCTACCCATCTAGAAAAGTGTAGCTAGAAAAAATTTAAAGTTAATAACATTATAATAACAGCCGTAAGATAGTAATTCGTAGATAGAGTTGGAAACAGTTTGAAAAGTGCAGGAGAATAAATAGGCTTCAAATCCGTGTGTAGAACTTGGATGATTGTGTATGATGCGAAGATTGAAGATAACTCTTAATGAGACATGGATAAATGAACAATCAAACGTTTCCAACGCTTTTTTTAAACATATCCCAAGGAGGCAACCAACTCACTTCGCTTTCCATCGGTGATGATCTGAACGCAGTCTCTTACGGCTGGCGTTAAAGGACATTTCCACAAGGCTCCCGATCGCGTCGTATTCGGCTGTTGGTTCTGATCTAACGGAGCTCCTATCAGCAACCTGCGAAAGAATATAAAAAACAGTTAGTAGAAGCAAAAATTACAGACAATTTTGCCATGTACAAACTAAGAAATTACCGTTCTTACGACTCAAAGAATGCCTTCGTACTGTAACACCCCACCCCGCGTAAAAAAAAGACTTTAACCCACTTAAGAAGAAAATACGTACAATAATAATTAACCTGCTAAAAGAAGCTATGATGCAAAACACTCTAATGGCCAACTGTGATCGTCTAGTCTAATGAGAACCCTTCGTTGTGAACGTATTAGTAACCTAAGCTCTTTTAGGATATGAGATTGAGTAACGAGAGTGTGTAAGAGATCCGTTTAAATACAAAAGCAGAATTTAGATTAATGAACAGGAACCAAAGGTTAGCTTAAAGCAAATAAATATAATGAAAACAGCAATCAGGCGAATGAAACAAGCGAAAGCAAGATATGATTTAAAATAAATTAAATAGATAACAGGTTAAGCTGCAATGAAGTTAAAAGAAACAAAACTAGGATGAAATATGTAACTGTTACAAAAACTACTTCTAAATAAATAAAATATAAAAGTACCAAATAAACCAAATGTCATACAGCAAACACGTGAGTGTTATAGTATAACGTCCCCTACCAAAAGGCCGGTTAAGACAGACATTATTAGCCAACTAGGTAGATAAGAACGGATTAATATGAAATGAGTACAATACTCGGTTATCTACTAGTTGATAGAGCTAATTATATCTACCCTGGATGGGGTATGGCCACCACTACGTTATACTGTTAATATATACTTATAAATAATAAACTATGACAGACTAGAAATAAGAATAGGTACAGTGATTCATTATCCCGAGTCTATTCCTCAAGTAGACATACATAATTACGCGAGAATTGGCAAAGCGACGTTCAGCAGTACAATGCATTGGCAGTCGACGAAAGTGAGAGAGGTAGGTAGGTAACCAAATGCACAAAGTACGTTGGAAAAGACTTCACCGAAGCTTACCAACACTGAAACAATCTGGCCAAACTCACGCAACCATGAAATGCCACTATAGGAAAAATCAATCAACTAAAGAAAACACTAACGATAAAATCTGTACATATTCCCAAAATAAATATAATAACCTAACTACGTACATGCCTTAAGTATCACACACAATTAACGCAGGAATTGGCAAAGAGACGTCCAGCAGTACAATGCATTGGCAGAAGAGTGAGAGAGAGGTAGGTAACCAAATGCACAAAGTACGTTGGGAAAGACTTCATCGAAGCCTACCAACACTGAAACAATCTGGCCAAACCAACGCAACTATGAATGATACTAAAGCACAAGTCATCAGAAGGAAATAAATATAATAAACGCACAACAAGCATAATTAGGTATAAAAGTCTTAAGACCCAGGTCATTACACACAATTAACGTAAGAAACGGCAAAGGGATGTTCAGTAGTACAATGCATTGGCAGAAGAGTGTGAGTGAGGTAGGTAGACCAATGCACAAAGTACTTTGGAACAACTTCATCGAAGCTGACCAAACTGAAACATCTCAGCCGAACCCACGCAACCATGAAATAATGCCAAGAATTAAGCCAATATACCTACTACAAATATAAGCTTTACTATTAAAAGCCTATAGTGGCTTCTAACTACTCACTAACGTCCCATAACGTCCTTTCATTGCCTATCATAATCCGTAATTTGATAACCCTATATATTGGACACCCTATATCGCGACTATATTCGGACTATGCGTTCCTATATAGTATAATCATAATCTACTAACAAATGTAACATAATATAAACCGTAATTTACCACCCTATATACTGGACACCCTATATTGCGTATATGCCGCCTATGTGTTCTCATTCAGTAGTAAGTACCTATATGATCTATTACAAACGTAACATACCTACATAACTACGGTCGAGAAAAGTACACACCTACCTACATAAACGCAAGAGTTGAATGACCCGAAGGTCACGAGTTAGACAGCTATTATATAGGTACCGCATCGCTCTAAACCTATTCCTTAGTTCGATGGAAATGTCACTGTTAGGTTAATATGCACAGAACCTCACACCCAGTGTTATCTAACAATCATTGATATTAAATATTGACGGAAGTTGTAAACAATACGTTTAGTAGGTACCAAATCAGAATTAAAATGCTATAATTTTCTAACGGGTTTAGACAGATTTACCTACCTTACCCTAATTGAATCGAGACATTAAACGTAACGCTTTTATCTACCTGTTTTAATAGCTTCAATAGGAAACATTGAGGAGACACCAATTCACTTATTTGTCAATTTAAAATGATCCTAACAAACGAATAATGACCGCATATGTGGGGAGCTGGGGAAATACTTACTCTCATCATTCAACTCTGGATACCCTGGAAGAAAAAGGGGAGCCTACCTAACATTCCCAGCCCAGTAAGCTAATGAATTTAACCACCAAACAAATTGTTTCAGCAAAGCAAACCCCATTTATATTTAATCGTGTGTATGTGTGAGTGCCTATGGTGTTTCCCTAGTCACAGCTATTACCTATCGCTATCCTCCCTAACTCCGGAAAACCTAACTGTTTCAAGTCATTAAATTCTTTTTAATGCACTACTCGTGCTAAGGACTGACTTGACTTGACGCAGTTAGCTTTCAGACTTTCTGGCCGGCCAGAGTGTGTAGCCTAGGGTGTGTATGCGTAAGTGGTTTATGGGATCGGTACCACTTACAGGGTAAGAATATACGGAATATAATACATAGATATGTTATGGGTGCAAAGTGCCAGAGGGCTGGAATCGTCTGTCACACAGGGAAATAGCAGGGGGAAAATTGCTATACCACAAATGCTAGTGGAAGGAGATCTAACACCACATTCACAAGAAGCATTTTAACCCAATTCTCAAGCTAGATAATTAATATGAAATTATCTCAATTAAGTATTAATTATGACATGTAATTATATAGGAAAATTGTTTTACAAATAAATTAAATTGGGCACACCACCGGTGAAGGGATTCTTTAAACCTTTCAACCAAAGCAGACTCAGATTCAGCCGTAGCATAGTAAGCAGAGCTAGATATTGGAATTCCTCATTTAGTCTGTCAAATCAACTGTATAAGGCTACCAAGTGAATTCGCTCTAAATTCACACGTTTGTATGCGGAATTAAATATGATGCAAACCTCTGAAAGCTATGGCGCAGACATGTCATTGATAACCTCGTGTGCCTACATCGAGTCGAGTAGGTATTCGACAAAGGCTAGCCACACGGCCTATCCCTAACATGCCCTTGCCACCGAGAGTTTTGTTTTGCACACATTTATTTCCCCAAAAACGCTGTACTGTGGAGAAAAAGGGTTAGTTCACAATTTATTTCGCGGAAGCTACACTAATCACAAATGCTGAAAACCATATTTTACGCGGAAACCTTCTAGCTAATTGTACGGAATACTCACCAAAACCGTTCCTAACATTTACACTTTTTACTTTCAAATCTAATTCCCTAGCTCCGAAAGTACCTCTAAACCTGAGACTTCACACCAGGGCTGATACACTAGAACACAATGCCCACAGATGATGCTAGGTCACAAATCCAAAGCCACTTTCCTATTACCGAATTTAAATGCAATCGAAACTCCCCAGTTCTAATAAATTCACACAAAATGGCGAATTTTCCTACGAGCGGAATAGGTGTACGTACTATTTAATTTCCTGGTCCAGAATGCGTGCGCGCCGCTGGCGCCTCGGCCTTTTTATAGCCTCGCGAAACAACCCCGCGCGTCCAAAATGGCTCCGCTACCAATTCCGCTTTGTCTAACTCATCATGAAACCTAATGACACCCGATTGGCCAGCCGAAATCCACCTCCATCTCGTTTCAGAACTTTAATGTTTTGATATTTTGTAAATTAATTTCCTGTGTCTTAATGTAATACATTATTTATTTTCTATTTATTTCTCTCGATATTTCCTGTTTAATTGATTTGTCTACAATAATTTCTTCTTAACAATTTATTCCAACACACCACTGACCTGCGGCACAATGCTTACGGACAACTAACTAACTTCTGTTAATATAAAGGTTTAGCGTAATGTTTGTGTTAAAACATCCTTTCAATTTAGTACAGATTTACCTAGAAATACTCTACTTAGGCTACAATTGCGAATTGAAACGTTATAATCATTTTAGTAGGCGCCGCGGCAACCAGTGGCGCCCAAACCGGAATCGGCTAATCGGAGAACTACAATCCACCAATACAGCAATACTCTAAACTCACACACGCAACCCTGTATGAATACGAGAATAAGCTGCGTTCAACAATATTTAATTATTAGGGATGCCCTAAATGCTACATTTCAAAAGTGATGAATGATTCAATTCCTTTCCCGAACATTGAATAAATAGCTCTTAGCAGTTCGTGACTAAATATATTACGTGTCATGTTTCATTCCAATTTACGAGTAACACCTTTAGCTATCCCTCTAGCAACAATTATAAATAATTACACCATTGGCAAATATTATGGTATTAAGTTACTCTACTTTGAAATTTTGATTTAATATGAAATAAATAACGTAACAAGACTATCGAAAGCATCGAGCCATGAAAGAAAATCAATAAACAATCAAAATAGAAATTCCTACCTTGGACAAATTATGTTAAGAATAATAACTCTTATACAACACAAACATACATTACAACATTAGTCCCATACTGTCCCAAGCGACGTGCATGGTTGTTTTAAAAAAAGTTGAACGGAATCGAACCCGCGTACCGTCCGATCTCCGCACTACACCTACCAAATACGTGCTTCACTCGCCTAACCGTAGGTACGTGTCTCGGCAGACGGCGCCGCCGGTTACTAACGCGGAACGGAATGAGACCATGTGGTACACCTACTCTCACGTTCTTTTATAGACATTAAGTTTATGATTGATTTATCATACGAGATTACGTTTAGGTGATCTAGATATTAAAAGAGATATGAAGGGAATCATTCGAGTTCCTTTTCTTTTGTTTAAATCATTCAACCCCAACACTAGCCTAGATAGGCTAGTATCCATTCTCAAAAGAAAGTAGATGTTCTTTAATTGATTAATTATGAGCTTTATTTATTTTGCTTTTGTGAATAGACCACTTTTTTTTACAGAGACTTGTAATATTACATCAATATGTTCTAAATTAGTTTCCTTTCACGACAAGACACATTAATAACCTCTGAATGGAGCCGTAAAGAACATTTAGTGATCTCAGTCTCGGCTAGATGGAGCTAGTAGTTATTTTGATCTATTGAGTTTTATTAAATTAATTGTTTAAGCTAATATATTACTTTTACAAAGTCTCTAATATTACATCGGTGCGTTATACATTAGTTTTCTTTCATGACAAGACTTATTAAAAGCTTTTTAAAGAATTTGAAAGTAGGATTAAAGAAAGTTTAGTGAACCCATTCTCACCTAGATGGAGTTAGTAGTTATTTGATTGATTATAAGTTTTAGTAATTTTTATTGTTTAAGTGAATATAATACTTTTACCAAGTCTCTGATGTTACATCGGTGTGTTATAAATTAGTTTCCCTTCATAACAATATGTATTATCGACATACTACAGAGTTTAAACGTAGCAATAATTATCGTTTAGTGATTCTATTCTCTCCTAGGTAGGAGGGAGCTAAATTAAATGTTTCAGAGATTATTCTTATTTATATCTTTAGTGTATGGTTTTCTGTCTTCAAATCACTAACATAAAATCGCTGTGAATAACTCAGTATACTTTGATAACCATAACATTACCTCAACACGGAATTTTACCTACTTAACTACTAGGTAAATAAATGCTTTTAAAATCTACAAGCGCGTGCAATAACAAGAAAGATATTGAAAATTGTACTTATAATCTACTATTTTAATAGTGATAGCCATTAACATTTGATTTGAAAGCAGTTGAAGGGAATCTACTTCCCAGCCGCCGATAGCGCCATCTATCTGTTAGGACGAAATGCCGTGTCACAAGTGATAGGTAGCGGACGAGTTTTTTCCAATCGATAATCTATTAGTTGTGCGCTCGTCCACTGCAGATGTCGTTGTAACTTATTATTTTATCCCACTATTTATTGTCATCCCTAAATTCTTGTTGCACAGTTTAATCTAGGTATAACAAACCCTGTTAGTAAACAAAATAATGTCTAGCTGTATTTCAGTCTTCGAATAGACTACTACATAGAGAATCCTATTGCATATTTGTTTTGATTAAATGCAAATTGGCCCAGCGGCGATGGACGCCGATTTCCACCGGAAGGCCGCGGGATCGAACCCAGCCTCACTCAGCAAGCGGAATGTTTTTCTTTTCTTTTTATGACTAATAACGGAAATGTCGATTAGTACACAAACAAACCTCAACAAATCCCCAGAAAGCGTCCCCGCTACGAAACTTATTTGTTGTATTTATAGATTTATTGTAATGCCTAACTTGAATGATAAGGACCTTCTAACGACTAAAGTGCCTACCTACCTAATCAATCTCGTTAAATAAAGTTTCCGCTATTTTACTACGTAACCTATCTCGAACCAAACTCGCACAGAACACAATCCAAATTTATATTAACGATCGTGAGCACTTGTATGGACCTTGGTCCGTTACAATCTACCCCCAAAATTTGGATAAGACCTGACGTTATCAAATTTTCAATAAAACATAAGTGATCACGAGAGTATTTTGCCTTAAAAATTACTTATTACCTTCTTGTTTCACTATTTTCCAAATGTGACGGAATGAATGAGTTTTGTTTTTCAACCAGACTCTTCGGATAATTGACTACGTGAAATTTCAATCGACACCGTTTTATTCGGATCGCTTAGCAGCTTTTAACCCAGCCTATCATTTAAGACCTTGATAAAGAGATCCTGGTTGTGAGGCAGGACAGCCCGAAGGCACCGACTACTAACTACCAGATACACTCGCATTAAACTCCAAAGGGGAGGCCTCCCCAAGAGCAAGCGTGCACCGGTAATAGAACCGACTCTTACAATAGCCTCAAATAACAATCAGCTGTGAGATCACTACCGAAAGCTATCAAACAAACGATATTAATCAATTAAAATCCCCAATCGACAACATCTTCGCTTCTGGAGCTTGTGTAGTTGCCGAAACTAGTTCTTAGCTTCTTGTGGAGTCCGGGATACAAATACAATTTAAATTACTTTAAAATGAAAACCAAAAGATGTATTTGTATCCGATTGAGGTGTGTGCTGTATTCAGAAACGTAATAAAACAAGTTATCTGCGTTAGACCGATTCACCGAACTCTAGAACTTCCATTCAAGCCCCTCTTTCATTATCTTTCTTTATACTCCAACTAATTCCTTCCTCATCCATTGAATTATACCCAAACATACTCTTACTTGTTTTCATACTGATATATGAAGCCTGAGAATTAAGCGAATCAACTCTTCGCAGACAAATACATTTTTATTACCGCGGCATAAAATAAACAAATTTATTTAAACAAAGCCCACGACCGCAAATATATCTATTGACAGACGTTATGAGACGCAAGATTGTTTTTTTTTTATTACCTTACACAATACCTTGAATTACCTTGATTACCGTACACAATACCTCAAAATTTCATTACCAGAATACCTTTCAAAACCTTTTTAATTACCTGGGTTTTAAATGTACAGTCAACGACGAAAATTAAATAATCAAATTATAACCCGATTAGATTATTCCGCATTCGGTTTTTATTAACAAAGATATTTGGGTAAACGTAAGTTATAAGAAAATTAATAATAATAGTGCAGCTTTAGAATGTTCGATTATCTACTTTTATCGTTTACTGTACGCGGATTATTAAAACAAAACAGTGTTTTTTTATTTTTTTTTTTTAATAATTTATTAAGTAAAATAAGAAATAACGAAATATCCAAATGTTGTTTAAAATATCATATTTATTTTTTATGTTAATGGAACAAATCAGCTCTAAATATCTACTAATAATTAAAATAATTACAGACTTTATTAACGCAACCGCTGAATTACGAAACCTACCGAATTACGCAAAACTAGATTCTTAATAATACTATAAGAGCAACCCCCCGCCAAGAAAACTTTGTTATTTATATTTCTTTTTACTACAACCCCCCAAATGAAAGAATAGTTTCCGCCAAATGAATTAATATCTTGAAAAAAGGAAAGATAATTATCAAACCAGCATAAAATAAGTAAACCAAATTAATTAATTTATAACCAAAGCAAGTTTAAATATTAAACAGACAATATTCTCCTAAGGAAAGTCAATTTAAAATCCTGTGATACTTATATATTTAATCAACCCCCATACGAAAATACCCTAGGTTAATAAAATTAGCTGATAAAGCTGATAAAATTAAGCAAAGTTCTTTTTATTATTTTCCTAATAGGTTTATTAGTTTACTAAATTATAAATATTATTTGCCCTAGCTTCCCAATGAACGTAACTAAGTGTGGCGTAAAATATAGTTACATACAACCCCCCGAATAAAAAACCGTTGACATACCTCTACCTAATTAACAACTGAACCGTGTACTTTAACAGATTAAAATGTGTCTAACGAACTGCAGTTTCTGCTTTAAAATTAAGTAATTTAGTTGGAAACTAAAAGAGGCTATGGAACGCTAGTCGAATTAACATGATAACAAGTAGCAATTAGATTAATCGATCCATACGCGAATAAAATATTTAGTTTCATTCGTGTACGCATCCAAAATCTATACAAAAGCATATAAACGGATCTCAATCACACCCCCATCGTCAATCTCAAACCTTTCCATTTCACGAACATCAAATTGTGGCATAAAGCCAACGATAATGAAAAGAAAAAGGAATATTTTGCATCATATATATATATAAGCTACTTAATCTTAAAACATCATGGTCACGGCAACACCATATTGTAACACCCCACCCCGCGTAAAAAAAAGACTTTAACCCACTTAAGAAGAAAATACGTACAATAATAATTAACCTGCTAAAAGAAGCTATGATGCAAAACACTCTAATGGCCAACTGTGATCGTCTAGTCTAATGAGAACCCTTCGTTGTGAACGTATTAGTAACCTAAGCTCTTTTAGGATATGAGATTGAGTAACGAGAGTGTGTAAGAGATCCGTTTAAATACAAAAGCAGAATTTAGATTAATGAACAGGAACCAAAGGTTAGCTTAAAGCAAATAAATATAATGAAAACAGCAATCAGGCGAATGAAACAAGCGAAAGCAAGATATGATTTAAAATAAATTAAATAGATAACAGGTTAAGCTGCAATGAAGTTAAAAGAAACAAAACTAGGATGAAATATGTAACTGTTACAAAAACTACTTCTAAATAAATAAAATATAAAAGTACCAAATAAACCAAATGTCATACAGCAAACACGTGAGTGTTATAGTATAACGTCCCCTACCAAAAGGCCGGTTAAGACAGACATTATTAGCCAACTAGGTAGATAAGAACGGATTAATATGAAATGAGTACAATACTCGGTTATCTACTAGTTGATAGAGCTAATTATATCTACCCTGGATGGGGTATGGCCACCACTACGTTATACTGTTAATATATACTTATAAATAATAAACTATGACAGACTAGAAATAAGAATAGGTACAGTGATTCATTATCCCGAGTCTATTCCTCAAGTAGACATACATAATTACGCGAGAATTGGCAAAGCGACGTTCAGCAGTACAATGCATTGGCAGTCGACGAAAGTGAGAGAGGTAGGTAGGTAACCAAATGCACAAAGTACGTTGGAAAAGACTTCACCGAAGCTTACCAACACTGAAACAATCTGGCCAAACTCACGCAACCATGAAATGCCACTATAGGAAAAATCAATCAACTAAAGAAAACACTAACGATAAAATCTGTACATATTCCCAAAATAAATATAATAACCTAACTACGTACATGCCTTAAGTATCACACACAATTAACGCAGGAATTGGCAAAGAGACGTCCAGCAGTACAATGCATTGGCAGAAGAGTGAGAGAGAGGTAGGTAACCAAATGCACAAAGTACGTTGGGAAAGACTTCATCGAAGCCTACCAACACTGAAACAATCTGGCCAAACCAACGCAACTATGAATGATACTAAAGCACAAGTCATCAGAAGGAAATAAATATAATAAACGCACAACAAGCATAATTAGGTATAAAAGTCTTAAGACCCAGGTCATTACACACAATTAACGTAAGAAACGGCAAAGGGATGTTCAGTAGTACAATGCATTGGCAGAAGAGTGTGAGTGAGGTAGGTAGACCAATGCACAAAGTACTTTGGAACAACTTCATCGAAGCTGACCAAACTGAAACATCTCAGCCGAACCCACGCAACCATGAAATAATGCCAAGAATTAAGCCAATATACCTACTACAAATATAAGCTTTACTATTAAAAGCCTATAGTGGCTTCTAACTACTCACTAACGTCCCATAACGTCCTTTCATTGCCTATCATAATCCGTAATTTGATAACCCTATATATTGGACACCCTATATCGCGACTATATTCGGACTATGCGTTCCTATATAGTATAATCATAATCTACTAACAAATGTAACATAATTACACTATTTTTATTTTTAATGCACTAACCCGTGCTAAGGAACAAATTTAAAAACCTATTTAGAGGCTAAAAATTTCACCCATGCCGGGATTCGAACCCGCAATTAGCCTCTAAATAGGTTTTTAAAAATGTAACATAATATAAACCGTAATTTACCACCCTATATACTGGACACCCTATATTGCGTATATGCCGCCTATGTGTTCTCATTCAGTAGTAAGTACCTATATGATCTATTACAAACGTAACATACCTACATAACTACGGTCGAGAAAAGTACACACCTACCTACATAAACGCAAGAGTTGAATGACCCGAAGGTCACGAGTTAGACAGCTATTATATAGGTACCGCATCGCTCTAAACCTATTCCTTAGTTCGATGGAAATGTCACTGTTAGGTTAATATGCACAGAACCTCACACCCAGTGTTATCTAACAATCATTGATATTAAATATTGACGGAAGTTGTAAACAATACGTTTAGTAGGTACCAAATCAGAATTAAAATGCTATAATTTTCTAACGGGTTTAGACAGATTTACCTACCTTACCCTAATTGAATCGAGACATTAAACGTAACGCTTTTATCTACCTGTTTTAATAGCTTCAATAGGAAACATTGAGGAGACACCAATTCACTTATTTGTCAATTTAAAATGATCCTAACAAACGAATAATGACCGCATATGTGGGGAGCTGGGGAAATACTTACTCTCATCATTCAACTCTGGATACCCTGGAAGAAAAAGGGGAGCCTACCTAACATTCCCAGCCCAGTAAGCTAATGAATTTAACCACCAAACAAATTGTTTCAGCAAAGCAAACCCCATTTATATTTAATCGTGTGTATGTGTGAGTGCCTATGGTGTTTCCCTAGTCACAGCTATTACCTATCGCTATCCTCCCTAACTCCGGAAAACCTAACTGTTTCAAGTCATTAAATTCTTTTTAATGCACTACTCGTGCTAAGGACTGACTTGACTTGACGCAGTTAGCTTTCAGACTTTCTGGCCGGCCAGAGTGTGTAGCCTAGGGTGTGTATGCGTAAGTGGTTTATGGGATCGGTACCACTTACAGGGTAAGAATATACGGAATATAATACATAGATATGTTATGGGTGCAAAGTGCCAGAGGGCTGGAATCGTCTGTCACACAGGGAAATAGCAGGGGGAAAATTGCTATACCACAAATGCTAGTGGAAGGAGATCTAACACCACATTCACAAGAAGCATTTTAACCCAATTCTCAAGCTAGATAATTAATATGAAATTATCTCAATTAAGTATTAATTATGACATGTAATTATA
Source organism: Yponomeuta sedellus (assembly GCA_934045075.1). Lineage (NCBI taxonomy): Eukaryota > Metazoa > Arthropoda > Insecta > Lepidoptera > Yponomeutidae > Yponomeuta > Yponomeuta sedellus. Next base: position 15,938,110 of record OW203733.1, on the reverse strand, counting down.
TAGGAAAATTGTTTTACAAATAAATTAAATTGGGCACACCACCGGTGAAGGGATTCTTTAAACCTTTCAACCAAAGCAGACTCAGATTCAGCCGTAGCATAGTAAGCAGAGCTAGATATTGGAATTCCTCATTTAGTCTGTCAAATCAACTGTATAAGGCTACCAAGTGAATTCGCTCTAAATTCACACGTTTGTATGCGGAATTAAATATGATGCAAACCTCTGAAAGCTATGGCGCAGACATGTCATTGATAACCTCGTGTGCCTACATCGAGTCGAGTAGGTATTCGACAAAGGCTAGCCACACGGCCTATCCCTAACATGCCCTTGCCACCGAGAGTTTTGTTTTGCACACATTTATTTCCCCAAAAACGCTGTACTGTGGAGAAAAAGGGTTAGTTCACAATTTATTTCGCGGAAGCTACACTAATCACAAATGCTGAAAACCATATTTTACGCGGAAACCTTCTAGCTAATTGTACGGAATACTCACCAAAACCGTTCCTAACATTTACACTTTTTACTTTCAAATCTAATTCCCTAGCTCCGAAAGTACCTCTAAACCTGAGACTTCACACCAGGGCTGATACACTAGAACACAATGCCCACAGATGATGCTAGGTCACAAATCCAAAGCCACTTTCCTATTACCGAATTTAAATGCAATCGAAACTCCCCAGTTCTAATAAATTCACACAAAATGGCGAATTTTCCTACGAGCGGAATAGGTGTACGTACTATTTAATTTCCTGGTCCAGAATGCGTGCGCGCCGCTGGCGCCTCGGCCTTTTTATAGCCTCGCGAAACAACCCCGCGCGTCCAAAATGGCTCCGCTACCAATTCCGCTTTGTCTAACTCATCATGAAACCTAATGACACCCGATTGGCCAGCCGAAATCCACCTCCATCTCGTTTCAGAACTTTAATGTTTTGATATTTTGTAAATTAATTTCCTGTGTCTTAATGTAATACATTATTTATTTTCTATTTATTTCTCTCGATATTTCCTGTTTAATTGATTTGTCTACAATAATTTCTTCTTAACAATTTATTCCAACACACCACTGACCTGCGGCACAATGCTTACGGACAACTAACTAACTTCTGTTAATATAAAGGTTTAGCGTAATGTTTGTGTTAAAACATCCTTTCAATTTAGTACAGATTTACCTAGAAATACTCTACTTAGGCTACAATTGCGAATTGAAACGTTATAATCATTTTAGTAGGCGCCGCGGCAACCAGTGGCGCCCAAACCGGAATCGGCTAATCGGAGAACTACAATCCACCAATACAGCAATACTCTAAACTCACACACGCAACCCTGTATGAATACGAGAATAAGCTGCGTTCAACAATATTTAATTATTAGGGATGCCCTAAATGCTACATTTCAAAAGTGATGAATGATTCAATTCCTTTCCCGAACATTGAATAAATAGCTCTTAGCAGTTCGTGACTAAATATATTACGTGTCATGTTTCATTCCAATTTACGAGTAACACCTTTAGCTATCCCTCTAGCAACAATTATAAATAATTACACCATTGGCAAATATTATGGTATTAAGTTACTCTACTTTGAAATTTTGATTTAATATGAAATAAATAACGTAACAAGACTATCGAAAGCATCGAGCCATGAAAGAAAATCAATAAACAATCAAAATAGAAATTCCTACCTTGGACAAATTATGTTAAGAATAATAACTCTTATACAACACAAACATACATTACAACATTAGTCCCATACTGTCCCAAGCGACGTGCATGGTTGTTTTAAAAAAAGTTGAACGGAATCGAACCCGCGTACCGTCCGATCTCCGCACTACACCTACCAAATACGTGCTTCACTCGCCTAACCGTAGGTACGTGTCTCGGCAGACGGCGCCGCCGGTTACTAACGCGGAACGGAATGAGACCATGTGGTACACCTACTCTCACGTTCTTTTATAGACATTAAGTTTATGATTGATTTATCATACGAGATTACGTTTAGGTGATCTAGATATTAAAAGAGATATGAAGGGAATCATTCGAGTTCCTTTTCTTTTGTTTAAATCATTCAACCCCAACACTAGCCTAGATAGGCTAGTATCCATTCTCAAAAGAAAGTAGATGTTCTTTAATTGATTAATTATGAGCTTTATTTATTTTGCTTTTGTGAATAGACCACTTTTTTTTACAGAGACTTGTAATATTACATCAATATGTTCTAAATTAGTTTCCTTTCACGACAAGACACATTAATAACCTCTGAATGGAGCCGTAAAGAACATTTAGTGATCTCAGTCTCGGCTAGATGGAGCTAGTAGTTATTTTGATCTATTGAGTTTTATTAAATTAATTGTTTAAGCTAATATATTACTTTTACAAAGTCTCTAATATTACATCGGTGCGTTATACATTAGTTTTCTTTCATGACAAGACTTATTAAAAGCTTTTTAAAGAATTTGAAAGTAGGATTAAAGAAAGTTTAGTGAACCCATTCTCACCTAGATGGAGTTAGTAGTTATTTGATTGATTATAAGTTTTAGTAATTTTTATTGTTTAAGTGAATATAATACTTTTACCAAGTCTCTGATGTTACATCGGTGTGTTATAAATTAGTTTCCCTTCATAACAATATGTATTATCGACATACTACAGAGTTTAAACGTAGCAATAATTATCGTTTAGTGATTCTATTCTCTCCTAGGTAGGAGGGAGCTAAATTAAATGTTTCAGAGATTATTCTTATTTATATCTTTAGTGTATGGTTTTCTGTCTTCAAATCACTAACATAAAATCGCTGTGAATAACTCAGTATACTTTGATAACCATAACATTACCTCAACACGGAATTTTACCTACTTAACTACTAGGTAAATAAATGCTTTTAAAATCTACAAGCGCGTGCAATAACAAGAAAGATATTGAAAATTGTACTTATAATCTACTATTTTAATAGTGATAGCCATTAACATTTGATTTGAAAGCAGTTGAAGGGAATCTACTTCCCAGCCGCCGATAGCGCCATCTATCTGTTAGGACGAAATGCCGTGTCACAAGTGATAGGTAGCGGACGAGTTTTTTCCAATCGATAATCTATTAGTTGTGCGCTCGTCCACTGCAGATGTCGTTGTAACTTATTATTTTATCCCACTATTTATTGTCATCCCTAAATTCTTGTTGCACAGTTTAATCTAGGTATAACAAACCCTGTTAGTAAACAAAATAATGTCTAGCTGTATTTCAGTCTTCGAATAGACTACTACATAGAGAATCCTATTGCATATTTGTTTTGATTAAATGCAAATTGGCCCAGCGGCGATGGACGCCGATTTCCACCGGAAGGCCGCGGGATCGAACCCAGCCTCACTCAGCAAGCGGAATGTTTTTCTTTTCTTTTTATGACTAATAACGGAAATGTCGATTAGTACACAAACAAACCTCAACAAATCCCCAGAAAGCGTCCCCGCTACGAAACTTATTTGTTGTATTTATAGATTTATTGTAATGCCTAACTTGAATGATAAGGACCTTCTAACGACTAAAGTGCCTACCTACCTAATCAATCTCGTTAAATAAAGTTTCCGCTATTTTACTACGTAACCTATCTCGAACCAAACTCGCACAGAACACAATCCAAATTTATATTAACGATCGTGAGCACTTGTATGGACCTTGGTCCGTTACAGTACGGAACAGGATATATAGTAACCGGAGTGGTAATAAGTTAAACATAACTAAGGTTGAGCTTCAGATAATGTTTTCGCATGACAATAATAGTAGGTATTTTTTTAACTTATTTATAATTAAAACTGTTCTTATACGGATTTACGCTCGTTTATGAGCATAAATCCGTATAAAAATAGTTTTAATTATGTCTATGTCAAACTCCGTTTATTTGGTTATTACAGTAAAATACCGAAAATAATTAATTATTTGAAGACATCATTTTTCAATTTAGAAGGTCTCGTCGATCGAGCACATCCTGTTTGCTTGATTTAGAATATCCTCCATCTATGTAAAGATAGAAATAGTTTATTTCAAACACACATAAATTAACAACAAAAGTACAAACATTGCTTTTCCAATTAACTTTTCCGTGGGGTGAGGACATCATTTTTTTTTAAATTAGATTATTTAAATTAGATTAGACATTAGATTACCTTAGAACTCTTTATTGTACACACCAGAAAATAAAATACATTCAAAGGCTTACATATACAAGGGTGATAGGTATATTAAATTTTTGCGCAACGCAGATCGTATGAACTTTTTTTACAAAGGTCTTTCTGTACATATTTTTACATTTGTCGCTGGAAGAATGATCGCTAACGAGCCCTCCATGATTACGGTGCATTTGCGGACGGCTCATTACGCTACATCGCCGTAATGATAATCCCATCATGTCGATACGAGCGTCATTCTGTCCTGCGTGCGTAATTATTTATCAAGATGACCGATAAAAACGTCAACGCATGGCTACCCTACCATTATTTTTATTGTACGGGCTGGGCTGATGTCTTCATACGAGTTTTTTTTTCCTTTTTAGGGTTCTGTTGGCCGGGTTGGTCCCTGTGGTGGAGTATGGCCTAACCTTCCTGCGATGCAGGAAGAGACCCGTGCTCCAGCAGTGGGGACTATAAAGGGTTGATATCAAAGGTTCTGTATTAAGAAGGCTCCACCCGAACCCATTACCGTGCAAACATAGTTAGTAATACAGAGTTTAAAGAGGTTCGAAATTTCACTGATGCCGGTAATTGCCCTTTAGCTCAGTTGGGAGAGCGCTGGCAAGGTTAACCAGAGGTCGCGAGTTCAAGTCCCGGCAGGGGTGGAATTTTTAGTCTCTAAATATGTTTTTAAAACATAGTTCGGCTTTTTACATAGTTCGACAAGGGACATGCTGGATCGAAATGAAGCTGTCTAGCCGATAAGAGGATGTCCAAAATGTAGATTTTCCAACAAATAATATTAATACATAGATAGCGAACACTTTAATGTACGTAATATTCTGTAAATTAAAGATCGTGACTGAACAATGATTTGTCTTTCGCTCATACACAATTGCTGCTTATATAGTGAGTAAGAGGCTAATAATTATTTACTCCCTTTTGTTTCATTAACCGTGCTGTAAATAGGAAATTACAGAGATATTGTTTCACCGTAGAGAATAGATGGCCGGCTTAGTAAAAGTATTTTTTCCAGGCATTTTTCTAAGATATATTAAAGTTCGACGCGGCTTAAAACAATAATAATAATAAAATGATCCCCAACCCGCATGCCCAGCGTGGGGATTATGGGCATTACCCCCCAATGATGGCACAACCTTGCGCTATGGCTCTCATTAGGGGAGGGCTATGTCCAGCAGTGGACTAGTATAGCCTGAAGAAGAAGAATAATAAAATAAATTAATAAAATAAAATATTATTTATTATAAAATTTCACAATTTATAAAATGGTAAAGACCCCGTAGTAGGTAAAAACCTGTATTACGGAAAGTCCTGCTCTTTTGATTACCATGGTGGAAAAAAAACCAATTTCTTAAAATAATAACTTCCACATAACACAATCACTTGATCTGGTCCCAAACTAGAATGTCCTGTACTATGCTAACCATGAAAGGACGCCACAAACATTTAAATCTGCAAAATAACCTATTATAACATTAAGGATTATTTAGAAAATGGAGATGTCTGGTATTTAAAACTAACAGTTTGACCTTCATTAGGTAAACATTTTATTTTTTTAGAGATAAAAAAAAATATTTGACTTTGAGTTTCACGGACTAGACGAATCAATCAAATCAATTAGAGAAGAAAGTAGTTAAATACGAACGTAGATAATGACCATAAATGCTGTTACATGTTCCGTTTCTATTCGTTCAGCTACGCATATAGCTGACTGTACAGTCATGGAAAATTTTATGTTGGTAATTTGTTTGATATGGCTATTGGCTTATCACATTTGCATAGGAAATGTAGGGGGTGTTTTAATTGCACCCCTGATAAGCCTTGTTAGTAAAGTTGACAGGCCATAATATGATTACGTTTATAGGACGTTTAATTGCAATTAACATTTGCTGTAAATTCAAACAGTATTTTCTAGCTTTAAACGTAAAGATTGTAATAATTTAAGCCACTACAACTAGTAGTGTAGATGTACTGTAACTAGTAGGGTAGTAGACCCTAAAACTAGTTTAGGATACGTTTTACGTTTAAGTTTTTATGTTACAACTTAAATTGTTATTAACACCACATTTTAAAACTACCTATGATGATTTTATGAATAAATTTTATCATACCTTTTTATTTTATCTTAGTGTTGATATAGAAAAAAAATTTTTGCCTAGTAAGTATTAGCATTGTATTATATTATTTACTGATTTATTTAGTCTACTACGATGACACTTTAAAAAGTAAAAGTAAAAAAAGATGGTAGTGGCATTGGTAGTGGTATACCTTGTTATTGCTATTACAAATTAGCAGATGTACGTAGCTTTGAAAATAAACAATGTCATAGGTACATGCTCGCACTGGGAATGGATACGTCTTTCGCTTCCGATGTCTTTGTTCTACCCACTGGGCTACCACCACTTATGCTGCTAGGGTATGCCTAGTCCATCTAAAAAACTATTTCTCGAGCTCTGCAACTTCCGAGTGGTCCATTCACCCATAGTGTGGGTGAATGTTCCACGGGACGCTGTATAAATCATCTCATTACATAGATGCAAAGGTCAAAGTTTTTTTATACTTGGCATGTTTATCTTGCATGTAAACTTCCAAATGTTATTGAATGAAAAATCAATTTAGGGGCTCCACGCAGAAACACTAGCTATATCAATGGAAAAAAATATGCTCTGAAAATGAAAACGATATGTACAAAACATATCGTTTTCACAATAAGGTCCACTTGCGTCAGCCCGGGTTAGGTCATTTAACTCGAGTTAACTGGTTAACTCGATTATTTTGCGTGCGAAATCATCGAATTAATTGGTTAACTCGAGTTAAATGAGCTAACCCGAACTGACGCAAGTAGGCCTAAGTGTCATATCGATCTCTCAATCATGTTTATACCGATTAAGGATTCACGACCGAGAATCCACGAGAGACCACGGACCTGCGACTAGATATTATTTATGTCATAAATAGCCGTTTTTGGCCTTAATGCTAACTAGTCCCGGGGTTTTATTACATGCCGTGATTCAGGTTCACTGCCAGGGGTCCTAAAAATAATTGCCCTTTAAAAACGTTTCGTCCTTGCAAAGGCAGTTTTATTGAAAGCAAGGCATACAAATCTAATGATATCTATCCATCGATCATCGCGTATTGAAACGATTGTGCACGCGCACAGTGCTTTATCACTCGATGGCAAATACCAATTTATAGGTTTCAATTTAGGATTCGTCATGGTTATATTTACCGTCTGATCGCGTGGTGTTATAAAGACCATTTTTTATTTATTTACTAGCTGACCACGCAAAGTTGTTTTGTCTTAGTAATTAGACAAATTGTTTCATTAAAATCAGTAAAGCCGTTTCGGACGAGTTCGATAACAAACACTGTTGCAGGAGACTTTATACATTATATTAAATTTAAAAGAAGACCAATAGTAAAATAAGAGATAACATTAACATATGAAACAGGAGGCCAATTACAAGTGATATATACCACTAATACAATATATCGAGGTACAGAGACAAACATAGCAAGATTACAGTTAACACAAGTATCGGACATAATAGTTCTCTTTTTACTCTGTGATGATAGTAACCTATCTTTCCTTGTCCATTTTAGTAAACAAGATTCTACAGGTAAAGTAGATTTTTTAGTCGAAAACTGTCATATTCCCTCAAATGAAGTAACCTGGGATACTATTGTAGATAACACGCTGCCAATTTTATAAACAATATTCATGAACTTGCGAGAAAATATCTAGTTTTGGCATCAAATGCCAATTTTTACGTTAGAATATTGTTTGCTAAATAGGACAAGTAAGGATAAATAGACTGTAGATTCAATGATTTCGTACAGATTATTTTACCATGATGTATCTATATCTAATACTGTGATTAAAATCGTGCGTTTCTACGCACAGTAAAAAAAAGCTTTAAGTTTAGATTTCAAACTAGCCACTGAAGAATCGATCAAATGTCAATACGCTTCGCCACTGCATCAATATATTATCATAATATTGTCACGTAACTTTTTTATAGGCATGTTGGCTCTATGTCCACTTTATTTTTCTTCGGCGGCACGTTATTAGCCAACTTGGGCATTTAAAATTAATCAATTAAAAATAACCATTGTACTGAAACACCCACATGAAAAGGCCAACGAACTTTTACAAAGAAACTTAACAAGAAAAGCCCGGCTGATACAAAATTAAGAGCTCATTGTTTCACCACCGTGTACGTTGCGACATTTCCTTATCTAAACAGAGTCCCAAGAAAGCATTATGCCGTGCGGCCTAAATTTCAAGTTAAATAAACAAGGTTTGAGGCGCGCCCGGACGGGACGGCACTAAAAGCTCGAAAATAGTTGCCCATTTCTTCCGCGTAGGCGCAGGGGAACAGCAGCATAACGATAGTTTAATTCTTATAACTGCAAGAGGCGATCGGTCGGACCCTCATGACCAATTTACAGCACAAAGGGTTCATTATGGAGCACCGGTTCCGGCGCCCACATGGATGCAATCGATCGCGCCCTCATTGGCTGCTCGTGGCTCTGCGGCGCCTACGCTGCCTCTTCAAATATCGCAAGAGGGAAAATGTAACTTTCACATTGACTCTAGACACGTATCATCTGTGCAATATTGATTTGTTTATATTCCAAAATTGAAACTATGTCATAGGTATAAGAAGAATAAGAATATACTTTATTTCCTAACATTACAAAGTATTGCACTCAGTAGTTACATAATCACACTAATATTATAATGACAAAACGGCTGGAGCGATTTTATTGAAATTTGGTGGGGAGTTAGCTGACACCCTGGATTAACACATGGGCTACGTTTTACTGCGGGAAAATATCTTATTCTGGTGGGAAATCGATAAAACGCGGGCGACTCCGCGGGGGACAGCAAGTTAATTTATAAACCTTACAGAGTTATACCACAGATTAGATAATAGTTACTACGTAGGTAATACAAGTCGAATTAGTAAACCATAGAACACTTTTAGGTACCTGTAACCACAGAGGCTGAAATAATACTATTATATTCTTTTTAATGCACTAACCCGTGCTAAGGACAATTTCTAAAACTTATTTAGAGGCTAAAAATTCTACCCATGCCGGGACTCGCCGCCTCTGGCTAACCGTGCCGAGTTTCACCACTCATGCCAGGACTCGACCGGATTCGAGTCCTGGCATGAGTGGAATTTTTAGCCTCTACATAGGTTTTTGAAACAATACTAATTGTCAAAAATGGCCCGCCTCAGTATGATGCCAAAGCAGCGGCTTTGGCGCTGGTTGTCAGACCGCACCATAAAAAAAGTAATATTTTTACAGAAGTAAAAAATATTTTCAAACAATTTATGTTATCGTTGATTATCGTCTTATCGATTAACAAATAAATCGAGCGACTGTGGGTGAAACGGCCGGTAAGGGACATTCTTTGACCAAGACACTTTCAAGTCAATACATTTATGAAAATATTATGTATGTCAGACAATATTAGCAATTTCGTAAATTTTGGTACTATGAAGAAACATAAATTGTAATTTCTACGATTTAGACTTGCAAAAATGAGAGACCATTAGGCCAAGCAGGTCTAAGTTGGCAAACTTTTCCAGATGAGTACTAAGCGAAGCTCTGTTAGCCAAGTAACTAATGCCATAATGTGTTTTGCTTTTCCAGCCGTACAAAATACGATCCTGCCATTAAACGGCACTGGGCAAACATCGTCTATCGTAAAGACCGCTCCTAGTTGCGTTCTCGTATATCGCATCCTTGGCCGCGCCCTGCGCCCGCAAAGAGCCAATAAATCCCCATCAGTCGGCTATCTATCCTTGACATCGACCGATAGCTCGCCCATATTGCACACCCATTTAGATATACGTTTACAATAAAAATGCATTCTTGTGGGTGGCCATCAATCTTAACGACTTTCGGCGCCTTTGTTGCTTGTCTCTTCAACGTAGGTTGACGCGCATTTTCTGCATAGCTTTGTTTGTTTTTGTTGTGGTCGTGATAAAACGAATGCTTAGCGCGCGAATAAAATTTTCTATTAGAAATCAGTTGATACTGTTATTTTATTGATGAAGCGTGGCCTAGCCGCACAGAGTGATTGGAATCAATCATTCGAGTTAAGCAACAACAGGCGCGGTCAGATGCAGGATGGGTGACCGTCCCGTGACTACCGCTAGTGGCATTTTTCCAAGTGCTTCCGTGCTTCGTTAAGCCATGTCAGAGTCCTTATGGGCGGCTTGATAACTTCTGGCAGTAAAGCCCGCCACTGTCTTGGCCCCCGTGGTGAAGTATGGCCTACCCTTCCTGCGATGCAGAAAGAGACCCGTGCCCCAGCAGTGGGGACATACAAGGGTTGATAACGAACGATCGAACAGTTATTTTAAGAAATCCTTACATTTTCCTGTTTCGAGATCAAAGCAAGTATTTATTTGCACGATAAATGTCTAAAAGATCTGTTTCCTAAATGCCTTTTTTTGTTTTAAAGTTTCAGAACATCTCCGTTCAAACTATTTAATAATGAAATCTCATCAATCTTCAATGTTCCGGTCTATTCAAAATATCTTCATCATCGGCGCTGTAAAACCATTTATAGTAATAAAACTGTGGACTTCACTCACAAGAGTCTGAGCTATTCGATTAAGTCAATTGACGAGATCAAAGAGCGCGGCGCAAAGATGCTCTCTTCAATCAACTACTCATTTCCATGGAGTGCATTCTAAATACACCCTTACAACTATTGTAAATAAAGTATTCAAGGTTGAAAATAGTCGGCAAGGTTAAGTTGGTAGCCCCATAAACAAACGCAGACATGTAGATGATAATATGGACGGTCCAATACAATGAATGGAATATGTACACGCAGAGTACGTGATCTATCTTCAGTTCGTGATGCCACGGAGCGTGTGTGAACGTCCACTATTTGCTATGGAGAAGATCATTATGTTGTTAAAGATAGAGCAAAGCTTCTGAAAGACTGCTCATTTTTAGATGGCTCTAAAGTAGGTATACAATCATCTCGCTTGCATGTTTTTAATAATATGTTAATGCTTGTAAAAAATACATCAAATGTGGTCTCTGGTGGCACTATAAAATAAATTAAATAATTTTAGATCGTTTTACTTATTTAATGGTTTTTATACATAGTTAATTACTATCTTGATTTTCTTATAGGAAAATGTATATATAGCATAATTTTTGAGTACAAATGTATGGTATTAATTTAATTAATTTTTTTTTGGCAAAGAAACTTGCCACATAAAACAATATTTTCAAAATTTCCGGGTAAAGGAACATGATGTTGAAATGTAAATCGCACGCTCTCTAATTGAGTGTACGTAGTTTTTCCTTGAATGTATCTAAAAGTCTGTCACTCTCTGTCAGTCGTCGTAGGTGAGTCGTAGAACAAACGTGTTATTTTCAAGTTGGCAAATAAATCTGTAGATACCAAAGTAAGCCTGGTTTATTTGCTCATATTCCATCAGGTTATGGGCCCAGTTTGAATGTTTAATTAGGTATAGAATTTCAGTAAATTCATTATCTATATAGTCTCGGAAACTATACTTATTCTTTTACAATAATCAAAAATGTTAGAATGTCAAGCCAGAGACATGTCAGACATTCCACGAATAAGTTTGTAAGTGTTTAAAGAAATATAAATTGTTTGTCACGCAATATTTCTACATCGGAATTGCATGAAACACCTTAAATACATAAATCATACTGTGGGTTCTGACGAAGAATACTTATAGATAGATAGAGAAAACTTATATCCAAATCCCTGGCGAACGAACTGAATAATTTACCTGTTGATCCTCACAGTCTTTAAAAACCTATTTAGAGGCTATAAATTCCAACCATACCGGGATTAGAACCCGCGACCTCTGGCTATCCGTGCCAATGCTCTTCTAACTAAGCTAATGGGCGACTCAGCGGCATCAGTGAAATTTCGACCCTCTTTACAATACTCACTATATTACGTACACACAGTCTTGCTATTAACTGTACGAACACGAGTTATAAGACACATCGAACGTTTAACGGAAGCATGAGACTTATCGCAGCTTAGACGTAATTCAATTTCCTTAATTATTTTTTATGTTTAGACGAAGCCGTATAAAAGTAACGGATGTGGTTATGCGGTTATTATAATTCCTATGGTGCGGTCGGTAATGCTGTAACCTTATAGTGCTCACCACCGCCGCTTGTGAAAAGAAACACCTCTTCGTCTCTACGTTTTCATGCAGTGCAGACTAAAGAAGTCACAAGTACAATCTGCTGCAACTCATTCTACAAGTCAAAATTTTGGGACAAAGGGACCTGGGAGTCAATTCTCAAATCATGAGGAAATAATTCGTATACGACTCTAAGGTTTATGACTTGGGATTCTACATAAAAAATCGAGCGACAGCCAAAATTGAACGCCATGCTAGATTGAATTCGAATGAGAAAATAAATGCCTAATGACTCTCTGGAGTTACATTACTTGCGACAAATGTCTCAGAAGCCTTTCAATTCACATGGGCGAGAATCGGCTCCCTGGCCGCAGAAATAAATCGTGGTTCCATAATCTCGCAGAGTGATTAAACACGAGAAACTTAGAACTTTTCCAAGCCGCAACGACACGGGACAACATAGCTACAATGATAGCCCACCCCATATAGGAGATGGCACCAAAAGAAGAAAGAAGTCACGCTGGCAACTCCGAACACTACCGCGAAGCGAACGGGTAATGTTATAATAACTACATAGTAATTTTAAAATGTCTGAATATTCATACCTACTACATATATTAGACCAGGCCCGTCCAACATACGGCCCCCGGGCCACCATACGGCCCGCGTAAGTCCTTTATCCGGCCCGCGACCTGGTTAAAACTTTAAAAATAAGATGTCAAGCAAAAAAGATGTCAGACATCTCATTAAGTTTTAATTTTGTGTAGGCATTAGATAAGGTTAATAATCTTTATTGCGCACCATTAATTATACTTATAAGTGAAATAATAAGCATTATAAGTGAATTAATAAATAATTTGGCATATAAAAAATACCGTTGCATTTTATTTTACCTATGAAATTTGTTTTGGCCCCCTACGATTACAAACATATTAAACCTGGCCCTTTGCAAAATTGTGTTGGACGCCCCTGTATTAGACTATACCTACTACATAATATTAGATTCGGCTAATACACCGGGAGTAACAAAATCACTATCTACTTGTACTCGTAAATATAGGTTTCTACGAACAATTTATCAGTATGAGAAAAATTTCGAAATCGCGAAAAAAATAACACTGAACTTGAAGTTGAGTTGGACACTAAAGTTAAACTTTAAAGTTATAGTAGAAGCTGCAGCTGCGTTAAAATTTATGAACCACCTGAATGGTTTTCGTGATTTAGAAGTATGGGGAAGCTTCTAAATCACGAAAATAATATCAGATGGGCTTAAAGTTATCAGTAATACATATGTATGTAGTGTGTATATGGTACGGATGTATGTATATGGTATTTCCTACACTATGTCTAATAATGTGCTAAATTCATAATCCGTTCATTTAGCGTTACATAAGTCTAAACCTTCCACCTGGCAGCTCTACTGTTGAACTAATTTGTATCTTCTATTTCTTGCTTTCATTTTGAAAAGATCTCGGAAGCTTCCTTTTTCCTAAAGTCATCTTTATCACTTTTGTGAATCCGTTCAAGACGACTTTGTTTCCCTTCAACAAGATGGTAAGACTGGCCGCTTTGGTCAGGTTGCCCGAGAGTGAATCGGTGCAACGCCGGTGGTCCGCCGCAAACACTCTCTGTCCACAGCACGCATTGTCCGACTAAAGAACATCACCGACGTTTATTTTATTGTCATAACGTTGCCAGTGCCACCGATTACTGGCTCGACTTACACACACTTGGCCAGACCTTAAGTTACACTTCATAGCTCTTACAGAGCCAAATTTAAGGTTCAAATTCTAGGAGATGCACTTGAATAGTCTGTTTGCACATCGCGCGACGCACACTTCTTCCGAGCAAATAAAACTTCGATTTATTATTATAGATTCTTGCCTTATTCTTTGTCATGCTGAGTATGGATTGTACGATTTTGGTGTGTGTAGTGAAGTGTGAAAGCTTAAGACGTGTTAGAGGAAAAAATTCTAACAATGCCGTTATCGTTATCGGATGTGCCCACGTCATCTTGCACGGAATATGCCTTCGGCGGTAGGATGCAAGCGTGCCGCGTTGTGTGTGGCGCAAATTGTATGGAAATAAGCCAACAAGTGCATGCAAATTGTCCACAGTCCGACGAAACAATCGGCTTGCAACAAATTGTTGTGGGAAAGCGGCGTGTAATAAATGATCATAGCCTCGACCGACACAAAAGTAACTTTTATAAGAGAAATGCCGACATAAAGAGTATTGTGTAATAACTAAGATCACGAGCGCTCGCAGCGATCAGCAAACAAAGTCTCTTTCTAATCGGAAAGCAGAACTTTCTCCCGTTTCGTTGAGCATCTCGCCGCGTCGCCCGCCGCCATGAGACCTCTCAATTAACTGCATTCGTAATAACTGCACGGTGTAAGCGAGCTTCAAATCGTGACCAAGGCCTGCGGGGCTGTCACCGGAGGCTTTGTTACTGCAAATTGAAAATAAAGGCCACATTTACAGTAAGAAATTATCCAATCTCAACTCTAAGTCCCGTTTCGTAGGTCAGATAGTCTTTTGCAGGGCTCCGACATGACACCTCCAAGCAATGAATCTATTATGCATCATCTTCAGTGACATTTAGAATTTATTACTCGTGTCAGAGTGATGGAGTAGATGTAGTAACGTAAGCATAGATGTGAGACGTTTCGTCATAGGAAAGTATGAAAGCCGTTGTCTATTCAGAATTTAAGACTACGTTCAGTAATAACTGCTTTTCTAAAAAGACAAAAGGTTTCAAATAAAATACTGTTCTGCTGGTAGATAAGCTTTCTTATTGGTAGAGCCATGGTTTAATGGAATAAGATTTCTCGGTCTCTGTTGAAACGCGTTTGTTTGCGTCAGAGAGTGCTATCGGTCGAGGTATCGTGTGTCGCGATCTCAAGCTCATTAGTGCCGAATCGTGACCGTCGTCGGTGACCGGCCCGCGGACATGCTGTTTGCACTTCGCGACGTTTGTCTCACACTGCCAACATTGTAAGGACGCGACGCAAAACGTGCGATTTGTACGGACCAATGTAAGAAAATATGCCGCCCGATTCGGATCGTGCCTTTGTTAGGGCAATAAAGTACTAGAATATATTCACGGTCGGGTCATGAAACATGTTTTTTTATTGCGGTTGTGACGCCTAGAAGGTGTGATACGTGAGTAAGCATAGTTTTCTACTTATTATGCGCACCAAATCTTGTCCGAATCCCGACATTTATCATAGCACATTATAGAATTTTGACAGTATTTATAACTTGATCGTTGTTACAAAGAACAGTGTCACTGGCTGTCGAATCATGATGCTGGCATGATACACTGATAACGGCAGTGTATCAGTGTATCATGCCAGCTGTCAAATATAAAGAGAAACTCAAAGATTCACTTCGCAACACAATCGCCAACTAATGCTTCGAGGATCAGGAATTTATTTTGCTATATTTTGGTTTAATGGTCACTGTTGCGTCTTTGTTGCAAAGCTTTACAAGGTGTCTGTAAGAACCGTGGGTGCCCCGCCCGTACAACAAAGCTGTGCGTGTCGGACATCGCATGCGAAGGGCCGCGAAGCACCGCGCAGATTATCGCGAACCTGTTCTTCCGACGGCAAATAAATAATAGCTAGTTCAGGACATTAGTCAGATATCGAACCTGGAGCGTGTGGGTGGCTGGTCTCGCAGCGCCTATAAATAACAGTTCCTTGCTAATCGGCCTGGGCGGCGGAACTGCATTACTGTGGAAGATAACACGCACCGTACAACTTACACTATAACTTTAAGCCCTTTGGTGTACTTATGCCTTCGCCCTCTTCCTCGACTTTTGATACATTTTGAAACAGCTTGTATAAATATTGTAATGAAGATATGAATAAAATCCTTGTGTTGAAGCGAAACTAGGGATAGTTGGTTAGACCTGAGATATTCGCACTTAGCCTCCAAATTGAGTCATTGTAGGTAGCAAGCGCTGAGGTATGTCAACCCTTCAGAGACTACGGTTTCCTCACGATGTTTTTCCTGCTACAATAGCGTCACAAATGTACATAACTTAGAAAACAAAGTCATTGCTACATGCTGGGATTCGAACTCACGACCTCCTGATTGAGAAGCAAGCGCTCTACCGCTCCGCTACCACCGCTTCTGAAACTAGGGATAATCTAAGTGCTTATGCACTCTAACAAATATGAAACTCTCCGTCAAGCAATGCGTGAAAGCGCAATCAATTAAAGCTGGTACTCTCTCGAGGTCCTGTGTGTTGGTTGCCAGCTGAATATTAAAATTTAAAAGCATTTGCAGTAAATAATTTTACTGCTTGTTGCTAATCGGCCGCGGCTCACTCTTGGTGGAACGGTCCATCGTATTGTGTGGGATACCACAGCCCGCACAACATGTACGACGAGATTAATACAGATTGTGAGCCATTAAGCAACGATGTTTATACGCGTGGTATGTACTCAGGTACTCACTTCAGAGAATAAAATGGGAATTGAATGGTTATTGAAAACAGCAACGGGAAAAAAGTGGACGCAGATATATGTTGCTGTACAATTATATATGTCGTGTAGAAGATATACAGTATATCTAGAGAGATACAGTAGTTAGTATATCATACGGTTCACGAACAGGTACAATCGGTCTCACGTATCATTTTCTTTTTATGTAGCCTTTCGACGTCCTACTGAAGAGCACATGCCTTCTCTTGGATAAAGATAATGGGCTTAATTACCACGCATGCCCACCGCAGACACTAAGGTTTCCTTACGATGTTTTCCTTATTTTGCTATACATATACATCGACCAAATAAGGGATGTATTAGCAAAGGGGAAGATAAAAAGTACCCGGAATTATGAACGTTGATGAAGCGAAGGTGATCTGTTAGGATCGTGACAAGTGGCAGTCCCTGGTCTCTAAGTACCCCTCTGGGATACAGGCGTGAGGTTATGTATGTATGCATGCATGCTATAAGAAGAATGGTAATAAAGCCCATACATACAGTCCCTCTGCCAGAAGGTCCGTATGTGGAGAATTATATAGACTAAATAGAAAATAAATTATAATTATAGATAACTAGCTGACCCAGCGAACTTCGTACCGCCTAGCAGACGTTTTTTTATTGTTTTTTTTATATTTTTGTCTCCGTAAGAACCACCCTCGTACTTCAAGGAATATTCTAAAAAACGAATCACCGAAATCGGTTCAGCTGCTCTCGAGATTTGCGCTTACCAACACATTCAGCGATTAATTTTTATACTACAGATTTGTCATTGTATGTTTCTCACTAATAGCGAATATTACCGTAGTTCTCTTTCTGAGGGGTGAGTGAATGCGTTTTAATATAAGGTACCTAGGAGTTGGATGGAGTGGTCCTTACAGTCAGAAGATATCAAGCCGCCTATAAGGTCTTTGACATGGCTTAACGGCTGCCATTATATGACAGCCGGCACCAACGGCTTAACGTGCCTTGCGAAGCACGGAAGCACTCGGAAAAAATGCCACTGGCAGTAGTCACGGGACGGTCACCTATCATGCACCTGACCGAGCATCTTGTTCCTTAATTCAAGTGATTGATTCAAATCACTCGGTTCGACTATGCCACGAGCGCTTCATATTTACAAGGGTTGATATCGAAAGGCGGACGGTCTATACCATCCGCTTACTCTGTAGTTCTCCCTCTATTCTGACATATTGCTTCAAACCAATCAAATTGGTTTCCTGCCAATTGCCAATGAAAGCGAAAAAAAGCAAATCCATTTACACGTAAAATACAAAACAAATCCCATTTTAGATTAAGGACCATTGCCTTTTGCCTAGAGCCTTTGCTGTGCAGTGGATCTACCATATTAAGAAGCGTAACACGAACTGCCAACAATCAATGCGGCATGTATTAGATTGCGTTATCTTTGGCTCAAATTATAGGCTGGGAGAGTCCGGAAAGGAATGTGTGACGGACGTCCCAATATTTACCCTCAGCGAGCCTTTCCCACGAAGTAAGTGGTGCTTATGCCCATTCTTGCTAAATAGGCGCCACACTGATTAGTGTGAGTCAACAGAGCGTGATGGGTGTTTATTGTTATAATTATCAAACAACATTTGACCTCAATTACTTGGTAGTATTTTTTTCCAAGTAGTATGAAAGTGGAAAACGACCGTGAGAGATGGCACTAAGCAGTATGTAGGCGGTGGGCTGAGGATTATTTAATAATAGAGTTTCTCTTAAAATAATGCAAACAATACAAAGGCAATGCATTCAATTATGCAATTTAATTTAATGGTACTACTGAGAAATCAAATTTTAGCATTCGCAGTAGTTCCTTCAGTGGGTTGTATACATGAATAAAACGAGTGCAAATAATGGTATGAAAGTAGTAGCTCTAGGCAGATATATAAATTACCTACAACGGGCCGACGTGATGGTACAAATATACAAAGTAATCTAAGAGTTAAACACTTTTTAAGGTACAATACTACCACAAAAAAACGTGCGTGCAGCTGACGGGCATGACCTGGGAACGGGATATTTAGATAGATAGATAGAATATTCTTTATTGCACACAGAAATTACAGTAACATAATTTATATAAAAATATAGTACAATTGGCGGCCTTATTACTAAAAGCAATTTCTTCCAGGCAACCATAGAGGGAGACAAGAATTAAATATGGCGTGGACAGACCTGCGCGCAAGTGGTTGATTCCAACGGTGGGAGAACAAAACTGGATACGTTAAGAAATCCTGAACTCATGACTTACCAAAACAGTCGAAACAAAAATTGCGTCTCCCTCGATACAGCGATGAAGAGGCTCAAAACTGAAAGTGAGTAAGCGTTACTGCCGAGTCCCGACTCCTTCTGCGTCACGTCAGGTCTAAATTTAGCTCGTCGTCTGAATCGGGCGCAAGGGACTGAGTAGTCCACAGTCACTTGCGATTCGGGTCACCGCACACTGGTTCCACGCCCTAAGAGTAGCGGTCATAGGGTTTCGCGATAATAATGACTGTCGTTGTCATAGCTGATTATTATTATTATGGTGTTTTGTAATACTTTAAGCCATAACACAATAAAAAAAAAACAAAATAATCTTGAAAAGCTTATTTTATTTACAAAATTATGCATTTTTATTACACTTAAAAGAAGGTTTGCAACTTAATAACTATTAAACCTTACTATTTACATTTTATATTACAAATAAAGTAAATACTTAACTAACATCTAAGTACAAACACACAATTGGACAAAAAATATTATATTTACATAATAGGAGTTATGTAAAAAATAACATAAATACCTATCTTATTTTTTACATTTTTTCCTAAACCGACAACAAATTTAATACTTCTTTTGATAGAATAGACTTCTTCTTCTGTGGTAACCTTCTTAAACTAGAAATATAAGGATCCGAATTAAGGAGAAGTCTATGTATCAAGTCGGTGTTTGTGACAACCCGAGACATTTTCCTCGTGTTGTCACGCCTGAAGAGTTTGATTAATTTATTGCAAGATTCGGCGGCCTCTTCCGAAAGCTCACCTATTGACAATAATGCGTGTTCAATTACTTCCGACCCATGAATGAGGACCTTATGTACAGACGATGGCAAGTTGTACCATGGATAGGTAGCAACAAGTTTACGTGCTGTTTCTAGAGAATACTCTTTAAAAGTGGCGTTATTAATTTTGTATCCCGACGAAAGACACTGCAGCAGATTATGACATCTGTCAATAAGGATTTTATCTAATCCAGTAATTTCCGCTGAAACCGCTGAGTTAGAAAAAAACTTTCTGGCAGTGTTTCCGTCGTTAGATGTGCCACTTCCTCCACTTCGCGGTTTGTCGACTATTAGACCAAGTTTCTGCCTAAACTGTTGCTGCACATGTTGTTTTTTTTGTGCAAGAAGAGCTTTTTCGTCTGAAGAACGTACCTGCCATTTCTTTATGTCTAATCTATAAGAAACGTGAATTAAATATTCGAAGAATCGGATATACGAGTGAAGAGGAGATAGTCCAAATTGATAGGTACCACTATCTGCAGTTTTGCTCAGCGATTTATCAATGTCATTCATCTCTTTTGGAGTTGAACCACAAATATAACATCTACTACAAGATGTATCGCTCAGAGCACTGCACACTTTACCATCAACCATGGTTAATTGTAAAGAATGCTGCACTTTTATTTCATATTCACCGTGAGTGAAAGAAGTCGGTTGTAAACTATCAATTTTAGTCTTGAAATAAGCTTCTTCTTGCACAGAAAGGTCTTTGGATTCTTTGGCAAATTGGAATCGAATAGGCCTACAATACCTGGTGGAAGAAGGGCGCGGATTTTTCCAAACTATTTGATCTGGGTCGGAGGTATTGGACTTACAAACCAATTGAAGAGGACAATATGAAGTAACAAACATACTGCCATCATCATCGATACCAGAATCTCCAAAAATCTGTTTATATTCGCTGTGCCCCGTACTCCCATCGAAACCCCATTTTCCAATCAAAACAAATTCTTTATTAGGGTCAATATTATTCAAAACGGGTTTTTGGGATTCTAGTATCCGGCAAGCAGTATGATCTAACAATGATTGTAATTCTACTTCAGCAGATGATTCCGTGATAAACTCTTGCGATGGATAGCACCGCTTCTTAGCTTCTAACACTTTTTGATAAGATGGTAATGCATTAGGTGATTTTGCATTAACGAAGTCTTTCACCAAAAGATACTGATGTTTAGTCAGTTTTGTCTCATTTATAAGAGACAAGACTTCGTCAGTGCTGAAATTTAAAGATGCAGCGGCGTTAGATAGACTAGAATCGTCCAACAAAGAATTTATCGCAGAACTGTCTACTTTACTTAACTCTGCAAGCCTGCGGCGTTTTGATCTCTTGCTACATTCCTCAAAGTCCTTCCTGTGCTGGTGCTGTTGGGTGCTTGTCGAAGCTTCTGCTGCTGGCCGTTGGGTGTTGTGGCTCCCTACTGTTGCACAAGTTGGCAGAACGCAAACTTCAATTTCGTTCAGCCAGTCTCCGTACTTAGAGACCATGCGAGAATGGTTGCGCGTGACTTGCTTCCAAATTGCTACCAATCTTGTACAAACTTTAGTAACTCTTTTTTCCAAGTCATCAGCAATGTAATTCTCAACATCAGGCAGCAATTGTATTAGGTCTCGAAAAACTCGATGCCAACGCTCCAGTTCAGATTTGCTGTCTTTAATAGACAGCCAAGTATCTAGTACAAGCATTCTTTTGAAAGAACACTTAATACTAGTACCTAAAACAAAATAAAAATACGTTAAAAGCGGATCAAAATAGATACATGTTTCGTAGCAAGTGCTACGCGCCTGCTACGCGTTCAGGCGCGCGGCGTAGCACCTGGCTGCACCTTACAGACGCAGCATGACGCAGCTAAATTTGGAGAGGCCTAGTAGTAGACATTGTAACCCATATTTCTATACCAAATTGAATGGTACAAGTAGGTACAAACATAAGTAAAAGCTTCAACGTAAAAAATATACAGACATAAATACATAAAAAATGCCACGTTGGCGTAGCACTCTATTTAAAAAAAAAATGTAGAAGGAAAAGGCAAAATAGTAAAGTAAATTAATAATACATACCTGTGACTTCAAATTCCATTGTAAAATAGCAGGTCACAGACAAGTTGGAACTTAAACACACGCGTCGCGTCTTGGGCTAATTAAAGCACTTGGTGATAACAGGTTGATGACTAATTACTTGTGTTCACTTCGGATGCCGAAAAAGGAATGTTGGGAACAATAGATTGCGAAACCTTTTATACCCTCAGGTAGTATGACAATTAGTGGGTAACTGAGCCAGATATCATGGCTTAGCTCAGTCATTGCCATCCGAGTCCTATGACCTACTACGGTACCACCGTGCACCGGCTATAATACTTTTGCTAAGAAACTGTCTTAGTAGGAGTAAATTGATTTATTTAGAGGAACAAATATTTCGGCGATTTCGTCGGCATGGGATCAAAATAAAAATTAAACTACGTCCTACCTCACGATGTAATCTACAGATCTGTACCAATATAGATTAAAAGTGGTTTAGGCGTAAAAGTGTAACAAGAAGATGAAGAATTAATTTTGTATTTATATTCGTTTACTTCCCCTATGCATACTTCGATCGCCAAGCCAAAATTTCGGTAAGTAACTATATTGCACTGCACTGTGCACATTATGTGCTCGTAAAAATATCTCGCACCCATTCGGGATCCGGCCGACTTAGCCGGCGTTAAAATAACTTGTCGAAACTACATTCGCAAAAGCGCATGCTCTAGAATGCACTGGCATTACATCATTACATCGCTTCCACTGCCAGCCCTTCTGTTATAGAAGATATACATTTACAGATCACTCCCGTCGATAAGAAAAGTCGTTCCTAGGCAATGAGTCCACTAAAGTGATCGACAAAGCTCAAGGAACTAGCACTGAAGAGGCAGTGGCCAGGTCATAAGCTGCGTCAGACCGGACCGCTGGGGTAGACTGGTTCTATAGTGGAGACCGCGATAGACGCTCTGTGTCGAGGTGAAGGGCCGACATTTGCAAAGCGGTGGGCAGTGACTGGAAAGGAAGAGCCGAAGAACAGTGGAGTGTCTTGGAAGAGGCCTATGTTCAGTAGTGCACTGATACCTGCTGATTATGATGATCGTGATGATATGGCAATGAATGGCTGCTGTGCTGACGCTCCCACCAGACTCTAGATTGAGGTGGAAATGGGCAGAACAAGCAGAACCTGGCGATGTGAAATGCCATCATTCCTGGTTCTATGGTGGAGACCGCGATAGACGCTCTGTGTCGAGGTGAAGGGCTGACATTTGCAAAGCGGTGGGCAGTGACTGGAAAGGAAGAGCCGAAGAACAGTGGAGTGTCTTGGAAGAGGCCTATGTTCAGAAGTGGACTGATGCCAGCTGATTATGGTGATCGTGATGATATGGCAATGAATGACTGCTGTGCTGACCCTCCCACCAGACTCTAGATTGAGGTGGAAATGGGCAGAACAAGCAGAACCTGGCGATGTCGAATGATGGCACATGAACACGGCAATAACAGTAATGTGACCGAGAGCAGGAATATGTTTCATAGAACTGCGATTGGTGATTTAATATGACAATTCAATATATATTGCGATGGAGATAAACCCACAGATTAATAAGTAGACTATGCTACGCAATGTACAATCGAATCATCATAATAAACTACGAACTTTCTCTTGTTTTATCAAACTCGGGTCAGTGGGCAGACCAGCAGCCCCATGGTCGGGCGATATCGTTAAGCTGGCAGAAGATCCGTGGATGCTGATGCAAGGGACCGTAACGGATGGCATTTGGAGGAAAAGGCCACAACAGTGGGCATCAATGGGTGATGATAATGATGTCACATGCACAAATGGCATTGGTAAAGTGGCGCCTAAATATAAATATGACATCAGATAGATTCAGCCGTCCATATTTCAAAAGTAGATACTTTTAAGGTCCACCGACATTAATAAACGCATTACTCATCCGGTCTTTGCGGAGTCCTTATAAAATTATGTTTCATTCAGTTTTATTATATTTACGAAGTCCCATCACGTACGTTAGCGCATCATAGGATGACGCGATGGCGAGCCACAGACTATGGAGCTTATTGGAGGCGGCTATGTTAGAATGTTATTTGAATAAGACGAGCCCAAATAAGTAAAAAAGACGTGAACGGAAGAAAAGAAGGGGTCCATTCAAGGGGATTGTTTATTTTTTTATTTATTTACAAGAAGCATTGAAAGTAAAAAAAACATCAGCCCGTATTAGTCGACTGCTGTGCGTAGGCTTTTCCCGAGGCACGTTACTTTTTTCAAACAAAACAATCAAGCAAATTACGTCGGGATGCCAAACAAGACATGTAATCCCTTTAAATAACTCTCGGTCTAAGACAATTCTACCTTAACCAACTCAGAGATTAGTCCTGGGGCGAGATCGAAATGTTTACTAAGCTACCTCTAAACTTTCATGACGCGCGCGGTGCCACGCACACCATGAACGTCAGATGTCCTTGAGAGGCGCAGTCGCGTGCGCAGGAAGTATCAATTGAGTCAATCTGACGACAAGCGGATCGAGATCGCTCAATGGTCGAGTGGATCGTGTGAATCGGGTCACTGGGTCAGGTTGACGACCCATGTGAACACATATTGACAGATATGCGCCGCTAGAATTGGTTAAAGTTTTTGCTCTGCCTTATTCTGGTGGATGGTGGCACCAAGATTTAGTTTATGGAATGGTTGAGACGAATTTTAGAACGCTGATAAACAATGGCCTTTATTAAGGGGTAAGGTCACTTCAAATTTTAATCCAACGCGGACTAGTCGCGGGCACAGCTAATTATCTAAATAAAACGCGTTGATATCAAAAGTCATTAAACTATCACACGCTGAAAGTGAAGAAAAACAACGTGGGGAAACCCTTGGCTTGGTTGGTGTCGCACGTGTGGACTTGCCATTCCTGTGGGCTAAGCCGATTAAGCTGTCAGGATGGTTTGCTGGGCAAACCTGCTCCATCTAAAAAACAATGCCCCAGGCATTGTAGCGTCCGAGTGGTCTCTTGACCGTGTGTGAAGATGCCTCTAAACGTTGTATAAATCATGTCATTACGTACATGCAAAGACCAAGTTTTACTGTTCGAACCTAAGCACTTTGCGATTGTTCCAGTTATAATTTGCAAGTTAGCTCTGTAATCACGAAAATGAAACAGCATCCTGCTGCGTGCAGCCAATTAGCGTAGGTTCTATGGCCGCAGTTAGATTTAATAATATCTAAGCCATTCTAGGGCGCTGCCATAATCGGGCAAAATTTAAACTGATTGGCTTAAGACGTGACTTAACAATACAGCGCCTTTCCCGCTGGAGGAGGCTCGGAAATCTCGGAATTAACCCCGCAGTGGTTGTCCAGGTTTAATTGTACCCTAACATGGTGATCCACTCTACGATTATCTAAGGACGCTTTATGGCGAAGTGTGCCGCTATGTCAACGCGTTTTGCTAATGAACATGCAGGTATTTTAATCAACCGAGTATGCAGTAAACGCGTCACGCATGCCTCGCTTCTGCCGCTGCTGCTGTCTCTAAGCCCTTAACAAGACTGTAGATGTAGAATTATAGTAATCTCATAATGTAGAAAAGAGTAAGAATTTCGAATACTCCAATCTTTGACGCCTTTGGATAAACCTGCATTTTAAGGTTATACAGCCTATATTCCAGCCTATATTCGAATCGCTCGTAGCCCCGGCTACCTGAGTGATCATAAACGATCACGAAGGTTAAGCAACACAGGGCGCGTTCAGTTCATGGATGGGTACGCCGTCTATGACTAACGCTGGTATTTTTCCGAGCAATTCCGTGCTTCGC
Source organism: Yponomeuta sedellus (assembly GCA_934045075.1). Classification (NCBI taxonomy): domain Eukaryota; kingdom Metazoa; phylum Arthropoda; class Insecta; order Lepidoptera; family Yponomeutidae; genus Yponomeuta; species Yponomeuta sedellus. The sequence goes on along the minus strand of OW203733.1, from coordinate 15,912,381 downwards.
AAGGCACGTCAAGCAGTTGGTGCCGGCTGTCGTCGATAGATGGCAGTCGTTAAGCCAAGTCAGAGGCCTTAGGGCGGCTTGAAAACTTCTGACAGTAAGATCAGCCATTCGTCTTGCAAGCTTCCACCAATCCGGACTTGGCCCCCGTGGTGGAGTATGGCCTATACCTTCCTCAGGGCAGAGGCCCGTGCCCCTCGGTGGGGACATAATGGGTTGATGATGACGATCCCTTTAATAGATACTCCACTCTCAAAACTATAGCGTCTAAAGATCTAAAACCCTTTGGCTTGTCGGTTACCAAAACCCCCGTGAGGTTCCAACATCACGTCCTACTTACCATAACAATGGCAGGTACAAGTTGCTGCACCACCCCGGTGCGACCGTCCTCGATAATTTATGGAAATGACCGCGAACAAAAACACTCTACTAAAGTGTCTACTCGAAATTGAGTAGATGGGTTGGGTATCGTGTCCTCTATTGTCTAACTATTGTTCCCTCCCGCCGATCGTAAATACTGTCTTCTGTCCGGCATTGTGTCTATGATACTATTGCTCGTAAAGTCAGTTTTTCCAGCTATAAAACGCGTCGTTTCCTTCTGCACTTTTAGCAGCGCTGAGACATAAACTGTATTTATACACCCCATTGCAGTAAGTATGACAACTCTAGGCGCGTGATCAAATGTTAAGAAACATGCACATAAATTCTCAAATTCAGATTTTTAAGCGCTACAAAACGTTTAACTCCTCAGCCACAGCCGTCCGACTTTGGAATCCACTGCCACTACTAATAAGACAGTCTCCTTCATCTGCGATATTTAAATGTAGAGTGAAGGATCTACGAGTACCTATCCATAATTAAATAATGCAGTTTATGTATGTGGTTTAAGTAAGTTTATATAAATTTCGTTGAATTCCTATATTCAATATTTCTGTATTGCACCGACTACCCGTCTCTAATTTCTTTCTTCTTATCTCCGTCTATGGTTGCCTGGAAGAAATTGCTTTTAGTAATAAAGCCGCCAATCGTACTGTATTTTTTATATAATGTCTGTTACTGTAATTTCTGTGTACAATAAAGAATATTCTCTATCTAACTCGCGCCGTCGTTCTACTAGGCCAAAGGCCATCTCTCAGAGAGTGTTTGGGCTTACTCACTACGCATCCACCCCGCGACCTCAGACACTCCAATTTTTTCACTATGTTTTTCTTTACAATTGATAAGTGGTATTGATACTACAAGTTGATGAATGTCCATAAAATAAAAAACAAAAGTATTGGTACATGCCAAAATTCGAACCCGCGACCTCTCCTATGTGCGGCCAGCATTCACTCGATACCCTACCACAGCGCTGAAACATCTCGGTGAAAGCAAATTTTCAGCTTTCTCTCGTTGGTATTCTGGTCAATCAGCAAGACTGGCCAATAAGAGTAAATTTGACGTTTTATATAGTTTTTACGTCGATAAGCTCCCCATTTTCAGAAGTCTGTATTGTTATTCGCGCCCGCGAGTTATGTTAAGTGCTCCGGCTTCGCTTTGTCGCCAGATAACACCGCTACTGCTCGCTAATTGGACACAATTTATTACCTTTGCGCAGCGAGGCAGATGCCGCTTTTTAAACCTTTATGTTCATAAATACATATTCAAATTAACTATAGATACCACAAGAGTGACATAACTACATTTGTACAATTTGCCGCGGCCTGGGTGTATTTCCATATATGTGTTGTCCGTGCTTGGTTACCATACTACTGGTATCTTAATTTGGCACCAGAAAAAGTGACTGTGTCGTGTGGACATTATTATTTATTTATTACTAGCTGACCCCGCAAACATTGTTTGCCATATTAATTAGCCTCGTGGCCTAGTCGAACCGAGTGATTGGAACCAATCACTTGAGTTAAGCAACAACAGGTTCGGCAGATGCAGGATGGGTGACCGTCCCGTGACTACCGCTAGTGGCATTTTTCCGACCGCTTCCATGCTTCGGAAGGCACGTTAAGGTCATTCGGGCCGTTGGGTCAGCTGTCATGTAATGGCAGAGGCCTTATGGGCGACTTGATGACTTCTGACAGTATGGCCCGCCACTGTGGTGGAGTTCGGCCTAACCTTTCTGCGATGCAGGAAGAGACCCGTGCCTCGGCTGTAGGAGCCTAAAAGGGTTGTTATCGATAAATTAGCCTACGTCCTATTTCCAGACATACCAAATAATACAAAAAAAACATAATAATCGGTGAAACCGAAGGAGTTCGATAACAAACGGTGTGACACGATTTTTATAATATATTATATTACTATTTACGACTGTAATTATGTAAACATAGGCAAAGACAACTCGTTTCGTAAACAAGTAAATCACAATAGTGAAATGTAGTCTAAAATATTTATGACCTCTCTCCTTTAAATATATTGCCTGTGTCTCAATTCCTTCTAACTTCAATCTTTTCTATTTGGCAACAGTAATCAGTTTTATTTGTTCGACTGGCAGTGTTAGAAGGCGTGGTATTACAACACTGAGTGGCTTTGCTCGTAGATCGAAACATCAAACACACTTTGTGTTGCCCACGCCAGTTGCCATCACCAGTTTCATTATCTTTGTTTACTTCCCTGATGCGAATCGTTTTCTTTAGGGCTCGTCCACATTAGCGCTATGATTGACTAAAAACAGACCTACACAGTCATGTGCAAACGCGTGAAATTTTTTCTTGTTATATTTAGATATATCGGTATCTGGTTCGATTAGTAACCGCGTTAGCTCCAGCAGGCGACTGGCAGATCATGCGACAGAGACAGGTGGCGTTGTATTGAAGATAGATAGATAGAATATTCTTTATGTACACCATGAATTGTTTTATTAAAAACTTAAAAAATAATACTTTACATAACAATTGGCGACTTCATTAATAAAAACTAATTTTCTCAAGACAATCAATGTGGGATGACCGCCGGTGGACAAAGTGGTGGACCACGGAGTGATGGCCAAGAATGGGTCTGAAGGCAGGTGACCAGCCTGGTGAGCCGACGACGACGTTGTGAAAACATTGGACGAAACTAGCAAAGGACCAAGGAAGGGTTGGCGTGAAAGAGAAGAGGGCTATGCCCAACAGTGGGCTCTGTTTATGAACTGATTAGATTGGAATCTTTGACGGAAAAGACAAAAGGAATTGAAAGATGGGTAGTACATTTTGAAAAGAAAACAAGTATGTAATTATGCGCATTGTACTCGTATTAAAAGTGAAAACCGCCCTTCCTTTCTCCCTGTGGGAGGGAGGGCGGTGCATTAACTAACCGCATGGTGCTTGTGGGATTTTTGGTGGAACTTAGCAAAGTAATTTTCACTTTTTAATGGCATTCAGGATTTTCGCAAAGTAACGCCTGATTCCATACAATATGCGTATTATGTAATTCCTGGTGTACATGCAATGAAGAATATTTTATCTATAAACTTAACCTAGCTATTAAGTGTGGTATTTTCTAAGGTTAACACGAGCACTAGGCATAATAAAAACAGTTTTTATTTTAGTGTGTTTAGAAAATTCGGGATACCCGCGGTTGAATTCGTTTGATACATTTGATTCCGTAAATGGATTTTCTTGTCAAAATAAGTGTAAACAGAAAGGGACAGAATATTTATTTGCCTCTCGCTCACACAATATAGGCTGTAATATTTAGCATTTTGCCATCTCATCTATTAAAAACTATTGTTTTCTTTCGAAATTAAGTTTCATCGACTACCCGTCCTTCGGCTCTTTTCGTCATTTCCGTCCGTAGGTTTCTGGAATATCCGCCAGATGCACTCACGACTTTACACTATAGTTACGTTAACCTAGATGAGGCGGGAAAGCGGCCCTTCTGTAATCGATGACTTTCTATTTTTCGACAGTGTGTCGGATCGGATCACTCGGAAATTCGGCCGTGGGCGGACGTGTTCCGTTTCGTAACTTCGAGTGTGCACGTAAGACGAGAGGGTGATAGGCAAGTACTATGGGCCCGATAGAGGTCGACAAACATTAGTACTCTATTGTATGGTATCGTTACTTTGCGGAAATCAATAATAGCATTAAAAAGTGAAATTAGCACGTAATTTACACTTTTTAACCTCCTAAGCCCTGGCATCCTAGAAATAGGACATAACGAATGACTTTTTAATTCGCACCCATTGATTTAGTAGGAAGTCCGGAAAACTTACTGTTCCAGGTCCAATATGTTCCTCATAATTTTTTGGACAAGAAGAAAATGTTCTTCAAAATCTACGTAGTATTAGAAGACTTGAAGTAAATGTTACCTCCAGGGCTTAGGAGGTTTGCTATTAGTACCCTACTTTTTACAAACCTGAGTCTCTCGCTTCTGAGTCCGCACAGTTAAAGGTAAATAATATTAAATGTGAGTGATCAAAGCCCATCTAAACTAATTAGAAACTTTTTTAAGGTCTGTCTCTCATCCACAGCTTGAAAGTTCTTAAACAAATACCATAATTACTTTAATTGATAAGTTTGTTCTACTCCCTAATATAAGTTGACGAGCACTCTCAATTGCAATTCTAATGAATAAACGGCCTCGGTGGCGGAGCGGAACTGTAAAACCGAAGGTCTCGGGTTCGATCCCCGGCCGGGTCAAACTAGGAAACGAACTTTTCTAGTTTGTCGCGGGTCTTGGATGTTATCTATTTATATTGTATTAAATCTATCGTCGAGGTAACACCTATAACATAAGTCATTTAGTAGTACTCAGTATAGGGCTAACAAGATCAGTGTAATATGTCCACGAGTGTCCATGAATATTTATTTGTTTAGTTAAAATATTTTCGGGGCTTAATCGCGTCTGAAGCCTCATCAGCCGAAGATGCGAACGGGTGCCAGCCACATCAGTCTTCTCGTGACCACGATGGCTGTAACGTCGTCGAAACGTCGATGTAAAATAGCAATAAATTACTACGCGATTAAGCCCCGAAAATATTGTAACTATGTGTACAAGTCGCAAAAGTTTAAAATATGTTATTTATTTGTTTTTAAAATATTGTATAAATTATACTACTGCAATCGCTTTAAACCAACAGGTAATGGATTTATCTGTAGTCAATTTCCCTAAGTTTAATTGAAATGGGTTATCGCGGTAATGGTCAGTAAGCGAGGTAACATTAGTTTCAACAGCTATTTTAGGTAGGTAACTGCAGCGATTGTTTTGTAAGAGTTAAGTGATATAAATTAGTTTGTGTGGTTATTGCGCACCGTGAAAGGGCAGGAAATAAATCAAGATATGTTCGAAACGGGCTAAGTTTACCGCGCAGTGCGGATGGATGTTATCTATAATAAATTGTTCTAAAGACAACGATCACGTCTCTGACTTGTTATAATTAAATTAAATCAGATAAGGCTATGTTAACTGCATACTTACTGCTTGAAACATACGCTTAGACTGATATAGATCTTCGGTCCTCTCGTTCGTTTATACTCGTACAAAACTACGTGGGGATAGAAAACTGCTGCTGTGTGGCGTCGGCCTAGAGAATAGCACTAACCCAATTCTTCCCGCGGGTGTCGTAAAAGGCGACTAAGGGACACAAACCGCGGGGAGGGCAGCAGCGACCCTGCAGTACAATTACACCGAACTGCGATCCCCAACCCGCATGCCCAACGTGAGGATTATGGGCATTACCCCCATTATGATATCACAACGTGGCGCTCTTTAGGGGAGGGCTATGTCCAGCAGTGGACTAGTATAGCCTGACGACGACGACGACGACGATAGACAATTTGTTCAGGGAGCGAAGTTGTATGAACAATTTGGCTATACTACATCGCTCCAAATTTCACGGTTTTGACTTGCGAATGCTATTACCAATCCGGACTAGGCCGTCGTGGTGGAGTATGGCCTTACATTCCTACGATGAAGGAGAGATCCGTGCCCCAACAGTGGGGGCATTGTGTTTTCGAAGGTGTTTTTTGAAAACGCGAATCGATCCACCAAAACGATTCAAGCACACGGACAAAAACTACAGCGGGCAAAAACTGTAGCACCATACCAAATAGGTTTTCTTTGGAACACCGCAAAAACGGTTTAAGAAATTCAAAATTTTTGTCTCTCCCTTAAAGAAACGAATAGTAACTTGTGCAGTGTTGTTTGCTACTTTTTTGATGTGCTCTATTAAAATACAAATACAAACAAACCTAGCTTAATAGAGACTAACATTTACATACAATTGCTTATTGGTTTAATGGGTTACAATTTAGCTCACTTTATGATGATGTGTTGTTAGTATCCTGAGTCATCACTGTCAACAGAATTTACATAGTATCTACTCGTACACTTGAGACTGTTTGTACTTATTTGCATTTTCCGCACACTTTCGTTGTTGGGGTCAATGTGCTTCGAACAAGCAGCGGCATTCATATTTTGACCTTTCAGTTCAAATGCTGCGTTGGCATTTTGGACACGGCTATTCATACAGAAATGCCATGCGTAACAATGGGACGAGGCAGAAGTTATTGATAATTATCGAACTTAAACTTTCGTAAGAACTTTAAAAACCTATTTAGAGGCTAAAAATTCCACCCATGCCGGGGTTTGAACCCGCGACCTCTGGCTATCCGTGCCAACGCTCTTTCCAACTGAGCTAATGGGCGAATCACCGGCATCAGTGAAATTTCGAACCTCTTTACAATATTCTCTGTATTACGTACAGGCAGCGACATCTGGCTGAAGTAATTTGCATCACTTGCAGCTCCGAGTACCTACTTTGCAGTTAGGTTAGGCATGGGTGGAATTTTGAGCCTCTAAATAGGGTTAGTGCATTAAAAAGAGTATAATTTCGTAAGAACTCCTTACACAATTCCAGACTCACTGTCTCGTAGTGTGGCTGGAAATGATACACAATGCAATTATTATTACTACGTTCATTGTACGTAAGCACTACAATGGCAATGCAGCCATTAATAATTACATTAATACATTCAATAAGTGATTAGTACATTATATTATGTACTCATACTTAATTCATTCTGATGTGTGTATTTTGATGATGAAACCCGAAGCGTTATTAAGAAGAACGAGGAAAACGATATAGCAATATTGACTCATTGCACGTCCCAGGAAGTAGGTATAAGACAAGGAGCGAAACATTTCAAGTGTATCATCATCACGATTTATTTTTATAGCGTGCATCATCATTGCCCCTTCTCTCTATCGCATCATGTTTACTTAACTTTGTAATAAGACAAGGCACTCAACTTTTATTTATGTTTAAATGACTTGTAATACCTATTTGAATCCGTATTCTACCTAGTGCACGACAATATTTTTGGATACGGCAATCACCGCTAGCCATAACGTTGAAGGAAATCTTCTTGACTAAACCTGAGTATCAGAGGTGCTGACATACCTCAATGTATGAAATTTCCACGCGTTGGTCCAATTCGCGGTGGGCACGCGTAGTAATTAAGCCCATACTCTCTCTCTCTCTCTAAGAGAAAGCTTGTGACCTGCAGTGGAACGTGTATAGGCCACCTAAAGCAAAATGGCAATCACCTGTGTGTACTGTACGTTTGAATTTAAAACAAGCAAAAGCGCAACGAAAATTGTACTGATAATATCAAAATTTACAAGAATATCAAATTTGATATTCAAAACTTTTAATAGATGGCGCTTGTACCATTCAAATACACTGAATACAGTAAAAATATAGTTTTAAAAGTAGCCTAAACACCCGGACTCTAGTAACAAATCGATTCACATGTCATTCATCAAAATTAAATAAGTAGTTTAGGCGCTACAGTGGAACATGGATAAGATAAGATAAGAATATTCTTTATTGTACACCAGAGCACATATTATTAAACATGTAAAGATACAAAGTACAATTGGCCCCATTGCCAAAAGCAATAGGGCCGGTTATGAATAAATACATACATATACAAATACTAGTAAAACAATAAAGTTCCTTTTGCCTTTGCTAGTCAGGTAAAAACAAAAACGTGTCACAGTTCCACGACAAGCCAGACAAGTCTCACTGAATAAATAACTGTAGACGATGAATTTGAATTGTAAAACTGCTAGAAAACTCCTGTCGACAGTATTTACTGTCGTCAAGGCGCATGCCATCAATTTGTATTATTTTGAACTTGTTACAAACTTCAAGTAAATTTCCAAGTTAACTCAGATAATATTTCTTAATGATTCGTGATACTCATACATACTAATATATTAAACGGGTCTAATCGCGATTATTTATTAGGTAAAACGTAATTATATTATTTCCCGATGTCTACCCGAGACCACGACAACTGTGATGCTGCCGAAATGTCGGGAAATAAATAAATTACGTTTTACCTAATAAATAATCGTGATAAGACCCGTTTAATATATTAGATAATATATAAGTATCTTTTTCAGGCTATATTAGTCCACTGCTGGACATAGCCCTCCCCTAATGAGTGCCATAGCGCAAGGTTGTGCCATCATTGGGGGGTCATCGTCAGGCTATACTAGTCCACTGCTGGACATAGCCCTCCCCTAATGAACGCCATAGCGCCGAACGCCCTGTCTTCAGCTTGCCGCATCCAGCATCTGCCTGCAGTTTTTCGCAGTTTGGGGGGTAATGCCCATAATCCCCACGCTGGGCATGCGGGTTGGGGATCGCAGTTTGGTGGAATTGTACTGCAGGGGGCGTTGTTGCCCACCCCCCGGTTTGTGTCCCTTTAGTCGCCTTTTACGACACCCACGGGAAGAATTTGAGTTGGTGCTATCTAGGCCGACACCACACAGCATATACTCGTAACTCAGATAATTTAAGTTTGAGTTTTGTAAAACGTTAATAAGCCTTCGTGCAAGGCACAGCCTTTCTCTCAGAGAGAAAATACGGGCCTAAAAGCCACGCGTGCCCACCGCAGATTAGGATTTCAAGCGCCGAGGTTTGGGAACACATCGGACGCTCAGGTTTCCTCACGATATTTTCCTTCACAATTGACGAGTGTATAATTAAAAAGCCCAGTTTAAAATTAAAGATTATTAGAATGTTAACGACGTCTGGCATTAAAAATTTGATCCCTACACGAATTCTAGATTTTAGAAAAGTCAAAAAAAAGTATCCATTATAAAAACAAAATGTTTACTTACTGAACGTCAATGAACCTGTTAGTTTCACGATAGATTATGTGGAGAAAAAACTAAAAACGAAACTCCACATTTATTCTTTTCAGAAGAAGAAGAACATAATGTTAATTATGGAATGGAAAAACAAAAAAGAAATACTGAGTATGAATTCTTTTTTCCAATTCCTCTTCAAAATAGACATGGATGAGATGGGCATCTTCATATGTTTCATCGTAACGTTTATTAAGTCATAATATCAGCGTTTCATTGAAGAAAAAAATACTTTTACATACTCATCAACAATATAGATTCATTTTTATTATAATAGTGTAAGTAGTGAAATATCTATTTAAATAACTAAAACTTAACAGTATTTACATATTTATTTATATATATATATATATATATATAAATATGTAAATACTGTTAAGATAACAATAAAAGCTCCATATATATTAGATTTTACAAATAAGTACAAATCATACCATTTCCCAGACCCATATCCCAGGCTACAGTATAATACGGCAATACACCATGATCTCTGACCCGCGGCGTGGCATCACACGGCCGGATTCAAAGGCTCAAAGAGCGTAATGTACGTGCATCTGCTTTACAGATGTTAATCGCGACCCGACAGCCATAAAGGCACGAGGAATCGCGCTAATACCCGGGTCATTTGTGCAGTGGACATCATTATAGCTACCTAATGTTCGCTAACGTTTTGTTACAGTATTGTTTCTCTTGAGAATAAGAAAATCTGGGGAAAATTAAACCTGTCAATTATAATAGTAACCTTAAAGTTACGAATTATCAAATATGTGAGAATAGTGTTTTGGTGATTTGATTAAAGTTAAAATTTCCCACAGACATTCAAAGGTAAGTAGGTTTATAAGTAAGATGTCTTTGATGTTATATAAAAGTAACTCTGATGTTCAACAACAACAGCATCAGATATACTTTTATATAACATCAGTCCTAATTTTCTAATACTAACTAATATTATATTATAATATTAACTCCTTTATTTTACCTTTACTTGACCTGAGCAAATAAGAGTTATCGCCCTACGCCCAATTACCGTAAGTCAAACGCGCCGAAACCGCGCGGGCGTGGCTATTCTGTAAAAATGGGCGCAAAACATAATATGCCATGCAGCGCGTTGGCATCATTTCTCAAAAATCGGCAATAGAAGCGCGTATAAAAAACATCGTGGGTAATGGCTCTAATTCCTTCATACATCGTAAACGATTCTTGGTATTCATAAGAGCCTACTATCGAACATACATGCGTCACTCTTTTCCCCTGCATTTTGACTAATTAACAGTAGCTATGCTTTATCTCTGGGAGCTGTAACACTGTCATCGCTTCTTTTCTATCACTCAGTTCAATTTGCTTGCCACGCGGTTCAATTAGGTTAGGAGTGATCTTCGTGGTAACAACTTTCGTTTCCTTTGGCTATGACTCACAAGCAGGTCATACATCGAATCGTACACAAGTTCTCTTTCAGCCGGTCTGTAGTTTTTATATTTCTTAGCAGACTTTCAAGATGCGGAGGAGGCTGGGCCATGAAAAGGAAATGACCCATGTCCAGCACAACTTTTTTATGGACCTGAAGATTTCGCTGATTTTATTGTGGTTGAAAAATAATATAATAACAGAACTGTCATTATCATTATATTATTTTTAATGTACATTTATTTTATTAATTTTACTTTGATAAAACTGTGTATTTTTGATTGAATAAATGCATATTTAATAGAGGAATAAATGTGGATTTATTTTGAATCGGGTTTTATTTCGTTTGTATTATGCAAAGAATAAATAAATAGTATAGGTAATACATTATATTAGTGGATCCTGACGTCTGTATTAACGACGAAGCAGTCAATAAGTAATAATTTTCCATATTCATCATTACCTCTGTAGAGCATTTTCATTTCAATTAAAAAGTGTGAGAGTAAAATAATTCCAAACGACGTTTATGTACGAATCAGACCTTCGGTTACATCCTATAATGTGTGAACAAAGCGGCCATGTGAGAATGAGACGCGGCAATTATTTATGCTCGTGATTACCCCCATGAGTCACGGCGTGAGGAAGCGGCCAGCGCTGCACATGGGGGAGTGTGTGATACATACCGCCCTTGGATTCACAAGAATCTCTCAGTAGCTGCATGAATTCCATATTCCTAATTTTAGTTCGTTTGTTTTGCTGACCTCAGGCTCTAGAGTAGGCTTCGGTTTTCACCGAATACTACTTCCTGGGCTCTATAAAACTTTTCTTCACTATTTTGAAAAGTTATGTAAAAAGCGTTTTAGAGGCTAAAAATTCTGGCTAATTGTGCCAGAGGTCGCGGTCGTTTTTAAAATTGTCCTTAGCAAGGGTTAGTGCATTAAAAAAAAGAATATAAGTTATGTAAAGTATTAGTTCTGTTATTTCTACTACTCGAATATATATCCGATTCTATCCGATAGTAGCCGAGGTTATTCTAAAAGCTAACAGACTATATCCCGGTGAGGTAAGCAGAGACCAGGGTTTGCCACTTGCCACGATTCTGACAGACCTCTTTCTCTTTATCGACATACATTTATTCATTCATTTTCACTTACGTAATTAATAATAGTAGGGATTGTACTCACTATCACCGTTATCAACCCGTGTACTGCTGGGGCACGGGTCTCTTCCTGCATCGTACACTTTTAGTCAGGTCTTCCTGCATCGCAGGAAGGTTAGGCCACTTGGCCATACTCCACCACGGGAAGCGCTCGTGGCCTAGGCGAACCCAGTGATTGGAATCAATCACTTGGTTAAGCAACAACAGGCGCGGTCAAGGACAGGATGGGTGAGCGTCCCGTGACTACCACTAGTGGCATTTTTTCCGAGCGCTTCCGTGCTTCGCAAGGCACGTTAAGCCGTTGGTGCCGGCTGTCATATAATGGCAGTTATAGGCGGCTTGATAACTTCTGACAGTACAATCCTCCACCACTATCACCGGTTCGTATACAATTTTCTATACTAATTGCGAGAAAAGGGTTGTCAGAGTTGTGTCTGTACATTTACCATTACCACTTACATCTAATACGGCAAGATACTAACAGTGTTACTGATAAGATACAATTTCTCTAAATTCACTGCTGGACATAGCCCTCCCCTAATGAGCGCAAGGTTGTGCCATCAATAGGGGGTAATGCCCACAATCCCCACGCTGGGCATGCGGGTTGGGGATCGCAGTTTGGTGAAATTGTACCTACTGCAGGGGGCGCTGCTGCCCACCCCCCCGTTTAAATCCCTTAGTCGTCTTTTACGACACCCGCCGGAAGAATTTGGCTTGGTGCTATTCTCTAGGCCGACACCACAGCCACAAAACAAACACTCCTCAGAGGGAATTTAAATAATCTGTGATTACGTCTTTTCCGTCATTAGCTTGTTCTCCACATAATCTATTAATTATAAAACTAACAACTTTGAAGTTCATTAAGTGCATATTTTGTTTAAAATGAATAAAAGTATCCGAAATTAATTGAATTTACCACAGACTATTTAAAGTGACTCTGAGAAAAGTCCTAAAGAATTGCGTTTTTACGAACGAGACTGGAAATATGTATTCCAATGTACAAATTAAATTGTGTCGCTACGAACTGTTGTACGAAGATGCACTAAGCCAACTCGTCAGTCTTGGTCGATAATAAGCTTGCCACTGTCCTCGGTCTAGCTACCAAGATACACTTGATACGATATTGAAAAAAACGGAAGTCTACTCAGTACCCAGAGTTAATCATAAATCGTATATTCTACCAAGCGTTTATACGAGCTAACTGGTGAGCAATATCAAGAAACGAGCAGAACACATCTTTAAAATATTTAGGGGTGACTCATGTCAGTGCAGTATCTTCCACGTACCCTTTGACAGGCTAGTTCTTTGATAGCCTGGTAGGTACGACACGCACGATATCCACCTCTTACCCTAGGGCGTTCTACCTCTCTTGTCTTCCATCTTTTGTTACTAAATTTGATATAGCAAGTGACCCAGCATTTTCCGCTCGTGGCCTAGTCAAACCGAGTGATTAGAATCAATCAGTTAAGCAACAACAGGTGCGGTCAGGTGCAGAATGGGTGACCGTCCCGTAACTACCGCCAGTGGCAGTTTTCCGAGCGCTTTCCAAGGCACGTTAAACCGTTGGTGAGGGCCGTCATGCAATGGCAGTTGTTAAGCCATGCCAGAGGCCTTATGGGCGGCTTGATAACTTCTGACAGTAAGGCCCGCCACTGTCTTACAATCCTAAACCTACCCGGACTTCGTGCCCGTGGTGGAGTATGGCCTACCCTACCTGCGATGCAGGAAAAGACCCATGTTCCAGCAGTGGGGACTTAAAAGTGTTGACATCGAACCAGCATTTTTCCTCTTCTACATTAGAACTAAGGAACTGACATTCATAGCCATTAAGATTAGCATGCTGAAGTGGCAGTGGGCTGGACACATACATCTCGAGTGGAGACAACGAACTAGCAAACACACCTAGGACGGCCACCAGCGCGCTGGACCGACAATTTGAGGCAGATTGCTGGCTGTAACTGGATGAGGATGGCGGAGGATAGAAAGAAATGTGCCTTGCGGTAGGTAGGTCTAAGTCCAGCAGCTGCAAGTATGGGCTTGTTGATTGTTTTATTGACATTTGATCGTATTCATTTACTTTCTGTAAAAGCATGGGTTGACCCGTATATTTTGTCTATTTACCTACTCAGAAGTGTACAGACAGATTGGACTCGCTTCGGATTGCTAAGTCCTAACAAAGTTGATGGTAGGACTTAGCAATAAGCGGGTCCTCTAGCCACCTCCATCTTGTATTATAAGTACAACTCGCTAAGTTATCGGATTAGACGGAGCATTGACTCTCCAGCGGATATTCATAGCCCGGACACGCGCAGATGGTACTAATTACAACAACACACAATGCCGTTTGTTTATTCCATCCGAAACACTGGAAATGTATCTCGCAGAGTGGGTGGTCAGCGGGAACTAGCCTGACCAGCCGATAACCTGAAGAATAGCGCTCATCAATGTACGTAGTTCGTTGTGGTTCTATTTTAAGTTAAGAAGTGGTAGGCCAGTGGGTAGAGCAATGGACTCGGAAGCGAGAGACCCAGTTTCGATTTCCAGTTCGGGCCATTTGCCTGTGACTTTGTTTATTTTCAAAGTAATGTCCATCTGCGAAATTGTAATAGCAATGCCTCATGCTAACCGCAAAGGAAAATATCGTGAGGAAACCCGGGGCTTGGTTGGCTCCGCACGTATTGATTTTGCTTTCCTGTTCTTTTTCCTTTTCTTTTTTGTTTCCTGCTCGGCCGACTAAGCTGTCAGGCTGGTATAAGTGCTGGGCAATGGAATAGACCTGACCTAATAGAATAGACCATTAACAGTTTAGTTAGCCCAGCCCACTAGTATGAGCGGAACCGACCAAGCTTCGGGTTTCCCCACGATTCTTCACCGTTAGCGTGTGGTATTGCGACTACAAATTTGCAAATATTTTCTTTATGACACTAATATTAAGTGTGTCAGAACGTCAAAAATAAAGCAAAAGTAATCTTTTCATTACAGTTATTTTCAGACTGAAAGAAGAGTGATCTTATTATCTATGAGCATTTGTGGAGTAGGTAAAATGTTCAAAGAAGGCATACGCTCCTTGTTCATGCTGACCGGAAATTCTTGAACTCCAGCGGTGGTTCGGCTACCACTCAAGTGATAGGCACTTGAGATTACTGTAACACCTCAAATAGATCTATCCAAGTGCGGTCTTCACTTATCCCACTTGAAAGCTCGAACCTCAGATATATGAGCAATGCGTGCGTGTGTATAGTACACTATTTTTTGGTTCCTTTTAAGATACATCTCATTTAGCTCTTCAACTAAACAGATTCTAGTATCTATTTGTGTAAGAAAATAAGATCAGAAATCAAAAATATTTCTTCGTAATGAATTTACATTGTCTTTGTTGAATTTTAATGTAGGTACAATGTTACCTGCCGCCCTCTTCTCCGCTCATGCAATCTCAGACCTTTTAGCCATAAACTGGTCTGTAATGTATTTTCTACCATACAGGGTGCGTCAAACAGGCCCTGATCTACTTATAAATTAAAAAACAAATCTCAATACTTGCTCTTACTTAACAAATAAATGTATAAGCAGCTAATAACTTTGTCACCAGTTTAGAGTTGGTTCCATAAAATAACTTATTTTTGTTGATAAGTATAACTTGCATGGTTTAATTGTGGTAGACCAGTGGGTAGAACAAAAGATTTGGAAGACCCAGGTTCTTTTCTCGGAGCGGGCATGTAGCAATGACTTGGTTTTCTTAAGTGATGTATATTGTGAAGTTATAGTAACAATACCACTCGCTAGCGGTGAAGGAAACATCGTGAGGAAACCTGAGTGTCTGAGGTGTTGAAATAAATAAATATTCATGGACATATTACATAGATCTCGTTAGCCCCATACTAAGTGCAACTAAATGACTTGTGTTACAGGTGCTGACTCGACGATAGATTTAATACAATAAATACATACACAGATAACATCCAAGACCCGGGACAAACTCGAAAAGTTGGTTTCCTAGTTTGACCCGGCCGGGGATCGAACACGAGACCTTTGGTTTTACAGTCAGGCGTGCCAAACCGCTGCGCCACCGAGGCCGTCAAATACCTCAGCGCCTGAAATTGCCATTCCACCGTCTGCACGCTTGGTAATTAGGACCATATTCTCTCTCTGAGAGAAGGCCTGTGCCCTGCAGTGGGACCTATAAAGTCAGACGTTTGCGAGTGTTGAAGATGCCAGAAGTATATTTTTCATTTGTTATACTCGGAAAGTAGTGTTGTTTTGATCTGGTTGCTGGGTGGAAAATGCTTCCCTCCCTAGAGAGGGAAAAACTCATTCAACTTACTTCTCACCTAAGGGTCGGAATGAAGTTTAAAAATAGAACTACTGTCAGATGTGAAGAGTTTTATGAAACAAAAAACATATTAAAAAAATGCTGCGGCCATGTGAGTTTCTAAACAGCCGGAGTGAACTTAGCGCAAGCTTCTTTGAGCTTTCAAACTTCTTTCAGCGGAATAAGCCGCAATAATTACGCGGTGAGTTCCATATTTAAAATTTTAAAAGTCGGCATGAATTGGCGGGACTAATATGTTATATGTATCTGTGACGGAATTCAAAAAAATGTTAATAATCTTTTATGCTAAGATTCAAAATGAGTTTTTATTTTCCTCATATTCGAAATTAAAAGTAGAGTGTTTAATAAGGGTAAAAGAATCAATTCCTACTCGGACTATAGTCTAAATACCTCGGGATTCTTTCCACCCTCGTTTAACAATCTACTATTCCCCAGACATATCGGTCGGTCCTGCTCAGTGCGAAATGGCAATAAAACCACGGCGACGTTTATAGATATGTTCTCACACCGATCCGGTGTCCAGCGCAAGAGCAACGGTGAATAAACTTGGTATTCAAATTGCCAATTTAATGTAAAGTCGGTCGGTCAAGTTTATGTCGGGGCAGCTTGTAATCTTGGCTTCCAATATCGATATTTTAGTATTACATTGCATCGGTGAGCTTGTCTGCAGTGATGTTGATGTTGACCACAAGCGTATTAACGACACATTGCGCCGAATAAGTAGATCTCCTATGTGCTTATGACGCGCGATAGAATTTAATTTGGTTTAATATTCAAAGACGAAAAGCCCACAGCTTTTGAATCGCGACAAAACTTATTTTGCACGTAGGTACTCTATTGAATGAATATTAATAAGGCTAATATCACCCTTATTTAATCAGCCTCGAAAGGTTCAGATTCTCATAAATATTTATCGCCTTTCTTGTTCTTCAGCAACTTTCCGTCATAAGGTGGCCTGGAAGAAATTGATTTTAGCAATATCGTCCCCAATTAGTATATTATACCCAGATAGGTATAATTTAGTTTAACAAAAGGTCTTGCCTGAAAATCGGCAACTAGTTGCACATTGGTGAACATTGATTACAAAACGAGGCACAGACCTTTTTGTCATCATTTGTAATTTATATGCTGTTAAATAAATGTCTCTTGTCATTAACGCCTCGTATAAGTGATTGTTGTGCCTCATTTCGCTTGAAAACCAATAAATATTTTCTATTCTAACTTTATTCTACAAGTTTTATATCATGTGCAGAGTAAAGAATATTCTTATTTTAACTTATATAATGTACGGCCGTACAGGGATAAGGTCGTGGATACGAAAAACTATTAATAAAGAAAAAAACTTCACAATTGCAAAAAAATAATATTATCTGTTCCATACTAAAGCTACCATCATTGGCATTCAAATATATGGACTTGTTATTTTTTTATTCAAAGTTGTTCTTATGAAGAGTAGAGCCCTCCCCTCTCAAAAAAAATTGTATAAATGTTATATTACACCCCGTATATAACTATCATGCGGTACCCCAATAAACAAAATCTACTTAATATTATTGTCATGTTCATCAACCTTCTCTATTTAAAGCTTAACAAAACGGTAAACGAATCTAATCTAGATTTTCCCGTGTGCTCTGCTAATATAACCGTTTTTCTTCACGTCGGCAGATTCATCCAATATATTAGTGTAATACGACATTGTTCCCAGCGGGAGCTCATCTACATATCTCATTACTGCGCCGTGATACCAGCCGCCGACTGGCGCCACGTATGACGAGTAACGATGTATGTAAATCCATTTATTAATCTGAATTCCCCTGTTCTATTTTAGAACAATGTTCTTGTTCGGATTTTATTGCTCCAAATTCCCGTTATATTTTAGTACAATGGGGAACTAAATAAAACTTGGGATTAAGTACGGATAAAGTTCATTTACAAATAAAGCTCATTTAAGATAGTAATGTCTACGACACATCATGCACACGTTGGCCCTTCACGGACAACGTATGAAAGCAGCAGCGACGACCCGCCATTTTTTGATTACCAACTTTTTCTAATCGATCCGTAAGGAGCAGAGGTGCAGTTAAACATTTAGCGTTTATTTCTAATTAAACATTATACAGTCCACTCTATCTCTCTTTATTAACAACTGGCCTATCTATTTGGCGCCTAACAATTGATTCTTTAATTGTTTTATTTTTCCCTCCGTAAGAATCATCCTCGTACTTCAAAAAATACTCTCGAAAGAATTAGCAAAATCGGTTTAGCGGCTCTCGAGATTTGCGCTTACCAACACATTCAGCGATTCATTTTTATATTATAGATTTCTCTTAATAAATTCTTACCTAAGTGTCGATCGATCTCTTCAGATTTGTCAATTAAACACGTGACCCGACGGATATTTAGTGAAATTCACAACTCAGATACCAGCGGTAAGTTTTTCAGTCGGAAGTAGACACATCATCATAGATGCTAGGTATCTAGTCTTTTAACCTTTCTGTAGATAGATTTTTTATAAGATTTCGCGTTTTTAGACAAACACAATTGTAGAGAATCGGGATTGAATCACATTATCAACCTATATAAGTTCCCGATATTTCGGCATCGTTGATGTAATGTAATCTTATATAAAGTTACATTTTTTTCTAAATGTAAGTATAAACAAGGAATGTTGCGTTGGTTTGGACATGTGGAGAGGATGAAGGAAGAAAGATTGACGAAACAAATGTATATTGCGAATGTGAGTGGAAGGGCTGGTAAGGGACGTCCCAGACGGACTTACATCGACCAAATAGGGGATGTATTAGCAAAGGGAAAGAAAAAAAGTACCCGGAACCGGCGTGCGTGCATGCAACGACTTATGAACGTTGATGAAGCGAAGGTGATCTGTCAGGATCGTGGCAAGTGGCAGTACCTGGTCTCTGCCTACCCCTCTGGGATACAGGCGTGAGGTTATGTATGTATGTATGTATTTATTTCTAAAACAGACGAACCTTTTTTATTGATGGGGATAACAGGATTTTTGTCAACTCCCTTAGCATATTTGTGAAGTTTTGTTGAAGTTGGTTTGTGGCGATGCTTACCTGAAAATAAGGAAATATACATCAGTCAATAAATCTTTCAAAGTAGAAACGCAACTGTAATGTAAATTGCTCGGTGGCAAATGGAAAATGCAAACATTTGCACAAGAATCTACTAACGATCCATTAAACTGTCTAATGAATTGTTTTTAACTTTATTCTAATTATTCCAACCTCGTTTAGGTTGTTGCAATAGAATCTATGCAAGAAACAGTCCGTAAGGAGGTACCTAGTCGGTATTACCTGATACCACAACATAGGCAGCATACAGACATACGTATAATATACCTTCCAAAGTAGGGCGGTAGAGAAAAATTAATTTTTAATGTTTTAAACTTCAAAAACAATATTTCTCTATCAAAAACTAAGAAAAGCTAAGTGGTACATAAAAGGAGCCTCCCTGAACGATGTACTCACTGAGCCAGTAAGTACGTCTGGCGCACCTTGGGCAACATTCAGCGAGTCCCTTACGCTGATTGGCAAATCCTTTCACCACGGTGGCTCGCCATCGATACGCTTACAAGAAGAACAACAAAGTAAGTGTATAAAAAAAAATGTGCAAAATGTCCCTAATTTCATTTCCTGTGTCGCACACAACTGCATGTCGATTCAGTAAGATCGTCGATCACTTCGATGGTCACTTCGTCGGTCACTTCGTCGGTCACCTCGTCGTTCACCTCACACTCACCTTAATTTGACCTTCAGAACCCGAAAATATGACATTCCTTGCATAGGGGTTGACACTAATATTATTTCAGTCGAAGTCGTAGGCTATAATTTGTTTCGCATGTTTTGGCAAAACGATGCTATAAAAAAATCTTACAAACATGTTGCGTTGCCTAAAATTGTACAGTCTAAGTATTTACTAGCCTAAATCTATTGAAATGTATAAAAAAGATTATATCATTGGCAGTATACAGTGTATCCAAGTCGCTGGCATAAGAAGCAATTCTCGTGGGGTTACCATACGAGTAAAATAAAAATGCCACGATTACTGATTTATTTGCTTACAGGTAGTTCAGTAATTCAGTAATTTTTATTCTTTAAAAATATAAAGCAATACATTGCTTACGCAATAATATCGAGCCTACAAGTGCGTACATTACAAAAAAAAACGATGACATCTGAACTAATGTTAAACACTGTATCTCAGACGTCAACGCCAACTACCTTTTCTTACTTAGATTTCAAATATACACTGTATAATTAGGACATGCATTTATTAAATAAGGTTACACAATAAGATTTACATAATTAGAAATTATAAATGAATAAAATTAACAATATTCTTATCTTATTTTAACCTTAGCAAAAAATCGATAGGTGCAGTGTAATGGACGGTAAGTAAACGTGTGTAAAGTAGCGAGCATGAGGGAAAGAAGGGGGGGGGGGGGGTAATTTCGTATGTGTATTGTGTTTGTGTGAACGGGGAGTGTTCGTGGTATGTATGTCTCTATAGGAAAAACAAAATTGAAACAAATGAGAAGAGAAAGATAAGGTACGATAACTTTATTTGTGGGCTAGGTTTTACTGTATGGGTTTTAGTAGATTTTCCGTTATTTAATAGTTAAGACGAAGGAACTATTTTGTTGTTTGGGCTTTGCGTTTTTTTATTTATTAAAAGTGTATGAACCTACTACATAAAAATGACACCGGGAAAGTTTGGTTCTCTGGGCTAACGTTTGGTATACTCTGTCGATTCTTAAGTACTAGGGGTACGTAGGTCATAGATGTGTTGTAATTTTGTGAGGAAATCAATCAAGTCTCAATATAAAAGTGTAATCGAGTATCTGACTGAACCACTAAGTATTACTTTTATCACAGCTCTGTAAGCTCTTTCAAGACATAACACGGAATTCTGGGGAGCACGCCATACGACTATATCATACGTGTAGTCACCAATCCTAACTTGTCGCTCATTTACATTGCCATGAAAGGGCAACTCTCCGATTCCAATGGTTTCTAGTTTATCCAGCAGAATGGGAACAGAGACAGTTTCGACAGCTTTGAAAAAATCCAAAAGCATATTATCTTTAGTATTTTGCGTGTGATCGACAAGCTACTAATATCACACCGTTAATAAAATTGTTTATTAGACGCTTTATATGTGCGTCATTAATACTCGGTCACCAAACTAGTTGCTAATGTGTGTTAATACACACATTAGCAACTAGTTTGGTGACCGAGTTTAGTTGCCGTGGATTTTCTTCTTCTTCTTAAAGTGCTTCTTCATTACTTAAGGTTGGTAGTAAGTTCTTTACAGCGTTCTCTGTTCCGTGCAATTCTGAATAGTCTTAACGACGTTCCGCTCTTTGATGTTGCACAATCATGACGTCTTACTCCTTATCATTTTGTAAATGATTCATTTAACAAGTTGACTGACTCATTTACGCATTTCAAGTCGTCGATGGAACTGTAAAGAGAACATGTATAAGTCACTATTAACAGCTTCTCTATGTTCGCCTTCTTAAAATATGTTATGTAGTTCTATAATATAATATATAGATAAAATCTAGCAAAGCGCGAGTCAGACTCGAACACAAAGAGAGACGTATTAATCTATTCTGCGTTTTTTTTTATTTCAGTAAACTATTTAGTGGGGGATTTCGCACATAGCCGAATCGTATTATTAATTTGTTCCACGTTTTCGCCGTAGGTAAATCAAAAACAGAAATCTTAAAAAACACATTTCTTGGCACTTTTGTTTCGTTTTATATTTTAGCGTTTCGGAGCGTTTAAATATGACATCTACATAATTTGGGTGGTTAGCACGAAAACACTGAGTGTGTTTTCAAGTAGACTTTCTTTATTTTTTTTTTCTATTTACAGATAAAAACATTGACACAGTAATTTGCACTCGATGTAATGTTAAATAGAAAGTGTTATATGAACGTACTTACGCATAGAACGTATTTTTTTCATATTTTGCTCCGTCATGGTTAGACCCAGTTTTTCCAAACTTTGTCAATATTTTCCGGCCAGCATCTGGTCACACTTCACACACACACAAACGAATAGTTTGCTTTTAAATCAAGACTTAATTCTACACTGGCGCTACGGCGGTGAAGAGAACTACAAATGTCAATGAAATTGGTATTCTGAATGTTCGATTCGCAGCTCACTTCGATCATGAACTCGCACATGAATTCGATTACATCTGTCAAAATCAAAAGTTACTCTCCTTTAGGTGAACTCACGATCGAATCCCATAATGTAGAAGATAACTCATATTTTTCTGTTGAAACCAGTATTATTATAGTAATGTTATGTATCTCAGGCACATTTGTGAAGTTAAAGGAGAAATACCCCTCGCTAATTGTGAATGATAACATCGTAAAGAAACCTGACTGGCTGATATGTTCATATAACTCGCTGTTCGCATATCTGAGGTGGGCACGCGTGGTGATCAAGCCTATATTCTTTCTGAAAGAAGATCTGTGCTCTACAGTGGGATGTATATCATATACTGTATATTTTAAGAACATTAATTATTATGAAGTAAGAAAGAATAAATATAATGTGGGTTGAATGGCGAATGTGAGTGAAATGACTGGTAAGAAACGCTCTAGGCGAACATACTTCGACCCATATTTGGTCGAATAGGGGACGTGTTAGCAAAGGGCAGGATAAAACGTACCCAAAACCGTCTCGCATGCAACGACTAATAAATGGCGATGAAGTGATAGTAATTAACCAGGATCGTATAATAGCAACTGGCAGTCCCTGCATCTGCTCACCCCTCTGGGATACAGAGGTGCCCTTTTTTGATATCAACCCTTTGTATTTCCACACGCTGGAGCACGGGTCTCTTAAGGTTAGGTCACACTCTACCACGGGGCCAATCCTGGGTAAGTGGAGGATTATAAGACAGAGGCGGGCCAACCAAGCTGCCCATAAGGCCTCCGACATTAAGATTGCAAACAGAAACCCATCATGCTGAACTATGGAAAACAGAAACGAAATGCAAACAAGCCAGAGAGGCCCTACCAACAATATCATCATAAATGCCATGGCATTTATGACGAGCCATTGAACACTGAATAAACACCTCCACGCTATGGGACTGACCGACATCCCGTTATGTCGACTATGCCTCAAGGAAGACGAACTACCCGCGACGTGTTCATTCACTGAGGGAGCGTGGAAGTGCAACGAACATCGATAATAGGAAAGCTGGGGTCCTTCGGGAGGCCAGCAGTGACCTGGGTGCACTGCTGGCTTTCTGAAAAAAGATTGGCTGGCTGGAGTGATCTCACAATGGCCCAACTATGAGGCTGAGTGCGGAGAAAACAGGATAAACTAACTGAAGCCTCTGACATGGCTTAACGACTTCCATTGCGCGACAGAAGGCGCTATCGGCTTCGCATGCCTTGCGAAGCACGGAAGCGCTCGGAAAAAATATCACAAGCAGTAGTCACGATACGGTCACCCATCCAGCACCTGACTGCGCCTGTTGTTGCTTAAGTCAAGTGATTGATTCCAATCATTCGGTTCGCCTAGGCCACGAGCGACGTGGCCTTATGTTTGTGATATTACGAAGTAGGTTTAGGTAAACCAGCTAGGTGACAAAGATGTAAATACACTGATACTGAGGCTATGTATTTGCTCAAATGTACATCCAAACAAAACCACGACCTCCGGCAGTACTTTGTACTTTAGATAGATAGATAAAACATTTATTCACATAAGACACACACGTATACAATGCATAGCAATACAAAACCAAATACCAGTCCAAAGCAATAATAAAACAGTAGCATACATAAAAAGCAAAAAAACTCAGAAGATAAGTCATACACGGTACTGTAGTGTACCTAGGCAATGTAATGGACTGGGAGTGATCAACCTAGGTGTGGCAAATGTGAATGGGCTCCGACTCATCATGTGCTGAAAGTTCAGAAAGAACTTCAGCGCTGGTATTCTGCCGGTACCCGGTGTGAGCGGCATGCAGCGCTAAGGGAGCTGAGGTATGGTAGTCATAACTGCTATCGTACCGAATGAAATAGTGTAAATACCGGAATAATAAGCTCAGTTTATCAGGAGAGCGCTGGAACGGTTAGCCAGTGGTCCTGGCATGGGTAGAATTTTAAGCCTCTAAATAAATAGTTTTATTAAATTGTCCTTAGCACAGGTTAGTGCCTTAAAAATAGTATAAATAAATATATTCAATCTGGATAAACTTTGTGTACTCAAAGTCACAGACATTGAGTAATTTTATAAACATGAATTATTAAAAACCTATTTAGAGGCTAAAAATTCCACCCATGCCGGGATTCAAACCCGCGACCTCTGGCTACCCGTGCCAGCACTCTTTCCAACTGAGCTAATGGGCGACTCACCGGCATCAGTGAAATTTTGAACCTCTTTACATTATTCTCTGTATTACGCCCAGGTAGCATTACTACGTCATTTTGACGTCCATATACAGTCCTCTTCGACGTAAAAGACGTCATTTTACGACGTCGGGTTAACCCTCAGATGACGTGAATTTGTCACAGCCTTACGACGTCAGTTGAAGACGTCGGAGATACGACACCATATGACGTGCAATGTATGCCGTGCATCGTAAGTCTTATGTAGTATCACAAAACGTCAGTAAGACGTTGAGAAATACTTAAGTACCAGCCCTTATGAAGTTCTAAAGACGTCACATTTTATCACAACCTTATATTGGCATACGCATTCCTACTTATCTTCCCGTTTGAGAGACGAGGGCTGTAAAATAAAACAAAATTTAAGTAAATAGTACTAAACCATATTTTAAATCAAATTACGTTATGAAAATCATAAAAAACCGACCAAATGCGAGTCGGAGACGCGCACCGACAACTTCGTACCAACAGTATGCCATGTATTTAGAAAAAAACTCATAGGTACATACTAGCCTTGAAAATCACCCTTTGAGCACTAAATCTTCAATATAAATATCATCCGTGATCTGGTAGTAGCAGTAGCCGATCGTATTCTTCGCTCCCTTGGACTGGTCAATATACTTCACAGCGTCTAGGTGTGAGCCAATTTTTTTTACAATCACTCAATATACTGCACCACCATCTTTTTCACAAAATTAAGCGTACCTAACCTACATTTCTTTGAGCACACGCGCACGTTAACAAAGAATTTTTTATATTGCCTGTCTGTACGAGTATCACTCAGTTCGCGCGTTCCGAATTGTGGCTAACACACTTGGATTGTTTGGAAGCGCAACAAATGGATTGTTTTAATATTAGTGTAATTATTAATGATCGTAGGTGTTCAATAGGTGTAATTATAATACTTATGTGTTGGGAATGGAATAGGTATGTAATATCAAACTTGATTTCAAGCTCCCATTTTAAGTTCGAAATAAAAAAACGGAACGTAGTTTTGTTTAGCTCTAAGGATTCGTTCTTTTTATAAGTGTTTAAAAAACCTATTTAGAGGCTAAAAATTTCACCCATGCCGGGATTCAAACCCGCAACCTCTGGCTATGCGTGCCATAATATAAGTGTTGTTAACTGCGTTCAAAAAAAAAACACTGATTTCACGTTTCATAACGCCGACCGTTATGAAACGTGAAATCAGTGTTTCATCAGTGAAAGGGCGGTGATAGCGGAGCGGTGTAGAACGCCGGCCTCTCAATCGGGAGGTCGTGGTTTCCAACCCCGGTACCAATGACTTTGTTTTCTAAGTTATGTACATTTGTGAAATTATAGTAGCAATACTACTCGCCGACGGTGAAGGAAAACATATTAAGGAAACCCTAGTGTCTGAAGTGTTATAACTCAGCGCTTGCTACGTACAATGGCCCAATTATGAGGCTAGATGCGGAAATCTCAGGTCTAACTAACTAACTAACGGTCGGGCCGCACAGATGAGAGGTTAGTATACTTTTACGTGGATGATAATTGAGATCCCTATTTAATTTCGTAGTACACACCTAATAAAAGAAAATACTAGTAGTATTTTACAAAGATTCTGACTTCTGAATGACACTGAAAAGTCGTTCCTAATTCGTCACAAGCACGACCATCACTTACAGCCCCGACTACCTACTTTGCAGTTAGGTTTAACATCGGAACGATATCACTGTACCCACATGATTATACTATTTTTATTTTTAATGCACTAACCCGTGCTAAGGACAATTTTAAAAACCTATTTAGAGGCTAAAAATTCCACCCATGCCGGGATTCGAATCCGCGAGTAAGTGATGCAATTTACTTAAGCCAGATGTCGCTGCTGTACGTAATACAGAGAATAATGTAAAAAATTAAATAGAATTACAATATTAAATTAAATAATTGTTAATAAAATAATAAAAGTCAAAAACAGTAAATTGTTATTAAAAATTATATTATATGCTTGAATGTCCGGAGGAAAATACTAGACAGATAAAATATATGCACCAATAACTCAATTATTCCTGTAAACTTACATTTCTTCTGATCCCACACTCGGATACCATGTGTCGTGGGAACCAGAAACAACGACATCACAAACATGTAAACATCCAAGACCTGGAGTTTTTTTGTCTCCAACCGGAATTCGAACCCGAGACCTTTTGCATGGTAGGCAGTTGCGCTACCGCTACGCCACAGAGGTCGTCAAGATATTTTCGGGGGTAAAATAGTAAGTTATAATTTTATAGTTTCATATTTAAAGAGACGTTTTTAAATTAGTTTATTTCGTTATACTAAAACTAGTTCTTTTACTAGAATGAATTATAACTTTTGATGCCTGATAGAGTTATCGACCTTGGCTTATAATTCAATCTAGTAGCAAGTAAAGAGGAATTGGCACTTAATAGTTTAAATATTTCTATGCATAATAATGGTAATGATTTTAAATGTTGTTTTGTAGATGTCACTTATCACAAACTACTTTGACCAAATAAATAACAAAAATGTATCATGTTGGTGGTGGTCCTAAAATACAGGGTTGTGCCCTCAGATCATAGAGGTTGTGCCCAAATTTGAATTTTCTCATTGGCATATAATATTGTTACCATATAGGTACTACCTACGAGTATTTTCGATTTGTACCCAACTGTACAGAATGATACGTGTAAAGGTCGACATGCAGTCTGGATTTAATGACTATAATGTGCTGTGGATTATACCTACCTACGTACCTTGCTTGTTGCAGGTAATTAATGAGTATAATGTTGGTGACTTAAAACAATAATTTGAATAATCAATTCGTTTTATTTAATAAATGTACAGACTACATTTTTTATTGTTTATTTATATTAAAAAATATTTATTTCAAATTTAAATCAACCAATTTAAATAAATCTTCCAGAAATTTCGTGTAAAAATATGTGGCATTTCTAAAGTAACAGTAACTTAATAATTATTTTTAAAATTCACCGTCTAGATTCATGGAGTATGGCCTAAAACACCATTTTGCTAAAACAGGTTAAAAACAATGCTACGTTATTTTTATTATTCCGCCTTAATCTCGAGATGATGCACAATCTGCATTTCTTTTTGTGATTCTCGATTATTGACATCTAGGGAATGGTGGGGACCATTCCTTGGGGGTCATCAAGAACTGTTACATGCAATGCATTGCTTCTTAGTTTAATTCTTCTACCGAGGGCTGGAGTATCCTCAACCAGAGTTGTCATTATCTATGCTCTCTCGGAGTATAGCGTGAGTCACCTAGAAAATACAGATTTAATTCAGAAGTAGTACTATAAAGCTATAGGCTGTTAAAATATATAAATTGCAATAGATTTAGCTAATTGTTTACCCAGTGAAGCCTCGCTTTTTACAGAGCTCAGCACATTGATGAGATGGTGCCTTATAGGGTTTTTGTTAAACTCATGGCTATCATGTGAGACATCTCTCAGTGAAGTAGCAATCCTTGAAATATTTCAGTCGGCATCAGAAGTCTGGAAAAGATTTATGGATGATAAGATAACTACCAATTATTTATTGCGCAAAATGTGTTTAACAATACAACATCAAGGACTCATCATTAAAATAAAAAAAATTGTAGAACAAGTTTCATCTTGATTGCAAGATGTCATTTTGATGGCAGGGTCAAGAATTAAAATGTACCAAATCACGTTTGCTGAGGCAAGGTTCTTCGTTACTAACCTTATGTTTTTTTTAAATAGGTATCCCTTCTGTTTCTTTCATAAAAGGTTTCAAATTTTTGGCCAAGGTTTTTGATTTCGTCCTTAGGTAGACGAATATTGGTCTGGGATTCGTGATGCCATCTCCAGAGAGGTGTCCAAATAAAGAAACAAACGTTGCAGATTTTGTGGTTTTCTCAGATCCCCTTTATGTACGAGTACATCGTGCAAAATCAATGTAGAGCTAACCGTGCCATATTGTCCCAATCACATTTCCGCACATATCTCAATAGCGATCATTACCTCTGATGGAGCACCTGAGTATGTTGGTATCAGGAGCCTTCAAATAGCTGATTGAGCTTCAAACTGGAATAAAATTTCGTGATATTTTTAAGCAGGGAAGGTTATACGATACACAATGTGAAATTTGTTACAACGTATTTCAAGCATTTTGTACTGCCTACAATTGATTAATCATACATAAGTGTGATAAATTTAAGCCAATGTCTCGGTTAGAAATATCTAAAATACATTTTTGCGGTTACCTTTGTTTATCTGTAGAAGAAGAAAGCTTCGCCGGTGGGTACTCTTAGGTCAACAATATAACATATTTTTTCCACAAGACGTAGACTCGAAAACTAGAAAAGGCCTAGACTTTAAAAAAATTAAGCAGAACGATTTATTTGTAAGAAATATTTGGCAGCGTTTGGCTAATTAAGCTGAACAAAATAATAATTTGACTTTTCGACTGACAAACATTGGTGTTCCATCCCTAATAGGTAACCCATGGCAACATCACTTGTGACTTGTGCGTATTTTGCTTCTGAATACGAATTAAACGTCACGCACAAGTGAGTATGATGTGAATGGTGATGTGAGCTCACGATCGAATTAACCCTTTCATGGGTACACGAACTTCTTGCCAATGCCAATATGGTAAATTAGCTGGTGCCCGCGACTTCGTCTGCGCAGGATTAGTTCAGACCGCGTTGGCGGGATATCAAGTAGCCTTTGTCTCAATTCAGAGCTTCGTCTATCTGTACAAGATTCATGCAATTCCAATCAGCCATTATTGTCTAATTGAGTACTAACAATCATCTAAACTACTTGAAAAACATTGACATATGCAATATTATATAGAAATAGACAGAATATTCTTTATCCCATGTTCACCAAGAATTACATAAGAGACTTAAATAATAACATAGTACACTACAATTGGCGGCCTTATTATAGTAGGATTGTTAGTATTAATAATATTTTCGCCTTTACCCTGGGGTCTTTGGGTTAATATCCGAAAATAATAACTTGCATAAGCTGAAAATGCAAAATTAGATAAATCGACTTCAAAAAAAGACTAACGAAGAAGGAGGAATAGTGGAAGTCAGTAAAATTTTTCGATTGAATTTGCATAAATCCTAGAGTTTGCGAGCGGTGCTGAGAGCGAAAATTAAAGCACTCTAACTACCTGTTAATTGACAAATATTTTTGAAAAAAAGATCATATTTTAATCAAAACTGTTGTTATACGGATTTTACTCGTTTATTACATTTTTCCGACGTTTTGGCACTTTTCCAGGTGCCGTGGTCTCGGATGACTGAGGTGACAGGCTCTTTTTGAAAGCATTAACTGTCAGTTTACTACCCTCGGCAAAAAATATTTTAGTAATTATTTTGCCGTTGTCCGCGAAAGGGTTATTTGACAGATGTAATAGAGTCGAGATTCGAACTCTCTTTGTTTTAAACGTAACTTCATAGAAATAAGGGTCAATATCCCACCTGCACAACTAGTTCACTTCACCGCCGTAGCGCTGGGGTAGCTTAAATTACTGAATACGAATTCGATCGAACTTACTAGCGAACGGGGCTAGTGAATAGCACTGCTGTCAGCTAAATTTGTCAAAAGAATACAGCAATTCCGTCTCGCAGTTGGCTCTTTTGTTGTTTTTATTTACCCGGCTGTCCAAACAAAAAAAGAGTAACGTAGTGTTTCTATTCCATACGGCAAACAAAACGTAAATCGTAGGCGGATGAATAATTAAAGCTTTTACGGGCAGTCCATCAAGTCCATGATTGATTCCAAATAACAGCTCTGATACTGACACAAGCAGACTTTCTTCATTATATCTGAAGTGTTTTAACAGTTATCATAAGGCTATTAATTTATATTATAGGAGTTGCCTTTGCGCCTACGCCTGTTTCTATCTCCCTAAAGTACGCTCAACGATTACAGTAATTGATTTAGATTATAATAATGGTGGTTCGCGATGGTATCAAACTTGTGTGTAAACAGTAATTGTAGCATGCTTTTTGTAGTACAAATTGTTTGTTACATTCTTTGAGGCTAATCTGATAAAGGGCCTCTTTTGGTGCCGCACCAAACGATTAAGATCTATAAAGAGTATTTGTATTTGGAGCGCGTTTAAGAAAATAAACAATGGTCTACGTATGGGGCCTTCTTGGTGTAAGATAAAAAATTATAATAGTAAAACCAGCCAGAATCAAAGTAGCGGTGTCGTGTTTCATACAGTAGCTTAGGGTTATGGGTTATGAATGTCTGGTAGAGGCGTCCTTAAAACGGATCGCATCCGCTTCGCTACAGCGCAGGCCATCCTTATTTATGGTAATCTTAGAGTTCCGTTGCTGTACAAGTAAATCATCTAATAAAATTTAGTTCTAGCTGAGGTATTACAACAGATAAACGTATCTTTTCTTATGGATGAATCCCGTTTTAGTCCAGAATAGGAACAAAGGTGACTTGTTTAATTCTCAATCGTCCAGTTCAGCCTGTCGAATAGATCTATTCGACAGGCTGAACTGAAACGGAAATATTTTTTTAATTTCTTTTAATCTTTTCGCTTAAAAGAAATTAAAAAAATATTTCCGTTTTTTTTAATATTTAGTCAATTGTAAACGAATTGACACTCGTTAGGGTAACGAAGGCCTCGCTCAATCCTCGTAAGTTTAATTACATTATACAAATAATGTCCGCATGCCCAGCGTGGGGATTATGGGCATTACCCCCAATGATGGCACAACCTTGCGCTACGGCGCTTATTAGGGGAGGGCTATATCCAGCAGTGGACTAATATACCCTGAAGAAGAAGATACAAATAATGTAATTAAACTTACCATACAAATAAACTATTTAAATCTTGAAATTAAATTGAATTAAAAATTATAAGACTGACCATACTTATAAATAGCCTCAATGGCCTCAATCTGGATTTATTTCCATGTTTGTGATATCCTTACCTAGTTACCATTGCACAGTGTATCCTTTTTTGGGACCAGGACGAGTGATTATGCCATGAACAAGTTTTAATTCCTTTATAATTAAATAGTTCTTAAAATACACTGGTTCACAAAAAATACCTCTTTGCTCTTATATAAAACCACCAAAGAATTGCTCTAAGAGATTTCTTCTCTTCTTTGTCGTTTCCTCATGGCTGAGGGACGTGACTATGGGGCAGCTTCCGCCACCAGCTCTCTCCATTTGATTCAACTACGCGCCAGATGTATGGCTGCTTGTAGGGTCCTTCCCGAAGCTTTAGTTACTATGTCTGTCCAACGCATCGGTGGTCGTCCTCTGCTTCGTTTCCCGTTCGCTCGAACGGGATTTAAGAGATTTAGGAAAAGATGATACAAACAGTGCTTATGATTATTATTATTAAAATTCTTTATTGCATAAATAGTATTTCTTAATGATTCGCGATAATCATACATAGTTATATATTACCCGTTTATCAGTCTAACCGAGACCACGGCAACTGTAACGCTGCCGAAGCGTCGGGAAATACGGTAATTACGTTTTACCTAATAAGTAATCGCGATTTGACCCGTTTAATATACATCTATTTATTGCATAAAAATTTTGCACATAGACGAGCTTAATGCTACAGTCTATTTATTCTTATTAGTCCAATTTAGTAAACATGATTCTAACCTTAAAATTGAGATTAGATGCCTAAACTAGACATTTTCTCGCAAATTCATGAACTATGTTTATAAAATTGGCAGCGTTTTATCTAAAAGAGTGTTCCAGGTTACTTCATGGAACTATGGCAGTTTTGGACTAAAAGTCACAGTTTAAGGGTAGAATCTTGTTTACTAAATTGGACAAGTAAGAATAAATAGACTGTACTTAGCAACATCTACCAGCAAACCTAAGTTATGAAGACAAGATTATCAGGTAGTGCAATATATAATATAAAGTTTACTCACGTTACAATATAAAGTTCCCATCTTATGTTGGTTTTCATCAAGTATTACAGAACCCTGGTGCTAATTACACTTTTTTTCCGTCGAGCCGCACCCAACTCATATTATAAGCGCGGTAATAAGCCAGACGAGATGAAAGACAGCATTTATGAGCAAAGCCGGGTGTTGGGTTACTAACTAACACCAAACATTTAGGCATACCATCGCAGCTGTTTGTACACCGTGTGTGCTTTTCAAATTTTTTTTTTCATTAAGAAGATATACTGAGGATTTTTCGTTGGTAACGGGATTATTAGCTCATATCTCACATATCCATAAAGTAGAAATTGTATTACGTCTCCCATGTGATGCCATTGCTCGTCCAATCTAACACTTATTGATTACCAGCTTTTGCCCGCGACTCCGTCCGCGTGCACTATAGTAGCCACAAAATTTTGCAACCCCGTTCACTCCTTTAAGGGTTAAATTTTGAAGAACTTTAAATTTTGAAAAATTTTTAAACACGCATTCAATTGATTGTGTTGAAGAGTTTTTTTTTTTTTATTTCTAAGAAAATTAGACAACTTTCTTTATAGCTCACATACAAATTTGGCAACCCTTTTCGCCCCCTTAGGGGTTGAATTTCAATAAATCCGGTCTTGTTTCTTGCCTACATTACATATGACCCTCTGTGCAAAATTTCAGCTTCCTAGGTCCAACGGCTTGGGCTGGGCGTTGATGAGTGAGTCACTCAGTCAGGACTTTGAATTTTATTTATATAGTTATCTCATATATACGTAGAGTAGAAATTGTGTTACGTCTCCCATGTGATGGCCTTGCTCGTACAATCGAACACTTTTATGGATTATAAAAATATGTATGTATTTTTTCATAAATATACTTTTAATAAATATGGTCCGGTGAGTGATGGTGGTGCTGGTAAGTTTGATATTATAAAATTAAGGACATATAAAATAGGCAAACTTTAGCTTTCTTGTACCAATTTTTCATACGGAAAAGTTGTTTCCAAAATTACATACATAAATAACCTCACGCCTGTATCCCAGAGGGGTAGGCAGAGACCAGGGACTGCCACTTGCCACGATCCTGACAGATCACCTTCGCTTCATCAACATTCATAAGTCGTTGCAGGCACGCACGCCGGTTCCGGGTACTTTTTCCAAAATTATTGATTTCAATGTCAATTTTTCCCGGTTAAAAACTACGTCTAGGATAGGAAATATGTCTTGCATGTCCATAGTTTTATTATCTATACCACCTTTAGACCATATGTAATGTATTACAATAGTTCAAAATTTTAGAATTTGCGAACGAGACAACATATCAGGTGTAACAACAACCTTAAAACTAGGTATAACGTGTAAGAAAGTACTGATACAAGGCACAATTCTGCCTCTACACAGCTGAATGTACACACATACATACATACATACATACATACATACATACATACATACATACATACATACATACATACATACATACATACATACATACATACATACATACATACATACATACATACATACATACATACATACATACATACATACATACATACATACATACATACATACATACATACATACATACATACATACATACATACATACATACATACATACATACATACATACATACATACATACATACATAAACACATACATAACCTCACGCCTGTATCCCAGAGGGGTAGGCAGAGACCAGGGACTGCCACTTACCACGATACTGACAGATCACCTTCGCTTCAGCAACGTTCATAAGTCGTTGCATGCACGCTCGCCGATTCCGGGTACTTTTAATAACCGTATGCTTGATGCTTGATATAACCATAGATTAATTATTATAAAGCATGTAACTAAATCCCCATATATGTACATCCAAAAAAGAAATATGAACAATAGTCGTCAGTACGAAGAAATTTTTTATATGGAAGAAAACTTGTAATATCAGTTTCAGTCAAAGTTTTGCCCATTGTAAAAGTTGTTCGTGTTGAAGAATAGAAACCCCGTTTCACTCCCTGTGTAATAATCTAAAGTTCTACCATCCCCATATACATCTGAACAAGAAATACGAACAATAATAGTCGTAAATACGAAGAATTTTTTATATGGAAGACAACTTGGAAATCGCAAAGAAACATCAGTTTCAGTCAAAGTTTTGCCCATTGTAAAAGTTGTTCGTGTTAAAGAATTGAAACCCCATTTTACACCCTTTGTAATAATCTGACGTTCTACCGTACACTTACATTCAATTGTGTACAAACAACAGCTGATCAAGCTAACAAATACAATTTTGTTACAATTTCGCCAAAATCTAACTGACATCGCTGTTGATATGTGCTGTTTAAGAGTTTGATGGCACCACTTTGCTACTTATAAAATAAGCGAATCAACTACTTATAAACACTAGTAACATGCGCATACGTATTTTATGTATACGCACAAACTTTACGTTAGCCTTGTACCTAAGTAGTATTAGGTATTAACATAACATAAAAAGAAATAGCATCTAGAGACGACGAAAGATGGCATGCTTTCAGACTATGACGTCACGGAGCAACGACCGTTTAATGTGACCGCCCGTAAAACTCGTACGTCCGGGAGGATTCGCAGTCAAAACAAACCACAGTTTCACTTGTGTTTATTGTAGGTATTGTATTTAAACATTTTCTCAAAGAACAATAACAAAAACGTTGATTAACTTGCCAAACTGCGCAGTATTTTATCGGCAAATATTACTTGGGTAATATTTGCCGATAAAATGCTGCTGCTGTGTGGTGTCGGCCTGGAGAATAGCACCAACCCAAATTCTTCCCGCGGGTGTCGCAAAAGGCGACTAAGGGACACAAACCGGGGGGTGGGCAGCAGCGCCCCCTGCAGTACAATTCCACCAAACTGTGATCCCCAACCCGGATACCCAGCGTGATGGGGATTATGGGCATTACACCCCAATGATGGCACAACCTTGCGCTATGGCGCTCATTAGGGGAGGGCTATGTCTAGCAGTGGACTAATATAGCCTGAAGAAGAAGATTACTTAGGTAAACGATTTTTATTTTTTAGAACCCTAAGAACGTTCCACTGCAGTGCCTTCTTTCAGAGAGACAAAGAGAGAGAGTATGGCAGAGTGCAGAGGAGGCTAAAGAGGCTCAGGTTTCCTCACGATGTTTTCCTTCAGCGAGTGGAAGTCACTATATAATATGCAAAGGGAAAAATAGAATTCTAGTTATCTTCAATGAGCTTCTTCAGAAGCATATGGACATAACTTATTTCTTGTAAAGTACCTCATCCACGCTCAAATAACACATTAAGTCGCTGTCAAAATAAGTCCTAGTTGTTTGAGACTAGAATTTATTGCTGAACTTTATCGCAATTTACGGGTATAATAGCAATGAAATGTAAACCATGCAATAGGCAACTTTACTAAACAAGTCTTCATTGGTCCTCTTACTTATGGTGCACTTGGTAAAAACTTAGGGCCAGTTTCTGAATCAAGAATTTCGCTGAATAAACAGTTAACTACCGTGCCATTAGAAGCGGTGGTAGCTCAGTGGGTAGAACCATCACAGAGCCCCAGGTTCGATCCCGGGTGCGGGCAGGTACCAATGACTTTGTTTAATTTCAAAGATACGTACATTTGCGAATTTGTAGTCACAATACCACACGCTAACGGTGAAGGAAAACATCGTGAGGAAACCCGCGGCTTGGTTGGCTCCGCACGTATTGGGATAGGTCGACTAAGCTGTCAGGATGGTATAGGTGCTGGGCAAGCCTACACCATCTATAAAACCATGTCCCAGGCACTACAGCGTCGGAGTGGTCCCTTCACCCATCTAGTGTGAGTGAAGATGCCACTGGACGCTGTATAAATCATCTCATTAAGTAGATGCAAAAGGCCAATATTACAGTGCCATCTCGGCAAATTTTCTTCAATACTTAAGTATTTAATTATTGAAATTATCAATTTAGAAAACGGCTCTTAGGGCCAGTTCTGAATTGCGAATATCGCTACGTGAGTAGTTAACTGTAGTGCTGTCTCTCCGCCTTTCTCAGAAAAGAGCGTGACGGAACGTTACTTAAGTATTTATACTTAGTAAAATTCTCAATTCAGAAACCGGTCCTTAGGGCCAGTTCTGAATTGCGAATATCGCTACGTAAGTAGTTAACTGTAGTGCTGTCTCTCCGCCTTTCTCAGAAAAGAGCGTGACGGAACGTTACTTAAGTATTTATACTTAGTAAAATTCTCAATACAGAAACCGGTCCTTAGGGCCAGTTCTGATTTGCGAATATCGCTACGTAAGTAGTTAACTGTAGTGCTGTCTCTCCGCCTTTCTCAGAAAAGAGCGTGACGGAACGTTACTTAAGTATTTATACTTAGTAAAATTTTCAATACAGAAACCGGTCCTTAGGGCCAGTTCTGATTTGCGAATATCGCTACGTAAGTAGTTAACTGTAGTGCTGTCTCTCCGCCTTTCTCAGAAAAGAGCGTGACGGAACTTTACTTAAGTATTTATACTTAGTAAAATTCTCAATTCATAAACCGGTCCTTAGGGCCAGTTCTGAATTGCGAATATCGCTACGTAAGTAGTTAACTGTAGTGCTGTCTCTCCGCCTTTCTCAGAAAAGAGCGTGACGGAACTTTACTTAAGTATTTATACTTAGTAAATTTCTCAATTCAGAAACCGGTCCTTAGGGCCACTTTCTCAATTGAGAATTTCGCTAATTAAATAGTTAACTGTAGTGCTGTCTCTTCGAATTTCCCAGAAAAAAGCGAGACAAAACATTACTTAGCCGTTCTCATAATTCAAGCCGGCCCTTTTCTCAATTTCAGGATCTGTTTCTGAATTGAGAATTTCGTTGAGGAAATACTTAACTGTAGTGCTGTCTCTTCGCATTTCGCAGAAAAGAGCGAGACAGAACGTTACTTAAGTATATACTTAGTGAAATTCTCAATCCAGAAACCGGCCCAAAAAGTTATTCCACCATTCAAAGTTTTGGTTGGTTCTCTTGCTCACAACAGGAAAGTCCGCGCTTTATTTTGAGAAGTCACGGTCATAATAGGGTTTTGATTTCCTCAAGCATGACTCAGCAGTACTTTCCTCAAAAATATTTGTGGGCCAATTTATATTGGTGCAAATATGTCTGGCTCTCGAAAACCATTCAACACGAGTCGATAAATTTTTAATTTAATAACGTTTGGTAGCTTCTGTATCAACCCTTGTATGTCCCTAGTGTTAGGGCACGGGTCTCTTCCTGCATCGCGGGAAGGTTAGGCCATACTCCACCACGGGAGCCAAGTCCGGGCTTAGGGCATGAAATTTATACTTAACTCTCTGTAGTCAGTACAATAAATTCGTATGTATTTATCATCGTGATCGTCATCGTCAGGCTATACTAGTCCACTGCTGGACAAAGCCCTCCCCTAAAGAGCGCCACGTTGAGCTATCATAGGGGGTAATTCCCATAATCCCCACGCTGGGCATGCGGGTTGGGGATCGCAGTTCGGTGGAATTGTACTGCAGGGGGCGCTGCAGCGCCGCTATGTATTTATGTTACATACGTATTATTGTTAATTCGATGCGGTTTTTTTTTCATTCGTCCAGAAGTTGAAAGATCGAGAGTAGAATATTTTCGTCGTTTATTTCTCAGCAATCTTGATAAAGCGCGATAAAACCACAACTCGAATACATTATGCATTGTTACTATTCAAAGGGTAAAGCCATCGGACAAAACGTGAGATCAATATCGGATTGATTTTGTTCAAAATGCTGACATTTAAATTTAACGATGTCGGATGCGGTACGAAAGTCTTAGTGTACTGTTAGCAGCATATCAACCTTTACATTTTACTTACAAAGTCACTCGTAAATTCATGATGAATGATGATAGCACGGATGTACCTCCAGGTTGATGTAAGCAACAGGTGATGAATGTAGCTCAGCAGGGAATGCTAAATTATCTTCATTATTAAACAAAACTTGTATGTTACCATCTATACTTCTAGGCTATATGTCTTTTTAGTCACAAATAAATGACTTACTTATTAGGTCTATAGCTAATAAGTAAGTCATTCATTTATGGATTGTTGATGTTGTTACCTTCTATGATTGAAGACAAATAAACCTTGAGTTGAGAGCCGGGCTGCGGTCAGTGGGTAGACCAACTGCCCGATGGTCGGATGATGTTGTCAGGTCGGCAGGGAGTCCGTAATTGCGAGTGGCGAGAGACCGCGAAGGATGGCGTGATTGAGAAAAGGCCTTCATACAGCAGTGGGCAGAGGTGGGCTGATGATCATGATGGTTTCTATGTGTTGTCGACTGTATGTGGTTTATATAAAGCGCCGTTAAGACTACCTATCGCTTTTAATCTGATATTTTCTCTTATATCTGGTAGAACGGCCGCAAACACCGCTAACTCTTACTACATTTTTTTATATAATAGGAACGCACATGAAATATCTGTTTATTGGCCACAGTTTCAACAAATCCCCGGAGTGTAATGCGGGTTTGCCATGCGGAGATCTAAGTTTCTCAATCTTGGTATACGTCCATTTTAGTTTGATGTTGTTAATTAAATAAGTTAATTCTTTATTCAATTAATTTAACTAAGATAATTTAATTGTTAATTAACTTGTGTTTAAAGAATTACTGTATTACTATCAGCATGCTACCAAAATTCCGTGGATGCGGTGCTTGATGTAATAAAATAACACTTAATTAATTTTTGTGTCGTAAATATACTTAACGGAAGAGAACAATTATATTATAATTGTCGGTTCATCTATTCGTACCTAGCTGCTTTTTTCTAGTTATTTATTTTATCTGCACAGAAACTATGCAAATTCGATATTATGGAAAAAAGATATACATGTGAATTAACCTAGAATGTACCTAAATGTATATTATATTAATAACTTAAATTATTTAAAAGGATACCTAAATGTAATATGCTGCGCCCAGATCATCGTCGCTTTTGGGGAGGGTTCCCAGTATGCTGGCTACATTACCTCGTTGGATGGCAAGACGTAGTCAATTTTTGACTTGTAATACTATTGACGCCAAAATTATTACATGCATTATTGTTACACATTATTCTCATCCTGTTTATTATTTTATTTAAAGGAATGTGTTAATCTGCAGAACTTGCTTGGTTTGAGTGTCTGTTGCAAATTGTTTCTCCCCCGTTCGAGGTAACAATTTTACATCCTTCCACCTATTTGCTTCCGTGTCATTGTTGCGTACCGCGCGGCCTGCACTAAGCTCTCTAGAGCCTATTCACTCACTTGACGGCTCGACCAAGCTTTGTCTTACATCTCGCTAAGACCTTAACCTAAGGGAGGAAGGACGGTATTCGACTGAGTGGGATGTAGAGATAAGATGGGCCGCGGCAAAGCGCATTTCACAGTTCGTTGCATATCCTAATTGCCATGCGACGGTCTATGAACACGACAAATGCATATGCACCTTCCACACTTTGTCCGCATGAAGTGGACAGTTCTTTCACAACGCTGATCTGAATATATAAACAGCGCTTAACCTGCTAATAATTTATTCATCATCGTTAATTCAACCACATCCAATAAGCAAAAGTAAAATTCGCAATTTTGTTTTAATTTTTCACGCTAATTTGACGGCCTCGGTAGTGCAGCGATTTAGCACGCTGACTGTAAAACCGAAGGTCACTGGTTCGATCCCCGGCGGGGTTAAACTAGGGAAAAAACTTTTCTAGTTTGTCTCGGGTCTTGGATCTTACGAGTATCTATGTATTTATTGCATGAAATGTATCGTCTAGTAAGCACCTGTAACACAAGTCATTTAGTTGTACTTAGTATGGGACTAAGATCTGTCAATTATGTCCATGAATATTTATTTATTTATCTAATTGACAGCGCTATGGTTCAAGGTCGATTATTTTTTTTACTTTTGGTGATTTACGTAGGACCATTACACAACACGCAGTATATCCGATAATACGAGTATCAATAGGATGCCAGCGAGATATAGACAGTCCTTGCGTATCAAACATACCTATTATCATTTACAATTCTACACAATATTTGCATGAAACATTTTTTTATGTGAATGATTTTAGTCAAACGATTTTAGTCATCGAAGCCTCAAACCCCCTACATTTTCGTTCAAATATTATTATGGCTCAGCGTAAACTCAACCTGACCTTATTCATATCCCCTTCGTTCAATACCACCGGTGTGGTCCTGTACCAAATATAAATCTAGTGCTGGGTTTGTAATTACAACTATCGGCGCATCGAGACCGCCTATCCCGATAATGCTGTTGATACAAGCATATTTAATTACCCGATGTTTGTGGGCGGCGGTGGGAATGTCCACTTTCCTATATGGCCCTTTAATTACAGGCTATTGTTCTTTTGGAAACAATGGACATTAATGTAAACTAAATACCTAAATAAAGAAACACCTGGAGCGTTGCTCTATAACATTAATTAACACTAGCGATTTGAGAGCGAGGCGTCTGCGCTGCGAGATGGCCGCGTTCAACGACCACGTCGCGACAACGCTGCGCTCTCCGCGTTTTGTGCAGTCAGCAGCAAAACAGATTGTTCTGACGTAATGGCTGGTTCACACGTATTATGTTGTCAAGTAGTTAACTAAATTTTAGCGACTTAATTTTAAGTACCTAGGCGTTTACACAGGCGTGTATCAGCTAAGTTCTTTAGCTAGTCAGAGATGGACGATCAACAGCGCATTCAAGTCATTAATTCAGTAATTAAATTAATATTAAGTGAGTTTTAGATGAATTGAAAGATTAAAAAAGATCTTGGTCTTCTCTCTTCTTACTTGTTATTGTTCTTTAAACTTAATACGTGTATACCAGCCATTACTGCTGAAATTGTTACTCCAAAGGCGCGTATAACGCGTATCTTTGACGTGACTAAGTACGCGGTGGGCACGCATGGTAAATACACCCATAGTCTCTCACTGAGTGAAGGCCTGTGCGCTGCAGTGAGATGTTTATAGCCTAAATTGACAATTTCAAGCGCTAAGGGACTTGGACATTTCAGACACTAAGGTTTTCTCAAGTTAGAGTAAAGTTATAGTAACAAATATGCTTATTGTGCAATAAGGAATTTTCTAATCTAATCTATTTGAAACAGAAGACGTTGCAACTTAAGTCCTAAGGATTAAGAGATAAAACGAATAGGCCTTTGTGCTCTTCAAACAGCTGATGAGATGCAGATGGAGTTATTTGAGCAGGATCATCTTTTAAACGTCAAGTGCAGCCAGTTGTATTGGGATTCCTGTTCGCCTTTATGTCGCAGAAGTTAAGAGCTAACAAGGGGCAGTTCCAAGCATGGCGGACTTTATCGACCGGTAAGTATTGAAGTTCATTGTACCAAGTGCGATGCCCTTGCGTCTCGCGCTATGCTCATCAACGCTAATCTGTGTTGTAAGCAGTCTTATTAATTACGACATGGTAAAGACGTTTTAAGTTTATATTAATGTAAGATTTAATTAAGAGAGACTCACCTAAAGCAGGATTAGATAGTAGATTAGTGTATTTTTGTGTCTCTATGTTTTATATCATGGTGGTGTGTTATCGCTGTAATTACTTCTGTATTAGCACTTTTTATTTGTAGGGTTCCGTGCCTGTAGGTTGCCAAACGGGACCCTATTACTGTACCACCGCTGTGTGTCCGTCCGTCTGTTTGTCCATACGTCCAACCAAAAACTTATATCTCTATCTTTGTTAATCGTAACAGGTAGGCAGCTGCAAATTCGTAACGGTGTAATTTTAAATTCGTTACAAAAGTTTGTAACGGTGCAAACCTCTTTACACCATTTTTATTTATTTTTCTATGTATCATTTTCAAATATTTAAATTACGTCACACATTTTTCGATTTCCCTCATTTTTCATCACTACTACTTTACCCTTCGACCAGATCTGACTATTTAGCCTGCTTATCCGTTTTTATCCAGTTTATCTGTTTTATTATACTTACTACTAAACTACAAATAAAACAACACCTGAAGTC
This sequence comes from Yponomeuta sedellus, assembly GCA_934045075.1. Taxonomy (NCBI): domain Eukaryota; kingdom Metazoa; phylum Arthropoda; class Insecta; order Lepidoptera; family Yponomeutidae; genus Yponomeuta; species Yponomeuta sedellus. The sequence continues at coordinate 15,869,974 of OW203733.1, read as the reverse complement.
GTTCCAGTTTCTATTATTTATCAAAGATCTACTACATTTCAAGTTCACAGAATATGTGTTACTATGGCGGATTACCTAAAAAATAATGAAATAGGAAAACAATAACAAGTAAGGGAGATTTCCATACAACAAACGAGTTTTTTTGCCGTTGTTTTTATTTGCGCTCTAATGTAATACATACAAGCATCAAACTAGGCGTGATTGTAGGACTTATCAATCTTATCAACGGTAAATAATACAAAACCGCCAAGTGCGAGTCGGACTCACTAAATAATTAAAATATATACAAAAATCTAAGGTAATACGGAACCCTCGCGAAATCAACGCCTTTCACCTTGATCAGTCCTTACAGAGCTAAGGGTTGTTTTTAGTCGTTTATTTTAACACTTGTTGGTTAGACCAAAATTCCATAATCAATATTTCCTATTCTAGGTTTCTCCTCGTCATACGAACAAGTATGAAAAAATGTTTATTATGAAACTTATATTAGCAATAAGACCGCCATTGCACGACGCACCTTGGAAATATTTTGTATTTGTTGTTTTTTTTTCAGTGTACCATAACCATAGAAAACATGAATGTCTAGTGCAGAAGCTTCTCTACCTCTGGCAAGTGCAACTTCTTTCACTTATTCATAAGAAAACTTGAATGAAGATACTCTAGGTATATCATCTCTGACGCACATGATACAGCTATCAACGAGGCCAGCGAGCAATTTGTAAAATATCTACATTCAATGCAGCAGTGAAGGGATTTCACTTTCAAATTACACTTCTTCATTTATTTTCTTTCAAGATATACATATCCATTTAATTTGTTTTTAACTTTTTGTGATATTTGTAGAAAGGTAAGCGTGAAGCGTAAAGGTGAAGCGCTCGTGACCTAGTCGAACCGAGTCGTCGTCGTCGTCAGGCTATACTAGTCCACTGCTGGACATAGCCCTCCCCTAAAGAGCGCCACGTTGTGGTATCATAGGGGGTAATGCCCAATGGTATGTCGAACCGAGTGAGTGGAATCAGTCACTTGAGTTAAGCATCAACACTCGCAGTCAGGTGTAAGATGTGTGACCGTCCCGTTAGTACCGCTAGTGGCATTTTTTCTGAGCGCTTCCGTGCTTCGCAAGGCACGTTAAACCGTTGGTGCCGGCTGTAAGGTAATGACAGTCGTTAAGCCATGTCAGAGGCCTTATGGGCGGCTCGATAACTTCTTAATACTTAGTAACGTTCTGTCACGCTCTTTTCTGGGAAATTCGAATAGACAGAACTACAGTTAGCTACTTACTCAGCGAAATTCTCAATCCAGAAACGGGCCCTAAGTGTTCACCAAACGCACCATAAGTAAGAGGACCAATGAAGACTTGTTTAGTAAAGTTGCCTATTTCAAGGCTGACATTGTTCATTATACTCGTAAATTGCGAGAAAGTTCAGCAATTCTAGTCTCGAGCAAGTAGGACTTACTCTGACAGCGACTCAATGTGGTGTTTGTGCGTGGGTGATACTCTTTTAAAGACAAATGCATCTACAAGCAGTATTTACAAAATAATAAAATAAAAGCAGTAGCATAAACATCTGACAGTAAGGCCCGCCACTGTCTTACAATCCTCCAAAAACCCGGACTTGGCCCCCGTGGTGAAGTATGGCCTAACCTACCTGCGATGCAGAAGGAGACCGGAGTGCTTAGTGCGAGTTTTTTAACTACTCGATCGCTTTAACGTAAACTCATATTTCTATGGCATCGAGGAAGCGCCACCTAGAGACAAGTATGGAAATTAAAATTGCTGAGTGCGAGTTGTATTGGTTTACGTTGAGAAGTGAACACGTTTACTAGCCTAAACACGAATAAACGCGAGTGCGAGTTGTACTGTGACAGCGTTTTGCCAGTTTGAACGGTTAACTTACTCATACTCACTACTCAATGCTCGATTAACGCGGTAGTAAAGTTATTCGATTGGATCTGTCAAACACGCACTAAGCACTCCGTGCCCCAGCTGTAGGATGTACAAGGGTTGATATCGATGTAGAAATGTAGTAAAAGTTACTTTACATTTTCTTCTTTCATTGTAAAGACCGCTTTTATGTGAATGAAATAGTACCTACATCGTCTTCGAATATTCGGGACCCAGAAGTAGATTACTACGATTTGAGAATTTTCCGAAGTCGATTAAAAAGTAAATGCACAGCAACATACGCATAATCTTTGCTCGCCCACCAGTTTTCTCCAAAACGCAACACGTTTAGCCGTTTCTCCATTGAACAGGCACTTTAGTTTGAAAGCATAAACTAGCAAATGGTCGGTCAACAAATCATAATAATGGCTTCGAATCAGAAACACTATTAGGACTGTCACTGCGGCGCTGAAGTGTTCGTGTCTGGGTCGCGTGCGCGAGAGACCAAGCCTTCTATCTAGTCGCGCCCTGCTGTTGCGCTTGTGAACTATGTAGGTACATGGGCGAAATAATTTTTACTTTGTTTCTAGTCATGCAAACATGTTTTCAGGAAGCGGGGTTTCGATACATTCAACGCATGAATGTATCGAGGTCGTAGGTATATTTCCCGGCTGTACAAATGACTTTTTTCTGAGTTACGTTTGTGAATAGATACTCGTAGATAGAGAACACTGTACATAAAAAAGGAGATTACACAGATATTTCTTAACATAAGAGTAAAGACGGCGGCCGTATCACTAAAAGTGATATCTGCCAGACAACCTTTGGATGGACTGGAACAATACATTTTAAAATATGTAGATTGAATATGTAGTAGCAGCAATACGCCGTAAAAACGCCGTATTGTAACCGTAGTATCGCAGTTGTTCTCATACCCCAGCGCTTGGTACCATACATGTCATCTTTATTCACTCTTTATTTATCAACATTGATTAGTCGCTGCATGCTAGCACGCCGGTTTCTTGTATTTTTATCTTCGCCTGCGCTTTCCAGATGGGCATATAAACTTGGACCAAATACTAAGTTTGTTGTCCGCCTATAAGGCTAGACTTTACTTACTACATCAATTATACAATACCATTAAATAAAAAACCTTGATCTTGCATCTACGTAATGAGCGGATTTATACAGCGTGCATCAGTGGCCCTTCATTCACACTAGGTGGGTGAAGGTACCATTTAGACGCTGAAATGGATGAGACATTGTTTTTAGATGGGGTAGGCATGCCCAGCACCTATAACATCTGGACAGCTTAGTTGGCCTAGCCCACAGGCAAGACTAGTCAATACGTGCGTAGCCAACCAAGCCGCGGTTTCTTCCTGATGTTTGCGTTCAACAATAGCGTGTGGCAATACTACAACAAAATCTCAAATATATATGTAACTTGAAATTAAACAAAGTCTTTGGTTCATGCCCCCACAGGGGAACGAACCTGGGTTTCTCCATTCCTTGACCATTGTTCTACGCACTGGGCTACCACCGCGCCATAGGTTCGATAGGTGTTTTAAAAATGTCCTAGATACGAGTATGATAAGTTCAAAGTACCCTTGTGTACCCTTCAACGGCCAAGTTACACAACATTAACTATAATAATAAAGAAATCGCAGTAAGGAACCTTAGACTTGGCACGACTTTGTCTAGATTTCATTACCTTTTAGAGACAAACAAGCAGCTCCATCGAGACTTGGCTAGTTTTTACAGAATGTTTTTGGTGGGATTTTATTTTCTCCACTAGGTACAAAGTGACCCAACTAAGTCAAACTAAAACATTAATTGAATAGCCTTAGAACGTATAACGACCATGTAACATAGATAAAAAGAAGATAAAACTTACAATTACGACAGTATAACACTAATCCGTAACTAGACGGGTTTAACGTGGATCTTACGCATGTTCCGTCACTTGACCGTTAAGCTGGGCTTATGGTCGTCATTTGCATTTCTTTAATTGAAAAGTAATAGCTTATTAGGTGTAGGATTACTAGAAAGTGGTTCTGTCTAACCATGTATAATGGACATTTCTTATTTCAATCTCAGAAGGTAAGGTTTTCTCAGAATTTAGAGAATTAAGAAATGTAATATTTGTACGTTTAAATAAAAAGGTTAAATTACATTCGCGTATGCTTAGAATTGTTTGATTACTTGTAAGTATTATAAGCCAATTGTACTGTATCTTTGTAATTATTTTATGTTTGTTTTTTCTTGGTGTACAATAAAGAATATTCTTATCTTATTTTTATGTTATTATTGTCTTATTCTTTTCTTATTGTTATCTTATTATTAAAAGCCGACTTTGTGGAAAATGTTCCTTACACCAATGAATAAAAAAAAGCTTTGTGATTGCCAGCGTTCTACCGTTCCGCTGCTACCGCTTCTGTCTTATCATAATTCAATGTAATGTCAGCTTACTGAACAATATGCCAATGCATAGGCTTTGGGGATTGCGAGTTATTATGTGTCATCGTGGTAAGTACTTAGGCTTGCTCTACGCCACGATATGGGTTCTAAGAATGTGTCAGTACCTAGTGGACGGAGGTATACATTTATTTCTCGACCATAGGACAGTATTGTACTTTGTTTTTATTTTACCTTTTGTATGGTACATTATTTAGAAGTAATTTCCACTTAACTATAACTCTTAGTTAAGCTCCTGACGCACAGGTTATACTAGTTCGAGAGTTCGAGAGACATAATTCACTGTGGCAAATTGTATTTCTCAATAAAGATATTTTTATTTCTATTTTTGCTGGATTGCTATGATATCTACGGTCTAATTTATAAAAACGCTATTATTTATTCCAGCTCAAATATAGTTTAAATATTTAAACTGCGTTTGAGAAATATTTTGGAGGAATAGTGTTTTAATAAAAAAATATACTGTGGATACGAATGTTCCCACTGGAATAAAATCACAACAATCCAGCAGTGCTATTCACTAACGTCGTTCCCACGTACAAAGTATAAGCTAGTCGTAGATAAAAGGCTAAAGATACCCCAACAAATTAATCTCTTATCGTTGCATACAAATCTCAAATAGATTGTCTAAGTTTGTCTAACCTTGGTCTGGAATTAGCTGATACATGGCTAACATGACTAAAGTTGTACTGAAACAAGAACTGGGTACAGAATGTTTGGACGATGCAATTTCATCGTTACATCGTTTACATCAAAATGAGTCTGAATGAGTGCTTATGATCCTTGTCATTAATAATAATAATATTGGCCTTTTTGCATCTACTTAATGAGATGATTTATACAGCGTCCAGTCATTAACTTACTATTAAACCTGCCAATTTAAATCTTTACTGGTCGTCGTCGTCGTCGTCAGCCTATACTAGTCCACTGCTGGACATATATAGCCCTCCCCTAAAGAGCTCTTGTGTTGTGTTGTGCTATCATAGGGGTAATGCCCATAATCCCCACGCTGGGCATGCGGGTTGGGGATCGCAGTTCGGTGGAATTGTACTGCAGGGGGCGCTGCTGCCCACCCCTCGGTTTGTGTCCCTTAGTCGCCTTTTACGACACCCGCAGGAAGAATTGGGTTTGTGCTATTCTCTAGGCCGACACCACACAGCACTGGTACAATTAAGAATTTAATAATAGTAACTTAGGCCTGCATTCCGGAGGGGTAGGCAGAGACTAGGGTTTGCCACTTGCCACGATCCTGAGCGCTTGAATTCGCCAATATGCGGAGGGCACACGTGGTGATTAAGCCCATAATCTCTCTTGCTTTGAGAGGAGGCGTGTGCCCTACAGTGGGACGTATATGGGCTGCATAAATGTGATCAATAACAATACATTGACATTCTCAAAGAGAATGTAAATACTTTACGTTGAAATAAATTTATGATTTCTGATCCTGGCAAACCATTTTAACTCATCAACATTCTTTAGACGTTGCATGCGCGCACGCCGGCATGTGACGACTAATGAATATTACTCGACATTTGTAACAATTAGCAAAAAATATGACTTCATTTCACCTCTCGGGAACCATTATACTTTTATAATACGTAAATTTATGAACTTTTGTAATAATAATACATTTATAATAACTTCTACACAACAGGATCATTTGTCCGAGTCCCAAACTAGGAGTCCAAACCAGGCTAGGACATCATAAACACGGAAATACACCCAGACCAGATTGAGGCCATTTATACTAATCTAGTGCATGGGCCTCTGTTTTGGTAGTCAAGCGTGTTAACCATTAGACCATCGAGTCAGTCAAAAGTAAGTATTAAAATTCTGTGCAGGCAATCCCTTTCAGAGGTAAAGCAACCAAAATTCATTGGGTACTAAGTCAACGGTATCCTGAGTTTAACTTGGCTACGTGCTGAAATGGCTGACTCATAAAATTAACAAATACCTACGCGATTTTTTGCTATAAGGGCGTAACCACATAAGAGAACTAGATACTAGAAAAATCAGAGATTTGTGACATGGTGAGGTAAGGAGGCAGTTATTAGAAGTTGTTGGGTGCAAAGTTGTTGAAAGACGACGTGAATAAGACAGTCTGAATAACAAACCAACCTTCTAACCCGCTAAACTAGATGGTATGCTGTAGAGTTGTCGTGTGAATACACCCTTATTTCGAGCGAGCGTCAGCGAATGACATTAGCGTGGCACATAATTACGGTCTGACCTAAAACCCGGGTTGGGTCTAATTAATAGCAGCGCATTGCAACACCTCACACATTCATACGTCCTGCCTGTGCCACTATGTAGTTAAGCTAAACTTTGACTTGTTTCTGCTAGAACAGGCTTGTTTACTCGTCACTTTATCACTTGTTGACAACCGGGCAGCTTTATGGATTCCAGTTGACTAGTTCTGCGATCACTGAAACTCCAAATAGACAATACAGTATGCTAAGAAGTATAAAAGGAATAACTCAAGCTAGCTTGGAGACGGATAGATTTATTTTCACTCGAGTATCAAGAGTTATTTTTAAAATTCGAAATTTTGTCTGTTATAATTATTTCTATCTCTATTGCATTTACGCGTTTTTTTTTATTTCTAGTGTTATTTGGGTATAGGGCTTAAAACCATAAATGTGTTACAAAGCATCGACATATTTCTATGAACTCAAAAAAATATTTATTGAAGGCTGCACCTTTGGTGGGGCGCGTCAAGCGCGAATTTAATACAATTACGTAAATCCTGGGCTGTGTCCAGCAGTGGACTAATATAGCCTGAAGAAAAAGAAGAAGAACGTAAATCCTGACGCGATAACTCGTATCGTAGGACAAAAGTTGTAAATACAAAAATACCTTTTGAGGCGTTTCGTAAATTGCGCATTCCAGAATTAACCCTATATAGTGAGAACGTCACTGATAATCGTGTAAAAAACGTGAGCCGGAAAGCGGACCTCGACGCGCCGGCGGATATGAAGCTTTGTAAAAAGAAAAAGCCATTTAACGTGACATATCGTCTTCGGCTGCTTATTCATTCGTCCGTCCGGTCAGGTAGTAAAGCTAAAAATATCGGCGACCATTATCGCGAATATCAATCAGGCGTCGGTCAAGAAACAGCGTCGGATGTCACCGCGGCGTCGCGCATGCAAATTGTCCACATTCACGACCAATTTGGTAATATAATAGCCTGCCAGCGAGAGTTGACTCGGCGAGTGTGAATTCAGCCTTATTTGGAAGATCCAGGCTGCGGTGATGGTATAATTGCATACATTTGGTTCTTACATATGCAACAAAAGTGATATTAAAGTATCTGAACACCACTTGCCATATTGGCCGCTATGCAGGACTGCTACATAGGGTATGATCCGGTACATCGGGGCTCCGGGTTAACATCAATATGTTTTTTTTTTTTTTTAATAGTTTATTGCACAAAACACATGATATTTGCTTCAATGGCGTACTTAATCATAAGTAGCATTTCTTACCAGTCAACCTTTGGTTTGTGGATAATAGCAGAGTGGGTGGGTAGTGTAAAATACAATTTGCTGGGTAGGCAATACATACATATGTACATGGACATTTATAATATATAGGTACTGAAATATACATAATCAACCCTTTATGTCCCCTCTGCTGGCGCACGAGTATCTTCCTGCATTGCAGGAAGGTTAAGCCATAATTCACCACGCGGGCCAAGTAATGGGGACAAACAAGGGTAGATATTGATCGATTATTGAATAACGACTGTTTATTTATTTTATATTTTCTAAATTTAAAAAAGGAAAGTGGTTAACATACGCTTGAAGATTAGGCCATACTCCACCACGGGGGCCAAGTCCGGGTTGGTGGAAGTTTGTAAGACAGTGGCGGGCCTTACTGTTAGAAGTTATCAAGCCGCCCATAAGGCCTCTGACATGGCTTAACGACTGCCATTACATGACAGCCGCGGCTTAACGTGCCTTAATTATTAACATAAATACTACTTTTTCAAAGCCTTTGAAACCTTCACGACTGACAACCTTTGAAAGATGTCAGTCACGAAGGACAGACATCTTTCAAAGGCGGCAGCCCTACCATTGGTACCTACACTCATAGAAATACGACGCCTAGAGCATTGTTTAAATTTATTACTAGCACCAAACGTTTCTACCGGGTAACGTTTAGCCACCGGAGTCGTAAACATAAAATAGCAATGATCATCGTTTCCTCCTCACTACTGCATACCGTTAAATGTTATTGCTAGGAATTAATATACCTACCGACAAAGACTTCTAACAAATGTTATCACCTAAATCATCTAGGAAATATAAAATACAATTCTACACCATAATTCGTGTTATAGGGTAGTTATTGCAATTTTAGTTGCTAATTCAGATAGTATCGGAACGCAAGATATGATTTACAATAGGGCAGCTGCGTGACAAATAGTTCTAGTCGTGGAAATCTACAAGTTTCACACCCGATTAGGCTTCGTCCACAGCAATACCTACTCGTGATCATAGATCTAGGCGAAGAGAGGAAAGAATTAATGTGGAGTTTCTTTGTTAGGTTTTCCTCCGAGGTACGAGGATGGTTCTTACGGAGAAAAGTAAAAAAAAAATAAAGATCGACTGTAAGGCGGTACAAAGTTCGCTGGGTCAGCTAATAGTGAATAAAATTGTGTTGAACAAAGAACTTGGTGTTTGAGTGTACGAGGCCAAGTTCTCGGCAAGTCCGCACTGTGTACACAATTATGTACTCAAACCGATTTGAGCCCTTTCTGGCGCTGTTCTGTCATCAAAAGCTACTAATCTTACTAAAACTAAAGAAGTGTCCAAGAAACGCCGAAAATCGATTTTGGAATCGATAATTTCGGACCTTTGCTGAAAATCGCAATCTCATTGATCGCACTGAGAGTATTTTTGAATGACCTAGAGCTTTGAATAGATAGTGTCTAATGCGTACACTGCGAAAAATGTTTAAGATAAATACAAAGTGACCGGGGTACAGGGTAGTAATTCAAGGCGGCGTATTGACGGCAAATAAGGGATATATAAGCAAAGGGTAAGGCAAAAAGTATTCAAACCCAGCGGGTATGCAATTTTGTGTGCAGCGTATGTGCAACTAATGAATGTTGATAAAGCGTTTAGATCTGTCAGGATCCAGGCAAGTGGCATAAGGGTAACTACCTAATTGTTTTAAACAAAAAAAAAACTTACAGGCACCATAAGAATTCTTAGACTTAATTTTTTTATGGAGAATGATCGTACGTAATCTCTGGCTCCCTATTAGCTCTTTATTAAATAAAAAATATTATCGAAGTCGTAAAATTCCTAATTCATATCTAATGCAAACAAGGGGCCCAAGTTGGCCCTCTGCAGGCCAAAGAAGGAACTCTACATGAATTAAGCGTATTTTGAAAATACGAAAAATATTGTGTGACTTTAATTCCCAGTTCGCTTATTTCCAGAGGATATTGAATTGTGTTCACCCAAAATTTTATTCCCTGTCTGCAGAGTTTCTACAAAAGTATATAATAAATTAGATACGAAAACTTGGCCCCTTTTTCACACTTATGTTTTGATGGATCAGAATGGATCCTTGGTATTACATAATAGGTTGTATTGTAATACTCTGCCGTCAGGACAAAACAAAAGCTTGTAAAACAATAAGCGTGCAATCAAAATTCTAAATTGAAACGCACAATTAGGACGCGCTCACGCCCCGGTGCTTGTATTCAAATTTCGAACACCGCTGGAACATTATCGTGACTTTTATATTTCTTTCTTTTCTTTTTGAGTGTTGTCCTTTGTTTTCCTTTTTAATAGTTCAGCTTTTTTTTTTTAGGAAGACTAGTTTTTTTTCGTTGTGGCATGTTGGTCTCGGCATAAAGTAAGTAAGCAATTGTTGTACGTTACAAAACCCCTCCGTCTTCCTACAAGAGATCTCTTAAGTTACGTTAAGCGGATATTATAAAATTTAGGTATTTTACTCTCTGAATTTTGTCAATTGTTTTGTTGAAATTTCGGACGTGTGATAATTTAAATTAGGTCAGATTTTGCCCCTCCCGCACCCATTTTTTGCTTGCGAAATTAATGGATTTTTAAATTTTATTCCCAACAAGACACGAATCTTGTTCTTAACTTATTGTTGCAATCACGAAGTGTCTGCCTTTAAAATAACCTGAATTATCTCTATTGACTTCAGTTCACAGATGTTGAAGCTACATAAGGCTATCTTAGATAGAGTGACGTAGCACGCGTCAGTACCAGCGCCGGCGTCCATACCGCGCTTGCCTTGCCTCAGACAAAAAACGTATATAAAAAACAAAAAACCCGATTGCTAAAATTCTTAAATCGAACGCTTAAATGCATTAATTGAATTTTAAACCTCAATAGTTGCTGCCAAATTAAGTTACCTGCAAAAAATCAAATCAGCTAGGGGAACACAACGTCACTATAAATATTGGGTAGCGACAAATCGGTTCACACGGTGAAATAAAACAAGATGGCGCTAGGTGATAATGGAATACTATACCTTTTATCGTGAGTTGTGCTCACCTAACTGAAGTGTAATTTTTAAGATAAGTCTAATTTTATGCGAAGTTTTTTGTGACCACAGGCCGATGACAGACGTCCGCCACTTTGTTTTTCGTATCGTACATAGTGACTGGCATAGTGAAAGGCAAATAGACACACCACTTACACTTTATTTGTCGAAACCGTTACAGCCATTTGGCCTCTACGCGGTTATAAAAACATACATACATTTAGTATTTTCTAAGGTTAACACGAGCAATAGACATAATTAAAACTGTTTTTATACGGATTTATGCTCGTTTATTACATTTTTTACAATTTTCCAACGTTTCGGCACTTTTTCAGGTGCCGTGGTCCCGGATAACTGAGGTGACAGGTGTCTTTTATATTATATAAAAAATAATTGTTTTGTCTATTTTGGAACGTAACTTCATAATTAACTTTTGTAATTTGTGCCGAGGGTAATAAACTAACCGTTAATGATTTCTAAAAGACACGTTTAGAAATCATTAACGAAATCAAGAAACGTTGGAAAATTGTAAAAAATGTAATAAACGAGCATAAATCCGTATAAAAACAGTTTTAATACATACATTTGTGAATACATAGATGAGATAAACATTACCCTCTCTTTCTTACGCGGTCAGGTAAAATACAGGCTTGTCATGTATGCAAGCATGTGAGACATGCATCGAGGAGTTATTTACCCTACTGAGGTTAGGATTTACAACGTAAGGATGTTGTAAGTCCGTCAATAATTGTAATGTTAACACACTAATACCAGATGGAAGTTTATCTTGGAGTGTTATTTACAAACCTTATTACCGATTTTATATTAATTATAATTCAAAGGAATGAACATTAAGTAAGACGATAGTAATTGTCTTCGAAAAGGATGATTTAATGACTGAGTACAAAAATGAACTAAAATCGAAATCTGTAAGATTTCACTTTTTTATACGTAGCCTCTATGTTTGTGCCCCACTGCTGGGCAAAGGCCTCCCCCAATTCTGTCTAGAGTTTTCTGTCCTGTAGACTTGGGCAAAGTGTGTCCTTAGAGTGAGTTGTTATATCTCATATCTTTGCTCACCGAGACACACTATATCTCTGTCATATCTCGCTCACCACTTGTGTCCTAGCTCATACGACGTCCAATCAACTATGTGCGTGTGGAAACAAGAGACACAAGTGGTGAGTAAGTCTAGTCTACCTATTCCCTACTTCATCCAGATCCCGTTTTTTTTTGTGAACTTTCTCTCATCGCTCGTTGGTTACGACGAGAAATGCGGCCGAATGTAACCGATGTCAGACGATGTTGATCTCGCTCTGGCGCATTGTGTGTGAGCTGGATAAAGTAGCAGGAGATGACTACCGTACTGAGTTGGGAGTATGTGTGAGGGAGTCAGATATAGTTGACATCTCTGGGATATGAATGGGGCACACTTGACGGTGAGGGACTTGTGTGTCCACTCATATCTGGCTCTTGAGTTACCCAAGGCTACTGTCCTGGGCCACCTCAGACCACTCCGCCAGATGGATGTCGAGATCATCTCTCCACCGTCTTCACCAAGATTTCACTATTGAAAAAAAAAATTTTTTTATTAGTATTTATTCAAGACATTTACAGAATTCTATTTAAATACAAAAAAACCTTCACTGAAACCTGTACATGTTTATCTGTGAGGTGAGTTACTCGTTTTTTAACTTAAGAAGTGTTGTTTTAGGGCATGTCGGCATTTATTTGGTTCACACTGGATTTTTTCAACAAGTTTCATCAAATCAAACGAGTTAATTTAAAAATACGATAGAAATAGAAACGGGGGGGAGGTGGCCAGCAGCGTCCTCTGCAGTACATTCCACCGAACTGCGATCCCCAACCCGCATGCCCAGCGTGGGGATTATGGGCATTACCCCCTATGATAGCACAACGTGGCGCTCTTAAGGGGAGGGCTATGTCCAGCAGTGGACTAGTATAGCCTGACGACGACGACGATAGAAATAGAAAATAATATTGTACCAACCATCTTATTATTGCTTATCTATTGCCACCAATGGAATAAAAATCGTAACTTGTTTTATAATACCTTTTTTAAGTAAACGGGGCGCTAGTTAGCTCCCCAAAGTGCCTTAACATTTCATTTTGAGTGAGTTTTACTGTCGTTTTTTCATTAGGGTGGTAAATATAAATTCAGACTGCACGATAAAGATACTAGTGCAAAAAGAGCTAGTTGCTACCGACTGCTACAGTGAAAATTGGGCCGCATTCTAATTTTATGCATCGAATCATCCGGCCGTCTGATAAAGCGTTCAAGACTAAGCCAGTTCGAAATAGATTGAAAATACGAGTTTGTCGTGAAAGACCCGTAGATAATGGGCCGGGCCGCTTTCCCGTGTTACTGGGTCACAATAACAAGCAACCATCGCTAAGTGAAATTAAACACGATCCGAATGACGCCCGCACCCGACCAAGATTTGTCATTACTTCATTTTTTATATTATTCAGGACATAACCGAGTGATTGGAATCAATTACTTGAGTCAAGCAACAACAGGCGCGGTTAGGTGCAGGATAGGTGACCGTCCCGTGACTACCGCTAGTGGCATTTTTCCGTACTTCGCAAGGCACGTTAAGCCGTATGCTGCCGGCTGTCATGTAATGGCAGTCGTTAAGCCATGTCAGAGGCCTTATGGACGGATTTATTTTTCTTTCTGATAGTAACTTCTGATAGTAAGACCCGCCACTGTCTTATAATCCTCCACCATCCCGGATTTAGCCCCCTTGGTGGAGTATGGCCTAACCTTCCTGCAATGCAGGAATAGACCCGTACTCCAGCAGTGGAGAGATACAAGGGTTGATATCATATACAAAATTAGACCTGGAGGTCCCTTAAGTAAACGAAATATTAATAAGAAAAGCATGCCATCTTAACCAGTTAACAAAAAATGATTTGTTTTTAGAATTTGCACTTACTTAGTTTAGGTTACTTGACAGCTAGGCAAATTTTGGATTTGACTATTCAAACATAGACGAGAGCGCGCTGAACAATGTAGAGTAACTAGGTAACTAATGTGACGTCTAAATTAAATTGTTGTCAGGGAAAAAAACGGAGACACAAGTCACCAGAATGGATACAGTATAAATAATGCAGCCTATCATTGTCCTACTGTAGGGCAAAGGCTTTCTTTCAGAGAGAGAGAGAGATTACAGGCTTACTTAACACGCGTACCTACCACGGGTTAGCATTATCATATAATCCGGGTTTCTCACAATGTTTACATTCATAGTTAACGAGTGGTATTTCTATTACAGATTTACAAAGGTATGTAATTTAGAAACCTACGTTTGTTTTGTAGTACCAGCACAGATGAAACAAAAGTCAATTGTACATGCCCGGGGTTCGAACCCACGACCTCCTGTATGTGACCCAAGTTTGCGTACAATAAATTAAATTTAACAATGTTCATTGGGCAGATCGAAAGACTAAAACAAATTAAATAAATGTCATAATACATTGTATCTTTAAGTGTTAGTATGTGTGTTCAAAATGTTCCTCAAAGAATGCCGACAATTTTTTTTGCATTGCATTAGAAGATTCTCAGCTCGGGCATGTACTTTGTTTTCTAATGTGTCAAAATTACCAAACAATTATAAATTTCCTGAAGGGCCAACCCTAGTGGGGTAAAAGATACCGAGACTTAAGACTAGTGGAATCTGCCCCACTACATCGAGTTTCAGTGGGCAGAACCCACTGTCAGATTTTAGGTTTCCACTTTGCCCCACCAGTGGGGCGGCCTAGTGGGGCAAAGTAGAATAATTCGTGAATTCATTATATTATCCCTTTATTGTTGAGAAGGGAAAAGAGAATGATGTTATGGGAGGAAACATTTCTGTTATTTACTGACAAACTATAAATGTATCAATATTCTGTCCAGGTTGTTAGTAAAGGTCAAAGGAAAGTTAAACTTATTCTAATTACTTTTAATTTAAAAATAACTATGAAGAAATATCTGCTAGCTAGTTGCTAAAGCAGGTGTTAAAATGTACGGATCAGAGTTTTTTTGATAACAAAGTTCTCACTCTTCCGATAAAACAACACCCGTTAGTAGATCCGGACTAAAAGTCTACAAGTTAGTTTTATGATAGTACTTAGTTTTTCTTAATGACTCGTGATGTTTATACATAGATATTTATTAAACGGGTCTAATCGTGATTAATGTGTTCAAAATTATCCTCCAAAAAATGCCTACGACTTTTTTTACATTGCATTGGAAGATTCCCAGCTCGGGCATGCACTTTGTTTTTTAAGTTACGTACATTTACGAAGTTATGGTTAACTGTGCAATACTACTAACTGTGAAGGAAGACAACGTGAGAAAACCTGAGTGTCTGGGGTGTTCAAATACGTCGGCGCTTAAAATTGCCAATTCGTGGTAGGCATGCGTATTAATTAAGCTCATCCTCTCTCTCTGAGAGATAGACTGTGCCCTGCAGTGACACGTTTGTAGGCTACATAAAAAACCTTCATGATATCGGATTACCCAACCAATTCAAAGTTTTCCGTAGAATAATCGGCAATTTCGTAGTCGCTGGAAGTTCGCTGGATTATATCGTCTTATAGCGCTTACGATATAGCATCGCCATACCAAAGTTTTTCTCATTTCGCTCTTCCTGTCGCATCGCAAAATGCTGCGTCTATTGTAGCATCACCATAGTACTCGTATTAGCTAAGAAGCGATGAAGGCAAAAAACCGCGTAAAACAAAACTTATTGCGTACGTCGACCAAGAAAATTGTTGCGTAGTCGACGAATATTGTGTTGCGAAAGTAGCCCTAGAAAGAGGTTGATGAACGCACAAACTCTTTGTGTGTTTACGAAATAAGAAAAAAAAACTTCGAGTAAAGAGTTTTGAATGCATTGAATTTTTTTTTGTTTTCCACTGCAAGCCTTAAGCCAATATTTTGTGGCGCAAAGTCTCATCGCAAAGGTCGTGTTAACTGTGGATTTTTTTTTCAATGCCACTAATACGTTCCTTAAACCTTTCGGAAAGTAATTGTAGTAATGTGGTATAAAAATGTGCTACATAAATCTGGCTTAAACCATCACGTCATAAGCTCGGACGCCTTACAATGTATTTATAAATAGTTCAGTTATGTCGTAAAATAATGTTTTTTAGTCTACCGTAATCAGATTTTTTTAATTCAATGAAAAAACTCATTGTTATAACTTTGTATTATGAGAGCAGCTTAATTTTTGCATTTTTATGACCTGTAAAACAGGTCTTTTTTGTAGTAAATTTATTTTTTTATGGACAATTTTTCCTACTTTAGTACAATTACAATTTTTGACACTCCAATCTACGTTTAAGGTAAGTTCCTACCACCTGAATTAGTCATAAGTAAAATATATAGATAATAAGACTGCGTGGAGCATGCTGTCCCGCTCGCACAATTTAACATTTTCAATTATTATAATAGCACGACTAAACTTTTAATAAATGTGGATTGAAAGTTTGATGGATAATTAAATAACAAATCACTAAAAATGTTAAATTGTGAGCGAGAGAACATGCTCATCGTAATGGCGGCTGTACTCGCTCGCTCTAGAGCCAGAGATTTCATCATTTGTTGCAGGTTTTACACAATCAGCACTATGAAAACGTCCTTTGAAACTCGCAATGTAATATGTGTGTGTATGCAGATGCAAATAAATGTTTTAGATATCTATCTATCTAATATAAATTCACTGGCTCTCAGGCAAGCGTGTACAACCGGCCTAAGAACATTAATGCTCGAGCTTCATCAGCGACCACAAACATTCAGCGTAGTAATAAATGACGCAGCGAAACCTACGCGCATATAATTTGCAACCGCTTAACTTCTAAACTGAGCAAGAAAACAAGTCATTACTAAATTACCTATATACCTACTGTGAAACTTGAAACTACACTTAAATCCAGAAATCAGTTATTTACTAAAACTTTACTCATTACCATTTATTTACATCTAAACTTTATGATATACTAACTGTTACCAGCGATTTCGTTCGTGTAAAAGTTTATTTATCTTTATATTTTTTCGGAATAAAAAGTAGGCTATATTATTTTTTAATGCACTAACCCGTTCTAAGGACAATTTAAAAACCTATTTAGAGGCTAAAAATTCAACCCATGCCGGGATTCGAACCCGCGACCTCTGGCTATCCGTGCCAGCGCTCTTTCCAACTGAGCTAATGGGCGACTCACCAGCAGCAGTGAAATTTCGAACCTCTTTACAATATTCTCTGTATTACGTATAGGCAGCGACATCTGGCTGAAGTAATTTGCATCACTTGCAGCCCCGAGTACCTACTTTGCAGTTAGGTTTAACATCGGAATGAATGTTTTACATGCTGTACCCAATAAATAAATAACTATTATCATAAAACTAACTTTGTTATCACCAAAAGAATAACCTGTACATTTGATCTGTACATTTTAACACCTGATTCTGATCTGTACATTTTAACACCTGCTTTAGCAATTTCGAGTAGCTAGGAGATATTTCTTCGCAATTATTTGTAATTATACTATTTTTATTTTTAATGCACTAACCCGTGCTAAGGACAATTTTAAAAACCTATTTAGAGGGTAAAAATTCCACCCATGTACGTAATACAGAGAATAGTATAAAGAGGTTCGAAATTTTACTGATGCCGGTGAGTCGCCCATTAGCTCAGTTGGAAAGAGCGCTGGCACGGATAGCCAGAGGTCGCAGGTACGAATCCCGGCATGGGTGGAATTTTTAGCCTCTAAATAGGTTTTTAAAATAATTTTTAAATTAAAAGGAAATAGAATAAGTTTAACTTTTAACGGACCTTTACTAACAAGCTGAACAGAATTTTGATACATTTATAGTTTGTCAGTAAATAACAGAAATGCCCATAACATCATTCTCTTTTCCCTTCTCAACAGTAAAGGGATAATATAATGAATTCACACCCGGGCGCCTAGCCCGATACTGCCACGCGCTCAGTTAACAAGTCCACGTGGCTTCACGCTACAACACACCTATTCAAACTAAATCGATCTGGGAATTGCAACCCTCAACTGTCCTCGTCGCTCTTGAGAGAGATGACAAGGATAGAGTCACCGTAGTTAACGAACGCACCATTGAATTCGCTGAAGCAGAAACTGGGGCACGCACGTCTCTACTACACCTTGTATCGCAAGGAAAATCACCTAAGATCATATTATGTAGTATTTTCTAAGGTTAACACGAGCACTAGACATAATTAAAACTGTTTTTATACGGATTTCACTCGTTTACTACATTTTTAAAATTTTCCGACGTTTCGACACTTTTTCAGGTGCCCTGGTCTGGGATGACTGAGGTGACAGGCGTCTTTTTGAAAGCATTAACTGTTAGTTTACGGCCCTCGTCAAAAATTACAAATTTTGTAATTTTTGCCGAGGGTAGTAAACTTATTATGTGTAATGTTTGCAAAAGTTTTGTCCTGAGATTTTAACATTTTTCCGTGCGCAATTTAAATGAAGTGACATTTTTTTCAGATGAAACTGGTCAATAAAAAAATATCACGGTCCCTTCTCTTTCGGAACGAGGTATAGTCGAGAGATTCCGCCATTCCCTTGTTATCATTTGACAAGGGAGGAAACAAGGAACAAGGGGTGCGTTGGCGGAAATAAACTAAAACTACTTTACGTAAAAGGCCCCTTCGGATGGAGCGCAACTTTTGTCGTATTTCGGGATCTTCAACAAGGAAATGCTCGAAAAGCATGAAAAGCCAATGGAATCATGTGGCATATAATTTTATCTCCGTAGATATAAGACTAAAGAGTAAAGAGAAAATGAATTCATTCTTTTAATTTTCTTTATAAAAAGCTAGATGATTTATATAGCGCCCATCTACAATAGATGGGTAGTCACTTAGTCTCGCCTCAGTTAAGTTCTGAATAAATAGAGATAAGTTTTCTCTATTATAGTTTGTGTAAGGCGCAGGAGTAGTGCCAGAAAAAATATAGGAGTGAATCACATAAATTAGGTGATTCATTTGAGTATTAAGGAAATCACAACGCCCAATAACTTCAAGACAAATCGCACCCAATACAACCTCATGAGCAACCCCAGTTCTTTAGAAGTGGCGAGACGCGTATAATAATTTGACAAGACCAAAACCAGCGGCGCGGCTTGTTAACTCCCACTTGAATTGGATCACCTATCAATGAAGAAATGATAATGAAGAAATAACTTTCAGGTTTCATTTTATTTTAATAATATTAGTTTTAAAGGCCTATCCATAATAAACTCACTTTTGTAACACATCCATCCTGCCTGCGTTTCATAAAACTACAATTCATAGTTTATTACGACAATCCGGTGTACATTGCGTGGCCAAATTAATGTACGTGTTAATTTATGGGTTAACCGACTACGCAATGTGCATTGTTTTGTCAGGACCGTGTCAAGTAGCAGACCCTGGTCTCTGCCTAACCCTCCAGGATACAGGCGTTAGCTTATGTTATGTTTTTCGAATCGTCATAGTAAACCATAAAGTGTATTCTTTGAAAACTCTTTAGATTCCAGTCTCAGATTTTCAGACAATCGTCATCAAGTGAAGTTTTCCGTTTCGCTTCGCCTACCTAAACCTTGGCTAGTTTATTTTTTATTTCTTTTTCTTTATGAACTGCCTGCCAATATTATTCACTCGGGCGGTAACATCAACAACCGTCTTCTATCTATAGAAACGTAGGGTCTTTTGTAATCCCCAGTAGTAGCCTCTTCACGGCCAAATTGCGCACCTATTATTGCTGGCCGAACAAAACGGTTGTATTCAAGAACCACTTCGAAAAAACACCTTTCAATTTGAAAATAAGCAGATTTACATAGTACAGAAAGTCGTCTATCTGTATTAGGAATTGATCTAAGTAATTGCTTAATTACCAATGTGCCACTTTTCTCTCACTGCCCACCGCTCTAAAAATCACGAATTCATTTTAGGCTCGCGTGCTAATCTACTGTCCCTGAGAGAAGAGATGGCACTGGCACTGACTGAAAATCAGCGGTGAACGCTTGTCCATCAGCATATTGCTGAGTCAGTTGCCACTTATGACAGCAGTGACACGCCGTGACCTTTCCTTCTTCTTCCTTTTTTGTGAATGTTATTTTTTAGTAATATGTTTTAAGTTTGTTTTGCTATTGTGGCGTGTGTACTGTTTCTATAATAAAGGTTTTTGTTATTCTCCAGATGTGCCTTGGACTGATAAGCTATTTACGTTTTTAGGGCACGTACGAAAAGTTTAGTTTGAGAAAGTTCCATTAATATATCTTGCAAAGAGTGAGTTTTGCATCTATTTTCGCAGGACATGAATAGAGTGGACAGCTGGTTGTTACGTTAAGAATCGCTTTGTTTGGGCTTTCTGTTT
This sequence comes from Yponomeuta sedellus, assembly GCA_934045075.1. Taxonomy (NCBI): domain Eukaryota; kingdom Metazoa; phylum Arthropoda; class Insecta; order Lepidoptera; family Yponomeutidae; genus Yponomeuta; species Yponomeuta sedellus. The sequence continues at coordinate 15,849,678 of OW203733.1, read as the reverse complement.
ATTTTTGTCACGAATCTGCGTGAACTCCAAGAGCTTTTGTATGCGTACGCCGTATTGTATTTATCTGCTGATCTGAGAAATCGGAAGTTTTATGTTTCGATGGCACTGCGTGATTCATTATGGGATAACACGTTTTGTAATGGGATACCTTTTGGATGCTCGCGAGTTTCCTTATGAGAGGGTCAGTGCAATATATTTAAACTTCATTTATACCAATAATACTACATTACATACATCAATTCCAGCCAGTATCACTGATGGCTGGCAGAGATTTTTGTACAAATTTTACTTGTGTTACTCATCAAAAAAGAGATACTCAAATATAAAAAAAAATAGTTTGAACTGCTTGGATTTGTGACCACTATTTTTGAAACTTTAAAATAAGACTGTAACGGACTTATTTATGATAACACAATTCTATTAAAATACTCCTAGAGACATTTTATTTATTCTGTGGTTTGGTTTTTTTTTTTGTTACATCTCCACCACAGACTATTTCAATCAGCGTTTTTCGTGTGTTTTAAGGAATCGAGTTTTTATTAATGAGTCCGTAAATCTTTATAAACTTATAATATATACAGGCTTGTAAGTCTGCAAATCTACTTCAAGTTGTCCACTTCGCGGGACTTTAAAGGAACGCTTACGTAATGTGACGCCATGCGTGTATTAAATTATAAACTATGAATATTAAACAAGCCATTAGGTATGCTGCTCTGTATACTTACCACATACTGGTACATTTCAAGGATAAATTATTAATAACTATGGTGACCATTAAGCGGCGAAGCGTTGGTCCTTACCTGAAATAAACAAAAGTGTTTTGTTAATTTAATAATGTTAACTATATTTCATTATAGACGTGAAGTGGTACTGACTGAAGTCAGCGCTGAAGGCTTACGCTGCAAATCAGAAGCAGTTTTTAATTAATTTATTTATTCAGATTGGAGAATCATCAGCTTACAAAATTATGCTAGTAGAATAAAAATGTAACTATGGATTCATGCTTTGTCAAACACATCGATATCAACCCTTGTATGTCCCTACTGCTGGGGCACGGTCTCTTCCAGCGTCCCAGAAAGGTTACGCCATACTCCACCACGGGGGCCCAGGCCGGGTTGGTAGAGGATTGTAAGACAGTGGCGACAATGGCCTTACTGTCAGAAGTTATCAAGCCGCCCATAAGGCCTGGGTACCAACGGCTTAACTTGCCTTGCGAAGCACGGAAGCGCTCGGAAACACGCCACTAGCGGTAGTCACGGGACGGTCACCAACCCAGCACCGGACCGCTCAACTCAAGTGATTGATTTCAATCACTCGGTTAGACTAGGCCACGAGCGCGTGGGGTGCGATGCCAGATTACCTCCCCGTGTGCCCTTCCGCTTCCGTTCCTACTGATTCATCTTGAACCAGTGGGAAGGGTAAGTGGCAAGGGCCGGTGCACCCTGGGCGCTGGTCAGTAACTTCTCTTTATGGGATCTTGCTGACCAGCGGCGAAAAATCTGGCGGGAGGGGTCGCGTGGGTCCTGCTTCACTTTGTGGAGCGGGACCCAGGCGACCAACCGACTGAAGGACCGACTGGGGGAGGCGCCGCTGCGCGGAAGCGCGCGCGCCTCGTACCAGTCGGACCAGAGTGGCCGTCGGGTCGCGGAGGGTCGGGGGACCCTCCGCCTCCATCACGGCGGGCCGGAGGGCGCCCTTGCGTGTTCCGAGGGTGCCTTCTAGCACAGAGAGGGCCCGCGCGGTCGCTCTCCGCCTTCTCTGCTTTCAGAGAAGCGCAGGTGGGCGACGCGACGGGCCTCGCGTGTTGGGCGTGTGGGGGCCAACAGCACATTGGCCCCCATGCGCCCCAACGAGGAGATGCGCCGCCCTCTTCTAATCCCATTGGACCAAGTAGCGATGGGATGGAGGGGGCGGCGCGTTGGGGCGTGTGGGGGCCAAGTTCTTGCGCACTTGGCCCCTATGCGCTCCAACGAGGATATGCGGTGTTCCCTCGCCCCTTCGTATGAGACGTTGCGATGGGGCTGGGACGCCGCCGAAGGAGTGCCCGCAAGGGCGCCCGCAGACGGGGTCGCGGTAGTGTGCGTAAGCGTTCCCGTGGCCCCGTCCTTTGCGGTGCGTAGGAACACCCCAGCAGTTTTAGTCGGTGTACCGCCCTTTTCAGGGCGGGGAGTCCGACATAACCACCGCGCTCCCCCGAGCCGGTGGTACCCATAATGGGGTTTCTCCTGGGTAACAAAAAAAAAGGCCACGAGCGCGTCAAACACTTAACTTATAGTGTCTGCTCAATCTATGTTGTCTAATTTTTATTATAAGTTTTGGTCTTGTTATCGTATAGTGCCGTGTGTGCTATTGTGGTGTCTGCTGTCGACTGTACGAGATGAAATATTGCAATACGAATATCGCGATGCATTTGAATGAAACAATATAAATGCACCCATAAACGAAGTTATGTAGAGCACCCTTCGAGAACGAAAATTGGGGTCAAACGAACGAACGACGGAAAGAAAATAATTAAAATTGAATGCGCGCTGCCTGTCAGTCACTGCATGGACAATTTATATTAAGACTGACCACCCCAAGGGCCATTGTCGTACACTTCACGCCAGTCACGCTGCGAGACAGGCAGAGACGTGGGGGAACCGATCTATGGACTCATTGTCCCCATTCTGATTTAATCAAGCCTTTGTTCTCTACTTTTAGGGACTTTGGGACTATGGCTTCACGCACCATTGAACCTGATAAGTGTTTTCGTTTCTTAATTGCCTACAGTAAAACGCTACTAATATCCAGTGACATTCACAAAAGCCATATTAGCTTTATCGATTGCCGTAATAAATCTTAACTAATCTTAATGAATGCCATAAAAGTCGTCCAGTTCTTAATAACTTTATTATAAAGCTTTCACACTAATTAACGATCTCTCTGATATTTACGGTTAGAAACTGTTTGAGCATTGCGCCAGGAATAGCCCGCCCTTTGTCGAAACAATCGTAGATTAGATACGCGTTCTGTCCGGTGGTTCACAGTGAACTCAGTGGTAAAAAGCTTGCTTATGTAATTAATGAGTGTTGTCAAAATCGCCCTCATCGGCCTTCATCTGCCAAAGTTAAGTAGAACACTGTTAATTGAAGAATGGCGCTGGACAATTTTTTGTCTCTCACTCATATAATATTGTTGCCGTGAGCTAAATTGTGTAAGCAAATAGGCAAAAGTTATTCAATCCCTTTCTTAAAAGGTATCGTCCTAATCAGAAAAGATACGATAAGAATATTCTTTATTGTACACCAGAGCACATACTATAAAACTTGCAAAGATACAGAGGATTGGCGGCCTTATTGCTAAAATCAATTTCTTCCAGACAACCTTATGACTGAAAGTTGCTGGAGGAAATAAGAGACGCGTAGTTGGTGTATAAAAAGGTTGGTTTTGTTTTTACTTAATAAATAATCGCGATTTGACTTATGAACGTTGATGAAGCGAAGGTATATGTCAGGATCGTGGCGTTTGGCAGTCCCTGGTCTCTGCCTACCCCTCTGGGATACAGGCGTGAGGTTATGTATGTATGTATGTAGACCCGTTTAATATATAACTATGTATGGGTATAGCGAATCATTAAGAAATACAAGTTACCTTTTCTCGTGTGTCACACATATGAAAACGACCAGTCGGTCCTGCATTGCCAATCCCATTAATTTTCACTTGCAACATAAATCCGCACAGCAAATCCCCCATATGCAGTGTGTTTGAACCCTAACGTGATTGTACCCTTACTTGAACAAACGATCGGAAATAACACGAACAGACGCAGGCGGCTGGAAAAAGCAAAACAACAGGATTCTGCGTAACGAGTGCATCTCGTTATGTTAACCCAAAAAAGGATAAAGCTTTTTGTGGAAAAAGTTACTTAAATTTATTTGTTCTCGAAAGCCGTCCGTCAGACCAAATGAATACTCTTCTTAGGAGAAGAACAGTTTTACGAAGGGATCTACAAGATAACTAAGTAATGTGATAGGTGAAAACCTCCAGGTCAATTTCAGAATTTGCTATTTCAATCCTACAAAAAAGAGTAAATTAATAGTAGATTGCTTGACGAGGGTAGAAAGAATCAATTCCCGAGGTATTTAGATTATTTGATTATATGATTATATGATTTATTTTTAAATTTCATTCCGGCCCTTAGGTAGTAATTTGTACGAGTTTTTCCCTCCCTATGGAGGGAAGCAGCATTTTTCACCCAATAATCAGATCAAAACAACACTACTTTCCGAGTATAAGAAATGAAAAAAAAATAACCAACACAGGTACAGTTGGTGCGCGTAATATAGGAGCAGATAAAATTTAAAAAGATCTACTAAGGTTTTTAAGATTTTCTTTCGCAGGAGAAATCATTATGTGATAAATACCTATCAACTTGTCACAAGCAGGACACAGCTTACGCCTCTTATTCTACGGTCATATTAACTAGTGTGCCGTCCGTCCATTGAAACACAAGACTTCGAGCCCGGTCCGAAATAGCGACCTACGGCCAGGTTCTGAATTGAGAATTTTGCTAAGTAAATTGTTAACTATAGTGCCGGTTCGAAACCCGGCTGGGAACAAGAAAAAAAAATCCCAGGTATTGGATGATCACATGTTTGTGATGTCGTTGTATCTTGTTCCCACGACACAGGGTATCCTAGTGTGGGGCCAGAAGCAATGTATGTGCCTGTACGTAAATGTTATGTTGTCTGATCGAATTTCCCAGAAAAATGCGTAACAGAATGTTACTTAAGTATTTACTTTCTGAAATTCGCAATTCAGAATCCGGCCCTTGGGGTTCGTTTCTGAATTGGGAATTTCGGTAAGTAAATAGTTAACTGGAGTGCTGTCTCATTGAATTTCCCAGAAAAGAGCGTGACAGAACGTTAGGCATAAGTAACAGTCCTTAGAAAAGCGGCGCTTAGGGCCAGTTTCTGAATTGAGAGTTTCGCTAAGTAAATAGTTAACAGTAGTGCTCTCTCTTCGAATTTCTCAGAAAAGAGTGTGACAGCACGTTACTTAGTAAAATTCTCAATTCAAAAACTGGCCTTTAGTCAATACATTTTACACAAAAAAATAACATTGTATTATTTGAAACTTACACAAACCGGAGGGTGGGCAGCAGCGCCCCCTGCAGTACAATTCCAACGAACTGCGATCCCCAACCCGCATGCCCAGCGTGGGGATTATGGGCATTACCCCCTATGATAGCACCACGTGGCGCTCTTTAGGGGAGGGCTATGTCCAGCAGTGGACTAGTATAGCCTGACGATGACGATGATGATTTAAAACTTGAGATCGAAACCCCCGCGGTCTTTTTGTTCCTCTCTCCTTTGGGCAGCTCATTTGTGGACACCATATTTAGTAAAGGCTCGTGTTGGTCAACATTATGTTGTGACCATAAAAATCTTACCTTGGTGATTGTAAATGTCTCTATAAATTAAGACCAGTGGGCCGTAATAACTATAAAAATGAAAAATTGTGTAACAGCCCTGTTATGGGAAGCGACTGTCAATAAGAATTATACAAAATTCCTTTATACCGCAAATTTCGATAATTTTCGCTGACAATTAACAACATTTGAAATACATGCTGTCAGTGGAAGAAAATATCAAAACATTAGGTATCCGTGACCATACTAATGATTACAAAGTTGATCATAAAATTCCAACATTAATTTAGGCAAACGTCATAAATGTGGCGATAAAATTGCTCTTGTGATATTTATTGCAGCACATAAATAGTTTTGCCATATTGAAAACGATAGAACACCCAAATCCACGGTTTGCCAAAGTGATATGTGACTGGCTTGCAATAAAAATCAGTCATAAAGTCAGAATATTGCTCACAATGAAATGCCTATGATGAAATAGAAAATATTATTTAAGCATTTTCTTAATACCAAGTAAATCAACTTAGAACATTTTATGTGCAATATATTTTTACCTCCATTTATTCGCCGCCGCAAAATTTTAATCAAGCTAAGTTCTACTTTTATTTATTTTAACTGCGTTTTTAATGCAATTGCATATTTAATGCATATTTATGTTCAGTTATTTATTTTACATCTTTATTAGAATCATGGTACTCTAATTACGCTTTAAAGCCAGTTAATTAACTTTTACATTCGTGTGGCGCCGCGAACTGGCCGCCTCCAGTGAGCTATATTATAACGAAACCACAGCAGATAACTATCCTCATATATTTTTATTTTTAGAGGGCTTTTAATTTTTTTAGACTTAATTACGTTTTACCCGATAAATCACTGCGGTTAGACCCGTTTAATATATAACTACAATGTATGAGCATCGCGCGTGAAATACTAATTCGAAATAATAATCGAAATATTAATTTGAGGTATCTTCGTGATGCCCTTCTGAATGGACTACTCTGTACGAGTATAGTTTCTGTTCACCTAATCATATCCACACAGTGACAAAACTAATGAATCTTGTGTGTTCACTTAGCGCTTTAAATCGGCACACGGATGGGGATCAAGTCTATACTTTCTCTCTTTCTCCCTCTAACTCACTGAGAAAAGGCTTGGGCCTTACAGCCACGATCATGACAGATCACCTTCGCTTCATCAACGTTCATAAGTCGTTGCATGCACGCACGCTGCATGCAACGACCTAAGAACAAAACATGTTTTGGAAACAAGTAAATAGAAAGAGAACACTTTACTGTACATAAAAAAAGGAAATTACACTAGCATTTCTTAACCTAAGAGTACAGACGTCGGCCTTATCACTAAAAGTGATCTCTTCCAGATGATCTTTTGATGGATCGGATCGGAGCAATACATTGGAGAAGAAAGTAGATTTACAAACAAATATTTTTTTTTTCAGATACACAAATTATACATACTTGTAGTAACACGCAAGTGACACCACTCATGTTAGGAGAATTTTAATATTTTCCCGATCCCCGATCCCGTTCAGAAATGTTTAATGTGGGTGCGCCGCACGCCTCTGGCTCGGTATTACAAAAGTAGTTGGTCAACCGACCGTACCTCTTCTATCCGCCGCGGTATAAGTCTCGTCTCGATCATCTAGATATCACGTTACGCCGGGAGCCGGTTGTAAGCCCGCCAAAGGTTAAGAAAACAACATTACCAACAAAAACACAATGGTTATTTCTCCCTTATTTATCTCACTGCACAGCCAATCATTACTTTAATTTATTTTTACCATCGCCAGCTCCGTCGCTTAAACTTTCTCGGGGGGAAAAGTTTTGTAGCTTTTGAAGTGGCGAAAGCGCTTACGTTTACAAAGTACAATCAAATATTCAGACGTGTTAATCGAGTTCCTTGCGCTTATTACATGAAATTAACAGTTTTGTCTCGCCTCCTTATACAGTGTGGATGAATGATCGATACAGCATTGCAAGTGTACCCAACTTTTTTGTATTCTGCATTCAAAAGCTTCATCGAAATCTTATTAAGTTTTTTCATTCAAAGGAAATTTTATTAAGTTATTCTGATGAAGATTTAATTAGGAAATAGGTAGAGAAATGTCTTGAAATGAAATGTTTTTATGCAGCATTAACACGTCCCACTGCTGGGCATGAGGGCACGGGCCTTCTCTCAGAGAGAGAATATGGGCATATTTAACACTCGTGCCCACCACGGATTGGCAATTACAAGCGCAGAGGTATTTGAACACCTCAGATACTCAGGTTACCTCACGAGGTGCGGCGGTAGCCCAGTGGGTAGAACAATGCACTCAAGCGAGAGACCCAAGTTCGATTCCCAGTGTGGGCATATGCCAATGATATTAGTTTTTTTAATTTACGTACATAAGTGAAGTTGTTGTAGCAATACCACTTATTAACGGTAAAGAAAGATATCGTGAGGAAACCTGAGTTTCTTGAAATTATTATCTGCTTTTATTTATTTGATAAAACTGTTGACATGACTAAAGTATATAGATACTCTTCTTCTTCTTCTTCAGGCTATATTAGTCCACTGCTGGACATAGCCCTCCCCTAATGAGCGCCATAGCGCAACGTTGTGCCATCATTGGGGGGGTAGAGCCCATAATCTTCACGCTAGGCATGCGGGTTGGGGATCGCAGTTTGGAGGAATTGTACTGCAGGGTGGGGGGGTATATAGATACTCACTAAAATATATTTTGAAGCCGCATAAACATAACTAAGATGTAATTAAAATAGCTCATCGTGCAGGCAGTACACACAATCACAATATAGCATAAACCCACGCCTGTTTTCTGGAGAGGTAGGCAGAGACTAAGATCAGCCGCTTGCCACGATCTAGACATTCATTCGCTCCATCAACATTCATTAGTCTTTGCATGCAAGCACGCCAGTTATAGTCCTTTTTATCTTGCCCTTTGATAATAATATCAGCGTAATTTCCATTTATATTTATCTATCTATCTATCTAATACCTCCTGTATTACTTCACCTTTTTGGTGAGGAATTATGACCGGACCATTCAACCACATTCCCTCGACATATTTCTTAAATCAATCAATTTTGTGTAGAGCATATTGCCTAAATAGGCTGGATCGTTTTGAACTTGACCATTATTTCCTATAAAGCATGCATTTAAACTGTGCACTACATGTTTAAGCTGGAGTCAACGAGAGAGTTAGGAATGTGCTATTATTAGAATCAAATAAATCTTCGACTATGGGGGCGAGTTCGATTTGCATTCCAAAGTGCAATTCCGATGGTAATACGACCACCAATAGTAGTCATAACACTTCGATACGACATTTGGGTGACCAGCGGGCTTAAGTTAATCCTCGTCTCGAATTGATAGAGCTATTTGCGCTTGCTTGTGAATTTCGGGGAGAATGAGCAGACAAGACTATGGGCCTGTTTCTGAATTGAGAATTTCACTAAGTTAATAAGTAACGTCCTGTCACGCTCGGTTCGAAGGAATTCGAAGAGACGCACTACAGTAACTATTCACTTATCAAAATTCTCAATTCAGTAACTGGCCCTATTAGTCTAGCGCGGTATCGCGTCTGCTTACCATGCCAAAGGCAGTAGGTTCGATTCCCACAGGGGGCCGCTGTACATTTGTACAAATTGCATAAGTCTGACTGAATTTCAGTGTTTGTGATGTCATTGCCTGGTTACGATAGCATAGAGTATTCTAGTTTAGGTCCAGGACAAGTGATTGTCTTTTGTGGAAGTAATTTATCATTATCTGTATAGGAATACACACTTCGTGCTGAGCTGAACTTTGAATTGCTTATGAATGCGTGGGATTTATCTAGCTGAGCAATAGCAATAACGACATACCAACATGCAGGTGATGCAGCTGTGCAAATCTCGCGAAAGCTTAAATATAATGTGGGGTTTAATTACCGAGTTAACGTCTAGTTAGAATATTTTCGGGGCTTAATCGCGTAGTACGTACATGGACCAGATTTTTTTATTAGCAATTTTATAAGCAAGGGGAAAGATAAAAAGTACCCGGAACCGGCGTGCGTGCATGCAACGACTTATGAACGTTGATGAAGCGAAGGTGATCTGTCAGGATCGTGGCAAGTGGCAGTCCCTGGTCTCTGCCTACCCCTCTGGGATACAGGCGTGAGGTTATGTATGTATGTACGTAATCGCGTAATAATTTATTGCTATTTTACCTCGACGTTTCGACGACGTTACAGTCATTGTGATCACAAGAAGACTGATGGCTGGCACCCGTTCGCATCTTCGGCTGACAAGGTTTCAGACTACCCTCAATCAGCCATCACAAAGCACTATTAGGGTTGTGACGCACTACACTGACAATTTCGGACGATAAGCCATGCGACTTTTTTTCACTCGAACACTTTTTGATGACCGGATCCCACGTTTGCGACAGTTTGAAACCATATTCCCGATTAAAATTTTTGTGTTTCTTAATTTCAACCTCCTCACGCACAATTCGGCTATAATAATAGCGATCATTGGAAAGTACCGATAGTTTGTGTAATTCTATCCAGTGGTTTGAATCTGATTCAAGCAGATGTTCCGCTATCGCTGACTTTTCCACCTGGCGGTTAAGCCCCGAAAATATTCTAACTATGTGTTCAAGTCGAGTTAACGTTTTCAGTTCTTATTTGTTTCTTTCGAAGTTTATTGGTTTCTTCGCATATCACATGTGTGGCGGGATCGCAGGAAAGTTAGGCCATACTCCACCACGGGGTTCAAGTCCGGCCAAAACAGTGGCGGGCCTTACAGTCAGAAGGTTTCAAGCCGCCCAAAAGGCCTCTGATGTGGCTTAACGACTGCTACAACGGCTTAACATACCTTGCGAAGCACGAAAGCATTGTTATTATTATTTTTGAGACATCAATCGTACTACAAATCCGGATTACTGCTAAGAACATTGTTAAGAGCCACCCCAACCTGACGCTCACAGTACAGAGCTACTTAATTATAATGGAGTCTAGGTATAAGGAAAAAACCGGCCAAGTGCGAGTCAGACTCGCGCATCGAGGGTTCCGTACAAACCTGTATTATAGACCTGAGTATTTGGTATGAATTTCAATTTAATACCTCTACGCGTTTATGAGGAAATGGGTAGTAAGTTTAAAATTATTAAAAAAAAATATATTATGAGATGTAACTAAAAATTTATGATTTTCGTAATTTTTCCTTTATCTATGCTATAAGACGTTGCTTTGTACCAAATTTCAAGATTCTGAGTTCACGGGAAGCACCCTGTAGGTTTTGATTCCCTTGCAAGTGTCGAAAATTTGCGGCATAAACGGCTGTATCTTTTGATTGCGTTGGCTTAGAAGTTTGATTTTTTCACAGCTTCAAGGGACAGTAGACCTGAGTAATTGATATAAATTTCAGCTTCATACCTCCACGCGTTCCTGAGAAAAAGGGTCTTGACAGACGGACGGACGGACGGACAGACGGACAACAAAGTGATCCTATAAGGGTTCCGTTTTTTCCTTTTCAGGTACGGAACCCTAAAAAAGTCCAAAGATAAATGCACACACGCGAGCCTGTTTCTCGCCCACGCGAATTCCGCGCAGGGCATGACTGGGCAAGTGGGATGCTGTGCCAAGATGCATGGCCACTATGCACTGGCGAATGACAAGCGATGGCATTTTTAGCCAGATTGTGCTGTAGATATACGAATTTGATTGGTTTAGATTTAGTGCAACTTATTAGCAATGGTCGGAAAAGAGAGAACAAAACTGTCCACATTTAGCTAGGAGGTCAAAAACGAAGGTTTTATAACGACCAAATTGATGTGTTATATAAGTATTTTTGGTGAGTGCATGTGCTTAAGTTGAAGCTAATCTAGCTAATCCGGATGACACAAGTACCTACATAATTATTTACTGCATAGATACCTAAATTATAAAATTCCGATATCCTGGACAAAAATAGCATGTAAAGTTGCTTCACTTACGCCGATAATTAATGTTTGGTATTAAAAAAAATATATTTAACGGACCGATGATTTTGATGAGCCCTTGTAAGGTTCGGCAGACCGTAAAATGAATAAATACGTATATAGGGACGTATGTAGACTAAACTGACTGATTGATAATAGACATACAATTTGTCAGCGGACAGCTTTGCAAATTTAAAAACCTATTTAGAGGCTAAAAATTTCACCCATGCCGGGATTTGAACCCGCGACCTCTGGCTATCCGTGCCAGCGCTCTTTCCAACATGGGTGGAATTTATTGCCTCTAAATAAGTTTTTAAAATTGTCCTTAGCACGGGTTAGTGCATTAAAAATAAAAATAGTATGAGCTTTGCAAATGTCATGGTAGAATAAGTTTTTGGACTTATTCACTAGATAGAGCATAGCGCTGGATGAACAAACAGAGTAGTGCTGTAGATTGGCGGGCTAAGTGACAGTTTACTGAGAATATTCTCAACTAAACACCTGACCGCGTTTTTGGCTGTTTAGCAAAGTTTTAAAATAGATTTTTTTATTGTTTTTCGGTCCTCAAAAAAAACCAAAGGTTGTCTGGAAGAGATTGCTCTTAGAGATAAGTCCGCCAATTGCATAACATTACTTAGATTTAAGAATCATGGTTGTAATATTTTTCTGGTTGTGCAATAGAGTTCTATCATGCTAGTACACTATAAACACTGAAGTAATCCGTAATATTGATCTGTTGTTGTTTGTGTTTTTTGTTATGTCCTTTCAATATGTATATTGTCTTAAGTGTTTATGTATTTATATAATAATATTTTTTTTTATTTTGTGTATTTATGTAAATTATTTGTATTTATCTGTTGATAACTATATGTACACTATTGTTTAGGCATGTATTCATTTATACCTTTGTAATAATCTTGTATATTTGTACATCTACTTCCTTCTTCAATATATTAGTCCAGTCCATCCAAAGGTTGTCTGGAAGAGATCAGTTTTAGTGATAAGGCCGCCGTTTGTACTCTTAGGTTAAGAAATATCTGTGTAATTTCCATTTTTATGTACAATAAAGTGTTCTCTATCTATCTAAAGTGTTCTCTATCCATCTAAAATATTTTTGGGTCTAATCGAAGAGATATTTACCATTTGAGACTTGTGAAAAGAGAGTTAAGTAGCGGATTTTCTCGTGAACCGCTCATCACTAGACACGTGAGCTTCCCTATGCTAACTTATGTAGATGCCAGGTACAACCATCTTTAGATTTTAAACAAGCAGAATGTCATCAGCCTCTGTCGTGATGTCGATATTTAAATGAACTTCGCGCACCGTGTCGTGTGGACTAATTGAAATGTATTATGTTAATGCATTTATGTGCATAAATAATATTTCCTGCCTTTGGCTCCCTAGGTCGATGAACTGACAAGCTATGTACCGAACATGTTTGTGGGTAGAAGGAAGCGACATCGTTGGCGTGACACATCCGACTTTGCTCTAATCTGTTCTAATTCTCGTCTACTGCTCTATTTAATACCTTATCATCATATAGTATAGTTTATTCGCAATCACGAGTAACGGTTGATACGAGGAACATTGCGATAAGCATTTTATATTAGGCTTGCAGTTATTCCAATGAGGCGACTGCGATTGTATCAGATTTAGTTATCTCTAGAAAAAAAATACATATTAAAAATTTACGTGAACATAGATTTTTTTATGTAGCTATAAATGTCCCGCTTCAGTGCACAGGCTTTTCTCACAGAGAGAAAGAGAGAGTATGGGCTTAATTAGCACGTGTGCTCACCGCGGATGGGCAATTTCCAGCGCTGAAGTATTTGAACACCTCAGGCACTCAGGTTTCCTTATGATGTTTTCCTTCACAGTTAACGAGTGGTATTGCTGCTATTACTTCACAAATGTACATAACTTACAAAACAAAGTCATTGAACCTGGGTCTCTCGCTCCAGAGTACATTGTACTACCCACTGGGGTACCGCTGCTCGTTGTATACCCAGGGTATTTTGGGTACTTAACTTGACCCCTTGTATGTCGCCACTGCTGGAGCAAGAGTCTCTTATTGCATCGTATGAAGGTTAGGCCCTACTCCACAATGGGGGCCCAGACCGGGTTGATGGAGCATTGTAAGGCAGCTTACAATGCTCCATCTTACTGCCTTACTGTCAGACGTTATCAAGCCGCCCATAAGGTGTCTGGCATGGCTTAACGACTGCCATTGCATGATAGCTGGCACCAACGGCTTAACGTGCCTTGCGAAGCACGGAAACGCTCGGAAAATATGCCACTAGCGTTAGTCACAGGATGGTCTCCCAGCACCTGACCGCGCCTGTTGTTGCTTAACCCAAGCAATTGATTCTAATCAATCGCTTCCACTAGACCACGAGCGCTTCAGGGAAGACCTAAATAACTCTTATGCAGTTTATCACTGAAACTAATCTACGCAAAACTTGTCCAATCCCGGTCACTGCATCAAAGACTCACTTACTCCAGTGCCGACTGGCCACCGATATCGATATAACTGTAATCAATTACAGACGTGAGCTCTCGTTCTCGGTAACGTAAAAACGCGAACCCATTAGAAGCACAGTTACGTAAAACGCATAATGCTCTACAAATGGAAAAACTGGTCGATACAACCTGAATAGCATGGAGAAGTTATAGTATCTTAAAAACCATCAATACTTAGTTTCAAGTGTTAGCAACTACTACAGCGACACTTTGTAGACAAAGAAGGTTTAAACTGCGGTTGGATCAATCTCTGGTCTGTAATGATTACTTGAAGGCCTGAAAACGACACACGAAGTTGAATTACTGGACCTTCACTATATTGTGCGCCAGTGCAACTAACGGACTGAACTCGCAGAAAACTCAGTCAATGGGATGTGAAAAACTTGACGAGATTCTAGGCGCACTTTAATGGGCGGACAACACCGATTATATCGTAAGGCTTTCGAATCGCATTTAAAAGAACGGCTTTTTCTTCATTGCTCGTTTATTATCGGCTTCGCTGCATGCGTCTGAGCAAAACAAATTGTTCCACAGTAAGACACAGTTTATGGTACGACTTAAGTGCGAACGTTTTCTAATTCTCTTCTTCTTTCGTGTCGAAAGCGTCGACTTCTCCTCGGACATCTGGCTCCCAAAACCGCGCCATTGCGATTGCGCTGGGTGATGCCTCCATGAGATTCTGCAGGCTGCTCTGTGTACTCTCAGGGCAGATACAAAGATCCCTATGTTTTCCACTGACTTTAACATTGTTCCAAATTTGCATTCTACCAAGGTGAACTCTTATCTTTTTATTTCAGGCTTATAAAGATAAATTCTCTTTGCGCAGTTGTTAATATCTTAACCTTCATCCACCTTGTCAACCAACTCAACAAGTCGTAACATTCTTCTCTCTAATTAAAACTGTTTGTACACGGATTTCACACGTTTATTATATTTTTACAATTTTCCTACGTTTCGGCACTTTTACAGGTGCCGTGGTCTCGGATGACTGAGGTGATAGGCGTCTTTTTGAAAGCATTAACTGTTAGTTTACTACCCTCGGCAAAAATTACTTCATAATTAACTTTTGTAACCACGGCACCTGTAAAAGTGCCGAAACGTAGGAAAATTGTAAAAATGTAATAAACGAGTGAAATCCGTGTAAAAACAGTTTTAATTATGTCTAGTACTCGTGTTAACCTTAGAAAATACTATTCTTCTCTCTATTCGGGTCCGTTTCTATTCATCGGGATTTCTACCATCTTTGACAAAACCTGTCCCAGATGCCGTTCCGACAGGTATATTTTTTACTCATTGCGTGTCAATGCTCAGTGATCCATCATGACAACAACAAGACAACAGCCGCTCAGCAGCGGCGGCTCATCCGCGCCTCTCGGCGTGCGAGCGATCGACAACCGTTATGGGGCATAACTGTACATAATACGCCCGAGATACCACTCACAATGCGGGAGCCGGCCACTGGTTTGCGGATCTGCGAGTCAGGCTGATCGAGAGACAGCAACAGCAGCTTTAATTGACTTACAAAATTTTCGAGCCCTTTTATAGATTTTTGAGAAGAGTTTAATTTCTTCCGTCTTAAAATTTGGATCTGTTGATTGGTACCGATCAAAATGGCTGAAGTTACCCGCAACTAATTGGCATCATTAAACTAATCTGTTTAATGTTTCGGTCGGAGTTTCATGATTAAGATGCATGTCTATCATTAAGGCCTTCACCCAAGTACATAATAGATATGGCAAAGCCAAATCCGCAATTGGTTTAGACTCTATGTTGAAACGACAATGCAAATCAATTTAATCTATCATTAGAGAAGCTACATGAGTGGAATGGTACGGAATCGCAAATGCAATATTTTTAAAAATCTCGTGTTATAGTATTTGTTATCAAACTCCTACGAAACGAATTGTGTATACTTATTTGGTATGTCTGAGAATAGGTCGTAGGCTAATTAATAGGGCGAAACGTTTGCTAACTTATATATAAAAACTATGATATAAATGAAGTAGGTAAACTCGAGTTCGGAAGCGCTCGTGCCCTAGCGGAACCGAGTGATTGGAATCAATCACTTGCGTTAAGCAACAACAGGCGCGGTCAGGTACTGGATGGGTGACTACCGCTAGCGGCATTTTTTCCGAGCGCTTCCGTGCTTCGCAAGGCACGTTAATCCGTTGGTGCCGGCTGTCATGTAATGGCAGTCGTTAAGCCATGTCAGAGGCCTTATGGGCGGCTTGATAACTTCTGACAGTAAGACCCGCCACTGTCTTACAATCCTCCACCAACCCGGACTTGGCCCCCGTGGTGGAGTATGGCCTAACCTTCCTACCATACAGGAAGAGACCCGTGCACCAACAGTTGGGACATATAAAGGGCTGATATCGAAACTCGGGTTTGTTGCGGGAACTGTACACAGAACCGTTAGACTTATTTTACTGCAAACTGACACTTCAAACGAGTTTTCCGACGCGTAGTCACTGCTCAATTGATAGTTGTAGTAGTTGAGCAACGTAGACAAGAATGCAACTGAAATTGGAGGTAATTGGATCTTTGGTCCAATTACCTATAAATATAAGTATTTATTTTAGAACCAAATTGACGAATTTGAAATAGGAGCAGAAGGAAATGTGTCAAGGCATACTCGTATTAGGCATAAATAGTTCCACCAACTTAACTAGTGTACAATAAAGAATATTCTATATATATCTATCTAGTGAGAATGTTTCTCTCACTAGTTCAGTCACTGAACTTCAGTGACTGAACTATATTTTCTGAACTATCTAGTGGGAATTGAGGAATTAAAAGAGTTGCTGCGGCTTTTGCTTGTATGTTGCTACGTTGCAATGTTGCAAATTATAATTATTAAATTATATGTTGCAAAACTGAAAAGACTAACTTCTGATTTCTCATATACTAACAATCGGGTAGTCTACTTTTAACAGCTTACAGTTGGTTTAAATACGAAAAACCAGCAGTTAACGATTGGTAGTCTACGAGAAACCGGGGGTTTCCGGGGGGCTTATAGTTTTTAAAATGGACATGTAGTTTAACTAACAATTCTATGCTTGGGATAAAAACATTTTGATGTTTAGCCGCTCTGTTTATTTTGGACATGTTCAGTAAGCGTTCAGAATTATGGCACGTGACTGTTCTGGTTCAGATGTCCGGCAAAAATATGATTGTGTTTTCTCCACAATGAGAGGAGAAATAGTTTTAAATATTATAAATATATTGTAATCATAAATATTCATTCGGTTGCTCAGAAGAAAGCTTTTCTTCTTGATTCCAATAATCCAGCCTTTATAACGAACCGTGGATCGAGCGATTGGCGCACATGATGGAAGCAGGGTGTGTCGTATAGGGTCGCATAGATCAATCACGCGCTCCTGTGTCGTCTCGGTCGCGACCCTTGCAACTGCACCTTAAATGTCTTTGTATTTTTAACAAAACCAATAAAGGCGTCTCATTGACATCCGTTTTCGGGCTTCGTATTCAAACTGTTCAAATAAAATTTCATTATCAGATAAGGGGCCTTGATAGCAACTCGCATCTATTTGATTTTAATGTTTACCCAAGCCACGATGACGGCAACGATAAGCTTTATACAGTCTGCTACATGCATACATATACGGTTCTTAATCCTCTCAAGATTAAGGTCAAATTGCGAGTTACAACTTAATTCTCGAAGCAAGCAATTCATCCTTGCATTAAAGCCAAAGATTAATAGCAACACGACCTTGCAATTAACAACGAACCATCAGTATACTCGGTTTATCGTGTCATTGGATCATTCACAGCGAATTATATGGAAGATACATAAAATCATAGGTCAGAAGCGTGTTGAACCGATGTCAGTAATAAAATTAATAGACTCATAGTCACTTACATGAAAACTTCAAGTTGATTATCCAAGTTTTGTTTTTGTTATAGTTTAGCATTGGATTAGGGGTCGCGTGAAGCAGGATCATTATCAATTATCTAAGTTTGCACGACGCCATTTTTTTCATTAACTGGCAATTTCTTGGCAGAACGCTGAGCAGAAACCGAACTGAACAGGAGTGCATGAAAGGAGCCTCCCTGAACGTGGTACTTACTGAGCCTAACGTCTAGCGCATCCTGGGCAACAATCGGCAAATCTCTAAAGCTGATTGGCAAATCCTTTCATCACGATGGCTTGCCATCAACAAGCTAAGAAAAAGAAGCAGAACAGCCAACCATGATACCAGTTATATATTTCAATTCTATAATTAACTGCTGATTATTCCACTGTCAATTTACTAACGTTTCCTAACTAAACCTTAAACAGACCTTAACAGGTTATTACTACTGGTTGCTGTCGAAGAACGATTGGTGAATGACAGGAGACTGGGTACAAAACTCACAGATGGTACGGCTCAGGCGGTTTTTGTAGCACAGGCGACTGAAAATTCTAGTGCACTTTTCCATCAGCTGCTGACAACAGAAAGCTACTCTAATTACAAAATGCAGTGAGCAGTAGAATCTGCCACTCCTGAATCTGCCATTCGAGCCATTTTAACAAGTGTAGCTCTTAGGCACTACTTGTATCATCCGTAACTAATGCAAAGGCTGAGATGATCAGCTCCGATATTACGCACACCAAATCCTGAACGATTCTAATAGTCTATCTGTCGAATTCTATATCGTCAACGTTCCAACAGGACTTGGTGCGCAGGACTTGGTTCTCGGGTGGACACCATGAACTGCCAAACGCAGCGTACGATGCCCATCGGCTCGCTAGACCGTGAATCGCAGATTGCTGGCAATAGGTGGATGAGGAAGGTCAAAGATAGAGGGAAGTAGTTCAGTTCTTGGACGACCCATATTGTAAAGTCACTATCGTATATGAATCTTGTAATCGGAGAGACGAAGAAGATTTTAAAAGACTTTCTATATCTTTCATCGCTAGGTTAACAGTCGGTTAACAGTCAGCAAACCCACGACAGGTCATTACGAGTGATTGGACAGAACCTCTCCGAGGTTTGGTTGACCTTTCCATGCTGGCATGTGCTAGCTATCTATTGAACGATCTGGTTAACCTTCTCTGTTACTTTGCGATGATTTCAACAGTGAGACTTGAATGATGCTTTTATTTGTGCTTTATTACAACAAAGATTTTCGAGCGAGATAAAGGTGGAAACACCACGGTCAGCGTTGGTTAGAAAAAGCTTCGCAAAATATACTTTTTTTTTAAACACAGAAAAAACAATACACCCGGTACGACAAGGTTCCTAAAGAAAACACTACACGCTTATAATTTGGCTGTAGCATTTATCATGTCACAGGAAACTAACAACTTGGTCATGGTGAGCAACGAATGAAAAGGTTTTATGTTTTCGTGAAATAAGACAACTTGTAGAACAAAAGTTGTTCGGTACGATTATTAGGTTCACGGTTCACCCCTCAATCTTAATCGGTTTGAAACTTATGAACAAATACAAAGGAACCCAAGAAACATTGGTTACTTACACTACTTTTCATTTGGGCGGCCGTAGACGCAGGTCATAAAAACTTGTAGGGGGTTGTAAAAAGCATAACAGGAAAAGCGAAAAGCACTTCGCAAGTTTTCTGAAGGGATATTTAGTACTCTCTTACAAAATGTGATCATCCCCTTGATTTTATGGTAAACGACTCGATAGCGTTATCAAAAGAATACACGTAAGTTTTTATGGAGCGATACTCCATAATGGGGTCCGTTCTTCGTCCGATGATGTTTACCTGCTCGCGACTGGCCCTCGACCGGCCGTTGCTATGTTATTGTTAGGGAATTCCTGGAAGTCACGTTTATGCCTCGTTACTTTTACTTACACCTTTCCATTTTACAATAGTGTGAACGCACCTTTGACTTGGATGGATAGATTGCTTGCAGGGTAATTTGTTCTTTTAGAAAGCCAAGGTGCTGTTTGCCAGAATACAGAACAAAGAAAATGTTAAACGATTCATTCATACATACATTAGCTCATGCCTATATCCCGGAAGGGTAGGAAGGGATAAGAGTTTGCTACTTGCACAATCCTGACAGATCTCAACCTTAATTGAATTTAGAAACCGATTTTACTAACTATTCAATTGCACAAATCATACCAATTACTAAATTGAGTATATCACTACCTTCACTACTTATGTCTGTCTCTTTAGATTTCCCAAATAATAAGGAGATATAACGATACTTAAGTAAAACTGGATTTATGCTCGTTTATTACATTTTTACAATTTTCCGACGTTTCGGCACTTTTTCAGGTGCCGTGGTCTCGGATGACTGAGGTGACAGGCGTCTTTTAGAAAGCATTAACGGTTAGTTTACTACCCTCGGCAAAAAATACACAAGTTACGATGAAGTTACGTTCCAAAATAGGCCAACCAATTATTTTATATAAAGTCAACAATATTGATTATTAGTAGGTAAGTAATTGAAGTTAAATTTCAATTTATAAACTAATTATTTTACATGAACTTAAAAATACTGATTATACTATTTTTTTATTTTTTATTTTTAATGCACTGACCCGTGCTAAGGAACAAATTTAAAAACCTATTTAGAGGCTAAAAATTTCACCCATGCCGGGATTCGAACCCGCAACCTCTGGCTATCCGTGCCACGGCACGTAGGTTTATTATAATAGGTTTTTAGATTAAAAATACTGATTATTAATTGAAATTAACATTTTAACTCCACAGTCACACATCCGTATAAAAACATCACATCTAAATCCGTATAAAAACAGTTTTAATTATGTCTAGTGCTCGTGTTAACCTTAGAAAATACTATACGATACTTAAGTGCTTACTTTATTCAGAATTTGACAGATAAGTAATGATTTTCACAGGACTCCTCATCCTGCAACTGTTGATTACTCACCCTCATACCAACTCGTCAAGTCGCGCGACTCTTACGGACGAAAAATTGGCTTCGATGTAAAACATTATTAGCAACGACTCCATAAATCCTCCTAAGTGCAGTTCCTTACAGCAGTACAAAAGTGAGCTCAGAGACCTTTGGGAAAATAAGCCGCCTATAATGGTCCTATTCATAGGCTACTCCCGGCTGGTTGTTAGCGGCCTGAGAAGCGGACGACGCGTCGCCTCCAGGGCATCTATTTACCATAACAAGGGCCTCAATATAATAGACCCGCTCGACCATCGCGGCACATCCTAACTGTCATAGAAGTACCGTACCTATCTGCCACCATGCTCAGGATCTAATGTCATCAAATAATGCTGCCCCTGTATAGCGGAGAAATAAGTAGACTTTACCATTACCACTTAGTGAGAGATTTGAAACTAGGTAAGCCGGCAGGCTGTTCGCCTCTAACACGAGGCAGCCTCAGGCTCACAAGTGCAAGTGACGGTCATTCTCAGGCTCACAAGTGCAAGTGACAGTGGGAGGGAGGGCGGTGCATTAACTAACCGCATGGTGCTTGTGGGATCTTTGGCGGAATTTAGCAAAGTAATTTTCACTTTTTAAGGATTTCCGCAAAGTAACGCCTGGATTCCATCCAATATTATAAAGACATTTTCAAATATCAAACATGACTTACGGACAGACAGACAGCGCTGACGACGATCTACATACTCTGACTATACGAAGTAAACTTTCTGTCTTCGGTTACCTACCTTTTTGTGTTCTGATCACGGTTAACAAGGTGTAAAAGTAGCTGGTGCGACGCGAAGTGAAGTTAGTGCTTTATTCCAGATTACAAGACTACCTACGCGACATGACAATGCTCGTAAAACTGAAAATGGAGTTGAATATTATGAAAAAGGGTTAACGTACGGACGCATCGTCGACCGCGTATCGACCTTCAAAGTCTTCGCTCTTAACAGGCTGCTAAGTTGTGTGTGATAGCGCGGGTCGGTAGAAACTACGTTCCTCACATACTGCTAAGTTAAGATAATAATATTCTTTATTGTATAGTCGAAGAACGAAAGTTTTATAGAGAGCAGAAAGTAGTATTACACTCGTGTGCTTTCGGCGAAAACCGAAGCCTGCTCTAGAGCCCGAGGTATATTCTAAAAGCTAACAGACTATACACCCTATTATAAAACATGTAAAAATAAAAAGTACAATTTTGGCGGCCTCCACTCTTCTTCACTTGCTGTTAAGTTGTGATAGCGCAATCAGAAATACGACGCTCTTCACATGCTGCTAAGTTGTAATAGCGTAGTCAGTAGCATACTACAGATGCTGCGAAGACTTGATGACGCGGTTGGATAAACAATTGCGACACATTCAATAATTCGTGGGTTCGAACCTTGGTCAATGACTTTGTTTTCTAAATGACGAACGCCTATGTTTTTGTAATAGCTGAACTGCTCACTGATAATTTTATAATCCGCGGTGATCCTTGGTAATCAAGTCATACTCTCCTTCTGAGAAAGCCTTTGCGCTGCTGTAGATTTATTTAGGCTACATAAAAATAATATAAAAAGATAGTAGCTAGCAATTTGATGTTTGATGTAGATCAATAATGTCACTGCCTCAACTTTTTCTGACAAAACTATTAATAAATAATATACGCGTCGACTTGACTACTAATGGTTCTAATAGATTCGAGTTTGAGTCGAGATAGTTTAGGAAGTACCCTTTTAAAAACGAACCAGCTCATTTAATTATTGCTAAGGCCCTTTCATTTTGCTACTATGACTTTTTAAACATCCCAAAATTCACGGTATCTTCGATAGTATTTTTTCCCTTTATAAGTTGTGTCGACTTGGTTATTAAATCTTCCAAGTTCCTTTACGCATCCTTGCGCTGAGATGGAAGCCACAAAAGGAGACAATTTATTATTACTGCGCCTAAAACTGTTGATTACTATTTTGAGTTATAGGGCTGTTAATGTTTATTACGCCACCCTGTGCCGTCTGTCAACTTAAACAAAACCGTAATAAAATATACCTTCCTATGTATCGTAAAAGCAGCTACTAGTCATGGCAAGGCACTTGGCACTTTATTCTCCACGTTATTTGGCCCATATCTGTATTGAGAATTTCGCTTAACTGTAGTGCTGTGTCTTCGAATTTCACAGCAAAGAGCGTGACAGAACATTACTTAAGTATTTACTTCTCAATTCAGAAACTGGCCCTTTGTATTCCAAATACAAATGTCTGTACGTGATACAGAGAATATTGTAAAGAGGTTCGAAATTTCACTGATGCCGGTGAGTCGCCCATTAGCTCAGTTGGAAAGAGCGCTGGCACTGATAGCCAGAGGTCGCGGGTTCGAATCCCGGCATGGGTGGAATTTTTAGCCTCTAAATAGGTTTTTCCAAATAAAAGTTAGTATGATAGAAATAACGAATTGCAAACCCGTTTTCATAAAGCCTTTATACGTCCCACTGCAGGGCACAGGCCTAGAGAGTATAGACGTAATTACCACGCTTGCCCACCACGGATTGGTCATTTTGAGCACTAAGGTATGTGAACGCCTTCGACAAACAGGTTTACTCACGATGTGTTCCTTCACTGTGCCCGAGTCGTATTGCTACTACAACGAGTCATATTGATACCAGTTTTAGTCATACGCAATAGCTAGTGGAAATTAAAGACAAACTTTGCCTATATTTAACGCACTCTCTCTCTGAGAGAAGACAGGGCATAGGCCCTGCAGTGATACGTAAGTAGACTACATAAAAAGTCAGTTAAATGCGCATTCAATCGTAATCCAAATTGGCCAATGTAACTTCAAGAGTACGGGTAATATTCTTCATTTGAATCCGGATTAACTTAGATGTTTTTTTTATTCACATGAATAATGTAGTGCTTACGAAAATTGTAATTCTGTACGGGGAATAAACGGAGTTTGTTAGAACGAGACGAACGCGACATGAAGTGTACATAAACACCTTATGGGCACAGCTGAACATAAATCGTAGTTATTTTAGTTCTCTCTACCTATTCAAAGGATAAGTTATTGGCGGAGAAGCGAAAGTGGTCAGTCGGACAGAGCTCCAATGCCTTACCGGGACTGCAGACGTCCAATTAGAGGGAATGCGCGCCCCTCGGGAATTGGCCGCACTACAGGGTGTTAATACTGAAATTATGCCACTACGCTACATAACTTGGAGGTATGGTAAAAAATTTGCTACGTGTGTATTGAACTTGAGACGCAGGTTTTTTATCCTTAGTTCAAGCGTTACCTATTTTATGTTATTTTTAAGCTGATTGCACACTATTATATATCCGTTTTTTATTGTGTAATATATATTCTAAAGTCGGCAGCGAATATTGATTCGAAAGTCGTGAATTAGTAAGTTATTACTTAGGACTTACTATGTCATGACTGCTATCTTCCGATTTCAGATGTTTGAAATCAGGTACAAATAATAAAATTTTCAATAAAGTACTTCTAACCTAACTGACAACAAAGAAATTCTATGAGAGTTTTTTTTTAAGAAATCCTAAGAAAACATAATTGGTACCAACAATAAATTTTCCAGCGCTTGAATAGTTTACCAAATTATAACAGAAGGAGATGTCACTATACCACTACCGTTATCGACGTAAAGGAGTAATTATTCATCGTTCCAACGCAAAGGGGAAGATAAAAAGTACTTACTCTGAACCGGCGTGCGTGCATGCAACGACTAACGAACGTTGATGAAACGAAGGTGATCAGTTGATCACTGATCAGCCAGGATCGTGGCAAGTGGCAGTACCTGGTCTCTGCCTACCAATCTGAGATACAGGCGTGAAGTTATGGTATGGGTATGATGTGGTATGGTATGTTGATTTCTTTTATGTTCCATCGCAAAATTCACTTGGCCCGTTTAATGTAAGAACCCGCTGTATTAGTGGCGCTCCTCAAAAGGCAACTTGTCGACAATGCCTTGGGAACTTGGCTCATTTGAGAAGAAAATATTATGTCGCGTCGCCAGCGCTGAGGAGCGCGCTTAATCGATTGTAAATGCAGAAAAACTTATGTTCTTGCGACTTGTATAAATATGAAAAATTTATGCTCATAAGAGGGAAAACTAACCACTTAAAAACTAAATGAGGTGATAGAATATTCTTTCGCACAAAGTGCACTTGCGACTTGTATAAATATGAAAAATTTGTGCTCATAAGAGGGAAAACTAACCACTTAAAAACTAAATGAGGTGATAAAATTTTCTTTCGCACAAAGTGCAAAAATTACCAACATTTTCAGCGTCACTTGCGTGCTCCTCAAACAAGACCGAGCAGTGATATCATCGGGATTAGTCGTCGCTTATCAGCAGATAACGAGCGCGGAATTAACGCCAGAGGCGCCTACGAAGCAAACAACCAATTCAAACAATCAAATAAGGTACAGGAAAGAGAAGTAATAATGGGTGCGATTCCAAAATAAGTTCTTATCATACTCCGATCTCACCTCCACACTCGATTTGTATACCACAAAGAGCATTGTAAGCCTATACAAAACTGCGATGACCTTGCGCGCTAACGAAGGCTGCTCTCCGTAAAAGGGTCCACGAAATAAGAAGATCGAAAACCAGACCGCGTAAGACCTGCCACAAAAAACCGACCAAAAAGAGACGACCGATGTTCGGCACGCAGGACTTTAGCCTTTATTTGTACAGTGCTTTAGCTTTTTCAACTTCATTTTGCCTTGTTTAATTAAACCCTATAGCGTCAGTAGGCAGTTAATTAAAATTAAAACGTGCTTCTCGTCTGAATGCCCCCTGATGGATGGCCAGTAAATACAAAATAGGAACGAGAAAGATATTGCGATAAACAAAGGCCAGCTTCGTTTACACACACACAACAGATATTGGAATACGCCAGATGTGTGAACTAGGTTACGTTGATAAGGTATCTACCCTACTTGCAGTGGGTGGCGAATTTGCGTTCGAAGTGTACTCTTGATAAGGTGTGTGTTTGTTTTGTTTCATGAAAGTGGGTTTATTTGGTACTCCTATAATAATGGCTCGTAGAGATGATAATCATAATATACGAATGTGAAGTAGTGATGCTAAAAAAATTAAGGAAATCTCAAAAATGGGTGACGAAATTTTAAATTTTGTAAATGATAGAAAATCAAAGATATAAAAAAATGGTGTAAAGAGGTTTGCACCATTACAATGATATGTATATTTGCATTATTTTACATCACTTGACCTGGTCCCAAACTAGGATACCCTGTTCTATGATAAAGAGGAAAGGACACTACAAACTTGAAAATATACCCAGACTGAGCCATTTGTACAAATGTACCTCGGCCCCCAATGGGAATCGAACCCACTACCTCTGCCTTGGTACCCAAGCGCCTTAAAGGCTACAAAAACGAGGCAGCCATTAAAATTATATTATTTCAGTAGAACGCTGATCTTAAATTCGGGAGTTCGTCGGTTCCAAGCCCATGTTCAAAACCAATGACTTTATTTTCTAAGTTATATACATTTGTGAAGTTGATGTTTTGCCTCACCTAGTGGTATTGCAGTAAAACGCCGTCGTGAGGAAACCTGAGTGTCTGAGGTGTTCGCTTATATCAGCGCTAGAAATTACAATACCGCGAACTCTCACGTATGAAGCATGGATTCTTGATCGATCAGCTTCCACCGCTTCCTGTAGGGTGAATACAGCGGCAGTAATTGTATTAATTAGTTACAGCAGTTACTTGAAATAAACGCATCCTCACTAATATTATAAACGTGAAAGTTTACAAGTATGTATGGATGTTTGTTGCTCAATCATTCCAGAACGGCTGAACGTATCTAGATGAAATTTGGCACAGATATAGATTATAGTTTGGAATCTTCTTCTTCTTTATGGTGCCATCTCCTATCGAAGGTTGGCTATGATTGTGGCTCGGAAGAGTTCGTATGTGTCCCTTGTGTTTAACCACTCTGCAAGATTTTTGAACCACGGTGGAATAACACATAGACTACTTACTATATATGGTTTACAAATACAAAAGAAATACACTTAGCGTCGCAGGTGAGAGCTAGTATAATATAAAACACGTCCCAAGCAGTCCTAAGCCAAGAAACCACAAGCAAAACAAATGAACACTTCCCGAGACTTAGCCGCAAAGTAAGCGAGCCAACAGATTTGTATATGCATGAAACTTAGCGTAGAGATAGAAAAAGATCAGAATTGAGACATAGGTATAGGTGAGCGAGCACCACTGTATAGGCTAATGCACAATTATAATGAGTATTTGCATCACATTGATTTGTTTATGCTATCCCCGGGCTTATTTAGGAAATCTGTATCTCATGTTGCAACTACCATTCTGTGATTTTACATGATTTTACCTACTCGGTCGGTTGTTTGTGTTGTTTTTTTTCTGCTTTTAATGTTTATCTAGTTTAGAAAGGAGCTTACTTGTTTGTTTACTACATGCATTTCTCACACTGTGCCTATTGTATTCTAATATTTTTATATTGTAAACTGTAGAAAACGCTGCTGGTTATACATGTAACTAACCTTAATACTAACTTTAAGTTAAGCAAATGTTTTCTCGAATAAAATAAAATAGGTACCCCGGTAATGCGTAATATTCTAATAACATAAAATAACACTAGGATACCCTGTGTAGGGGTAACCAGAAACAACGACATCACAAACATGTAAACATCCCAGACCTGGGCTGCTTTTTTTTTTGTCCCCGGCCGGGATTCCAACCCGGGAGCCCTTGCATGGTAGGCACACGCGCTACCGCTACGCCACAGAGGTCGGCATTACTGCGTAGACAAAGTCGTGCACAGCAGCTAGTACAAAATAAAACACGTCCCAAGCAGTCCTAATCCAAGAAACCACCAGCAAAACAAATGAACACTTCCCTAGGACATCACGTAGAAACTATTTCTAAAGTGCGATACAAAGACTAAGTAGCCGCAAAGTATAAGCAAGCCAATAGATTTGTTTATGCGCCATGATATTCATATTCAAATGAATGGCTCCGTAGACGTGTCGGAATTGTCAATCACTCACAATCAATCCGTTGACTTTATTGATAAAGTCTCATTTCAATGCGTCGAGTGATTTATTAATCGCTAAACAACTTTGCGCCCAGTGACAGTGAAATTTTTAACCTTAAATAAATATATAGGTACTTTAATGGGGATCTTGCGTCGATCTTAGATTGAGATGGTATTGCTTTAGTAGAAAATACTTAGTTTAAAAAACAATGTTCAAAAAAAGCAATAATAATATTTTTTGGGCTTTTCGGGATCCCAAAAAAATAAGAATAACTACAATACACTAATAATAAAAAACATTTATTTTATTTAGATTACATTTTTATTGAGTTATAAACGTTTTCTAAAAACGGTGTAGATACCTAAAACCTTTATCACACGAGACAACTCGAATATTGTTCGCTCGCTCCATGAACGCATTACGTTATAATGGGTAGGTTGTCTGGAAGAAATTGCTCTAATCAATAAGGCCGCCAACTGTACTGTATCTTTGTAATTATTTTATGTTTTTTTTCCTGGTGTACAATAAAGAATATTCTTATCTTATCTTACGTTAACGCGTTCAAGTTGTGACGTCATAGTTTGAGTCCAATTTGTTTGGCGCGTTTATGTACCATATGAGCAGAATGACGTTTAGACAGGTCATATTATGAAAAATATTAGTCGTAAAGAAGAAAATAACCGCGTTTATTTATCTTTTAATTTTTATTGACCCCTACATTATATTAAAACTTTATTTTGCGCAAGTACTTCTTTGCTGATCTTTCAACCCTGTTTGTAACTACACACTTAATATTGAACTCTAAGGCTGTTTTTCTGTGATTATCGACAAAGTGATATTTCGAAAGACCTCGAAAGTAGAAATAAAGCCAGCTAATGATCTACTTAAATGACTCGTTGGTAGTTCTCAGGTAGCATTAACATCGTCATTCACCTGCATTGAGACAGCCATTACTTTGATCTGGCTGCAGCGTACACTTGATTTGAATAAATATCCACTCTAGCACTTAGGGCGTGGACACATCACGCTGAGAAATCTCGACTTATGATATTTATCGAGTCTTTCAATCATTTTATATGAATCACTTCATGTCATACTGCTGATAGTCTATTCTTCCAGCTTGATACACTACTAATATAAATAACAATATACCTATATAAACAGTTACATAATATAGTTATGATAAACTTACATAAATACGTAACTAATACTTAAGTTACATAACTACTTTGGAATAAAATAGAAAACGGTGACCTAATAGAGACCTACAAAATCTTGAACACGACTAATGTAATGTACCAGATCTTGCTAAAATGAATACGAACAAGAAGGCACTCGCTGAAATTGGCATAGCAACAATGGACAAGCAATCCCAACAACACTTCTTGCTTAACCGTGCAGTGAATACATGGAATGAACTCCCAGACACAGTAATTAGTGCTCCTTCAGTGAACTCATTTAAAAGCAGAATGTGATACATATGAATGTGACTATATATATCACTACAAGAAATTTCTATAATATATAGTAATCCTATAATATTATAAATGTAAATGTTGAAGATGTTTGGCTGTTTGTTATTTAATCACGCAATAACGTCCGGATGGAATTACATGAAACTTGGCATACAGATAGATAAAGATCTGAATTGAGACGTACTATAGAATCTTTTTTCATGCTAAAAATATATTTATTGCGTTCCCATGGTAACAAGAATCGTATAAACAGATTCTGCGGCGGCACGAAGTTCTCCGGGACAGCTAGTTATCAATAATAACAAATCAGGGAAATATCAGTAACCCTAATTCAGTCTTTCTAGATTATTCAAACTCAATTTTCATCTAACAGTTGATGCCCTTTGATGATGGTATTTTCAACCAAGGAATACCGACGTTGTTTAAACCAGTACATGTACAATGACCAGTATACGCAAGTACCTTCAGTATCCTAGTTCGCTGGTATCATTGTGACACCGGCCCCGTTGCTCTTGAGCACTGTCAGTCTTGCGCCTACGCCAAACCGGTGCCACCCGTAGGCGGTGGAACCTCCTCTAGGCTAAAGGTACCTAGGTAGGTACTGTTGATGACAAAACTTGTTACCTAACATACTTAAATTTCTGTGGATATAAGGCCTTGTCACAGAAAGTTAAAGTTTTAAATCATCACTGTAGAGTCGTCGTGATAGCCCCATAGGAACTTGTAACAAATTTTTTTTTGATGTATATAGATAGATAGAAAGAGAACATTTTATTGCACAACCAAAAACTATTACAACCATGATTTCTTAAATCTAAGTAATGTTATACAATTGGCGGTCTTGTCGCTAAGAGTTATAATTATATATTATACAAGTATAATTAAAACTGGGCTCAGCAAGGATTCTGTTGTAGGCAGGCCAAGTCGTACGACTTAAGAAATATTAGAATACTTTTCTCAGTGACAGTACTTTTGTAAAAGTAGCCTCTAATGCAGTCTCTAGGCCTCATTGTATTCAGCAAGGAGTCAAGTTAAAAACACGAGGTATCGACTTACTAAAAGATTCACGGCTAGGCTCATGTTCAGGATTTCAGCAGCAAAGATGCGTATTTAATCTACAATCCTATAAGTAGAGCCAGTAAACTTAATTTAGCTTAATCGTATTTCTAACTCATAACGACCTTACGATCTTTCTGCCGGGCGGCACCCACTGGTTCTACTGATCAGTTCCAATCGAAGGACTAAAATGTAACTATGGCCTGCCACTTGCCCCGATCTTGACAAATCTTTATCGCTTTATCATCATGCATTATTCGCTGCATCACTCAAGTATCAAACCAACCAAGTCAAACATTAGCCAAGTCAAACAAGTATCTATTAAACAAGTGTTTTTTTGAGATGTATGATTTATTAATTACCCAACTTTGTGTTCTTTTAGCTTTACACTCTTTTCTGTCACTGCCCATCCTCTGCCGCGGCAGCATACATCTCAAGAAAACACTTGTTTAATAGATACTTGTTTGACTTGGCTAATGTTTGACTTGGTTGGTTTGATACTTGAGTGATGCAGCGAATAATGCATGATGATAAAGCGATAAAGATTTAAAAACCTATTTAGAGGCTTTAGCACGGGTTAGTGCATTAAAATAAAAATAGTATAACGATAAAGATTTGTCAAGATCGGGGCAAGTGGCAGGCCATAGTTACATTTTAGTCCTTCGATTGGAACTGATCAGTAGAACCAGTGGGAATGGATGTCTACCCCACCGATAGTAGGGCGTTTAAGTAATGTAGTATCTTATTTGACGACCTCTGTAGTGCATCTACCTACCTAGCAAGAGGTCCCGGGTTCGAATCCCGGCTGGGAAAAAAATACCCAAAGGTCTTGGACGTTTACAAGTTTGTGATGTCGTTGTTTCTGGTTCCCACGATACAGCGTATCCTAGTGTGGGGCTAGAAGCAATGTATGTGCCTGTATGTAAATGTAATATAAAAAAAAATATTGAGATATAATACGAAATTGGTAGAAGAAGTTTAGACACAATTCATATTTGTGAATGTAGACTTAATAGTATGTACTCGTTCAATTTAATCTTTTTTAGTAATCTATTAACCCAGTAGATTTATAAGATTGCACTGGCTGCGTCTTAGTTACAAGAAGTTAGCATGTAACTTCTATCCAATCACATCTAGCGCGCTTGAATGATAACCACATCTGCATGCTATTAATAGACAAGACTCTGGCAGCAGTAGATGGTTTAACCCAGTCCACATTTGCCGGCCGGCAATAGAGTCAGCAATCTCAGTTCCTTTCCAGAGTGTAACTTTATTAGCTGATAGAAATGTTGTTGCTGTGTGGTATCGGCCTAGAGAATAGCACCAACCAAAATTCTTCCCGCGGGTGTCGTAAAAGGCGACTAAGGGATACAAACCGGGGGGTGGGCAGCAGCGCCCCCTGAAGTACAAGGCCACCAAACTGCGATCCCAAACCGCATGCCCAGCGTGGGGATCATGGGGATTACCCCCCAATGATGGCACAACCTTCCGCTATGGCGCTCATTAGGGGAGGGCTATGTCCAGCAGTGGACTAATATAGCCTGAAGAAGAAGAAGAAATGTTCTCGAGTGTACACCACGAATCCGCAAACGCAGCGTGGGGACGCCTACCAGCTCGCTAAACCGGCGATCAGAGAGAGATGGTGCTGGATGAGAATGGCCGAAGACAAAAAGAAGTGGCTTACCTCG
Source organism: Yponomeuta sedellus (assembly GCA_934045075.1). Lineage (NCBI taxonomy): Eukaryota > Metazoa > Arthropoda > Insecta > Lepidoptera > Yponomeutidae > Yponomeuta > Yponomeuta sedellus. The sequence goes on along the minus strand of OW203733.1, from coordinate 15,817,636 downwards.
GGGAAGCCCTATGTCTAGCAGTGGATGAGTGCGGGCTGATTGACTATTTGATAGATCAAATTAAGGTGATAGAAAAAATTACGCGATGGTTAGTTTTATACATACTCTTTTACAAACACTTTACCGGACTTAAACTACTATTTAGAGTAATTGAAACATCACTTTCAGTAGACTCAGTAGCAGTGAAACTGCAACAAAAGTTCATCCTGAACAGAAAGATTCGTACTTCCGGACTTCCGGAGCACCGGCTAAAGCCAAACTTGGGCACTGAATTCAAAGCACTGAATTCGAAAAGGGCAACGCTTGAAAATGTCATACTCAGATCATAGAAAGAAGATGTCATATTTTGGAAAAGAGTTCCGTTTGACAAATATTGAAGTGTGGTTAATGAGGCAAAATATATTTCGTAGAGCCACGTCGTTTGTTGCGATGGAGTAATTGACGTAGTAGTATGCTGAAGCGTTGAGCTGTGAATATGCTGACAGTTTACCCCATTTGTGGTTTTTTTATGGGTAGTATTTAAACGCAAATCAAAAAAAACTTTGTATCCAAAAATAATCCAATTTCTTATCAAACTTACTGAGTGCACAGCAAAATATTTAACTCAAAATACCTATTACTAAATAGACTAAAATTTACATTCTTGGTGTACCGCTATTTATCTTAAAGTAAAGCTTTTTTATTATATATTTATGTCCTTATTAGGATAATGCTCGGATTTTGCTATGAGAATGAGTATTATCAACGCGAGCTCTGGGTAATTTGCTGTGCAGTCAGTATTTATGATGAGATTGTCGTATTTTTGTACCTTCAGGAATTTATTTGATTCGCATTAAAGAATAAAAGTAATGTCGTGCTGATGTATATTTTCGAATTACCTGCTGTACTAGCTTTGTTCAACATTAATTTTATTTGTAGTGAAATAATTTATTTGATGTAAAAAAGTATATAAATGATAGAAAGAAATTGATAGGTGATTATTTATCTGATGTGCAATTAATAATATCCCTTTTTTTTTTAGAGGATGCAACACAGTCCACAAAAGAGGGAAATTTTCTTTCCCATACGCGTAATTTCATGTGATTCTGTCGGCCCTTGATTGCACCCGGCTACCCTTAAATAAATATTTATTTAGGTACCCGCGCATTCCAAAGTACTCCTGTATACGGGGCACGGTAGAGATGGCGGGATACGGATGACTATAATTTGGTATATTAATTGTGAAAAAGTTTAATGCACCAACGTCTCGGCTTATTTCACGATGCAATCATCACACGATATTATATGCTTTATTATGGAACATTGGCCATCACATAAATAAATAGTATTTGAAAATTTTATTTTTATTTTTGCTCCAATGTCCCTTCAAACTCAGTTCTGTGTCACAAATTCGTGTTCTTACATTTTTTTGTGTATATTTGGTAGGTCCGAGAAAAGTTCGTAGACTAATTTTATGCCAAAACAATGTTTCAGCTAGTGTATGGAGAAAAATATCTTTCATGAGTAAAAGACTGGACAAAACAACCACATTAGATAATTTTGTCTGGTATTCCACCAAACGAAATAAGAAATAGACTCCGTTTTACGATCTTGTGAAACGTTAAACTGTCCAAATATGGTACAAATGTTGGGACGTAAACTAACATCAGATGACGACGTTACCAAATCACATGAGAAACATCTTTATTTGTAGCACAAACTTACGGTGTACTACGTCAGAGTCGAAACAGTTCAATAAGTGAATTTACAGTTACGTATTCTATGAGGTGGGCTGGTAGTTCCATATGGATTAGTGGACCAGGATATCAAATGTATATTAATAGTTTTCTTGACGTCCGTGACGTGACAAAAGTATACAAATTGTTTTGGTATAAATTTTATCTAATTTTCTGCGGTAGTTCGGGCTATTGGTATAGGTACTGCCATATTTCGGATGTCACTTGCGGGGACGCGGTAAGGTACGTAGAATTCTTCGTGTAGTTAAATTAACAAATAGATCCCGAATAGATCTAAATCTACCTAATTCTACATTGCTCAACAAAGCCACGACTAACATCGTTCAGAGGCAGTTTTCGTTTCGCATCTTCGAAGTGCTGGAACGATTTACCACCGCCTCCAAGAAACGCAAAATCAAAATAGACGTTTAAAAAAGAGTTTAAAATATGGTTCCTATTGTGCAAAAGTCTTCCAGTAGGTAAGTGGAGGATTGTTGCGAACGACAACGTCGGCGAATAACTGCTTCTCAGCTTACTCGTGGTACCGGTTCGTCTCTTCCATTTTATTTCCTTGTTTATTTTGCTCTAACTTTTACCATTTAATTCCTAATTATTTTTTATTTACTAAGAATACGTATAGGAAATCCCGGCGGAAACTGAAAAACAGCATTAATGCTGAGGCTCCGACCATTTCAAAAGTGTGAACTAAATTAAGTATTTGTATCATACGCACTTCTGTTACTTTTGAAATAAGTTCTTTTTATTTTATGTTATTTAATTTTAAGCAATGAAAAAAAATATTGCTCTTATCACTGCATCAAGTCATCCCAACTGTGCGCATTTTCGGTGACGTTACCTACCGAAAATTATACAGTAACTCGCAGCCCGCCATTACCTACTCTGGAACTACAAAAAATAAATCTGTGGCCAATACGCCCACGCCCCGCATTCACATGCAAACATTTTGGAGAAAGTAACGTGTACATGTGAAAATTACTTATGATACTAATATACTAAAATTAAACGTAGAGAGGCTATACATTCTTTACTACCTATGGTTAGTGTCGTAAGATACATAGGTCAGTTGTTTTCTAACTTCGCACTCTAATGTTAAGCTCATGTAAAAATTACTTCATGTTTATTGTTAGCCCTTGCACCGCACCTTAGTACATCAAAGTACAGTTAGTCTTTGTAATTCACTAAAGAACACGCTTCAAGCAAATCTAACTTTAGACGCGACCGTAAAAGAAGCAAGATGTGTGTTTCGGATCGCTTTGATACACGGCTTGTATGCTATATCTACGTATGGACACCGCGATAAAGACAAGCATTCTTGCACCGCGTTAATATCACCTTGCTGTAGAAGTTTAACACATTTAATCGAAGTGAAGTGAACCAATCAATTCCCTTATCAGTGCGTTCCACGACCTACTATTTACATAGTGGTGCTGTGTCCGACACAATATTTACACTTTCTGATCCGACGGATACTGGCTTATTGACAGTCCCAAGTGATACCCATGATAAGGAGAAATAAGTATCAGTATCCCTTCAAACTTGTCAGATGTTTATCGAGAATGTTCCGAATGGTCAGTGACTGCCATACTTACTCTATATCATCTTTATCGAGTGGATTTGAAGAGTTGACGGGGGTCATATTGGACAGCTATGCTTTGGGTTTTGATAGGAGATAAGAGCCTAAAATATCTCAGACTCGAGTTACTCAAATGTTTACACCGTGTTATTAATCTGTCTACCCCATCTTCCCGAGCATATCATAAGATCGGTACATAAATAATACATAATAGGGCTTTACGTTTAATTGCAGGCAAAGACATGCGATACTCGGCCTAATTCCGGAAACTTCTCAAAGACGTGATCGTGTGTTTTGACGAAACAAACCATAAATATTTTACGAGAGCTTTTTACAAGGGATAGCAGACGGTAAGGAGCGCAAGAGCGCGCCAAATTTAGCAGCGGAGAGGAATGAGGGCGTCGATCCCGAGATATCAACATTGCCTCATTTCAATTCTTCGGTACTGAAGGCTGAGCATACAAAAGACTAGCATGACTAGTCTTATTTATAAAAACACGATTTCTAAAAACACTCCTCAAATGCAGTTTAATTACATACATGTATCCCAGAGGGGTAGGCAGAGACCAGGGACTGCCACTTGCCACAATCCTGACAGATCACCTTCGCTTCATCAACGTTCATAAGTCGTTGCATGCACGGACGCCGGTTCCGAGTACTTTTTACCTTTCCCTTTGCTAATACATCCCCTTTTTGGGTTTAATTGCAGTTTAATTGTCTATGCTAAAGGGAATCCCTGTAGTCCTATAGTAAGCCACATACTGTTTAAAGTCCATTTGACAAGCCACACCGGCTGAGAAGAATCGTGTTTTTAATAACAGTGTGAAGACTATAAAGACTTTATAATAGGTATCATATGTAGAAGTTTTCATATTCGCATCGAGCTAAAAAGGGATATTTCCAAAGCTCACTGTATGTAAAGGTTGCATTCAATTGAATATCGGTGACGTAGAGAGTAACTTTGGGCTGAAAGGGGGTAGTGCGCCCGCTTCGGTGGCAATGGACGGACCCCCGCAAGGGGTCGTTGGCATATCTCCAAAACTGCTGCTTGAGTTTGCTGTGATTCATACAATGCCACCTAGCAAAATTAATAGATTTCTTGTTATTGCACTTTTATAGAGCGGTGACTAAGTTCCTTGAGATAAATCCTGGTGAGTAAGTTGGCAGTTTGTAGTTATTCCGGCTTCTACCACAGCTTTTAGCTAAACGACTTTGTATGCCGTTTATAAGCTGGGAACTTTTATTCCGCATGATTAAAACCGGTTGGGAACGAGATTGGCATGAATTTTATTGGCTTTACGTCTGTTGAACTCTACACAAATACCTTTATGAGATTTCGATTTCCTCCTATGACCAAACTCGTTTGATGCCCTTTATTTTCGCAAATATTTCTCCTGTTTAAGGTAACTTTAGTTCTTCTCTAGAGCCCGAGGTATATTCTAAAAGCTAACAGACTGAAGATAGGTGTATAAAGTACAATAATTATCTATATTGTCTTCAATATCATTTTAAACTTTTGTGTTAAGGACACGATAATTTTGATCTGAATGTGAAAGCTCGTACTATGCCTACCCAAAATAATACGAAGCACATAAATAACCGCAGTAAGAATCATGTTTCTTACCAATAATTTAGGACATATTCCTTATTACTCTAGGTATATACTAATAGAATTTCAGTAAACTAAAATTGTAGCGTGTAGTAGGGTTAAGCAGGATATAATTGCAGGATGATTTAGCATGACGCATGACGTGATTTAACGGCATTTGCATATTTGTCATTTTTTAAATACCCCGTACATTTTGTAGTATTGCTGTGCTCATTTCTAAGTGAGCACGTTTCTCTAAAGAGATAAGAAATAGAATACATACATCGCCTCAACAAACTGCAGTAAGTCGCAGAGACGGTGGTGCGTCGATCTCTCAGTAGGTCACCAGATATCCTGGCGCCAGAACTTGGGAGATGGGTTTGGCCGAAAGATGATGTAAAGCTAGCTGTGAATATTATTTGCTAAGTACTTCTAGTCGTGAAAATGGTACTCAGTTAATATGTTATGTTAATTTTAGTTCAAATCGGAATAAATCAAATATCTTACTAGAAAACGTAGCCATTAAAAAAAGCTATTGGCTTTATTTATGTACAGTCAATAGCTTTTACATTTTAGTAGCAAAGTCGCCGGTAACATAACTGAGTAGAGTACATGAATGTAACGGTTGATGTGCTGTCGACTAAACTTATAGAAAGCAAATAGAAAACAATTTAGCATCGTTTTGTTTTAGAGTCTTCAAGCTGTCCAACTATAGAAAGTAATTTCTAGAGATGAACGGTACTCTACCACTTGAGCCAAAAAGCTCAAAAACAGTCAAGGAAAGTTGACATGAAACTTCAATTCATATCCGGCTAAGTTTTGGGTCTTAGTGGGATCCGAGCATTGTCATTTCACTAACAATGAGACTAAATAAAATTATTTGAAGACCAGTCAGAGACAATTGCTCTTTGTGTTGAATAACCCAACTATACCTGACAGGTGCTAAAGTTTTTTGTTTAGTTCTTTGAGCAATATAGAGATAGTAATGAAAAAGTTTTAATATTTTTTATTTTATGTCGAACGGAATATGTTGGAACATATCACAGGAAAGAAACGGCATTTATTCACAGTTCGTACAAACAAGGTAAACAAAAACAAATTATCGTGTATATACAAGACAGGATAGGACAAAGTCAGAGCATACATCCAATATACTTAAGTAAAAAGTTAGTAAAAATGGCAGTAATATCTAGGTAACATAATAACTAATAACACGCACAAACACAATATACTGAGAAATATTATGAAAATAATATTCTCACATAAATAGGCATTGCCGAGAATGAATCGACTGAAAATCATAATTATCGATATTGAACGTAGTACGATAACAAGAACCGGCTACTGATTAGTTATCTTATCACACACTTAACCCAACGTGAGGTATACTTTATTCATGCATATGGATGTAGAGTGACCACACTAGCCCTACCTCTACATTGCTAAGTTACAAAACACATGGGCACCCGGCGACCTTCACACGTGACATCATGGAGATGTTATGCCAAGATTATTCAAAAACAGAATACCACTTACCAGCTAATATTATTGTTTGAAGTCATCGTAACGTGCTCAGCGACAGAAAATCCAAAGTACGATCCGGAGTTTCCAAACTTTATCACAGGAATCCTTGGCTCCAGATTGAAACTGGACGCACTGCATAAAAAGCACAATAAAATCGCACTATTGAGCCCAAATTTAAGACCCATTTTGATTAGCACTTGCATAACTATTCAACAAGTCGACGAGATGGGTGGTTGAACACCAAATCACTGTGTCCGTGAAATTATTAGGCACATCGCGGGTTTCGTAAGTTTGAAGCGTGACCGGCGTGCAGCGGGACCCCCAGTATGGATGCCGCTCACCGGCAGAATACGTCAGTCGACTCTACCCAACGTGGTTCTTGGTAGAGAAGCGTGCGCCTAGAGGCGACTGAACTCATAAAACTTAGTGCAGAAGTAACGCCCTCTGTGGGCGAGGATGACGATCTACCGGTGCTGCCCTCTTTAGGTAGAGATACAGAGCTGATTGCCTTATGGGGTTTCGTTGTGAATGAAAGCACCTTGTAGTTATGAGTAAAAAGGCAAGATGGCAGAAATGCAATTTTTTGAAATGGACGATAGATTAGGGTTGGTTACGAGGGCGGCCGAAGGGTGATGATTTATCCCCTCATATTCTCGTTATCCTCCAAGTTTTAGGCTTTCAAGATACCTATTCTACCTAAATACTATACAGGGCGTGACAGAAAGGTCCGATAGAACTTAAGGTGTTATTCCACTAACTGATACAATTTACACTAATTAACAAAGGTTTGAGATCAAATCTGAAATCCGAAAAATGTAAAATGGCCAAAATCTCAGGTTGTCGCATTACTAAGTCTCATGACCTGAAAATCCCTATTACCACGATTCAGATTTTTGTTAAACATACATCACATAACGCCAGTAACCTGAAGCGATAGACAGACACCAGGGTTTCCTACTTGCCACGATCCTGTCAAACTTTTCTCTTTCACTTCATAGACATTAGTCATTGTGTGCTCGCACGCGCCGGTGCGGATATTTTTTGCATTGTCCTTTGCTAATACATCTCTTATTTGGTCATCGTACTAACACTTTTTCCGAAAACGTATTTAGTTGGTACTGGTCAAAAATCTATTATACTTAGCTTATCTTTAATGAAACCTATAAAGAAATTGTCATCTTTGGACCTAGTGACAATTTACGATCTTAAACTATCCAATCAATCGTAGAATTGTAGAAAACAGATTCCTAAGGCAATCAACCATCCAAATAGACCTCAATTTAAGGGGTCGCGTTGAATACCTAGTTCGGATTTCATGGCATACGGGATTTCTTGAAAGTAAATTATGAATTCTTAAGAACTCGCACATATTTAAAACTTAAGATGCTAGTTTTGTATCCAAACTTTGTAATTCAAAAGAAAAATAACTCTATGGCTGAAGCTTATGTTTGAAATCCGACCATTCTGGAACAGATGACTGAACAAATTTTAACCTGCGTATGCTTCTGTAGAAAAAAATCAGATCCAAAGCCTCCATAAGCTAGTTATCTTATAGGACATGGTCAATCGCTAGGTATATGGATATAGTAGAATTCAGGAACACTATCTACTTATATAGAACATTAATGGGTAATTCTGTCTGATTGTGACTGACTGCCGCTCGGCATTTCATTTGGTCAATTAATAATTACTATTTACACTGCTAGTAATTTATTACTAGCTATTCTATGTTTCCAAGGTGGTCACATAGACCATAATTATCTGAAAAAAACTTCTATCCTTTGAAGAGTTCCTTCTTCATATCCGAAGGCATTCACCAAATTAAAATCAAATCTAATAACCAAGCTCCTCCTATTTCGAAGTCGGTTAAAGAGTAAGCAATAATTCAAGAATAGGTTTTGTAGACCCCATTCTGACCCCACTAACAAATTTCTGGAACGAAATGCAAAATCAATCGCTTGGTCGAACTGCCATTAATGCCTCTAGTATAAGTGATTGTTGTGTCTTATTTCGCTTGAAGACAAATAAATATATTCTATTCTATTCTATTCTTAGTCGAAATATACTGGGAATGAGGTCTAATTTTAAAAACTACAGTTCATAAGTATATAATGGGAATGAGGTCTAATTTTAAAAACTACAGTTCATAAGTATAAACTTTTATTGAGTAAGTATTTGAAATCAAAAAATATTCGAGTTGAAAAATTAATCAAAGGTAATCAAAATTAACACAATAAAGAGGAAATCAAATTATGATGTCATTGAAAATACTCATCTGGTTTATTATTTGTCTAGTCTTTCAGCTTCTCTCTCTTAATTTAGAAAATACATATGATCCGATATTTTCAATCACATGATAAGTTATTTTTCCGGTTCACAAAACAATTTCATAAGAGGGAAAATAAGCAACCAAATTAAATACGTAATAATCATCATTCTCTACATGAGAACATTCACGTTTCACCAACAGATTATGTTACCATGATTCGTTACATTCAGTTGTTTAGCTATTATTACTGCCGTTTCTGTTTGCAGCAAAGCTCTGTTAATACTCTTGCGATACTGTTGAAAGAGCTAAGTTGTTAACTGCTCAATTGACCACTGAACACAGCCAGTCGATCAAGTTTGCAACCAAACCGCGAGCAACCGCAGTTCACCCTCAGTTGCAGACATATGACCAAATCAATTGGCATTCGAGGATTCCTGTCGCGCCAGGTGGGTTTTGTTGGTACTACAGCACTGTTCAGTAAGGCGAACGCCCTTACAAGTGCCGCAGCACCATTCGGTGCTCTGTGAGAGCTTAGGGCAGCGGATGGAAGGTCAGCTCGGTCTGTGAGTGGGCGAAGAGCAGGTTCAGTTGCGAGTCGAGTCCGACGTTGTACAGCCGCACGAGCTTGGCCACTGCTTGTCCAGGTTCTTTACGGAGTTGGGCCACGCCGGAGACCTTCATGAGATGGACTTCGGAGTCGACAGAGCCGCCGCCGGTGGTGGCCAGTTTCACGTGACACACCACGTCTACGTGGATGTACTTCTCGACGGCCTTGCCGCGCTTCCCCGGCACCTCCACATACACGGTCTTCTCCTCCACCTGAGGCATGTCGGCTCTGAATACCGACGCCTCTCCCAAGAGACCCTGTAGGAAAAACAACGAATGTAAATATTGTAAGAACGCCGCTGATCAACCACGAGACACGTTTATGACGCCTTGCCAAGTCTCCAATGCAATTAGAAATTGTCCTTGTGCCAAAATAAATCCTTTTCAACTTACGATTTACTCATAACATGCATTGTAAACAACTTTTGGCTGGAGGCCAACTGTAACTTCAATATTGCGCTAAGATTCTAAAAATATTATGTTCTTACCCCGTTTCCAGTTATAGAGAATTTCATGCCGGTGCTGATGGCGCGTGGTTCCATGCCAATGCCCTCTGGGTGAGAGTCAGACCAGAAGTAGTTTTCCGGTGCGTTCAGGGTGTCGGGTTTGAAGGTGATGCGCTTTCCATAGCCCATTCCTACGGACTGGAGCAGGAGGCTGCGTCCTTCAAAGAGGTGGCGTCTGCTGCCAGCAGGACGCACGCGGTAAAAGAATCCAGGAATGATACGAGGGTCAACGAATGTTCCTGTGAACAAAAGAGACGTTACTTAAAATGAGGCACTTAACGAGAGTCATTACTTGCAACATCGAATTTGAAAGCTCTAAAGAGTAGGCTATTCACTCAACGGAGAATCTCAGCTTTGTTTGGTTAGTTACCCATATACCACATTGTTAATATGGTATAGACTGTTTCATATTGCAATTGTGAATTTTGAAACGTTGAAAATATCTTACCGATGACAGGGAACTCGTATCTCTCTAGCCCAACAATACAGTACTGGCATGGCACGTCACCAACTTCGCTGCCGTTGACCGTGATCCTCCTGGAGGAAGACTCGATGCCGGGCTTGAGTTCGTAGCCCTTCCTCAGTTGTTTGATTCCAATAGCTACATTCAGCACCCTTGTAACTTCTGCATTTCCACGGCCTTTCTTTAGGACTGCAACGCCAGTGACAGGCACAAGCTTTGTCGCACCATCGTTCTCGTACCATTCAACTTTGCAAAGCGTGTTGATCTTAACCTTCTTTTCGATGATACCGTCTTCAAAGATTCGCTGGTCCAGCTCGATTTGATTCCTCTGCAGAGAGACATATATTGTTAATATTTCAGGAGAATTTCATCTTCCTAAATTGGAAGAATTATTGATTCTCTCCAGTGACTGCGACCGACTAAGTTGTTAAGATGATATCGGTGCGGGGCAAGCCTACTCCATCAAAAACAATGACCCGGCACTGCAGCGTCCGAATGGTACCTTCAACCATCTAGTTGCAGTGATGATGCCACTAGACGCTGTGTAAATCATATTACGTAGCGGCCAAGGGCAGTGACGCTATAAAAGTAATATTTTTTCTTGAACTACTATTACAGAGGAGGACACTTGACGGTGCAGTTTCCTCCAAGCACTCCGGAAAGAAAAATATGGATGTCGCAACGTGACAACTACTTGTACATATTCTTGTTTAGGAGGCTTTATGAGATTGCTTCTACAAACTATTTTCTTTGCGGAAAACCTGCTTACCTGCTGCTGCACAACTTCTAGCGTCCCCTGAGGCTCGTGGTTTGCATCGTACACCGTGAACTTGTCGCCAATGGATACAGCCTCGATTTCGAACGCGAACCCTTCTGCCCTTGAGTCGGTCCAGAAATAGTTGTTGTTCTCATTGAGGGTGGAACCGACGGGCTCAAACGTAAGGCGACGAGCGAACCCACGGCCGATTGATTGAAGAGTCAAGGCTTTCCCTCCGAACAAGTAGCGAGGCTTCATGGACATTGGCGCTGCGTCAAGAGCCTGAAAATTTCAATTTGCTATAGAGACTGCTCCGGGGAAGATAGGCGAGATACTAGCCTTAGATTTACTGATTTCTAAGGGCAAAGGAGTTTAAGTTTCATACAAGAAATTACTTCTAAATTACTACACAGAAATGTTTAACAAATCTTTTTCAAAATATTGATTTCTGAATGAAATAATAACACATTTGCGAACTTCGATGATTACTTTCTCATAGACCATCTGCTTCAGGAAAATCTTAATTTATTGTTATTCCCTAAGATGATTAAAAATGGCACCATGAAACATACAGAATGATGTTTTATTACAGACAATGGCGAAATGAAAAAATAACCACATGAAAAGATCACAAAGTCTTATTTGTAATTCTTGCAATGGGGATGGTTAAAAACGGCATGGAAGCCTTTATGAATGATACTTATGGTTTACCTATTGCGAGCATACATGCTGCCAGAATTCCACTTTCGACCGTCGGGTCGCCGGGAGGTTCTTCCAGTATTTGTGAACGCCGTGGGGGCGAGCTTCTGAAAAACTGGACGATCCACATTCCATCGCCTAGATACAACGGCCTTTGCAAGCAACCAGTGACGACTGTATACGCGGGTGAAATAATGTCGCTAGTCGATGCTATTATGTGTCTTTCTGCAAATAGCAGCAATGGACATCGCTACTCAAATGTACTAACAACCGGAACCCTATTCTGATCAATCCTGGACTGCTAAAATTGGTTGGCCACTCATTGAATCTGGATTTCGTTATAGAGATTCTAACACTGCAAGCACAGCGGAAATAATGCAGTATCTTGAAACATTTTCCTGTAAGGTTGCCATTACAAATATTTGAATGAAACTAAATATATTGTGTTCTTTAAAATATAATATACAAAGTTATAGAAAAACCAAAGAATAAAAAATCGTAACTCAAAAACCTCAACAATTGCATCTGTCTTCTGACAAATAAAGTAAGTAATAACAATGTAGCTTGTAGGTAAGTATAGTTCAAAGAATATGACAACCTTATCATCTATTGCGCTTCGTTTCTAAACCAACATTGTATTTTATTGTTTGGAGATTTCTATATTCGGTTGTGGTTATATGAAATAAAACATGGCGAAGATTCATTGATCTTTTCATCGGCAAATAAAATTGCCTGATAAAATTTTTTAGCAAGCCAGGTCGTAAGATCGTTAAATTTTAATTTAAAAGAATTTTCGCTAAGTTTCTCGACACTTTTGCAAGATATAAGACACTCACCATCCTTTCGGTTCTGAAATGGATATAAAACCTTGCAAAAATGTCCCAGAAGTAACCACAAATCCGAATTTCGTTTATTATTAAATACACTTAATTAAATCTAGAGACAAATAAATTCTAAAACCGCTTCTTTAAAAAATCTAAGTTAATATATAGTAGAGCGCAATATCATGCTTAAAGAAGACTGCTTTACTGAAAATATCCATATTCAATATCAGATGTGTAGCCAACGTTTTGTACCGCAGTCCAGGTGATAAATTTTGCCTTTCCAGTTATGGATCATTCATATTTTTTCTCGAACATCGTGCACATTGAAATAATGACACAAAAGCGATATTTCTATCGACAGACAGTTTCAAAACGTCGATGGTTAAGCAACATCCAACAGTTACCGCCCCTGCGGAACATTCGGTCAAGAGGCCGGGCTGATTGAAACAAAACACAAGCGAAATGTGGAGGATTGCTGTGACACGTGAATAGAGCAGTGAAATCATCAACACTTCTTTTCAAAAATTTTGATTCGCGAATGTTCCGCAGACACGTTGCGTTGTGAAACGAATTTTCTGATCAATGATTAAGGTTTTAAATTAAATTACTCATCTCACCTGCATCGGCCTAACTTTGTATCTGAAACCGGTGCGGACGCGAGGGTCGATGTAAACTCCAACGACTGGGAGCTCGTGGGGGGCCGGCTTGGGCACACGGTACACGGCGGGCACGTCACCGAGTGCGCTTGCGTCGAGGATCACCTCATTGTCATGAGAACTGGCCGTCCAGTAGCCCTTAGTCGGAGCCTCAACCGGTTCCTGGAAAGAATCAACGAGCTTAATATCCAGCTAAATCAGGGCATAAATACGCATCTAGTCAATAAACAACGTGTCTTAATAAAATATTTCGTTCATGATTCTTCAGGAGTATTACATCACCGTGATGATGACACATTGTGAAAATATCTACCTGGTAGAAGCTGTGCGATTAATCAACTTGATTGGCGCACTAGCATAGTTGGCAAAGTGAAAGTATGTGGGTGTTCGGTATGTTGTTCTTTTGTTTATTGCCAATTGTAAACTTGGCATGAATACGTAGAAACCACGCCCCCCGTTTTATGTAAAAGTAATAGCAATATATGCTTAATTAAAATTAGGCATTAAAATGTCAGGCTTGCAACATTATTTCATAATATAATAGCGAATATAGTTATTAAATGTTTAAATTATTATTATTTTATGTGTTCTGTGTTATTGACGAAAATTTATTGGATATCGTACTGTGCATGTTTTTTTTATGAAGTGTGACATTCTTTGCACTATTTTATTTTGTATTGACATTTTTATCTTAATAAATAAAACTATGAAACATAATATAGCGAAACTAATATGGTAAGTAATAGTTGTAAGAGAAATGCAAATTACTCTTTGGAAAGAAAATGTTTATTAGCTCTCTATAAACCAGCAGCATAAGCGAGATGATAAAAATAATCTCAATCACCAGCAAAACGATTTACGTATTTGTGAAATAAAATCCGCACTCAATCACCAGAAAAACGACTTGCGCATTTGTGAAATAAAAGAAAACCACGCGTGACCGTTTTTCAAGATTGATTTGTTGATTGCTCTAACGAAATGAAACCACGCAAGTCCGAAGTCCAGTCGGCAGTAAATATGTAAGTATAGCTTCTGCATCATCGTTTACTTTGATTTATTTTTGGATTTGCAAAGTCTCAAAGTCTTCGCAGCAGTTTGAGATTATTTTCTCCGGCGAAAACTTCAATAACGTTCACTAACACTAACTGCACAGCGTCACCGAATCGACGACCTTCAATAAAGGTCAACTGAAAATATATTTTTAGTACATCCGTAAAAAGAGACCAGATATCTTTCGTGTTTGAATACCCAGCCTAGTGAGGAGACACGTTCGTACTTTTCAAAGTCCAGACCTTTTGAAAGCTTGTGGAAGCCAAACAACTTTTTAGTTGAATTGCCATGCTATTGACCAGGCGACCTCGTCGGCTGAATCCAATCAAGTGCTCTAATAAATTGAAGTCAATCGTAGGAGCCAGATTGCTACTGCGCCTCACTTTTCGTCTAGACAACTACCAATCAACTGTAACTTGCAGTGATTGTTACTGAACAAGGCCAGACATGTAGCAAGGGCGTATGATCAGGCTCGGGCGGCTGGATGTTCGGTGGGCTAAGGCGGTCAGAGTTGTGTCCAATGTTGGGTAAGTAAACCATGGTAGGCAGACCAGCGACCCGTGTCAGCGACGGTTAGTAATGTATCGAAAGAATTACTAACCGTCAGAAAACAATGCTCGAGATTGGCAGAGGATCAAGATGGTTGGCGTGACAGAGAAGAGCCCTATTCCCAGCAGTGTTAGCATTTGAACTGAGTCCTTCTATCTAATAAGATAGAAGGCCAAAGAAATCATAGCTAATAGGCAATTTGACCTGACCATGTTCATCTTTACAAAGTTCACGATTAGGAGCAATCATTGCCGGTCGCAGACATTCGTCCTATAGTGTAACTAAATATAGCGGTTATGAATAATCATCTGGGGGTGTGACACGTCTCTGATACGATAATAAGTCAGCAAAAGGTACCGTCTTACACAATTGGCTGACGCAAATAAATATCTCATTAGCCTATAGGTAACTTTATATTGATTCGTATTTTAAGTCTGGAATATTTATATCATGCTGCCAGTATTCCGTTGATGCTTTGTGCTTTGAGTGTACGCTCTGTTTACTTATTAACGCGGTGATAATGACAAAGCTTATGAATTTCATTCTTGGGACCAGTAATGAATCAGTATTGATCAATATTAGTACTTTAATAGGTAAACAATTACGAATAAAAGATACCAAGTTTTCTGGGCAGTGAAGAGACAATAAGTACTTAATAAGAATGCTTACACCACAACGATGTGGTGTAAACACAAGGTAAGAGGAAAAAGAAAACATTCAAGCAGATATTTACAATTAATAAGAAGAAATAACTAACCACTGAAGGAAACTGAGCATGTTAAATGAAAAACCCAGATCGACATTAACGAACGTGGGAACTTACTAATAGTACCTACCAATGAAGAAATATGAATATTAACTAAAAGTGACACAGATCCCAAGAATGGGTATTTTCATAACTTACAGCCTAGAATTCGGAGTCAAGAACGTAGAAGTGTAAATAATTTTTGGCAAAAGGACCATTAAAGCGGAAATCGATTAGTGCCTTGATTTTTTGGCATACTTACATGAATCTCAAGCTCAGGGAATGCCTCTTCGCCATCGCTCTCATAGTCACTTGGGACAATCAAGGCTTTAGGGGTGCCTTCCAGCTCCTGTGGAAAACATACACATTATGACGCATGAACAAAGATGATAAGAAAAGCGTAAATCACTTCTAATTTCCAAGTACAAATAAATAAGTCATGACGATAATGCTATCTGCAGTCTATGTCATCATCAGACAGTACAAATTAATTTTATCTTATTTAAAGAAGTCTGCACGAGATCACCACGTGCTTTATCTGTTTTTTTGTTTATCTTTTGTTTAAACATATTTCGAGATAAGCTAAGATATACATGTAGAAGTGAGCTACGCAACTTCGAGAAGATACTTTGGATTAAAACTACTATGGTTGGTGAGTGTAGAAGTAGGATAAAGTACACAAAAAAAATCTAAAACTGGCTCTTAATTTTTAGCTTCTTTATATTTTTTTTTTACATGGTTATTTAAAAGTCACATTTGAAACATAAACCCCTATAGTTCAATGAATATAATGTTACACCATCGGTTGAAAATTACCGGCGCGTCGATGTGCTGATAATTATATGGAAATGTAAGAGCTATTCGATGATTCATAGTTGAAACATTTTCAATGCCGTAACGTAGCGTTATCAATATTGTAGTCCAAAACTATGCCGCATTTTTATAGAGGTTTTTTTTGCTGTGATATTTATTTGTGAACTACAAAGATAGTGTGCTCTTTCCCTTTCTGTAGCCCTGTCTGCGACATAATCAGATAAGTACCGGAAGTGGGTCAGCAGATAACAAGCTTGTAGCTAGTTTAATTTAAGACTTGCACCCATGTTTGAGACCAGTTGTCGTATTGCCAAGTACATACAACAGAGCTTATTATAGTCTTACTAAACCAGTTCTCCAAATAAACTGTCTTGCTACTGAATTTACTTGATGCGATGAATTTACTTTACTAGTCAAAACCCCCAATAATACGAGGAAACTGCAAAAAGTTGTCAAACGAGGAAAAAGTTTATAAAATTGGGCTTGACCTAGACGGCGCCGAAAGTGGAATTGCATAGCAAATTGCTACTTATTACCTGAGCAGAAGGCAGAGTCTCGACAAGCTGGGGCATCTCGTCCAGTGCCGTGGAAGTACCGGCCAGACGGGCGCGGGTCAGGCTCCACAGCCGCTGCAGAGCGGCCGGCGTATCTTCCATCAGGTGCTCCATAGACTGGCTGGCTAGCATCTCGAGATTAGTTATCTGGTCAAAAGAAAAATACTTTTATTGTATGCTGTATGCGGCAAGCTGAGGACAGGGCGCTATGGCGCTCATTAGAGGAGGGATATGTCCAGTAGTGGACTACATAATATAACCTGAAGAAGAAGAAGATGCTGTGGAAAAAAGTTTTAATTTAATCTTTTCTAAAAAGAAGGTTCGTAGGTACAACAAAAATAAAATCGTAGATGCTTCGTTTAATTAGTGTCGTGATATGAAACAAATTACCGTACATAATCGTGCTATCGTTAAATGCGATGCTAAGCTTCCAAATTCTACTGCTTCTTAGAAATTAGAGCCTTTGCACACGAGGTTTTTGGAACGCGCTGACGGAGGACGCCCGCGTCCGTAGAACGCGATATGGACGCTCTGCAAAGGCAAATCCGTCGGCATGTTGTAACCTTTGCACACGATTCTTGCGTTTGTGATCTGCTAAAACGAGTTGATAACGCGCAGAGAACGTTCTTATCAAAAACGCGCGTCGTATACATAAAAAACCAAGGGTGGAAATTCCTTTAGACAAACGTATTTATTCATAACGAGCAGTTAAATAAACAATATCATTCACAGACAATGATGTTTTTGTATTTCAAAGAAAATAACATAATATAAATGATTACAGTACATAAAAACTCGCCACACTGTTACGTTTCATGGCGAGAGATCACTCGAATGGATTAATAATGGAAAAGATATGTCATTCTAAAAAAAACCTTTATGTAAAATATTATAATCGACTAGATTAAGGATCTAGATTGCATTGCGGCTCTTACAGGATATATCTTGAAACATATGGAGTAAAACCCGTACCTAATGGATACTGCTTAGGTAGGATCCTATAATTATCTAGACGTGTTAAGAGCCGTTAGTGTCTCTAATAAAGTCTGATAGCGAAATACCCACAATACCTAATCTTGCTAGGCGTCTGGCTAAAGTCTAGACACTAGAAAGGTAACCATGAGAACTATGAATGTACCGAAACGTTTTCAGAACCATAACTATATCGATTTCAAAACCGCCTCGGCCAGACAATCGGCAAAGGTACATTATTAATAAATCCCGTTCAGGGCCAGTTTCTGAATTGAGAATGAGGGATTTTTCTGACAGCTATTAAAAAATTGTTCTAAAAGCTAAGATGAGATGAATCGCAAGGGTTTTACCTTTTTTGTTTGTTATTGCTTGCCACAGGTAAAAACTTTATTGCTGTTTTGCGATTTCATCGACTGGAGGAAGGAATTTAATCTGTGATCAACTGATCAATCATCTATTCTATGTCATTCGGTGTAGTTAAGCGAATGTTATGTTCTCCTCTGTGTTTTTATTGTTACGACGATCCTGGCCTTTCTTTTGGACTGTTCTGGCATAACAATAATAATGCAAGAGCCAAAAGAAAAGAGGGAGGAAATACCACGTGATCTGTGGACTGTGGACCACAGAATATACTGGAAAGTGGCAAATCCTATTAAAAAAACAAAAACCCTTACTTGAAAACGCCATGTACTCACAAATTTAGAACTACTTTTCTTAGCTGTCAGAAAAATCGCTCATTGCACTAAGTAAACACTTAGGTAACGTTCAGTCACGTTCTTTGCTGAGAAATTCTAAGACCCAGTTTCTGAATTGAGAATTTCGCTAAGTAAATTCTTAACTGTAGTGCTGTTTCTTCGAATTTCCTAGCAAACAGCGTGACAGAACGTTACTCAGGTGTTTACTTTGTGAAATTCTCAATTAAGAGACGTGTCATGTGGTGTCGGCCTAGAGAATAGCACCACCCCAATTCTTCCCGCGGGTGTCGTAAAAGGCGACTAAGGGATACAAACTGGGAGGTGGGCAGCAGCGCCCCTGCAGTACAATTCCACCGAACTGCGATCCCCAACCCGCATGCCCAGCGTGGGGATTATGGGCATTAACCCCTATGATAGCACAAAGTGGCGCTCTTTAGGGGAGGGCTATGTCCAGCAGTGGACTAGTATAGCTTGACGATGATGATGACGATGGCTTAAGAGACAGCACTAGAGTTAACAATTTACAGTCTATTTATTCTTACTTGTCCAATTTAGTAAACAAGATTCTAACCTTAAAATTGAGATTATATGCCTAAACTAGACATTTTCTCGCCAATTCATGAACTATGTTTATAAAATTGGCAGCGTGTTATCTAAAAGAGTGTTCCAAGTTACTTCATTTATGGAAATATGGCAGTTTTGGACTAAAAAGTCACAGTTTAAGGGTAGAATCTTGTTTACTAAATTGGACAGGTAAGAATAAATAGACTGCACTTAGCGAAATTCTCAATTAAGAAACCGGCTTTGTCACGGTCTTTTCTGGGAAATTCAAAGAGACGTCTCTATAGTTAACTATTTACTTAGTGAAATTCTCAATTGAGAAACTGGCCCTCACTAACGGGTTTTGTATTCAACACACATACATACAGTGATCGAGCTAAGTGACACATCATTATTTGTACAGCTGAAAATTTGTCGTGACGTGCTAAAAGGAAAATTTTCCACGACTTAGTAGCAATGGATCCTATGAAACTTTGAACAGGTCTTGCAATATTTCATAAGCTGAATTCTTGTATTCACTTTCTTGAATATTAATTAATTGGTTTTATCAAGTATTTTCATGAGACGCTAACAAATAAAATTGTTATAAAAAACACCCGGAATCGGCGTGCGTGCATGCAACGACTAATGAACGTTGATGAAGCGAAAGTGATCTATCAGGATCGTGGCAAGTGGCAATCCACGGTCTCTGGCGTAGAGACGTGAGGTTGTTACGTTAATGAAAAAAGAACCGGTTTAATCTGGTAATCTCCACCGGTTCGTCCCAATTTACACATCTCGGGCCTTTTTTTATAAAACTACAATTGGTTTACGAGTACTATGACAGTTCAATGGACATTTCAAAGTCGATTAACCCACAGATTACCCACATAGGCTCTACGCAATGTACTTCGAATTCTCATAATTAACTACCTGCTACCTGCTGTGTGGTGTCGACCTAAAGAATAGCACCAACCCAAATTCTTTCCGCGAGTGTCGTAAAAGGCGACTAAGGGTCACAAACCAGACGGTAGGCAGCAGCGCCCCCTGCAGTAAAATTCCTCTAAACTGCGATCCCCAACCCGCATTGCCCAGCGTGGTGATTATGGGTATTACCACCCAATGATGGCACAACGTTGCGCTATGGCGCTCATTAGGGGAGGGCTATGTCCAGCAGTGGACTAATATAGCCTGAAGAAGAACTACCTGCTTTTATAAAACTGGGCCTAGGGGCCTGTTTACTACGACAATTCGACGTAAGTACATTGAGACCCCATGCCCCGGCAGTGGAGACATACAAAGGGTGTGTCTCCATGAAGGCAGCGGCTTACATTTTACATTGACATTCAGCAGAATGTAAATTAAAATTAATTTATTTGATTGATTTGGTCGATATGGATAAATTGAAAAGTCGTTAAATCCACGGATTAAAAACTAGAAAGGCTGCTGCGAAATTTAATGATAAAACCAAATGTAAAATCGAATTCTCATATTAAACTACTTTACTACTAATTGTAGTTTTATGTAACGCGTCTCAAGCAGATTCGATTTCGTATTACCTCCCCACTATACAGAGCCTGCCACACAATGCAGTCGGAAACAAGCATTGCGGCAACTAAACAAAAACTAAACGAAAGGACATTTTGTAGAGCAGGCAGGTAGCGGTTTTATCATTTCGGGAGCAGGTAGAGACCGGTTAAGCCGTGGATTTTTTTCTTCTATCTCGCATCTTTGTATAGGTATTTCCCCTATGCACGTGTAGAAAATAAGTACCTAGGTATGCACGTGCAATATGCATTGTACATGGACAATAAGTAGGTAAAGATGAAAATCACCGTTAAATTTGCACTGGCTACCCGTCTTTCTAATTTCCTTCAGCAACTTTCCATCGTAAGGTTGTCTGGAAGAAATTGCTTTTAGCAATAAGGCCGCCAATTGTACTATGTATATTTGCAATTGTTTTGTATTTGTTGTTTTTCCAGTGTACAATAAAGAATAGTCTTATCTTATCTTAAATCATTGCTAATTTGCCCTCATGTTTTCACTCTGCCAGTGTGTAATTGAGGTTCCGACTTTTTAATTAGATATAAGCGCTTGTTATATGGGTAGTTAACTGATTTTTATGAAGCTATTACACGAGACTTGTGTTAATTAAGCCCATACTCTCTCTTTGAGAGAAGGCCTGGGCCCTGCAGTGAGACTGTGCATAAGTATATAGGTATTTATTTTAACTGCAACGCTATACCTATGCGACGTATTACTGAAAGAAACTTAAGATAAAAAACCCTCAAATAATCATTTACAAATTACTAGACCTGCCCAAAAAAAAATTAACTTTTCCTTAAATATTGGAAGAAGTTGCACTATCGATACCGAAATACCTGTTTTGAGTTTTTTCAAAAGCCAGTTCTTTAAGGATATGTTGATACATAATTAAACAACCATACAACTTTCCGTTTACCTACATACTACAGGAATTCCCACAATTTAACCTAACGTTAAGCATGCAAAATAAAAACAGATGGTATTATTAGAACATTTACCACCAGCTGTACACCTGTATATTTCATAAATAGAAAGTGATTGATGTATCTGTAGAATATTGCTAAGTATATGCGGCTAATATATATATAGTCGTGAAGAGAAAGCTCGTTTCGTGCACACCAGTTAAAAATGTCGGCCATTTGCAGCCACCGCCACTGACGTTAGTCAATACATGGTATTTCTAGAAGTTTCTTCACACAAAAAATATTGAAACTACAGTTTTATTACATGCAGTCTAGACTCATGCATGAAATATCGTCGGATATCACATGTATATGTGTACCTAAAGACCGAAGTAAATAAATCATCTTACCTTTAAAATTAGTAGAGAAATCGGGGCAAATCAGTCGTATCTGACACAGGATTTTTAATTCTGGATGTATTCGGTCTGTAGATCTACAGACTGTGAGATTCCAAAATGCTATGAAAGTCACGATCCGCAAGACTCGAGTGGCACAAGTGTGGCCGCAAACGCTGCAGAAACTCAACTGAGGGTAACTCGCCGCCGCGCGTGGTATTTTAAACTACCGTTCGGTAAAGACAGGCGCTCCCCGGTCGCTCACACAGGAAGATGGAGCGCCACCCCTATCCAGTTCAAGCACGAGTCGGCGGCCGCCAGCAACGCATTTACTATCCCGCTCTAAAGAGAGATAAACGACAAGGCCGACGTCAAGTCATTGGCATCGAAGTTGGTCACGCAGCCAAATCGTCGGCCGGCGGAGAGAGACGGGTATAGGATCACGCAGTCAGCGCGTGGTAGCCAGCTCGCAGATCGCAGACGGACGACGCGCCTGCGCCCGTGCCGCCGAGCTCAATCATCGAGGTCACGGCGCGCCGCGGCGATGCGACGTCACACTGCTGTTTTCCCACTTAGGAGCAAGAGGGCTGCCTGAATAAGTAAATTTAAGTTCAGCGCACGTGCTGTACCTACGTGAAAATTCCGAAAACTTTCAAAAAGTTTGCTCCACCTCCGTAGCCCCACAATCTCGCTCCCCGTTTCCTAACAAAAGGAACGATGGTTTTTTTTTGTCCTGACGAACTTGGACGTGATATTCTCTATTCGATATTCTGAGTTTTCCTTACACTCAGAGTTTTCATTACAAGTTGTTTTAAGCTTTTCAGGACCTTTTTAAAGCACTTTGCCCAACAGTTTATATTTGTGTAAATGTATGCAAGCTACGCACTAGTAAATACCTAAATATGTAACCTTTCATTATTTATAATAACATAATATGGTAGAAATAAGTAGCGTTCATTGAGAAGCAATCATAAACGGCATGTTATTAAACGCGTCATACGTAATACGTCCCCATAATACAGGCCGTCTATCTGTGTAATGGCTTGAGTAGCCAACAATGAACGGGTCCAATGTACAAGAGTATTTTTATGTTCTGGTCTTAGGTCCAATTTCTTTATATTATCCACCTGACTTCAGCAAAACAAAACTATTGTGACTCGTGGTTGTTACTGATGACTGGTCAATTATCATGCAAGTATGTAGGTATGCATGTCAACAAAGTATGATTCAAAAGTGATTGATAGCACTTAACTTTGGCGTAACAGTAGTATTAATTTTACCAATAACACTTTCGTGATGTACTTACTCAATCTATGTGCTACAAAATCGTCGGAACGACCGATTTTGATAAAAACCAGTCGTACCTAAGTAGGAGACGTACGAATATTTTAAGGAAACGTGTTTTCTAAAATTTTAATAACACCGTTTGACCACCTATTTAGGGTTATCTCAAAAACGTTCAATTCTTGAAACACGTCAAACATGTTCCAAGAAACATTCTTGAAACATGCGTGTCATTGATAACAAATTTTTTTCTAAGATTATTGTTTTATTTTAAGTAAGTAAAATTTTTTGAACTAAAACTTTCGTAAGCACAACACATTGTAGACTTTTAGATATAACAACACCCGTAAGTAAATCCGGACTAAAAGTCTACAATAAGTAAAAATTCATTTATTGCGACCAACATACAATACAGCAACTTTGACGAAAAGTGAAAATGGCTTTTTTTTTTTTTTTTTAACCCTATAAAGGGCACCCTCCGGAGGACACGGGGGAGGGAGGTGGTGAATGCTCATGCATAACAGCACGGACCCGGCCGTGCTGCCAATGTGGGACTCACAAGAAGTGCGCCTACCCACTAAACACCACCTTGGGACTGGTTTTGGTCCTAGAGACCCCTAAACCCACATCGGGAGCGACCCCCCTCGAGGCCGAGGAGGGCGCACAGCGGAGCTCCCTAGCGGAGCGTCCGCTTAGAAGAGTTTATATTACAAAACTGCTATGAAAGAGCAGTGCCCCCCCTAGGGGGGACACTGGCAGAGGAGGGGGGCGCGTCTGACTGAGACCTAGCCTCTAAGAGGTGGTTCAGGTCAGACGACAATTTGTCGGGCGGGTCAACGAGTACGTTCCTGGGCCTGCGCACCAGGTAACGTGGGTCCGTCGTGGGCGGAGCGTAGGCCGCTGCTTCGCGGATCAGGGGGTTGGGATGTTCTTCAGCAGTGCTGAAGAACGTCTCTGAGAGGGACCTAATAAATTGCTGCATGGTTGGGATTTCCATGTCCCGATGTAGGTCTGCGTTCCTGACGCACCAGTGAGCGTTCAGTGCCCTACGAATAAAAATGTTCTGTACCCTCTGCAGTCCGTACAGGGCTGAGGGGGACGCGTGAGCGAAGACGGGTGCCGCGTAAGTCATCACGGGACGAATGCATTTATATAGGTAGTTGGCGATGTCAGGTTTGTGCTCAGCAAGTGCCGCCAAAGACAAGACATGCTTGTTGACGACGCCAAAGAGTATATAACCACGACGCTTTTTCAGCACTTACGTTTTTTTACAAAAAAAAAATTTTGTTTTGTGTTCTTTTTGTAGTAGGTCGTTCGAAATATTATTCTTAAAACCAAGCGTGTTAAATAGAATAAACCATCTTCTATGTAGGACAATGTTTTACCGAGGCTGCGACATTGGTAGTTCCCTGATATTCCGAAATAGAGAAATCTAAAAAAAACCGACATAAGTTTTTTGTAAAACCCAAACTCTAATTTGAGTAATTGCGATTTTTGCGGTCTTTATTATGAAAACCCGATTCCTTAAGAAGACCCTTCTCAGAAGCAGTCTAAGTAGTCTGTGACAAAGATAAGATAACATAAGAATATTATTTATACAGTGCGTTCACATTAACTTGACGCGTGAGAGAATTGGTAGCACTGAGATGTTGACTGTTACCATGTTAAATAAGAAATCATTCCCATTTCTTGGGGAAAATAAAAGGATTGAGGGCTTGTTTTACCATCTTCCGATTAGGTCCAAAAGCTAATTCACATGTTATGTCCTTGTTACCAATTCTCTCAAGCGTCAAGTTAATGTGAACGCACTATACCAGGAAACTGGACACCAGGACACCAGGAAAAAACAAACAAAAAATAATTACAAAGATACAGTACAATTGGCGGCCTTATTGCTTAGAGCAATTTCTTTCAGGCAACCCACGGTGGAGAGTTGCTGAAAGGGAAAGAAGTAAGCACAGATTATTTAGCCTGCCTCTGAGGAGGGTTTTAAAGGAATGGTGTTTATATAAATAACACTGTTAGTGTATAAATCGTTTAAAACATTCTAAAAGGGGTCATGATTCTATTTTCCCGTTATCGACCAACAGCTTGTTCAACTACGTACATACCGAAATTTATAAACTAAGCTAATTCAGGTGCGGGCGGAGGCGTCCAGATAATGCTAAAAATAAACCTAATTCCTGCGAGGCGTAAGCAATTTAAAAATAGACCGTTGTTTTCATGATTTTGATTCGCACATATTTATGGAGCGAAACATTTGCGCACAGATCGATGTGACGCGAGAGTTGACACACCGCCTGTTATCAGGGCGTCGCACCACAGTAGGAACTTTCAGTCTGCAAATATATAGGACTTTACGCCAAAGTACCTAATTAAATTAGAAAAGTGTTACCATTTCATTTAGCTATGGGATCTAATTAGAGTAAAGTCTTTGAATTCGTTTCAAATACCTATTTAAAATATCTGAATTCATTGTGAGCCTAGGGATAAATTTGTCCCGAAGCGTCCCTCGAACTATTGGCACACCATGTCTCGACACAAAGAATCGATTTGAGAAATTGAAAATTTCACTAAGTAAATAGGTACTTAAGTAACGTTCTATCACGCTCTTTTCTGGGAAATTCCTACTTAGAGAAATTCTGAATACAGAAACTGGCCCCAAATACCGGAAGGGGCGGATCTTGAATTTGTGGGTCCCTGGGCTGAAACTACATAGGGGCCTATCTAAGTACTCAACTAATAGCCATGTCAAAAAACTGTTTCTATATATTATTACTATATATTCTTTATTGCACAAAAAACCATAAATATTCATTAAATCTACTCGAGTATTAGTATTACAAAAGGCGACCTTATTGTTGTGGTAGCAATCTCTTCCAGGCAACTTTTGGGTGAGAGAGAAATCGAAATAGTGATAGAATATAAAAAAAACTAAATCAGCACAAAAACATCCTCCCTTAAATCAATTCATAAAATTATGCAATTTCTCATCAATGTTATGAAGATATCACGTAAAAATATCGTCCGTAAACCGACTTTACAGACCACCATTTTGTTAAATTCAAATTATCGCCTGCTGTTTTAGCGGGATCTGGGGGGCCCTTGTAACCTCGGGGCCCTGAGCTGCAGCCCAAGCAGCCCTTAGGTAGATCCGGCCCTGAATACCGGTTTATAAACGTTTTGTAGGTAACACAAGTTATGATCTTTTTCCATTGGTTGCGCTAGTTAGCATTAATTAATTATAGTGGCTGTATAATTAATGTGAAAATAGAACTGGGTTTTTTTTATTAGTTGACGGGCTGTCAGTTCAAACGATTCTCCTTGGGGCCGAAAATTTACTATCAACCTGCTCCTCTGGCAACTTCAGACTAGTTCAGACCTACGTTCAGGATGTGAGTAAGTAGGTAATGAAATAATGATTTCCTTTCCTACTTGATATACTTAATTATCATACATGAGTTTATCAAGAAGTACAGACGTGGAAATTCTTTTTAAAAGAAATCAATTAAGCGTATCAGTGATAGACCACCTGCTTATGTAACAGTAACAGGTGATAAGTGCAACAAGTGATCATGATTACAATGAAGAATGGAATTTGTTTGGGGTTTAGTGGATTTGTCATTGAAGATAAGATAATAAGAGGTTTTGTACCTGTCGTTTATTTAAATCACTTTTTGTTTTGTCTAGCCAAGTATAATTGGGACGTAAAAGTACTCGTAATAATTACTTAGTATGATAAGATAAGAATATTATTTATTGTACACCAGGAAAAAACAAAATTAAAATAATTATAAAGATACAATATTTATTTACCTACTATGGAGTGAATGCAAAGTGAGACGGGTAGTTGGATGATTAGAAAATATCATGTTACCATGTCAATATACATACACACTTGTATACTGGAGGGGTAGACAGAGGCTTTGCCACTTGCCACGATCCTGACAACCATTATTTGCATCATCAAGACGCCCGCACGCAGATTTAGGTTTCATGACAGCAGTAATCACAAATTAATTACACCCCAAATTCATTAATTAATTATATATAATATATTAAATCTATTTTCAAAAACTAGTTAAATTTTTACATGTTATTAAAATCAAATCAATCAGAGCAAATCTATTTATTTTAATGTAAAGAATTTACATTCTGTTTGCTAATGTCAATGTAAAATGTAAGGGTGATCGTGTTATATCCTTAGGGTAGCTATTAATTAAGCATGGAATTGAATTTGATTAATTGAAACACTCACACTTTGCAACTGACTTCACTTTTATTTGTACGGGAAACTTTTTGTACGGAGCCACGATAGGCTGATATACACCACATTGAAACACAACCCTACCGCGATGTAATTAACTACCAGCGCCATCTAGCGCGTTTGTGTAACAAACAATTTTATCGTTAGCAAAATATTAATTTTGTGAATTAAAGTTAAACATTCCGCCGGCCAAGGACGATTACAGTCCTTAAATATGTAAAGAAAACAAAAAAAAATTAAAACGAAATAATAAATAAACAAAAATCACTGTACGTCAGGCTCATCCAGGGGCAGAGGGCATAATTTTGCGATTGGTCTCTTGAAGACGTTATCCTTATATTTTAAAGTAACAACTCTTGTTATGCCATCTGTACCTGGGTGTTTCTGAATTATACGTCCCAAAAGCCATTTTCCCGGAGGGAGCATATCATCCTTTACTAACACAACGGTGCCAATAGGGAGATCAGGTTGGTTAGTGTTCCATTTGTAACGATGTTGCAATGTCGTTAAATATTCGTTTCGCCAACGACGCCATAAACATTGCACCATACGTTGAATTATGTGCCATCGATTCAACGGGCTGAGTTTAACATTAAGTAAAGAAGGCTCAGGAACACCGATTAAGGGCTCTCCGATAAGAAAGTGACTAGGTGTCAGTGGAGGTTCATCTAGAGTGGAATTTATAAGGGTGATTGGACGGGAGTTAACACAAGCCTCAATTTGAGTTAAAAGAGTAGTTAGCTCTTCATACGTGAGAAACGTTTGGCCTATAACGCGTTTCAAATGACCCTTGACGCTTTTCACTCCAGACTCCCAGATACCTCCAAAATGTGGAGCACGCGGTGGTATAAATTTCCATTGAGTTCGATCATTAGCAAGAAGTTCCGAAATTTCAGTTACAGTCTGAGACTTGGAGTCTTTGAATGCTAGATCAAGTTCACGCGACGCGCCTACAAAGTTCGTTCCATGGTCACTCCAAAGTTCCTTGCAGTGCCCACGTCGAGCAGTGAAACGCCGAAATGCGGCAATAAACGCAGCAGAGGTAAGATCAGTAACCAACTCTAAATGAATGGCTTTTGTTACGGTGCACACAAACAAACAAACATAAGCTTTACAAGTTCTCTTGCATCTACCAGGATAAGCCTTCATTGTAAAAGGTCCACAAAAGTCTACTCCACTTATAATAAAAGGACGACCAGGTTTAACACGAAATTTAGGTAAATTTGCCATAAAGGGAACCAGTGGATTAGCCTTTTGCTTGAAACAGGGTATACATTTTTTAATTACTGTTTTCACCACATTCTTTACTCGTGTAATCCAAAATTTTTGTCGAATTACATTCAAAGTTAGTTGGTGCCCTCCATGCAGAGATTTCAAATGTGCGTTCGAAACGATAAGTTTGGATAGTGCACAATCACCGCTTAAAAGGATGGGATTTTTCATATCCTTTGGAATCTCCGCATTAGAGAGTCGCCCTCCAACACGAACAATACCTTCGTCATCGATAAATGGATGCAGTACATATATTTTACTCGATTTTTGAACTGGTTTACCCAGTGACAAGCGATCGATCTCATCTCGGAATGAAATGGATTGTGATATTTTAATACAACGGTTAAGAGCATCATCAAGTGGTTAGATATGTGGGCTCAGCAAATAACTGCTTAGTTATCCTAGCTTTGCTTAGTTTAACATAACGAAAACAGTAAGCAGTCACTCGGACCAATTTTAATAGTGTTGAGAATCGTTTTAGATAAGAAATCGCATCATCATTTTCGATCAAATTAACATTGGATAATATTTTAGTAGATTTCATTTCTAAATTTGTGAAAGGTGTGTCAATAGAAGAATGTTCAATTTCACCTTTATCATACAAAAATTGAGGGCCATTCCACCATAGTCCCGACTGCTGCAGATCATCTGGGAAAATTCCACGGGATGCCAAATCAGCAGGATTGTTGGCAGAACTGACATGATTCCATTGATTACTATTAGTGAGTGTCAAAATTTCTGACGTGCGATTTGCAACAAATGTAGTCCATGTATTTGGTGTTTTACGCAGCCATGCTAGGACGATGGTAGAATCTGTCCAGGTATATACATCATCATTAGGGATATTAAGAACAGTCTTAACATGTTGAATCATTTTGGCCAAAAGTACGGCACCACAGAGTTCAAGACGTGGAACAGAAATCTGTTTGACTGGGGCAACTTTAGATTTTGCTAAAATAAGATGAACTTTTATTTCGCCTTCATCGCTTAAAACTCTGAGGTACACCACTCCAGCATAGGCCGTACAAGAGGCATCACTAAACCCATGCAGCTCCCGTTTAATTGTATGATCTGAAACTCCAAGCCATCGTGGGAACTGAATGTGTTCAGCGTGCATGAAACGATCAAGATAAGTAATCCATTCCTCCTTAAGATCAGTAGGTAACTCTTCGTCCCAACCTAAGCCAGCTAACCACAGCTTTTGCATAAAGATTTTAAGTAGTATAATTGCCGGTGTTAGCCAACCTAGTGGGTCAAAAGATTTTGCAATAGTGGACAATACATTTCGTTTGGTAATTGTCTCATTACATCTTTGTAAATTTAGATTGAGTTCAAAATTATCTGTTTCAGAGTTCCAGGTAATACCTAATGTTTTGATTGTGTCTTCAACCTTAATATTTACAGCACTTTGAGAGTCTTTGTCAACATTGGGAATTTGTGATAACACCACTTGACTGTTTGAAGACCACTTGTGTAAAAGAAATCCACCACGAGACAAGAGTTCTGTCAACCCTTTTTGTAACTTCACAGCATCTTCTGATGTGGACGCGCCAGTCAATAAATCATCCATGAACATGTCGCTTTTCAGAATTTCAGATTCAGTAGGGAAATCATCTTTTTCATCTTCAGCCAGTTGATGAAGTGTGCGAATGGCTAAAAATGGGGCACAAGATGTTCCATACGTTACGGTAAGTAGTCGATATTCTTTTATAGGTTCCGTTGGAGATTCTCGCCATACAATTCTCTGATAGTCGACGTCATCGCTAGCTACTAGAATTTGACGATACATCTGTCGAATGTCCGCAACTAAACAAGTTTTATGTTGTCTCCATTTAGTAATTAAATCTCTAATATCCTTTTGAAGAGGACAACCAGTGAGAAGTTTATCATTTAATGATTTTCCATTTTCAGGTGTAGCACTTCCGTCGAAAACTACACGTAGCTTCGTGCTTAGACTCGTCGGCCTAAGAACAGCGTGGTGAGGTAAGTGATATACTTTCTGTGTTTCTCTTTCTTTTTCAGGTACTATCATCATGTGACCTTGTGATTCATACTCATTCAAGAATTTGTGATATTCTTCCTTGAACTCAGGCTTACGTGTAAAACTTTTCTCCATCTGTTGTAGGCGGCTGATAGCAAGAGATTTGGTATCACCAAGGTTTGTGTGTGGATCATCTTCAAATGGTAACCGTACAATGTAACGACCAACGTCATTGCGAGTGTGAGTAGCTTTGAAATGTTCTTCACATTGTATTTCTAAATCGGTCATTGGTTTTTTGTGAGGTAAATTCTCTTCTAACTCCCAGAATTTTCTGAGTAACTGATCAGTTTCAACCTTCGTGTGCATTACCACCAAATTGTGTTCGTATCCTGCTGAATCAGTTTGTGAAACTCTGCCTGATATTAACCAACCAAGGCGAGAATTGAGTGCAATAAGAGAATTACACTTGTGTAAGCCTTCTAATAGTATGTATGCATGCACGTCGGCACCAAGTAAAACATCAATAGACCCTGGCTTGTGAAAGTTTGGATCAGCCAGATCCAACTGCATAGATGAAGGCCAAGTATCTTGTGGAAATTCACGTGAAGGCAACAATGAAGTGAGTTTTCTTAAAACATATGCATTGACTTGGAAGGTTGATGCATTGTCTTTTGTGGAGTGGACTGTAAGTGTAGCCATAGACTTTGTAGTTACCACTGATGAATTAGAAATTCCGGAGATTTTGCCAGTAACTGGAGTACGATTAAGATTCAACAACTGTGCAGCTGCTTCGGAGATGAAAGAACCCTGTGAACCCTGATCTATAAGAGCTCTTAAGGCGTAAGTACCACTGTTCTTTGAATCAACATTAATTACAGCAGTAGCTTATATAACCAGATCATCTTGCGTTTCTGCTTTTAGGTTAACGCTAAGGTTGCAAGAGGTATTGGGTCCAGTGCTATTTTCCTTTGGGGTATCTTTCTCTTTATCAGTATCCACAGCCTTGTCTTCCTTCTGAGAGGTAAAGTGCAGCAGCGTGTGATGACGACGTCCACACTTTTTGCACACTGTACTTTGTCTACAGTTGGATACTGAGTGACCTTTCACAAGGCAGTTAAAACATATGTTGTTTCTCTTGACGAAATCTTGACGTCCGGGAACGGAGAGTGAGGCAAAACCTTTACAGTGGCATATATAATGATTCTGTGAGCAGTAAGTACAAGTGCTTTCAATTTCAGTAGCAAAACTTTTGACAGTTGATGCTTTTGGTGATTGTTGAACGGGTTTTGGAGCATTTCTTTGTGAAGGTTGTGAAAGATTGACCATTTCCATAGTTCGGAATCGTTTCTCGAGAAAACTGATTAAGTCTTCATACGTAGGAATGCTTGTTGAGTTTTGTAGCGATTGCTCCCAAAGTTTGTGAGATTCAATGTCTAACTTTGAGACTAAGATGTGCACGACGATTGCATTCCAGGAGTCGACCTTCAAATTTGTTAGGGATGTGAGACATTGGCTAGAGGTATCTAAAAGATCTTTTATGCCCTTTGGAGATTCCGATGTTAACGTCTTCTGACTTAAGAAACGATTGAGGATGTTATTAACAATCATTCTCTTGTTTTCATATCTTTCATTTAGTTTTTTCCAGGAGTCATCATAGTTAGCTTCCGTTAGCGAGTAATTTTTCAGCAGTTGTGCAGCTTCTCCAGATAAACTTGATTTTAGATAATGATGTTTCTCGATTTTAGTTAAACGATCGTCATTATGAATTAGAGAATTAAATAAATCTCTAAAGCTCATCCACTGATTGTAATCGCCGGAAAATTGCGGTATTGCTATAGGTGGAAGCTTCGGTCTCATCTTTGCAAGTTCTAAATGAGTATCAGAGTTCGAAGGTTCACATTTCTCCTGTTTTAGCTCATATGATTTATCCTTAAGCCATGTCAAAAGCTCCAGATATTGTTCTTCAGTTTCTTCATAATTTTCCTCCAAATTCAAATTGTGTTCTGATTGTAACGTTTTAGTATCTATCAATTCAGAAAGGGTCTCATAATTCTTAGTATAACTTGCCCAATAATCTTGTAAAATCTCCATACGAGAATCCAAAAATCCTCTTGTTCGTTTGTCCTTAGCAGATTTCTTAGAATTCGCAAGTAATTTTTCAATTTTGGTCGAGTTCTGAAGCATCTGTACGATAAGTTGTTTGATTTTCTTGTCCGCCATTGTATATAAGGCTCACAAAATATATTGCGGATAGTTAGAAAAAAATACTATTTTAGGATCACTATTCAATTACGAAAGTTTTTATTTAGTTCAGTTTGAGAAAAATTACAAGTCCAAAACCACTTCCAGAAACTAATTTCAAATTATTCTAAGTCTTTTTTTCTTCGCGAATTCGGCTAAGTCTTTTTAACACTGAATTTTTCTAAGTCCGTTAACTCTCACTTTCACTAAGTTATTTGTTTGCACTTTACTCACAGTTTATCCGAGCTCGATGGTCCATATGATTAATTGAAACACTCACACTTTGCAACTGACTTCACTTTTATTTGTACGGGAAACTTTTCGTACGGAGCCACGATAGGCTGATATACACCACATTGAAACACAACCCTACCGCGATTTAATTAACTACCAGCGCCATCTAGCGCGTTTGTGTAACAAACAATTTTATCGTTAGCAAAATATTAATTTTGTGAATTAAAGTTAAACAGAATTGATTGTGTTATAAAATGGGAGTAGCATGTATCTACCTTGAAACCGTCTTTGGAGCTTTGGAGGCTCTAAACTTTCAAAAATTTGTGAAATAATTAATTTTATTATCAAGCAAAAAGTAGTTAGGTACAGGATATGAAAATATTTTTCTTGAATGTCCAGTAATGGACAGTATCGTCATATCTAATTAAAATTAAATATTGTCTATTCGTTCTAAATTAATTATTTACTAGTTATTAAGATAACATATTTTAAACTTTCGCGACTTGTACGATGACTGTAACGTCGTCGAAACGTCGAGGTAAAATAGCAATAAATTACAACGCGATTAAGCCCCGAAAATATTCTAACTAGTTATTAAGATACCAAAATCAATATTTAGGAACCAATTGACAACATTTCATATTTTACAACGCGCAAAACTAAAAATACCGTTTCATAATTTTGCTATCTTGATTACGAAAAAAATATTTAGAATTTTTATTATTGCTTAATTTTAGAGAAAATAAATAAAAACCAAAAATTGTGTGATGACATCACACATATATGTGTGACGTCATTTGGCGATTACGTCCTTTTAGAATAAGACAAAATTCAAACAGAAAATTATGAATGAAAATCATCGAATTACCGAAAATAAAAAATATGGGTCGTTTTATTTCGTATCTATATTAGTCCACTGCTGGACAGCTCTCCCCTAACGAGCGCCACAGCGCCCTGTCTTCAGCTTGCCGCATCCAGCATCTGCCGACAGTTTTTCACAGATCGCCATCCCACTACGTCGGAGGGAGTCCTACACTATGTTTGCCGAGTCGCGGTCTCCACTCAAGAACACGTTTACTCCAACGGTTCCGTTGTCTGTTTTCTGCGAGATATGGCCAGCCTGCTATGTCGATAGTTGGATTCGTTACGAATCCTATCCTTCATGGCCCCACCAGATGCAAAAGATCTTTGTTATTAAGAACTCTATTTGTATAAAACATTTGCCTAAATAAGCACCTTGAAAACCAGTTAAATGCTACATGCGCACTAGTTTCGTACAGAAGGGTACACAAACTAAGTCGAGTAAAATGGAAAAGTAAACATTGTTATCAAAGACAAAATAGAAACTTTGGACTGTGGGTAAGGGAGGGAAATAACGACAAACGCACATTTGTACGCGTGTAGGTACATACCTACGTTATCTAACTCCTACGAATAGGAAGTAATATCGAATCGTATTATCTCCCGCAGATTAGTAACGCGCAGCTATTACTTAGTATTACGTTGAAAAATCCGATAAGAAAAAGGTTACATTTTCTGAAAAATATCGTACCCTAAAAATATCGGGCCTTAAAACACTAATACTTTAAAATCATGCGGCTCTAGGGCTTCATACTTAAAATTGGATTTGAACGATAGCAGATTGTACTTTTCCAGTATGAAATGATAATTGAAATGTCATGTCATGTTTTTCGTTCATTACAAATTAGCTAGATATACCTACGTAATTCCGAAAATAAACCGAGAATAAAAATACAAAATGATCACGCAAAGAAAAGTGATCAAAAAAGTCTTAAATCTGAAGATTAAATCTTAATTAGTACGATGCCTAGAACTGATAAGTAATTTTAAGTTATTAGCTAACCATCACTTCTACAGGTGCAGTTTTCATTTCGTATCTAGGGAAATCTAGGGACTAAACTAATATGGGTAATTTTACAAAGTCGAAATAAAACCAGTGGCCTGTTTTATAGAAATAGACATTCAATGTACATTGCAAACAAGTTAACCAAAGATTAATAGAATTGTCATAATAAACTACGAAACTCGGCCCACTCATTAGAAGTTTACAACTCTTTCGTTTACCTACAGGATCACATGTCGTGCCACAGCAGTCTTGGAACCAGATACGGAGATACGTTGCGTGTAGATACAACCGTAGGATATTTATTAACACCCACTCGACTTCGAGGAAGCAGCCTGTGTTTGGTAAACATTGCTTTCAATTGACATTCCTGCGATCTGCGAACTGACTAGCTTGACTTGCTACGTCAAAGCAAATAAAGAAAAATATTTCGATTGACTTGTAATGTGAGCAAGCTTATGCTGACAACTGTAGAATTTGCGTTGTTCACACATAGATATACAGAGTGTTTGATAAAGGTCTGGTTAAACTTGCAGGGTGTTATTCTACCTATTATAATACTAATAGTCATTTCACAATTAGACAATTGTGTTGATTGTCAATTGTACATGTTGCGTTATAATTATTGTTTTATTTTGAATTGTAATTATTGAATCTGAATTATTAATAAATTGACGTGTAAATTATAATTGCGAATAAATATGTCTATGTCTATTATAAGTGGACAATCTCTGAAATCGTCTAAAACACTAATAGTTTATTTAATTATTTGATAAATACAATAAGAACATAGATATATCCTCAGAACTTAACAGTTGTCCTGCCCCAAATGCTATTTGCTGTAGGAACATAAAAATATTGCCATCATTTTCTGTTCAGACGTGTTATGTAAAGGGACTAATCGCTAACAAAGTGTATCCGTATCTAACAAGCGTGTTGAATTCTCTAGAAATCTTATTTTTAGCACAAACCGAATGCAACGACTTGCTGGTAAGCAATGGATCAATACTTAGTAGTTTCTTGCTATGTAACTGACGACCTACTTAATTTCTACAAGAATATTTTATACCTTTGTGTTATCTGTTAAAGAAGATTATCATACCTACGTTATAGAACATAGTTTTATATTAAACGGGTCTAATCACAATTATTTCTTACTATTAGGTAAAACGTAGGTAATTAATTACCTTATTTCCCGACGTTTCGGCAACGTTACAGTTGCCGAAACGTCGTCTCGGTTAGTCTCGGATAGACAACGAAACGTCGGGAAATAAGGTAATTACGTTTTACCTAATAAATAATTTAATAATAAACGTTTAGTATCGCGAATCGTTAATAAATGTTTTACTTAATAAATAATTTAATAATAAACGTTTAGTATCGCGAATCATTAAGAAATGTTATAGAACATGTATTAGCAAAGGGCAAGATAAAAAGTACCCTAAACTGGTGGGCGTGCAAGCGACGACAAATTATTTGTATGAAGCAAAATAGCTCTATCAGGATCGTGTCAAGTGGCGAACGCTGATGTCTGCCTACCCCTTCAGGATAAACGCATGAGTTTATGTGCTGTGTGGTGTCGGTCTAGAGAATAGCACCAACCCAAATTCTTCCCACTGGTGTCGTAAAAGGCGACTAAGGGACACAAACCGGGGTGTGGGCAGCAGCGCCCCTGCAGTACAAATCCACCAAACTGCGATCCCCAACCCGCATGCCCAGCGTGGGGATTTTGGGCATTCGATACCCCCCAATGATGGCACAACCTTGCGCTATGGCGCTCATTAAGGGAGGGCTATGTCCAGCAGTGGACTAATATAGCCTGAAGAAGAAGAAGATGTAAGAATACCTATGCACCAAACATCTATGCCCCTGGAAGTTGACTAACATGAGACGGACCGAACTTTACATGCGAATCACTTTCGTGTACGTAACGATACCTACTCCTTTATAATAATAGATGGCCGGCGCAGTCGTCTAGTCAAGTTAGAATAATTTTAAAGAAAATCTTTATTTTTTATGCAGGTTGGGTCTCGACTGACTGATGGCTGATGGCAGCTGAGTCGAGACCCAACTAGGCAGCTAGGCTAGAGCTCCAATAAGAAGAGAAAATTAAAAAAATATATTTATTGTTGAAAGTATGCATTTTAATAAGGAGATCATTACAGAACTTATACAGGATACCTACATTCGCTAACTTTGCCACTAACTCGACCCATCCAAATCTTTTTAACCCATTGGATACCAGCTACGAAAGTATTTCGTAGACAAGTTTTTAAACCCGGGGCCAGCTACGAACTTTCAATGGATACTCGTAGTAGCCGATTTTCAGTGTCAGTACAAAAAGACTGGCATTCGATTTGTTAAGGAATTTTCCACAAGCAAGCAATTGCTGTTAGTACCTCTCCGCACGCTATCTTTGTAAATGTACGTAGACATGCTAATTTTGTGTAATATGCAAAATTACTAACCAGATCGATCACGAGTTTTCAGCGTGTTTGTGTGAAATGTGTCAGTATTGTTAAAAATACAAATAAATATTAAGTAGGTACTTATCTTCTTTCTATGATCTGAGGTACTTATTCACCTTCCCAAAGTGTCTCTCCGTCACTGGAGGTCTGCAGTCAGCTCTTTACAGCAGTCTCTGTTCGGTGCAATTCTGAACAGACATCTTTCTTCTGCCCGGCTTTCTCTTTCCTTCCATATTGCCCATCATAATAGTCTGCAGCAATTGATATCTCCTGTTTCGCCACACACGACCTAAGTATGCTAATTTCCACTGCTTAATGGTGCGAACAAGATCCACCTAAGCATCCGTCTCAGGACTTCGACGGTGCTCACCTTTCCAATCCAGCTGAATTTAAGGCGCTTTGGGGTTATAACTATCACCACTAATGGAAAAACGGCCGCTTTTAGCGGAAATCGATTAATGTCCTAGGATGTTGATACCACGTTCTAGGCTGTACGTTCTAAAAATAGTTGTCAGTGTGGTTAAGCGTTATGATGTTTGCTTTTTGAAAAAAAAAACGTTATCAAAGAAGTTATGATTTATTTCCATGGGTGGCGCTGGTTAGCACGCCAAAGCGCCTTAAGAATTTTGAATGTGAATTAAGAAAGTTAGGTATGGGATGTTCTATGTATAGGACGCCAGGGCTTAGAGGAGGTTACAAGACAGACGGATATGAGCCATCTCTACTTAAATAGCCTCTCCTTAACTGTAATTATATATCAACTGTTATAATGAGAAAAAATTAAGCGTTCGTAGCCAAGTGCAACCGAGTGATTGGTATTAATCGCTAAGGTTAAGCAACAACAGGCGCGGTCAGGTACTGGCTGGGGTGACTACTCCGTGACTACCGCTAGTGGCATTTTATCCTAGCGCTTCCGTGCTTCGCAAGGCACGCTAAGCGGTTGGTGCTGCTAAGCTTTCAAGTAATGGCAGTCGTTAAGCCATGTCAGTGGCCTTATTAAAGTGACAGTAAGGCCCGCCACTCTCTTACAATCCTGCACCAACCCGGACTTGGCCTCCGTGGTGGAGTATGGCCTAACCTTCCTGCGATGCAGCAGTGGGGACAAACAAATGGTTGATACAGATCGTTATCAACCCTTGTATGTCCCCACTGCTGGGACACGGGTCTCTACCTGCATCGCAGGAAGGTTAGGCCATACTCCACCCCGGGGGCCAAGTCCGGGTTGGTGGAGGATACAGATTCAGTTATAAAAAATATAGTTGATATTTTTATATTCGTGTTATAGAAATATCGGAACTAATAACACTTAATTTCAAAATCGGAACTGATATGACACTTTTACATTTAGGTGTACCTACAGAGCAGGAAGTAGTATTACACTCGTGTGCTTTCGGCGAAAACCGAAGCCTACTCTAGAGCCCGAGGTATATTCTTAAAGCTAACAGACTGTAACAATCAGTAACTGTAAATATAAAAACCTATTTAGAGGCTAAAAATTTCACCCATGCCGGGATTTGTTCCTTAGCACGGGTTAGTGTATTAAAAATAAAAATAGTATAACTGTAAATATGTCAATATCTACCGAGCAATCATTAAAACATTTAAGGTTGCCCCTGAAAAGCTTATTACGAGGGACTAAGGCCCGTAATATCAATTACAGTTTAAACTATCGATTTTCTAAGCCATGGTCAATTTTAATCGATGGCTTAAGCCAGCCTCGTAAGATCATTTGTAAAATATGCAAAGATTACGTAATCACAAAGTCGTTTTCAAAAAATGGCAACACATTACAAAAAAAAAAAAAATTTGACTAATGAGCGAATGATTTGCAATCAGTTGATTGCAAATCATTCGCTCATTAGTCAAAAAATTTTTTGGGCAACGAAAAAAAACTGTCATCTCGAAAACGACAACAACTCTGACTTTTCTCCTTTGGCTATGGGCCGAGGACTTAGAAAAATTTAGCAAATTTTAATTTGATTTTTTTTATTATTTTTATTTGACTTTTTTTTACAACATTGTTTTTTGTGGAGTTATTCGAATATATATTTGGCATGATTATACGGTTGATGGGTGTAAGCATGGGGGCACCATTGGACGCAAAAAAGGAAAAAAAAGTCCTTTAAAAATTTTTTTTATGACTCTCTTTTTGTTCTTGCATTGTGTAGGGGCGATCTTAGGGAGCAAAAAAGGTCCCGTGATTTGGTGCCGTAAAACGCACCGTTTCCGAGTTACGAATGAAAAACGAAAAATCACTCGTCGAAAATTTTATGTCGGGAAGCAGTAGCCATGTAGCATAGAATCGTAGAGCCAACAGCAACTGTTGTGCAGCTGTCAACGCGTTATTCCTGAAATGTAGGTAAATAAGTAAATTTATTAGCAGGAGGACATGTTGGTATACAGCTAAGGAACAAAATTTAAAAACCTATTTAGAGGCTAAAAATTTCACCCATGCCGGGATTCGAACCCACAACCTCTGGTACATCCGTACCAGAGGTTGCGGGTTCGAATCCCGACATGGGTGAAATTTTTAGCCTCTAAATAGGTTTTTAAATTTTGTTCCTTAGCACGGGTTAGTGCATTAAAAATAAAAAATAGTGTAGCTAAACCTATACCTTGACTTGACACTTGAGTACTAAAGTAAGTATGTTAAGTACCTACATACTTACTTTAGTACTCAAGTGTCCGAGTAGTAGGATAGGCGATGTCATCTTCAATTTGTGTTAAAACTATTCCAGCAGTCTGCTTTGAAACACGGAAACGTCGAACAAACTCGACATCATCCCATGTATTGAAATGATTTTGTCGTTACCTAACTACATAGGGTCTGTAATAACTATTAAAATCCTTAAGCTCTTCTAGAATTTCACTATCGGAATCTTCCACAAAACTCGCCATGTCGTCAGAGTCACGTTTCAATCGTATAGAAACAGCGAATAGTTTTTACGTTCACTATAAATTAAACAATGTCAGACGGCTAATAAACGGCCACCATTTTGAAACTAATCCATCAGTATAGTTTAACTGGGCAAGATGGACGGTTTAAGTTAAACTGTAGATTAAACTGCAACTTTAGTTTAATCGAGCATTGACCTTAAGAAATAATTGACATTTAAAGTTTAAGCTAGCCTTCTTAGTTTAAACTTTAATTGATATTACGGGCCTTAGTGATATTTTTTTCTAAAGGGGAGTCAATGTTGTCATTCAACAGTTGAAAGAAAAATGTGACATCAATAAGTTTACATCGACTTCTAAGGCCGGTATTACAGAACGATGCTCAAGCACAGATTGATCTCAGATCGCCCAATCATTACTTGAGCACTGAATCGATGCTCAAGCACTCCCTTTATTTTCAAACAGTTCTTGAGTAGAGATCAGCCAATCACTGTTTAAGTAGAGATTCAGAACTGCAATCAGATTGTCTATGATCAAAGTTTGTTTTCTATGACAAGAAAAATACAAGTGTTGATTTTTACTCCGTTCTACGCATGTTACAAAAACGTGACAATAATAAAACTTAGTAAATTATGTCAAATATACAGAGGAAACTAAAATAATGTTTAAGTATTCGTAAATAAAATGTTCAAAGTTTCTTTATTTAGTTATTAGTTTGTAATGAACCGTATATTTAAAGAAAGCAAAACGTTCACACTTCTTGTTTATTTATTCGCTTTGAGTACAGAACGGAACGTAACAAATGTCGATAAAATAATTCTCTTGACGTCTGTCTATTTCTAATTTGTGATTTATTTGTTTACTAAATTACTAATATCTGTACATAGTCGGTGTGGTTTAATTTGAACATTAATCGCTGTTTTGAAACAAGATGTGAAAAATGAGAACAAGGAACTTCACCATAGTGGAATCCTCCTTGTAGAACATAAAAAGTCAACTTCACTGCAGAGGAGAGGGTCCTCCTCGTAGAAGACAAAAACTCAACTTCATCGCGTTGGAGAGGAACCTGCTCATGGAACATAAAACTTCAACTTCACCGCAGTGAAGAGGAACCTGCTTGTTGGACATAAAACTTCAACTTCACCGCAGCGGAGAGGAACCTGCTTGTTGAACATAAAACTTCAACTTCACCGCAGTAGAGAGGAACCTGCTCATTGAACATAAAACTTCAACTTCACTGCAGTGAAGAGGAACCTGCTTGTTGGACATAAAACTTCAACTTCACTGCAGCGGAGAGGAACCTGCTTGTTGAACATAAAACTTCAACTTCACCGCAGTAGAGAGGAACCTGCTCATTGAACATAAAACTTCAACTTCACTACAGTGAAGAGGAACCTGCTTGTTAGACATAAAACTTCAACTTCACCGCAGCGGAGAGGAACCTGCTTGTTGAACATAAAACTTCAACTTCACCGCAGTAGAGAGGAACCTGCTCATTGAACATAAAACTTCAACTTCACTGCAGTGAAGAGGAACCTGCTTGTTAGACATAAAACTTCAACTTCACCGCAGCGGAGAGGAACCTGCTTGTTGAACATAAAACTTCAACTTCACCGCAGTAGAGAGGAACCTGCTCATTGAACATAAAACTTCAACTTCACTGCAGCGAAGAGGAACCTGCTCGTTGAACATAAAACTTCAACTTCACCGCAGTGGAGAGGAACCTGCTTGTTGAACATAAAACTTCAACCTCACCGCAGTGGAGAGGAACCTGCTCGGTAAACATAAAACTTCAACCTCATCGCAGTGGAGAGGAACCTGCTCGTTGAACACAAAACTTCAACTTCACCACAGTGGAGAGGATCCTCCTCGAGGAAGATAAAAAGTCAACTTCAACACAGCGAATTTATAGAATATGTGTCAATTATGTTACAAATTTATGAGCAATAAAAAAGCTGAGATTGTTTTACAGATTATTTTATTTATTCCTCTTTGTGAATGTCTTGTTGGCCTAGCCGCTAAGGCGCTAAGGCTAAGGCGGTTACCAAGACCGAGCTTGTGAGTTCGATTTCCACTGTGGACCTATTTATTTATATCTACATATTTGTACAAGTGACCACAGTCTCGGTGTACTTTCATGTTTGTGAAGTTCTTGCCTGATTATCAAAGTACATGATATCCTAGTTTGGGACCAGGTGAAGTGATTGTGTTCGTCATCAACCCTTGTATGTCCCCACTGCTGGGGCACGGGTCTCTTCCTGCATCGCA
Source organism: Yponomeuta sedellus (assembly GCA_934045075.1). Taxonomy (NCBI): domain Eukaryota; kingdom Metazoa; phylum Arthropoda; class Insecta; order Lepidoptera; family Yponomeutidae; genus Yponomeuta; species Yponomeuta sedellus. The sequence goes on along the minus strand of OW203733.1, from coordinate 15,774,901 downwards.
AAAAGGTTAAGCCATACTCTACCACAGGGGCCAAGTCCGGGTTGGTGGAGGATTGTAAGACAGTAGCGGGTCTTACAGTCAGAAGTTATCAAGCCGCCAATAAGGCCTTTGACATGGCTCAACGACTGCCATTATATGACAGCCGGCACCAACGGCTTAACGTACCTTGCGAAGCACGGAAGCGCTCGCGAAGTGATTGTGTTGCGTGAAATTTATTCAATGAAACCACCCCAATATTAATGTAATTGTTTTTGCACATAAACACTTATTAGAATCCATGCAGTAGGGGTCTTCAGCGTCCCTTAAATGCCTAAGGGGCTGCTGCTATCATTAACTATTTCGTCATAGTAATCAAGGTTTTCGAATAAATGAATTTTGCAATAAACATTCCAAATTGACAACTTTAATAACTGGCCGATCGACTCTCAAGCGTGGTTCCGACCACACTTGAGTAAATACAGATTTGATCTTTACTTAAGTAGAGATTGCTACCCAAGTATCGTTCTCGAATTAGCTATTACTCAGTTGAGTCGCGCTTGATGAATCTCGACTCAAGTAACGTTCTAAAATTAAATCCATACTCAAAACTAGTCTTAAGTAGAGATCGGCGCTTGAGTACACTTCTGTAATACTGGCCTAAGTGTCGATGATGGCGTTCTCCACTCGTGGAGACACTTGTGCTATATTCTTCCAGTAAGCGCTTTGTCCTTCCATACTCACAACAAGGGCAAACTACAAAATTATTATTTTATTTTATTTTTTATTTTAAGTTTATTTGGGAAACCAACAGCTTAAATAACAGTGAGTTTTTAAACTAGTGCAGTAACAGTTTTTTAAAGCCAATAATAGGCTTCCACATATTTACAAAGTAGGTTAAACTATTACAAAATTCTAAATTCAAACTTATTTAACAATGTACGTAATAAAGCGTTATTCGGTTTGTAAATACATAATATTTAAGGTGTGCTACAGTTTTGTTTAGCTTTTTCATCTTAGTCTTTTTTCTTTCTTTACATCAATATCATACTTATCTAAGCACTCATACCAGAGTGATATTTTTGTTACACAAAAACAGTGTAATATATAATGTAAATAAGGGTTTGGGTAAGTAGTTATGTGAGAATTGTATTTACGTATAGTGTTCGAGTATATACTTAGTATATAGTAAGTACTACTGGTAAGTAAGAGTAATGGAATCATTTTTTTTTTTTATTATCGAAAGCATTCCCTATTTTATTAAGCACTATCTATATCTAATCTATCCAACGTTTATACACAGAGCAAAGACCTCGGCAACGGGGATATTGATCCACATACCTAGTGTAAGACTAAATCCACAAAACAAAAATAGAAAGCATACATCCTACTAAGATTAGGCACACTTGGCAACTACTGCTTTAATTAATCTGCGCCTAGCAACAAACTTTAATAGGGTTAAGCCTCAGACTCAAATAAACTAAAATACGTATCTACTGGACATACGTGTATAGGTATAAAACCAGTTAAATGCGAAACTGATTCGCGTGGCGAGAGTTAGGCCGTATTATTTCATTTTTCACGCTAAGCCGTTGGTGCCGGCTGCCACATAATGACAGTCGTTAAGCCATGTCAGATGGCCTAACCTTTCTGCAATGCAGGCGGAGACCCGTGCCCCGGCAGTGGGGACATACAAGGGTTGATATCGACTGCATAAAATGAAATCGTGTGGTTGTCAACCCTTGTATGTCCCCACTGCTGGGGCACGGATCTCTTCCTGCACCGCAGGAAGGTAGGCCTTACTCCACCACGGGGGCCAAGTCCGGGTTGGTGGAAGATTGTAAGACAGTGGCGGGCCTTACTGTCAGAAATAATCAAGCCGCCTATAACGGCTGCATTTTCTGCAGGAATAATAGTTATTTGTTGTTAAATTTACTTTTTAACAGAGTGCTCAATTTTGAATACCGAGCAAGCGAAGGATCCTAAAATTTTATCACGAGCGCATCGAGTGATTATAAAATTAGAACCCTGAGCGTTAGCGACGGAATCAAAAGAGCACGAGGTGAAAAATCTTTACACTTTAATCTTGAATGCAACACGTAACTTTTCATCCCACCTCAGCGAGAAAATACCTAAAAAAAAAGTTTTAACAATATGTGAAAAAGGCGCGCACAAAGCCAATAAAAAAATTACAACAAGAAGGTTCCGAGGCAGAGATTTTACATACATAACCTCACGCCTGTATCCCAGAGGGGTAGGCAGAGACCAGGGACTGCCACTTGCAACGATCCTGATAGATCACCTTCGCTTCATCAACGTTCATAAGTCGTTGCATGCACGCACGCCGGTTCCTGGTACTTTTTATCTTTCCCTTTGCTAATACATCCCCTATCTGGTCGATGTTTGTCCGCGTGAGACGACCCTTACCAACCCTTCCACTCACATTCGTAATATATATTTGTCTCGTCAATCTTTCTTCCTTCATCCTCTCCACATGTCCAAACCAACGCAACATTCCTTATTCAGAGATTTTAACAAATTCAAAAAGGTTTTATGATAAATGCGACACATTGCAGGTAGAAGTAAATAGGTTTAATGACGTTTTGAACTCACGAACTCAGTGAATACGATGTTCAAATTCAATTTACTTTATCGGATAAAAACTGCCTTTGCACTCAGCTATTGAAGAGCTAAAATATGATAAATGGGGGGATGAAAAGATACTTAAACCAGCCATGAGCTGGTCGGGTCACGAGTAGTATAGGGTTCTGGAGGAGGCGCTTTTTACCTGCTCTAAAGAACTAACAACTTCATTTAAGTAATTTTCAATTGAAGTTTTACGAAGGTTTCCATTTTTTAAGTTGGTCGCCTGTAACTCATTAACTTGTGGTGCCTACTTAACCGTGCTTGTTTTCCTTTTAAGTTCATACATTCACGAGAACGAACAATATAAGTGTTAAGTTATTATATTATTTTTTTAGACTTTTAGTCCGGATCTACTTAAGGGTGTTGTTATATCGAAAGAGTCCGACTCACACTAGGTAGTGTGAGACGAGCAACCGACGACGCGAGCTCCGTCTCTGCTCACCATGATTAAGCTCTGCGAATCGGAGCGAAACCTGGTCGGACTCTTCCGATATAACAACACCCGTAAGTAGATTCAGACTAAAAGTCTACAATGTGTTGTGCTTACCAAAGTTTTAGTTCAAAAATATAATTTTTGGTTGCACTAACCAATTCTGAGGATAATTTTTAAAACCCGTTTTTTTAAAGAGGCTAAAAATTCCGCCCATGCCGGTACTCGAACCTGCGACCTCTGGCTAACCGTACCAGCGCTCTCCCATATAAGCTAATGGGCAATTGCCGGCATCAGCGAAATTTCGAACCTCTTTAAAATATTCTCTGTAATACGTACAGGCAGCGACATCTGGCTGAAGTAATTTGCATCACTTGCAGCACCGAGAACCTACTTTGCAGTTAGGTTTTACCTACATCGGAGTCATATCGCTTTACCCACATTATTATATTCTTATTTTTGTTGCACTAACTCGTGCTGAGGACAATTTTTAAAAACTTATTTAGAGGCTAAAAATTCCGCCCATGCCGAGACTCGAACCCGCGACCTCTGGCTAACCGTACCTAATAAGTGTTCTATTTTTCTTAAATGTTCGAAACCCTAAAAGTTTTTGGAACAACTAACTTCCAGCGCTATCTGTTATCCCACGCGTCCGATAAGCATAAAAATAACATGAATTACTTTAATAACTACACCGTGACATGCACTAAACTCCCTTGGCTTGATGTTATAATGCAACCCACGAACTAATTGCACAATCACTTGTCTTGTTCCCAAACTAGGATCCTCAATACGGCGGCCCCGACTGGGAATTGAACCCACTACCTCTGGCATGGAATCAGACGCGATATCGCTAAACCAACGAAACAGTTGTAGGTGGGTTGGTTGGTGCCGGCGTAAGAGATGATAGAGATTAATTATATTTAGATAGCAAAACCGAGAGGATTCTTTCACAGGCGTCTTTTATGACCGTTGCCATGACTCCCTGCGCACATAGAGTACCTACCTATGCGTTGCGTCCGTGGCACGAGGTCGCTATCCGTGGCACGGATGGCGGAGACGCCACACAGTCTATCCAGACAATAGTTATTCAAGAGACCTCTGGCTTAAGGGTATTTTTACATACCTTGCAAGAGGTCCCGGGTTCGAACCCCGGCTGGGAACAAAAGAAAACCCCAGGTCTTGGATGTTTACATGTTTGTAATGTCGTTGTTTCTGGTTCTCACGACACAGGGTATCCTAGTGTGGGGCCAAAAGAAATGTATGTGCCTGTATGTAAATGTTATGTTATGTTTGGTGGAGAACTCACTCTATTGCTCGTGTGAACGTAACATAACCTCACGCCTGTAGGGGTAGGCCGAGACAGGTGACTGCCTCTGTCCACGATCCAGACAGATCACCTTCGCTTCATAACGTTCATAAGTCGTTGCATGCACGCACGCCGGTTCCGGGTACTTTTTATCTTTCCCTTTGCTAATACATCCCCTATTTGGTCGACCTATGTCCGGCTGGAACATCCCTTACCGGCCCTTCCACTCACATTCGCAATATTTGTTTCGTCAATCTTTCTTTCTTCATCTTCTCCACTGCTCGTGCGCAAATACATAAAACGTGGCAAACTCGTAGCGCGTATTGTATATCGAATATTGAACTGAATGAATAATGTTTTATAGTAAAACAGAATGCTGGCGTCTGCAGGATGAGGATGGCGGAGGAAGTGGCAGGCCTTGCGGACGCCTACGTCTAGTAATAGACAAGACGGGGTAATTCATTGATTGATTATTAAAATAAAGCTACACCTGAAAGCAGTCTTCAGTAAGAAACTATTACTGTTTTAGCCTCTAAATAGGTTTTTGAAGAAATTATTTTTTTTTTCTCTTGACCGCTTCAGCTTACATTTAGGTAGTAGAAGTGGTGAAGTTATCTTAAGTAGCTTAAAGCGCTTGGGGGTCCTAATAATAATAATAATATAATAATTCGTTTATTTCAGGTAACTTTACAGACTCATATTTATTAGTATATACTTACAGCTATGTTAGTATACTATCATAATGAAGCAATATTAAATTGGTTATACTTCTAGAAGCATCTAAGCTATTTATACATAATAGGTGCTTCTAGAAATATGCATATTATCACAATGCCTCATATATGGGCGGACAAACCTCTCGCCTATCGACCGCAGGATGGGGTTGGGGCTGGCCCGCACCCGGCGCACCAGGGACGTGCATCGTTTTCGCATAGTAGCATAAAAGCAATCTACACGCGCTTCCGCAAACATCCCTGATGCGCTACAGAAACGGGGCAGCCCCACCAGCACCCGGAACGCGTTGTTATACTGGACCCGGAGGGCCCCATAGGCCCGTTGAGTATAGTAAGCCCATAAGCTACACGTATATAGCCTAAGACTAGCGCTACCGATGGAATAAAAGCCATAACTTGTTTTACAATACGTTTTTTTTTTCAGAAAATAAACATCGTAAATTTTAACATCAGTGATAACTATTTTTATAACATACAAATACCCAAAACGTATTACCTATCAACATCGTAGGACTTTAATCGCTCTCCGCTAAAAAGGGCCGATTTTAGCGGAAATTTATTAAAGCCCTAGGTTATGTATGAATTACACACGTTATGAATTTTATTCCGTTGGTGGCGCTAGTTAGAACCCCAAAGCGTCTTTATTAAGAATATTAAACTTTTACTATAAAATGCTAATTAAGAAACTTTTGCTTACATGCAAAAATTCCGTAAAGTCGGCTTTACGGAATTCTTGCTTAAGTGGCTTAATTTATCGATGGTACTGACGAATCGGTTTTGACGATTGACGTCATTCCAATAACACTTTGTATAGATTTATTTTCTTGATATCTAAGTCATAATAATAAATAAGTGGACAAATGATAGATTGTTTAGTTTAGAACCATTTCTTATCTCCTTCTTACCTCAAGCTTAGAAATCAATGTAGGTAGGTAATGCAATCTAAACTGCCTTTAACTATTATCTAATCTGTGCTTCAGGTCGATACGTAGAAAAAAAAGCGAAATAAATTCCCTATTGTGGCAACTTCACCACGGATAACTTATTTTGATAATGTATCTCAGGCTGACCGGCCCATTTCACGTAGGGGAATCCCGCATAGCTAGGTCGATAAAGAATCGTTAGTGCCGGCGAACAACCAAGGTTTGATCGTTTGTGACCTCAGCTAAACTTTCTGCGATGCAGGAAGAGACCCGTGCCCCATCAGTGGGGACATACAAGGGTCGATAACGAAGGGGTTTTGGGGGCCCATTTAATATTAAAAGAAATGTGACAGCATTCAGGGTAGTTTCAACGATCGTGAAGCAGAAGCACTACTTTCCGAGCAACCTTGAAAAGCTAGGGGCCAGCCAGCCTGAGATACATTTTTAGGGTTCCGTACCTCAAAAGGAAAAAACGGAACCCTTATAGGATCACTTTGTTGTCCGTCTGTCCGTCCGTCCGTCCGTCTGTCAAGACCCTTTTTCTCAGGAACGCGTGGAGGTATGAAGCTGAAATTTATATCAATTACTCAGGTCTACTGTCCCTTGAAGCCGTGAAAAAATCAAACTTCTAAGCCAACGCAATCAAAAGATACAGCCGTTTATGCCGCAAATTTTCGACACTTGCAAGGGAATCAAAACCTACAGGGTGCTTCCCGTGAACTCAGAATCTTGAAATTTGGTACGAAGCAACGTCTTATAGCATAGATAAAGGAAAAATTACGAAAACCATAAATTTTTAGTTACATCACATAATATATTTTTTTTTAATAATTTTAAACTTACTACCCATTTCCTCATAAACGCGTAGAGGTATTAAATTGAAATTCATACCAAATACTCAGGTCTATAATACAGGTTTGTACGGAACCCTCGGTGCGCGAGTCTGACTCGCACTTGGCCGGTTTTTTTGATAGGGTGCTCGGTAGCGAGACTTCAGTACCTACGAAATAGTATTTTCTAAGGTTAACACGAACAGTAGACATAATTAAAACTGTTTTTACACGGATTTATGCTCGTTTATTTATTATTATATTGTTTATTTTTATTTTTACAATTTTCCCACGTTTCGGCACTTTTTCAGGTGCCGTGGTCCCCGATGACTGAGGTGACAGGCGTCTTTTAGAAAGCATTAACGGTTAGTTTACTACCCTCGGCAAAAATTACAAAAGTTACTTATGAAGTTACGTTCCAAAATTGAAAATTGTAAAAATTCTGTACGTAATACAGAGAATAGTGTAAAGAGGTTCGAAATTTCACTGATGCCGTGAGTCGCCCATTGGCTCAATTGGTAGAGCGCTGGTACGGATAGCCAGAGGTTGCGGGTTCGAATCCCGGCATGGGTGAAATTTTTAGCCTCTAAATAGGTTTTTAAAATTGTAAAAATGTAATAAAGGAGCATAAATCCGTGTAAAAACAGTTTTAATTATAGCTACGAAATGTTACTTTTTATGAAGCCTATAAACTTCCCACTGCAGGGCACATGCCTTCTCTCAGAGAGAGAGAGTATGGGTTTAATTACCACGCGTGCCCGTGCCACGTGGTTTATAGACTACATAAATGCCAGCAATCAAAGCCATACTGCCAAGTAACTAATTGTTGGTTATTTGGTCCTGGGGAAACGATAGAACATACGGGAGGTATTCTTTTCATAAAAAAAGGATCAAACCTCGATTTGTTAGCAAAGTTTCATTGTGATACGGCATGTACCTAAATAAAAATAATTTGTATGGGAATTGCTGATTGAGCGAATGCCCACAGCACAATGCTGAGCTGGCTGCCTTTTGCAGCAACAGGGACACACCGCGACTGTTAGTTAATTTTTTTATTATACTTTTTTGTTTTTTTTTTAATGTTCATATTTTTTTGTTTGTATTTTGGTTCTTTTTATGTCTGTATTGTGTTAGAAGATTTTATGTTGTAATGTGGTGTTTGTTTCTGTTGGTGTAGTAAATGCTTTGTTCTTCTTTTTCTTCAGAAGCTACCTTAGGAGTTATTTTAAGTCGGTACCTAAGTATATTATCACCAAGTACCAAGTCTAAGTAAAGTGAAAGTCAACAGCTTTATTTTTATACTCGACCCCAATGACAAACGGTACCTAATAAAACAAAAAAACAATTTTACAGAATTCACTAATTGGAGTCTTATTTGACATTTTAGTACGAGTAGTGTCTTTGTAAACAATGATTAAATTCGTACGGCGACGCTCTTGGTCGCTAGTTTCTAGATAATCTTCTGACCTTCGTAATGAAAATATTCCTTTGCAATGGGCAAACATTCAGATGAGCGAGGTCACAGATTCATATCACAGCTCATAGCCCCAAAAAAATACCACCTTACCTTAGACAAATATTGAACGGTTTCTCAATTCCTGGGTAAGTTTATTTTAAATATGATACTGGGATTATATTCTTTTTAATGCTCTAACCAGGGGCGGATCTTGAATTTGTGGGGCCCTGGACTGAAACTACTTAGGGACCTATCTGGGTACTCAACTAATAGCCTTGTCAAAAAACTGTTTCTACTTATATAATGATATATTATTATTATATCCTTCTTCTTTTTAATCGGTCCCTCAATTCTGAGGATCGTGACCATATACAATAGTTCTCCATTTGTCTCGTTCATATGTTATTATATAGGTACCTATTCTTTATTGCACAAAAAACATCAATAATCATTAAATCTACTCAAGTAGTAGTAGTACAAAAGCCGACCTTATTGTTGTGGTAGCAATCTCTTCCAGGCAACTTTTGGGTGAGAGAGAAATCAAAATAGAAAAATATACATATTTATTTTGAATTAGTAAAAGTAATGGACAGGTTAACTTAATTCATAAAAGTATGCTATTTTTCATCAATGTTTTCTTATGACGTTATCACGTAAAAATATCGTCCGTAAACCAACTTTACAGACAACCATTTTTTAAATTCAAATTATCGCCTACTGTGTTTAGCGGGATCTGGGGGCCCCTTGTAACCTCCCTGCCCTGGGCTGCAGCCCAAGCAGCCCTTAGGTGGACCCGGCCCTGGCTCTAACCCGTGCTAAGGACAATTTTAAAAACCTATTTAGAAGCTAAAAATTCCACCCGGCTTGGGTGGAATATTTAGCCTTTAAATAGGTTTTTATAAATGATACAGGGATTTCCATACATTTCGGTTCTTTATTTCAAAGTGGCTCGTGGCCTAGTCGAACCGAGTGATTGGAATCAATCACTTTCAGTTAAGCAAGGCACTGTCAAGTGCAGGATGCGTGAAGTACAAGGGTATTTCAAAGATGCTGTGCCTGCGGCTTCACTCGCAAAGGATTTTATACCATCAAGCTAAATTGTAAGAATATAAACTATATCTCGTTGGTCTAGTGGTATCACGTATAAATACCATGCCTGAGGTCGTGGGTTCAGCTCCCACTGGGGGCTGCCGTACATTCATACACATGGCTTTAGTCTAGATCTACCTATTTCCAAGTTCGTGATGTCTTTGCCTGGTTACCACAACAAAGGGTGTCCTAGTTTAGGAACAGGATAAGTAATTGTGTTGTGTGGAAGTTACTTGCCGTAATTTATGGCAAGAAATGATTAAACAAGCGTAAGAGGTTCGAAATTTCACTGATGCTGGTGGTGAGTCGCCCATTAGCTCAGTGGGGAGAGCGCTGGCACGGTAGCCAGAGGTCGAATCCCGGCATGGGTGGTATTTTTAGCCTCTAAATAGGTTTTTAAATAAGCGTATTCCAGACGTTGTGAAACAGACCGAATTGACAACAATTTTTTGCACAATGTATAGATAGCTAGAATATTCTGTATTAGCGCAATATTGTTTAATATACTAAACAATATTGCGCTAATACATCTTGAACGAGATACGCGTTGCCGGTTAGTTTGATCCCAATGTCCCAATTAAGGTATGTCGGGCCATTGACGTCAATGAAATCGGTCGATAAAACCTCTCAATGAATTTTCATAATAATAAGATATACGAGTAGGTAATTGCTCCGTGGTGTTACACAAAAACATCTTTATAGTAGGTATACAATTTATTTATAGACTTACAAGCCATATTAGTATCAGTACACGGATAGGTAATGTACTGAAATAAATTAAAACTTAATCGTATTTTCTCAATAAATAATACATGTGCAATATAATTATTAGGTATATACAAACTTAATAACAACTATTGCTAATTAACTTATTTAGTATTCCTTCGTCTTCTTCTTCAGGCTATATTATGGAGTCCACTGCTGGACATAGTATTTACACATTAATATATTTACAAAATAGGTTTTAGGACAGCTACATATTTGCACCGTTTGGGTTCGAGATGATGGGTCCGTGGGGTCCCGGGGCGTGTAAGTTTCACAAAGAAATATCGACGCGCCTCATTGACTCACCAGGCGATCCAAGAGCTGATAGCTACATCAGCCAGTGCACCAGCCTAGCCATTCAGAAGGGGAATGCCGCCAGCGTCTTGGAACTTGGAACTCTCCCCAACGGCATTGGTCCTTTTTTTTATATAAAACGTGTTTTGGAAAATACTAAATAAGTTAATTAGCAACAATACATAGAATACATGAATTTCTTTAAAAATACAAATCACTGTTAAGACTTAAACGTAAACTAAGTGGGAATTAAATTCGTGCACGCGGTAATTGCCAGGTATTTGAGATCCACACAAGTAAAAAATTGCATGTAAACCTACGAGTAGGCAAGAACTTTCACATTTAATCAGATCTAAAATCATGATGCCTAGGCCTTGTTGCATAAAATTAACAGACTTATTTCTCGAATTATTAATAGCAAATCCTTTGCATTAAGTTGGATTCTCAATAAGCTAACGCGTAAGTCGAATTAATACTTTTATGCAAACCCCCAGAGTGCTTAGTGCGAGTTTGACAGATCCAATCGAATAACTTTACTACCGCGTTAATCGAGCATTGAGTAGTGAGTATGAGTAAGTTAACCGTTCGAACTGGCAAAACGCTGTCACAGTACAACTCGCACTCGCGTTTATTCGTGTCTTGGCTGGTAAACGTGTTCACTTCTCAACGTAAACCATTACAACTCGCACTCAGAAATTTTAATTTCCATACTTGTCGCTAGGTGGCGCTTCCTCGATGCCATAGAAATATGAGTTTACGTTAACGCGATCGAGTAGTTAAAAAACTCGCACTACGCACTAAGACTAACAAAAGTAGTGAAACTATCACAGAGGAAATTTCATTTATTATTATTAAGTATACTTTATTGCACACGAAACATTAAAGAGGACGTAACATAAGAAATAACATGTACAAAGGCGAGCTTATCTCTGAAAGAGATTTATTACGTGTCCAACAGTTGGGCAGTCGGCCTCGTCCACCGATGGTTCCGTACAAATTTGTAGGTACGAGTATGTACATATAGTGCGTTCACATTAACTTGACGCGTGAGAGAATTGGTAACAAGGACATAACATGTGAATTAGCTTTTGGACCTAATCGGAAGATGGTAAAACAAGCCCTCAATCCTTTTATTTTCCCCAAGTAATGGGAATGATTTCTTATTTAACATGGTAACAGTAAATATCTCAGTGCTACCAATTCTCTCACGCGTCAAGTTAATGTGAACGCACTTTATTATTACTCATATTAAATTTATAGGTACATACATATTTACAGGTACAAAGTTATGTACATTTGTGAAATTATAGTAGCAATACCACTCGCTGACCGTGAAGGAAAACATCGTGAGGGCCCCTAGTGTCAGAAGTACCTCGGCGCTTGCTACGTACAATGGCCCAACTATGAGACTAAGGTCCAAATAACTGTATAAGACATTTCATGGTGAGCAGAGACGGAGCTCGCGTCGTCGGTTGCTCGTCTCTCGCAACGGGCAAGCTCCGTCTCTGCTCACCATGATTAAGCTCTGCGAATCGGAGCGAAACCTGGTCGGACTCTTCCGATATAACAACACCCGTAAGTAGATCCGGACTAAAAGTCTACAATGTGTTGTGCTTACGAAACTTTTCGTCCAAAAAAGCCTTTGGAGTGTCTTAAGGATATAAGCTCGCCTTTGTACATGTCATGTACGAGTATTACATAGTGGCTTGTTAAATGTTTCGTGTGCAATGAAGTATAATAAAACTTGTATTCTTGTAAACACGTCAATGCTGTGTGGTGATGGCCTAGAGAATAGCATCAACCCAAATTCCTCCCGCGGGTGTCGTAAAAGGCGACTAAGGGACACAAACCGGGGGGGTTGGGCAGCAGCGCCCCTACAGTACAATCCCACCGATCTGCGATCCCCAACCCGAATGGCCAGCGTGGGGATTATGGGCATTTAAACCCAATGATGGCACAACCTTGCGCTATGGCGCTCATTAGGGGAGGGCTATGTCCAGCAGTGGACTAATATAGCCTGAAGAAGAAGAAGAGGCCCGTCAATCTGTATCGAACTCACAGCTACATGTCCCAAACAAACAGGTCCTGTAACATGCCCAGTGACTGCTGTTGGGTGTTCGATTCCGCTACCAAGTCTATGGTCACATACTTTGCTGCTTCCAGCAGACGTACGCACGAAGCATTCTCTGGGGGCAGCTTGTGACACAGTTGGGTGAAGAGGGACTTGGCGCAGTCGTAGTGAAAGCTCAGAGGGTCCAATATCTCCGCGAGGTCGGATTGTTTGAGTAGGCAGCATAAGTGGGCGAGGGTCACGCACAGCTGGAATGAAAGGTTTATTTTATAAGTGACTAAATGTAAAGTATTCGTTAGGGATTTCTGTCAATTTGAATTTGCCCTGCTTTTATAATAATAATAAATATAAGGGAAGAGCGTGTGATCGTGCTCTTACAGTATAAAGGGGCATTACCCGCCAGGCAGATCGTATGCCTGGGGACGGCCGGTCCAACTATTGTTAGTCGGACGTTATATTTATGGTACTTATGTCATTGAAACACTTTGATTGCGCGATGCAGGAATGTTTGTAGTGCGCGCGCAGAGTTGAAATGTGCTCGCCACAAATATAATAATAAGATAAGAATATTCTTTATTGTACACACCAGAAAATAATTACAGAGACAACAGTTACAAAAGAAGAGGTACAATTGGCGGCCTTATTGCTGATAGCAATTTCTTCCAGGCAACATTAAATCGGAAAGATTGCTGTAGGAGAACTTGAGTAATAAATATTCATGGACATTTGACACAGATCTCGTTAGCCCTATATTAAGTACAACTAAATAACTCGTGTTACAGGTGCTAACTCGACGATAGATTTAATATAATAAATATATAGAGAACATCCAAGACCCGAGACAATCTACAAAAGTTCGTTTCCTAGTTTGGCCCGGCCGGGGATCGAACCCGAGACCTTTGATTATACAGACAGCGTGCCAAACCGCTGCGCCATCAAGTTACTGGAAAAAACTCCACTCTGACCAACTTTTCTCAAATTATCTTAAATACATGTACTTATACTATAAATAATTTACATGTACGATTACGATCGATTTATATGTATTCACAATAATTTTAAATGCCAACATTTCATACTTGTGGCGAGCACATGTCAACTCTCAACCCTAAAATACTAAATGTACAAGAAAATTTGTTTTATTTATAATTTATTTTTATTTCCTGTGTTTTTTCATGTTTTCTGCTATTCGGGACGGAGACAAATCCAACAAATCAAAGATCATACAAATCAGTGCAGTCGTTCTGGGAGGAGTTTATTTATTTCATTTTATTAAGGAGATCAACAGCGAAAACAAATTATTAGATCACAATATTGATAAATTTAATTCGTAATATTTTATGACATTTCAAGGTACCTATATTGCGATGCTTCGCAATATGCCTTGAAACGTCATAATTAGGACTAGGACTGCTTCCTACTTATTAACCTGTACGTTAATCGACTTTACAATGTACGTCGAATTGTCATAGTAAACAATATCCAATTATGAAACAAGCCACTAGATTATATTCTTTTTAATGCGCTAACCCGTGCTAAGGACAATTTTAAAAACCTATTAAAAGCTAAAAAATCCACCCATGCCGGGACTCAAACCCGCGACCTCTGAGTATCCGTGCCAGCGCTCTTTCCAACTGAGGTAATGGGCGACTCACCGGCATCAGTGAAATTTCGAACCTAGATAGAAAGCCACTAGATTTATATATCACGTAACAAACCCAACTTTCTTTTATACGTATGTCGCAATTACATCACTATCTTTCTTTATGTAGCCTATAAACATCCCACTACAGCACAGGCCTTCTCTCAGCGAGAGAGTATAGGCTAAATTACCACGCGTGCCCACCGCGGATTGGCAATTTCAAGCGCAGGGGTATTTGAACACCTCAGATACTGAAGTTCCCTCACGATGATAATAATTGTAACGGTGCAAACCTCTTTACGCGCTCGTGGCTTAAGCGAACCGAGTGATTGGAATCAATCACTTGGTTAAGCAACAACAGGCGCGGTCAGGTACAGGATGGGTGAGCATCCCGTGACTACCGCTAGTGGCATTTTTCCGAGCGCTTCCGTGCTTCGCTAGGCACGTTTAGCCGTTGGTGCCGGTTGTCAAATAATGGCAGTCGTAAGCCATGTCAGAGGCCTTATGGGCGGCTTGATAACTTCTGACAGTAAGGCCCGCCACTGTCTTACAATCCTCCATCAACCCGGACTTGGCCCCCGTGGTGGAGTATGGCCTAACCTTCCTGCAATGCAGGAAGAGACCCGTGCCCCAGCAGTGGGGACATACAAGGGTTGATAACGAAACCTCTTTACACCATTTTTTTCTATCTATCACTTTCAAATATTTAAAATTACGTCACACATTTTTCGATTTCCCTCATTTTCATCATTACCACCTCACACATTGACTAGATCTGACTATTTTACTTGCTTATCCGTTTTTTATCCAGTTTTCTGTTTTATTATAAAATAAACAGTACAAAGCAACAGTTGAAGGCGTTCCAGTTTTATTATTTACAAAACTTTTACTTTTATAATGATTGTTATTGTAAATAGATTGTAAATAGACAGAATTTTAAAAATTACCTACACATGAATCTAATACAAACCTGTTCAACGAGATTATCCTTGTGTTTGTATTCGGTGAAGTCATCGACATTGGCCGCGTTCTCCATTGCCGCCATGAGACCTCTCCATACGAGTCCATAGTGTTGTCCATACTGGGTACGATCGGACGGCGCCCGCAAGGCCACTGCTGCATTGATACGCACTTTCAGGTTCTTGCAGTCCTGACTCAGCATACATAGACTTGTAAATACTGAGCGCTGTAAAGGTAAAAATTAAAAAAAAAACGTTGAAATTGATCTTTCAAGGTAAGTGACGTCATTGCAGAGGTAATCTTAGAAAATCATGGTTGTCATTTCGTCAGTTCCGAAAGGTCAGTAATTAAAAAAGTCTTAAAACTAACAATATCTTTCTTACGGTCTAATAGAATAATTTATTAACAACTTAAGAGCTATTTGAAAAACGGTTCTAATACGAGTATAAAGCATTAATAAATAAGGTAATCTCTTTGTAGACTTTTAGTCCGGATCTACTTACGGTTGTTGTTATATCGGAAGAGTCCGACCAGGTTTCACTCCGATTCGCAGAGCTTAAACATGGTGAGCAGAGAATCGGAGCGAAACCTGGTCGGACTCTTCCGATATAACAACAACCGTAAGTCTACAATGTGTTGTGCTTACGAAAGTTTTAGTTCAAAAAAGGTAATCTCTAGTTTTATTTTAAGAAATCTGGCTTCCTGATATTTAAATGTTTTGTAAGTGATTAGGAAATCAGCGGCAATCACGGAATTTTGAACAATACTCCTAAAGAAATGCCGAGAAGGATAAGTGAAGGAAGTACAATGGCAAAAATAAAGAGTAATTATCTCAAAAGTAAGTATTTCTCAAAAGCAAAAGACGGTTATTTTCCTTCAAGTCCCCATAACAATTTGTCTCACCTGCCATCCACTAAAACAAGTGTACAAATTCTCATTCTTCATAGCGTTGCCTATCGCGTAGCACGCGTTCCATCGCACCTTCATATTAGTAACTTTGCAGGCGCAGTCGACTAGCTTCTGTATGGCTGTCTCGCATAGAGGCTTTAGAGAGGGCTTTCGCTGCAGATTCTCATCCTTAATCAGCCTCAGAAGGTTGCCTAGGCCTCTTGTTGCACTCATTTTGACCTGGAAATAAGAGTGATTATCGTACTGAAAATCAGAGACCCAAACTAAAGTTTTTCGGCAGGCAATGGGGCATTCTAGAAAATAATAGAACAGGCCGTGTTCAGGAAATCACGCTACGACGAAAACGAAAATTACAAATGTTATTAGTGTGGTTACCGCCAGTGGAATGTCTGCTGTAATTTAGGCTAAAATTACGACCGACCTGCCGGGGTAGTACGCCGAAGCTAATCGCGCGTTTTGATTGTCAAAATTCACGACTTTACAGTATATAAATTAGGTTCAAAGACATTTATTTCTCATAAAAAACTTACAGTTCACTTAATTAATGAGAAAAAAAAACTTAAAATTAGCTTATATTATACGGCATGCATTAAAGTAGCATCAATCTTAATTATAAATTTAAGACATGTAGCTTTAGTTTATTTTTAAAAGCATTCATATTTTCTGTATCCTTTACATCAGGTGGCAAGTTATTTATTATACAGTTGGACACCTTCATACATGACATTTGTTTTACCATATTCAGTTCGAGGTGTTCTTAGTTTAAGTTTATTTTTGCATTTGCTTCTTAAGCTATAAATTGCGGTGATTTGACTCGACTTATTTCTATATTAGTGTGTATGTCTTTTTTGAGTATTTTTTTATTAGTATGCATGTTTTATATAGATATAGTTGACGGATATTAAGTAGTTTTGTCTTTTCGTATAAAGTTTTTGTTGGGGTGTCATATTTGTAGTTGAATAGGATTTTGATGACTTTATTTTGTGACCTCTGCAATTCCTTTAAATGCGTTTTACTTGCTGTGCCCCAGACTTCTATAAGATACTCAAGGTGTGATTTTACTAATGCATTATAGATAAGAGTGCGTAGAGTATAGGGAACATAGCGAACCATCTTGTGTAAGGCTCCTGTTAAAGGTACTATTTTTGATTTGACATGTTGTATATGACCTTTCCAAGTCAGTTTATCATCAAGAATCAGTCCTAAATATTTTTCTTCTTTGGATCTATGGATTCTATCGTTGTCTATCGTAAGGTGTTGATAGTCCGGCAGTTTTTATTTTTTGCGGCAAATATCATGTATGATGTCTTTAGTGTGTTTATAGTTAACCAGTTATATTTGAACCATGAACTAAGTAAATTAAGATCATCTTGTGCAGTGGCAGTTACGTCTGAAAGGCAACGCCCAAAGTAAAAAAGGCATGTATCATCAGCGTAAAGTGTTACGTCCCCGTGGAGATTGATATTACTTATGTTGTTTACGTAAACTAAAAAAAACAATGGTCCTAAAATTGAGCTTGTGGGATACCGTACGTTACAGTTTTAGGATTACTTTTATATTGACCTATTTTTACTATTTGTTGTCTGTTTTCCATGTAGGATTCAAGCATTTTAAGGGCAGTTCCAGTAATTCCAGTGCTAGCAAGTTTCTGTAATAGAATGGAGTGGCTGACGGTATCGAAAGCCTTTTTTAGGTCAATGAAAACACCGAGTGCAATTTTTTTTTCATCAATATTATTCTTTATTTCAGTTACTAAATCGAAAGTTGCCGTTAATTTGTTTGATTGTGAGCGAAAGCCGTATTGCTTATTAAAGAAGAAATTTATGCTACGAATGTAAATAACTTTTTCAAAAATTTTTTATAGCACTGGAAGTACTGAAATTGGCCGATAGTTTGAGGGGTCACTTTTTGGACCTGACTTGTGCATGGGGTTTACTTTAGCTATCTTAAGACTATCAGGAAAAATGCCTTCGACCAGACATCTGTTTATACAGCTTGTGAGACTTTCTATTATAGGCCCTTTTATACATTTGATTGATTTTGTACTAATTCCATCGATCCCAGTACTGCAGTTCATCTAAGCCATCGATAATTTTACTTATTTCTTTTATTGTACAAGGCGTCAATTTTTCTAGTTTCTGTTGTTGTATTTTATTTATTGTGTTTATTGTATTATTGTGATACTGTGTGGGTATTTTATTTTATTAATTAGTAGCTGTGCCCCGTGGTGTTACCCGCGGTTTATCATTTTTTTCATGGGAATAAGATATTTTTCCGCAGTAAAACGTAGCCTATGTGTTAATCCAGGGAGTGAGCTAACTCCATACCAAATTTAATTAAAATCACTAAAGCCGTTTAGACGTGAAGATGTTTGTTTGTTACACTTTAATGCACAATAAAAACGTTATTAAAAATAAAACTTAAATAACAAACATACACACAAACTTTCACCTTTATAAAACAAACTTTCGCCTTTATCATATTAGTGTGATCAAATTCAGTCATAATAGCGCCATAAAACGTTCTACATGGACAGGTCTCGCATAATTAGTCAACGGCGATTCTGCGGACGACCTTAATATTTTTTTACCTGGATGGTGCAAGGAGGCTAAGCCCCTTCGGCCACTTTGGAAACCAAAGATTCGAAAATGAGAGAAGGAAAAGATAAGCATCCATAGAATCCTACTGCTGGACAAATCCCCCTGTCCAGCAGTAGGATTCTATGGATGCTAAATAAATAAAAATCTGTGACTAATACTTTGTTTCCGTGCGACTGCCTAAAAAGTATAAAATATACTATCCAGGATATGCTGTACAAGTGCGCCAAGTTAAATTCAAATTCAAGTTTACGCATTTTGACGAAAAGTTTGGGCTTAGTCACTTCAATTGATATTTAATCAGCATGTTTACGGTAAGCCATGTTTACGTCTGCTTGTTGCTTGTTTAGTGTTGTTGTGAAACTAAATAGGTACGTAAAAATTTTCCTCTGTTTAAAAACGAGGTGCCAGGGTGTATCAGTGACTCCGAATATAATACACAATGTATCGCACAAAGAGCTTATTATAGTGATAGAATGCCGATTTAGTAATATGGAGCAAACAACAGATGACCTGCGGGTCATGATTTATTTCTGTAGCTAGTTAAGATAGTCGCGTTACCTTATCGTTGTCAGTGGCACAGTGTATGCTGACCTCCAATAAGCGCAGTAACAGGTCATCGTCGATATCCTCCATCTCCGGATCTTCCCTGTGAGCAATATAGATTAGTTAGTAGTCTATGTCTATCAAAGAGGTATATAGCTACTATTAAGTATAAAAAGTATATTATGAAGTCTACAAGGTATATTCTTGTTTTTTGTAGTATCCAATAAAGAATCCAATAAGAAGCGCTCGTGGCCTAGTCAAGCTGAGTGATTGGGATCAATCACTTGAGTTAAGCAACAACAGGCAAGCTCAGGTGCAGGATGGGTGACCGTCCCGTGACTACCGCTAGTGGCATTTTTCCGAGCGATTCCGTGCTTCGCAAGGCACGGTAAGGCGTTGGTGCCGGCTGTCACGTAATAGCAGTCGTTAAGACATGTCAGAAACCTTATGGGCGGCTTAATAACTTCTGACAGTAAGACCTGCCACTGTCTTACAAGACTCCACCAATCCGCACTTGGCCCCCGTGGTGGAGTATGGAGTACCTTAATCCGGTGAAGGAACAGACCCGTGCCCCAGCAGTGGGGACATCCAAGTGTTGATATCGAATCCAATAAAGTCGCACAATACTGACAGTACCAAATTACTGGTGTGCTATAAAGAGGTATCTATCTAACCACGACAGAGAACCTAGGTTCAAGGCCATGGGACTAGATAGAACTTTTGCCAAAAACGGCCCTTTCGCAAAAGACAGCGGCAAAGCTTGCTCGTTACCTTTTCTGTTTAGGGTTTTCATTGTTTTCAGAGCTTACCGATAAACCGCATTAGCAGTTTGGCAAACTAATGATGTTGTAATTTTGCATTGTTTTCAGTGAATAAATATATATAAATAAATAATGTGCAAAGGTGTCTGAAAGAGATACACTTTTTGTGAAAAGACCGCAGTCTGTAAATTTAGATTAAGATAAAAAGTATCAAGTAAAGTGTTCTCTATATCTATCAATCAATAACGATAATGAAGATAAGCTTGCTCGTTACCTTTTCTGTTTAGGGTTTTCATGGTTTTCAGAGCTTGCCGATAAACCGCATTAGCAGTTTGGCAAGCTAATGATGTTGTAATTTTGCATTGTTTTCAGTGAATAAATATATATAAATAAATAATGTGCAAAGGTGTCTGAAAGAGATACACTTTTTGTGAAAAGACCGCAGTCTGTAAATTTAGATTAAGATAAAAAGTATCAAGTAAAGTGTTCTCTATATCTATCAATCAATAACGATAATGAAGATAAGCTTGCTCGTTACCTTTTCTGTTTAGGGTTTTCATGGTTTTCAGAGCTTGCCGATAAACCGCATTAGCAGTTTGGCAAGCTAATGATGTTGTAATTTTGCATTGTTTTCAGTGAATAAATATATATAAATAAATAATGTGCAAAGGTGTCTGAAAGAGATACACTTTTTGTGAAAAGACCGCAGTCTGTAAATTTAGATTAAGATAAAAAGTATCAAGTAAAGTGTTCTCTATATCTATCAATCAATAACGATAATGAAGATAAGCTTGCTCGTTACCTTTTCTGTTTAGGGTTTTCATGGTTTTCAGAGCTTGCCGATAAACCGCATTAGCAGTTTGGCAAGCTAATGATGTTGTAATTTTGCATTGTTTTCAGTGAATAAATATATATAAATAAATAATGTGCAAAGGTGTCTGAAAGAGATACACTTTTTGTGAAAAGACCGCAGTCTGTAAATTTAGATTAAGATAAAAAGTATGTAAGTAAAGTGTTCTCTATATCTATCAATCAATAACGATAATGAAGATACCGGCCGTTTTTAGCGATACGACAAATGTTATATAGTCTTAGGTCTTTTTATCTTAGGTTTTCGATCGCGGGTCCCAAAACACAATTCACATGACAGGGACCTTTGTAAGTCACTTTGTGCAAAAACGATCTGTAAAATACATAAATTTATCATTCTAGGATACGATATCTAGGATACGATATCTAGGATATCGTGGCAAGTGGCCAACCCAGGGTTCGCCTCTTGCCACGACAGAGAGAGATCGCAGATCGATTGGTCCCTCGGAGAGACCAGTCTCTGTCTACCCTCCGGGATACAGGATTTGTACCATTTATACCATTGTCTCAGCTAATTCACATAATATAACTAACTAATCTGTGGAATACGTATCAATGTACATGTTTGGCAAATTAAAACTTACATGTTCAACACAAGTGCATCGCTGAGGTTTCCAAGAGCCCAGGCCGCCTTCGTCCGGACAACCAACGCTGGCTCAGCTAAGGCCCGCAGAATATTTTCACCGCAGTCGCTTACAAAACAGATGTCCTGAAAAGTGTGGAGTAATGTAGCTTCAAAACTTTCCATACTTTCAAACAGGGTTCCTTGCAGTTTAAATTACCACAGACTATTTAACTGAATCTGAAGTACCTCTCTCAGCGACCTGTACATGACAGCCATAGCAAGAGCGCGGACAGAAGCCGCCCTTACTGACGCTTCCTCGTCACTGCAAGATCCCGACAGCAACGCACAACATAGGACTTGTATCCTTCGCTGAAATTTTTTTTTTTGTTAAAACACAATTACTTATTGTACATACGGCAAACGGGGCATCAAAAAATAGCGGCAAATTATAATATTTAGTATACATATTGCGTGAGCTGAGGAACGTAAGATTTTTTCACATGAACATTTTTAATAAGATCCTTTTTTATCTGTATTAGTTTGACCAGTTATAGTCAAAAGAAATTTCCGGAGACCGTTTAAAAACAAAGTATTTTATTAATTTTCCTAGCTTCCATTGAAGCTTTGCTGCGGCCGGTGTCACGCCTCCTTGCTTGCGGCCAGTCTAGTGCAAGGAGTATTTAACCAATCCGAACTTTTTATTTAGGCGTATATTTTTAAAATTGGTATGTACCGGGAGCTCTTTGAAGGATTTTTCGCCATTATTCGCTATGCAATTTTTTTTTATAAAAACCTTTTTTCTGCATTAGTCTAGCCAGTTACAGTTAAACGAAATTTCCCGATGCCGTTTAAAAAGAAAAGTTTTGTTTCTTATTTTCTTAACTTCGATTGAAGTTTTGCAGTGGCCTGTGTAGCACAAGGAGGTTCGTTACTTATGTAAGTAACGAACTAGCGTCCAGTCCAGTGCAAGGAGTATTTAACCAGTCCGTACTTTATATTTAGATCTATAATGTTAGGTATGTACCGGAAGTTCTTTGAAGGATTTTTCGCCAATATTCGCTATGCAATCACATACAACCGCCTTTACTGTAGGATTTTCAGGACTTTGCAGTACGGTGGACAATGGCGCCAGCAATTTTTCCCACATATAGATGCACTGGTTCAACGGTGGAGATTGATCACTTTGTTCTAAGGACAAAATCAAAAATTTCGTATAGGTAAGACTGAGTTGAAGGCAAATTTATATTTACACATTTTACACTTTCATCAAAAAACATTACCCAACTTCTGAATAGCATCGCCAATAACGCTAACAGTTCTGGCAGCCTGTAGTATGACATCTTGGTGCTCGTATTGAAGCATCTCGCACAGGATATCAGCGACAAGGGTCAAATGGGGCTGTATCAGATCAAAGAAGTAGTGAAAGGCGATGGCCGAGAGTACTTGTAGAGATTCTAACATCACAGGTATTGCCGAAGGTTTGATTTTCTGCAAGAATGTTTAGTTATTACCGCTTAGTTAATACATATAAGATTAGAGTACTTAGATCAGTATTAGAATATACAAACAATGATTCGATCAATCGACAAAAAATTTTTTTTTGTAATTATGACGTAAATAAAGAAAACTTAGCTGGAGCTGGGATTAAGGTGGATTTTAAGAAAATGAAAACGCAAGTGAACATACCACAATCGCATCATTCCTAAACGTCCAGCCCATATTCTTGAAACAAATATCCAGTATCCAGCTACTAAAATAGTGGCCGTATTGTACGTCACTTTTCACAAATCCTTCCTCAGGACCCATGAACATTTCGTCGTCCGAGTATCCTTCCTCGAAATCGTCACATTCCTCTAAACTAGAATTGTGATTATGTTCAGGGTTTATGAGTTTCGTAGAGGCACTGTCTTTTTCAATTGCTTTCAGAATTTCGTCTACCTTTGGGTCGACGGAGAGGACACAACCCATTGTGATCAAGGCGCCCACTTGGAGTGTAACATCTGTAATTAACAATAATAAGAAACTCAAGCTGAAAGTGACTTGAGGACAGACTAGGTAGTCTACCTGCAATGATTGACTACTTCAGTCTACCCGTGACCACGGCAAATGCAACACTGCCGAAACGTCGGGAATTAATGTAATTACGTTTTACCTAATAAAAAAATCGCGATTAGACCCGTGCAATGTATGAGCATCGCGAATCATAAAAAAAAAACTCGTCCTTCTAAATCAATGGCTATACACAGCCACTTTCAAAATCAGCAGTTTTCGTAGAGTTTGTTAATCCCTCGCGAGCTATTCCTTGAAGGCTAGTGATTTTTTCGACTTTGTAACGCCCGTACCGTCTCTACGTTACTACACTAATAGCCATTTAGACTGATTCGTCTTTGGGCCTTCCCTATTTCGGGGCAAGTGGCAACCTTGGTCTTGGCCTACCGATCCGGGATGCAGTCGTGACTTGAGGACATTGTACGTTAAGGGGTGGGTTGATGATGATCATGTTCGTTAAGGGGAGGCTTTGCGAACATCTGCCTAAACCATAATAATTATCCTGTTGTGTTAGGTATCTTAAATTTACAAGTCAAACTGACTGCTCAGGTAGAAATTTATCTGACGGTCGAATCTTACGGACCGCATTTAATTCAATAAGTAAAGTAACACGTACCTCTATGCACCAAAAACTTCCGTGAAGATCTGACTAGCTCACTGATCAATCCTTCTTTCATCTTGTGGTAGGGCGTCGCCTGCACCAACGCGGCGCAACATTTCAGGGCCACAAGTATAACCGAGTGTATTCTCTCGTGGTCCAGGATGTCTACTAGGACTTTGTGCATGCAAGTTATCATATAGCCGAGGGAAACGGAGAAGGGAATGAATGAGGCGCTTTCCTTTTTGCTGTAACAAGAAAATAGCTACTGTTTACAGATAAATTACCTCGAGTTAAATTACTTAAAATTTTAAATTACTTAAAATTTTATTAAAGTGTAGGAACCTACTCGAAATTTATTACACTTGAATTAAACTTATAATACGGCGGAATTAATGTCATGAGTATTTTCTACCAGTCAACCGCTGGAGATGTAAGAAAAACAGACTATAATATTTCATCTAAAGAAAGCGTGACTAAACTTTTCTCATTCATTTGTTGGCTAATTGTAGATAGAGAACAGTATTGTACGACGAGAAAATAATTTCACTGTGATTTTATAACAAAGGGAAAGTATACAATTGGCAGTCTTATCGCGTCGACTCTACGCGACTTATACCTTGTATTTATACCTTGGTTGCCTGTATGAGAACGCTCTACGCCATAGAGCGTAGAGGCAACCAAGGTACCTGCTTTACTGTTCAGCTTTTAGCATTTTCATGTATTTGATAAGTTCATTCACCGCCTAAATTAATTCTATTTACCTAGTCTCAGCATGTGACAAATATATCCTTGATCCGGAGAGGAGAGCTAAAATGACGCTCAGCACACTAGCTCGACTAGTCGCGATTGGATCGCTCACGGCACAGTACGCTAGTGTCATCTTCGAACCCTCATCACTGGCCCATTTGTCGACATCCGTCGAATCAGGCAACAGAGCCCACCAGTATCCGAACATGTCTTTTTTCTCTGTAACCTGTAATGAAGAAAGGCATTTCCCTTGTCAACGTAGGCCAATGTAAAAATATGTAAAAATATATATCATTTACAGTTTTCTCATTAGTAGCATAGTGACGTAGATGCTTACGTTACATGAACACGCATCCGCTTTACCGTGTGTGGTAAATTAAAGCGCGTCACGCCACGCGGGTACTTGTCTTACCGGGCTAGTGTGGCGGCAAACGGCAACACAATAATTCAATCACGTGTGACTTACACTACTACGTAAGTCCTGCACTGCATGGAGTAGTCCAATTTGACCTTCTCCGAACTGTCAAATACATACGTATTTTGACACTTTGGAATCAACAAAAAGTTAAATGGACATTTACGTGATTGAAGGGCTGTGGAAGGGCTACTTTTCCCCACTGACTCCCACATGGACTTCTCCGATTGGTGACAAGAAGTATGTATTTGACACTTTGAAAATGATGAAATGGATTAACCATATACAGTGGACAAGTTACGAAATAGGAGGGTGTGCTAACGCAAGAAAACGAAGTTAAGTCCATAGAGTAACTCTGGGAGCCTAGAGTAAAGTTGAGTTAAACTAGCAGTGTCCGAAGATAAAGTAAAATTGGCAGACCGACAGGAGAAGACGACAACACATATCATGTAAGGATGGTATGGATAATGAACCGGAGTTACTGATTCATAAGTCACAGATTTTTTTTTCAAATTAACTACTGTTGTCATGAGGAATCCTGTGTCTGAGATGTTTACATACCTCAGAACAGAACTAAGCCCATATTCTTTATTTGAGGTAGGCCTGTGCCCTATCGTGGATCGTAAATTTCTGATCCGCAAAATAATTAAATACATACCTTAACAAGCACCAGGAGTAAATTCGAAGCACTTTGTCGCACTCTGGACTTCAGGGCAATAGCTTTCGCCTCTCTCCCACTTTCAACATCAGACATATCTGAATCGCTAGTCAATGCCCAGACAGTAGCTTGACTCTTCTGAACTTCTAAATAATTACTAGCTGGTCTGTACGCAGAGTTATTCTCGAAATGCCCAACATCTTTCATAAGGCTGTTGTCTGATACTGGAATTTCTTTTTTTAGACTCTCTATCGCATTGTTTCTAGTTTTTCGGAGCTTTTGTTTCTGTAACGAAAAAAGATAAAATATTAGGGTTTAATAGCTCCAGTTGTGGTACACAGAGGCAACATAAATAAAGGTCTGGTCTTATTTATAAAAACATGGTTTCTTAAAACACTCCTTGGATGCAGTTTATGTAGTCTGTGATCAAGGGAAAAACGCAACCACAAACTATTTACACTGTCCCCGAGGAGTGTTTTAGGGGAATCGTGTTTTTATAAAGGACACCGTTAATTTTGGGTGGCACCATTTAGTAGCATCATTCATAATAGGATAAAATAAAACCTACAGGACTGCTATAATGTTGTCACTGTTGCACTGTTGAATCTATACACTGAGTCAATACTTGAACTATCACTTGTGAACGGTCAATCAGCATGAAACCTAATCGGACTCCTCCGACAAAAACTAAGTAAGATCCGGATTTATGTCAACTATGTGTAATGTTTACAAAAATTTTTGTTCAAAATATGTTGACCCATCATAAGTGACCACTTAAGTCCTGGTATTCTAGACAATAGTGTGAAAGATGTGTGTGATGTAAATGTTTTTTATATTATTACAAAAATACATACCTTTCCGCCTTTAGTATTATTATGTACTTTTGGAGTAGGAGCAATGGTTTGCTGGGCCGGCATTATCTTCTCTGGCTTACTTCCTTGTTGCATTAAACCAAATATAATGTAGTACCTACATATTCCCATTACTTCTGGCAGTGGAATGTTCATATTCTGCCCGTTCAGGTACATTTGAGCCAGCACTCTGAGAGCAGCTATTACTACCTGAGAAGACAAATAATAGGTAATTAGGGTATTGCAGACAAATACCTAGATCCTTTTTGGTTAGTAAATTTAATTACAAAAAAATGTAACTGAACACTTTTATTCAAGTTATTTCTTTACACCTGTGTATAACAAAAGCCAGTTTTGCTGAAAGCTAGTATGACATCAACCATTGTATGTCCCCACTGATGGGTCTCGGGTCTCTTCCTGCACCGGAGGAAGGTTAAGCCATACTCCACCACGGTGGCCAAGTCCGGGTTGGTGGAGGATTGTAAGAAGAAATTACTACTAAAGTACCTTTACTTTGCAGGTAAAATAATACTAGAATTAGTGTTAACAGGTCAACTTACTTTGCAATATAGGAAATCATCTTGAGCCTTTGAACATCCTCTCAACAGAAAACTGACAATAACTTGCGACACATCATTTTTTATTTCAGAAGGAAGCACTGTGGAGTCCATTGATTTATCGTCGGCAACAGATGTGATGGAGCAAATGCATTTCAAACTCAGGAGGGTTATCTGAAGTGGGTTCTGGGTACTTAGTATGTTGCTTTTATCCATATATAGCAGGTGAATCAAGATGCCATTAGTTCCAATCAGTTCATCTAAAAACTAAACAGGTAATGTTTATGTATCTTAAGCCATTGTGTAATAAAATATTTATGAAGATTATTAAAGCTTTTCTCAGCCTAAAATGTTAATTTACTGCCAATTTAAGTTCAAACAATAAGTTTAGACAGACGACATCTGTAAGCACTACACTTTATAAGTTCTGTGTACTTGCTCAAAAACATTACACAAGCTAAGCATGTTTGTGGTTTAAGGAAGAAAAATAAATTTGCATGTTTCATGAAAATCACAAACAGAAGATAATTCTTTACAAACTATAGGCAAACAGGTATACAGTTCACTAATGTATGTGTTAGGATTTGACATGTTTCATATGATTTAATCATCTTAAGCAGCTAAAATTAAAGCAGTAAATATATGCAATGATTTAAAAGGTAGATAAGAATATGCTGATCGTTTGGTAATTTAAACAACACCCTCCGGAGTCGAAGTTGGCTTAAATGGTCAAAATTAATAAATAATTAAAATAAGTTATATGGAACAAGTATGTACCTTCTTCTAGTGGAGACTTATAATTTGCCTTTTGTATGTTTAATGTTTTTGTTACTCTTCGTTATGTGCTGTTAGTCTTCCCAATATTTAATAAATAAAAATAAATAACTTCTCTTTGGTAGCGATATTCTGCTATAAAAATATTACTTAACAAATAGGTACTAATATACATAGCATATTTACCTTCACAGCAGCTTGAGGACTAACTTGCAAAATATACTGAGTGTTGTGAAGTATATCTGGAATAATGACGTCGGAACACTTTTGAAGGCATTGTATATGCCATGAAATTACTTTCTCCAAGAATTCAGTTCCAAATTGTAGCTTCTGTTTAGTTATGATACTGTTTAACAGATGTGAAGTTTTGGCAGATAAGAACTCGTCAGAGGGCTTTATATTCAAGCATAATGCTGTAACTAGGCTTGTTGCATCCTAAAAAGAATTACCAGCAAAGGTGCTAAATTAGGAAAACACTTTTCTTAAAACTGATGTGAAGATAACCTCAAAATTACTTACATGTTTGCGAACAAAAAGCACTGCCTTGAAAGGTTTTGCGTTCAATTCGTCGATCAAAGAATTAACTTTAGCTTTTTCATATTCTTTTAAATAAAGCAGGTTACATAGTTCACCACTTATTACCGTAAAATGGTGAGCCAAAGAGTTATCCATATTTTGAGAAAGTTCTCACGCAAGTTTGAGTATAAATACCTTAGATAAATGCACTAAAATATAAGCATACAGATTAATCTGTTTATATACTTCTTTGCCACTTTTAAGTTGAAATATTTTCAAATCATTAGGTTCAGTAAAAAATAATCAAATAAAATTGAGCAAATAAACATCAATCATCACATCAAAAGCCGAGGCGAGGCGAAGATCCAAGTTGTGTCCAAGATCCCCATTTTTTGACAGATCGCGTCAAATAACGCGAGTCTTGTATTACATTACAACAGCGTAGTCAACAATGTAATTGAAAGTGTTTTTTTGCAACAAAATACTGCATTGTTCGCACCACAGACTGTCAGTTGGCATCACCCATCACCACTGATTGAATGACATGACAGCTGCTCATGAGTGACAGTTTTTTTATTACCTTTATTCTTGTTTTGAACTCCCATTATACAGCCTCGTGTAACACAAAAAAAACTCGAACAGGTTTTTTAACTGTGCTGACTTAGAAAAGTCATTTTCTTCGGTGTTTGTTTTTACTTTTTGTCCAAAGAGTATGTAATCACTACGTTTTAAGAGTCGGCACTTCCTAGCAACACGTTTTCAAAATTATGAACGTAGTTTGTACCAACCTAATCAAAAATTGCCCTCCGGTGGATAGTACCAACATGAGAATGAAATTGCAAAACATTAGTGATGGACTATAGGTACGTATCACATATCGATATCGATAAAAAAAAAATCGAGGTGCCTCTCCTCTTACATTATTTTCATGCTTTGGAGATTAAAGTAGGCGATAAATCCCAACACAGTACGTCAACTCAATTATGACATTGTGTGAATGGATTATCGCTTACTTTCATAATGAAACAGGCATTTTTTTTTTAAAACAAATCATTTATTTAGCATAAGTGTAGAAACCCTTATGTCACCAATGCGTCGCTTCGCTGTCAAAACTTTGCACTTGGGTAGAATTTCAGATGTTTGGAGTCTGCAACAAACAAAATAATGAGTAAAAAAATATATTACCTATACCATATTTATTTGAGGCTGAGACGAAATGAAATTTTTTAATACTTTTAAAATAAATACTGTCTTATTATAATATTGTATACGTAATTTTTTTTATAAAGTATTAAATCTACATTACTTAATTCTTAGTGTAAAAACCGAAATAACATTTTTTTACAATGAAAATAGTCTAGAAAGTACTGAAAAGTTGTTTACATTTTGTCTCAGCCCCAAATAAATATGGTATTGGTACTGCTAATAATATTAATCTCAAGGAACGTTTGTATCACCTGATTACTATTTTGCTGTACTTTGAGCTTGCGAAATTTTATTTGCGTTCACGTTAATTTCTTCTGCCTTTATGAAATCATTATTATATATTTAACATTGTCGTCGAATCAAAATTTTTACAATTAAGGCAATTATTCTCTCCGTCATATAACGGTGGCTATTACAGCTCAACCATGTAAAATTGGTCTGCACCAAGATAAGCGTACGAAACAATTGACCAACATTTTCTTCATGCAATACGTGAATATTTCTTTTAAAGCAAAGTAATGCCTCCTCAGTAGTGCGACACAACTGCATAGATGGATATGTTAAGGAACATTTATCCTTCCACCACTCACGAAGACTTATATATTTATACACTGGTTGATCTACAGCAACCTTTTTCTCAAGTAAATTCGAGCATGTCTGACAATTATTGCCTTTCAATAGCCTATAGGCTAAATAACCACTCAGGTAAACAAGAGGTTGATTTTCAATATCGGCTAATTCACTTTCAATTTGTTCCTCTACGTCTGTTTCAGCAAAATTAAAGTTGGGTACTCATCAGCATCTTCTTCTGTGTCATTTTGTGCATTACTTAATGGTGTTGCAGTAATGGAAGTCGTAAACAATAATTTGTTGATATCGTTTTCGCAGTTTGCTCCTCGACTGTGTGGCGCATTAAGACCGGAAACGAGAACAGTTTTTATAGCACTTGCAAAATGACTGCATGTAGGGTTTCTGTTCGTAGGGCTACTTTGGCGAATAATACAGAAAAAGTTTTCTAAAGAATCTTGATTTAGTTGCCGTAAATTGAGATATCTGAATCCCTTCTATTTTCAATCAAACCAAATATCCTTTAGAGATTTAATAGTGACGATGAAGCCTTGAACGCATCTGACTTTTGACAGCTGTAGTCTTCTATCGTAAATAAACCAAATCTTCATAGCCTGTACCTTTAACCCATAAGCGGCATCTAGAATACAAAACAAAACGGTGCAATGTATTTAAAAAAACATAAAACAAAACTAAATACTTTGAGCAAATTAAAGCAACATAAATAAATACTTTCTGTTCTTGCTGGTTGGTGTTCGACGTTTAAAATTAAGTAGTTGTAATAAATTTTAGACAGCAAGTAGAAATATCTGGCAGAAATCAATCGTACAAAATATCGATAAAAAAATTACCATATAGGTACAGCACTACAACCGGTGTTAATATAGATTTATCAAAATCGTAAATTGTTATAAATAATTCAGCTGTTTATCCAAGCGCATTAAATAAATATCAAATACATAAATATCAACATTTGCGTACATTTTTATTATGATAAACTTGCTAATTTTACCTTTTTGGCTCCAGTAGAAATCTGGCTAAGAATATGCCAGACGTACATTTTCTGACTCTTCTAAGGCCACAAATTTCACATTTCCTCAATGCTTTTCCTCCCATATTTCTTGTATAATCACTTTTCACCCACTAAACCTACTGCTGAAGTTAAAATAAATAAAATAATTCGACACAAAAGCAACAAACGAACAAAATTACCGGCCATTTGCAAAATATGTAATACCAACCTTACCAACGTTAGATTTGATATATAACCCGACTTAATTTTAAATCATGATACATCTACGTGTTCACTGCGGAGTTAATGCCTTTTGTTTTAGCAGGATTTTATTTTTCGTTTCATTGTTGGCACAAAGTACGTTCCTAATATTTTTTGTATGGAGTGACGAGGGCCTGTTTTTGTCTATTTAGTAGTAACGGATGGAAAAGTCACATAATTTGTAGAAATACAGCAAAAAATGATAAATCAAAAAGCACTAACTAAAACTAGGGACCCTCCAGCGAACGACTGGGGCGAGCCTCCAATACAACACCCTTACCAACCTTTTGTTAAACGTATTTACGCTGACAAATTAAAATACAGCCACAACTCTATTTATGCCAATCCCGTATATCCAGTGAAAGCATCAGCACGACATCGTGACCAGGGAGAACGCGTAAAATTTTCTATTATTGGTATCAGATTGATCCCAGAGTTCAATTACTGTGTGCAGATAGCCCAAGGACTACACAGATCTAGACCATACCTTTTCGCCGCTCCTGAGATACAAGGTTAAAATCAACTGTACCCACCAACTACAATTTCATCTACATCATCATCGTCATCAGCCCACCGCTGCCCACTGCTGGGTATAGGCCTTTTTCCCCAGGTGCCATCTCTAACAGTCCCGTGCCATCCGCATCCACGGACCTTCCGCCGACTCAATATGTCGTCACACCATTTGGCTGCTGGTCTGCCCAAGTGCCCACTGACCGTCTGTTCTCGGCCGCCACTCTGTGGTTGCCCTGGTCCATCTCCCGCCTTGCCAGGTGTCCCGCCCATTTCCACTTTAACCTCGAGACTATTTCGCCAATGTCGTCGACCCCTGTCCGGCGACGGATAACGACATTGGGCACCCGATCTAGGAATCTGAGACCTAACATGGCTCGCTCCATAGCTCTTTGAGCTACTTTAATACGATGCATATTCTGGTTTGTGAGCGTCCGTGTTTCGGATCCGTATGTGAGAATGGGCAAAACACTCTGCTTGTATTTGTCTTTGGACACTGCGGATTTTTTTATTTAAAGACATCAGCAAGTTTTGCAAAAGCTGTCCACCCCAGCTGAATCCGCCGTGTACCTAATCTCCATTATCTGGGTTTCTCAGACGAAAGATAAACAATGTCCAAGGTAAACATACTCATCGACTACCTTTATTGGGCAATCACCGACAATTATGTTTGGTATGGTTACTAGTCATGTACTTTGTCTTGGCCATGTTTATCCTAAGACCTACTTTTAGGGACGCATCTTGCAATTCTGCGAGCATAATTATACTGGAGATCCGCGACGTTATCATCTAGGATGATGATGTCAGCGGCAAACCGTAGTTGCGACATATAAGCGCCGTTTATATTGGTACCCTTCTCTCTCCAGGAGTCTCCATATCTTATTTCAAAGAAAGTACCTAAGCTTCTCGCACCACCTCAAATTTAGGTTTCGGACTGCTGGTTCCATTGGAAAGTTCCATTGATGGGTCCAATAGGTTTCTCAAGTTTTCATGGCTCCATTGATGGGTCCAACAGGATTTACAAATTCGCATGGTTCCATTTAGATGGTGGAGTCAATAATCGAAATTTTATTTGGTTCAAATCCGGTTTCGTGGTTCCATTGTCAAAACATTTACTTAAAAACAAAATAGTAATTAGGTATTAAAATGCATATAAGAATGAATGTTTATCGCACTTGCTCTAAGAAATGTCCGACTGTTATTTCTTTGTGAATCAATTTCATCTGAGCATTTAAAATAAATGCATCTCTGTCTTTTTGTAGAATGCTCCTGTTACGTTGTGAATGGTTACTTGTAGCATTACCAATTTGCATTTTATTAATAGACACATCCTTTTCCAGAACGGAAAGCAACTTAGCAATCGTCACATAATTTTTATTTATCGCACGGTTAATTCGAGCATGCCAGCCTTCCGCAAAGTTATTTGTACGATGAAGTTGATTATATACACACCATTCTTTCATAAATTGTTCATTTTTAAACCAATATGTATTCATATAATCCATAAATGGTTTTAACTTTCGCATCTCATTGCATTCTGATTGAATATAATTCCATCCCTCATACATACAATCCACAGGTAATAATGGGAGTGCTGTACACAAACCTACTATGCGACGATACATTTTTGCTTTCAAACCTAGATATTTTGCTTTTCGCCACAGGGAATTGATGTAATGATAATAGCACCGTACTATTTTGATAGTTGGAAACACATTTTTTAATGCATTTGTTACTGCTGTTTCAAAATCGCAATGGAAAACTCTTGGATTCCACGCTGGGCATTGTGTTTTTAATAATTCAAAAAGTACGATGTAAGACTGTTCAGTTTTATCGCTCATAAGGCAATATATCAGCGGTACTATATTTGTTGTTCCTGACGTACTTTTAAAGTTACCGTGTAAGGTGTATAATTGAGAGAATGGAACAGGTGTGCTTCGAAAAGTACCATCCCCATAATATTCGTCAATATTTTCCAATAACTGCTTAAAATATTCTGTATAAAAAATCATAACTCTCCGTCCGTCACAGTAGTAATCTGCTTTTAAAAATGATTTAAATTTTGCCGGGATTTCCGCTTCCTGGATATTATTGTAGACCAATTTTTTAACTTCGAATTCTTGTTTTCTTTTAGCATATATTGATGTTTTTGAACTCTCATATGAAATTTTTGTTACTTTGTCGAGTCCCATATCATATAGTGGTGCCATGACTTCCTTGAAAATAACAGGGATTGGTTCTGTTGTAATTGCTGCTCTTGCTTTCACATCATCAAGAGCAAAGGCTACCATATTTCTAGCCTCATCGGGCAAACATTCTACAGCGTGCTCGGTAATCTTTTCTATATTTGCACCCTAAAATAAATAAAAATATAGATATTACATACATTTTATAAGCCAAACAACTTATACATTGGTTAATAACCGTAATGTTGGTCTTGAAATATTGGTTCAGGAAAGGTTTTAAGCGCCAACTACTATTACAATCCTGGTGTTCCTCTCGAGAGACAATCGAAATTCGAAATATCAACATGGTTAAATCAAATTAGTTTTAGACTCACATGAACTGTAATCGCACCAGGGCATTTGTCCTTCTTTTTACGACTGCAAATCCAACGGGTTCTGGTATTTTTATAAACCGTGTGTTTATAAAACTGGTAACCATTGTAAATCAAAACTTTACCACCCTTTCTTTCCAAAAAACGGAGATCTTGGTCCATTTTAGTAAATACAAATAGAAGTGTGAATAGTGAATTACTTACAAATAGATTATCAAATAGTTATCTATTTATTAGATCAAATGTCAATCAATGTCAATTACACTTACATGGCCAGTATCTTAACAGTGGAGACAACAGTACTGAATAAATCCTAATAGCTCCACCTATTTCGAACAATGGAGACATGAGAACCGTCAAAATCCTATTGGACCCACATGGAGACATGAGTACCGTAAAAATCCTGTTGGACCCACTCATCCTAAGTAGTGGAGACAAAAGGACTAGAAAATCCTGTTGGGCCCATCAATGGAACTTTCCAATGGAACCAGCAGTCCGAAACCCAAATTTATGATTTCCATCTGGCCAGTAGCCAAACAGTACCCTAAATTTTTAGAAAATTTTTAACAGTTTTTGGGGAAACCGCATACATTTACCAACATTAAAATCAAAGTAGGTTCTGGGCATATAGGTATTAGAATGTTCTGGGTGAAGGTGGTTTTTTATTTCATTGAAATCCTTACCAAGCTGTCCTAGTCAAAGTAAGCTTGGGTAGAAATGCTTATAATTCTAGGTCAGGCCCTATCTGTCTTAGCAAGCTCTTAGCGAGAGACCTGATTTCCAGCTGTAACCTGCGTGGACTGGCCGAAAGTGTGGACCGATCTGAAGGTACGCTTTGGTGGCATCACTTACTGTATACAGAATTCAGTCGTGATCCTTATCAATGGAAACATACTCGGTGGCAAGGAAGAGTTCGAGCAGTACATAAGAACGAGATATAACTACTATCTCTGCTTAGACTACTACAAGTTAGCTGTCGATAGCTTCATACGCTTCATCAGAAGTTCAGGCGTAAGTAATATATTTTATGCCACACCTGGCCATAAAGTGGCTTTTTCTGGCCAAGTGTAGACATAAAAAGATGTACACAACACGGGAGGTAATAAAGAAAGCTCTCGATCGCATATTTAGGTCCCTCGCTTGCAGCTCGGGCCGCAAACTTCTGCGATCTCGGCCTTTCTTTGTACTACCACCCTAGTTGTGTAATGTACTATTACAGATCTGCTTTGATGAATACGTAGGTACAGTAGACTTCCAATTGTTTCCTAAACCGCCTTCTGTCCCATTCAAATTTTCAGAAGCCACACGCTTACATGCACATCACAATAGATGATGAAGTTATAGGAACTTTCATTTTCAGGGTAAGTATGACAAATATAACCAGCTTAATAAGCTATGCTCTTAGTAGCACTATACACTGACCTCCTCCTTGCTTTTACCTCATATTTTCGCAACTAGCTGTTTAGTGACTTATTGCCTTCAACGTGTGACAACTTTCTACGTCTGTGCAACGCAACACGCGGGGGTTATGGTGGCACGCCCATACACCGCATCGTCAAGGATAACTGGATCCAGTGCGGAGGCTACGGCCTAAAGAATAATCCATACCTGGACTGCGAAAACTTCATGGTTCCATTCGATAAGCGTGGCGTTCTAGGCATGGCCAATGATGGAAGGTGCGTAGACTCAGATGCTTCCTATTAATCCTATAAAATACACATAAAAAAAATTGCGATATGTTTCAGAAACTGTGACTGCTCAACACAGTTCTTTATATTACTCCAACCATCTCCCTGGATGGCTTGCAAATACGTAGCATTTGGTCAGCTGATAGACGGAGAACAGACCCTGGCAAAAATCGAGAAAGTTCCGACGTTTTATGAGTCGCCCTTGTCAAATATTATAATCGCGAAGGCTGGCATCCTGAACCTGGAAGCCACGGATATTGTGATCAGCCCTGGAACTACTGAGTACATTGAAGGCCATATTGAGGACCTAGTTGTCCTGGGAGACGTCGCCCTTGGGGTAAATACATTTCAGCGTAGATCATCACCATCATCATTAGATCGACGCATAAAATAAACAAGTAAATAAATAAATAATCGAATCGCACACGTAATAGCATTTCGGCACCCAGTTCAACGCAACGTAGTAATTCATTCGACACCTTCTACCACCTACTAAACAGTTTTTATTGAAATCCCATTCTTTTTTCCTGCATAAAGTGGCTATTGGAAAGACTGGATTTGGAGATAGAAATGATAGAAGTATCGAAACTGACAGCACAAGGCGAAGGTCAGGAAGATATGGTTAACGAAGGAATGCCGGCTGCTGTACGAAACACTGAGAGGTAACACCTCTATACCTACCTTTATATACCTACTATCCTTTAGCCTATATGTTTCCATTGTAGGGCACAGGCCTTTTCTCAGAGAGAGAGTGATTAATAAATTGGCAAATTCATAACGTAACTCACACACGCATGTAAGCGTGTAAAGGTTTATAAAACGCATCGAAACCTTCTTTGACCTCAGGTTCATGAGAAAGAGAAGCGGCGCGGGCAAAGAGGTCGCGGTGGGAGAGTTGCGAGGGGAGCACGAATACGAGGGCGCGAACGAAGACTTCGACGTGGAGGAGTACGAATACGTTTACGAAGAAGAGGTGTTCTACAAGCAGGTGACGCCTCCGGCCTCTGTGGATGCGCGCCCTGCGAGGCCCTACTACTTACCCTTGACGGACATACCCTACCCGGGGGAGAAGGACTCTACATACGATTTGAAAAAGTTAGTCAAAGCTGATCTAGTGTTTAACATTTTATCATGCTAGATATGACTGGGATCGCATAAGGAGAACAAGTTTTCCTATCTAATCTGAAGTTATAAAATATTAAAACATCACAATATTTATCCCATCCTCGAACACGACTTCTTTTTGATATACGGTCGCGGTCTAAAAATGTTTATCAGTTTTCAAATTAGATTCTTTAGCACACTGTGTGTAGTAAAGTCTAAAATCGTAGATAGAGTAGAACTATAGATCAAGGCACAGTGTAACCGATTTTACGTCGGTGAATATTATTTGTTTGTGTGCGTGAATGTTGCTACAGTAAAAGTGAATTGCCATAATGTGGGGTAAAGTATTTCAGTCGTTCATAGTCCATGAATAAAAATGCAGATTTAGTTTTGAATTTGATTAATCATACAACATGTCTGACAATTGTTTGTAAAACGTAGCAAACGTTTTATAAACAATTATTGTCATTTTGTATAATTAAAAAGACTTTTTATTTTACACGTTTAAATTTTACAATTTAAGGCGCTTAAGGACGCTATCTAGAACCACCAATGGAATACAATCATAAACTGTTTTATTAATACGTTTTTTTCATATAAAATTCACCATATAAAAATTCTTTCGAAGACTACCTCAGACCACCAAAATGTACTTTTTGTCGAGATGTAGAGAGCATATTCGAGCATTTGATGTAGGTGACCAGTTCTCTCTTCTAAATGCTAGCACCCATTTTTCCAGAACAGGACTATTTTGAAGAAATCTGAAATAGAAACATTGCTAATATTAATAAATATTATAATACATTAAAATATAATAAGTAATAACTTTAGTATTCCTTATTTTTCGCGATACTCATACATAGTTGTATCTCAAACGGGTCGATTATTTATTAGGTAAATAAGGTAATTACGTTTTACCTAATAAACAATCGTGGCTAGACGGTATTGTACGAGATTCATTGATACAAATTCAAATTTGAATTCTATACTGAATTCAAGGGCACATTGCTTGCGGCAGAATGCACAAAAAGACTTGACCGAAAGGGTTCTTGCGATAAATTTGAGCTGACACATTTTCTGCTGAGTGGAATGAATGCTGAAAAATGATATGGGCAACAAGCCACATAGGAAGGCGATGCAGCTATCTAACAAAGCCTCAGGATATTATATTTGATAATTCAATGCTGTAGCAGTAACGTTTCTGTGTCTATTGTTTTGATTATAGATTTCGATATCAACCCTTGTATGTCCTTATCCCTGGGGCACGGGTCTCTTCCTGCATCGCAGGAAGGTTAGTCCATACTCCACCACAGGGGCCAAGCCCGGGTTATAGTTTTAGGCACTTTGATTTTTAATAACGATACATTAAGTATTAAAGATTCATAATATATTTTGATTACGTTTAAACTTAATATCTGTACAAGGACAAGCAGTCGAAGTCTGGGACTTCGAGTTAAGTAATGATCACGCAGCGATGCCAGATATACAATTTTAATCGTATTCATACGATGTTTTACATTTATTTTGCATGTACGATCCAGGGGCAGAAATCGTACGTAAACATACGACTTTTTTTAGATTTCATTCAACCAAAGTACTAATACCAACATAGCACGTCACTATTTATTCTTTTACTTACTAAGTACCAACCCTTAAGGTAAATCTAACTAATGTTAGACGTTACCGGTTACTCGTTTTTGTGACATAGATTATGAACGCTGCTTCAGTTCAGTCAGTCTTATTAAAACAAAGATCCCAAATAGGCTGAGCAATGAAACTCTAAACGGCACACTTTTGGCAAAACAACATATTAAGCGCTATGGGTGTTGTGTGGATTTTTCTCAAACAAGAGCAATAATATTAACATTACAGTAAAACCCTTTACGGGGATAAATAAAAACCTAAAAAATGTGTTTATACTATTTTTATTTTAATGCACTAACCTGTGCTAAGGACAAATTTAAAAACCTATTTATAGGCTAAAAATTTCACCCATGCTCAATTGGTAGAGCGCTGGCACGGATAGCCAGAGGTTGCGGGTTCGAATCCCGGCATGGGTGAAATTTTTAGCCTCTAAATAGGTTTCTAAAAAATGTGTGTTTATGTTTAATCGATTGTTTACTTTAAAGTAATAAAACAAAGGTTTTGAAAACGTACTGTTTTTTTAGCAGCCTTCTTAAGGAATACTACTTTTATTTACCCATCGTACGATCGCTTATTCATAACGTCTGCCAACACGGTCACGTAATGATCGGGATTTTCGACTTAAACGGATGGCAACATTTTTTTACTCTTCGGTTTTTTAGGTTAGGAAAGTAAATTCTATTAAATTGCTTTTCTTACGGACTAGTTGCAAAGCTACTAGTTGAAACATAACTAAAATACTCAACATAAGGCAACTTTGGGCTTAACAATAATTGAAACACAATTATTACTTACCTATGAAAGGAAACTTCCTCCAAAGCTCTTTCTTAACGATTTCTACACTACAATTCACCATACATTCTCTATTTAGGTCACTTTTAATATATCATTTCACAAATACACGGTTGCTCTTCGAAACGGCTAGCGTAGCGTTAAATATGATTACATTTTCAAAATCTTGTTGTTTGTTTGCCCCCAGAAACGTCAACTTGACACTGGGGGCAAACAAAAAAAGTAGTTACACTTTTGCTGTTTACTCTATCTCTTTCTCACCCATTATCGCTACGAAGTTTGTTTCATTTAAAACTTGTATGTGTGCGCTGTGGCTTGCTCTATAGTTTTACTCCCTCTACGTCTAAAATGCTCGTATTATTTTTTAATAGTTGTAGCATCGATTCTAACAAAAAGAGTATTCATGACGTTTTGATGATGAAACTATTTTCTTTATTTAAAAGTTGACATAATTGATTTTTTTACAATGACATCTAAAATACTAGGATTGAAATCGTAGAGGGAGTAAAAGTGGAGTAAAACTATAGAGCAAGCCACAGCGCACACATACAAGTTTTAAATGAAACAAACTTCGTAGCGACCATGGGTGAGAAAGAGATAGAGTAAACAGCAAAAGTGTAACTGCTTTTTTTGTTTGCCCCCAGTGTCAAGTTGACGTTTTGGGGGCAAACAAACGACAAGATTTTGAAAATTTTATCATATTTAACGCTACGCTAGCCGTTTCGAAAAGCAACCGTGTATTTGTGAAATGATATATTAAAAGTGACCTAAATAGCGAAAGTATGGTGAATTGTAGTGTACTCGTATGCAGAAATCGTTAAGAAAGAGCTTTGGGGGAAGTTTCCTTTGATAGGTAAGTAATTATTGTGTTTCAATTATTGTTAAGCCCAAAGTTGCCTTACGTTGAGTATTTTAGTTAAGTTTCAACTAGTAGCTTTGCAACTAGTCCGTAAGAAAAGCAATTTAATAGAATTTTCTTTCCTAACCTAAAAAAACGAAGAGTAAAAAAATGTTGCCATCCGTTTATGTCGAAAATCCCGATCATTACTTGACCGTGTTGGCAGACGTTATAAGCGACCGTACGATGGGAAAATAAAAAGTAGTATTCCCTAAGAAGGCTGCTAAAAAAACAGAACGTTTTCAAAACCTTTGTTTTATTACTTTAAAGTAAACAATCGATTAAACATAAACACACTATTTTTAGGTTTTTATTTATCCCCGTAAAGGGTTTTACTGTAATGTTAATATTATTGCTCTTGTTTGAGAAAAATCCACACAACACCCATAGCGCTTAATATGTTGTTTTGCCAAAAGTGTGCCGTTTAGAGTTTCATTGCTCAGCCTATTTCGGATCTTTGTTTTAATAAGATTGACTGAACTGTAGCAGCGTTCATAATCTGTGTCACAAAAACGAGTAACCGGTAACGTCGCACATTAGTTAGATTTACCTTAAGGGTTGCTACTTAGTAAGTAAAAGAATAAATAGTGACGTGCTATGTTGGTATTAGTACTTTGGTTGAATAAAATCTAAAAAAAGTCGTATGTTTACGTACGATTTCTGCCCCTTGATCGTACGAGTATATGCAACATAAATGTAAAACATCGTATGAATACGATTTAAATCGTATATCTGGCAACGCTGCGTGATCATTACTTAACTCGAAGTCCCAGACTTCGACGGCTTGTCCTTGTACAGATATTAAGTTACAAACGTAATCAAAATATATTATGAATCTTTAATACTTAATGTATCGTTATTAAAAATGAAATCAAATGTACCTAAAACTATAACCCGGGCTTGGCCCCTGCGGTGGAGTATGGCCTAACCTTTCTGCGATGCAGGACCCGTGCTCCAGAGTTATGGACATACAAGGGTTGATATCGAAATCTATAATAAAAACAATAGAGACAGAAACATTACGGCTACAGCACTGAATTATCAAATATAATATCCTGATGCTTTGTTACATAGCTGCATCGCCTTCCTATGTGACTTGTTGCTCATATAATTTTTCAGCATTCATTCCACTCAGCAGAAAATGTGTCAACTCGAATTTATCGCAAGAACCCTTTCGGTGTTTTTGTGCATTCTGCCGCAAGCAATGTGCCCTTGAATTCAGTATAGAATTCAAATTTGAATTTGTATCAATGAATCTCGTACAATACCGTCTAGCCGCGATAGTTTATTAGGTAAAACGTAATTACCTTATTTCCCTAATAAATAATCAACCCGTTCAATATACAACAGCTAAGTATGAGTATCGCGAATAATAATACTAAAGTTATTACTTATTATATTTTAATGTATACCAATATTTATTAATATTAGCAATGTTTCTTTTCCAGATCTCTTCAAAATAGTTCTGTTCTGGAAAAATGGGTGCTAGCATTTAGAAGAGAGAACTGGTCACCTACATCAAATGCCCGAATATGCTCTCTACATTTCGACAAAATGTACATTTTGGTGGTCTGAGGTACCCATCGAAAGATTTTTTATATGGTGAATTTTTATATGAAATAAACTTATTAATAAAACAGTTTATGATTGTATTCCATTGGTGGTCCTAGATAGCGTCTCTAAGCGCCTTAACTTGTTTAATTTAAACGTGTAAAATAAAACGTATTTTGTAATTATACAAAATGACAATTGTTTATAAAACGTTTGCTACGTTCTGCAAACAATTGTCAGACATGTATGATTAATAAAATTCAACACTAAATCTGCATTTTTATTCATGGCCTATGAACGACTGAAATATTTTATCCCTCATTATGGCAATTCACTTTTACTGTGGCAACATTCACGCACACAAACAAATAATATTCACCGACGTGAAAACGGTTACACTGTGCCTTGATCTATAGTTCTACTCTATCTACGATTGAAATAATAGAAATTGATTGTAAAACCATGGCAACCTCGCTTGGGTGAATCTCTATTGCTTCTTCTATGCTCTTGCCTAATCTATGATCTATGCCTAATCAAATCACATAATATCATCGACCATGTGGCATAGATTTTTGCACGCAATTACCAACCTTAAGGTGGTAAACATTTTCAGACCGCGAGTGTACAGGGCATCCCAAAGTTATGGGCCATGAAGGGAAAGTACCTTAAATACCGTAGATAGGGTATTTTGCTGAAAGAAGACTTTACGTTATTTTTAAAAGTTCTGCATTCAAAGATTTTCTAAAAATTACTTGCCTGGTCTGGGAATCGAACCGACTTAAATGTAAAAAAAAACACCCCTACTTTTATGATGCCAATCGAAAGAATGGCCAAAAAATAATAACTCTTCTTATAACATAGTATTTTAAAAGAAAGGAACAGAGTGAAATTAATAATATTAATCAAATTAAAAATATAAGTACATGAAACTGCCGTAGTCAATTAAGTGGGTATATTTTTGTAAATTAATTAAATGCTCAAAATTTGTCTTACGCAAATCGCCAATCTTTTAATGAGTCCGCTGCTTGTTGATTTAACTTTGGGACGCCCTGTATACATAATCTCCCTTATTTAAGGCAAATAGAATTCCAGTCTAAGGGTCTATCTATAGGCTCTCTCCCTCAGACTGGACTTCCATTTGCTTCTCCTTCGTACAATATAGCGTGTTCTGGCCGTCTATATTGTGTGACCGAGAGGCAAATTGTTATTCTGTCCCCGTAATTAGAACCGTACTAATTATTATTTAAATTTATGTACATTACATCGTAGGTAATTATATTCTCGCACTCCTTTGCTGTTTGTTATCAATATATTTTCGATTTAATTATCTATGTACATGCACCACGTACCGACTATATTCTTCATGCAATCCACTCTATCCAAAGGTTGTCTGGAAGAGATCGCTCTTAGCGATAAGACCGCCAATTGTATAACATTACTTAGATTTAAGAATCATGGTTGTAATATTTTTCTGGTTGTGCAATAAAGTGTTCTCTATCTGTCTATCTAAACAACAGTAGGTATATAGCGATTTTCCTAGAGGGTCGTAAAATATTGACGCCCGACCCGAAAGAAAATTTCCGGGTCGTGTTTCATAAAATTATTACAATTCATAGTTTTTTTTATGGTAATTCGACACATCGATACATCGTATAGTCGCTTAGTACAATTACTTATTCTTTCTTTTTTTGTTAATCCGTGGGTTTATCGGTTATGCAATATACCTACAATGTATTGCTACCCGAAAGACAATTTCCGGGTCGTGTTTTATAAAATTACAATTCGTAGTTTTTTTATGGTAATTCCACACATCGATACATCGTTTACCTAGTCGATACGTACAATTAGTCTTTCTTTGTTTTCCGTAGGTTTATCGATAATGCAATGTACCTACAATTTGTTCCCAAAGTGGTCCCAGCAAGGCTTGAAATGTGAAATGTGGTTGAAAGTTTTACCGAGTCATTTATGCTTTGTTTAAGACTTTAGCAGTCCAGTGTCTTGTTTTCATAATAAATTAAGAACATTTTGTTACCCTTACGTTTTCATTAGGTTCCTCACTGGAGATTACTGCCTAGAAAGTGATCTAGGGCCTCACACGTCGCCCCGTAAGGGTATCAGATTCCATCCGGACCTACACCACGAAGATGAAGTATCTTCACAAGAAACCAAGGAAGAGTCGCTAGGAAATGAGTCCGGTAAAAAGCCTCCCAGTGAATTACTACCTTCCATGTTTTGGGTTTAGTAATATTGGTCGTTTTGTATGTACCCTTAATTTTTGACTATTTTATTATTTACTCAAAATGTTCGACACCAACGGTGTGGTTTTTTGCCTACTAGTCCTAGCAGCTGTGAAAAAAACCGCATTTTACGATGAAAGAAAGCCGTTTTTCACAGTGATAGTAGGGACAAAAATAAGCGATCTGACCCGCAGCACCACAAGTTTCACCCGTTAGGAACAGAGAGGGCGCC
The DNA here is from genome assembly GCA_934045075.1 of Yponomeuta sedellus. NCBI lineage: Eukaryota > Metazoa > Arthropoda > Insecta > Lepidoptera > Yponomeutidae > Yponomeuta > Yponomeuta sedellus. The sequence continues at coordinate 15,730,101 of OW203733.1, read as the reverse complement.
ACTTCTTTGAAAAAAACTTTGAAAAATTCTGACATGCTAACGGATGAACCGACTTCAATGATTAATATCGTAATCGAAACGGAATCGCTTAATGTACCTATCGTTAAAAAAAAAATTATAAACAATGACAACTACCTAAATCCTACGTATTGAAATTTGAAACGGGGTGAAACTTGTGCTGCTGCGGGTCAAATCGCTTATTTTTGCCTATACTATCACTATGCAAAACGGCTTGCCTTCTTCATAAATCGAAGCTTTTCGGTATAAAGGTGCCGTAGCCGCTAGGACTATACGGAAAGCTGGGGAAGGGACGGTTCCATAACTACAAATCATGACTACAATTCATAGTTTATTACAATTCGATGTACATTGCATAGCCGAGTTCTCCTACTTGTCAATATGTGGGTTAATGGACTTTTCAATGTACATCAAATTGTCATAAAAACCATGAGTTGTAATTCTATGAAGGGTCCTGGTCTATAGGTACATACGAATAAATTTAACTATCGGTACTTTTTTTGCATCTACCTAATGAGATGATTTATACTGATACAGCGTCCAGTGGCATCTTTCACTCTCACTAGATGGGTGAAGGGACCACTCGGATGCCATAGTGCCAAGGACATGGTTTTATGGGTACTTACAACTTGGAAATCAAAATAAGAAATGTATCCCGCATCGTTAAAGTTGTTTGCAACCCTGTATACCATTGTTGTCCCAGTCTGTCTGTCCGCTGCACTAACTTATTTTACCTATATAATGCCTGACAAATGACTTGATTAAATGGACGTATTTCGAGTCTCACTAGCGAGATACTCGGGATGTGACGTAGAATTCTCGGTTCTTCCCTTCTTCCAGTCTTTAGTTCCATTTAAAAGAAGATAATTATCCCTTCTTTTTAGCCTCTAAATAGGTTTTTATAATTATCCCTACTATCAAATCATCAAACGTTTTTTGGACAAGTTATCTACCGGGCATCATATATAATTTTATACGCACGAATTTTCATACAATATTGTTCGTAACTGTATCTTTTTTATTGTTTACTAAAGCAATAAAGTTTTATTTGTAACTTTCGGTTTTTATTGCAGTTTATTCTTTGGATTCGGATGACGAAAGTGCAATTCGAAGATACTTAAGGTAGTTCAATGCATACCTACATACGTCATTGTTCTTATTGAAATTTTCAGCAGAATTTTTTTCATTATTTGCTTTTTTCTTATTTCAGAAACAACTGCGATCATACAAGTTTTGCTGGCGCAGTTGTGTCTAAAATCGCTTTGGGTGAAAAGGAGTACATTAATATATATAAGTCGCAAAGGTAATTAATTTTATTATAAACGTATGTTATAGAAGCAATACCCCTTGCTATCGTTGAAGGAAAACATCGTTAGATCAGACAGAGAGAGAGTTTGCGCGTAATCACCACGTGTGCCCACCGCATTTTATGTGACAATAGTAACAAATGTCCGTGCCACACATTTGCACACTTATGTGATCACTTGGTTTAACTTCAGTCTTGCGCCGGCATAACAAGCACCAAAGGTATGTGAACATCTCAGACACTCCGATTTCCTCACGATGTTTTTCTTCAACGTAAGCGAGTGGTATTGCTACTAAAATGGAGAAGGAGAGAAAAGTCGAGTCTAGGGCTGACAACAATTAACTTAACGATATCAACCCTTGTATGTCCCCACTGTTGGGGCACGGGTCTCTTCCTGCATCACAGGAAGGTTAGGCCATACTCCACCGCGGGGGCCAAGTCCGGGTTGGTGGCGGGTTGTAAGACAGTGGCGGGTCTTACTGTCAGAAGTTATCAAGCCGCCCATGAGGCCTCCGACATGGCTTAACGACAGCCATTACATGACAGCCGGCACCAACGGCTTAACGTGCCTTGCGAAGCACGGAAGCGCTCGGAAAAATGCCTCTAGGGGTAGTCACAGGACGATCACCCATCCTGCACCTTACCGCGCCTCCTGTTGCTTAATTAACTTAACATTCTCAATTGATTGTTTAATGTTTTAGGCAGGCAGGTGAAGAGAAGTCAGTTAGATCTAGGTAAGTGACATCTATTTTGAGTTATTTTTAGATTTAGATAATCAATGTAGTTATTTTTCACTTCATTTTACGGGAGTAGCCAGATGTTAAGTTAGGTACCAACTGAGTTTTTCCCAAAACAATCTACCTCTACTTATAATTAAAACAAATCGATTAGCCTCTTTGTCTTACCCATCATAAAACAGTAAGACGGTAGGTATCTACCCACGTTCATAAGTGGTTTGTATCTACCCGCGTTCATAAGTGGTTTGTATCTACCCGCGTTCATAAGTGGTTTTACTAACTCCATTTCTATCTTAGGAAAGTGTCAATGGTCGTTCCAGAAGAAGAATACCCGCAACATAAAATGAAGCGACGCCAAACCGGATTTGTCAAACTTTCGCCTTCGGAAATGGATGAAGTAATCAGCAGCGACAAGTTGAAATTAGCTATGGTACTGGATAGGGAGAGTAGGTACGATCACAGATATTGTGTACAGCCATATATTGTGTACCATACAGATATTGTCCAGCCATACACCTCAGATTGTTCTGAGCCATACACTGTCGATAAAGACAAAAAAGAGCGACGGACTTGCAAAGGATCGAAGCTTCGGCTGAAGACCTACTAGATCGTTTTTTTTGGTAAGAATGTTTCTTTGTAAGTTTCCTCTCCAGAATAATCTATTAATTGTGAAAGAAGCAACTTTGACGTTCATTAAGCAAACATTTTGTTTACTACGTTTAAAAATTATGAAATTGAAAGATTAGATTTTAAAAACAAAGATTGGTACTGGACGGGTTGGCTTAAGAGACGAAGAAGCATAGTGGCGAGTTGTCTTTTGATAAAAAAACACAACCAGTGTAATCAAAACATAAATAAAAACCTACACTCATGCTAGGTTTTGCTGTATACAGGAGAGTAAATTACGCGATTTGAATTAGCTATTTGATGTGTAGCCTGTTGACGTTCTTATCTAAATTAAAAAAAATTGATAAGAACGCCAACTCCTTTTTTTGCATGCCTGCCAACTTTTTTGTTACATCCTGCGGTTGACAAGTAGAAAATGCTTACGGCATTAAGTTCGCCGCATTGTACGATTTTACCGTGCAATAAAGTATTAATAATAATTAAAAAAAAATACAGGACAAGTACGAGTCGGATTCTCCCACTGATTCCGTACAAATTTGTAGCTACCTACTTATTATATTATAAATACCAAGTTTAGGAATCTTTTCAGAGCTTTTCCCGAACTACAAAGACATTTATTTTGAGTATTTAGGCAGTTTACAAATGTCTATAAATTTTCAGATTTCCCCCTTTACTTGTAGTATAAGACGACATTACTTGCCACAGTTCTAGGTCAACGGGATACCCTATGAATTTTGATTCCCTTGAGTGTCGAAATATACCTACGTTTTTCTGCATAAACTACCGTATAACTTTTTTTTTGCGTTAACTTAAAAGTTTGACTTTTTCACGACTTCAAGGGGCCGTAGACCTGATTATACCTACGGTTTTAATCACCGATATCTCCACGCGCCAGCCCACTACCACTTCAGCTCGCTAATTCTCTGAGCTATGTCGATAACTTTGGTTTGGTCAGCTTTTCGCAGAGGGCATCCTACGCTACGTTTGACCTACTAACCATAACTTGCTAATAACTAAATAGCAACCCACCTTTGATGCAAGGTGTTTAGAGAAACCCCCAAGGTTCGGTAACTTTATGTCAATACATTACTACAGTCTATTTATTCTTACTTGTCCAATTTAGTAAACAAGATTCTAACCTTAAAATTGAGATTAGATGCCTAAACTAGACATTTTCTCGCAAATTCATGAACTATCATGAACTATGTTTATAAAATTGGCAGCGTGTTATCTAAAAGAGTGTTCCAGGTTACTTCATTTATGGAAATATGGCAGTTTTGGACTAAAAAGTCACAGTTTAAGGGTAGAACCTTGTTTACTAAATTGGACAAGTAAGAATAAATAGATTGTATCTTATACATTACTATGGTTGCCTGGAAGAAATTGCTTTTAGTAATAAGGCCGCCATTTGTACTATATTTTTCATATAATTTCTGTTACTGTAATTTCTGTGTACAATAAAGAATATTCTATCTATCTATCTTAATAATATATTATCCGGGCCTAATCGACAATAATTATATTAAATGAACAGCAAACTATCGTTGCAGCGACGCGCAAGCGCGCCACGTGCGCATCGCAGACTCCGAACGGCATGCGACCCTGGCCACGGGCAGTCTGACGCCCAACCCGCCCAAGCAACAATGATTATAAATAAACAGCATACTATCGTTGCAGCGACGCGCAAGCGCGCCACGTGCGCATCGCAGACGCGGAACGGCATGCGAGCCTGGCCATGGGTAGTCTTATGACGCCCAAGCAGAGGCTCCCGGGCGCCGGCATCCGGGCAGGCTTCGTCCGCGGCGACGCTCCCATCGACGAACACGCTACCGAAGACAGCGAGCAGCACCTGTGCGTCATGAAGCGCCTGTACCAAGAAGTGACGATCAGCGACGAAGCGGTCGCGCCAACGCTGAAGAACTACAGGTTGTTGGATAATTGCGAAAATTTCGAAATGGGGATGAAAACGGCGAGGGTAGGACGTCAACATGAAAAAAGTACGTCAGTCTTGACGGAGAGTACCTAAACAGCATTCTCAACACTCCGGAAAGCCTGAGTGCTTCCTCTCTTCCATCATCCTGACAAGACAGTAGTAGTACCACTCGCTGTGGATCATTACATTTGAGCCGATATCTGGAAGGAAAACATCCCTCAGCATTATTTCTTCGTTTCCTACTTGTATGTCATTGATAGGGTAACGCATCGTCAGAACGACTACCTAATAGTTGAGAGGTCCTGGTTTCGATACCGGTACGTGTCACTTTGTTACCAAAGTTACGTATATTTGTCAATTTGTCGTGCTCACGTACTTAGGTACTTCAGCGCTTGAAATCGATAATCCTCGGTGGCCACGCGTGCTGATTAAGCCCACACTCTGTCTCTCTCTCTCTCTCAAAAAAGGCTGTGCCCTACCAGTGGGCCGTATGTAAGCTGAATTGTATACCTACTTACAACTTTTTACCTGTGAAAAAAAACATCGTGAAGGAACTTGTGTCTGAGGCCATCCACGTTAGCGCTGGCAATCCGTGGCGGGCGTGGTGGTAACGTAATTCTCTCTCGCTCCGCTCTCTCTGTGAGGCGACCTGTGTCCTGCAGTGGGACGTATATAGGCTGTTTTGCATGCTAAGTAAGTTATTGATGACCTACCCAGACCATTCAGCGAGCCGCGCCCCAAAGGCCTAATGTTGACGAATTCGGTGCAAGAGCTACAACGAGACGAAAGCAACAAGGACAAGTTCCGGGCGTCTTTTGTTCAAGACCAAGTCTCCATCGAGCAACTGCTCACGCTGCAGCACGGCAAGAAGTTTGGGCGAAAAATCTCCTCCGATTACGTGAAGACGATAGATCAGTACGAACGCCTAGTGCCAACGTCGCTGAGGAGCCTCGAGTATGCGAAGAAGTGGCCTGCTTTGTCCGTGGCGGAGTACCAGGCGCGAAACGCCTTGTATGAGGAGAATAAAAGGCGGGCGGAGGAAGAAGCGGCAGCGGCGGCTGTTATGTTGAAATGTAAGCCTAATCAAAGAAAAATAAGTCAAATCTTCTCAAAATCAAGTAAATTAATCCGGAATGAAGTTAATAAAATTTATGCATTTTTAGTATACGTACGTATATCTAAAATACGTGCAGGAGTCGCCGATTTTACGTCACACGTTAAGGGGGTGTCGAAAAAATGTGTCAAGGGTGGAAGGGGTCTTAAAGTTTCGTGACGTCCCATGTAATTTCGCCACTGCTGTTTCAATTTATTAATTTCTAGATGTATAATGGCAAAATATGTGACGTCGCACTAGGGAGGGGGTCTCACAAGTGTGACGTTGTCATAAATTGGTCACAAGTGACAAGGCTGGGGAGGGGTCAAAAATCACGAAATTAGTGTGATGGATGCATGATCCCTAATGGGGGGATACTCCTTTAGTGTCCGTGTCTTTCCGTGCCACTGTGACCAGCTTGACTCAACTGCAAATACTTACGATTTTCTTTTGTTGTATTTCACAGCACCGAGATACTCCACAAAGATGGAGACCCAAATACAAACTCCAGAAATGTATAGTAAGCATAATTTTTTTTTTCACCATTACCACCTATAACATAAATCCACACAACACAATCACTTCTCCTGATCCCAAACTTAGGACAGGTTTTTACGGTCTTAGTACACTCGGTCCGAGCGTACTAAGACCGTGAACCGTGACCGCCATCCGAGTAAACTAATGCTTCTGATTGGACGGTTTTTCGTGACAACACAAAAATAGCCAATCTTCTGATTGGCTATCATTAGTTTACTCGGATGGGGCACTCGGTCCGAGTCCACTAAGACCGTGAAAACGCGGCTTACCTCTCGGCACTCTAAGTCTTATTACCGGAATGTCCAGTCGGTCCATTAGGTCTATTTCCCTGGGCGTCTATTCCCTTATAGTCCTCTTCCCTGTGAGGCCAATACCCTAAAGGTCCACTTCCCTGAACGTCTCGGCACTTTACGTCTAATTACCGGAATGTCAAGTCGGTTCATTAAGTCTATTTCCTTAAACGTCCATTCCCTGATAGTCCACTTGCCTGTGAGTCCACTTGCCTGTGAGTCCACTATCCACTTCTCTCAACATACATGTTTGAGCCTCTCAAACAATCTCGGTCTCACAATGCTAACAGAAACCAGGACAAAATTCTCAGATTTGGAGCGGTATGTCGTACTTTTTACGCTACCTACTTTGATAGCGCAACCTCTTTTTATCTTTGAAGTGGTACTGTTTAAAATTATGAATAATATAATGACAGATATCAGAATGACATTGTTGAAGTCGACATTTAGGGAAATAGACCTAATGGACCGACTGGACATTCCGGTAATAAGACTTAAAGTGCCGAGAGACATTTAGGGAAGTGGACTACCAGGGAATGGACGTTCAAGGAAGTGGACTATCAAGGAAGTCGACATTTAGGGAAATAGACCTAATGGACCGACTGGACATTCCGGTAATAAGACTTAAAGTGCCGAGAGGGCGGCTTAAGATACCTACCTTAATGACCTTTTAAAAAAACCTTTGATTTTGTAAAAAAAATACGACAGCCCTCAGCTTGAATCGACCCAAAGACCTTTGGCATCAGCAAACGGCCTAGTTTCAGGCGAATTTAGCGAACACTTCATTTTGCGGGCATCTATTGAACGCATCTATGTTTATTATGTATCCTTTGAACAGCCCCGGCGACACAATCTGTCTATGAAGAAGAAGAGAAACGTTACAAAGACACAGAAGAAAATGTGGAAAAGTTGATATCCTCCTACAAAAATGAGGAGGTTACAAGCTCCTACGGACAGACAACTAGGATAGAAACGACTAAAGTAGAAGAAACCACGGTAGAAGAATATAAGAGGGTGAAAACTTTCATGGATCCGCCGCATGCTTTCAGTGAGCATATTTAAAACGTTAATTAATAGTCACATATTATTAGTTATTAATTAATAGTTACAGTGCTACACAAGAAATAAGCCTCGCAGATGTACCTGCGCAGATGACCAAATTTTGGATGTGCGGCAAGTTGATCGACCGATCAGATAGTTTCATTTAATGGCAGGCCGCGCGCCTTTGTTGCTATTGGTTAATTCAACGTCATCGATGCAGGTGACTATTAGTTTGGCAATATTAGCGTGAGCGAAATAGGTTGCGGTAATGCGGCAATCAATTCTGCACCTTAACCGTATCGGTTAAAGATCATGTTGAATGTACTTATAACTTCGGGTACTTTCGTTACACTTCTTCCTAGTCTGCGCGAATGTAGATTCCCGAAGGGACTTTTATTATGTGTAGTACTGTACCTATGTGCATTCGTGAAGTTGTAGCCATACCATTTGCTAACAGTTATGAAAAACATTGTGAGGAAACCTGAGTTTCTGAGCTGTTCAACTACCTCGGGAGCTTGAAATTCCCAATCCACGGTGGGCATGCGTGGTAATTAAGCCCATATTCTCTCTATCTGAGAAAAGGCTTGTGCCCTGCAGTGGGACATATATATAGACTACATAAAAAATTGTAAGGCAACTATGTCTTAAGTTGGTTTACTTGTTATGATGTAATGATAGCATAATAATTATTTTAGAGCAATTAAAAATAAAGGAGAGGGATATCAAGGACATAAACTAAGAGCAAATCGAATTGTTACCTTTCCTGTACCTCCTGCAGGTTGACTTGTAGAAAATGCAATTAGCATTGAGTCCTCCTTTTGTGTAATAAAGTCCTGCGCAGACGAGGGACTTTTGTCGAACCAAGGGACAAAAGTCCCTGAATTGTGTAAAAAATGTCCTCCGAGTACTTGTCGCGGACTCAAAGAATACTGTGGGCCGTCATTTGTTCCCCAGAAATTGAGTGAAGCGTACGCTATGGAAGCAAATATTCTGAGATTTCTTTGTGTTGTAACTTACAAGAGTTCTCTTTTCAATTTATTTTATTAATAAAACACTACAGTCGATTTCCTGCGTCATCGTATCGACGTGCATACGTACGTTACTATCTAGCGGTCAATGCAGACTAAAGTTCGTCGTGTGCGTTGTTGCGCCTAGTACCGTCGTCGTTCTATTTCTTTCGGACTCTCCCGAACTTTTGTCCACTCCGGTCTGTTGATGTCCTCGGTAACTTTTTGTCCTTAGTGGGCGTTATTCGATACGATTTATAAGAGATCTATATCGACGGACCAAAAATACCCCTAGGATAGTACCTTGTCTGCGCAGGCCTTTAAGAATTTAAAATAATATATAATGCCTCACCATGGTGCTATAAGCGTTGTGATTTCTCCTCTTTCGAACAGGCACTAAATCGACCACGTCCACGATTAATATGGACGAGGCTGCAACCGGAGGCGATGAGGCTGACGTTGATGCTGGTGACTTGGAAAGCAACTCTGATGAGGCCGCTTGAAATGAGCCTCGTATCAAGAGCCCCACGATAACGATGTGGTAAGGTAAGGTTGATCCACACAACAGTGGATCCACAGTAGTAATCTGCTTGAAAGATATTTTCGTTTTGTTGTTATACTTATGTACGTTATTTATTAATCTACTTTGCTTTTTATTATTGTCCTTGATGTTTAGCAATATAAACTGAAAAATGTATCAACCACTTGTTTTAATTACTTTTTTAGCTCAATAAATAATCATACTTACACATTTAACGGGTGTAATCGTGATTAAATTTTTGTACTCTTTTTTTTTTTCATTACCGACGTTCCGGCAATACACGACATAAACTCACGCCTGTATCCCGGAGGGGTTAGTAGGGTTTGCCACTTGCCACGATCCTGACACACTTCTTTCGCTTTGTCACCATTCATTAGTCCTGCATGCACGGACACAGATTTTGGGTGTTTTTTATCCTGCCCAATTTCGGCAACTCTGAACGTATGCACGTGTGGCGCTCCACCGTTCACAACAAAGTGGGAGATTTCGAAGATACCCGGCACGAGACTCTCGACTTAAACAGACAGCAGCAAAAATCCGTCCCACATACACGTACATCTTACATGTACAATGACCGTGGTAAGCTTCACTGCGGCCAATGTAACCGAACATTTAAAAACAAGCTGGTTTTCGCGAGTCACGTCCGAGCGCACCGACGCAGACGTCCTACCAACCCTTGAGGTCGCCGTCGTCGGATTTCGACGAGGAGTGCCTAACTGTGGTTACGGGCAGATTGAAGGAGAGAGTGTGTTTATTATTTTCATAAAAAGATATGTAGGTATTGTAGTCTCTAATTTAAGTGCCAAAGTTGACACGTCTCATATTCTATCTGAAGCAAGTGGTATTCAATAGTCATAGTTATTTTGTATGCGATAAGAGCTACCGCGGTGATCACAAAACCGACATCCGAAGGCGTCTCAATAGAATAAGCTTTCCTTCCGCCATTTAGAATTAGTAGGAGCAGTCCTAGTGAGGTATTAAATAAAAATGTAAAACCGGCCAACTAAAAACAATGCCTGTACGTAATACAGAGAATAGTGTAGAGGTTCGAAATTTCAGTGATGGCGGTGAGTCGCCCATTAGCTCAGTTGGATAGAGCGCTGGCACGGATAGAAAGAGGTCGCGGGTTCGAATCCCGGCATGGGTGGAATTTTTCGCCTCTAAATAGGTTTTTAAAATTGTCCTTAGCACGGGTTAGTGCATTAAAAATAAAAATAGTATAAAAACAATGATTTAATTGAACTAAATTGCACTCGCAAATTTCCCATCACACTTTATAAATTAAATAACACTACATGATACAACAAAGTTGATCACAATGCTGACTAACGTACCAACACTGTACTGATTAAATAATTCAATAAACGTCCTCACCTCAGTCCTAGAAAAATATACACGCGGTACCAATCCGGTACTGTACTGGTATCCGATTACGCTTCACCACTAATACACGGCCGGGGCGTAGAAAACGCCCTAAATCTGACTACTTTATCGCGAATTCGATCCTTATTCCTTAACACTTTAGGTTCTTAATGTCCGTGACCGAAGGCGCTGGGTCCATTGAGCGCACCCTGCCGCTCGTTATTGTTGTCAGGCACTTCGTCGGGACTGTCGTTGCTATGCCGGTTCTCGAGTTGTTGTTGCCACATCGAAGCGTACATGCCGCCTTGCGCTAGCAACGTCTCGTGGCTACAAAGATATTAGGTGAGTGAGAAACAAGATGAGAGTAGCGGTAGAACCCTTGCCTCACAAATCGATAAAAAAAATCTGAATAGTTGGACGGTTTTATCATAAGCCCTTGATTCACAATCGAGGATTTATGTTAAACCGTCCAAATATTCAGTTCACGGCACCACTTCCGTGTCCAACAAAAACTTTATCGCTGAAATCGAACACAATACACAAATTATAAAGGAACGAAGAACCTCCTCCATTTTTTAACCATCTGTTTCAAAGATTTGTGAGATTTACGTCATTTTCGCGATTCGTCACATGAGAGAGAGAGAGAGAGAAAGAGAGAGATATTTGAAGAGAGATTGAGACATAGACCTTTTTACCCAGTAAAGTCATTTTATCAACACCCTTCAGAAGAGGTTTCATATCAAGTATCTACCTCGAAATCTTAGGTACGTTGGCAGTAACTGTACATTCGTCACTATAAGAATGGGGGTTTATACGAATGTGTCAATTTCATATTGTGACCAATGCAGTATGCAACTACATGATAATGTGACGAGTAACGAAAGTCACCTATACCTCTTGTGGCTTCTCGCTAAGGTGGTCTATGTCTCATGTGACGAATCGCGAAAGTAACGTTCATCTCACAAATCGTTTCAAATAGTATTGCTGTAAGTTACATAAAAAGATAAGATAAGAATATTCTTTATTGTACACTGGAAAAACAACAAATACAAAACAATTGCAAATATACATAGTACAATTGGCGGCCTTATTGCTAAAAGCAATTTCTTCCAGACAACCTTACGATGGAAAGTTGCTGAAGGAAATTAGAAAGACGGGATATATTGGATAGATAAAAAATTGCGCGCTCAAAGAAAAAAGAAGCGTTTGTGGCCCAGTCGAACCGAGTGATTGGAATCAATCACTTGAGTTAAGCAACTACAGCCCCGGTCAGATGCAGGATGGGTGACCGTTCCGTGACTACCGAGCGCTTCCGTGCTCCGCAAGGCGCGCTAAGCCGTTGGTGCCGGCTATCATGTAAAGGCAGGCGTTAAGCCACGTCAGAGGCCTTATGAGCGGCTTTATAACTTCTGACGGTAAGGCCCGCCACTGTTTTACAATCCTCCACCAACCCTTGGGCCCCGTGGTGGAGTATGGCATAACCTTCCTGCGATACAGGAAGAGACCCGTGTCCCAACAGTGGGGACATATAAAGGATTGATATCGATAGAATCGCATTGCACCATTAAGTGAGCAATCGCAAGCAATCATCAGCAGGTAACCCTTTAAGAATACTCACTCTCCTCTCTCTATGATTTCACCCTCCTTCAGTACTAGGATCTCGTCTGCATGTGTGATTGTAGACAGTCTGTGTGCGATTATAAGTGTTGTTCTATTTGCACAGACACGTGCTAACGCCGCCTGAAAAATAAATTTATGAGTAGTATTGGATAGATAGAAAATACTGTACACTAATATTAATACTATGTTAAGGTTAACTCTTTGCCAGGTAGTGTGGCATAATAGTTGCCACCACAAATTGAACCTAATCACTTTGAAATAAAGTCCAAAACCAATTAAAAATATACTAGCTCTACCAGTTGAAGGGTTTAAACCATTGTGTAAAACAAAGTAATTATGAAACAAAAAAACCCATCCTCTATTTCAGACTTTTACGCGTAGGAGTTAGGATTCATTTATTTAAAACTTTGTATTCACAACATGACAGCAGATATCATCGTCATACAGATAGTGGCACTTGCGTCGTCGATGGCATTCACTCGATACCTCAATTGTGAAAATCGGTCCAAACTTACGTGATCATAAAAACATCATACATATACATGCATAAATGAAATGAAGTTTTATTCAAAGTAGCGCAGAAACTGCGGCTTAATGAATTTTACAATTCAAACTAAGAGTCCATTTCAAAATCTAGATCATTTTGGAGAAAAAATGGACAAAAAAACTCCAAACTTAGCCTTAAAACATAACCGTTTACGCAATAGGTTATAAAGAGTTTTTGTCGGTTTTCCGTTACACCTCTTTCAGTGTAAGGTTTCAAAGCTTATCATAAGGAAATCAAGGATTAACATACCTGGATATTTCTTTCGGTATTCGTATCCAGTGCGGAAGTTGCCTCGTCAAGTAGCACTATCGCGGGATCCTTAAGTATAGTTCTGGCAATCGCTATCCTCTGCTTCTCTCCGCCGCTCAACCTTAGACCTCTCTCACCGACCTAAAAACAATTATCAGTTGTTCACACTGCGATGAGCATTAACCCTAACAAGTGACCCAGTGGTACTTGTTGCTATACTGAATTGCGCAAGAACTCACCAGCTAACTTTACTGACAACTACCACAACGACATCCTGATGGCAGCCAATAGGACCGCAGAGACTACTTGACGTTCAATTGGCCAATCAGAACGTACTAATTTGAAGTTGCCTAATTTTCAAAATTGTTAACGTACATTACTTATTACTACCAACTGTTGCTTTCTTCTTCAGGCTATATTATTTAGTCCATTGCTGGACATAACATCCACTGTTGCTTTGTACACGCATAATTAAATAATTCTTCAATTTTGAATATTTACTGGATTTTGGATTCTACATACATTAAAGCACAAGAAGATCTCGTCACCACAACCAGCCACAGGGCTCACGAATGAACATCAGTCGATTTTAAATCCTTTTCGCTTCTAACGCAAGTCATTAAATCCCTAATTGGGGCGTCGCCTCGTGACTACCGCTAGTGGCATTTTTCGTAAGGCACGTTACGCCGTTGGTGCCGGCTGTTATGTAATGGCAGCCGTTAAGCCACGTCACATGCCTTATGGGCGGCTTGATAACTGGTGATAGTAAGGTCCGCCACTGTCTTACAATCCTCGGCCAAGCCGGACTTGGCCTCCGTGGTGAAGTATGGCCTAACCTTCTTGCGATGCAGGAAGAGACCCACCCGTGTTCCATTGGTTGAGACATACAAGGATTGATATCGGTCGAAATGCACCAACAAAAATGAGAAGCAAGAATTAGAAGAATCAATAGAGTCATAATTATGTATACCTGAGTATCATAGGCATCAGGGAATGTGAGTATCCTGTCATGAATATCAGCATTCTTGGCTGCCGCGATGACATCTGACGACGGCGCATCCAAGCGGCCATATTGAATGTTGTATCTGTAATGAAAATAACATTATGGAAGAAGATAAAATAAGAAGATTTTTTACTGTACACCAGAGCACATATTATATTACATGTAAAGATACCTGCATTAATATATTATTTCAGATAATAGGCTTGCCCAGCACCTAAACTACTCTGCCTCAGCTTAGTCCACTTAAAGCCAACTAGGCCGCGAGTTGACTCACGATGTTTTGATTTAAGTTACACTAGAACTCTTACATTACATTACATTTCTTCTTACTCTTTATACCACATAGTTAAAATAATGCGGTTTAGATCAACGAGTAGAATACGGAACTATGGGGGGTCTCGTGGGTCTATCGGTATTACAGCTACAAAACCGTATATCGTAAATTCGATTCCCACTGGGTGCCGCCGTGCATCTGTACGAATGGTCTCAACATTATCATCATCAGCTATTTGACGCCCATTGAAGGACGTAGGCCTCGCTCATTGTTTTCCAAGCATCCCGGTCTTGTACCGCCCGCATCCGTACACAAATGACCTCAGTATGGGTGTGATTCCATGTTTGTGATGTCCTTGCCTGGTCGCCATAGTACAGGCTATCCTAGTTTGGGACCAAGGAGAAGTGATTGTGTTGTGTGTAAGTTATTATGATTTAAAAACCTATTTAGAGGCTGAAAATTTCACCCATGCCGGGATTCGAACCCGCAACCTCTGGCTATCCGTGCCAGAGGTTGCGGGTTTGAATCCCGGCATGGGTGACATTTTTTGCCTCTAAATAGGTTTTTAAATTTGTCCTTGAACGGGTTAGTGCATTAAAAATAAAAATAGTGTAAGTTATTATGATTTCGAAACACAATCTATGCTTTAGACGAATGAATAAATTAATGAATTGATTGATGTATGGCCACAAACCAAAATGTTGTAATGAAAATCGTAGTAATTTTAGAATAGTTATGAAACAAACTAGAGCGGTGGTAGCTCAGTGGGTAGAACAATGGACTTGCAAACGAGAGCCCCAGGTTCGATACCCACTGTGGGCATGTACCCATGACTATGCTTAATTTCATCTCTTTTATTTATCATTTATTTTATTTTGTTTCCGTGTTTATGCTTTAATTTTGCTTGGAATTTTTGGTACCTATTAATGCCAATTGTTTTTTATTTTTTAAGAATAAGCGTAGGTAATCCCGGCGGAGACTGAAAAACAGCATTAATGCTGAGGCTCCGACCATTTCAAAAGTGTGAACTAAATATGTATTTGTATCATAAGCACATTTTTACTTTTGAATAGTTGTTTTTATTTTTATTTCCATGTTACGTACATTCGCGAATTTGTAGTCGCCATACCACACGCTAACGGTGAAGGAAATATCGTGAGGAAACCAGTGGCTTGGTTGGCTCCGCACGTATTGACGAGTCTTTCCTGTGGGCTAGGCCCTAAGCTGTGACGATGGTATATGTGCTGGGCAAGTCTACACCATCTAAAACCCATGTCCTTTGCACTGCAGGATTCGAGTGGTCTCTTCACCCATCTAGTGTGAGTGAAGATGCCACTGGACGCTCTATATATGACATTAGAAAATTATTTATTGCACAATAAGCATGTTTCCTCACGATGTTGACGGCCTCGGTGGCGCAGCGGTTTGGCACGCTGACTGTAAAACCGAAGGTCTCGGGTTCGATCCCCGGCCGGGTCAAACTAGGAAACGAACTTTAGTTTAGTTTAGTTTATACTTTATTGTACACGAAAAACACAAAAAAGAAATACAATTAAAGAAAATACATGTACAAAGGCGAGCTTTTCTAGTTTGTCTCGGGTATTGGATGTATTTATTGTATTAAATGTATCGTCGAGTTAGCACCTATAACACAAGACATTTAATAGTATAGGGCTAACGAGATCTGTGTAATATGTCCATGAATATTTATTTATTTATTTGTACAAAGGCGAGCTTAATACTAATCAGTATTTTCTTCCAGCTAACCTATATATCATCTCATAATGTAGATGCAGAGGCCAATAAACCGAACTTAAGATAGAACGAAAGCTTCGACTCCTGTTTACCTGACAGTGTTGTTGAAGAGCACTGTGTCCTGGGGCACAACGCCTATATTCGCCCGCAGCGAGGTCTGCGTGATCGTGCGCACGTCCTGACCGTCAACCTGCACCGCGCCTTCGTTGACGTCATAGAAGCGGAAGAGCAGACGCATTATCGTCGACTTGCCGGCGCCGCTCGGCCCCACCTGGCGGGCAAACAAGGTTGAGTAACTATCTTCTTCAGGCTATATTAGTCCACTGCTGGACATAGCCCTCCTCTAATGAGCGCCATAGCAAGGTTGTGCCATTATTAGGGGGTAATACCCATAATCCCCACGCTGGGCAAGCGGGTTGGGGATCGCAGTTTGGTGGAATTGTACTGCAGGGGACGCTGCTGCCCACCCCCGGGTTTGTGTCCCTTAGTCGCCATTTACGACACCCGCGGGAAGAATTTGGGTTGGTGTAATTCTCTAGGCCGACACCACACAGCAACTTACACTTTCCTCAGTTCCTGTTACTTTCACAGAGTAACTAACACTAGGACTTTCCTCAGTTCTTGTTACTTTCTGAGTTCTCTAAGCGGCCGTAAGATGTTCAGAAGAGACATATGAAACGGTGCAACATCGAAGCTTCCGAATGGGAATTTTAAGCTCGAAGTCGGACAGAATGAAACGATTCCGCGTTCTGGAGAAAGGGGTCAAAATGCTTGGACAGTTTAGAGGATGACGCTTCGATTCGCTTTCAATGTGCCATGACCCTTCCGATCCACAAAAGAAATATGGGAACCCTTATTTGATTTTTTAATTAATTCAACTTTTCCGAAAGCCTTCGATTCGCGTTCAATGTGCCATGACCCTTCCGATCCACAAAAGGAAAATGGGAACCCTTATTTGATTTTTTAATTAATTCACCTTTTCCGAACGCCTTTAGCTTCCTTTTGAGAAAACTGAAAAGGGCCGTTTTGCGAACGGGACGTTTTACGAGTGGGACGTTTTGTGAGTGGGACCTTATGCGTCAAAATGATTTGAGTAACGGTATCTTGACGTGCACTCCGTGCGCACGCACCTACAAAGCCTAGATTGGCATAAGTCACCTGAGGGTACACCAGCGAAACCTTCACCAACCATAACCGAGAGCCAATTAGCAGTCGCCATAGCCGAATACTGCGAGATAAGCGGTAGTAGACCAGTGGGTAAAACAATGGACTCGGAAGAGAGAGACCCAGGTGCGATTCCCAGTGCGGGCATACCAATGACTTTGTCTTCTAAGTTATGTAAATTTATGAAATTATAGTAGCAATACCACTCGCTAACGCGTCAAGGAAAGCATCGTGAGTGTTCAAATGACTCAGCGCTCGAAATTGGGCACGCGTAAGCCCTTACTCTCTTTTTGAGAGAAGGCAGCGGGACGTTTATAAACTACATAAAAAAAAGTTCTAGTTAAAAAAAAGCTCGCGGGTCTCAATTGGTAATGTGATTGGAGAACTTTCACACAAAATGTTTTAATATGATTGGAGGGCAATCTTAAAAGATAAACGTAGTTTTCTTTCTGTTCGACTAATACTTTAAACGCTCGTGACCTAGTGAACCGCTAGTGGCCTAGTTGAAGCGCTCGTGACCTAGTTGAAGCGCTCGTGACCTAGAGAAGCTCTAGTGGCCTAGTTGAAGCGCTCGTGACCGAGTGAAGCGCTCGTGGCCTTCTCAGGATAATACTCACCAAAGCGACAGTGGTCCCGGGCTGCACGGTGAAGCTAACATTCTTCAGGACAAGCCTCTCGGGACCATAACCGAAGGTGACGTTCTTGAACTCGACGGCGCCGCGCCGCACGACCAGATCGGGCGCGCCTGGCGCGTCGCGCACATCAGAGTCCACGCGAAGGAGGTCGAACATGTTCTCCATGTCGACGAAGTTCTTTTGGATCGCTCTGCGAAGGCGGGAAGGTGGATTAGGTTCTATCTATCTGACTAAACAGGTCATACAAGACGCCCACTGTATACCAACCAGAACTGTGTTGGTACTGTAGGCAAGTGTGGTATTTTTTGACGTACGTCTGTACGTATGTTACGTCCCACTGCTCACAAAGAGAGAGTGTGGGCATAGTTACCTCGTGCGCTCTCCACGGATTGGCAATTTCATGCGTCGATGTATGAACATCTCAGTAAAATTTATAAAATTTGTATTTTTTTTTTATATTTTGTTGTTTTTTCCGGTGGTCATATTCTTACCATATAGTTAAAATTCAACAATCTATCATCTCAACGACAGATTTACACAGGAACCGTCTGATGGTAGATATGAGGAAGGTAAAAATAATAATTTACTAACCTGTAATAAGTTCCGAACCAATTCAGTGGGACATACAACTGTATGATGTAAGATGCAAATAGAACGTAGTCACCAACAGTTAGGGTTTTATCATTGACCACCAACGACACGCAAAGGAGTGATCCCGCCAAGAGACCTACAAACATCATAATAATCGATTACATCTCTTTCTTATTATTTTTCGCGCAGAGATCGCATTAACGCTTTTAGCATTAAAAAACATTTTTTCTCCAGTGATGCTACATGAAGCCCATTAACAGCCTGGGCTAAGGTGAATTAATAAAAATATTTTTGAATAAATTATTCTTTACGTACCTCCACAAATAATAATATTCTGCAAGGTGTTCAGCATATTCAATGTGATAAGTGATTTAAATTCTTCTTTCTGTAAACAAAAAAGTTCACGTTTCATTTATTTTTATTTTATGAAGGACATCAAAATCATCAACAACAAAATGTTTTGATCACAATAATAAAGATACAATTCACGTTGTGTAATAAATGTCATTATGAATTTAGAACATTGCTCGGAAAAAAAGGGGATGAAAAACACAATCATTTAGGTACTTTTAAAACACGTTATGAGTCATACCGTATTTATTTTAAAGATCTGTAATATAATTCAGTTGCGATATTATAGTGGTAGACGTTTCAAGACTTCGTTTACTAATACGACAGGACGTAAGCCTTAACATGCGTGCATTCTACTGTTTCGGGCAATATGGAAACTACGAAAGTACTGTCGACTTTTAGAGAAAGGCGTTTTGGCATAACTCCGCGAACGAAATACACTAAAATCGCTTAACTGGAAAAAAAGGTACAGCCCGACCCGCAGGAAACAAAGGTATCGGAATTTATTTTCTACTGGTATCGTACTTAAAACCGTTTACCCTTTGCGACCGCTTCAGTCCCTAGAAATAAGTTACTTAGAATATCTGTGGTAATACGCCAAAATCGCCACTTATGTAACGCTTGAAGCGGTAATGGGTTACACGCTCATAAAGGCTACATAATTTTTTTTGTTACCTAAATACGTCCCACACTCACATACTTCTCTCAGAATGAGAGAGTATGAGCTCTTCTTCTTCTTCAGGCTATATTATGTAGTCCACTGCTGGACATAGAAAGGGCGCCATAGCGCCCTGTCTTCAGCTTGCCGCATCCAGCACCTGCCGGCAGTTTTTCGCAGATCGTCATCCCACCTGGTCGGAGGGCGTCCTACGCTACATTTGCCGAGTCGCGGTCTCCACTCAATGAGATGTGTGAGGTCAACTACCACTTATTCCCACCGCGCATTGGAACTTCCAAGCGCAGAGGTAGTTGAACACCTCCAACACTTAAAGTTTACCCACGATGTTTACTTTTACACTGTTCTTCCACTGCACTTACTTGAAATTTAACAATAGCGTCCTTATAGGCCAGACACTCATAGGATTCTGCCCCATAATACTTGACGGTTTCGAAGTTCAGCAAGGAGTCGACGGAGCGCGCCTTCTGATCGTTGTCGGCTTGGTTCATCCTACGCTGGTACTTTGTCCGCCATTCCGTCACGCATATCGTTGCAACTGAAGAAGAAAACCGGCGAGATGTAAAACAATATTTCAGCCTTAGGGACCACCCATAAATGACATCACACGTCAAGGGTGACGGAGAGGGTCGACGACGTGTGATATTATGTGGCAAGGGGGGAGGGGTCCTAAATTTCGTGACTTCACATTTCCAAATTTACGTGTACCGTGTAAAACACTTTGCACTATTAACGAAATTGGTACTACATTTGCACTATTTTTATTTTTAATGCACTAACCCGTGCTAAGGAACAAATTTAAAAACCTATTTAGAGGCTAAAAATTTCACCCATGCCGGGATTCGAACCCGCAACCTCTGGCTATCCGTGCCAGCGCTCTACCAATTGAGCCAATGGGCGACTCACGGCATCAGTGAAATTTCGAACCTCTTTACACTATTCTCTGTATTACGTACAGGCAGCGACATCTGACTTAAGCAAATTGCATTACTTATAGCCCCGACTACCTACTTTGCAGTTAGGTTGAACATCGTGCATTAAAGTTAGTGCATTAAAAATAAAAATAGTATAATCATGTAACAGTGATATCGTTCCGATGTTAAACCTAACTGCAAAGTAGTTAGTCGGGGCTATGATGCGCGTAATATATGATCTGTGAATAGGACTAGACTGATAACAAACAGAGGTCGTAAAAATAGTATTAATTTCCTCGTTTAATACCCTCCGGGTAAAGAACCGTAAAAAAAGACTTACCGATGTAAAGAATCATGGTGGAGAAGACGATGAGGCCGAACCAGGCGTTGAAGGCCATGACGAAGAAGACGACCGCCACCACGATGTCTATGAGCGTGGGCGTTATCGAGAACAGTATGTAGGACAGTAGATTGTCTATGGAGTCGGTGCCGCGGTCCATCACTCGGAGCACCTCGCCCGTTTTCCTGGACAAGTGCCAGCGGAGAGGCAAACTGTGCAGGTGACGGAAGAGTTCCAGCTGGAAAGAGTAAACGCGGATTACTACCGCTGTAGCGACGCCCACTCGTGGACTTCTGAGCCTCGTATCACAAAGCTACTATTAGTGATCAACTTACAAATCTGTTTTCGGCCGACCTTACGATTTGGGTTGAGCGAAAATTATTGACATTGTAAGCCTTCACGGTGGAGTATGGCCTAACCTTCCTGCGATGCAAGAAAAGAGACGTGCCCCAGCAGTGGGTTCATACCAAGGGTTGATATCAAACGGCAAAAATCAAATTTGTTGTATGGGAGCCCCCCTTAAATAATGATTTTATTTTAATTTCATTAATTATTTTTGAAGTGAATACACAAATAAATATTCTGTGAATATTTCAAGCGTCTACATGTTTCCGTTATTAATATCCAGAAAAAACGGCAAGAAAAACCCGTTTGTTACATGGGATCCACACTTAAATTTTTATTTTATTCTGTCCTGTATTTAAAAACCTATTTAGAGGCTAAAAATTTCACCCATGCCGGGATGGTCCTGTATTTGTTATTATAGATGCAACAGACATAGAATCATCTGTGAAAATATCAACTGTCTAGCTATCACGGTTCATAAGATACATACTGGTGTTGTCACCAGTATGGACGGACGGTGGAGTTTTAGTAACAGTATCCCGTAATTACCCTTTACTTATTATAGGACCATAAAACGAACGTGTGTCTGGCCGCAGCGCTTATGTTTTCCCCTACTATTGTGAGACATTTGACTAATGCTTTGGCATTTCGGGTTGGTAATGGCAATCATGAAATCTTATTAGTTTACGTATGGCAACTGATGTATTTGGTTTAAGATGATTTGAGAAAAGACGGTTAAAGTGGAGTTTTTTTCCGCTGCCTTTTTCTCCACTACAATACGGCCTGAAGGCAGCGGCTCACATTGTACATTGACATTCAGCAAACAGAATGTAAATTCTTAACGTTGAAATAAATTGATTTGAATTTGAATAGAAAAGTGTTTTTCTCGCAAAGTAAGTTTCGTTCGTAGGTATGTTTCTGCGTAACGCTGGTCAACTTTTTTTTTGCAAATTTTTCAAAAATCTCATTGGCATCTTGAAGCTCCAAATAATGTTACAAGCATGAGCTATGTACATATCAAACCTGCAATTCCCTTGTCGTGTACTGCTGGACTTTAATCCACAGGAACGATCTCATGTTGTTGAGCAATCCCATGCCTCCGGTTCCGCCGCCTTGCATGAACTTGAAGAACACGTATATGACGATTATGTCCCAGCAGAACTTGAGCGGTGGTATTGATATACTGTCCACTGTAAGGAAAAACGGACGTTAGTCGTTATATGTTTACCAAACAACAACAAAAAATATTTTCCTGATTAACAGATATATGGTTTTATTACCCCTACAAAACGGCATGATAAAATGTTGCAAAATTATTTTTAAATCTACTTTTTAACCTAAATTTCGAATGCAATTTTTTTTCTCGTCTCCACCATAGTGTGGGGTATATATAGTTAGATTGGTCGTTCAAATATATTGTCGATTTAGAGTGTTTTTAGAACATGTTGATGAGTTCTCTTAATAATAACGATACATTTCTATAAACAACACAGGTATTATTGCTTAATGGCTATTCATAGGGCTAAGATTGATTTTTATGGAGTGATTTCCATTATAATATAATAAGACTCTTAAAAAATGTTGTCAAGAGTAATTTTGTTTTTCTCTATGATAATTACCAACCCGATTTTGCTTAAAAATATTTAAGGCCAAATTAGCCCAAATGGCTGTTATCAGCGACTTATCGGCGAATGTTCCTCAAAATGGTGCCGACGTGAGCAGGCAGCATTGGTCAAGAGTAGTGGCTCAACTCACCTATCATCTTATTGTAAATGGGCACGTAAAGGTTGACGACCCGGCCGGCGATGAGCAGCAGTATACAAAAGAGCACGTAGATCTGGAGGCACAGGCTCTTGCGCGGCCACAGGAAGGGGAGCAGTGTACGCAGTTTGCTGAATACATTGCGGAAGGTTGAACGGTTCTCCTCCTGCGGGATAACAGATAGAAACTTGAGATGTGTTAGAAAAAGTCATAAAATCAGTTTCGTAATGTGTGATACTGATAAGTCCTTCGCATTGTACGTTTATATTTTTAAAATTTAAGTGCTTATGAAGAGCATAACATAACCTCACGTCTGTATCCCAGAGGGGTAGGCAGAGACCAGGGGCTGCCACTTGCCACGATCCCGATAGGTCACCTACTCTTCATCAACGTTCAAACTCTTAAACAAAATGCTGATTCACCTACTCTTCATAAATCAGTTTTTCGATACTTATGGAGGAATTTTATTTTTAAGATTTTGTGGAGCGGTGCCCTTTGCAAACATGATACAAGCACAGATAGCACTTTAAGGCCCGGTAGGGCCCGGCTACTTATGACTGCGCACGATTTCTACTGGGCTTACTGCGCTGCGCGAGTATTCACTCGAGTATTTACCCATTCGGGTAAAATGAGCATTTTTTAAATCACAGAAATGCATATCTAATTAATAGATTTTTATAGTTCAAAATTTTAAATGTAAACGAAAAGTAAACATAGTATGTTTTTTTCTTATTCATCCTATTGACGCCCCTCTGCAGGGCACAGGCCTTCTCTAAGAGAGAGCTTCATTACCACGCGTGTCCAAAGCAGAATGGCAATTTCATGAGGTATCAAAACACCTCAGACACTCAGGTTTCCTTACGATATTTTCCTTCACAGTTAGCGAGTGGTATTACCACTATAACTTTACAAATGTACACCCGTAACTTATCTAAAAATGAGAAAATATGAATACAATCTTTAAATAATGTACAAAATAATACCGATGATGCCTCACAGGTATAGGATAAAAGTAAGCTTCCATTTCATTCTTTTACATGACGCGGGCGTCCGTAAACAGTCTGAAAACGACACATAGAATATTCAGTTAGTAATTTGCATGTTAGATTGATAAACAAACTTGTGAAATACAAATATGACGAAAGTACTTTAATTTATCAGACTGCTTACTTTATTGACATATCGAACTGAAACCTGTGCAACGAAATCGAATCACTGATATTGTTGAGTCTCATATATACACCTGAAATACCTTTTTCAATTTATCTTCCGGATCAAATACTGAATTTTGAAATGGACATCCCATCTTAACCTAAAAATTTAAACAAAATGCTGCTTTGTGTCAAAA
This sequence comes from Yponomeuta sedellus, assembly GCA_934045075.1. Taxonomy (NCBI): domain Eukaryota; kingdom Metazoa; phylum Arthropoda; class Insecta; order Lepidoptera; family Yponomeutidae; genus Yponomeuta; species Yponomeuta sedellus. Next base: position 15,706,036 of record OW203733.1, on the reverse strand, counting down.
AGACATCAAGATTATGTTACAACGAAAAGAGGTTAGCGTCTACAAGAATATCAGAACTAAACTCCTTCATGAATAAACTTCGTATGTATCTGAGCCTATAAATTAGACATAGGTACAAGAAGGAGTGTGGCCTAACCTTGCTGCGATGCAGGAAGAGACCCGTGCCACAACAGCTGGGACATACAAGGGTTGATATGGAAGAATGTAAAGCATAACATAAACTCACGCCTACACCCTGGAAGAGTAGGCATGCATACATGTAAAGCCTAATGAACGTTAATAAATAAAATAAAATATATTCATTTCAGGTCACAAGACCCATATTTTCAACAAGAACAGTACAGATAAACAATAAATACAGCACATATAAAAATACGACTCCAAAGCACTCTTTAGCATCACTGGATACGCTACCCGATCCGTGTCTACGTTTTTTATCAACCACAGACAAGCAAACAACACATTATAATAAAACGAGGGTGATCTGTCAGGGTCGTGGGAAGTGGCAGCTCCTGGTCGCTGCCTGCCTCTCTGGGATACAGGCGTGAGGCATGTTATGTTTTATTATATAATAATAATAATAATAATAATATACAATATAGCCTCTATATCCCGAGACTCCGTTTTGTATGTAATTTTCTTTGTTATGTTCCTTTAGTGTTTTGTTAAAGTATGTCCCGGAGTTCGGTGTGCCTCTTGGCAAAGGCCTCCTCTAACGATTTCCACTGTTTTCTATCTCTAGCAATTCTTCTCCAGTTATAGCCTACTGTTAATTTTAGTTCGTCCTCCCATCTTTTGCGTTGTCGACCTCTGTTTCTTTTTCCGTCTCTAGGGTACCACTCCGTTACGATTTTTGCTCCATTTATCGTGTGGACTTCGTAACATATGGCCGGTCCATCTCCATTTCATTTGGTCAATCTTTGTGAGAATATCTGTCACTCCTGTTCTTTTTCTTATGTATGTGTTTCTTATCTTATCTATTCTCTTAATTCCCAGCATGCTCCTTTCCATGGCTCTTTGGCAGTGTTCTAGCATATCCCTGTGTTGTTAGAGTGCCCATGTTTCGCATCCATAGATAAGACAGGGAAGGACACAGGTGTTGAAGACTTTGCTCTTTATTTTTTTACTGAAATCTGTTGCTTTCATAATCTCCTTGAGTGACCAGAATCTTTTCCATCCATTAGCTATTCTTCTTTTTATTTCTTTGGTTGTTAGATCACTTTGAGAGATTATTTGTCCCAGATATATGTACTCTTCTACATATTCGATAGTTTGGTTATTGTTTTTAATTTCGTATGGTTCAGAATTAGTTAGTAACTTTGTCTTGTCTGTGTTCATAGCCAGTCCGATCTTCTCACTTTCTTTGCTTAGGTTCTGTATCATATCTTCAAGCTTGTGAGGATTTTCCTCAAACAGGACTATGTCATCAGCGAATCGTAGATGGTGCAATCTTCTTCCATCTATATTGAGTCCAAATTCGTTCCATTCAAGATTTCTGAATATGTTTTCGAGCACAGCAGAAAATAGCTTGGGAGACAGCGGGTCGCCTTGCCTGACACCTTTTTCTATTTTGAAAGTTTCTCCAATTGTTTCCATTTGTATTCTTGCTTTGCTGTCAGAATATATTGTTCTTATGATATTTATATAAGCTCCATATATTCCCTGTCTCTTCAAGCTTTCCCATATCGCATCATGTTTAATACTGTCGAAAGCCTTAGTATAGTCTATGAAGGCCATATACACTGGTTTGTTATATTCGTTGTACTTTTCTATAATTTGTTTGACTGTGTGTATATGATCTATAGTAGAAAAGTTTTTCCTGAAACCAGCTTGTTCTATTGGTTGGTTTTCATCCAGTTTAATGCTTATCCGATCCAGTATTATCTTGGAAAATACCTTATATATGTTAGACATCAAGCTTATTGGTCTATAGTTCGATAGGTCTTCTTTTGACCCTTTTTTATATATAAGAATTATGTGCGATATTTTCCATTGTTCGGGAATCTGTCCTGATGTTAGGATGTCATTGAAGATCTTTGTTAAAATGGGCACGAGTTCGTTTAGGGTGCCTTTCAGTAGTTCATTCGTGATCTTGTCTGGACCTGGTGCTTTGTCAGACTTTTGGCTTAGTATAGCTTTCCTTACTTCGCTTGGTAGTATTTCTGGTTCTGGGCTTGGATTGCATGTTGTCACTTCGCACTTTCTATTTTCTCTGTTCACTGGGTCGGAGTAAAGTTTCCTATAGAATTCGGACGCTGTTCTTATAATACTTTTGCGGTTCGAGATAATATTTTCTTTATTTTTCAAATTTGGTATCCAAGAAGTAGTTTCGCGTAGTTCTTTAAGAGCTTTTTTTGTTCCGCCTCTTGCAATTATATGTTTTTCTAGTGTTTGCATTCTGTTGGCTTTCCTATCCTTGCGTATTCCTTCTCTTATTTTCTTGCTTAACTCTGTTATTTCCTTCATGTTCTGTTTGTCTTTTTTGTTGGTAAGAAGACTCTTTCTTTTGTTTATAAACTGCATGGTAGAATCGCTGAAGACGTACTTTTGTTTGTTATCTTTTCTAGTTGTGTTATTGCTAAGTTGGTTTTGGAGTTTGTTGTATTTGTTTTTAATGTCCAGTCCTTCTATTTCTTCAGTTTCGCTGGTCCGAGTTGCTGGTGGATATGATGTTGATTCCTTACTTTCTGCGATATAGGCTCTACTGATTAGGGAAGTGTGCTTTCTGTTAATCTTGGGTGGCGTCATTTTGAGTGATGCTCTAACCATGCGGTGATTTGTGTTGAAATTTAGTCTTGATATTACTGTTGTATCCGTGAACAATTTTGGGTGGCTACTTATGACATAATCTATTTCATTTCGGTATTTCCCATCCGGCGAAACCCAGGTCCACTTGTTGTTTTTGTTCTTTCTGAACATGCTGTTCATGACAGTGAGATTATGTTCTAGGAGGAGATCTATTAACCGTTGACCACTAGTACTTCTCTTTCCATGGCCGAATTCTCCCAGTACATATTCGTCTTTGTTTTGTCTGGCACCTACTTGCGCATTGAAATCCCCCATTAGGATGATTACATCATTCGAATATTCGTGTATTGTTTGAGATAGTGTGTTGTAGAAGGATTGGTGTTCTTGTTCATCAGCCTGTTCGGTTGGCGCATAGACTTGGACGATTGTCCATATTTTTTTAAAGCTGGGCATTTTTATGCGTAGTATTACTATTCTTTCTGTGACACCGATGAAGTCTTCTATGAAGTTTTTTAAATGGGATTTAATCATGAATCCAACTCCTCTTTGGCCTCCGATCTCACCTTTATGAAACATGATGTAGTTATCGTGTTCTTCGATTGACTGGCCTGGTCTGCGCACTTCGCTTAATCCCAATATATCCCATTTCAGGTCTTTCAGCGCTACTTCCAGCTCTGATAGTGATTCAGGAGTTCTTAGAGTCCTAGTATTGAGAGATGATATATATGTTTTATTGTTTTTTGTTTTTTCTAGTTTTTTGCTATTTTTTGTTAGAGGGTAGTGGTCTGATCTTCCCGCGGCGACCACCCGTGGTGGGAAGGTTTTTTGATTAGTTTGTTTTTGGTTATTATTTTTTTTCTGTATTTGTTTGTTTAAGCCGGTTTTTTTTGTTTTTGTTTCGTTGAGTTTCATACGAGTGTTTGTTAGTTTTTTGATGTTCCTGGAGCTGCAGGAGAGGTAGAAGTAGATCTATCTTTTCCCATATATTGGAGTATGTTTGGTTTTAATATTTCTTTTTGACCAGTAGTGTTTGTCTTGTTTGGTGGGTTTCCGAGATTATTAGATGTGTTTGGCTTTTTCTGTGTTAACAAGTTGGGGGATACAGTTTTCTCTCTCTTCCTTTTTTCGCGCTGGTTATCATTCGACTTTTTAACTATTAGTTGATCTCCTCTCAAGAAGGCTTTGTTTCCTTTTTTCCATTCTTCTTCAACTTTTGCCTGTAGTTGTTTTCGAACTTCTAGTATGTCCTTAGAGAAATCTTCTTTGACATAGATGCCTTCTGGTAACTTTGATTTTGATTTCAGTATGAGATGTTTTTTCCATATAGTAGAGAGAGTAATAACGACAGGCCGCTTTTTGTTGGTCTTCGCTCCAATTCGGTATATGTTATTTATTTCGTGGCTCTCCAAGTATGTTCCTGCTTCCTCTATAATTTCTTTCATGTGGTCTACAAGTTCTGCCTCCCTTTTTCCATTTTCTTCTACTCCAAAAAATATCAGGTTGTTTTTTCGTTTCTCTTTTTCCAAGGTAGTTACTTTTTTTTCCAATGTTGTTATTGTTGTTTTCAAATTTTTGTTTTCTTCTATTAACGTGTTCATCTTTTCGTCGAGCGCTGCCATCACGTTTGCAGTTACTGCAGTGGTTATCGTGTTAGTTTGCTGGCTGAGCTTTTCGTCTAGCTTCGCATCGAGTTTTGAAAACAATAATTCCATTTGTTCGTTCATTTCTACCATTTGTTGTCGCAATACTTTATTTCCCTAGGGTATTTTTTAGTTTTAGATGGTAACCCTATTTGACGTTGTATTATTTATTGTAGATTGCAACACTGGTGTATCTGTCACTCCTTTGCTTGGTAATGTTGGTATAATTGTTCGTTGACATTGACAGTTCGTCGACGAATTAAGAAAAATGCGGGTAGGGGATTATTTGAATTCCGTTGAGTTGTCAGTTATGTATTTTGTTTCACTGTTTTTGTGGTTTAACTTGTGAATTTCACCGAGATAACACTTTCACACGGCACTTGTATGTTGGGATTCACTTTAGTACACTTTAGTATGTTTTATTAGTGGCCTCCAAACAAATCGCATCCCAATGGTTTGACCAGTGCAACTTACCTCGGCGCCGACTCAACTTTTTGCGAGATACACCCATTTATTTTGTGCGGCTTATACCATTGGAAGGTTTTGCTAAGTAGACTACAAAATATAGGGAATTAACAGCTACGTTCCCGCCAATGTCAGCCTATGGAACCACTATGTGTTTATTTTTTTATTTATGAGCCCGTCCTCGGTGCTGTAGTGTAGTTTAAACTCATTTTATATTAAAATGTTCTTCAGCCAGATGTCGCTGCCTGTACGTAATACAGAGAATAGTGTAAAGAGGTTCGAAATTTCACTGATGCCGGTGAGTCGCCCATTAGCTCAGTTGGAAAGAGCGCTGGCACGGATAGCCGGAGGTCGCGGGTTCGAATCCCGGCATGGGTGGAATTTTTAGCCTCTAAATAGGTTTTTTAAAATTGTCCTTAGCACGGGTTTCGAATCCCGGCATGGGTCGAATTTTAAGCCTCTAAATAGGTTTTTTAAATTTGTCCTTAGCACGGGTTAGTGCATAAAAAATATATAATATAAAATATTGTACATGTTTGTTACTTAGCTACCATATGGGGAAACTTAGTTTTAGCTGATAGTTACACTAAGATCTATCCATTTTTATGTAAAGTTGCAAATTTCCAAAGTAAAAAATTGACTCAAAGCCTCGTTCTTCGGTAGAAACGACCAGTCTGCTGCCACTTTAGCTAGCTTGCTAAGAAGCTAAACCACTTACCCGAGGCGGTATAGTCCTGCGCGGATCCTCACTTTCCAGCTGCTCGAATTGGTGCATAATGCCCGGCGCCTTCATGCCCAGAACGAACATGATCATGCACGACACGTAGCGGCCCACGAACAGCGCCATCTCCAGGCGGTCTTGTAAGCTGAAAACATGCCCTGGATAATAACACAGAGGAAGAAATACTATTAATTGCTATTGAAATAACCATATTTTTATTTGCATAGTTACATATTTTTCATAGGAAAATAAATAACAGTAGATTGTTAACCAAGGGCTGTATGACATCAATTGCATATGAGGTTTTTGGCTAATTAGCCCGAGTATGCAATTGATGCTTACACCCGAGGTAAACACTCTGCTTTACATATCGATTGTGAGGTAATTAAAAAAAAAACAAAGCAGGGTTAGATCCATGTCTTCGTCATTTGACATTTTTCAAAACTTTTGAGAAAGAACTCCAAAACACGAAAAAAAAATTACTTTCGCGCCTCGCTAGTCGACTGACTTTTTTACTCTTCACGATTTTATGGCACGCAAGCGCGTCAAATCGTGCTGGCCAGTTTAATTTTTAAATCGATTTCAATTGTCTCGATTCCGATTCGAGTAAATAATCGATACCGACAAAAAAATAATAACTTTTAAAAAATATTCTTCTTGCAGTATGAGTATGACAGTTCTTTTTTCAAATTCTAAAACCTATGCTGTAATGTTAACATTACATGGTATGTTTTGAAACCTATGCTGTAATGATATCCATACACCCCGGCATTCAGGGAAGTAAGCGACTACTTACAGAGCAAGAGATATGTGGAATATGTGGACACGCTGCGCGTACGGAAAAAGCCGCTTTCTGGCTAAGTGTAGACATAAAAAGATGTACACAACACGGGAGGTAATAAAGAAAGCTCTCGATCGCATATTTACGTCCCTCGCTTGCAGCTCGGGCCACAAACTTCTGCGATCTCGGTCTTTCCTTGTATTACCACCCTAGTTGTGTAATGTACTATTTTAATACAGTTACTCAAAAAGTGGCGTATTACATGGAAGTATAGCGTGCGGGATGGGGGCTATTACACACGTGCTTTTTTTTTACCTTTACCGCTCTCGTGCCTTTTCTTTCCCAACTGTCAAAATAATATTTTAAAAAGAAAAACCAACCATGAAGTTTTTACTAAAAAAAATCATAGATGTTTTTATGAGCTACTAATTTGTTTCAATATCAGATTTAATGATTTGATTGAATGAGTTAAGTTAGGTTTCATTTCATCTCATTAAATTTCATTTCATATCAATAAAAAAATTCTACTAAAGACTTGGCTGTATGGGCATAGTTTCCTTTACCTACTAGAATGGGTGAAGAAAAAAAATCTCTGCTTATATTTTTTTACGGTTGGCGCCATTTTCCAAATAATTTTTCTTTATTAAATTGCTTATTTTTTCGCAACTGTATTAAAAATAGTCGTTCAGTACCTACACGTGCGGATTTGCGGAACCGTCATTGCAACTTGTTCCGACTGTCAACCCTCGCCTTCGGCTGCGCCTCGGCTCGGGTAGACATTTGTCGGAACTCTTTGCAATGACAGTCTATCCGCACTTGTAATGAAATATACTATTTTTGTAGCCTGTAATAATCCCACTGCCCGTGCAGTTTACCCTGCCCCTGTAAACAGGCTTTCTTTCAGAGTGATAGTGCCGCCGAGGATTGGGAATTTCAAGCGCTAAGCGCGAACATATTAGACACTCAGGTTTCCTCACGATGTTTTCCTTCACAGTTTTAAAGAAATAAAAGATATACTATACCTACATTAATTAAATACAACTTAAACTTGTATTTAATATATTTAATTATGTACTGCACTGAAATATAGATTCTAAAATCTAGAATTGTTAACAATATTCAAATGTAACTTAGAGCGTGTAAAATGCAATTAAATGGCTATATTATTATGAAATGGTTTTATCTATCGTTGCGAATAAAACTATGTTTAAATTTTCTGCTGTAAAAATGCTAAACGGTAACGGTAACGGAGATCACCCTTTTGAATGCGGCTTCTACATGAAATTTTCAAATTTTTCTTCCTACTTAACTTACTCTTTCAAACGCCACCACCATCCCTCTTTATTGAGATTCAAGAACGATAGGTTCTCCGCCACGAATATCATTGCCCAGAACACGAGCAGCACAAAGCCGTGTCCTCTCGGGGGCACAGAGGGCAATAGGAACCGTTTCTCCAATATAGCTAGGTACGCCGAAAGCGGGAACATTATTAGTGTCATTATTAGCGCCAGGACCTGAAAAGAACAAAAGGATTGTCACAAAACAGTCAAACATCTCTTTCAGAGGTAAGCTTGCCTCTACACATGTTATTTCTTTCACGCAAAATAGGCCGAATAGTAGTCGAGTTGCGGACACTCAATATGCCACCAATACCAATGTTATTTCTTATTAATGTCCTGGTACTGTTTCGTTTGCAAGAAAGTAGGTATAATTGTATGGAATCAGGCGTTACTTTGCGGAAGTCTCACAAGTGCATGTTTGCACTTGTGAACCTGAGGATGCCTCGTGTTAGAGGCGAAACGCGTCGCGTATTTTTGCACACAAGTATTGGTGTCGGTGGTGGTGTGTTCGTGTCTTGCTTTTGCTTGAAAAAGTGGGAGGGAGGGAGGTGCATTAACTAACCGCATGGTGCTTGTGGGACCTTTGTCGGAATTCAGCAAAGTAATTGTTAATAACTAGCTAACTCAGCGAACTTCGTACCGCCTAACAGTTGATTCTTTATTTTTTTTTATTTTCTCTCGGTAAGAACCATCCTCGTACTTCAAGGTAGTATTGGGCCTGCTCGGACATCTTAAAGATCGCTCCATACTGTTACATTTGAGACAATGTACTAGTACTGTATATTAGTACTATTAGGACGTCATAGTAGAACCATCTCAACGTTCACGTTTTGACCTTTCAGCCATAAAATATGTTTTTTAAATATCTGTATTTTTACAGGACCATTAATTTATGATTAATATTTTTAATGTTGCCGTGCCACTATTATATTAGAAGTACTATGATAAAAATCAATCAAAAAATATTTTTAGTTCGAGTAGTTTTTTTTCCTACGTACAATGAAATAATTAGTACCATCTAGATTATCTTAAGCTAATTTTGTTATTTGCAAAGAACAAAAGTAGCTCGCAGAACAAGATTACTACCACAGAAATAAGCGTCCCAAAGCGCACGAAACAGAAAAATCTCCTTCACTATAATAACACAGTGAAAATATTATGTTATATTCGTTAGATAAACTATCATCAAGAAAACAACACGGTATTACTTTTACAAAAGTACCTACTTGGATTAGCGCGCGAACCAGCAGCGCAATGACACAATGAATGAAACAAAAAACAAAACAAGTAAAAACAATCTTTATTGCTACGACATACGACCTACTTCTAAAGTTCGGAAAAGACCGACCGGCTGAAGGGAGACCGATCGAAACAATTTCGCTCCGTTCAGTTCAATCACCACACTCTCTCTCATGCAGCGTTCGTTAGCTCTCGGCCATATTCGTCACCCGGTCCGGTTCATTTATTCATTCAGCCAATCCGCGATCGCGAGAGCAATGAACGAATAGACCGAATGTCCGATTATTACTGGGAAACGTTTCCTTTCGGTCATTGCATGGTAACGTATCTTAATCGTACTTCGAACATGACCGACACAATACTACTTCAAGGAATATTGTAAAAAAAGAATCAGCGAAATCGGTTCAGCTGCTGTCGAGATTTGCGCTTACCAACACATTCAGTGATTCATTTTTATATTATAGAATAATAACGTCATACAATTAACAAATTTCTAGTATTGCTTTTGCATTCAACTCACGATTTTTATTGGACTTTGATTTTTATTGTATTAGAAATGACAAATCATCAGCATACTTATTGTGACAGAACATTAATATGCAACATAGGGCCGGTAGCAGAGCTGTAGTGCGCCGGCTTCTCTGAAGGTTGTGGGTTCCAAATCCAGCACATACCAAAGATTTTGTTTTGTAAGTTATGTACATTTGTGAAGTTATAGTAGTAATACCACTCGCTAACAGTGAAGGAAAACATCATGAGGAAAACCAAGTGTCTGAAGTGCGGAAATCTCAGGTATAACTCACTAATATGACTCACTAGGCCAAACCAGGATCCCCTAATGACCTTATGCCTTAAGCGGACAAGTATTTGTTAAGAATGCACTGAATGAAATTAAATAATTCATTATGACTCACCATATACCCATAGACCTGTCCTGCTTTAAATACAAAAGCCTGTAGTAAAAATCGTATCACAGCCAGCACCGATATGAACAGTGTGAAGAATATCTGCACACCGAACAGTCTTGAGGAACGAACATCCATTACCTCGGTGGCATACCTGGAATTAGCAGTGGCATGTCAGTGGTATGTTAAACCTGGAGCTACCACTCCAAGCCATGAACAGAGATACATGGAAAGCCCTTGTGTCAGCCCCAGACTCCACGGAGGAGTAAAGGGAACAAAAAAGAAGAAGAAGATGTTAGCAAATTATTTTATTCACAACACGATACATATTATGTCAATTGACGCTTGTATCCCGGTGGGGTAGACTAAGCAAATCGTTTAATAATCACCTGAGAAAACTTTATCAACTAATCAATTTTAGTTACAGGCCAATTTTAAATACTTATTATCTTACCCTTCACTATTACATCATGATTTATAATTTGAAAACCATTCTGTTTCTAAGGCTCATGCCAAAAATTTCCCAAATTAAGCTGATTCCAGACCATCAATTTGGGTTTCGAAGGTCCCACAGCACTATAGAACAGGTCCACCGCCTAGTCGAAAAAATAAACCACGCATTTGAAAGAAAACTATACTGCTCAGCTGCCTTCTTGGATATATCCCAAGCCTTCGATAGAGTGTGGCATGAGGGCTTGTTGTTTAAAATCCGTAAAGCTCTTCCAATAAACTTCTACATGTTTATAAAGTCCTACCTGTCAGACCGCCAGTTTTATGTCAAATATGGAGAGGACCAAACCGAGCTGTGCAAGATACAGGCTGGAGTGCCACAGGACAGTGTAATGGGAGCGATCTCATATACACCTATGACTTGCCAACAACAGACAAAGTTTTAGTCGGCACATTCGCAGATGACACGGCTGTCCTTGCCTCGCATGAAAACCCAGCTCAGAGTGCTAAGTGCGAGTTTTTTAACTACTCGATCGCGTTAACGTAAACTCATATTTCTATGGCATCGAGGAAGCGCCACCTAGCGACAAGTATGGAAATTAAAATTGCTGAGTGCGAGTTGTAATGGTTTACGTTGAGTAGTGAACACGTTTACCAGCCAAAACAAGAATAAACGCGAGTGCGAGTTGTACTGTGACAGCGTTTTGCCAGTTCGAACGGTTAACTTACTCATACTCACTACTCAATGCTCGATTAACGCGGTAGTAAAGTTATTCGATTGGATCTGTCAAAATCGCACTAAGCACTCTGGCGTCGTCACTGTTACAGATTAGCCTGGATGACGTGTCAAATTGGCTCAAAGACTGACAAAATCTGTACAAGTTACTTTTATACTATTTGTATTTTTAATGCACTAACCCGTGCTAAGGACAATTTTAAAAACCTATTTAGAGGCTAAAAATTCCACCCATGCCGGGATTCGAACCCGCGACCTCTGGCTATCCGTGCCAGAATCATTGTACTATTTGAACTCCCAATTAAAAAAAAATTGTAATTATTACATACTAATAGCGCAAATAAATGTAAAACATAGATATTATGATTATATTATTTTTTTAATGCACTAACCTATGCTAAGGACAAATTAAAAACCTATTTAGAGGCTAAAAATTCCACCCATGCCGGGATTCGAACCCGCGACCTCTAGCACGGATAGCCAGAGGTCGCGGGTTCGAATCCCGGCATGAGTGGAATTTTTATCCTCTTAAATAGGTTTTTAAGTTACTTTTAGTCTTTGCTGCGATACATGCCCGGAAGTTACACTAAACGGAGTTCAAATTCCACAATCAGACGAAGTCAAATACCTGGGTGTACATCTAGATAGAAGACTGACATGGCGAAAGCATATCTTCACAAAACGAAAAGCACTAAGCCCTCATCTCAGAAAGCTGTATTGGCTCATAAATCGAAGATCGCAACTCAGTTTGGAAAATAAATTTGTTTTGTATAAATGTATACTTCAACCTGTTTGGTCTTATGGTACAGCTCTGGGGAACCGCATCACACTCGAATGTAGAAATTCTCCAACGTTTCCAGTCTAAAATGCTTCGTATGATAACAAATGCACCTTGGTACATTACAAACGACAGACTTCATAAGGAGTTAGAAATACCTACAATTAAAGACGAAATAAAGATAAAATACGAAACCTACACAAAGAGAATTAAATCTCACCCAAATAATCTGGTCACTCCTGACGAAAACACGCACATTCAAGAAACTGAAAAGAAAATCACCAAACGATCTACCTGGTTGAAACCCACCGAGCCAAGAGAAAGTAATATATGGATATGCCACAGGGCATATACCATGCAAGCCCACAACGACAATGAAGCCAAAATTCTAGCTTAATGTCTAGGACAGATTGCAAGAAAAAAGGAAGCAAAAAAAAAAAAACCATTTTAAAGTTTAAATAGTTCTTAATTGGAACTATTGGAACTTATACTTCAAGGTTTGAAGTTAGAAAATTACATGATTATTTAAAAATCAGTTCCACCCCCTCTAAAAGATTAGCACACCTATAATTTTTCTTACTAATTTACATTCATAAATTCCACCCAATGATTGGTTGTAATTTATGAATAGAAATTATGTTTTAAATCATAATATCTATTAAAAACCTATTCAGAGGCTAAAAATTCCACCCATGCCGGGATTGGAACCCGCGACTTCTAGCTATCTGTGCTAGAGGTCGCGGGTTTCGAATCCCGGCATGGGTCGAATTTTTAGTCTCTAAATAGGTTTTTAATTTTTCCTTAGCACGGGTTAGTGCATTAAAAAAATAATATAATCATAATATCTATGTTTTAAATTTATTTGCACTATTAGTATGTAATAATGACAATACAATTTTTTTTTTATTGGGAGTCAAATACTACAGAATGATTCTTAAACAAAGTTCATGTTCATATTAGGTATTAACAAATCAATCAGAGTTTTGTTACTATAGTAGATAAAAGTGAGCATATATGAGATAATGCTATCTCTACGTGACCAAAACTGTTTTAGACTATAAAGCATCTCTTGATAGAAGCCTGCAAAAAAATGTCATTTATAGATAATTATTGTTACCCCTAACTGATAAATTTTATACACATACTACAATACTTCAATAAAGGTACATAAAGATACTCTTCACACATATACACTTCACACAGGGACTATGATTCATAAGCTACAGTATTCAAATAAATAGAGTATTGTAGGTAGTTAGCTTCAACATATAATCAGTCGGCCAGGCTCCAATTCAGTCCGGATGCATGTTATTACCCAATTGGTATCCAATTATGCTAATAAAGTGTAGTAACATCAAAAGTTCTCCAGGGCAGAATACAAACTAAGAAATGCAGCATATGACACTCACAAGCTCGTTGAACTGATGACCTGAGACAGATTGCTTGGGGGCTGGATGGGAATGGCCGAGGACAAAAGAAAGTGAGTGCCTTGGGGAAAACCTATGTACAGCAGTGGACAAATATGTTGTAACTTATAACTCACCTCTTATACATAATTATTTGCATGAAACCGCATATCAGGAGGAAGCCACCTATGAGGATAGCAGATATAGTCTCCATGAAGCATTGCGATATTCCATGGTCCACCCATACTTCCCAAAGTGTCACGTTTGGTGGGCAATAGCTCAGACCCATCTGAAAATAATAAGATCAATATTTTTTAACAGCATAACCACCCTATCAAATGCATAAGCACGGGTTTAGGCTTGTTAAAGACGACCCTCGAGTGTGTTTCGTAATAACCATACATAACCAGGTTATCATCGTATATATTAAAATGTTTTAATGCGGTAAATTTGTGTAATACGGAATGTTTTATTTATGGTAGTTACTTACTTTCCAGCAATAAGCTTGATGATGGGCTGCTTTGTGAAAATTTTATCACACACCGACTATGCATAAAATGCCATTTAATTACTCCTAATCACGATTTTATTCCAATAATTCACAATGTAAAATGGAAATCAATCAAAAACACCGAGACTGACAGTTTGATGACATTGACTTGACAGCGATTGACCCACAGACTACACAAAGATACCACCACCACCCCAGTGCGACCCACGGATTTTACATCCGTGAGCAGTGTTGCCAACGTGGGCGATTTTTCGCCATTTAGGCTACTCGGATAGAAAATCGGCGACGAAAAAATGTGAACGGCGACCGGTCGCCTTTTAGGCTATCTCGAGGGCAACTCTGAGATAGCCTAAAAAAGAAAAAGGTAGTATCGAAACGTCGAAATTATTAATGCGGCCAGTACACAATGGCCCATGCTGGCCCACTGCTCGCCATTGCTATTGTGTACAGGGGGAATGGTGTGTAGTGGCGGACAATTGCCTATAGTGGCGCGCAATCGGACACTGTCGGTTTTTTGGGCACACTTCAAAGGAATCGTGGCGTAGCATGGCCCATCCCTGTTTACACAGTGGCCCATCGTTTAGTCAATTGACCTTCAATTTTTTTGATTTATATCAATCGGAGCCCGTAATTTTGCGTCTTTTGCGCCATTTTTTTTTTAATAACTTTGTTTTTGTACATACTTCTGTAATACTTGTAAATAAATAAAATAAGTAAATAGCTGCGGCTGCAATTACTTCCACGTCCATCGCAAGTGGTTTGCCAGACAGCAATGAGCCACGCGCCATTGTGTAAACAGCAAGTGGTCGTGGCCTACAGTTGGCAATGGCGAGCAGTGGGCCAGCATGGGCCATTGTGTACTACGGGCTTAAAGCTAGTAGATTCTTTGCTGTTGCTAATAGGAGATGAGGCAGTATCTGTTGTGTAAATTATTTTTATTTTAGATTATGTAAATAGTAATTTGCTTCAAATATATACTAGTGTTTAAGTCTACAGTCTTTAAGAATAGTATATTTTTAAAGCAAATTACTATGTTTTAAATTGTAAATAATTTTTCAAAACTACCTTTTTATTTTATTTTTAACGTTTTGAGTTTAGGCTACTTATTTAGGCTACCTCGGCAAAAATTGGGCTACTTTAGGCTACTTAAGCTTTGAAAAACGGCGATATCATGCTGTGAGTCGTTGGCAACACTGTCCGTGAGTGCGACCATTAAGATTGGACAGCTGGGGATTGGACGAACGAAAAGAGTGATAAAAACACGATAAAAAGGATCAAAAAAAAGGACGTAGGTAATCCAAGGCCGTTAAAACTTTTATTACAAAAAGTCTGCTTCACTTCAGCCATTGGTTTAATTGTGATGAGTTCAGCAACATCTAAAATCTACTATTCGGTTATTATCAAGTTCAATTTCATTTGTCATTTTATCAATCATTTTTAATCAATAAAATATGTGTACCTATTACATGCAACATCATAGCTTCATTTTTATTTACAAATCTATTCCTACATAATTCTACTTAATACCTAGGTATTTTATCTCTCTTCTTCAGGCTATATTATGTAGTCCACTGCTGAACATAGCCCTCCCCTAATAAGCACCATAGCGCCCTGTCTTCAGCTTGCCGCATCCAGCATCTGTCGGCAGTTTTTCGCAGATCGTCATCCCACCTGCCGAGTCACTGTCACCACTTAAGAACACGTTTACTTCAACGGTTGTCGGTTCTTCGCGAGATATGGCCAGCCCACTACCACTTCAGCTCGCTAATTATCTGAGCTATGTCGATAACTTTAGTTCTCTGTCGGATACATTCGAGCGAAACTCCGAGCATAGCTCTCTCCATAGCTCGCTGAGCGTCTTTGAACTGGTGGACCAACCCTTTCGTGAGTGTCCATGTCTCGGCTCCGTAGGTCATCACAGGTAGGACGCACTGGTTGAAAACTTTCGTTTTCAAACATTGCGGTATGGATGACTAGAAGACTCGGCGTAGTTTCCAAACGCAGCCAAGCCCAGCTGGGTCCTGTTGGACAGGTAAGTGTATTCAGAAACGATTTAGAGAAGGTGACCCTAAGACGACCGATCCTGGATCAATGTGGCTATTGATCACGACTTTGGTTTTATCTAAATTCATGCCAAGACCGATACGTCGCGAGGCTAAATCTAGGCCGGTCAGCATCTGGTTCATTTAAACCAGAACTGAAGAGCTCCTCTAGCGACTCCGCCATTAATACTAAATCATCTGCGAATCGCAGGTGTGAGATGTAGTCGCCGTGTATGTTAATGCCCTTTCCTTTCCAGTCCAGCGTCTTAAACATGTCTTCCAAGGCGCTTGTGAACAGTTTCGGGGATATAACATCCCCCTGTCTTACTCCTCTGTGCAGTTGGATGGGTTTAGAGTGCTGGCCCTGTACTTGGACACTCATTGTGGCGGCTTCGTACAGACAGACAGACTTAATCTCAATTCTATTAAGTCTTTAAAATATTGTTTCGTCTTTCACATTGCCATTCCTAAGCAGAAGACAATGGATAAAATGCATTTGGTTTGGCGATACGGTGAATTTAGTATACAATGGATTTAACATTATTCTGTTGATACATACAATCTCATAATACTTGCTCGCTCATTTATAAATCGGACTCAAACTTACTAACAGTAAAATATTTTACTGTTACTGATATCTTACTACATGATATTTTACGCGCCTATAATCACCGAAGGATTGTGAATGGCCTAGTGTTCAGATATTTTTAATATGGCAACATTGTATTGAATGAACGAAATTATTCGGTCGGTTTGAATGATTGTCGTGAAGAAGAAAATGAATGAACGAAATATGAATGATAGTTGAAAAATGTCGGTGGTGAGTTGACGGGCAATGATTTTTTTGCAAATCTAAAACTATTCTCCCGTTGCGTCGTTAATGCGATTGCTATGAATCGATAATTTCTATTTTGTTTATACTTATGTCCGCTCACAAACGTACTCGAGATTGTATCTGTGCTCACAAAGAATTAGGAGAATGTGAAATATTAGCATGTGTTGCCAATCATCAACAAATGTATGGTGAAACGATGAGTAGTCTTGGAGAAGGTTTTGACTTTTAGCTGAAAGTGCTATTCTAGTGGTGATCCTTTGTTGTGGTGTAGTGCTGGTTGAGTTTTTGTTTTGTGAAGGTGATAATTCTCTCCCAAAATGGCCGACCTCGAAGCAGTGCTGGCGGACGTCAGCTACTTGATGGCTATGGAGAAGTCAAAATGCACTCCAGCAGCACGAGCTAGCAAGAAGATTGTCCTCCCTGACCCGAGGTACTACACAGTCACTAATCCTGTCAGCCTCCTGCCCAGACAAGCCCAATGTTTACTCCACAAAACTGGTCAAAAATGTTGACCTGGATGCTTGTTTACATAGCTGAAAAGAATTACACATCGGTTTTTGTGTGAAATAAGTTCGCCTCGTAGTAATTTCGCCTATATTTTTCAATTACGTTTTACCTAGTAGGAGTTCTAAATGTTTACAATATGTTGGCTCAATTATATTTTTGTGTCATAGTATTCCATGAACCAAAAAAGCTCACAATATACAAATTCACTGATATATTAGTAATTTGGGTCATGTAGCAAAGGGTGTGCAAGGGGAAAAAACACTTAGAAAAATTTAGCAAAAAAAAAATAGGGTCCCCATAACCCCTTCTTTTTATATTTTTAATCAAAGAGGGGCATCATAATGAGCAACTTTTCCCCTTAAAAAAAAATCTCTAAATTAAATATTTGAGATTTTACAGGTGATTTAAAATCTGAAATATTTAATTTAGAGTTTTTTTAGGGGGAAAAGTTGCTCATTATGATGCCCCCCTTTGATTAAAAATATAAAAAGAATGGGTTACGGGGACCCTATTTTTTTTTTTGCGAAATTTTTCTAAGTGGTTTTTCCCTTGCACACCCTTTGCTACACCCTGACCGTAATTTGTCTTCTACCAAATAAATGTAATCATAACTTTTCGATGGAGGCCGATAGACTTCTGCACCAATCACGAACTATATTGTAGCAATAGAGACCCAAACAGTAATAATAATTATAATAGTAATTATCGTTATTTCTTTCAAAATTTTACAAACCACTACGGTTTGCTTACATTTTAGGATGTACTTACAATATTTGAGGCAAAGCTGCATATAAAAAATTCTGTTCTGTGCCTGAACTAGGTTCTAGACCTGTATCTCAGGCAACAGTGCTCTTCAACGTTCAATACAGTAGGTAAGTAGCTTAGACATGTGTTTGCTAAAAGCAGTACAATACAAAAGTTAACAATAGGGATTAGGGTATTCTTACTATAAAGATAAAATAAATAAAAAACATTGGTTTATTGTGGTTAGGTTAGAGGGAATCAGTGATATATAAAAAAAAAACTAAGCCACATCCACCATTTCCAGTTTTCTTCTTTAACTTCTCTGGTCACATCTGGAAGAGATGTATTGTCAATAAAGATCTGAAACTAAGATTAGATCTTTTTCTTCTTCTTCTGTCGATGGCTAGCCCAATGGCTAGAGCCACAATTGGTGAAAGGATTTGCCAATGTATGTAAGGGACTCGGCTGACATACAGGCTCAGTAATAGATAACCAATAATTCTAGTAGTCTTTCAGTGCAAGTGGAAATGTTAAATGTTATGGCTGGTTCACTCTGCATGCAAGTGCATTAAGAGAGTAGGTTGAAACATTGCCTTAAAGTTCATTCGCCTTGAGAATGCCGATGATGTTTTCATTTAATTACAACAATTAAATAAATATACATATTGTACAAAAGTTAAACGTAAAATTAATCGCTATAAATGATTATAAATCAAGTGTCATCTGCATTTGATATTTAATAAATCATATCAATCCTCGTCATAGGAAGTAATTTACTGATCTTTTCCCTCTAGATGGACATCTAAAACACTTAATTGGACAACAATAATTATGTTCAGTATCAATAGGGGTTCTGCTTTGAGTTAGGTTAGACCTGAGATTTCCGCACTTAGCCTCAACGTTGGCCCATTGTACGTAGCAAGCGCTGAGTTATGAACTATTATGTCCTTGAGATAGAATAATAATGATTCTATTTCATAAATTAGATTGAGTCTTAAATGTATTTTTTGCAATTATTTTAGTTTAAAAAAACATTAATCAAATGTTTTGATTCTTTGCATTACATTATTTTAACCTTATAAGTTAAAATAAGGTCAAAATATACACTTAAAAACCTATAAAATGTATATGTTTAATACCAAAACAATACATTGGCTATGAAACTCTAGCTCAACTGTTCTGTGGGTAAAGGCCAAAGAAATTCTTACAAAAACATGATTTCTCTATTCAATAATTATTTGTATACTATTTGTCTAAATTATAGTTTAAAAACCTATTTAGAGGCTAAAAATTTCACCCATGCCGGGATTCGAACCCGCAACCTCTGGCTATACGTACCAGCGCTCTACCAATTGAGCCAATGGGCGACTCACGACATCAGTGAAATTTCGAACCTCTTTACAATATTCTCTGTATTACGTATTATGTATTACGTATTATGTATTACGCTCAATTGGTAGAGCGCTGGTACGTATAGCCAGAGGTTGCGGGTTCGAATCCCGGCATGGGTGAAATTTTTAGCCTCTAAATAGGTTTTTAAATTTGTTCCTTAGCACGGGTTAGTGCATTAAAAATAAAAATGGTGTAAATTATAGTTCCTTTTTTCTCTTCATTTTACAGTCCTATATGCTATGAGACTATCAATATGATATGGCTGTTTGCCGTTCTAATCTATAAAGGGCTTTATCTCTTGAATCTTAATGCCATTATGGCGATTCACCGAACAATTTAAATGTCAGTGTAACAAAAACATGTTTTATTAAGATTTTTAACAGAGTGATTATAGTGTGTTCCCTATAGTAAAACAAATAATAGAACAGCAGCCAAGTGTAAGTTCGACTTATGCTAAGTGTCTAGAAACTAGGACTGAATGAAACAACAAAACACATTTTTGCTAAACTTACCACAAATGAATTTTACATTTCTGTGGCTTTTGTTTACATTTCTGTGGCTTTTGAACAATAAAGAAATTTTTATTTTATTAATATATACATTAAACTCACATCTTTCCTGGATGGGTTGGTAAAGACCAGGGCTTGATACTTCTAGTTTTAATCTATAAAATAAAGACACAACCATCATCACTGAGGGGCACGGGTCTCTTCCCTGAGGAAGGTATAAGCCATACTCCACGGGGGCCAATTCTGGATTGGTGGTAAGACACAATATTGACTAAGAATATTATTCTTCCAAAAACTATTCAGCAGACTGCATATCAATCCTCATCATAGGAAGTAAGTTACTGATCTTTTCCCTCTAGATGGACATCTTGAACACTTTATTGAACAACAATAATTATGCTCAGTATCAATAGGGGTTTGGCTTTCATTAAAGTTGTCAAAATGACCTTTAAGAAGTTTTCGTTAGATATAAATTTCCGTTTAGTTACTACCTCTTTGCCCCCAGGGTGTGGATTATTTTGTATATTTTGAATGTTATATGTAAGGAATAAATAACCCATTTGTGCTGACAGACAAATGGGATATTGGTAATCTTTCAACTCAACCCCTAACAACACCCAAAACAGCAATTTACTTAAATGTTTTTTTGTGTATCAACCTTTTGTATGTTTCCACTGCTGGGGTATGGGTCTCTTCCTGCATTGCAGGAAGGTTAGGCCATACTAAAGTTGTTGATGGAGCATTGTAAGACACTGGCAGGCCTTACTGTCAGAAGCTATCAAGCCACACATAAGGCCTAGCTGACCTGGCTTAACAACTGCCATTTCATGACAGCCGGCAACAACGGCTTAACGAGCCTTGCGAAGCACGGAGGCGCTCGGAAAAAATGCCACTAGCGGTATTCACGGGACGGTCACCCATCCAGCACCTGACCACACCTGTTGTTGCTTAACCTTTGTGAATGATTCCAATCACTCGGTTCCACTAGGCCTATGGCGCTTGAAATGTTTTAAAAAATTTCAATGGTTTGTTTAAGTATTTAAATCTGATTATCTGTATCAAATAGTATTGCTGTAAGTACATAAAAATATCTGGCAAAGCGTTCTAATCTTCTTCTTCGTGGACTACATAATATGGGTATATTATATAGTCCACTGCTGGACATTTATATTAATAGTGTATAACAGTCCCTGCAGTTTAGTAGTAGTTTTAACTGGACAGCCAATGTAGTATGGGCTAAGAACAACTTTACACAGAATCGGACATTTAATAATAAAAATTATATCTTTTGGAACTGGTAGCTTGGTGGTAGAACGTCAGCTTCTTATTCGGGAGCCCGTGACTTTGAATCCCGGCATGGAATGGAATCCCGGCTTCACAAATGTACATTTGTGAAGTAATAGAACCAATACGCCACTCGCTAAAAGGAAAAGGAAACCGTCTTGAGGAAACCTGAGTGTCAGGTGTTTGCATCTCAGTGCTAGAAATTGAACCAGAAACAACGACATCACAAATATGTAAACATCCAACACCTGGGGTTTGCATGATATGCAGATGCGCTACTGCTGCGCCACAGAGGTCGTCAGACCTAACTAACTTTCATAAAAATCTGTGAAGCTGTTTCGAAGGAGTTCAATAACAAACCCTCAACCAGATCAAAGCCCCTTTTCCATCTTAACCCCATTAGGACTACCTCTAGCCATCAAGCTCCCATGCGTAGAATGTGCAAGTTTTTAACAAAAACCTCACAGATACACCCCCAGTTTCTGGCACACTAACAAGCCGTTAATCTACTGTTAACAGCTGTCAATTGGCCAAAGTGCATACAGAAAAAACATTTGACAGCTGTTAACAGTAGATTAACAGATTGTTAGTGTACGAGAAACTGGGGGTTAGACTTCTGAACTTCAATTTGACATGTAATGCGTTCAAGATTCGCGTGGGTGGGATTCTTTTGGCGACTCTAGTACGAATGCCATGTAACCATAAGTATAGTCTGTTAGCTTTTAGAATATCCCTCGGCTCTAAAGTGGGATTCGCTTTTCACCAATTTTCGCCGGTTTTCTTACTGATGATCGAGTTCTGATTACGAAATTTAGTGTCATTAGTTCCGATATTTCTATTACAGAATAAGTATATCCGATTCTATCCGATAGTAGCCGAGGTATATTCTTAATGCTAACAGACTATACGCACCAAACTTTAGTGGTAGGTGTCTTGTCATCCAACATAACATGTACCTACGTGTATACATTATTTTTGTTTTCATTGTTTGTGTAGAAACATAAGAAAATGATAAGCTCACTCAAGTTCAACTAAGCTTAAAGATAAGTTATAAAGTAACCATTTGCCAGATGATACTAATTTACAGTACCTATTGTCTTAGCGTTAATTTTTTATTATTATAATATTATATTACTTCTCATTGTGAAGGTCTAAGGATGCCTACTTTATATCTATTTACATCTGTTTGTTTTTAAATTTTATATTTACTTGTATCTGTTTCTTCACCTCGCAGTAAATAAAAAAAAAATACCGTGTCGGTAGAAATTTTATATGTTGGATTAAGTATATAAGGTGTCACATTCAAATCGGTCAGTATGGGAAAGTCTGAAACTATAAGACATACGAAGATCTGTTCTAAGGAACCATGTCATCGATTTTAATAACAAGAAAAACTGCATTCATACATTTTAAAAAACATCTGTACTCCGTTCGGGAATCGAACCCGGTTGTTTTTAAAAAAAAAAACTTCTATTAATCAAACACAATCAATCACTTTTCAACTTTCTTTCCCTTACTGACCGATTTGAATGAGACACCCTGTATATCTATTCAGTCGGCAATTCAATTGCGCACTAGCATTGCACCTTTGCTATCATATAATATGAAAAGAAGGTACCTAAGTAAGCGAACTAATTAAAGGATTAAGATAATTGCTACTAAACAATCATACTCTTGTCTTCATGTGCTACATGCACTATTTTTGTGTCGTATTTTCGTGAAAGTCGGACCAGTATTGGTTGGCACTTCAAAAATGAGTTTTCTGGAGTGGGTCGCTATCGACCCCTTGGGCATATAGTGTTAGATTAAAGTTGCAAAAGTCACGTCTTACTCCCGAAATAGTGTTGGAAAGGTTTGATCGAAAATGTGTGGAATTTAGTAGGAATAAGAAAGGAACAATGTGGATGAGATAATGTACAAATATTTTGGCTATTGCATCTACGTAATGAGACGATTTATATACGATTTATAGACTGCCTCGGTGGCGCAGCGGTTTGGCACGCTGACTGTAAAACCGAAGATTTCGGGTTCGATCCCCGGCTGGGTCAAACTAGGAAACGAACTTTTCTAGTATGTCTCGGGTCTTGGATGTTATCTATGTATTTATCGTATTAAATCTATTGTACTTAGTATAGGGCTAACGAGATCTGTGTAATATAATATGTCCATGAATATTTATTTATTATTATATATAGATAGCGTCCAGCAGCATCTTCACTCACTCTAAATGAGCGAAGGGACCACTCGGACGTTTCACTGCCTGAGACATGTTTTAGATTGAGTAAGCTTGCCCAGCAACTGTACCTGATCCTGATAGCTTAGTCGGCCTAGCCCACAGGAAAGATAACGCCGCTAGTAGTGAAGGAAAACATAGTGAGGAAATCCGCAACTCTGTTGGCTCCGTACGTATTGAATGTTTTACAGTCAAGGAAAATACAATTAGTTACTTAAAAAGTTTCCTAAAACTATTTGAAACTTTTTATCAACACTGCTTTGCAATTTGAGTTTAACTTAAGAGTCAGGACCAAGCGAAGATTACGAAGAGAATAAAGCAGTAAATATTTTGAAATCATACATACATAACCTCACGCCTGTATCCCAGAGGGGTAGGCAGAGACCAGGGACTGCCACTTGCCACGATCCTGACAGATCACCTTCGCTTCATCAACGTTCATAAGTCGTTGCATGCACGCACGCCGGTTCCGGGTACTTTTTATCTTTCCTTTTGCTAATACGTCCCCTATTTGGTCGATGTATGTCCGCCTGGGACGACCCTTACCAGAACTTACAATTTTGAAATCAACTTCATCGAAAACAGTTTTTTCGCATGTACCACACTAAAGGAACCGCCGGCGAAGTGCGGTCGGCACGATTTCAAACTAAAGTTTTATCCGTAAATTCTGTATTCACTAAGCCCTAAAACAAAGTATTTCAAGTTTATTTCAGTTTGTATCGTTTGTATTGGGCTCTTATGTCACCAGTTTTTAATCTGCATAGACTGATATTACTTGATGTTAAGCGAAGACAGCACTAGTTACTAGCTGAAGTCTAGTCCTATCACCATCGACGGCAGTGATTATTTTATTATATAATAATAGGAAAACGTACAGCTATGATAAAAGCTATGAAACGTACAGAAACGATACAAGTTAGTTTGTCCTGTGGTTTCCGCACTTAGCCTCATAGTTGGGCCATTGTTGAGAATAAACCAATTATTCTAGAGTTTACCACTACCATGAAAAAAGATGAGACATTGAAAAGCTATAAAAACTATAACGCAACTCACAAAGGGAATAAGCTCAGTACTTCGGTGATCCAATCCAAAAATGCTCCCAAACCTATATACATCTCGGAGTCTCTAACAGCGCAAGGCCGAAAGCTCCACTTCATGTGCCGCGAATTTGCTAAGAATAATCAGTACGATTTTTGCTGGCTTGTAAATGGCAAAATCTATCTGAGAAAGTCAGAAGGGAGACCTGCAAATAGAATCGAGACTGAGATGGACCTCGATAAATTACTGTCTACTAAGTGACTAGTTGTAGTTATAAATATTAAGTGCATGCCTTTCTTATTCGCTACCCTATCATTAATGTTGCTCTGTATAAAAACACGACCTTATAACATCATTGCCATAAACACAAATACACAATCACACACACAAGCCCCAAAATACTTAATACAAACACACTTACATACAATATACCCATACACATACATGGCACATCATAACACTCGTCTACTAGTCAGATTTCGTTTTTCAACTAATACAAACAATTTACAGTACCTGATGTCAGTTCCAGTTTTTTTCTTTTGGTTTTTATTATGAATGATTTAAATAGTCTATCAACTGAGATTGATAATTTCTGTATATCCCAATCGGAGCTAATAGAAGCTGCGGAGTTAAAGCATAAATTAATGTACGGTGATAAATCTATCAAAATTATAACACAGAATATTCGTAGTGTGTATAAAAATCTTGACCCCTTTCAAGTCTTCGTCAAAAGTCTTGATATCGAATGTGACATTATAATTCTAACGGAAACTTGGACCCAAACACATAAGCCTTTGCCACAACTCGAAACATACAACCTATCGTCTACTAAGCATTGTAGAAATCAAAATGATGGTGTAATAGTCTATACGAGAAACAAACTGGACTGCACAATTGATGAACCACCATTTGAAGAAGCAAATTGTTTAGTCATAAAAATAAAAAACGAATTAGTCATTGTAGCCATCTATCGTTCGCCTTCCTTTCATAATACTGATAGATTTCTTGCGTCGCTTGATAACCTTTTATCAAAGCTTAGCGCTTACAAACACATATGTATCATCGGTGATATAAATATTAATATAACACCTCATAATTCAGATCCAAACAGTGATAGCTACCTCAACCTAGCAGCTGAACACGGACTATTACCGGCCCATATAATTCCAACACGTGAACATAGTTGCTTGGATCATATTCTTCTTAAAACTAGTTCATTATCTCAATCGTTTGTTTTACAAGAGTTAATTACTGATCACCAACCGGTAATACTAAATTTCTTTACGAAAATAACCCTGAACAAACCTGCAACAACATACTGCAAAATTGATTACGACAAAGCTATTACTGATCTTACACACACCGATTTGTCATCTGTTTTTAAGATCGAAAATCCAAATTCAGCTACAAATTATTTAATATCTTCAATTAAAAACGCATTAGATAATAATACAACAATAGCTACTATTCCTCGACGAAGGCGTGTCATTAAGCCTTGGATCACACCAGGTCTCTTGCGATGCCAACGGCATAGAGACAAGCTCCACAAAATAGCAAGAAAAGAACCAGAAAACTATATAATGCAGACTTCTTACAGGCGATACAGGAATTTTTTCAATAATCTCGTAAAAAACCTAAAAAATAATTATTATAGAGCAGAACTAAACAAATGTAAAGATTTAAAGCAAAGTTGGAAAACGATCAAACTTATAACAGGAACGACAAAACAAACAAACACACCTAAGGAGCTTCTACAGGACAAGAAACCTGAAATTGCTGTAAATTATGTAAATAACTACTTTGCGAATATAGGGAAACACCTTGCTGACAATATTCCGGCTAGGGATGAAATGCAAAAATCTATTCGAACACAAACACATTCTAGGTCCTTTGTCTTATTAAGCACTGAAGAAAGTGAAATACTCAGCATCATACGTGACCTAAAAAACAATGTAGCAACGGGATATGATGGCATCTCAAGTGAATTTCTTAAAAAAGCAGCACCGATTATCCTTCCATACTTGACATATGTCTACAACTTATGTTTGGAACAAGGTGTATTCCCAACAGCCTTCAAAAAATCACAAATTACGCCTGTCCATAAACAGGGGGATAGAAATAGTGTCAACAATTATCGGCCAATATCAGTACTAACAACTCTCTCTAAAATCCTTGAGAAATTAATAAATGTGCGACTCATGAGCTACCTGGAGGATGAGAAGCTCCTGTCGAACTCACAGTACGGATTTAGAGCTGGGAAATCGACAGAAGACGCTGCAAGTGACCTGGTAAATTATATTGCACGAAATTTAGACAAAGGAAAAAAATGTGTAGGCATATTTCTAGATCTAGCAAAAGCCTTTGACACTGTTTCTATCCCTATCCTGCTCAAAAAAATGGAAAACATAGGCATTCGTGGAATTCCGTTACAACTTTTTAGGGACTATTTGACAAACAGGTGCCAATGTGTAAAAATTGACAGATTTGTAAGTTCTGACACCTGCGTGACATACGGAACCCCTCAGGGTAGTGTGCTCGGGCCCAGCCTCTTCCTCATTTATATTAATGAGCTGTGTCTTCATTCTCCTACTGCTGGTAAAATATTCACGTTTGCTGATGACACGGCTCTGATTTATGAGGGAAAGACGTGGGATGCAACTCGTGAGATTGCAGAGCAAGGATTACGAGAAGTCATCCACTGGCTGGACGTAAATCTTCTTACCCTAAGCACAGAGAAAACAAAATACGTTGCATTTACTATTTCTAGGAAAACTCAACCATCAGAAAATTATAATATTAAGGCACACAGATGTCACCCTCAATCTAGTCAAACTCCCTGCGGATGTAAAAGTCTAGAGAGAATTAATCATGTCAAATATCTTGGAGTGGAACTTGACTGCCACCTTTCTTGGAAAAATCAGATTGATGCTCTGACGGCCAGGACACGAAAACTGATATGGGTTTTTAAAAACTTACGCCATGTTGCCGATTCTAGATTACTTAGATCGGTTTATTATACCCTGGTTCAGTCCATTCTAGCGTACTGCGTGTCTGTTTGGGGTGGGACTTGCAAGACTAGACTAATACAGCTAGAGCGTGCCCAGAGATCAGTTCTTAAAGTCATGCACTTCAAACCGTTCCGATTTCCAACCAACGAACTGTACACCTTGACCGAGGTTTTGACAGTACGGCAGTTGTTTATCTTTAAAATAGTTCTTAAGCAACACTTGGCTACTAACTTTGACTCCCAATACTACTATAGCCTTAGAAGAAAAGACAAAGTATGTCGTACTGAAAAATGTAATACTGCATTTTATAGACGTTTTTGTGCAGTCCTGTGTCCACACACTTATAACAAACTAAATAAAATTCTAGAAATACATCCTCTCCCTCTATATCTCTGTAAATTAAAGCTATACAAACATCTGCTTAAGCTTAGCTATGATGAGACAGAAGCTATCCTTTCCATTTTTAAATAAGTAGTAAACCACACATAACCACACACCCACACACACAAACACACACGCACACATACTCACACACCCTCACACACACACACATTCAGCGTTGTTTATTTTAATTTTAATTAATTTTCATTTTAAATTTAATTTTATATTGTTTCGAGAAATCAATTCGATTTAATTTCAACTTTAAAATTTATAAATCAAATTGACTAGAGAATTATTAATATCCGTGTCAGTTATTGTACGCTAAAGCCTCAGATGTATTGAAGGAAGAAACTGACTCCTAAGATACAGGATCCCCTAGTTTAGGAGTCAGGGACTTAACTAGTTGCCTACAGAACTGTAATTAACTTGTTCAATAAATTAATAACAAAATTAATAACTAACATTGCACTGATTGCTGGAACACAGGTTTTTAACCTAGCACAGCGTCAGAAGCTGATCGTTAATTTTGTATAATTATAGCATTAAGTAAAACCATTTTGTAAAAGCTGTGTACTAATGTTTTTTGCCCAATAAATATTCTATTCTATTCTATTGTACGTAGCAGGGCTGTGAGATCACTCCAGCCATCCAATTTCTTTCCAGACAACCAGCAGTGCACCAATGTTACTGCTGGCTTCCCGAAGGGATCCCAGCTTTCCGATGGTGGCTGTCCGTTGCACTTCCACGCCTTCACACTGGATAGTGACGTGGGCGGGTGTTTCATCTTCCTTGAGGCATCCTCGGCTGTCAGTCAGTCCCATGGTGTAGAAGTGTTTATTCA
Organism: Yponomeuta sedellus; assembly: GCA_934045075.1. Classification (NCBI taxonomy): domain Eukaryota; kingdom Metazoa; phylum Arthropoda; class Insecta; order Lepidoptera; family Yponomeutidae; genus Yponomeuta; species Yponomeuta sedellus. The sequence goes on along the minus strand of OW203733.1, from coordinate 15,677,502 downwards.
GTGGGCAGTGGCCCGTCATAAGTGCCACAGCTATGCGCAGATTGCATTTCCTCAGATGCAGCAGGCTGCGCGTGAGGCGCTTTGACATTTTCTGTAGAGCCTCTCGAAATGATACAATACAATTGAAATAAAAACTGAGAGCCAATGACAAGTCTTCAGTGATGAAAATATCTTGGAAGAAAGTGCTTAAAGTAATTTACAAAACAATATTTCACTGAAAACAAATCAAATAAATAATTCATATTCATGGTCTCAATTTGTGTATTTCCTCGTGTAGAATAAGGTATATATATTCTAACCATTGGTCAACAGAATCCTATAGGTGACCAACAGCTATGTTGGTCATCGATAGGATTGAGGCTAAACTTGCTTTCTGTTGGTCTTGTAATTTGTTCGAAGTTAGTTTTCTTAAAAGAGGAGACTTTCCGTTTAGGGGAATTCCTGAACTGTAGAGCGTTTAACACGTGTGTTTGACCGCATCGGAGGAAGTCTCTTGGCACTTTTTTGCTGATTTGGTAGCAGGAAAAAAGAATTGATTAATCATTGTTTTTTTTAATCACCTCTCATTCAAACTCAATCAACCCTAGATATAAGTAACCCAAGCATCTATTCGTTCTTGGAGTAACCACACAGTTGCTGTGCAATCGCCATGGCACCGCTTTGTAGATTTAACTTTGTCTAAGCGCGATTATTTATTACGTAAAATCTAATTACCTTAATTCGAATAATATACAACTACCAGCTCTCTTGCCATATAAGCCTACCACCTATTCTCAGATTTACCGCAATATACACAAAAAAAATCGTGAAAATCTGTGAAGCCGTTTGTTGAGTTTGTTAACAAACACGACATTTTCATATATTCAATGTATGAACATGTAACATGGCGAGTCATTAAGAAATACTAACTTTGTCCACACTCTCCGTTACGAACAACGATGGAAATACGTGGGACTGACCCACCGATAAACTACGGAATATTTTTTTGTTCTGTTGAACTAAACAATTAGGTTTCACACAGCAACCAAAACAACAAAAGTAAGCTTTATTCCGTTTTTTTGTGGCTCTACCGTTACATTATTACAAGTGTTATTTTTCTTTGTTTCAGTGTACGGAGTGTGATGCATAAATACATGGAAAAGAAGAACGAAGTAAATTTTGACAAAATATTCAATCAAGTTCTAGGTAAGTGTTTGTCATGTCGCTGAACTACCCCGGCTAGAAAGGTATAGGTATTTTACCCCATCCTATGGTAGTGGTAGCAGCTGATTCACCAGTTAATTAGAATTCACTTCGTTCTATTGTGATGTCAACAATCTTTTTATAGTCCCGAAATAAATCGAATGCTCGTGGAACAACAGAATGAACATGTATAAAAAATTACAAAGTACAACATCTAAATTAAGAACCTCGAAACTTTCCTGACTTAGCGAGTGACAACAGCGAACTGTTCCTCAAGCCCCTCTTAAGTAGTTTAAACAAAATTTCATGTTAATCCTCTTGGGCGTACCTCGACAGACTCGCGAAGTTTCGCGTTGGTTTTACGACTTATTAGGTAAGTAGCGAAGGCAGCGAAACGACAAAATGTACTGATCCGTCACAGCGAAAGAGTGTCGCGAGGTTTCCGATCCATGCCTAGATTCATAGTTAACTAAGGATGCGACAAGAATTCATATACACAAGTAATATCAGTTTATGAGAAAACACAGTTCATGAGAATGACGGGGAAACAATGCCTTTAGCTTTTATAATCTTCAACTGTTCTTAGCTAGTCTTTTACTTTCACTTCGGTGGAGAACGTCAACTTCTGTCGCACGTTCTCCTTCCGGAACCTTCTGGTTCCGTCAGAACCTCCACCATCCCCATAGTCCTGCCCGATCCACCGCGAGTCAGGCACTTTCGACTCGCATTTCATATTCATTACATTCTGTGCCATTTCAAATTCATTTCACATTTACAAGTAGGCTTTATTTCCCCTTCTTCTCTTCGTTAAATATTATGTTCAAAAACTTACAATTCTGGGGTTCGTTGCTTCTCACCTTTTTCTCTGCCACGTTCCTCGAACACGCCATTTTTCGAACTGCCCTTTTCCGTTGCGTTTTTAATCTAAGGTAAGCACCACACAGATTATATTGCAAGCAGAACACAGATTAGGTAGATTCAGACAACACAAGTGTCAAAAGTTTACTTACGTATTCGATGTTTTCGTGAGGATTCGCGACACTCCCGACAAACGAGAGCGTCTTTACTTCAGCAGAGTGAAGAGGAGGCGCGTCCACTCAGCTATTTTCTCTCGCGCCCTTATGGCCGCCGCTCTTCTTCCTCGTACTTCGGTGTTGTCACATTCGGTCAGATTGTTGCTAGAATCCGGTTCACTATTCTGGGCAATAGTGTTTGGATCAGCTTCTTCCCCATCGACATCCATTTGAGTTGAAACATCAGGGTTTATTACTTGCGTCATTTCTGGAATCGCTTCATTCCTTTCGTCCCTTTGAATCACCAAACGTTCGGTAGTTTCATCATTTTCGTCGGTCGAATGCTCAGGCATTTCAGGCATTTCATGCTCATGATGCCTTGTAAAGACCGTAGGCATCGCTGGGGGTTGAGGTTCACGAACTTCGACGGTGCCATCGATTTCTGCTTCTAGTGGATATAGATGTCCAATTGAACGCGTGAATTCTGAGTCACCGACTTTCACCTTGGCTGCTCTGCATTCGCCGTCTGGACCCGTGATAAGAGATGATATTTTCCCGACTCTCCAGTCATCTCGATTCTTCGAATCACCCTTTATCTGGACGGCATCACCGATTTTGGGAGTTTTGTCGGATTTTATTCGAGGCTGCTTGTGTGAATGTCGGTACCTTTCTCTAAGGCTGACTAAGTATTGGCCGATGAACATGGACTTGAATTCAACTAGGATTCGTTGACCTCTTTTCCAACCTTCGATTAGGATCTGCTTTGTTATCGAACCTTCTGGTATATTATCACTGGGTACGAAATCAATGTTTAGGCATTTTCCCAGCGACAGAAAATCAGCTGGCCGTAGAATGTGCTCTGGTTCTCCACTCACATATGTAAGTGGTCTTGAGTTGCACACGGCTTCCACTTCCTTTATAATTGTGAAAAGCTGACTGCCTCCAAGAAGGTGCTTTTCAAGGGTTCGTCTCAGGCAATGCTTCACAACTGCAACCATTCTTTCATAGACACCTCCATGCCATGGTGCTAATTGTGGTATGAATTTCCATTTTATAGTATTTTCTTTGCAGTATTTGTCAATTAGAACTTCAGATGTCAGCCGAAACTGGAGGGCATTGTCCGAGACAATCAGTGAAGGTTTTCCTCTAGAGGCTATGAATCTTCTTAGTGACAGCAGACATTCTTGGGCTGAAAGGTTGTTGACCACTTCCAAGTGGATGGCTCGTACTACCAGACAGGTGTAAAGACAAATCCAGCGCTTCTCTTGATTCTGTCCTGTTGTTACATACATGGGGCCGAAATAGTCAACTCCTGTGTAGGTAAAGGCTGGTGTGAAAGTTACTCGTTCAGGTGGTAAGTCAGGAGTCGGAGGTAGAGCGTAAGGTCCGCCTCCGTGTTTAACACATCTTGTGCACCTTTTCAGAATTTTTTGGACCTGGCTTCTTCCTTGAGGTATCCAGTACCTTTGTCTCACGATGCTTAGAGTGTGAGATGCACCCACGTGGTAATTCTTTTCATGAGTTTCGAGAATCACCTTCGTTGTAAATTCGCAGTCTTTCGGAAGAAGTATAGGATGTTTCATTTCGTAGGACCAGTCTGTATGAGTCACTCTTCCTTTGCATCTTAGAATTCCATCCACATCCAGAAATAGTCCTAAATTTCTACTCAAATGAGTTTCTTTACCCGTTATCTCTTGTGTAAAGTATCTCGCCTGTAACTTCTTTAATTCCGCTGTCTCACTATGGAGTAAAGTACTTTGCTCATTCGTTTCGACCTGTTCCATTGGAACTATGGGTTCATGATTTGAAGTTTCTGGGCTTTCACTGTCCAGACCCTCCGCTACAGCTGAAAGTGTGACTTGGTGGTGCTCAAGATTCATATTAACTGGCCAGAGTGATTCGCTTCTTTGCAGGAATGCAGGTCCTTGTAGCCACAGTTCTCTTTTTTGGAGCCATAATTCTGGTCTAGTCGCCAGGTCTGCTGGATTCTGTTCGGTGCTAATGTAACACATCTTTGTGTCCGGGTTTTGTTGTTTAATTTCGTTGACTCTTCTTGTAACGAATGGCGGCAACAATTTAGATGACTTCATCCAACTCAGTACAACAAGACTGTCGGTCCACAAGTATTGTTTGCTGATGGGTATGTCCAGTGCACCTTTCACATACGACAGTAGCCTGCTCCCAATGACATACCCAAGCAGCTCGAGTCTGGGTATTTTTAGATTTTCTGTTTCTGACAAAGGATTGACGCGTGATTTCGACATAATGAATACTGTCCTTGTGCTTTGTTGGTTTGTTACTCGGAGAAATACTACTGCGGCGTGAGCGTCCTTAGATGCGTCAGCAAAGCAGTGTAGCTGGCATTCAGAGTTTTCGTCGATTCCAACATAGCGTGCGATGCGAATATCTCCCGCTGTTCGAAGAGTGTCGACAATTGACTTCCATTCCTTCTTTAGGTCTTCTGACAAGGGAGTATCCCATTTGTGTTTACTTTTCCATAGCCTTTGTAGCAGAATTTTGGCTGGTAGTACAATGGGTGACGCGAACCCACAAGGGTCATAGAATGAGGCCAGTATCTTTAGGACGTCGCGTTTGTTTTTTGTCTTCTTCGCGTTTTCTTCGTCAAAGACTTCGTCATTTAATTTCAGCTGTAGACTGTCATCTTCCAGATTCCATGTTAGACCTAAAACTTTTACAGTTTTGGTTTCTGTGGCACGATGCTTTTCTTCAATCTGTGCTATGAATTTTCGGTCGTTGGAAGCCCATTCCCTGATGTTCATTGAGATTTCTTCAAAGGCTGTTCTTGTTTCCTCATACAATTTGTAGGCTGTAGTTGCAGACGAGGCTGTCGTGACGAGATTATCTACGTAACACCTGTCTGCGATTTTCGTTAACAATTCGTGATCCTTTCTGGACAGGTGATGGCGTATGGTGGCTGTGAGTAAGAATGGACTCGAGATGATTCCAAACGGTACCCGACAAAATCTCAAGTGCATGATGTTGTCTTCTGAAGCTTCCTTTTTTATGTCCTTCAGCCACAGAAATCTCGTTACATCTCTGTCAGTGTCTTGAAGTCCGACCTGTAAAAAGGCCTTTTCAACATCAGCCGTTATGCCGACTTTACCGGTTCTGAACTTTACAAGCAGTTTTGTCATGTCTTCCAGCATAGAGGGGCCTTTGAACATACACTCGTTCAAGCTTTTCTGATCTTTTACTCTTGCAGACGCGTCATACACGATTCTCCCCCTTTTTCCTTCATTCTTGACGATGTGATGAGGCAGGTAGTGAATCGGTGGTTTTGTTTCTTGAGTTGCAGCTGTTGTTTGAGGATCTATCTCTTCAATGATTTTAGCATCCAGTTGTTCTTGAAGAATGGCGCCATATTCCTCTAAAGTGCTTTGGTTTAATCTTCTTACCAAACTTTTCAACCTTCCATAGGCCAGTCCAAAATTGCTTGGTAAATCAGGCGGATATTCAGTCCAAGGCCACTTCACTTGATATCTGCCATCTTCATATTTTACTGTGTCGGTGAAGAGTTTGACAGCCTCTTCTTCACGAGTAGTTTTGGCCGAATCGGTGATTCCAATGCTTTCCAGCGACCATAGGAACTTCACATCAGTCTCACGCAGCGGAAGATCAGGCTCAGTAAAGTACAACCGCTCTGGTTCTTGACATTGACAGTAGGTTACTACAGACAAGATATCTTGTTTGTCCTTCGAGGTGTCGAATTTTCCAGTAAGAATCCATCCAAAATCTGTGTCGACCAGAAACAGGTAATCCTTGATTTTGATAACTTCTGTTCTCATGAAAGATTGGAAATAATCATTTCCAATTAAAAGATCAATTCTCTCACCTGCTGTATTGTCGTCAGCCATAACATCAAGCCTTGCATTAGGTGCAATTTGGGGTACCTGAACTCGTTCTGTTATGTTTGGAACTATATTGACACATATGTTCCTGCAGATACCACGCTTCGTTAGAATGTTTATGTCAGCAGAGGGGCTTGAAGTTTTCTTAGGTTGGTCGGATCCAAAAGTGTAGATCATTAGTAGATCCTCATCACCAGCAACAATCTTCATCTCCTTTGCCATTTTTGATGTCATGTAACTTCGTTGACTGCCACTGTCGAGGAGGACTCTACATGGTTTTTCTTCACTGTTGTTTTGGATCTTCACTGTCGCCGTCTGTAGGAATGATGTCACATTATGTTGGTGGATCTCGGTGTAAGTTGCAGTATCTGTATAATTTGATTTCTCACCTTTTTTAGGGCACAAAGACTGATGGTGCTTGCCCTTGCAGTAATAACACGGCTTCTTTAATCGACAGGTATCTGTTGTGTGACCCCTTCGTAGGCAAGTGAAGCATCTGCCACTCAGCCTCCCTTTGCGTTGTGTCACCGACTTAAACTTGTGGCATTCGCTACTGTAGTGGGTCTCACTGCAAAATATGCAAGTCCTTTTCATTCTTTTGTTGAAGTCTGCAGCTCTACGGGGCTCCTGCTGGAACTTTCGCTTCACAGGTCTGCCATCGCCTTTATTCACACCCTTTCTGTGAGTAGTAGTTGGTTGAAGCAATGCTTGTGTCGTAGACATCTCTGTTGACGCTAGTATCGGTAACGGTAATAATTCACAAGGGTTTGACTTCTCGAGCGCTGTGACTATCTTGTCTAATGCCTTTCGGATCTGTGCTACTGTACGTTCATCAGGCAAAACCATGTTTAGCTCGTACAAAACTTGACTTGGGAATTTGTTTACGATGGTCGTTCTCAGGTGATTGCCATTTGTGTCTTCGCCAAATGTTTCAAGGACCCGCAAGTGGTGTTCGACTGCATTCAACAGCTTCCGGCAGTTCGCGTTGGATGTGGCTGGTGTTAACTGCTTGAGTGCCTCGTAGTGAGAGTCTATTTGGGCACTTGTACTGCCAAACTGCGACCTCAGCGTGTTGACAGCAATTTGATAGTTCGCGTTGGAGATAGCGAGACCACTGAGGGCTTCCTTCGCCTTGCCATCTACAGCTGCCATCAAATACGACAGCTTATCCACATCCTCTAACCCGCGCCTTTCTATTGTTGCTTGGAATTTATCCCAGAATTCGTGATAACCTAAGATATCACCTGAAAATCTTGGTGGTGGCAGCGTTGGTAACTTTGAGTGCTGTGTTTTGTGATTCTTGAACGACTGCGTTTCTATCAGCGACTCCAGGCTAGCTAGCGCGTCATCTGCTGAGATTTGGTTTTCCGTGCAAGCTTTTATTACTTCGGATGAAGGTGTTTCGGTCTTTCCTATGTACAAATCGAGGTCTGCAGAGTACCTAAGAATAAAAACAAAATTACGAAATGTGGTTCGACATCATGAAGCAACCAGTAGTTTTAGTATTAAATACCTTGCTACAGTTTGGCGTAACTTTGCCTTCAATTCCACGATGTCCTGTAATGTGTCTCCGCTTTTTATTAATTCCGCGTAAGTGTCCAGATGGTCTTTCAAACGTTTTCCCATTAGGTCCAAACGTGCTTAGTAAGCTTGCTCCATTTTCGTTCGTGCCGGCATGCGGCATCGGTGTGGAAGTCGATCGTAATGTGTGGTGTATTTCTACAAGAAAAAACTCATTTGCTCGTATATTTATACTTTACATAGGCCTACTCATAATTTCCGATACCAAGACATATTTTCCGAACATACTTACCACTAATTTCCACTTTAAATCACTTTGGTAAAAGTTAATAACAACCCGCGTAAGAGAAAAACAAATGGAGGTTGCAAAGTTAGAGCGAACTTTATAACGACTGAAAATATATAATTCGATAAAATACGAAAGTATCTGACTTTCTATGGATTTGCACACACGTGCGAACCTTTTAACATGGTTGGCTTACAGTATTTCTTAAGATCATGTTACTTCCGGTGTTGCCATCTAAGTAAAATAAACGTATCACAGAGTAATGGTCCCACTACACGTACCGATTTATCGGATGATTAGTGTGCATGGCCACGCATAGTAAAAAAAAAACATCGACAGGAAAAGACAATAATTAAAACCTTAGGGCTAAAATAAAACAAACAAGTAATTTTATTCATTCTGTTATTATATTTCTAAAAAATACAAATAAACAAATTGGTATCTTTGTTACAGGTAATGTATCTAGTTCGATTCAATTCAAATTTGATCACAATGATTGTTTTGCCGTTCGCCCGCCATTGATACCCGCAAAAACAAGATTTATTATGTTTTCATTTCTAATTTATTGGTAGCTATCACATGGGTTACATTCAATTTAGTGGGAGTTGTCAGGTTCGTCGCGACAATCATCGTAGACTGACTCGCAGTCATCGATGGCCAGATTCTTAAGGCCTCCCTTCAATATGCATTCAATTCGGTGGGAGTTGTTACGTTCGTCGCAACAATCATCGTAGACTGACTCGCAGTCATCGATGGCCAGATTCTCAAGGCCTCCCTTCAATATGCATTCAATTCGGTGGGAGTTGTTACGTTCGTCGCAACAATCATCGTAGACTGACTCCCAGTCATCGATGGCCAGATTCTCAAGGCCTCCCTTCAATATGCATTCAATTCGGTGGGAGTTGTTACGTTCGTCGCAACAATCATCGTAGACTGACTCGCAGTCATCGATGGCCAGATTCTCAAGGCCTCCCTTCAATATGCATTCAATTCGGTGGGAGTTGTTAGGTTCGTCACAACAATCACCGTAGACTGCTGCGCAGTCATCGGTGGCCAGAATCTTAAGGCTTCCCTTCACTAAGCATTTAATTCGTTCAGACATGTGGTCACCACAAACTTCAAGGAGTAGGCAATGACGGTAACGAAAGACAAAACTACCTTGGGTTTGTAACTGAGATGTAAAGACGAATCTATTCAGATCCCAGCTCCTCCACCATTTTGTCGCGAGGTTTCCGATCCATGCCTAGATTCATAGTTAACTAAGGATGCGACAAGAATTCATATACACAAGTAATATCAGTTTATGAGAAAACACAGTTCATGAGAATGACGGGGAAACAATGCCTTTAGCTTTTATAATCTTCAACTGTTCTTAGCTAGTCTTTTACTTTCACTTCGGTGGAGAACGTCAACTTCTGTCGCACGTTCTCCTTCCGGAACCTTCTGGTTCCGTCAGAACCTCCACCATCCCCATAGTCCTGCCCGATCCACCGCGAGTCAGGCACTTTCGACTCGCATTTCATATTCATTACATTCTGTGCCATTTCAAATTCATTTCACATTTACAAGTAGGCTTTATTTCCCCTTCTTCTCTTCGTTAAATATTATGTTCAAAAACTTACAATTCTGGGGTTCGTTGCTTCTCACCTTTTTCTCTGCCACGTTCCTCGAACACGCCATTTTTCGAACTGCCCTTTTCCGTTGCGTTTTTAATCTAAGGTAAGCACCACACAGATTATATTGCAAGCAGAACACAGATTAGGTAGATTCAGACAACACAAGTGTCAAAAGTTTACTTACGTATTCGATGTTTTCGTGAGGATTCGCGACAAAGAGGCCACCTTGGTACGGCTGATTGCTAATCGGACGTTAAGATAAATGATACGAAAAAAAGAGTAGGACATGAGAAATGAGGCTACTTGTCGTTAAAATACATTTGACCCAATCACACTAATCAAAGCAAACTATGTTCGAGAACTGAACTCTACTTTATTAAGCGGTGTTTAGACTGCCTCATTGGTCGTGGAGTCGATTCGATGGGACCCGACGAACAAATGGCCTCAGTCTGGGTGTATTTCCATCTTTCTGATGTTTTTACCTGGCTAACATAGTACTACATTATATTCTACATACTATAGTTCTAGTTTGGAACTAGGACAAGTGATTGTGTTGAACTCTTCCTAGGAAATACTCGCTAACATATGAAATGTGAAAATACTTTTTATAAACTTATTCTATGACATTTTTATTACATCGATGGAAACTACCAAAAAGCAATGACACGAACAAAAAATAAAAGGACTGCTATTTAAATTAATTTGGTGTTAAGAACAGTAATTTAACGCCAATTTGACTTCTGTGCTTTTAGCCTGCAGGTCCTAAAATTATTTCGTACAAAAAAAATACAACGCGATGATCTGCCCCCAGGGTCGCGTTTCGTGAAACTACATACCTAGTCTTTGACATTTCGATGTACGTTATCAACCCTTGTATGTCCCCACTTCTGGCGCACGGGTCTCTTCCTGCATCGCAGGAAGGTTAGGCCATACTCCACCACGGGGGCCAAGTCCGGGTTGGTGGAGGATTGTAAGACAGTGGCGGGCCTTACTGTCAGAAGTTATCAAGCCGCCTGTTAAGGCCTCTGACATGGCTTAACGACTGCCATTATATGACAGCCGGCACCAACGGCTTAACGTGCCTTGCGAAGCACGGAAGCGCTCGGAAAAATGCCACTAGCGGTAGTCACGGGACGCTTACCCATCCCATATCTGACCGCGCCTGTTGTTGCTTAACCAAGTGATTGATTCCAATCACTCGGTTCGCCTAGGCCACGAGCAAAGAAGCGCTCGAGGACATTGCAAAACTATTACTACAGAGTCTTCCTACATATTAATCTGTGGAGCAATAGGCTGTGTAATATCGTCGAATTGACGTAGTTAACCATATTTTAATTTATTATTTATTGACACACTAACAGTTCACAGACTTAAAAATTACAACAGTCTCAGTCTTAGGCCTGATCTGTGCACTAAGAAGCGGAGTGCGATAGCATTACCTAGTAGATCGCATACATGCTAGTAGAAAATACAAAAAATATCTTTAAAATAAATAAAGTTTTAATAGCAAATACTTAAAATTGGATCAGTTTGTACGTGACTGCAGCAATTTATCTCTCCAAGCCGAAAGATTGTACAAAATATCGAGGGAATTTGATCGCTTCAGCTCTATGAAATGGGAGCAAGTCGACTATGAAAATTCGGTGCTACGCATGCATAATTTACATTTAGCGGCGGTACCCCAGTGGGTACAACAGTGGACTCGGAAGCGAGAAACCCAGGTTCGATTCCCAGTGCGGGCAGTGTACCAATGACTTTATTTTCTAAGTTATGTACATTTGTGAAGTTATAGTAGCCTGAGATGTTCAAATACCTCAGCCCTTGAAATTGCGAATCCACGGGGGGCAGGCATGGTAATTAAGCCCATACACTCTCTCTGAGCGCAGGTGCCTGTGCCCTGCAGTGGGACGTTTTAAGGCTACATAAAAACATTTAGTTTATCGTCTACCAAATCGTGATGTCGTCGTGATGGGACCGAAATGCAAGATAAAACTTACCTGTAACCGCGAAAGTGCCTGCCGCGAATAACTAATGTTGATGAAGCGAGGATTACTAGGGTCATGAAAGCCAGCACTGTAAGAGGCCCAGGTCTTCTCTCAGCTATGTCCTTAATCACGTGCCCACGCGGATTGACAATTTCAAGCGCTGAGATATGTGAACTGAACACATCAGGCACTCAGGTCTCCTCACGATGTTTATCTTTACGCTTTGCGAGTGATATTGCTGATACAAATTTGCAAATGTACGAGCGCTGAAAAGTTAGCCGCAATTCTAATGCGGTAATAGGTTTGCGTACAAGGCCAATACCCAGCTGAGAGATCTGTCCAAGCGTTGGATGTTTAATTGAACTGGGGGCGAGTCTCCAAAATGCAAAGTGCCGTTTCATTCACACTATAGGTAGTCTAGTAACCAATCGCATTGCAATGGTATAACCCGTGCTACTTATCTCGGCGCCTCGCGCGATTCGATATTCTTTGCGAGAGATGCTTTACTGCTATTGCTTTCTAGACTACGAAATTGAGGCAAAAAACAAGCATTGTCGTAATTAAAACAGTTTTTATACGGATTTATGCTCGTTTATTAAATTTTTTACAATTTTCCAACGTTTCGGCACTTTTTCAGGTGCCGTGGTCCCGGATGACTGAGGTGACGGGCGTCTTTTAGAAAGCATTAACGGTTAGTTTACTACCCTCGGCAAAAATTACAAAAGTTAATTATGAAGTTACGTTCCAAAATAGGCAAACCAATTATTTTTTATATAAAGTCAACAATATTGATTATTAGTAATTGAAGTTAAAATTAAATTTATAAACTAATTACTTTACATGAACTTAAAAATACTGATTATTAATTGAAATTAAATTTATTTTCTACTCTACAGTCACACTTCTAGCAAGGGGGTCTCATGCACTTAAGCACTGGTTCCCATGCTACCGGTATGTTCCAACCACAATCTCTATTAAAATTTGGATGCCGGCGGATCTCTATTGCCTCGCGTATCATTCTAGGGAAGAAACGGTCTTCTCGGGCTAGAACTTTAACTTTATCGAAATGTATAAAGTGGTTGGTACCGCTAAGTGTATGCTCGCTGACTGCAGATCTACCAGAGCGCTTATGTTTCACATCCGCGATATGTTCCTTCACCCGCGCAGCTATGGTACGCTTCGTTTGACCAATGTACGAGGAACCACATTCACAGTCAAGCTTGTATACTCCTGCCTCTTGTAAGGGAATCCTGTGCTTGACACTTCATGAAAGCATGAATTGGTGTATCTTTCTTGGCGGCTGGTAGATGGTTCTGATTGAGGCGCGTTTCAAAATACTCCCAATTTTGTCAGTCACTCCTCTCACGATACGCGAGGCAATAGAGATCCGCCGGCATCCAAATTTTAAAAGAGATCGTGGTTGGAACATACCGGTAGCATGGGAACCAGTGCTTAAGTGCATGAGACCCCCTTGCTAGAAGTGTGACTGTAGAGTAAAAAATAAAAATAATTTCAATTAGTATTTTTAAGTTCATGTAAAGTAATTAATTTATAAATTTAATTTTAACTTCAATTACTAATATTCAATATTGTTGACTTTATATAAAAAATAATTGGTTTGCCTATTTTAGAACGTAACTTAATAATTAACTTTTGTAATTTTTGCCGAGGGTAGTAAACTAACCGTTAATGCTTTCTAAAAGACGCCCGTCACCTCAGTCATCCGGGACCACGGCACCTGAAAAAGTGCCGAAACGTTGGAAAATTGTAAAAAAATTTATAAACGAGCATAAATCCGTATAAAAACTGTTTTAATTATGTCTACTGCTCGTGTTAACCTTAGAAAATACTAAGCATTGTCGTGCTTATATCTTTCTATTGAAAAACTATGTAAGTATTAGACTCTAGGGCCTGGACTGCGTTTGATAAAACTAAAAGTCATAGTATGACAATACGTGCTACGTTGCGACGCCGAGTCTTCCTACTCGTTAATCTGTGGGTTAATCGACTTTGTTATGTACGTAGATTTTTTTTTATGTTATTTATTTCCACACAGCTTACTATTTTTACAGGTTATAGCCCTAATGCAATAGTGAAGACACACAAAACAAGAATAACATAACCTTAACATTTACATATAGGCACATACATTGCTTCTGGCCCCAAGCTAGGATACCCCGTGTCGCGGAAACCAGAAACAACGACATCACAAACATGTAAATATCCAAGACCTCCCGGGACCTCTTGCATGGTAGACAGATGCGCTACCACCGCGCCACAGAGGTTGCCCAAATAGAGGAAAAATAAGATAATAATTGTCATAGTAAACCACTATTTGTAGTTCTATGTAATTTAATAGTACCCTGGCAGAACTGAGGGAGATGTTTTCCTATTCGCCGACGACGTAGGCTTTGACTCGCGATACGCCTTATGCAGTCCATTAGAGGCGCAGTCGGGTGTGGGCGGGCAGACAGGAAGCTATTCCGAGGCTCTTGGCGACGTTTAGCTAGTCATTTAGACTGACTAACGACGACACTATCTGACAGCATTTCTCTTCTATATATCCAGGAGTAATCTCTATTCAAAAATCCATTGTGGCAAGACATCCGTGTGAATGTGCCAGAGCGGTAACCGAGAGGAATGACAAGAGATCGTGAGACACGGAACATTAGCCTACAATAAAGCTTCTTCATGAAATCACGTACGCACTGTCAAGAGCGTACCGACCAAGAAGTGAGAATCTCTATCCTGTGAAAAACATCTTTAACCGCGACATTTTCAAAAGTATCCACAGAAAAATTGTATGACTGATAACACTGCCAATCACCTATATTCCTTCATCCCGGGATACATATTTATCCATTATTTACTCGTACAGTGACTTGCCGCAGGTCGCCCTTAGTAACTGTTAGATACAGCACTATTCTTCCGAAAAACCGCGCAGTGGCTGACTTCAAAAGCACAATTTTAAATTATGATGAAATGGGGGCTTTGCGTAGATTCTTGTCCAAACAAAATGCCATCGGTGACTATATGGCAACATTTGTATTGAAATAATTTAAAGGCACAATAAAAATTAAAGATCCAATATAAATAATACTATGACGCACTATAAAAGAAGTGTTACGCCTGCAATATACAAAGTAGTTTCCTTAGCTACAAATTATCAAACTCAACTAAAAATACAATAGCTTTAAAATACATGAATGATTGCCTCTGTAAAAAAAACCTCTAACGCGCTTTGTAAATATGAAGAAAAAATTACCTTAAAGGCCTGCGCAGACGAGGGACTTTTGTCCCACGTAAAAAATGTCTTCCGAGTAGGTACTTGTCGAGGACTCAACGCCTACGGTGTGCGGTCATTTTGTTCCTCGGAAATTGAATAAAGCGTACGCTATGGAAGCAAATATTCTGAGATTACATTATGTTATAATCAGTGGTCGGAGTAGGTATATTGATTTTAGATACTTGCGTCATGATATCATAACATGGACATGCATTTCTTCCGGAATGTACCGGAGTTTCCAAAAATTTGGTAAACCGGACTCTCATGCGCTGTGATGATTGCTATAAAGTGATTTTTTTTACTGTTTCCAAGTTCTAAAACCTTCTTAAATAGTGAAAATAATTAAAACTTACCCGTACAAAAACAACTTCAAATGGGCCCAATCTAAGAGTAATAAATCGATGTCCGTAGTTATAAGCCAAATTCGTCGTTTTAAGTAGATTTCAGAAGACAGTAAACAAGCCAGGGTCAAGTCAAGATATTCACAACACATAAAATAAGCGCACTCCACGAACCGAAATAAGTGAGTGAGCCACTTGGTCTGGATGTCGGTGCGAGCGCATTGTTTTCGAACAAACAGTCAATGAGTCATCCTGGATACCTACTTGATTCTAATTGGTCAGATGCGTTGAGCATAGAGATAAGAGGACAAAAGACCCTGTTTGCCGGATGTCGTGTGTTGAAATGAATATTATTATTATATCATTTTATACATGCTTAGGCTTTTACTCCAACACTTTTACTACAACAAGGTTTTTACACACCAGTCATTTTTTACTATTAAATTCTGGTCATCTACGCCACTAGCAGCATAGCGTTGAGAGTATTGATACATTTTTAACTAGTTTCATGTAATAATTTCGATGTTTCGGTATTTTTATCATAATAATCCGGAAACTCGAAGGCGTATCCATATTAACATATACGTTTGATGTCAGTGACCTTAATTCAATATACCTACTCCGACCACTGGTTATAATTTACATGAAGTTGAAAAAGAAAGGCGTTTTAAAAGAAAATCCGGTCTGGTCTCTTGATGTCCTCGGTTACTTGAGGGACTTTTTATACGGGGTACTTTTAGTCCTTCGTGTGCGTTATTTGATACAATTTATAAGAGATCTATATCGACGGACAAAAAAGTACCTGGGGGACAGTCCCTAGTCTGCGCAGGCCTTAAATCGTTTTGCTTAGTCTCGCCCTAAGTCTTATATAACAAAAATTGTTATATATGAACGATTCGAGTTCGGTGTACAACTAATTCTTTAAAGTTAATAGTTCGGTAACAATTTTTCCGGTATACAATAAAGAATATTCTTATCTTAGTAGAACGAAATTTTAAATACCACGTTAAAAAAACCATATACGAGGGGCGGCTGAAAAGTTTTGAGCCTAAGGTATTAAAAATGCTGATAGAAATGTATAAAAAAATTATTTTTCAATGTAATCTCCCTCTATTTCAATACACTTCTTACATTTGTTTAAAAGAGCTTTTAACCCGGTAAAAAAATATTCGCCGTCTTTGCCTTCAAAATGCTCGTTTACGGCCGCCTTCATTTCTTTGTCACTGGAAAATCTTCGTCCTCGGAGGTCCTTTTTCAAATTTGAAAAAAGGAAATAATCACTAGGAGCCAGGTCTGGACTGTAGGGTGGGTGGTTGATTTCTTCAAATCCTGTTTCGGCGAGGGCACGTCTCGCAACTCGGGCAGTGTGCACGGGCGCATTGTCCTGCAAAAACAGGACTCCTTTCGCCAGTTTGCCTCTCCTTTTCTCGACAACCACTTGACGGACTTTTGTCAACAATACGGCGTAATAGTCTCCGTTCATTGTAGTATTTTTGGGAAGGTAGTCGATGAACAAAATTCCTTCGCAATCCCAAAAAACAGTGGCCATGAGCTTGGAAGCCGATCTTTCCACTTTGAATTTCCGTGGCGGCTTTTCTCCCTTTGCTATCCATTGCATTGACTCTTGTTTTGACTCCGGATCGTACTGCCGGATCCATGTTTCATCGACAGTGACGAGGCGAGAAAAAACATCGTCAGGATTATCGCCACAGATGTCCAAAAACTCCTTCGAAGTTGTGACTCGACGCTGCCTGTCCAGTGGCGTGAGCATTTTTGGCACCCATCGCGCGCACACCTTTTTCATGTGCAAATGATTGTGCAAAATGTCACCCATTCGCTCCTTGCTGATGCCTATGGATTCAGGTATCTGCCACATCTTGATTCGCCGATCT
This sequence comes from Yponomeuta sedellus, assembly GCA_934045075.1. NCBI lineage: Eukaryota > Metazoa > Arthropoda > Insecta > Lepidoptera > Yponomeutidae > Yponomeuta > Yponomeuta sedellus. Next base: position 15,660,511 of record OW203733.1, on the reverse strand, counting down.
TCGAAAACAAGGTTTTTCACTTTTTCAATATTTTCTTCGGTAACGGCGGTGTTTGGACGTCCTGACCTGGGATCATCTTCGAGCGACTCCCTGCCGTGTTTGAATTCACGTGTCCAACGTTTTACGGTGGCAAATGAAGGTGCAGAATCCCCATAAACTGCAGACATTTCTTCAAATATTTTTGTCGGCGTTTTGTTCTTCTTGGTGAGGAATTTTATGACAGCTCTGTACTCCAATTTCGTGCAAAGCGCGGATGACTCAGACATGGTGTTGTTTAATGTTCAATTACTAGAAGCGTAATGATGATAATGACATGAAACTTGGTATTTATACTACTTAGAATACGCGCAATTAGTGATGCACATTGCGAGTCATTAGTGATTCTTAGAAGTACTTAGGCTCAAAATTTTTCAGCCGCCCCTCGTATAAAAAGGCTACATACTTTCAACTTAAAAAAATAACGAAGATAAAGCGAGGACCATTCATTTTAAAGATCATAAATTACGAGGATAGTTGGAAACCAATCCTATCGATCGTTGTTGTTTAAAAAATCCAAACGGTATTAGTTTTGTTCAGTACCACCTGTACTGCGGAAGTTTACACAATTGATTTCCACTACTACTAGTTTTATTGAATTCTTGGAATAGAATAACTGGGCTACGCGAGCTAACCCCACTATTCACACAACCCAAGGTAAGGTGGAAGAAAATACTCATTAGTATTAATCTCGGCTTTGTACAAATACTTTTGTTTTTTAATGAATAATTTTTTATTCAATTCATTCAGCCCTGGGAAAAGCAAAAATATATTGTAGTGAATGACAAACAGTAAAATCGACACAATTCACACTGGAACAAGACTGGTAACCGTACTTGAGTTTTGCTCTCAAGTGGCCCTGGCTGACTCTGAAGAAGATTCGTATTGTCTTTATGCCTTTGACGTTCGAGCATTAAGGCGTGAGATTGACTTGTGTGCGCAGCAACGAGTAATATAACAAATGACTGTGATGGCCACGTTCAAGTACAGAATCTTCACGTTGAAGACTAATTTTGCGTACCATTCCTATAATGGGAGTCCTGACGTTTGCGGTAGCAAATTGTGCTGATTCGCGATACTCGTACATAGTAATATATTAAACGGGTCTAATTGCGATTATTTATTACCGACGTTTTGGCAGCGTTACAGTTGCCGTGGTCTCGGGTAAATAATTGCGATTAGACCCGTTTAATAAATAACAATAAATTGTATTGAATTTGACAGTTAAACGTTTGGAATATGCTAAGGATATGCTGCGTGTAATATAGGAGCGGAGGTGTGACTGAATAGCAATAGTGCGCTCGCTAACATTTACATTGTAAAACGTTGAGTAGAGTATCTGCGACTCAAATTGTCGGAGCTGTCTTGTGTAAACACGCCACTGAGGGCCCTTTGACTCGCATCGCGCGCTTTTTCATCTCGATCGGTTTACGTTTGAATATTTTTAACTCATTGGGTTTTTCAACGTTAGTAACATTGCTCTGATAATGAAAGCTGCCGTCTTTATTGCATTTGAAGGCAAAGCTATTTAAATACATAACAACTGTATCAGTTTGTCCTTATTTTTAAACGAACAATGCCAGATGTCTTTATTAGAATGGTCAGTGAATCTAACAGTATCTTATTCTCTGTGTCGTTTCATCGACGGCTAGTGAACAATCATTATTGGTTACATTTATTAACATAAATGTAGAATGCATTCTAAACCTTGTGTTCATTTACTATAACATTTTATAAGTTCACGTATTTTCTATTTTGTAGCTGAACTAACGGTAATAAAACTTTAAACGACTTTTAACAATAGCAACAGTGTTATAATCTGTAGATTGGGCTGATTTGGTGATGTGCCCGGTAAATCTAGTTGTTTGGTCATACCATTACATTTTGGGCCACAGCACACTGGTTCCACGCCCTAAGAGTAGCGGTCATAGGGTTTCGCGATAATAATGACTGTCGTTGTCATAGCTGATTATTATTATTATGGTGTTTTGTAATACTTTAAGCCATAACACAATAAAAAAAAAACAAAATAATCTTAAAAAGCTTATTTTATTTACAAAATTATGCATTTTTATTACACTTAAAAGAAGGTTTGCAACTTAATAACTATTAAACCTTACTATTTACATTTTATATTACAAATAAAGTAAATACTTAACTAACATCTAAGTACAAACACACAATTGGACAAAAAATATTATATTTACATAATAGGAGTTATGTAAAAAATAACATAAATACCTATCTTATTTTTTACATTTTTTCCTAAACCGACAACAAATTTAATACTTCTTTTGATAGAATAGACTTCTTCTTCTGTGGTAACCTTCTTAAACTAGAAATATAAGGATCCGAATTAAGGAGAAGTCTATGTATCAAGTCGGTGTTTGTGACAACCCGAGACATTTTCCTCGTGTTGTCACGCCTGAAGAGTTTGATTAATTTATTGCAAGATTCGGCGGCCTCTTCCGAAAGCTCACCTATTGACAATAATGCGTGTTCAATTACTTCCGACCCATGAATGAGGACCTTATGTACAGACGATGGCAAGTTGTACCATGGATAGGTAGCAACAAGTTTACGTGCTGTTTCTAGAGAATACTCTTTAAAAGTGGCGTTATTAATTTTGTATCCCGACGAAAGACACTGCAGCAGATTATGACATCTGTCAATAAGGATTTTATCTAATCCAGTAATTTCCGCTGAAACCGCTGAGTTAGAAAAAAACTTTCTGGCAGTGTTTCCGTCGTTAGATGTGCCACTTCCTCCACTTCGCGGTTTGTCGACTATTAGACCAAGTTTCTGCCTAAACTGTTGCTGCACATGTTGTTTTTTTTGTGCAAGAAGAGCTTTTTCGTCTGAAGAACGTACCTGCCATTTCTTTATGTCTAATCTATAAGAAACGTGAATTAAATATTCGAAGAATCGGATATACGAGTGAAGAGGAGATAGTCCAAATTGATAGGTACCACTATCTGCAGTTTTGCTCAGCGATTTATCAATGTCATTCATCTCTTTTGGAGTTGAACCACAAATATAACATCTACTACAAGATGTATCGCTCAGAGCACTGCACACTTTACCATCAACCATGGTTAATTGTAAAGAATGCTGCACTTTTATTTCATATTCACCGTGAGTGAAAGAAGTCGGTTGTAAACTATCAATTTTAGTCTTGAAATAAGCTTCTTCTTGCACAGAAAGGTCTTTGGATTCTTTGGCAAATTGGAATCGAATAGGCCTACAATACCTGGTGGAAGAAGGGCGCGGATTTTTCCAAACTATTTGATCTGGGTCGGAGGTATTGGACTTACAAACCAATTGAAGAGGACAATATGAAGTAACAAACATACTGCCATCATCATCGATACCAGAATCTCCAAAAATCTGTTTATATTCGCTGTGCCCCGTACTCCCATCGAAACCCCATTTTCCAATCAAAACAAATTCTTTATTAGGGTCAATATTATTCAAAACGGGTTTTTGGGATTCTAGTATCCGGCAAGCAGTATGATCTAACAATGATTGTAATTCTACTTCAGCAGATGATTCCGTGATAAACTCTTGCGATGGATAGCACCGCTTCTTAGCTTCTAACACTTTTTGATAAGATGGTAATGCATTAGGTGATTTTGCATTAACGAAGTCTTTCACCAAAAGATACTGATGTTTAGTCAGTTTTGTCTCATTTATAAGAGACAAGACTTCGTCAGTGCTGAAATTTAAAGATGCAGCGGCGTTAGATAGACTAGAATCGTCCAACAAAGAATTTATCGCAGAACTGTCTACTTTACTTAACTCTGCAAGCCTGCGGCGTTTTGATCTCTTGCTACATTCCTCAAAGTCCTTCCTGTGCTGGTGCTGTTGGGTGCTTGTCGAAGCTTCTGCTGCTGGCCGTTGGGTGTTGTGGCTCCCTACTGTTGCACAAGTTGGCAGAACGCAAACTTCAATTTCGTTCAGCCAGTCTCCGTACTTAGAGACCATGCGAGAATGGTTGCGCGTGACTTGCTTCCAAATTGCTACCAATCTTGTACAAACTTTAGTAACTCTTTTTTCCAAGTCATCAGCAATGTAATTCTCAACATCAGGCAGCAATTGTATTAGGTCTCGAAAAACTCGATGCCAACGCTCCAGTTCAGATTTGCTGTCTTTAATAGACAGCCAAGTATCTAGTACAAGCATTCTTTTGAAAGAACACTTAATACTAGTACCTAAAACAAAATAAAAATACGTTAAAAGCGGATCAAAATAGATACATGTTTCGTAGCAAGTGCTACGCGCCTGCTACGCGTTCAGGCGCGCGGCGTAGCACCTGGCTGCACCTTACAGACGCAGCATGACGCAGCTAAATTTGGAGAGGCCTAGTAGTAGACATTGTAACCCATATTTCTATACCAAATTGAATGGTACAAGTAGGTACAAACATAAGTAAAAGCTTCAACGTAAAAAATATACAGACATAAATACATAAAAAATGCCACGTTGGCGTAGCACTCTATTTAAAAAAAAAATGTAGGAGGAAAAGGCAAAATAGTAAAGTAAATTAATAATACATACCTGTGACTTCAAATTCCATTGTAAAATAGCAGGTCACAGACAAGTTGGAACTTAAACACACGCGTCGCGTCTTGGGCTAATTAAAGCACTTGGTGATAACAGGTTGATGACTAATTACTTGTGTTCACTTCGGATGCCGAAAAAGGAATGTTGGGAACAATAGATTGCGAAACCTTTTATACCCTCAGGTAGTATGACAATTAGTGGGTAACTGAGCCAGATATCATGGCTTAGCTCAGTCATTGCCATCCGAGTCCTATGACCTACTACGGTACCACCGTGCACAGTACTGGTGAATTATTCTTGTTAATTTGTGAAGTATTCGGAGAAAATATAAAATGTGTCTGGAATCCTTTAAGGTATATATTATAATAGCACAGTTCAGCTACAAAATAAAACAAAAGTGCTTGTAACACTGATTTGAAAAAAAATAGAGATTGATTTCAATCACAAATGAATTTTATAAATGGCCGCCCTTCAAAGAGTTCAAAGATGTGTCTGTGCCGCAGAACAATTGATATGCTTTGAAAGTTGCCAGATTGTGCCGGATCGTGGTAAGTGGCATTTACTGGTCTCTGCCTACCCCTCTGGGATACAGGCTTAAGGTTATGTTATCCTACAAAAAATATAGGTACGGACATACTTGGCCCGCTGACGGCGGGCGTCACTTTTTTCGCACAAATTTAGAAATAAAATTGTCGTGAGCAAGGGCGTGAAGCAGTTACCGAACCAGGATTTGTTGCATCATACCATCGAGATAGTTGTCTTCAGTTTTGTTGCATCAGTTGTCGTCAATCTACTTCTTGCAGCATTGCGATGGCCAGCCATCGTGGTGCGAATTAGCGTTAGGGATTGGCAAATCACCCTCCCTGATTGTTGCCCAGGCTGCGCCAGACATACACGCTCAGTAAGTACGTCGTCGTTCGGGGAGGTTCCTTCCTTTCGTGCACCTCGATGTGCGATACACCTACTCCAGCGTTAGGCTCATACAGTCCAAACATATTTGTATCATATAATCGAACGCATCGCTAAAGTAGGTGTATAGGACAACTATCTCAATTTGGTTCGATATCAACCCATGTATGTCCCCACTGCTGGGACACGGGTCTCTTCCTGCATCGTAGGAAGTTTAGGCCATACTCCACCACGGGGGCCAAGTCCGGGTTGGTGGAGAATTGTAAGACAGCGGCGGGCCTTACTGTCAGAAGTTATCAAGCCGCCCATGAGACCTCTGACACCAACGGCTTAACGTGCCTTGCTAAGCACGGAAGCGCTCGGAAAAATGCCACTGGCGGTAGTCACGGGACGGTCACCCATCCTGCAACTGACCGCGCCTGTTCTTGCTTAACTCAAGTGATTGATTCCAATCACTCGGTTCGACTAGCCTACGAGCGCTTCTCCAATCACACGGTTCGACTTGGCCACGACCGCTTCTCTTCAATTTCGTTGTTTTTGTAATTTTCTACTCTCCAGAAAGACATACTTAACAAATATTTTGTTCGTTTTTCCTTCCTTCGCATTGGGCTAGATACCCTAGACAGTCAGGGGTATCTATGTCCGTTCAATATTTCATCCCTTGAACGCGTGGTAGTATAAAATTCAGTATTATTTAAATTCACCACGCCGTCACCCGTCCGCTCAATGTCATTTCTTGTGCAATAGATTGCTCAGTAATAATACAGTGATTAGTTATTCGAACCTGTTTGAGGAATATTGTGAAATGGAACGTAGTATCAGCTATACCTACCAATTCACTGGACCTAGGATGTACGATGACCTACGTAACCTTAACATTCATTTTGTGTGACTGATGCAATAGGTAAATTACCCGCATTTACGGAAATTTTCCCGTAAACAGACTGACATTACTATCTTTATTTGCCATTTTTTTAATTACATTCGCAATAGAAGTTTAAATAGCATTATCAAAATTAATCACGAATCCCAAAGACTTACGGGTGGTGGATAACTTCTTGTGTCATATTAAGCTACGACATAGTTATTGGTGCCCCTTGCCACACAAGTCGACATGTGTTCCAATTTGTTTTTGTCACATGTGCCATCGCCACCGACACGCACAGAGTAATGGGAGCGATAGTATACGATATTATTGGAGTCGATGCAGCTCAGGTATACTATACGAATGTGTAGAACCAAGGATTAGAACCCACCCTGCAGCAAACCATTTCTATGGTATGTTGAATCTGTTTTTTTTAATCTGTAATTTGTTATAATTTTTTTTTATATTTGCCGTTTTGATACGTATCTATTATGTTAGGGATCTGTAACGTAAAAAAGATTAAGTTAATGTTAGGACGGCCGGGCCTTGTCGTTTGCACACCCACGACGCATATTAGAGTTTCCCCCCCGTGCACAAAGCCCGCAGATTCTTTATGTCCATGTCACTAAGGGCTACAGCCTCCGGCCGAACCCAATCTACTCGGGAGAGCCGTATAATTACACTTACACTAGAGACGACGTTCCAGAGAAGCGACGGATTTCGAAACAAGTCAGCTTTTTATAGCTCAATTACATTTAAATGCAGTCGCTCTTTGTAGGAAAGTCGCGTTTACTAAGCCTGAAATCATACTTTTCTGTGACCATTTCAATCGACACTTCACAAACAGTGATTGATGTGGAATGTTCATTTAAATTTCCATTTTCATCGATGAATAAGACGGCGAGTCCTTCAACTGGCTACGTCAGAAGGCCGTTGCGGCGAAGCGTCCCCTCACGTAATGTCTCGTAGATTTCTCGCGAGACAGCTGCCCACCCACGCTTCAAACTTCACTAATACAAACTACACCATCGGCTATCACGCGCGGGATTTTATTGCTAGAAACCCCTCGGCGCGTCTGAAAATTGTCTACAAGTATAGGCGAGACAGCCTATACTTGTAGACAATTCAGATTACGAACGCTGTAATACAAAACAATGTATACAAACAATGAACTAATTGAAAAAAATTTTTTTCAAAGTTTTCTTTTAAAGTGTGATATCGGCCGATATCATCCAGGTTGCAGGCAATTTATATCATGAATACCATTCCCACGCTCTGGCAAATGGCAACTTTATTAAAAAACTTTGCGCGGCAAATTGCTTCAATTATTCGCTCCTGGTCGCGTCTATTCGTGCAAATATCTGAAAGCAATTGAGTTGAGGATTCTCAAGGAAGCGACTCGGCTGGTGCACAATTAAACTTACAATTGATGGCTTGTTGATCCCATTGACGTCTATTTAACTTCTTAATCAGCTCACGAATGAATGGTTGAATCCACGTCTTATCTATCTTTCTATAATATAAAAATAAATCGCTGAATGTTTTGGTAAGCGCAAATCTCGAGAGAAGCTGAACCGATTTCGCTAATTTTTTTTTAGAATATTCCTTGAAGTACGAGGATGGTTTTTACGGAGAGAAAAATAAAAAAAAATATTAAAGAATCGACTGTTAGGCGGTACGAAGTTCTCTGGGTCAGCTAGTCAGAAATATTTTTGCATAGCTACCACATTCTCTTATTTTATTTCAGTTTTTCCATTGTATCTTAACTACGCACGACCTAAATAAAGGAGAATGTACACAGGCGTGATTATAAGCATTGCGTGCGTTTTTCCCCATCGGAACTGTTCGGTGTCTGTCAGTAGACCGCAAATCGTATAGGTAGCGGTAATGGAAACAGAGTCGGCCGAGGATGTTTATCTCGGTAGCGCGAGTACGGGTGAAGCTCGGAAATTGGCTTATCTCGCCCGACATCGTTTGTGACACCCTCCTGCCGGCACACACCGTCACGGGACTGATTTGAATCACATGGACGTCACATTTACACGCTTTGTCCTACCTAGTCGATCTCAGGTAGATCGACCGTCCTACAAAGTTTGTAGCACAGAGCGTGGTTACAAAGTATTGGCTGCGGGAAAAGGAAATCGCGTCAAGCTGACAGGGTAAATAAATTAAGTCGACGCTAAAAGACTGTTGTCATTAGATAAGTGGTTCACTGATGGTCCCGGTCACATTTTTTCGACGTCGGCGTCCCATCGACGCGATCGGTCTTATAGCTCGGTTTTGATTTATCGTCCCTCGCCTAAGTCCTGGGCCTAAATATGCGCACTAAATCCTGTCGGGGTCCTGACGTTTGCGAATTGAGAATGTCGCTAGTTGAATAGTTAACTGTAGTGCTTTCTCTTCCAATTTCTCAGAAAGGAGCGTGACAAAACTTGCGTTACGTAACGTATCTGAATTGCGTTATGAAATGAATTGAAATTAAAAAGCTCTCCACCGAAGAAGGCAGGAAAAAATAATATCTAGCATTTTATTTCTTATTGCCTTGAAATATTTGCCTTTTTCGGTGGAGAGCCTTTTAATAATAACAATAACTCCCACACAAGTTCACACAACACAATCACTTAGTAGCAACACTTATGAAATATTAGAGTTCTATGGAATAAAAAATCAGAGTTTATCTAAATACTTAAGTAACGTTCTGTCACGCTCTTTGCTGAGAAATTCGAAGAGACATTACTACAGCTGAGTATTTACTTAGCAAAATTCTCAATTCAGAAACTAGCCCATAGGGTTAACTAAGGGTTAACTTTCATGATTTGGTGCGCTTAATGTAGGAGCTGATCTGAATTAATGTCGGATCGTTCCACTGTCTTGTCTATCGATACGGACACAGATTATCTAGAGTCCGCGCGACTCGCCTCGGCCTATTAAATAGCGATTGCCAGCTATTTGGTGTATTTGTCGACTATTTTCACGAGAGATTACATGTTACACAAAATTATGTTCCTCAACACAAAGACTTATCGCGATATACTAACAATCCTACACTTTAATTATGTTATGCAAATAAGAGGCATTAGCCTGACGTAGGAAGACAATTTTATTACAAATCTTCCAATAGGTGCTGCTCGATGCATAGGTACATAACACAGAAGATCCAGTAACCGAACTTCCCGAACTTCCCACACGTTATGATTCAGCTTATCAATAAGAATATGACATCATCGGACAATAAACACTGAGCAGTGTATTGAACTTATTTACAAACATCGTTTCTCAACGTAGATCATTACACCTCTCCGTAAGATATATTGTGGGCTGTATTGTCTACATACACGTACACTGTACATTGCAGTTCACTCGAGATATTGCTCAACGATATTCGGGCAATTTAGGACTTCCAAACGCAATTTACTATGCCCCGACTTCAACGTGTGGCAAATAAGAAGGCACGGAAATAATAATTAACTGTCATTAGGATATTCTGTGCTATGGTAACCAGGCAAGGACATCATAAGCACGGTAATTCGCCAAAACTGAGGCCATTTGTACAAATCAACTACGGCGGCCTTCGGTGGGAATTGCACTCACGACCTCCGTTTTCGTAGTCCAGCGTGTTAACCGCTAGACCAATGACGCACATGAGACGTCAACGAGACAACAATTTTGCGTCACAATCGTCAACGTGAATAAATATTAACATTGTTTGTTTAAGTAGGCACATATTTTAAGCCACAATTAATAAATATCGCACGTGCATGCCAATTACCTTGTTATTTATTTCACTGTATGCCAAGAGCATCATTGACCGCCAGTAACATCGCATATATCTGTTACAAGTTCATTTGTGACGTAAATTGTCTCGCGAGCGTGTTTAGTTAATTTTCGTTGCAATGGCACTCTAAATATGGTTGTAAATTAGCAACAACACGAGAAGTCTTTTGAGTTATCATTTACGCTAATGGCTGGGTTATAATGATACGGTCTGGATGTTTGAGGTTCCGTTTAGCGTAGCACCACCTTCCATGATTAACGTCTCTACCGACATACCTTTAGCACAAACGTGACTTCACAAAGACGTTGATAGATTCCACGCGACACAATCACTTGGCCCGGTCCCAAACTAGGATACCCTGAGCTATGGTACATAAGCAAGGATATCACACACATGAAAATACACCCAGACTGAAGCCAATGTACAAATGTACGGCTTCCCCCAGTGGGACCGAATCCACGTCCTCCAGCATAGTAATCAGACGTGATACCGCTTTATAACAACGAATCGTACAAAATTTTAATATATAATTAATTAATTATTTATTGTCATTAAAAAATCTAACAAACAAATATCTAAAATAACTATAATCTAGATATTTATGATCTAAACATATGTTACAGTTCATTCAAAATTAATTAGACTAGCTTCAAACAATTGTTTGTCTAAACTAGTTATCTAACTAGTTCTTAGTGTTACCGGAACCTGATAATTGAGTGTGGATTATAAAGTATTCAAAAAGAGAGTATGTTGGTGCCAATGCCAAGTTACTCGAGTTTGTTTTGGTACGTGGCTGACTGAGTGCAAGATAACTGTTAGAGGCGAAAGAGTGGAACAAGTAAAAGAATTTGTATATTTGGGGAGCCTGTTTACGAGGGATGGAAAGTGTGAAGGTGATATAGAAAGTAGAGTAAAAGCGGGAAATTGTGTAAATTGTGCCTTGCCACTCCATTGTGAGCAGCGGAAACATCTCCAAAAGAGCTAGATTGGCTATTCATAATGTATGCTGGTCCCAACACTTACTCGTTGTAAGTGTTGTATGTGTGGTAGCGAGACATGGGTGTGGCAAAAGAAGCAAGACAGTAGAATGAACGCAGTAGAAATGAGGTCCTTGAGAAGTATGTATGTAGTGTTACTTTGAATGACAGGATACACAATAGTCTGATTAGAGAACGTTGTGGACTGAAAGAGGATGTAGTAACTAGAATTAAAAAAAGGAATGTTGCGTTGGTTTGGACGTGTGGAGAGGATAAAGGAAGATAGATTGACGAAACAAATATATATTGCGAATTTAAGTGAAAGGGCCGGTAAGGGACGTCCCAGGCGGACATACGTCGACCAAATAGATGATTTACTAGCAACGGGGAAGATAAAAGTAACTGGAATCAGCGTGCGTGCATGCAATGACTTATGAACGTCGATGAAGCGAAGATGAGATCTGTCAGGATCGCGGCAAGTGGCAGTCCCTGGTCTCTGCCTACCCCCTGGGATACAAGCGTATGTATGTATGTTTTGGTACTTAAGTAATTAATATTACAATATTTTGTTGCAGGTTATCTATTATTTAAGGAATTCTGCGAACAGACGTCAGAAGAACCAGTGCCACAGTTAAAATTTTACGAAGAGGTACGTTGCACTGGCTACCCACCTTTCTAAGTTCCTTCAGTAACTTTCCATAGTACAGTTAAGTGGAAGAAATTGCTTTTAGCCCAATTGTACTATGTACCTTTGTAAATATTTTGTATAAATTGTTTGTTCCAGTGTACAATATATTCTTATTTTATCTTACGTTCATAACATGTGTGCAATTTCTAATCAATGTGTTCCGCATTTACTGGCGTCAGTGGTGCCTTAGGGTGATATTACACTTTTTTTAAAAAACCTATTTAGAGGCTAAAAATTTCACCCATGCCGGGATTCGAACCCGCAACCTCTGGCTATCCGTACCAGCGCTCTACCAATTGAGCCAATGGGCGACTCACGGCATTAGTGAAATTTCGAACCTCTTTACAACATTCTCTGTATTACGTACAGGCAGCGACATCTGACTTAAGCAAATTGCATTACTTACAGCCCCGACCACCTACCTTGCAGTTAGGTTTAACATCGGAACGATATCACTGTACCCACATGATTACACTATTTTTATTTTTAATGCACTAACCCGTGCTAAGGAACAAATTTAAAAAACCTATTTAGAGGCTAAAAATTTCACCCATGCCGGGATTCGAACCCGCAACCTCTGGCTATCCGTACCAGCCAATAATGTGTATGTTTGTTACTTCTTCACGTCCAAAGGGGGGACTTTAATAAAAATTGTTATGGAGTTAGGTGACACCGTGGATTAACACATAGGCTTCGTTTTACTGCGGGAAAATATCTTATTCCCAAGGGAAAATCGATAAACCGCGGGTACACACCACAAGGCACAGCTATTTGATAGTTATATATTAAACGGGTCAAATCGCGATTATTTATTATGTAAAACGTAATTACCTTATTTCCCGATGTTTCGGCAGCGTTACAGTTGCAGTGGTCTCGGGTAGAGTCTATGCGAGAACACGGCAACTGTAACGCTGCCGTGGTGCGTTCAATTGTAAAACGGGTCCGTCAGACCCGTTTAATATATAACTGTGTATGAGTATTGCGAATCATAAGAAATAGTATTTGATAAGTGTAATATTACCATTAGTAATGCCGCTTCGATTTGTTCGCAGATAAAACTATTCGAGAAACAAGAATGCCCCGAGGAGAGGCGGCGGATCGCGCGGGATATCTACGACAACTTCATTATGAAGGAGTTATTAGCGCACTCCCATGTAAGTTAATACGCAGCGCGCCTTTAGTAAAGTCACCCTAGGACGCCTACGTCGAGCCCGATAGCGATATTATGTAACAGCACTAATTTGCGTGTAGTGAGCGAGACGATGCGACTCTTTATCGCTTCATTGAGCTCGATATACAAAGATCTTGGTACTTATTTATTTACGAGGACCTACATAGCGGTAGACCTCCCGGCGTTCTAGCGCTAGAAAATTCTTTGTTGCACAATAAGTATATTTGTACAAATGCGAGCTTAATACTAATGAGTATTTTCTTCCAGCTAACCTTGGGTTATGTGGATAGTAGTGCGGGTAGTGCCCGGGGAGAGTTATTGTGAATAGGGAATATAGAGTTATTGTGAATAGTACGTCGGGAGGAACGCGATTCGGGATTGAATCCCGTATGTTCCAAGTACTTGTGTTTTCTAAGTTACGCACTTTTCTGAAGTTGTAGTATATCAATCTTCTTCTTCTCTTCAGGCTATATTAGTCCACTGCTGGACATAGCCCTCCCCTAATGAGCGCCATAGCGCCCTGTCTTCAGCTTGCCGCATCTAGCATCTGCCTGCAGTTTTTCGCAGATCGTCATCCCACCTAGTCGGAGTATATCAATACCACTCGGTAACTGTGAAGGAAAACACCGTGAGGAAACCTGAGCGTCTGAGGTCTTCTCGTACCTCGGCGCTCACTGCCAATCCTCGTTGGGCACGCGTGGTAATTAAATCCATTCTCTCTCTGAGAAAAGGCCTCTGCCCTGCAGCCCATAGGCTACATAAATTATAAGGAGAAGCAATTTAATGCATAATTATTCAACTTTTACAATAAGATTAACTCGTACTTTTATATGTGACGCGTCTCCCCTGTATGGAGTCGCTACAAACTATACAGGGACGTTATGTTGTCAACTGCTCTTTTCACGAATTGGATCTCAACTATGAATTATCCACTACGTATACTGAGCATCATCACAAACATGTTTTTCAAAGAAACCATGGCTGGGAAATCAACGGCTTAAGAAATATTTATAATTGTTACTCTTTTTTGAATTTTTTGTAATGCGTCTGCGATAAGGTATAGATATAGCGGACATTTCTTCCCAAGGAACCTTATCGAAATTTTCAAGCTTTTGAACGGATTTATTAAAGTTCAAAGCGTTATGTATTCAACACATCGCACATCACAAGCGTAACGCTGGATACGTACACTGAAAGCTACGCATTCATTGCGTGCTTACATTTTTAAGGGTACATAGAAAACAAAAGCACTTTGGATGGTATACCTATTGATAACTAAAAGAAACCGGCCAAGTACGTATAGGGCCACGCACATTGTTGGGTTCCGTAGAACTACCTGCTTTACATAACTAACAACATCATTGAAGTCATTTTCTGCGGAATTGGTTCGAAGTTTTCCTTTTGTAATTTGGTCTACAATTACTATTTAACCTGTAAAGCCCACTCAGCCGTGATAGTTTTCCTTTTAAGTTCATTAAATGTGCTACTGACCTACATTTTTGCCTTTCTACAATAAACCGTTCAGCCGGGAGTGGGTGGGCAAAATTGGCGCCTTGAATCTTAATATTTCGCAAATGGAACACTAAACCAAAAAATTGTTTACCTGCACCCACAATATATTTGAATGATCAATTCAACGATACCATACAGTCTATTTATTCTTACTTGTCCAATTTAGTAAACAAGATTCTACCCTTAAACTGTGACTTTTTAGTCCAAAACTGCCGTATTTCCATAAATGAAGTAACTTGGAACACTCTTTTAGATAACACGCTGCCAATTTTATAAACATAGTTCATGATAAATCATGAATTTGCGAGAAAATGTCTAGTTTAGGCATATAATCTCAATTTTAAGGTTAGAATCTTGTTTACTAAATTGGACAAGTAAGAATAAAATAATAGACTGTACACTATTAGGTAAACAAGAAAAAAGAAATCACCTCTAATTTAGATGTTAGGGCCTATGATAAGGACGGATATGACGAAACTACAAGGGTTACTTGTTAACTACGGAACCCTAAAAATATTCACTTGCCAGCATTTTTGTTGATAAAAAAAGTAATTTGTTTTGGTATCCAGTTTGCGTAACTTTCAGATCCGGCGTTACTTTTTAAACACCTTGTATAGTTGAAGGTATTTAAAACCTATTCGCAAACAAAGCCAAGGTTTGTGTAAGGTTTCAGTGAAAAGTTGTGCTCGAAACTACGGCCCAAGTACTCGACGTTGTTCCCTAAACCATATCTCAAAAAACAGATTAGGTTTTATGTAAAATCAGCTGGGCCTAATTTTAAAAGAAAATGCGTAGACACGTCATCTCGCACGATAAGATAAAACAATCGAAAGCCTATCGGCGGCGGCGCTCCACTCCAGTTTTAAACAATACTTGTATCAGTGAAAAAAATAGGCTCGCTCTGAGTCACAGATTGTGTCTGTCGCTTTTTACCCGACTGCGGCGGAGCCCAGAAAGAGGGTAATGTGTTTGGGTCGTATGTATGTCCGATTATGAAATCGGACATACATACGACCGTATAAGTTCCATAAGTTCCCTCATAACTTCTTAAGCAATGGTCAGAGTTTGACAAATCGATTGAGATCATCAATGGCAAGTCGCATAGGCTACAAGAAATTAAAACAACAAAAAAAACCTATTTAGAGGCTAAAAATTTGTTTTTTTCTTTTAATTTGTCCTTAGCACGGGTTAGTGCATTAAAAATAAGATAGTATAACAAAAAAAAATTAAAATCACAAAAAAGACAAAAATAAAAACTGAAATAAGTTATCTATTACCAATAACGCGATTGCTAAGCATTAACTATTAAGCAGGCGGGATTAATTAAATACACCAATGTAACTCTTTGTAAAGTATCTGGGACGATTCCTTCTGTTTAAGGCGGTGCTAACAAGCGCCTATAGTCTGATTAGAGAACGTTGTTGACTGAAAGAGGATGTATTGTTGACTAGAATTGAGAAAGGAATGTTGCGTTGGTTTGGACATGTGGAGAGAATGAAGGAAGAAAGATTGACGAGAAGAAATTCTCCGATTTGAGGTTGCCTGGAAGAAATTGCTATTAGCAGTAAGGCCGCCAATTGTATCTTATCTTCTGTATCTGCTGTTCTGTATCAATTTTCCGAATATTGCGAATGTGAGTGGAAGGGTTGGTAAAGGACGTCCCAGGCAGACATGCATCGACCAAATAGGGGATTATTAGCAAAAGATAGGGGAAAAAGTACCCGGAACCGGCGTGCGTGCATGCAACGACTTATGAACGTTGATGAAGCGAAGGTGATCTGTCGGGATCGTGGCAAGTGGCAGTCCCTGGTCTCTGCCTACCTCTCTGGGATACAGGCGGCGTGAGGTTTATGTATGTAGGTAACAAGCGCCACCAATGAAAAACAAACGTATTATAAACGAGTTATGATTTTCGTTCCATTTGTGGTGCTAGTTAGCACCGCTTAGCGCCTTAATAGTTGATGCTCACAGCAGTCGGGTTATTGAATATTTTTCACTTCACTTTTTTTTCTATCCTTTGTACGAAGCGCTGGTCATCAGTTTGGTTTTGCCAACCCGGTTTTTCTTCACTTGATGTTACAATTAGCCAGCGGCCATACAGAAGGTAGGTAGGACAGAGGCGCGGGAAAAACGCGATGAGTTGTGTAGAAATGGCACCCTTTCCAAGTTCTATCCCTTCAGTACATTGTGTTTTCAACGTGTTATGCGCGTCTTTTCCGCACCCCTTCCATGTGGCCGCTGGCTTGGGATTATCTTCGTTATGGGAAGTGATTTGCACTACGAGTTTTGTGAGTCGTTACAGAATAGCCTTGAAGCTTACGTCACAAAGTTATATTCCTCTCCAGTTTATTACATTGATTCTGGGTTACACTCTCAGTGGCTTGACCCCTGGCGCCGAAGACAAAACACACGTTTTTATGGGAATAATAAAAGTAAATAACTGCCAGTCATTAAGTACAGCTCGATGTGTTTTCTCGTAAGTATGCAGCTGATAGTGTTTCAAATGTGATGGGAGATAGCTACAACTGAATTCACGGAGACTATTAAGTTTTTCACGTCGAATTAATGCTCGTTAGTGACTGTCCGCAGTTTGGCGGCATTCCAGGTCTGTTAAAAGTGAATGCGTCAGTTATTTATCATCGGTTTAATGTATCCCTCGCCCATCATTGCGTGATGTTAATACTAATAAAGTGGTATGATGTTCTTGTCTGCTCTATGATTATGACAACATAACACAAAACTCACGCCTGTATCCCAAAGGGGTAGGCAGAGAACCGGGACCGCTTCTTGCTACGATACTGACTGATCACTATCGCTTCAAGCAAGAATAATAATTTTATAAAACGTGTAATCCTAACTATACTATATACGCGCTACTTACCAGTATGTCATTGTGTACTATCTAAGATACCATTCAGGGCATGAGGATAGCTGTAAATCAGCGCCCTTTGGAGACCGCTCCAGATGGCATTCAGCTAAGCTGTCTGTTGTAGACTCCTTGGATTCATTTTATAATTTGTTTTATTGAATTTTATCTTCATGTCACTCAGCCTTCTTCTATTCAATCCTCAAAATTCTTGTTGTCACCGTCTCATGGCCCATTTTCATGTGGTATTTTCCTATTATACTTCGTTTTACCCGTTTTCCATTAGTTGTCTTGTTTATACAGTCCATTCCGAAACAATTTCCACTTAAAGGTTTAGTAAATTAAGTTATGCATAAATGTTTTCTTTTGTATTTGTGATAGATAACGTACACGCACGCCGTCGGTTCCGGTTACTTTTTATGACAATAAAATCAGAATCACAAAACTTAATTTTAGTGCAGAAACTATGACGTAATGAACGTTCCAAATTACACGTTACAAATGGTCACGTCCATTTCAAGCAAGATCAAGCAAAAAACCCCATACTTGGTTTTCAAATTCTTCATTAACAGAGTTTAAATTCTTATTCTAAAACCTACAACTCATGCATAGAACGTGCTGACTAACGCTGCCTTTAATACCAGACATCTTTGTCATCTAAATATTTTTTGATTTTATCCTCTTGTTAGCGTGTCGATGTCAATTTCATTTTGTAGCAGCCCCTTTTGAAGGAATTGCGCGTTAAACACTTTTTTAACAAAGTAAAAAGGAGAACTACTTATCACGGTTAAGTAAGCTTTAATTGTCCTTAGCACGGGTTAGTGTATTAAAAATAATGTAAACATACGGGTACAGCGATATCATTCCGATGTAAAACCTAACTGCAAAGTAAGGTACCTACTCGGGGCTGCAAGTGATGCAAATTACTACAGCCAGATGTTGCTGCCTGTACGTAATACAGAGAGTATTGTAAAGAGGTTCGAAATTTCACTGATGCCGGTAAGTCGCCCATTAGCTCAGTTGGAAGAGCGCTGGTACGGTTAGCCAGAGGTCGCGGGTTCGACTCCCGGCATGGGTGGAATTTTTATCCTCTAAATAGGATTTTAAGCTTTACAAGTTTAAGGAGTAATACTCAACCAATTTATAAAAGGAAAACTTTTTATAAATTCCATCGTTATATAATTTTTATTTTTAATGCACTAACCTGTGCTAAGGATAATTTTAAAAACCAGCCAGATGTCGCTGCCTGTATGTAATACAGAGAATATTATTTAATAAAGAGGTTCGAAATTTCACTGATGCCGGTGAGTCGCCCATTAGCTCAGTTGGAAAGAGCGCTGGCATGGATAGCCAGAGGTCGCGGGTTCGAATCCCGGCATGGGTGGAATTTTTAGCCTCTAAATAGGTTTTTAAAATTCCATCTTGTGTAAAGATTTGTTAAAATCTTTATTCCCGATCTTAAGAATAACAAAACCAATGTTATTTTCAAAGTCAGGGCTGAATTCCACTCCCTAACTACGCACGGCAATTTCGTAAGGAAACCTAAGTGTCAAACGTGTTCACATACCTCAGCGCTTGAAATTGCCGATCCGCGGTGGGCACGCGTGTTAATCAAGCCCGCACTTTCTCATTGAGAGAAGGGCTGTGCCCTGCCGTGTCACGTTTATAGGCAACATAACAGAAAGTTCAATAATACATTCTTTAATCCGTCCTATTATTATTCGATCCAACTTCCGCGCAGTTTGCATTGGACCGAGTCGCGCACTCAAAATCCTCTAATGTAATGGAGCGAACATGATTGCTGGGGTGCTTTACGTAGTTGTTACGTCCAACCGGGCCGGCGTAATAACTCTTGTAAGTGGGAAGCTCTTGGACGGGTGCCCGACAGCCGCGCCTTACTTACGTTGTCGGTTGTACTTATTCTCTCATCTTCTTGCTGGCCGTTGCACCTGCCGTAGTCGACCTAGTGTCCGAGGAAATAGCGACCTGTTTCCCTTGGACACTTTTTACGTGATTACAATTCCATCTTTGGCGGGGATGTCGATTCTGTTGTAGGTCCCAGCTGGACTCAATGCTTGAATATTGCACGCTTTCGAGAAAATGTTCATTTATAACAGTAACTGTGATCAGTTGAGTTCGTGTGACGCGATTATCGTAAGCTGATTTATGACGGCGCATGTTCACTACAGCTTAGAAGCCTTACCGCTTGTAGTTGCATTATCGGAATCCATCTGTAGCTTTATTAAGTTTTCAACCTACAAACGAAGTAGGTCAGACAAGTACCTCATTTTCTCCCAGAGTGTAGGGTTACTATGCCTTAGAGATGTAATTACCTTTAGAGGTAAGAAGGTTAGTAAACTTTGACCTTTGCATGTAAGTAATAAGATGTTTTATACTGCGTTACTATACCTTAGAGATAAAATTGCCTTTAGAAGGTTTGTCAAATTTTGGCCCTTGCATCTACGCAATAAGATGTTTTATAGATAGATAGATAGAGAACACATTATTGCACAACCAGAAAAATATTACAACCATGATTCTTAAATCTAAGTAATGTTATACAATTGGCGGTCTTATCGCTAAGAGCATACTATACTGCATTCAGTGGCACCTTCACTCACACCAGATGGGTGAAGGGACCACCCGGAAGCTACAGTGCCTGGGGCAGAGGGTCAAGTTTACAACAAATGGTTGCATTTATAGTGGGCCGTTTTTGCGACCTATTTTTCATAATTGGAGTTCAGAAAAGAAAGTAGGTGCCGGACGACTTCATTCTAATGACTGCAGTGCAGTTACTTCAATGGCCAGCTCGAGGTAGAAGAAGAACAAGAAAAACATTTTTTATAGAAACAGTGCACACGCCACAGTAACAAACAAACTTAAAACATATTACTAAACATAACATTCACAAAAAATAAAAAAAGGAAGAAAAACGAAAGGTCACGGCGTGTCACTGATGCTATAAATGGCAACTGACTCAGCAATGTGCTGATGGACAAGCCTTCAGCGCTGATTCTTACTTTGTGCCAGGTGCTACCCCTAGGGGGTAGGTACATGCTCCCCTAGGTGGTAGATAAATGCTCTAGCAAACGATTGGAATTCATAAACAGTCAGATAATACTGTCAGGATCAGATAAATCCTTGGCGTTTTTATGCTTCTGTTATCAAGCAGGTATTGTGCTTGTCAGCTGCATGATAAGTGTTGTTATGTGAAACCATTATTTATGATTACCTAAAAGTTATAGAACTCAGCGAACGGATCACATAACTACACGGCTCTTACATCTGCCGCTTTGCGATGTATTTATTCTCGGCTAGATAAATTCTGACAATACTGATCGTTCGTGAATACGTTTGATCTTGCCACAAATCAATAATATGTGTGATAAAAATACAATCCACAAAGAATTGACTGACTTGTTTACACGGTTTTTGTTTTCTTAAATCGCAAAACTTTGCAACATACTAGATCTTGGACTTGTTAGCAAGTCAAACAACTTATCTTCGTTTTGATAGTCTAGTAATCTAGTCAGTGCCGGATTAAGCCAGCGCGAGGCCTGCCGTAAATTCTATCAAGGGGCCCTTGGTTGACTTTTGTATATAAATTTTATTGTAGATATTAAATAAATAACTAAGACCAGGTAACTCTGTTGCCTGCTCTGTCTTCGTGAATAAGATTAGATTAAAAAAATATTAGTCCGTAATTGGCCTTTGTTTGGCCTACATTAATTTATTTATTATACATTGTTTTGTGCTGCGGGGCTTTCATAAATTAATAAAATAAAGCCAAAACTGTTCCATACAGATAAAATGATACTATTCACAACGACTTCTTTGAGCAATTCAGCGTATGAGCGTATTTAATATTTATAAAAGTTAAGTAATTAAGATGTTTAGCTCATCATGTTCCTTATCTGAAACACGTTTTAATTCTGAGAAAAAAACGTTCACCACTCCAGTTGGTGATCATGAGAGGCAAACAAATACGCAAAGCAAATTGTTAATATTTTACAGTCAGAAAGCGTTGGTGCGCCGGGGTCTCGAATGCGTGGGGCCCCAAATGCGGGGGGCCCGCAGCTTTGGCTACTCTTGCTACGTAGCTAATGCGCCACTGAATCTAGTTAGATCTTGAATACAAGATAGTTTCCGTCGTCTGGCCCACAAATAAGGCGAGTTTCCTCGATTCTATTAGCATAGCAATGCTAGCTGGGACTTTTTGCATTACGGATGGATGGATGGCGGATAGCAGAAAAACAACGCCATGTGGAAATATATTTCTTTTAGAGACACTCCTAATTCCTGAAAAATAAATAAATAATAAATATTCATGGACATATTACACAGATCTTGTTAGCCCTATACTAAGTACAACTAAATGACTTGTATTATAGGTGCTAACTTGACGATAGATTTAATACAATAAATACATAGATAACATCCAAGACCAGAGACAAACTAGAAAAGTTCGTTACCTAGTTTGACCCGGCCGGGGATCGAACACGGGACCTTCCGTTTTACAGTCAAAAACATAGCCGTTAGCAAGCGTCAAATGTTCGTTGTGTAGAAGATAGACTTGCGAACCTCCAGGAGTCTTTATCCTGCGCACAAGAAACATACAAAGAATCGCCTCACCATGCTCTAACGTAGCGGGAGGGAACAGGATGGCGCGAGTCTTTGTATATTATGGCGCTGGATGAGGACTCATAAATGTTACCGCAGCAGCAGATAATGAAAATTACCAAGAAGCTAAGAACTCAATACCAGCTCGATGGACTCAATTTTAATAGCTTGCTGATATTTATGGAGTCTTACGGCCATCAAAGACGCATACAGTCATGGCACTGATCCCTATGGTAGTAACCATCGTCGAAGCGTCGAGGAGGTACCTAAAACTGCAAGATCTAAATGCGGAACACTACTAAACATGAGAGTCGAAATAGCTCAAGCTGAATGTAATCCACATCAAGTATTAGCTCCGAATAGTGGGGACTAGAGTCTTAGTTGAGCGCTAAGCTAAGGAGAAGTAAATCCCTTTTGTCGCTCGCCAGATAAATCTAGTGCTCGGGAATTAGGGCGGCCGGCGAAGCCTGCACCCCGACTTTACTGTGAAACTCGAGTGCCTGGCGCCTTCTCAATCTGTCTTCGTAAAATAAATACAACGAAGGGCCGCTTCGGCTTGATTCGAATTTAGACAGAGAGTTCAAGTACTTAATCACAAATAGTCTTCAAACCTGCATGTACTACGACGCGGGCCGTGCGTTTTGACGTCGAAAGTCGCCACTTTCCAGTACATTAATTGTCAAATTATGACATTTTACCACCACAAAGCGTTCGTGCACTAGTCGAACCGAGTGATTGGAATCAATCATCCGAATTAAGCAACAACAGGCTCGGTCAGGTGCAGGATGGGTTACCGTCCCCTGAATACCGTTAGTGGCAGTTTTCCGAGCGCTTCCGTGCTTCGCAAGGCACGTTAAGCCTGGAACGTTTTATAACTTTTATAATTAATAAATAAACTCTGGAACGACTTCAGGTGTGATTTTATTTGTAGATTTATAGTAACTTTAAAACAGAAAACTGGATAAAAAACGGAGAAGCAGGTAAAAAGTCAGATCTGGTCAAAGGGTAAAGTAGTAGTGGATGAAAATGAGGGAAATCGAAGAATGAGTGACAAAATTTAAATATTTGAAAATGATAGATAGAAAAACAAATAAAAATGGTGTAAAGAGGTTTGCACCGTTACAAGCCGCAGTCGTTAAGCCAAGTCAGAGGCCTTATAGGCGGCTTGATAACTTCTGATAGTAAGACCCGCCACTGTCTTACAATCCTTCACCAACCCGGACTTGGCCCCCGTGGTGGAGTATGGCCTAATCTTTATGCGATGCAGGAAGAGACCCGAGCCACAGCAGTGGGGACATACAAGGGTTGTTATCGTATCGTATCCTACCACCGCAAAACGGGTGACTCGCGCCGTCTCGTACTGCCTATATAGGATTTTTAATACGAGCATGCAGGTATGAGTTGAGTTCAGTGACTAATAGCGTTCTGTTTCAATACTTGGGCGTGCCGATGTGACGGCAACATGGCTATCACAATGCACAGTGCACATATTTGACTTGCTAATCTTGCTACTCAATGAGCTGTGCTTCTATTTGTTCCTGACAATCTTGCCTCGTCTTGATGTTCTACAATCACGGAGGAGTTGGCCCGCTTAACTACTCGCCTTGTTAAATCATATTGTCCTAAGCGATTCGCCGAGCGCGTCATTGGATTGCTACCTTCTACGCGGCGGATGACATGTTCATTTGTATGGAAACTCAAGAACGTTGTTGCGGAAATCGTTTATCAGATTGACGTTTCGAATTAATTTGTGTGCGGCGTGACGATTGTCATGGTCTATAGAAAATTAAAAGACTTCGACGTGCACCCCTTCAGAATAGTTTATGTAATGGATTAGAATTAGTTGCCCTCGCTAGGGGTCCGTAGCTCATAGGGAAAAACGGAACCTTTAGGTGTTGAGTTAAAATCAAAACCATAATTATACTTAGGTTTACAGTCCCTTGAAGCGATGAAAAAATTAAACAGTTAACGTAAAGAACATACGGGCGTTTATACACAAAAAACGTATATTTCGACGCTCAATAAAAATGAATAGGGTATTTCACTAAAAACTATGATATTTGGGTAATAATATTGTCTTATTCTACAAATATAGGAAAACATCGGAAAACTACTAACTTGTAATTAAATCGTAAAAAATAGTCCTTGAAGTTCGGGAAAAGCTCGGAAAAAACTGCGACACTCTATTCCTAGACTATTTATGTAAGAACTTACCTCGGCGCACGAATCTGACTCCCGCTTGGCCGGTACTTTTAATACTAATTTTTACCAATGAAGCCCCTAACCATTCGATGTCTTTAACCAGGCTGCAAGGCATGGAATGTCTTGTCTTTCCCGTTTGCTTGGGCTATTTTGTATCAAGAAATTTTACCGGTCGGGTTAAGTTTTATGCCATCCTTTTAGTGACACTTAAGGGTCTGCTGACTTAGAGATTGATATTTGATTGTGGGGACTGACCTACTTGAGTATTATTCACGAGTTCGGTGTAAAATTAGGCCATGTTTGCTCAACATGTCCTCGCTTATCTATCTCGCCACCTCGATTGGAATAAAATATGTAGGTAGGAGCGAGTAGCTGCGCCATTTGCTGAGCACTGACTTATTTTTGTTACAGGACTATTCAAAGGAGTGTGTAGCGCATGTACAGAAATATTTGATAAAACATGAAGTGCCACCAAATCTCTTCGAGGTATGTTTTATGAGAAGTGGCTTATAGTCTGTTAGCTTTTAGAATATACCTCGGGCTCTAGAGTTGGCTTTGGTTTTTGCCAATTTTCGCCGGTTTTCGTACTGATGATCGAGTTCTGATTTCGAAATTAAGTGTCATATTAGTTCCGATATTTCTATTACACAAATATATCCGATTTTATCCGATAGTAGCCGAGATATATTCTAAAAGCTAACAGACTATATTTGTGTTGCTCAATTGTGCCCACTAATTTGTTTGATGTTTCACAGCCGTACATTGAAGAGATCTTCCAGCATTTACGAGGGGAACCCTTCAAACTGTTCTTAGAAAGGTAAACATTTTGCAGCAATCAATTATGAACAGAAGTGTCTCTTTCACTAAAACAAATATTGTCGTCTCCTGGGACGGTTCTCAACACTGAGTAATCCTGTCTTAGTAAGAAGCATTATTTTGCTCCTTAGACCCAAACGGCTGCCTATTACAGCAGAGCAGCGTTACAGATTTATCCTAAGTTTATCTGGTCTAGTACTTGTGTGATCTATAGTAGAGTACTGAACTCATCATGTTGCTATGAAAACTATTTGCAGTCAACTAAAATGTACAATTTAATTTCAGCGATAAATACACTCGGTTTTGCCAGTGGAAAAACTTGGAGCTGAACATACAATTAACAATGAACGATTTCAGCGTTCACCGCATCATCGGTCGAGGTGGTTTTGGTGAGGTGAGGCTATATTTAACTTTGTTTACCATAAACATGCTTTCAACGGCTTTCTATGCCGACATCGTACTTCTTATAACTAATCGTGTGTGCGTGTTCTTCGTAATTCGGTTTTTGGTACGCGTGCTACTTATGAAATAAAAATCTATTCTACCCGTATAATAAAGGTAGCTAAGAAACTGTGAAATTTGAATGAAATTGAAATCGATATTTGCTACGTGCCAATTCTAACATTCTCCACTTCGACAGATCTTTAGTCTCTTAATAAATTGTCTCTCGACTCACTTCCTAGTCCCAGTTCTCAATGCCTAGTTTCTAACAATGTGTACCCGCAGGTATATGGATGCCGGAAGGCGGACACGGGTAAAATGTACGCGATGAAGTGCCTCGACAAGAAACGCATCAAGATGAAACAAGGCGAGACGCTGGCACTCAACGAGCGAATCATGCTTTCATTAGTCAGCACCGGGGTGAGTTTTACTTTTTAATTTCCTCCCTTTTTATCTACAGCCAGGATTCTTGGGTGGAAATTCGCGTCCAAGATGATAATGAAACTTTTGAGCCGTCGAGAGCCAGCAATCGTGTTCCATTTTCAAATCTCCAAATGCGATATTGAAACTTTTTCCTTTGTTTCGTCTCTGCGATGAATATAATCCTAATAAAATATCCTTTGTGTAACGATGGAGATATTTCGGTGGTTGAACAATAAACAATAAATGTATGTTACTGCTTCCGTGTGAAGTTTTTGTGGTGTATGTATGAGTTCAATTTAGGCTCAGAACTGTGAATATTATGGCCGCTGAGGTTCATACTAAACACGCCTACTTGCTCTAGTCAAATAAGAGTAACCCCAAACGCCATGCGACTCCTCGTTTGCCTAAGAGACCGTGACACAATATTGTCGAGAGAAATTATCCTAAGCGCATACTGCCGCATTCAAATTGAAATGTCGATGAATATACTATATATACGTCGGATCGATCGTGTCTATTAGGAGGATAACGATGAGCAAGTTCCGGCGAGATAGGAGTGTGCACTGTGCATAGTAAACTAAGTTAATAGTTCTTGTTTACAAAAGTATTATGCAAGAGATTGAGCTGCATGTAAACATTTTTGTTGACAAACACAACTCTGAAGTGTTCTTAGAATATCCGCGAAGAGGTGCATAATAAAAAAAATCCAAAAATAGGGAGATGTATGAGCTAAAAGCAAGATAAAAAGTACCCAAAAACTGGCGTGCGTGCATGCACCGACTCACATTGATGAAGCGAAAGTGCTCTTTCAGGATCGTGGCAAGTGGCCGTCCCTGGTTTCTGCCTATCCCTCTGGGATACAGGCGTGATTACAGTCTATTTATTCTTACTTGTCCAATTTAATAAACAAGATTCTAACCTTAAAATTGAGATTAGATGCCTACACTAGACATTTTTCGCAAATTCATGAACTATGTTTATAAAATTGGCAGCGTGTTATCTAAAAGAGTGTTCCAAGTTACTTCATTTATGGAAATATGGCAGTTTTGGACTAAAAAGTTACAGTTTACGGGTAGAATTTTCTTTACTAAATTGGACAAGTAAGAATAAATAGACTGTAGGTATATATGCTACTGCACTATTATTTTATAATTGGTTTGAAAAGAATGAGCTTTCAATGAATAAAATGTAATCTAGAAAGTGCGCTATCGGATAGACTGGAGTTGTTGTCGTGTTTCGGAAAATGTTAAAACTTATTTCATATCGCGATCCAAGCGGCCCTAAATCGCGGTACCGTACAATAAAGCTGTTTGCTTTCAATTCGGCATATAAAGGTGGTGCTCGAGAATTCACAAGTTTTATTGTTTTCCATTTTGGCATTCCTTGGTCCGTGATATCTATAGTTTTCGTCGTCAGTTTTCCTGTTTGCGTATCTATTCAATAGCAGCATTTTGTTATACACGCTGAAGCTCTACACTTGGAACAGAGTTTGCCCTCTTAAGTACATTTTTTATGTAGCCTCCAAAACATGGGTGTCCCACTGCAGGGCCTTATTATTATTATTATAGAAATTATTATATATAACAACACCCGTAAGTAGATCCGGACTAAAAGTCTACAATTATTACATATTTTGTTTTACGTTTGTGAAATTGTAGTAGCTTTACCACTCGCTGAAATCGCTAAAGTCACGTTTAAATTGAACTATTAAACGGACCTCAATATCGACGGCATGGTATTGTGTTGTCAGAAATACGAAACCTATACGAATGTGTTTTTTTCAAAATAGTCGCAGATATTTAGGCATGGGAAAAAGACACGGCTATCGTGCTGGGATTAACATGCGAGTCTATGTTCTTTAGTTTAGTATTAAGAATGCAATCCATGTTGATAGAATGGTTTAATTGAAAGAGTGCACGCGAGAGTAAGGAGAAGGCAAATAATTTACCTTCACGAGCAACAATCATAAACCAAGAGCCGTTTCGGACGCCTCACAAAATGTATAAATCCCCAAGAAATTTCTCTCCCTAAAGGTGGACTTCCATGCATCGAGACCGATCGCAGCCGCGCGGTCTTATCACGTCATGCGACTCTCACGTGGAGTTGATGCGGAAAAAGTCAGTGCATGAATTAATAGACTTCGGAAACGGTGCCAACCGTTTCTGAAGTCTGCGACAGACGCGTGCAGCTGACGACCGAAAACCGCCTTACATTTTCATACACTGAAACGGTGCCTTACATAGCCGCTTTCGCATCAGCCGCACGTGAGCGATCGCGCGCGGCTGCGATCGACCGCGACACGAAAGTCTACCTTAAGAACAGAGAAGAGTCTAGAATTGCTTCTCACACAAAATAGGTTAAGGAAGAGGCCGCACTGCGCACACTCCGCTCCGGGCGCCACGCTGAATAGGCGACAGCAAATCACCCTTTACATTTTTGTTGCTATGTAGCTCTTAACGTAACTGATCAGAGTGAACGTATATAGCGTAACATACCAACGTTTTATATTTATGCCTGCGATGAGCTTTCTTTTCCGATGCTTTCCAAGGTATAGTTTCATTTTAAAGGGTCGTTATATTCGACATATTATTAAAAAAATTTTTACTTATTATGTGAACACTATATAATGTAGCCTATGCACATTCTACTGAAGGGCACAACAAGCCTTCTCTCAGACAGAGAGTATGGGTTTAATCACCACATGTGCCCACACTGTTAAGGGCCGAGATTACATATATCAATTTTTAAAAGGGGAAAGTCGCCCGTGGCCCAGTTTTAGAAGCGGCCGTGATGACAACTAACCCCCACAGATTGGCAATTTCAAGCGCTGAGTTATGTAAACATCTCTGACACCCAGGTTTCTTCACGGTTAACAGAACATTTCGTCCGATAACATACAGGTAATGCATAATGAGTCATTTGGCTGCAATTAATATAAATTCAACTGTGTCGACGTTTCCTCGTATTTAATTTCCCTTTAGGAGTGTTGTTGTGATATACTTAGGTAGCCCATTTTACAAAAGCACTTTAAGTACAGACTGGAAGAACAATATTGCACTTTATTAATTCAATTTCAGTTGCTTTTAAAGTCTCAGAGAGTAGAGATAGCTTCGACTGCCTCGTTGATCTAGTGATTAACATGCTTTACAACCAAAACAGAGGTCAGGGGTGCGATTCCAGCTGTAGGCCGCCGTACTTGATGTATGCAGGTACGGTAGTTGTGGGTGTACATTCATGTTTTTGACGTCCTTGCCTAGTTACCATAGCGTAGCGTAGTTACCTAGTTTAGGACCGGACAAGTGTTTGTGCTTTGTGAAAGTTATTACCCCGAAGTTATATTAGGGCAATCGTAGAAAAGCCAGAGTCTACCCCCAGGTTTCTCGCACACTAACAAGCCGTTAATCTACTGTTAACAGAGCTGTCGGTTGGCTAAAGTGCGTACAAAAAAATACAAACAACCGTTAAGAGTAGTATAACAACTTGTTAGTGTACGAGATACCGGGGATGCGTCTGCCACATGATACTTATAACCGCGTCATCACCGTTGCGAATGAAATGGCGCTCTTTCACTCTTACGTAATCAATATAATATACTCGATCGAGATTAAATTATAGCTTTGATTGAATGCTCCTGGGATTCATCTGTGATCGCTGTGGATCCCTACAGTGTTATGTTATGTGATATGCCACCGGGAACATAAACGATATCCGGCCAATTGGACTGTAACGAATTGGCTCGCCCTCAATTTGTCCTCGTTGTCCAATACGCTTCCACTGCATTTCGTTTTATCATTCCAACCGTTGCATTGAATTTTCATTTTCTGTACGAATTTCGCCATCTGTCTGTCTTTGCGCTTGGGCGTCACAATTTAAATGTTGAATTAATTTATGGGTCGGAATATGAAGTTTTGGTGTTGCAGTTGTTTGCTGTAGCTCACAACGCGACAATTTTCCATGGGCAATGAGTTTTAAAACACTAATTGGATGGCTCAAACGACGCGTTATAAACTACTTTTAATTGTCCGAGGCTGCTCTAACTAGTCTCTTACATGGCCACCGCTAACTTGAACTATATAGTTGACATACATACATAACCTCGCGCCTGTATCCCAGACGGGTAAGCAGAGACCAGGGACTGCCACTTGCCACGATCCTGACAGATCCGACGATCCTGACAGACCTTCGCTTCATCAACGTTCGTTCATAAGTCGTTGCATACACGCACGTTCCGGGTACTTTGAAGTTGAATATTGTGAATTTCTAAAACATGGAACGATGCCTTTCAGTTGTTTCCTTTAACGATGTTTTTTTGTTTGCTTCAAATCTTGGAGTTAGTTTTGATGTCTGGATTTTACTGAGGGCGAAGAAGGCAAAAGCTTCGTAACAGCTACGAGTAGAATTCATGCAATAAATAAGTCGAAAACATGACGCTGTCGTCGCCGCCCCGTCCCAACTTTTCTTCTGCGTGGCCCAAAACGTTTGAGAAACTGTAACAACGCAATACGAAGCGAACTTGTAAATCGTTTTGCCTTTGCGACCGACTCTACATTAAATTTTTATACTCCACTGTACTAAACTCGTACACTGTCGACGCCAACTTGTGGCATGAGTTTTCCTTTACTGTGACCTTGTTTCGAAAGTTTGCGCTGTGTGGCTGCGTAATAAACATTTTGGTTTTATTTTTACGGGTATACAAGCTCAGTTTTATAGTGCGGAGTGTGTGGACGAGTTTTATCGATATTCGATTATAGGGAAGTGCCGGCCGATCAGTATGCCCGACGCCTGCCGCTGTAGAACATTTATTTGAAACACTGTGCCTCCGAACTCGGAGAATATTAGATTTTCCGACATAAAAAGTCAAAGGGGGAGTCGGACGGGGACGTTATCTAATGATATGAGCGCCACTATTTCCAGAAACTGTTTTCTCTATTGTAGGCACTTTCGGGCAGTGGGATTGGAAACTGGATCAGCATTCGATTGGGAGGGAATGTTCAGCGTTCACAATAAGCTTTGCCACGTACCCGAGCGGAAACTTATTGAATGTGTTTAAGGAGGTCCTTACATTTCAATGCACTCGACTTCATTATTCCTTATGAAGGAGTTTATCCTTTGCGAGGGTCATCGGCAGGCGGCGCCGG
Source organism: Yponomeuta sedellus (assembly GCA_934045075.1). Classification (NCBI taxonomy): domain Eukaryota; kingdom Metazoa; phylum Arthropoda; class Insecta; order Lepidoptera; family Yponomeutidae; genus Yponomeuta; species Yponomeuta sedellus. The sequence goes on along the minus strand of OW203733.1, from coordinate 15,629,509 downwards.
GTCGTCTGTGGAGTCACACAAATAACACTATTGCTGATCGCAGCTGTCCCAGCTGGTCGCGGCGCGCCCATACCCACTTCTGTTTATGTCAAACAGGGTGTCCATAAGTGTTTGGCTTAGTAATTTATACAGAAAGTATTTTTAACAGACTTCCATTCAAAAAAAGGAAGAGCCTCTCAATTTGTTCATTGTTTTTTATGTGTGTTCAGCGATAGTAATAATAAATCTTTATTTCGGGCGTAAAACACACATAAATTTGTTAGTACAATTTCATGTAACCTATGTTAATACAGAAACAACTTGCTCCCATGTAGCTGCATCAAGCGCGCACAGACTGGACAACCAGACTATCGGTCATTGCACGTAATACGTTGTCCGATGTCATTGATTTATTTTCAAAGAACCACCTATTTACAAAGGTGGTTCCACATAAATTTGGTCAAGAACTGTTTTTAAATTTCTGCAAAGGCGTCGTCAGTCAGAACGTCATCCGTATCGCGATAAAGAATGACTAAATGAGCGAACTAAAGTTTCTGTTTAGTGCGCATTTTGAAGGTATTTTTTTGCACAGACCTTCTCTTCTCTTCTTCTGCGAGAGAGAAAGAGAGTATGTGCTTAATTGCCACGCCTGCCCGCCGGTTGGCAATTACGAGCGCTGAGGTATTTAAACACCTCAGACACTCAGGTTTTCTACTGATATTTTCCTTCACCGTTAGCGAGTCGACTTTATATGAAAAGTCCATGAAGTCATGAAAAGCAATTTTGTAAGGGGTTCGATAGAAAACTGCGTAGAAAGGTAGGTGCGAATATTGGTTGGCTGGTGCTCTGCGTGCTGATCGGTGATTCGCAGTCCACACCGCATAGTGGCCGGGTAAACAAAGGGGAACGCATTCATCGTTCGGGGCGTGCTAAAATATTTCCGCTCGCCATAATATTGTCGCAACACCGCGACCGGTTTATTGTGTTTAATGCCGCTTTGCATTCCTCGTGGCCGGGCGGATGCTATATTTATCATTTCCTAGGTTTTGAAGGAAACCTTTCGCGTCATAGTATTGTGAATTATGTATTGTGTAAAACACTTATGGGCATCAGTCTTCCCTGGAAATTATTCATCTCCGCATAAATCTGCATTAATGTTGTGTCTCGGCTGACGCACGATTGTAATGACAACGAATTTTGATGATATTTGATTATTTGCAAACCGTATCTATAATGGCAGAGGATTAAGAGGATTAGCGTGATGGGAAGAGCTCTATGCCTATAATTAAAAACTTTTTCGGTTTCTTTAATTCTAATGAAATCACCATGATTTTTTAAAGAATTTACTTAAATTTTAAAGAGGACTGCTGCACATTAATGATGGAATATCAGTAACAGAGATTTTTTTTTTAATAATTTTCCCTGCCTGGTTTATTTTTAGTTTTCTAGTTGCCACACTTTGCCATAAAAAGGAGGCCTATGCCCAGCAGTGGGTTGATGTGAGCTGATTATAGATAGATATAGATAGTTGCCACACATTGCAGCATTTGATCTCCGACCTCGCCCTATATTACGCCAATTATTCTAAGAGAAATTCCCATCGTCTAACTGTCAAATTGGTATGGAATTTGATAGTAAGACGATAGGAATCGCTCAACATTTTATGCGCATAATAATTCATGTCATAATAATGGGCCCTTGTGCGGCGAATGTAAGCCCAGGGTTACCTAATAACAATTAATGTTTCCTGTAGTTAAAATAACAATATAGGTAGGTACTACTAACACCAGTGAAATTGCTGGCAAACGAGAATCTACCTAATTTTACGTAGGTATGTACGTCTGCACAGTATTTACGTAGACATAAATAGAACGCGTTTCTAAGTTCAGTTGGACCACCCACCTAGCGTAACATCCGCCAACCAGACCGCTTTCTCAGTCGAAATTCATCATTATCCTCAGTTTGTGACCGTCTATTTTTGAATAGAACTTTCATCGTCTAACCTGGCCTTCGTCTGCACGAAGACCATCACTTTATTTGAACCCTGAGTGCTTAGTGCGAGTTTTTTAACTACTCGATCGTGTTAACGTAAACTCATATTTCTATGGCATCGAGGAAGAGCCACCTAGAGACATGTATGGAAATTAAAATTGCTGAGTGCGAGTTGTAATGGTTTACGTTGAGAAGTGAACACGTTTACCAGCCAAAACACGAATAAACGCGAGTGCGAGTTGTACTGTGACAGCGTTTTGTCAGTTGGAACGGTTAACTTACTCATATTCACTACTCGATGCTCGATTAACGCGGTAGTAAAGTCATTCGATTGGATCTGTCAAACTCGCACTAAGCACTCAGGACGTTATATGCCTTATTATTACGTATGTGAAACATTCGCAAATATTTTTACTTAGATTATATTCTTCTTTCTATAGTACTGTCGACTACGATCTGTTAAATTACATAACCATCACGGAGTAGGCAAATATATAAAATATCAGTTATTTGAAAGTTACAGATTAGGAAGGAAAGGCGTGTCTTAAATATATAAGAAGGCTTATTTACCGTGGGACCGGCTCCATTACCTTGAGAAGTCATTATTGCAACCTTTTCCAGACCAGCAATGGCTCTCTAAGAGAAGGGCTGTGCCCTACAATGGCACGTATATGTTTCTTCCTAAAACAGGTTGCTTTCTTAGTTTAGGCAATTGCCGTAGAAATTGGTGAGCAACCGAACTTACTTACTGACTGGAATGATGAGGAACGTTTACAACTTGAGTGGAAACGACTCTTATTGCATTTGAATCCTATTTTAGGCCAACCCATTTACGTTTTCTAGGTATAGTCTATTGTGAGTTATGCAATCGGGAAGAGAACCGTTTAATATATCACTATGAACTGCGCTAGTCAATCAGAATGAGCCTGCCTTTTTATTATGAGCCTGTTGAATCTCATGTCACACCTAAGATAGGTACTTGAAGTGCACACCGCTAATTCTTATGTTAATACTTATGTTAATAATTCTTATGTTAATGTCTTATAAAAATACGCTTCCCCTAAAGCACTCCTTTGAGTAATTGTATTTAATCTCTAATTAAGTTCTTTCCTTGTAAAATCTCCACCACATACTAATTTAAGGAGTGTTTCAAGAAGGAGTGTTTCAAGAAATTGTGTTTTTTTATAAATAATACTGAAAAACTGCCAACACAACACAGGCTCAAGCCTGAACCCTGAACTTTTAGTGGCAAAATTTCAGTGTAATGTCCTTCTGTATAATGTCTAATTTCGGCGTAGTGTGGCGTCCCACGAACGATTCGGTTCGATAAAAACTTTACCTCTTTTTTTATTATTATACTTATTATACTTTATTGCACACGAAACATTACTTTTACTTTTATGTCCGTTTTTCCAGGTGGACTGTCCGTTCATCGTGTGCATGACGTATGCCTTCCATACGCCTGACAAGCTGTGTTTCATACTGGACCTGATGAACGGCGGTGATCTGCACTACCATTTATCGCAGCACGGGGTTTTCAACGAAGCCGAGATGAAGTTCTATGCTGCTGAGGTTATATTAGGTACGTGGCCCAACATAACATTTACATACAAGCACATACATTGCTTCTGGCCCCACACTAGGATACCCTGTGTCGTGGGAACCAGAAACAACGACATCACAAATATGTAAACATCCAAGACCTGGGCTTTTTTTCCCCAGCCGGAATTAAAACCCGGGACCTCTTGCATGGTAGGCAGACGCGCTACCGCTACGCCACAGAGGTCGTCGAATTATAACTGTTAATACTTTATTGCACAAAAGAAAGTGTTAAAAGGCGAGCCAACTACTAAAAAACTTTTTGGTTGTAGTTATTTTTAACTACGACTTGCCTCTTCAAAACTTTATGCATTTATCCAGCATTTCATTACCTTCTAGCAGGGTTATTTTTAAATACTACTACCAAAGACAAGAAATTCTTAGTGGCCATTGTCTTAAAAAATAACTACGGCTTTTTTTTTTCAAGTAAATAGACAACTTTCAGAGCCTGGGTCTGAGTATTTCGATTTGGGTTGCTTAAATTAATAAGAAAAACAGGAACCAGAGTCTTCGAAACCGGAAAAACGTCATCATCTGAGATTCTACAGGCTGTTAGTGTCTGACTCGATACCAAAACTCTTTATATAAACAAAATTAAAAATATTCTTAATCTGCCCGAACGTAAAAGAGATTATATTTGTTTCTCGGTAATCCGACACGTCAATGTATTGGCGTTTTTTATTCAAACATACTAAACAATACTTGAAAGTATTCATACACGTGTGAAACGAAGGTCGAATTAGTCATACAGTTATTCACAAAAACACAAGAAACGGTGAATATTATTAATTTATAATTGTAGCATTATGTTTGACTTTATATGTATAAAATGAAGTATATTTCATAACTATTGTCAATATTTAGGACAATGCCCATTCGGTTTTATATTTCTTCAATGAACGAGATGAATTGATGAACTAGGATGGGCAAACGGCTTGCTTAATAATGCCTTCCTATTCCTTTATCGTTATCGTTTCGTGTGAATGTTTGTGTACCTACATTTATATATTAACATAAATATTGCAACATGACAGTAAAATTAAACAAAAGCTATAAAGCATCCAACCTTCAAATTAAACTGCTAGGAAAAAGCTAAATGAAATAAAATAAATGTGCTTCATTAAATTATTCCCCGTACGTAATGTACGCAATTATCTGTTGTGAAATATACTGACCGAGACACAGAGGATCCGCTAAAAATACGAAAGAGCATGAAACTATGATGTAATGTTACATTACTGTTACAGCACTGGGCCTTAATTCTGTTAGTGCATTACACTACAATGAAAGATAAATGGATACGTCAAGTGACGGGTTTTTTATACCATTGATGTTCAGAATGTTTGGAATGTTGGACTTAAAGAAACAATGAAATGAAATCGCCACGTTCGTACAATTGTCAATGAACTGCATTAAAAGAATCTAGAGCCTGGACTTATGTAAAAAGGCGTAAAAGTTAAATTATGACCTTTCATTCAAGTGACACGTTTATACTAATATATAACTTGCAAGTAAATTAGGGCTTTTCGTTATAAAATTGTATCATTCAGAGGTAAAGTTACGTCCTTTTATTATTGTTACGTCGGTTTATGACCTTGTTTAGAAAAAAACACGGAATCGTGTCTTTATAAATAAGACACACGTTTTATTTGAGTACGAGAAGAGGAAAATATGTAACTAATATTTTCCTTGTAAAAATCTCCATCACAGACAATCTTAGTCAGCGTTTTTGTAGTGTTTAACCTCCTAAGCCCCCGCCGAGTCCTTTACATACGACCATACCTATAAATTTCTATAAGCGACAGCGCATATTGTTACTGCAGGAAATCTGGAAAACACATTATTCTAAGTCTTTAATTAGTAATTTACTGTAATTTATTAAACTAGTAATTTTTACCTCCAGAGTCTAAGAGGTTAGGTAATTGTGGGTTTATAAAAGTAAGGCCGAGAGAGTTAGTTATGTTGCAAAGAAAAAAAGTGTGATATTTTCTCGTTCATTCCGGATCTGTATCTAACTCAATTTAGGTCAAAATGGAAGGCTACGTTCTTTTCTTACGAGTATGAAGACAGTGTTGTAAACAATGCCGTCAAAGAAACGTGTCTTTGTAAGCAAAGTCTTAAAAGATAAAGCGGTTACGTTTCGGTGTCCAGATCATCGGTCAGACGTAGTCATTTCCTCATGATGTCACCTAATGAGCCGTGATTATGCTATCACGAATGTTTGAAACAACTTTAACGTGCATGTTTCACGAATTTTCACTCCGTAGCTAATGATAATCGCTACAAAAACCTTTATCTAGCTAGACTACAGCACGATGATATCGTAAGATTTAGACAATCCAAGTATCTATTATAATATATTGCTGTGTAAAGGGTGCGGAAAATGATGAGGACAATGCAGAACTTGCATTAAATTTAGTTAGGAGTCATAAAAAATCAGAAGATTTTAGAAGCCATAAAAAAATTATGCAATAATTATTAATTATGGGCTATGCCCAGCAGTGGACTACATAATATAGCCTGAAGAGGAAGAAGAAGAAGAGAAGAAAAAAAAATAACGAGAGAAAAATAAACCGCAAACATATTTTTGGCAGTTTTACAAGCTAAAATAATTTGAAAAATTTAAACTTTTTTAAGTTTTTTTATTGAATTCTAAAAGTTTTCTCACAAGGGTGTTGACTCTAAACAAAGTTATTATACGAGATAACTCAAATATTAATAAACGCTTCATACATTTTAAGGCATTCAGTTCACCTTGTGACGTTTGACGTTCCTAGTTTGAGCCCGATTTCTATGTCGTGTTTTTGTACCACGTGATTAGAAATACTTTTCGACAGGTTATATTACAAAAAGGATTATTCGTAGGTAAAGAAAAAAAAAACTTTTCAAATCATTCTTTCAACATGGCCTCTTTAATGAGATAAAAATATTTTTTTGGGCATCCTCCCCATTGTTAATAATATTGGGTCTAGACACTAGCTATTTCAGTTCTTCCTCTTTCCAATGACGGCTCTAGTTAGGATAATACGTAAATAGGAGTGATTAACGATTATACCAGCCGCTTTCTTTTCTTTGATCTCGGTCTAGTAGAGTTTAAAGAAATATACTATAACCACGCAATTCCACAAAATACAGCTATTTATGATCGTCTTTGTGGCTTAGCCATGAAGTCATACTCCTATTTACCTAGCTTTCGGGTTCAATGTCCTGCATAAATCAATGCGTTACTTCGTATCATTTGTCTTAATTTAAGTAAGCTTTTGGCTGGGCCCCTTAGGACAGAATACCCTAGTTTTGGTTCAGGACAATGACCTCAAGTTGTGTTCTACACGTGAACTTTTCTGGCACTGGCTATTCGAATAAATAACCTTTCCGGGCCTCATTTCATGGTTTTCGATGACAATTCTATGTAAATTGCATAACCGATTAACCCACATATAGTAGTAGAGAACTAATTATTCTAATCGGCTAAGCGTCGCCGAATTGTCGTAAACTATGAATATTGTAGTTTTATGAAACGCGGCCCTGCTTGGAAACGCAAGGTACTTTTAATGTGGCGACTGCGCCAGAGAATACTTAAGCAGCTACTTTAAAAATATATATTTTAAGTACTCAAATTAATTTCACTAACGCATAAACAAACAATATCAGTATCAAAAGTAATTAAAATCGAAATGAAAAAAAATTATGGTCCAAGCGTCTTATGGTCGGCGCCGGCCAACAAAATTATTTTTTAAATTGTTTACCCATATCGGGCGATAGACTCTTAAGCATTCAACGTATTATAAAACATTTTTCAATATTATTGTATTTACTTCCATTTTCAATTTGGATTCAATTACTGATAAATCATTAATAATAATATTTTTTTCTTCCTGCATCGCAGGAAGTTTAGGCCATACACCACGGGGGCCAAGTCCGGGTTGGTGGAGGACTGTTAGACAGTGGCGGGCCCGTGCCCCAAATCACTAATGTTTTTCACAACGAAGAGAACATACCCTCAAAATATTGCTAACGATTTCGAAATCCCCCTGCATGATTTTGTTAGGTTTTCCCAGATTAGGTTTTCTCAGTAAGGTAACTTTAGTACTGTTTAATAAACATGAAGTATTTATATTGTACTGAGAGCTAGTACCATTTAATGTTTATTAATTATGGCAAGAATTGTCTTCACTTCCGTTTTATACTCCGCTAACTGCATACAAATCTCTGTATTATTTTATTTATATTAAAGTTTTCCTTCATTTTACACTTGCATTTAATTTACTTCAACATGCAAGTTATGGTCCTTCGAGCCGGATATTAACCAGCGACCTGTGGATATACTGTACTACTTCGTTTAATTCAACAATGAGTGTCATTCCCAGGCTTAGATCACATGCACAAGCGGCACATAGTGTACCGGGACCTGAAGCCGGCGAACATTCTGCTGGACGAGCACGGCCACGTCCGGATATCGGACCTCGGCCTCGCCTGCGACTTCTCCAAGAAGAAACCGCACGCCAGCGTGTGAGTACACCATCCCGTCTTTTGTGACGACGAATTTACATATTAGTGTTAAATTTTCCTCTTACGCACACCTACTTTAAGCCATTGCATACTTTGTAGACTTTTAGTCCGGATCTACCTACGGGTGTTGTATCGGAAGAGACGGACCAGGTGTCGCTTCGATTCGCAGAGCTTAATCATGGTGAGCAGAGACTAGCTCGCGTCGTCGGTTGCTCGTCTCACACTGAGGGCAAGCGCGAAATGTGTTGTGCTTACGAAAGTTTTAGTTCAAAAACATTACATACATGTTAATATGATGAACATTACCATTTGTACACGTATTGTATTATAACTTCATAGCATTTAATGAGTACGATATCGACAATAGGTCGATATCGTTAATAACCCTTGTATGTCCCCACTGCTGGGGCACGGGTGTCTTCCTGTATCGCAGAAAGGTTAGGCTTTACACCACCACGGAGGCCAAGACCGGGTTGGTGGAGGATTGTAAGACAGTGGCGGGCCTTACTGTCAGAAGTTATCAAGCCGCCCGCATAAGGCCTCTGACATGGCTTAACGACAATTGACGATAATATCTTTGTCGATATTATCGACATTTATCTCGCTCACTCTTAAAGCGTTAAGCGAGCATAAGACTGTAACTATACTGTTTTTATGTTAGCGACGTTTTTTTCCTCTACGAGATGCATTCGGGCTTGCAGCCCTCATATAATGTTTTGGCTCACGCCTTCAACCACATGCCCACAAATAATAATTGTGTTTTTGAGAACGTCTAAGTTAAACACTGCGTTAAAGTTACCTACATCGTTGTATTGACCACCCGTTTCATTCGTTTCTTTTTTTTATGTAGTCTATAAACGTTCCACAGCAGGACGCTGGACTTCTCTTAGACAGAGAGTAAAGTATGGACTTAATTACCACGCGTGCCTACCGCGGATTGGCAATTTCAAGCGCTGAGGTTTTTGAACTCCTCAGACACTCAGGTGTTTGACCTCACGATGTTTGCCTTCACCGCTATCTAGTGCTGTTGCTACTATAAATTAAAAGTAAATTTAAAAAAAAATTAAATCGTACATTGCTGTGTACTTGATGCCATAAGCATGTTTACTATTTAGTTTTGAGCCCGCCAATTGTACAATCTTTACTGGTACAATTTAATAGTAATAATGATTTTTTACCAGTCAACCGCAGGAGGTAGTAGAACGAGTTGGTAGGCGTGCAAAAAACAATTAACATTAATATTTATTTAAGACAAAAGGAAAAATACATACCAAGCGGATCGGTAGAACGCCAGCTTCTCAACGGCTACATATTGATGGAGTCCTGTTGAAACCAATATTATAAAGATAAGGTATCCGGCCTGATAAGAACACCATAGAATACAGAAAAAAAAACATACATATTTCAAACTCGAAATGATTATTCATTACATTCATTTTTGTGTGTGGGAAAATAGCAATACGCGTAAAAGATGCATATCTAAGACTGTATACGTACAGTCCACGTTTATTATCTTATTAAAGACCTGGCCTGTCTAGTCCGCCTAATTATAGGTCTTACTCTACATTACCACAATTTTCAAACATTTGTGAGAGTATGTCCCATACGCTTATAGCATAATTTATTAGGTAAACTTATCAATCGGACATAATATTCCTGCCCTTTGCCAAACTTACAAATGGTCCAAATAATCTCAGGACGGTTGCCAAAAGTAAAGAAGTCTACCAGATAAACTACATCGTACTGGGGCTATCTCAGTGACGACGACAGAAAGGAATGTTTCCTGCATAATTGCTCTTTTACGCCTAGCAGCCAATCGACCTGCGAATGTCGCCCTGTTTAATTAGACCCTAGTTCGCTCGGAAAAATGCCACTAGCGGTAGTCACGGGACGGTCACCTATCCTGATCGCGCCTGTTGTTGCTTAACTCAAGTGATTGATTCCAATCACTCGGTTCGACCAGGGGCATTATTACGTGTCCACTGAGTCGAGTGACGTTGATTTTTACTTTTTTTAAGCTACTCCGGCTATCAAATGCATACGTTTTTTGACACTTAGAGGAGTCGTCTAAATGCTTCACTCGATAGAGTGGAGTGCTACGTAATAGGAGAGCAGGCCACGAGCGCTTCCCTAGTTAGTTGCTCCTAATGTAAACCTACTTGCTTGCAGCGGCACCCACGGCTACATGGCTCCCGAGGTGCTCTCCAAAGGCACCGGCTACGACTCGTCCGCGGACTGGTTCAGCTTCGGCTGTATGCTCTACAAGCTGCTGAAAGGTCATTCGCCGTTCCGCCAGCACAAGACCAAGGACAAGCACGAGATTGATCGCATGACGCTCACCATGGTGAGGATTGACTTTTTCACTATAATTAATGTGGATCGTTGCACTTAGTAAAGTTAATCTCTCGGACGCGATGAGTAAGCGTGGGAATTGTACGTATACGTGTGTGTATGAGTGAGTGGGTGGGTGTGAGTTAGTGAGTGAGTGAGTGAGTGTGCGCCTGTTGAGGAGTGTAATGGTAGGAATATTGTAATGATCAACTTGGTAGGGCTCAGATAGTACTCAGTCTTGTCACATTCACAGTTTTGGGTGTGTTTCAGCCAATGAACAGAAGATAAGATAAAGATAAAAAATTATGAAGTCGTGAGTGTATGAGTATGTGAAATATGATTACCAAGAGTTGATCAACTCGGGCCACATAACAGCCAACGTGTATGAACTCATCATTTACCTAACTATAAAACAATTAATTGTTACGATGGCTCTTTTCATAGCGAATGTCTGCCTATTGTCTGTTTGTGAGAACTTCATAGCGTGGTTGTGGACAATATAACATTAGGAAAATTACTAGTTTATATTTCTAACAGAGATACCAGCAAAAAGTTCATGTAAGTAACAATACTTCTCAACAATACACTACAGAAAAGTGTAATAACATAGAAACTACCTATACTTTAATGCTTTGCCTACTTAGCAGTGTAATGGTTTTATGAGAACTTCATTACTTCGCAAATGTCTACTTACTTGTGTTTCTTGGAAAGTGTCTATCCCCCTGATACCCCTGAAATTTCAGTGTGAAATAATTCACTATCAAAATGCATGCATCACAAAACCTTAATGTATCGATTAGAATACTTAAAACTAGAGGATGGCTGAAGAAATTTTATTCAAAATTCTTGACTTTCATTGAAACTTTGATTTGAAACTCCGGAAACCCTATTCGCTGCAGTCGCCATTTTACTACGTCGGTAACCGTGTTTTTAGTGCGTACACCTTTCTTAGGTGTAACATGACTTTCCTTCTGAAATGCTTATCTGATAGTTCATATCAATTGCGCGCAATATTATTGTCAATAATGTCCGATTACAACAACAAATGATACCAATATCAATTGATATTGATATCTATTCATACTCAGGTTTTACAAATACATTACTTTATCTTTCTCTTTGATAAGTATGGACTGTTCATTTATGTTACTAACATTACTGACACAGGATATTGGGCAAGCATGAGCAGTCCTCCTAGAGTTTTTTTTTGTCACCGATTACTTCACTTAAATATTATTAAAATAATTAAAATATTGCATAAAATTTTTGCACATAGGCAAACTTAATACTACTTAGCACTATCTACCAGCTAACCTAAGTTTTCCGGACAAGATTAGCAGGTATAATAGTCTGTTAGCTTTTAGAATATACCTCTGCTACTATCGGATAGAATCGGAGCACCTCAGACACTAGGGTTTCCTTACGATGTTTTCCTTTCCTCCACTATGTTTTCAACTCTTAGCATGTCCCCACTGCTGGTCTCATCTTGCATGGCAGGAAGGTTAGGCCACCACACTCCCCCTACTATACCTAAATTACTATACCTATAAGAATGTAGATCTAAAAATAAGTCGTGAGTAAATTTAAAATTGCACTATAGTCTGTTAGTTTTTAGAATATACCTACCTCAGGCTCTAAAGTAGGCTTCGGTTTTCGCCGATTTTCGCCGGTTTTCGTTCTGATGATCGAGTTCTAATTTCGATTACTAGTTCCGATTTCGAAATTAAGTGTCATATTAGTTCCGATAGTTCTATTACACGAATATATCGTATCTCAGCGCTTGCTACGTACAATGGCTCAACTATGAGGCTAAGTGCGGAAGTCTCAGGTCTATCTAACTAACTAACCATAGTTGGGGAATATTATATAACATAACATAATAATAAATAAATTGTATAACATTACTTAGATTTAAGAATCATGGTTGTAATATTTTTCTGACTGTGCAATAAAGTGTTCTCTATATACATACTCATATATATCTATGTGTACCCTCATATTTCCTGACGAATCAGTAGCCTCAGTTGGGCTATTGGTCTACGTGTAATGGCCCAACTGAGGCTAAGTGCGGTCTAACTAACTATATGGTGGAAGTTTTGTACCTACACTCTATTAACTAATAACCTGTACGAACTTGTCAATGGACGGATAATTTTAATAATATTTCTACATCTAGAAATATTCGTGTCCACTCTTCCAGAATGTTGAGCTGCCAGACTCGTTCAGTCCGAGCTTGAAGAGCTTGCTTGAAGGACTACTCATGAGAGACATCAACAAACGACTTGGATGCAAGGGCAAGGGGTGAGTTCATTTATCATCATACATTAGAGTGGTGGTAACGGAGCGTCTTGAGGTAAACCGCGGCTTGGTTGGCTCCACACGTATTGAGTAGTCTTTCCTGGGGGTAAGGGCGACTAAGCTGTCATGATGGTACAGGAGCTGAGCAAGCCTACACCATCTAAAAAAACAATGGCCCAGGCACTGCCGCGTCCGAGTGGTCACTTCACCCATCTAGTGAGAGTGAAGACGGAAACACATTATTAAAACGTGACCCGACGCGCCGTGTCAACACCCGATGTACACCGTGCAATTACCGTGCGCATGGGGTCGGATGTTCATAGTGTGATTCTAGTCATAGAAAATAGTACTATTTTCTATGTTTGATTAGATTCGAAACGCGACGCGTGTTGAGTCTAATTTGATTAGACTCAACACGCGTCTCGTTTCGTCTGGTCGCGTGGCGTTTTAATAATGTGTTTCCGCCATGAAGGTGCCACTGGACGCTATTTACATCATCTCTACATCATTACCTAGATGTAGAGCGGAGGATTAGAACACCGGCTTCTCAATCGTCGTGGGTCGTGGGATCAATCCTGGCATGTACAAATTACTTTTTTCTAAGTTATGTACATTTGAGAAGTTTTAGTAGCAATAGCACTCGGTAACGTTGATGGAAAACGTCGTGAGGCAACCCTAGTGTCTGAAGGTGTTAACATACTTCAGCGCTTGCTAATAATGGGGCTAAGTGCGAAAATCTCAGATCTAACTAAACCGAAACAGTGGAGACTTACAGAATAGAGGTGCTGATACCCGAATCTCACACGAAAGAAGTCGTTTCAAAATAATGCTGGTATATTATTTAAGACAATAAATTATATAACAGCAGTTAGCTTACATAAATGTCCGCACAAATCTTATTATCGTTGTAATAGTTGTAAATGTAGAATTACATTCAATTACACACAAGCTTCGTCAATTATAGAAATAAAATAAGAATACTGAAAAATTGTCAACATATTAAAATAAAATTCATTCACAAAAAGCTTAAGGTGCCCCGGGACACATCTGACCCAAAGGTTCCCACTACGCTGGTGGCTTTACCTGCAAGGGAAATTCTTTGCATAAGATAGGCCCTACAGCGGCAGTCATAGCAACGGTCCCTCAAGCGACGTCCTATCTCCCTCACAAAGGCCTTCGCCCGCACTCCCCAGACCCCAGTTGTCTCTATCGCTAGGGGTACGAAAATGAGCCGGCCCAAAAGCGCGGGCATAAATATAATTATTTTTTTACTACGGTAAATTATTTCAGAGTACTTTGTTGGCTAGCAACTATGTCGCATCTTGAGATCAATTTAACTCGTCACCCGTACAATAGACGTCAATTATTGTGTTAATAAACGATAAACGACTGTCGATTAGTACAGTATATCGATATTATCTGGCTACATATTTTTTTCTTAGAGTACTGAATTGGAAACTATTTCTAGTTCGCTCCATCGCTAGTCATTAGTAAGGTTACAGACAAATAACCTACTTGTTTCGTTACAGTATGAAAACGTTTATTTGAGTCATTTACAAGCTAAAAAACAGTTTCTCAACAAATTATATTTAAAACAATGTCTTACAAAAATATAAAGAAGAAAGAAAGGGAAACATTTATTGCATCAGCAACAGTCACATAAAAGACAACATCACAATGAAACATCAAAATGAAAAGTTGTAAACACAATTTAAGCAGTTTTGTCACGGTGTGTTTCCGTTGCTGCAAAAGGCAGCTGACTCAGCACTTTGATTAGGGTCTTCAGCGCTGGTTTTTCGTCAGTATCTATGAAAATATCTCATGAGTGTCCCAGTGCGCGGCTCGGTATGTTACAAACGCAAAAATTGCAAACGTTCCTGTTAGTACAAGCAAAAAGAAAGGCGCAATCAAACTGTATAAATCTTCTGCTTGACATACACATGTTTGGACTTCTTTTAAGCGTGCTCTTTTGACAATTACACCACTTTCAAAGCCTGAACTGCGTCTCCCCCCTTCAACACGTCCTCTAGAAATGTAGATCAACCATCTGATTTTACTAATATTATCTTTCCTCTGGGCACCTTTTTTACGTAGCATATAGACTTCCCACTACAAGGCACAGGCCTTCTCTCAGAGAGATGGGATCAATTACCACGCGTGCCCACCGCGGGTTGGCAATTTCAATCGCTGAGGTATTTGACCACCTCAGCTTTCAGGTTTCCTCACGATGTGTTCCTTAGCGAGTGGTATTCCTACTATAATTTCACAACGAGTCCGAGTCTGCCCACTGGCTACCGCCGCCTATCCAACACCTTAAGAAAAAAGTTACATTACCTGGTCACGCAATGAAGTCTGATGCCTACATTCCTACGTAGTCAGAAAACTTTATTTAGTTGATAGACTACAAAGTTTTCACTACAAGGAATCGCTGCTATCAAAATTTTTCGTTTCATGTCAAGTCGACATTCAGGGAGATTTTATGAACATTCGTCTAGTTCCATTAAAGAAATTGAATTGACATCAAATATTGACAGCGCGGACGAAGTCAAGGAGCACGTATTCTTTGCGGGCATCGATTGGCAGCAGGTGTACCATCAGAAGTACACGCCGCCTCTGATACCGCCCCGCGGCGAGGTCAACGCCGCGGACGCCTTCGATATCGGCAGCTTCGACGAGGAAGACACCAAGGGGATCAAGGTACGACTATAAATAATAAATAAATTAATATTCATGTACATATTACACAGATCTCGTTAGCCTCATACTAAGTACAACTAAATGACTTGTTATAGGTGCTAACTCGACGATAGATTTAATACAATAAATACATAGATAACATCCAAGACCCGAGACAAACAGAAAAGTTCGTTTCCTAGTTTGACCCGGCCGGGGATTGAACCCGAGACCTTCGGTCACTTAGCGTGACAAACCGCTGCGCCACCGAGGCCGCCAATATCATAATAGGCATGAAGAAAGATTTTTAAATCCTCTCCCACAATATGGGGACACATTTTCTTTTTACAAAAAAACCTATATTACAGTAATAAACAAAACTTTAACGAAGGTAAAGGCATTTTCTAAAACTATTTTAAATCTGTGAGAAAACAGCTCGCAGTGTGATGGCATCGAATCTGACGTTACGCCCAGGTAAACAAACTCGTCACTAGTAGTCACAACAGAGCACGGGTGTAGTGTACCAATGTTAACCTAAGCGTGACGTCACGCGGTGTGATGTGTGTTTCAAAATGGCTGAAAGCAGTATTATAATCGTCAGCAGTATTATCTCTTTTATTTTGTTGCAAATATCTCTATGTTCTCTTTTTTTTTATAAAACTAAATCAGTTTTTTAAATTCTTTTAATATGCACTGTCTCCTAATATCTGATTAAACTGATTATTTGATACTGTCGTCAAGCCTATTATAGATGTCCCCTAATGAAACTTAATATGGATTTCATGTTTCTCATGGTAAATAGGCAACTTTGACAAGAAAGTTACGAAAGGGATCAGGGCATGTGGGCTGTTAGGAGACCATCTATGGGTTCTGTCTCGTGAGTACCGAAAAGCAGCAAGTGTACCATCAGAAGTACATGGCGCCCCTGATTTCGCCCTGCGGGAGGTCAACGGCGCCGACATTGCTAGCTTTGAAGACTTTCACTATGATATAGAAGAAACCCAATGACTTCAGTGGCTGTCCCGTGTGCTATGGCAACTTTGGCGAGAAAGACACAAAAGGGATCAGAAGTACTCGCCGCCGATCATTACTCTATGTCGGGAGGTCAGTGTTGACGCTGACGCTTTCGCAACTTTGCCAAGGACACGTATAAAAGTGTTGTGTAATTTCAATCTTACTTTGGCCACATTCATTCCCTTCTGTGAAACGACGGAAGTCTGCTGAAAACAATGCATTCTTAAAAACCTATTTAGAGGCTAAAAATTCCCCACCCATGCCGGGATTCGAACCCGCGACCTCTAAATAGGCTTTTAAAATTGTCCTTAGCACGGATTAGTGCATTAAAAATAAAAATAGTATGCATTCTTATCCAAAATACTTTTGCCAAATACCAACTGCAAACAGGCTTACTTAGCCTGCATTCAAGAAACTCAACACCATTGTTGATTATGCGGCTATGGATAAATACCTACAGAACACTTTATTGTACATAAAATGGAAAACCCTAAATAGGTTTTTAAAATAAAGTCGTGTTCTCTATCGATATAATAATATAATGGTCACACTATGTTACAGCTAACCGAGACGGACCAGATGCAATACAAGGACTTCCCGCTGGTGATCTCGGAGCGCTGGCAGTCGGAAGTGGCCGAGACCGTCTTCGAGACCATCAACCAAGAGGCTGACAAGGTCGAGCATAAGAAGAAGTCCAAGCAGAAGCAGAAGTTCGACGCCGACGAGAAAGGTTTGTGATTGAATGAGACGGACGATCACCATAACGTAAAGCACGACTGCCCATATAGATATCCTATGGTAATCAGGAATTCGGGATGACATAAGTATTCTGACAACGCTACACAATTTTTTTTTATGAAACTGACTAAGTCTTGGAAAAATTGCGTTCATGGGAACGAAGAATATGGTTCATGGGGCCGCAAGCATGTGGCCCAATTCTGTAATTTTAAGAGAGGTGCTATTAATAACTTTTGCTTTTGTTGAGTTTTGCACTACCTAACCCAGCGAACCTCGAACAACGGAAAGAAAATAACAAATATTAATCGACTGTTGTAAGAACCATCCTCGTACTCCAAGAAATATTAAATAAAGAATTAGCGAAACCGGTTCAGCTGCTCTCGAGATTTGCGCTTACCAAAACATTCAGCGATTCATTTTTATATTATAGACTAGCTGACCCAGCGAACTTCGTACCGCGTAACAGTCGATTCTTTAATTATTTTTCTCTCCGTAAGAACAATCCTCGTACTTCAAGGAATATTCTAAAAAAAGAATTTGTCGTGCCGTAGATAATTTGTAAAGCTGTATCGTAATTTTTTTTATCGTGATTATATTACAATGATTAGAATCGCTTTTTTTCCACAATACTTTCCAGAATCCGATTGCATACTCCACGGCTACATAAAGAAGCTTGGTGGCCCGTTCGCAAGCGCGTGGCAGACGCGCTACGCCAAGCTCTATCCCAACCGACTGGAGCTCCACTTGGAGAACTCCGCCAAGCCTGAGATGATCCTTCTGGACACCGTCGAGGAGGTGTCCTCTGACCTCGTTTCGGTCAAGGGAGAGCAGTGCATCGTACTGCGGACCCGGAACGATACGAAGATTGTTCTGACTAACACGGTGAGTATTATAGCATAACTGAGCCTTGTCGAAATGGAAAAAATCTAGTGCCATGCAACACAATTAAATCTGCGTTTTTATTGCATACCTGACCTGCCATTTTGTTTTTATAGTTATATTGGATATTCTTCTATCCAAACAGCCACTTTGCCAGTATAACGTCCAGTAGACTTTTTAAAGGCAAAGAAGTAATAAAATTTTAACGTAAAATAAAATCTAAGTGCCTTGGCTATTTGGCGGTTTTTTTATTCGTCCAAGATGACTTCAGGAAAATATATTGACAAATTAACAGGTTGTCTGGAAGAGATCACTTTTAGTGCTAAGGCCGCCGTCTGTACTCTTAGGTTAAGAAATATCTGTGTAATTTCTATTTTTATGTACAAAAAGTGTTCTCTATCTAACAGATCAATTACTATTAATAAATACAGGTACTATGCTTGTATATCCTCATAAAATATGACCTCTGCAGGATGAAATAGGGCTCAAAGAGTGGGCCCTGTCACTGCGCTCAGCGCACAAGAGCTCCCAAGACCTTCTCGCGTCCATGGCGAAGAAGGCCGGGAAGATCTACGGCACGGATGGACCCAAGGACGCGCTCGGCATGACTCGGCTGCCGGCGCCCGCCCAGTCGCCCGCGCTCGCTAGAGCCCCCAACGGGAACAACTAGCAGGAGCTTCCCGCGCCCAATAAGGGCGCGAAGATGTTCCGCCGCTCTAAAAGCGCGGCGCAACTCATCAAATGAACATCGCACGAGTGTGAGAGTGGACGCTAAAACAGTGCAAACTTTCATAGTGCTGTGCTACAATGTGCAAGTAATGGTGTCGCATGCGTTCCGTTCGATGCGTTTTGTCGATTCTGTGGCGTGCTCGTGTAGTCAGAATGTAGCTTGTGGTCACTCGTTACGGAATGTGACAGGTGTGTGATAGACAGTTCACGTTACATGTGCTAAAATGAACTTTGTAGCGAACGAACCTGCGGTGACCGTAGCGGCGAGTAACATAAATTAATAATGTTTTAAGGTATAGGTGAGAGCGCAAGTTTACTTAAATTGCCGCTCACTGATAGCGATAGAGTTAGTGCTGCCAAACTGTAACTCGCCGATGTGTCACGACGCAATTTATTGATCCTCTACTAGTAGGACTATGAAGATAGCGACTCTTAGGACTGCCAATTACTAATGAATAAAATGCTCCGCATTTCATTGTTGTACGAATTAATGTGATAGGACCGATCAAATAAAATATGTAAAAATATATTTCATTTACCAACAGTAATTTCGATCATGGATAATAATAACTTTTGTAATTGTTTGCACCAATTGAATTTTGTAATTATTAAATGTAATGTTCTGGATGTTGTATTTAATTATGTAGTTGATAATGTAAAAAAAATAATAACTTATAAATTGTGTAGATAAGCATAGTAACTTCCTATATGTGTTTGTGCAATAGATCACGTTATGATAAAACATAGAAAAAAAAATGGATCAGTAATTAAGAATAAATTAATGAAATCTGAATAAAAAAGTTGGATTCTCTCATTGTGCGTATAAAATTATGAAAGCTTCAACTACTTATAATGTAATTAGGAATTATAGCACTTTGGTTACGCATCCGATATTGCGCACAAACATTGTAACAAAAATAATTATGTACATCTTTTCCGGTAGTCATTATGTATAGCTCTCTCGTGTATATTGTGTTAAAAATGTAATTATTTCGGCTATCTTCATATATTTAACATGTAGATTATTATTTATTGAAACATAAATGGTACTTAAATTATAACAATATATGTTTCTGACCACCGATCAAACTGCTATTCAGTTGAGTCACATAATGGAAGCCAATTTAAGTAGATTTTTATGGTAAACATTGTCATTATTACATATTATATTTAGAGGCAATACTTTTCTAACAACATTTAGGTGTGGTGATTTATAACAATAGTAGTAAAGGCGATATAAACCACAGAAATTAGAAAAATATTTTAAAAGTATTTGATGTATGTATCTACTTTATGTGGAGATTATTTTTGTTTTCGTTGACAATACGATGTCAGGCGTGAGTCTATAGCAATGCAAGAATTTGTATGGAGTAATTTCAAGTGCAGTGAGGCAAATGTGAGCCGCAATCAAATTCCTTCACTTTTGTCCAATTGCACAGTTGTCTGATGCAGGTTTAGCCCACTATAGATAAGTTCATGCATATTCATATGATAAATTCCCAGCCCTGATTTTATTGGATAATACAGGAATTTTCATTTTGTAAGATCAATCCTAAATAATATTAGATGTTAAGTAGGGTCTATAATATTGGATTGTTAAATACTATACTTAAGTGCCTCTGTCGTATGAGAAGACCAAGTTTTCATAGTTGTGTTGATTATGTGTCTCATAACATTTCATGGATTTTACTTATTTGCTGTCTTATATGAATTTTGAGAAACACATGTTATTTAGAATACAATGCTAGTCATTTGAATTTTATTAATGTGAAATTATGAAAATGATTGAGACCACACATATTATTGTGTATTGACACACTAAGCAGTATTATAGGTTAGTCTTATAAAATCTTTATTTTTGTTGTGATATTAATTTAAATCATGCATAATCGATATTTGTCACACAATTGCGAAATATGTTATGTATGCTTTATACGCTACTTGTAATATAATTTTTCTTCTAGTTCCTAAACAAACGCACTTTCTTATTTAAAGCATTCCTGCGCCGTATTCGAAAAAAAAATGCTATTGTTTTTTATTCCTGAGCAATATGGGGCTAGATAAATTATCAATAAAGCGAAGGTTCGCAATGGCGACATTCCCGTTATAAAACGTATTGCTTATTATTTGCTAACATTCCGAAATGCGATAGTGTAAAACAGAAAAAGGTTAGCTATTTTCGTCTTGTGCACATCTATTCTATTTAGCTACATTTCTAAGAATACTGTTGTTTGTGCCTAGCACATTAGAAACACGAAGTACTAAACAAGATAGGTTTATTTGCGTAGTATTACGTCAAATGCGCAAGCATTCCGTTCCTGTTTAAAAGGTCATTGTTCTCAACTTGTTTTTGTTCCGCCACCATTAGCAAATGCTTTAAAATGTCATCATACATTGTAACAGAATTATCACATGGGAGCGATAAGGATTAGTGCATCTTAAGTTAAATCTAATAT
Organism: Yponomeuta sedellus; assembly: GCA_934045075.1. Classification (NCBI taxonomy): domain Eukaryota; kingdom Metazoa; phylum Arthropoda; class Insecta; order Lepidoptera; family Yponomeutidae; genus Yponomeuta; species Yponomeuta sedellus. Next base: position 15,608,312 of record OW203733.1, on the reverse strand, counting down.
TATTTTCAACTAAGTAAATGGCATAAAAGTGAAAATACCATTGAAGAGCAATAAATGATTTTCTATCTACGTACATATCTAATGCATCTTGTTGCACATATTTTTCGCCATTGTACGAAACTATTTTTGCATGCTATGAAAATATGACACAGTATGACGGTCTTGTTTGGCTTAGCTTTGTGGTAGAGCCTGGTTAGAACCATATAGGTATGCATACGTGAAAGGTCTGTAGATCGTGCAAGACTAATAAAATATAATTAGATTCTTCTCTAGAATGGTGTTAGGTTTAGGCTTTAAGACAGCGACACTAGATCTGCATCAGACAATACTTACATAACTTTATGTACCTCTGTTAGGAAACATTTTTATTGTGAACCTACATTATGTGTAGTAAATTGTTTATTTAATCAATTATTGTGTTTTATTTATAACATCATAGAAATGTTAGCATGTTGCAGTGAATTTTCAGCATGACATACAAAATGTGGATAATAGATTGGTCGACTCACTTGTTCAGTTGTTGCCTTTGCAAGAAAGTATTCAGGTTGTCACTGATAATAATTGGCGATCAGTAAACGGTAGTGATTATTTTCTTACTTGCAGATTAGTAGGGTACATTAACATAGTTTTACATTTTAATCAGTCAATCTGTACTCGTCCACTGCAGCTAAGGTACGCTTCGTCTTCTGTTCTTGCTTTACCTTTTTACGTTTAATTGGATCTAATTGTGGTCTTATCGCAAGTAAATTGGTCTCTTTTCTGCACCAATGATTAACAAAATCGGTTCCACGGAACCACGGTTACCTTTACGAAAAGCCGTTGAGACTCCGTGAATTCTTGTGTTGTTTTGACCTAACTGCACTATTACTCAGATACAAATCAAATATGGGCAACCTTGATGAAGATGGTAAAATATTGAATTCCAAACCTTCCAAAATTTCATAAAAAAAGAGGTTTAATAGTTTTCCCAATAGTTCCTAGAATATTAGGAACTGTTCACCATAAAGTAAACCAACTCGAGATTTCTGTATAGCAAGCTTTAAGGTACATAATACTCGTATGGGTTCGCGTCAAGATTTTCCTTCAAAGTGAGCGATTGGCATTGCAACTACATCTTCATTTTATTTTATTGTATAAATGTACGTATGTAGGTACCTATATAACATAGGACAAAAAATCATTGGTACATGCCGGGGTAACGGGTAACGTTTTAACCCACGACTACCGCCGCTCCTGACCATACAGTATTTTCGTTTTTTACGCATAAACTTTTTATTAGGTAATAAAGCTAATCCGAACAAAAAATCACTGACATAAATAAAAGAGACAAAACCTTTAAAAAAATACCTCAACAAAGCAAAGTGTACATAAATAAACACTGATAGAAACCTCAAAATTCTAGTTAATTCCGAAGTAGCATGAATAACATCGAAGATGCAATCTATTTCGCGTCTTTATTAGTTTGCATTTCGATAGGAGGACTGTACAGATCCATTGGGAATCCGCACGTTAAACGTAACTATGGGACGGGTTTGGGAGTATGTGTGGTCTGCCTCATTTGTGGGCGGACGATAATCCACTGTATGTTCATGGTCTGGATTAATATTTTCATAATCAAATGCTTTAGTAAGCGGTAAGTCAAGTGTAATTTTACCATAGCCTATAACCAGGCCCCTAGAGTCTAATAGGTACTTACATCGTTTTTCAATAGAAAGATAAAAGCACGACAATGGTTGTATTTGCCTCAATTTAGTAGTATACAATGCAATAGCAGTACAATTTCATTCCAGGGGTAGGTATAAGCCGCGCAAATTAAATAGGCATCTCTCGCGAAGATCAAATCGCACAAGGTGCTGAGTTAAGTAGCACACCATTGCAATGCCATTGGTTACTAGACTCCCGATAGTGTGAATAAAACTACCATTACCGGACTAGTATGACTCAGGGACTCGCCACCCTGTTCACTTATCTACTCAGCCCTCAAAGGGTTTGGAGTGATGGTCTGTTAAGGTGAAGTGCTAGGTTCTTAACTTATAACCACATCATGCGTGTAAGTACTTAGCACCTATATTCCAGAGTGGTGAAGGTGGAACAAAACAACCTTTCTAAACTCACTAGTTGGAGATTAGAAAGGACTCCTTTCAGAAATGTATTCTTATAATAACATAACCTCACGCCTGTATCCCAAAGGGGTGGCAATCCCTACCCCTCTAGGATACAGGCGTGACGTTATGTTATAAGTATAACATACCTCCTTAATCAATTCGTCATATCACAATTCTTGTGATAATTCTTGTTTCAGCCACATCCACCAGCTGAGTTTCATCTTCACGTGGGCATACCTGACGTATCTACACATTTACGTCATACAATCTCTTTACGAGCAATGGATCCTTCAGACATTGGCGCTAAGGGTAGTGGGACTGGCGTTCGAAGTTAATAGACTGCAGAGGTTGAACAGGTTCCAAGTACCGTACACGACGTCGACAGCCACATTGTTTAGGGAAAGCGATGTCAAGATGAATTACGGCTTTGAGCCCCCGGAAGTTATAAATGTGGAGCCCGCTGTAGTCGACATGATATGCTACGCAGTCTACTTTATTGGAATACATAAAGGTAAGAGTTTCTTACTGTTTGTAGCATATACGAGTAGTAGTACTCTTTGGCTAGTAAAGTTTCGAGTGTCCAGAATCAGTCGTGAAATGTGTTTTTCACAGACCTGCAAGACCGAAAAGTAAAATAATGTAGATATTGAAAATATATTGTATATTGAATATTCAATATATCAGGTTCAAAATTTCACTGATGCCGGTGAGTCGCCCATTAGCTCAGTTGGAAAGAGCGCTGGGACGGATAGCCAGAGGTCGCGGGTTTGAATCCCGGCATGGGTGGAATTTTTAGCCTTTTAGGTTTTTTAATTGTCCTTAGCACGGGTTAGTGCATTAAAAATAATAATATAAAATAACGTCGTTTAAACGACTCCAGGTCCCTATTTCAGATGGAGCGTTTTCGATGACCACTTCAAGATCAACCCCGAAATGAACTGCTGCAGAGCCGTGACTATACAAAAGCTAAAAGCGGCCGCTATGTGTGTCATAGCGCATCTTGCGTTACAGTCGCACTTTACCAGCGATGTAAGTTACCTGCAAAGTCTAAAAATAAACCGGCCCATTACATCGATCTACCTAGATGGATGAAACGCTTCAAACCAAGTTTTCTTACTTACAACCCCGTACTCAAACACTGTCACGGAGCCAAAAATTAAAATTGTGCAGGAGCCGCACTTAAAAAAATTCGATGGTGCGGAATCATGACATTTTTAAAGTTTACCTACGATTCATTAAGCTAATTTAATAGACTTGATAGTCGTCAACTGCCAACAGGATTTGTAACGATAATCTTACTTGGTTATTACTATTAATTGCATATCTACATTGCTCAAAGTGACACTTTTCCAATAAAATACTCGGGCCGATCTTCAGCGGTTAGGGCATGTACCAATATTTTCTTTCAGATATACCGGCAAGAAAGTTTTTACAAGCTTCAGAACACCGACTACCGATTTTTAACCAACCTGCCGCTGTTGGTGATGTATTTCCTTCAGTATCAAGTGGTGACGCTACTTAGCTCCTGCATTTGTACCGAGACCGGGTTCGGGATCTATCCGAACGACTCCGTCTACTCGAGGAAGCACTCGCTAGTCTCCAACATTCCCCAGTCGGCCACCTATGAGATGCTCAGCGTCGGGTGAGTGCTTCATCCTACCTAACCACTACTCCGCATCCTTCCTTATTCGATATCAAGCCTTGTATGTCCCCATTGTTGGGGCACGGGTCTCTTCCTGCATCGCAGGAAGGTTAGGCCATACTCCACCACGGGGGCCAAGTCCGGGTTGGTGGAGGGTTGTAAGACAGTGGCGGGGTCTTACTGTCAGCTGTCTTACCTTCCTCATTAATACAAAAGTAAAATAAGTAGTAGAAAGTTACTTTTCTGGTGGACGGGCTTTTGACGGCGATATAGAACGATTACAACCATTGTATCTCCCCACTGTCGGGGCGCGAGTCTCTTCCTGCGCAGGAAGGTTAGGCCACGGGGGCCAAGTCCGGGTTGGAGGAGGATTGTAAGACAGTGGCGGGCCTTACTGTCAGAACTTATCAAGCCGCTCATAAGGCCTCTGACATGGCTTAACAGCTGCCATTACATGGCAGCCGTTAAGCCATGCCGTTAGGCCACGGGGGCCAAGTCCGGTTGGAGGAGGATTGTAAGACAGTGGCGGGCCTTACTGTCAGAACTTATCAAGCCGCTCATAAGGCCTCCGACATGGCTTAACGGCTGCCATTACATGACAGTCGACGCCAACGGCTTAACGTGCCTTGCGAAGCACGGAAGCGCTCGGAAAAACACCACTAGCGGTAGTCACGGGACGGTCACCCATCCTGCTCCTGACCGTGCCTGTTATTGCTTAACTCAAGTGATTGATTCCAATCACTCGGTCCAACTAGGCCACGAGCACTTCGGTGACTTGGACGCCGATATAGCCGAGTACATAAAGATGACTTGGCTAAGGTTAGGCATAATATGGACACCCGAGCACTATTGAAACTACCACTACTACCAACTACGTTTTAACAATTATTTGTTTTTGTCAGATCAACGCGCCTGGAAGCAGGCATCGAGCGTGAGTCCAACGTCGCGATATTCAAATGTTTCGACTACGAGAAACTGATCATCGGCCCTCGCATGAGGCACACGTTACGAAGCTGGGACATTCCCACGCAATTCTGGTTCTGGGCTTACACTAATCAGTGCCTAGGAAATTGTAGCAGGGAGATGAGGTTAGCGCGTTTCTATCTTGACCAGAAAACACCTGGCATGGTTCAAATATACCAAACAAAATCATTGGTATATTTGAACCCACGACCTCCCGAATGTGAGGCCGGCATTCTATCGCTGAGCAACCACCGCTCTTTTCCTCCGATGATACGTGACAAGTTCGCGAGGCGCAGAAGCACCCATCGTCAGTGATATCGAGACGCATGGTGGAATCAGTACGAAATCTATAGAAGCAAAAGCAGTGAATGGGCAGAAGTATGTACACGTAGACGTGGTTTGAATCAGTTGAGCAAAGCAGGCTTTCATAAGAGCCTTCTCGTTAATACAAAATCCATATAGGGAAAGTAAATGCGTAGCAGTCTACGCACGTGCCCGAGCTGATGAGTTGTGGAGATGAGTTGAACTTATTCCTGCTTTACTAAACTAGACATATATAAGGGGTCTTATCGCAATCCCATATATCGGCAAGCGCAGCGTAGGACGTTCAGCCACAAAATGGACAGATAACCTCGTACAGGTAGCAGGAAAACGCTGGATGCAAGTCTCTTCCAACCGGTCTTTCTGGAAATTCATGGAGGAGGCCTATGTACGTGATGATTGACCAAACGGTTTCCTGCTTTACTAGACAAATTTAACGGGTCTAATCCCGATTATTCATTAGGTAAACTTAGCGTAGTCTCTTTTGATAGGATACATACAAGCAGTGAATGCGTAACAATCTACGCTGGTGGCAATGAGTTGACCAAAGAAGTCATGCTGTCCTTTCAGAACCGCCTTCTCGTTTATAGCCTGGACGGTCTGGAGCGGCCCCTCGATCCAGAACTTGATCATGTCGGCAACGCTCTGGGTACACATCCACCTGGAGGCCGAGTACAGTGAACTATTCAATACCTCCGCTAATGCTGTATGTATTACACTATCACTGTATCTCGGTTTATCTTTTTCGTCGACTTTTTTAACAGTACCTATACTTTTGGAAAAGGTGGTCTATGGTGGCACTACAAAATAAATTCACATCGTAATAAGAAAAAATATAAAATAATCTAAAAGGTTGTCAACAAAAGTATATTACGTCTTGTTTATATCACACGGTTCCTTAAAACACTCTTCAGAGCCCGTTTTAATAGTCCGTAGTACAATGAAAAACGTAAGACACAGATTGCCTCTGAGGAGTCTAATACCGAGTCGAAATAATACCGTTAGTTTTACAGTATATAATTATAATTTAAAATATTCAATTCTGCAAGCGAGATGACAGTGGCAAACCTGGGTTAACCTTAATGAGTATTATTGGCCAGCAAATTCGCCAAAATAAACCTCTTACAGATTTTTTCTACAATTTTGAGTGGGCGTTTCCAAAAATAGTATTTTAGCGTGTGACTCGGTCGGTTGTCGAACCACTTGGACGCAGAGGTATTTTGAACCACACTTGCAAGTTTGGCATAGTTGACGATGAGTCGGTGACTGGGAGTCAGTAATATTTAGTATGGTCTGCGTAGTGTCGGACATGCGCTATTCCAGGCAGATTCGATCGCCATCTTCTAAGCTCTTACTATCTATATCTATCTATAATCAGCCCACATCACCTTATCTTTCGGCACTTAATTTCTGGAAATACCCGAACACTTACCAGCAGTGCTCATTGTTCGCTTTTGATTGCGCTAAATTTTTTTTAATTAAGAATTCAATCAATCAGCCCTTATTCGCCTACATCTGAATAAGAGCCTCTACCAATGCACGTCTCTTCTTTCTGTCCTCAGTTATCTTCAACGCTGCCAGCAATATGCATCAGTGGTTGGTCCAACGAGGCTGGTGGGCCTCCAAGGTCAAGACTTGGCAATAATTAATGATTATACTTCCTCCAGGTAAAAGCACCGTGGGACATCGGCTACTCAATAATGCGTTTGTTTTGCCTCATCTACCTGACGCCGTGTTTCGTGCTTGACGACAGCCAACTGGTGCTGCGGTACTACAACTCTATATTCTGGGTCTACCACTGGGTACTGTTCGCGCTGTTGGTGGCGGCTGTTGTCATCTGCAAAGCTAGGGCTCTGATGTCGTGATTGTCATTGTACAAAGCGGTGTTGTTGTAGCGTAAAATATACCGTGTGACGACTCAATAAACATAGTTTCATGTTGTTTCCAACGAGGTGTGTCTTTGTGTGTGTTAAGTAGTTTACTGGAACAGACTGGAATAGTGGACGTCTTTTTTTGCAGTAGTTAATTTATTACGTTACACAATTCTAACCACCACACCCCTGCTCTGTGTAATTTACGAATGCGGCATCAATTATTCACAAGGGATGCTAAAAACTAACGAACAAAAAATCACTGACATAAATAAAAGAGACAAAACCTTTAAAAAATACCTCAACAAAGCAAAGTGTACATAAATAAACACTGATAGAAACCTCAAAATTCTAGTTAATTCCGAAGTAGCATGAATAACATCGAAGATGCAATCTATTTCGCGTCTTTATTAGTGTGCATTTCGATAGGAGGACTGTACAGATCCATTGGGAATCCGCACGTTAAACGTAACTATGGGACGGGTTTGGGAGTATGTGTGGTCTGCCTCATTTGTGGGCGGACGATAATCCACTGTATGTTCATGGTCTGGATTAATATTTTCATAATTAAATGCTTTAGTAAGCGGTAAGTCAAGTGTAATTTTACCATAGCCTATAACCAGGCCCCTAGAGTCTAATAGGTACTTACATCGTTTTTTAATAGAAAGATAAAAGCACGACAATGGTTGTTTGCCTCAATTTAGTAGTCTACAATGCAATAGCAGTACAATGTCATTCCAGGGGTAGGTATAAGCCGCGCAAATTAAATAGGCATATCTCGCGAAGATCAAATCGCACAAGGTGCTGAGTTAAGTAGCACACCATTGCAATGCCATTGGTTACTAGACTCCCGATAGTGTGAATAAAACTACCATTACCGGACTAGTATGACTCAGGGACTCGCCACCCTGTTCACTTATCTGCTCAGCCCTCAAAGGGTTTGGAGTGATGGTCTGTTAAGGTGAAGTGCTAGGTTCTTAACTTATAACCAGATCATGCGTGTAAGTACTTAGCACCTATATTCCAGAGTGGTGAAGGTGGAACAAAACAACCTTTCTAAACTCACTAGTTGGAGATTAGAAAGGACTCCTTTCCGAAATGTATTCTTATAATAACATAACCTCACGCCTGTATCCCAAAGGGGTGGCAATCCCTACCCCTCTAGGATACAGGCGTGACGTTATGTTATAAGTATAACATACCTCCTTAATCAATTCGTCATATCACAATTCTTGTGATAATTCTTGTTTCAGCCACATCCACCAGCTGAGTTTCATCTTCACGTGGGCATACCTGACGTATCTACACATTTACGTCATACAATCTCTTTACGAGCAATGGATCCTTCAGACATTGGCGCTAAGGGTAGTGGGACTGGCGTTCGAAGTTAATAGACTGCAGAGGTTGAACAGGTTCCAAGTACCGTACACGACGTCGACAGCCACATTGTTTAGGGAAAGCGATGTCAAGATGAATTACGGCTTTGAGCCCCCGGAAGTTATAAATGTGGAGCCCGCTGTAGTCGACATGATATGCTACGCAGTCTACTTTATTGGAATACATAAAGGTAAGAGTTTCTTACTGTTTGTAGCATATACGAGTAGTAGTACTCTTTGGCTAGTAAAGTTTCGAGTGTCCAGAATCAGTCGTGAAATGTGTTTTTCACAGACCTGCAAGACCGAAAAGTAAAATAATGTAGATATTGAAAATATATTGTATATTGTAAAGAGGTTCGAAATTTCACTGATGCCGGTGAGTCGCCCATTAGCTCAGTTGGAAAGAGCGCTGGGACGGATAGCCAGAGGTCGCGGGTTTGAATCCCGGCATGGGTGGAATTTTTAGCCTTTTAGGTTTTTAAATTGTCCTTAGCACGGGTTAGTGCATTAAAAATAATAATATAAAATAATGTCGTTTAAACGACTCCAGGTCCCTATTTCAGATGGAGCGTTTTCGATGACCACTTCAAGACCAACCCCGAAATGAACTGCTGCAGAGCCGTGACTATACAGAAGCTAAAAGCGGCCGCTATGTGTGTCATAGCGCATCTTGCGTTACAGTCGCACTTTACCAGCGATGTAAGTTACCTGCAAAGTCTAAAAATAAACCGGCCCATTACATCGATCTACCTAGATGGATGAAACGCTTCAAACCAAGTTTTCTTACTTACAGCCCCTTACTCAAACACTGTCACTGAGCCAAAAATTAAAATTGTGCAGGAGCCGCACTTAAAAAATTTCGATGGTGCGGAATCATGACATATTTAAAGTTTACCTACGATTCATTAAGCTAATTTAATAGACTTGATAGTCGTCAACTGCCAGCAGGATTTGTAACGATAATCTTACTTGGTTATTACTATTAATTTCATATCTACATTGCTCAAAGTGACACTTTTCCACTAAAATACTCGGGACGATCTTCAGCGGTTAGAGCATGTACCAATATTTTCTTTCAGATATACCGGCAAGAAAGTTTTTACAAGCTTCAGAACACCGACTACCGATTTTTAACCAACCTGCCGCTGTTGGTGATGTTTTTCCTTCAGTATCAAGTAGTGACGCTACTTAGCTCCTGCATTTGTACCGAGACCGGGTTCGGGATCTATCCGAACGACTCCGTCTACTCGAGGAAACACTCGCTAGTCTCCAACATTCCCCAGTCGGCCACCTATGAGATGCTCAGCGTCGGGTGAGTGCTTCATCCTACCTAACCACTACTCCGCATCCTTCCTTATTCGATATCAACCCTTGTATGTCCCCACTGTTGGGGCACGGGTCTCTTCCTGCATCGCAGGAAGGTTAGGCCATACTCCACCACGGGGGCCAAGTCCGGGTTGGTGGAGGGTTGTAAGACAGTGGCGGGGTCTTACTGTCAGCTGTCTTACCTTCCTCATTAATACAAAAGTAAAATAAGTAGTAGAAAGTTACTTTTCTGGTGGACGGGCTTTTGACGGCGATATAGAACGATTACAACCATTATATGTCCCCACTGTCGGGGCGCGAGTCTCTTCCTGCGCAGGAAGGTTAGGCCACGGGGGCCAAGTCCGGGTTGGAGGAGGATTGTAAGACAGTGGCGGGCCTTACTGTCAGAACTTATCAAGCCGCTCATAAGGCCTCTGACATGGCTTAACAGCTGCCATTACATGGCAGCCGTTAAGCAATGCCGTTAGGCCACGGGGGCCAAGTCCGGTTGGAGGAGGATTGTAAGACAGTGGCGGGCCTTACTGTCAGAACTTATCAAGCCGCTCATAAGGCCTCCGACATGGCTTAACGGCTGCCATTACATGACAGTCGACGCCAACGGCCTAACGTGCCTTGCGAAGCACGGAAGCGCTCGGAAAAACACCACTAGCGGTAGTCACGGGACGGTCACCCATCCGGCTCCTGACCGTGCCTGTTATTGCTTAACTCAAGTGATTGATTCCAATCACTCGGTCCAACTAGGCCACGAGCACTTCGGTGACTTGGACGCCGATATAGCCGAGTACATAAAGATGACTTGGCTAAGGTTAGGCATAATATGGACACCCGAGCACTATTGAAACTACCACTACTACCAACTACGTTTTACAATTACTTGTTTTTGTCAGATCAACGCGCCTGGAAGCAGGCATCGAGCGTGAGTCCAACGTCGCGATATTCAAATGTTTCGACTACGAGAAACTGATCATCGGCCCTCGCATGAGGCACACGTTACGAAGCTGGGACATTCCCACGCAATTCTGGTTCTGGGCTTACACTAATCAGTGCCTAGGAAATTGTAGCAGGGAGATGAGGTTAGCGCGTTTCTATCTTGACCAGAAAACACCTGGCATGGTTCAAATATACCAAACAAAATCATTGGTATATTTGAACCCACGACCTCCCGAATGTGAGGCCGGCATTCTATCGCTGAGCAACCACCGCTCTTTTCCTCCGATGATACGTGACAAGTTCGCGAGGCGCAAAAGCACCCATCGTCAGTGATATCGAGACGCATGGTGGAATCAGTACGAAATCTATAGAAGCAAAAGCAGTGAATGGGCAGAAATATGTACACGTAGACGTGGTTTGAATCAGTTGAGCAAAGCAGGCTTTCATAAGAGCCTTTTCGTTAATACAAAATCCATATAGGGAAAGTAAATGCGTAGCAGTCTACGCACGTGCCCGAGCTGATGAGTTGTGGAGATGAGTTGAACTTATTCCTGCTTTACTAACCTAGACATATATAAGGGGTCTTATCGCAATCCCATATATCGGCAAGCGCAGCGTAGGACGTTCAGCCACAAAATGGACAGATGACCTCGTACGAAGAAGATGCCTGAAGCAGGCATCGAGCGTGAGTCCAACGTCGCGATATTCAAATGTTTCGACTACGAGAAACTGATCATCGGCCCTCGCATGAGGCACACGTTACGAAGCTGGGACATTCCCACGCAATTCTGGTTCTGGGCTTACACTAATCAGTGCCTAGGAAATTGTAGCAGGGAGATGAGGTTAGCGCGTTTCTATCTTGACCAGAAAACACCTGGCATGGTTCAAATATACCAAACAAAATCATTGGTATATTTGAACCCACGACCTCCCGAATGTGAGGCCGGCATTCTATCGCTGAGCAACCACCGCTCTTTTCCTCCGATGATACGTGACAAGTTCGCGAGGCGCAAAAGCACCCATCGTCAGTGATATCGAGACGCATGGTGGAATCAGTACGAAATCTATAGAAGCAAAAGCAGTGAATGGGCAGAAATATGTACACGTAGACGTGGTTTGAATCAGTTGAGCAAAGCAGGCTTTCATAAGAGCCTTTTCGTTAATACAAAATCCATATAGGGAAAGTAAATGCGTAGCAGTCTACGCACGTGCCCGAGCTGATGAGTTGTGGAGATGAGTTGAACTTATTCCTGCTTTACTAACCTAGACATATATAAGGGGTCTTATCGCAATCCCATATATCGGCAAGCGCAGCGTAGGACGTTCAGCCACAAAATGGACAGATGACCTCGTACAGGTAGCAGGAAAACGCTGGATGCAAGTCTCTTCCAACCGGTCTTTCTGGAAATTCATGGAGGAGGCCTATGTACGTGATGATTGACCAAACGGTTTCCTGCTTTACTAGACAAATTTAACGGGTCTAATCCCGATTATTCATTAGGTAAACTTAGCGTAGTCTCTTTTGATAGGATACATACAAGCAGTGAATGCGTAACAATCTACGCTGGTGGCAATGAGTTGACCAAAGAAGTCATGCTGTCCTTTCAGAACCGCCTTCTCGTTTATAGCCTGGACGGTCTGGAGCGGCCCCTCGATCCAGAACTTGATCATGTCGGCAACGCTCTGGGTACACATCCACCTGGAGGCCGAGTACAGTGAACTATTCAATACCTCCGCTAATGCTGTATGTATTACACTATCACTGTATCTCGGTTTATCTTTTTCGTCGACTTTTTTAATTGTAAAAACAGTACCTATACTTTTGGAAAAGGTGGTCTATGGTGGCACTACAAAATAAATTCACATCGTAATAAGAAAAAATATAACATAATCTAAAAGGTTGTCAACAAAAGTATATTACGTCTTGTTTATATCACACGGTTCCTTAAAACACTCTTCAGAGCCCGTTTTAATAGTCCGTAGTACAATGAAAAACGTAAGACACAGATTGCCTCTGAGGAGTCTAAGACCGAGTCGAAATAATACCGTTAGTTTTACAGTATATAATTATAATTTAAAATATTCAATTCTGCAAGCGAGATGCCAGTGGCAAACCTGGGTTAACCTTAATGAGTATTATTGGCCAGCAAATTCGCCAAAGTAAACCTCTTACAGATTTTTTCTACAATTTTGAGTGGGCATTTCCAAAAATAGTATTTTAGCGTGTGACTCGGTCGGTGGTCGAACCACTTGGACGCAGAGGTATTTTGAACCACACTTGCAAGTTTGGCATAGTTGACGATGAGTCGGTGACTGGGAGTCAGTCCTATTTAGTATGGTCTGCGTAGTGTCGGACATGCGCTATTCCTGGCAGATTCGATCGCCATCTTCTAAGCTCTTACTATCTATATCTATCTATAATCAGCCCACATCACCTTATCTTTCGGCACTAAATTTCTGGAAATACCCGAACACTTACCAGCAGTGCTCATTGTTCGCTTTTGATTGCGCTAAATTTTTTTTAATTAAGAATTCAATCAATCAGCCCTTATTCGCCTACATCTGAATAAGAGCCTCTACCAATGCACGTCTCTTCTTTCTGTCCTCAGTTATCTTCATCGCTGCCAGCAATATGCATCAGTGGTTGGTCCAACGAGGCTGGTGGGCCTCCAAGGTCAAGCAAGGTCAAACTTGGCAATAATTAATGATTATACTTCCTCCAGGTAAAAGCACCGTGGGACATCGGCTACTCAATAATGCGTTTGTTTTGCCTTATCTACCTGACGCCGTGTTTCGTGCTTGACGACAGCCAACTGGTGCTGCGGTACTACAACTCTATATTCTGGGTCTACCACTGGGTACTGTTCGCGCTGTTGGTGGCGGCTGTTGTCATCTGCAAAGCTAGGGCTCTGATGTCGTGATTGTCATTGTACAAAGCGGTGTTGTTGTAGCGTAAAATATACCGTGTGACGACTCAATAAACATAGTTTCATGTTGTTTCCAACGAGGTGTGTCTTTGTGTGTGTTAAGTAGTTTACTGGAACAGACTGGAATAGTGGACGTCTTTTTTTGCAGTAGTTAATTTATTACGTTACACAATTCTAACCACCACACCCCTGCTCTGTGTAATTTACGAATGCGGCATCAATTATTCACAAGGGATGCTAAAAACTTTGTAGATCGGAAGAGACAAATGCGATAGACACTTTTTTGCAACGTTTATTTCTATGTTCTATTTGATATAGGTGTAATTTAAAATATAATGATACTTCTGTCGCAATAAACGTCAGCGTTTACTTGGACAAGTGTTGGAATAAATTCATTGATGTTTCCAGATGAGGAAACCAACATTGATTACTTAGTAAAATCGACTTTAAGTGACATTAATATTAATAATCAGTTTCAACTGTAACAGGGTTAGATATCCAATTACTCTATCACAGAACATCTTTGTAAAATGGAAGACAATCATTGATCTTACAAAATAATCATAACAATATTGATAGCTTGCAACTCATAATTATACTCGTAATCGTAAATACACTCATTAACTCATCAAACTTCAATAAAAAACAATCGATATTAACAACAAATAAAAACGTAACAACGAATACTAGGTACTCGTAATATTTTCCTATATTTCATGTACTTACTATTATTATTCTAGATACAAATAGATTGATATTGTCTTTACACAGTAAATAATACAATTTGCTAGCATACTTACAATTTCAGCTCCTCTGCTTTTATATCTATGGTCGGATCTTCGATGGTCCGTTTATTCTGTATTATCCGCAGCTCTATCAAAGCTGGCAGTATCTTTCCGGTTGGTTGGGCAGCTGAAACAAAATCTACGGTCAACATTCTTTCAAAAAGTTTTCTTGGGCCACTACAGAGCACACTGGCAGCTCTTGGCCAAGATCACTGGCAGCCTATTTTAGGGCATCGAATCCTGACGGTTGCGAGACTAATTTGTATGGAAATTGACAATTTGGTGCGCGTCATAGAGACAGGTCTCCACCGACTTCAATACCCGTCTTGTCGCATTCACTCGGTGGCGAGCCTCGCCCACCTATTTGGGTGCATTCGGGTAATATGAACTGTCCAGTTCTTTTACAGATGGCATTTTCAAAAACTGTACAATTTCTCAATCAAGTTAACAGTGATCATGTTAACCTTCCTTCTTTCCTTCCCATTTGCTTTATTAGCAACCATGCATAGATCCCAGCGTGGAGATTATGGGCATTACCCGCTATGATAGCACAACGTGGCGCTCTTTAGGGGAGGGCTATGTTCAGCAGTGGACTAGTATAGCCTGAAGACTACGACGTGCATAGATAGATAGAGAACACTTTATTGCACAACCACAAAAAATACAAATATTTTTTTTTAAATGTAAGTAATGTAATACAATTGGCGGTCTTATTGCTTAGAGCATAGAATGATAATAAAATCGTTACACCGGTTAAAACAGGATAGCATACTGATACTGTGACGATACTGCGTCCGTAAGGCGAAATGCCTGACTACTCACCTCTCGCTTTCTCGTAGGTGTCTCTGACAATGGCCTGAAGCGTGGCAATAGTCTTCTCCAACGTCAGCTTCAGGTCGCCGTTAGTCTTGTGGTGCCACGCCAGGAACAGGGCCGCGAACAGGTCGCCCGTGCCTGTGTACGTCGCGTCCACTTTCGGTATTTTGATTTGGTACGATTTTCCTAAAAACGACCGCAAACGTTGGAATGAACGAGACGTGCACATAATATACAAACTGGAGAAGAGGTTGGAGGGCTCAGGGCACAAGAAAGAGAAACATAAGATAAGATAAGAAGACAAGAATATTCTTTATCGTACACCAGGAAAAAACAAACAAAAAATAATTACAAAGATACAGTACTTATTGCTTAAAGCAATTTCTTCCAGACAACCCGCGATGGAGAGTTTCTGAAGGAAAAGTGAGACGGGTAGTTGGTGCAAATATGAATATTGATATACATACTTATACTTACTTAAAAATAATATACTTACATAAACCATAACATTATAATACATAAAGCAGTTGATTATAAACATACTCAAAGTTACATTATATTGATATGTTGACAGCCACATTATGCAATTTGCTTAAGTCAGATGTCGCTGCCTGTACATAATACAGAGAATAGTGTAGAGGTTCGAAATTTCACTGATCCCGTGAGTCGCCCATTGGCTCAATTGGTAGAGCGCTGGCACGGATAGCCAGAGGTTGCGGGTTCGAATCCCGGCATGGGTGAAATTTTTAGCCTCTAAATAGGTTTTTAAATTTGTTCCTTAGCACGGGTTAGTGCATTAAAAATAAAAATTGTATAGCCACATTAAGTCTATCAATTATTTGTTTGAAAACATCTTAACGAAACCTGAGTATCTGAGTGAACAAGGGCTGAGGAGCCCTTGAAATTGCCAATTTGCGGTGGGCATGCGTGCTAATTTAGCATATACTCTCCCTGAAAGAAGGCCTGTGACTTCTTGATCCAAAATTGTTAATTAACCTTTCGTATGCTGCCAGGTGGCGCTACAGAAGTTGTTAGTATGCCGCCATTTTTCAATTAGTAGAGAGAGAGTTAGATAGGTTCTTAATATACTAAAATTATTCGAAAATTTCTTTGATACATGACCTAATTGCAAATGTTAATGGATATCAGGTAAATAATAAATGTTTCACGGTATTTAGTATTTCTGGTAGCGATTTTATTTATTTTTTGTAGCTCTATAAATCAGCATTCAATATGAAAATTCTCCCATCGAGAGAAACGAGGAAAATTCAATAAATTTTCACATAAAACCTGGTTATTTTTAGTTCCTAAGCTAGGTGAATAGTAAAACAATCCACTAATTTAGAAGTTATTAGCACTACCAAAGGAAATTATTCAGAAAATCTAATTTGAAAACTGCTTATGAGATAAACAAGGCAGCCATTTTCACTTTGAAGAAACTAGAAACAAACAAACGACCTTTGTGTTGTGTCTTCCAAATAAGTGAATGATGTCTATGGTACATTGGTTCATTCATAACAACTTGTAAATAATTTTAAACCTTAAAACTAACGGGATAATAATTAAAATTGTCTAAAAATTATCAAAGTTTACTGAGCACGGATCCGTGACAAAGCATTCGAGGGATGGCGCCCGGATCCGTGACAAAGCATACGAAGAGTTAAACAATAAATAAATTATGCTAATGTGGTTATACTGAACTTTGTAAAGAATATTATAATATTCTAAGTATATCTTTTTTAAATTTCTGTGGTGCCCAATATTGCGCTCATCCAGTTCAGTCTTTGTCTAAAACTATGTGAATTATGTACATAATTATGTGACGCATTGCGTGTGTATGTCAAGTATTACCTTTAGTACTAGCAATTCCAATCATGTTTTTATCGTCGCCCAATTCGGAGCTAGAAAGGGCAACGGTCTTGACCCCCTTATCGTGCAGTAGTTGTATGACGTGTAGGGCGTCTTTCAGTGTCTCGACGGGGTACCCGGTTATCAGCTCTGCCTCGAATTGATTCGGCGTGAGGACGTCAGCCAGCGGGACGATGATATCCCTGTACACTGGCAGCATCTCTTGAGGGACGTACATCGCGCCGTTGTCACCCATTACTGGGTCACAGACTGGAAATAAGAGGGTTAAACCTGTAAAAACCCGCCAAGTGCCAGTGGTACTTGCGCACCAAGGGTTCCGTCATATTTGTAGGTGGGTCATTAAATATTATAAATAGTTTAGGAATTGAGTCTCACAGTTTTTTTCGATCTTTTCCCACACTTCACAAGCAATTTTTTTATGATTTTATTACGAATGCATAGTTTTCAGATTTTTCCTTGTACTTGTACTATAAGGCGATACCACTTGCCAAATTTCTTAGTCTAGGTCAACAGGAAGTACCCTATAAATTTTGATTCTCTTGAGTGTCGAAATGGAAGTTTTTTACGGCATAAACGGTTGATTTTTTCATAGCTTCAAGGAACTGTAAACCTGGCTATACCAGTCCACTGCTGATACTTTTTCGATATCCACTCCATACCTTCATGTGTCCCCTGGGTAAAGGGTCTTGACAGACGGACAGAGAGCATATTTATGCTATAGGGGTTCCATATTTCCATTTGCGGTATGTAATCCTAAGAACGAGCGAGTATAACTAATTGTAAAATAATACATCATATAAACTGTTTCTTGGCGGGGTAAACAGAGACCAATTTTCCACACCTGCCAAGATCCTGGAAAACCTCATTTGATTCATCAGTGTTAATTTTTATTAGGTTTCCATGGATTAATGAACTTCTAAATAACAGCTTACCATAAATCAAGTCAGGGTTTTTTGTTCTCAATTTCTTGATAATATCAGCAATTTGCTTCAACGACTCAGGCGATCTTGAGTACCCTGTGATAAGATGTGTGTAGTAGTCAACTTCATTCAGAGTCAGACCCTCAATAAGATTTGCCATCTCTTCGTCTTTCAGGACATTGCCTCGGATGTTCTTGTAGGCTGTATGGGTTGAGAACTGGACAGTATTTATGGAGTCCACTTCAAAGCCTAGGACCTGCAATTTTTACAAAAAATATGGTTTAGCAATATTAAGATCTAGTGTGGAGGTAGTGTATTGGTGGAACCTGTGACCCATGCACGAGGTTCTGAGTTGGATCCTGCCAAAAAATGATAACCTTGTTTTCTAATTTCTTGTAAACAATAAACATGGTTGTAGTTACTAGTTTAGGAGTTATTAGGTTAAATTATGGTGGTGGAGTATCGTGCTGCTAGACGAGGCGGGCAAGCTTTTTGAGCGCATTTTGTCTGCCCGCATCGGCTGGCACCTGCGCGAAGTCGGCCCCGACCTAGCTGAATGCCAGTATGGCTTTCGCTGGGGTCGCTCGACCATCGACGCCATCCAACGCGTGAGGGACCTGTCGGACGAGGCAACCGGGGCGGGCGGGATAATGCTAGCAGTGTCCCTGGACATAGCCAACGCCTTGAACTCTCTGCCCTTCGGGTGCATACGGGAGGCGCTCCGATTCCATGCAGTGCCCGACTACCTGCGGCGCATGATCGGAGACTACCTGAAGGACAGAGAGGTTGTGTACCAAGGACGAGAGGGCCGAGATCGCCGACTCATGAGATGCGGTGTTCCACAGCGATCGGTCCTAGGACCGCTCCTGTGGAACATCGGATACGACTGGGTCCTACGTGGTGCGCTGCTGCGTAGGTTGCACCTCGTCTGCTATGCAGACGACACCCTCGTCACGGCGCGGGGGCGCAACTTCGAGGAGGCGGCCCGTCTGGCCACGGTGGGAGCCACCCACGTGGTCGGGCGTATTGAAGCGCTAGGCCTCAGAGTGGCCTTAAGCAAAACCGAGGCGATCTGCTTCCTCGGTCGTCGAAGAGCGCCTCCTGCAGGTTCCATGGTGAGGGTGGGCGATGTCCACGTCGAGGTCAGGTCCCAGTTGAAATACTTGGGCCTGGTCCTTGACAGCCGGTGAAACTTCGAGGAGCACTTCAGACGTCTGGCGCCGAAACTTATCGGCACAGTGTCCGCCCTCGGAAGGCTCCCGCCGCCTGCCGCCGCCTTTATACCGGCGTTGTGAGGTCGATGGCGCTGTATGGTGCACCTGTCTGGGCGGACGCTCTGAACGCCCGTAATATCGCTCAGCTGCACCGACCGCAGCGAGTGATGGCGATCAGAGCGATACGCGGATACCGGATGGTGTCACACGAGGCGGCATGCGCTCTGGTTGGCACGGTGCCATGAGACCTCGATGCCCACTTGCTGGCGTCGGTGTACTGGCGGCGCGTGGATGCACGCCACCGAGTTGTCTTCCCACCACCCGAGGTGGAGCAGCAGTGGAGGAGGGATGCACGTCGCAATCTCCTGTGCCAATGGCAAAGGCGGCTCCAGGAGCCGAAGGCGGGCCTGCGGACCGTGGAGGCGGTTCGTCCTCTTATAAAGAAGTGGGTGGACCGTCGACACGGCTCGCTCACCTTCCGGCTGGTGCAGATCCTCACAGGACACGGGTGTTTCGGGAGGTATCTGTGCCGCATAGCCGGAAGAGAGACGACTGCGGCGTGTCATCACTGCAATAGTGATGAAGACACGTCGCAGCACACCCTGGAGGTCTGCCCGGCTTGGGCGCAGGAGAGAGCGACGCTGCAACAGGCGGTAGGCTGCAACATCTCTTTGCCAGCCCTAATAGGCGCAATGCTACAGGGAGAGTCCTCGTGGCAGGCAGTGGTGTCCTTCTGCGAAAACGTCATTTTGCGGAAGGAGGCGGCGGAGAGGCTGAGAGAAAACGACCCTTCGTCTCAGCCGATCCATCGCAGGAGGATGGGACGGAGAAGGAGAGCGTATGCTCATCTCCTTCCGGCCCCGTGAGGAAATAGCGGATTGGGGTATCCGGCCTCACGAGCGGAGTGCTACGTGTTTCTAGCATTCCGCTCATACCTGGAGGATAATGGGCAATGGAGGGATCCACCAGGACTGACGCTGGCGGAGTTGCGGAAGATTGCGAGGGCGTTCCCGCGACTCCGTCGTACGGCGTGAGAAGGAACACCATGGGGTTTTAGCCGGTAAGAGTCCCGCATAACCCTGTCGCCATCCCCAGCGACAGGGTATCCATGAGGATTTCCCCATGAAAAAAAAAATGGTGGTGGAGTATGGCCTAACCTTACTGTGATACAGGAAGAGACCAGTGCCCCAGCATTGGAGACTAACAAGAGTAACAAGGGTTGATATTGAGGTTAAATTAGTAATTCATTATCCCACCTCCATATTGGTAAGGAAAAGTGGTTATTCAATCACCAATGTATACAACCTTACCTAAGATTACAATATCTCTGGCTTTTTACTTTTAAGCCTGTTAAAGTTGGGCAAGAATATTTCTATAAACGCTTATTGTATAATTCCAAATAAGAGCATTGTCAAATATTATATGGGATACAATACTTGCATTTTTTCAAGTTAGTCTAAGTATTGGGTTGGTTCCTTTGAGGAAGTATTGTAATTTTGGTAAGCTTGATTTTCTCTAGTCATTATATTGTACTTCATTATTTTGTAGTTTTAAATGTGTAAAATAAACAGCTCATACATGCCACTTCAGGTTACAAGCTTTCTTTCCGACCATGAACCTTACACTCGTTGTTAGTGTTGTATAGACTAGGTACCAAAAATTTACAAATGTATCCATAGAAAGTTAACATAATGTTAACTTTCTATGCATACATTTGTAAATTTTTGGTACCTAGTCTATACAACACTAACAACTAGGTACCAAAAATTTACAAATGTATGCATAGAAAGTTAACATTATGTTAACTTTCTATGGATACATTTGTAAATTTTTGGTACCTAGTCTATACAACACTAACAACGAGTGTAAGGTAAATATATTATATTTAACAGGTCTAATTGCAATTACAGTCCGAAAGAGTACAGTAAACTACTCGCTCCCTCAATCTAACTGCAACAAAGCATGGCAACTGCAATCAAGTCAGTCACTTCCTGAAACATCAGGAATTCAGGAAAATATGTTTTACCTAATAAATAATCACAATTAGACGCATTTAGTAAATAACTGTGTATGGGTATCACAGTTATTAAGAAATACTATGTATTTTAAGGTATGATCGCTTCAGGAGGCCAGCAGTAATGTTATTGGACTGTTACCTTTCTGGAAAGATTGGCTGGCTGGAGTGATCTCACAGCCCTACTATATACAATGGCCCAAGTACGAGGCTAAGTGCGGACACCACAGGACAAACCAAACAAGTATATGTTATTTATGCATGCCAAAAATTTACCTGAAGTGGGAACACTGCACTCTTGTTGCCAACATAACCATGGACTACATGGCTTTGGATTGAAAGAACCTTAGGCGTAGATTCTAGAGACATTTTGCAGTGGAGCTGGCAATGGCAGCTCATTCTGTAAAACAGTTTAAAACAGTATCTAATAAAACAGTATCTAGGAACATAATGTTTTAAGCTATAGTTTGCTAAATGCAATGCAAAAATCTTCTTACCAGTTAGGCAGAACGTAACACAAATTGAACGTAAGACAATATCAATGCCCGCAGGAAATTTATCAATAAGCATCAGCTTAGAAATAGATCACGATTAGGAATGATTTAAGATTTATTTAAATATCACAAATCAAGACTGCTAATAGCGCGCAGTGACAGACTGACAGACTCATATTTTTTTTGACATTTCTTATCTGTTAAGATCGTAGAGGGAGTACTCTTCTACGGATATGTTAAGGCAATGGTTCTGTGGGCAATGATTACATGAGACGGCGCGGCAAATCTCTGTCTACAGTGCGTTCACATTAACTTGACGCGTGAGAGAATTGGTAACAAGGACATAACATGTGAATTAGCTTTTGGACCTAATCGGAAGATGGTTAAACAAGCCCTCAATCCTTTTATTTTCCCCAAGTAATGGGAATGATTTCTAACATGGTAACAGTAAATATCTCAGTGTTACCAATTCTCTCACGCGTCAAGTTAATGTGAACGCACAATACGAATGAAATCAAATATTTTTCAACGTTGGACAGTAATTGCTAATCGGTGAATCAATGACATTTGTAACGTTCCATTACGCGGAAAAATATTTTTTAATAGGTGGAGTTTTATACTCATGAAGAGTATTTCTTCCGTAAGTCCTCAGGATAGGTATTTGATTTAGGACGACTTTTGAATAGAAACTAGATTTTAATGGATTTTAAAAGGTGTACAAAATAGATGCTTGCGCTTCGTGTAACAAATCTTACAAGAGTGGCCGGTAGGCCGCGCAACGTGCGAATAGAGAACGCCTAGAATAAAGATAATAGCAATTATTACACTATTGTATTTGGCAGGCGCCAACAACTCAGAACAATAAATTGTTCTGAGGTTTTATATTAATTATTGTTGTGAATACATATATTGCACTCGTAAACATTACTAGTACTCGTATTGTGCGTACGATAACTCAAAAAAATTTATCTCGGCTTTTCACCATACATAATGGTTTGCCACTTAGGGGCCGTCCATTAATCACGTGATCTTTTTTTAAGCATTTTTAAACCCCCCCTCCCCCTTGGTGATACATGGTGAGGTTAAAGACTACCACCCCACCCCCCACCCAACATCACGTGTATTTTTCGTACCTACAAAAAATCTTAATTTTTTTTAGAACTAGAATTGCCTTGCGCTCGCTAGCGCGCGTGTTGAATTTATATATTAATTTGGTATCGTATATGTCATGATATATTTTTGTGTCGTTTTACTATAATACATGTAAATGTCAGGCAATTACAAGCCTGGAAGCTTGGCTTCACATACATTTGATCTCCTTTTTATGTTAGCATATTTTAGAATATTATCTTATTTCATGTATAAAGTATAATCTTATTTTATTCTGAAATTAAGTATTCGGCGCGAAAACAACAGAATAACTGGCGAATCTGGCGATCGGCGAGCCGAGCGGGCGGTCGTCGGCGGCGCGTGAGAAGGTACTTTGTTCGTTGCCTAGCAACGGCGAGTCAAGGTCACACTACACGCTGCTTTTCAATTTAAAAATCGCGCGAAAAAATAATAAAAAATATATACACGTGGTATCTTTACTACACCCCCCTCCCCCCTTGTGACATTTCGTGATTTTTGTCAAATCCCCCCCCCCCCCCTTTCAAGCCTCACGTGATTAATGGACGGCCCCTTACCATGATTCTGACAGACCTATTTCGCTTTTCACTATGTACTTTGGTTTATTGTATTACTTGTATGTATCTGTATACTTAGATAAACTTCTGCCATTACACATCAAGTTGTTAGCCAGTTCTCGGCCTTCAATTTAAGAACTATTCACATTTTTTTACTTTGATAATGTATTTTAAAATATTGTTTACTTATTCTTAGACAAAAGCTGAATGAAATGAAATACATATACATTATGTACCTCCATAGAAATCCTTGTCCAGAAAGAATACGTACATGAGGGTAGTATGCAAGAAAAGTGACTAATTAAAGAGTCTGCCACAGATAAGGGTATAATTATAGCACATTGTTTTAACCTTTGCTTTCAGCACCAGAATAAAAAAAAAGCAATTTTTTAAACTTTTATTGACTAACAGCCGGAGTTTCTTGAGTAATTTTATAAGCATTTTCTAAAGTGTCATTTACAATTTTCATATCATTTTCTATACTTCGAGCCCAGTTTTCTACGTCTCCTATCTCTTTCAAAGCACTGCTGAAGTTCTCAACAAGTGCAAGCCATTGTTGTGTTTGTTTTGAAAAGTTAATGGCACCTTGGTGTAACAGCTTTGCTTCAGCATCCAATTTCTTTTGGTTCAGATATGCCTGTGCTACCCTAGAAACACAAAAATTAAGATTGTAATTTTATTAATATTCACGTAGCCTACAAACGTCCCACTGCAGGGCACAGGTCTTCTCTCAGAGAGAAGCTTTACCCTGCATGCCCACCAAATATCAGCAATTTCAAGCACTGAGGAAGATTTATGGATTGCAAAGATTGTCTTTAGAATTTCCACACAACACAATCAATTGTTTAGGAACTTGGATACACTACCCTGTAACCAGGCAAGGAGACCACAAACATGGAAGTACACCCAGACTGTTGATTAGTACATCATTACGCCGGCCTCCAGTGGGGAACGAACCCACAATCACCGATTGAATAATATTTAACAACTTTATTAATTTCTAATAGTTATAAAATAACATACTAAAGAAAGAGTTCGGTCTCACCCAACATTAAGATGGTCAACCAGTGCTTGGGTTAAGTCATTTGCAGCTGCTATAGCTTCCTTTCTCTTTTGTTCTAGAATGAAAGTATTAAGAAATGGAGTAATTAATAAGCAAGTATATAGTAATTATACAATTTTAATTTTTAATGCACTAACCCGTTCTGAGGACAAATTTAAAAACCTATTTAGAGGCTAAAAATTTCACCCATGCAGGGATTCGAACCCGCAACCTCTGGCTATCCGTGCCAGCGCTCTACCAATTGAGCCAATGGGCGACTCACCGGCATCAGTGAAATTTCGAACCTCTTTACACTATTCTCTGTATTACGTACAGGCAGCGACATCTGGCTTAAGCAAATTGCATCACTTACAGCCCTGACTACCTACTTTGCAGTTAGGTTTTACATCGGAACGATATCACTGTACCCACATGATTATACTATTTTTATTTTTAATGCACTAACCCGTGCTAAGGACAAATTTAAAAACCTATTTAGAGGCAAAAAATTTCACCCATGCCGGGATTCGAACCCTCAATTGGTAGAGCGCTGGCACGGATATCCAGAGGTTGCGGGTTCGAATGTGATGTAAGGCTGTAAGTGATGCAATTTGCTTAAGCCAGATGTCACTGCCTGTACGTAATACAGAGAATAGTGTAGAGGTTCGAAATTTCACTGATGCCGGTGAGTCGCCCATTGGCTCAATTGGTAGAGCGCTGGCACGGATAGCCAGAGGTTGCGGGTTCGAATCCCGGCATGGGTGAAATTTTTTGCCTCTAAATAGGTTTTTAAAGTATATAGTAACAGTTCCCTAAAAGTATGTTATATTTACCTTGAGTAATTTTTTTAGCAGCTTGTCGCGCTTGATGATCTTTAATGCGTGCCGACAACATTTTTTTTATATAAAACTTGACCTTTGTCCTTAGAAAATCAGAAAGAAGTCAAAGAATATTCTCTGTTAGATTGTTGTGGAATGGAAAGATCGACGAAAACCAAAACAAAGAATGATGGGTGGATGCACAGAACAATGAGGGATTTTTCTGACAGCTAAGAAAAGTAGTTCCTAATTTGTCAGTAGATGGCGTTTTCAAGTAAGGGTTTTTGTTTTTTTAATAGGATAAGCCACTTTCCAGTTTATTCTGTGGTCCCCAGTCCACAGATCACGTGGAATTTCCTCCCTCTTTTTCTTTTGCTCTTGCACTATTTTTATTTGATTTTCGTGCTAAAATCATGGTTGATCAGTTGACGTTGATCAGTTGATCACAGATTAGATTCCTTCCAGTCGATAAAATCGCAAAACAGCAATAAAGTTTTTACCTGTGGCAAGCAATAACAAACAAAAAAAAGGTAAACCCTTGCGATTCAGCGCCATCTCATCGTAGCTTTTAGAACTATTTTTTTTTTAATAGCTGTCAGAAAAATCTCTCATTAATTTGGTTGGTGCGTAGATAGTGTTGGAGTATAGAGTTGCGCAGACGATGTGGAAGCTATTAGCTGAAGGATTAAACGTTTATTTCGAATTAAACAGACTTTTATTTGCAACAACAATATTAAGTTACTATTCTAAAACAGATTCGTTTTGACATAAACATTTTCAAACAATGTTGCTAAGCAACACAAAGACATGATGACACTTTATGGTCAACATCCATGCAGGTCGTACTGCCTTGGTTTGCAGCCTCCTTCAACACGCCCTCTAAAACAAGGCTAGTGCAGACCTCATCTTCTCAAAGGTAGGCTTCGGCAGACCTTTGGTCATGATGTCTGCGACTTGATCTCTGGTTCCAATTCTCTTAACGAAGATAGCTCCGTATGTTACAAGTTCTCGTACGTAGAAATGTCGAATGCGTATGTGCTTCGTTCGTTTGTGGAACTCAGGGTTGTGTGCCAATCGAACTGCTGCTTCGTTATCAACGTGAAGATTGGGAACACTCTTATTCCTCGTTAAATCTTCAAAGATTCTCATCAGCCAAACTAACTCTCTGGCTCCTTCACTAGCAGCCACAAGTTCAGCTTCAGTAGTAGACAGTGCTACTGAAGATTGTCTTCTACTTGTCCACGATATTGGACCTCCTGCATATCGGCATACGATTCCGGTGGTTGATCTTCCGGTGGTAATATCACCACCATAATCGGCATCGCTGTAGCCTTCCAGATCTGGCTTTTCATGAGTCTTACATTTATAATGTATTCCAAGAGACGTAGTTCCCTTTAGATACCGAAGTATACGTTTGACTCGATTCCAGTCACTTCTGTTGGGCTTCTCCAAGTTGCGTGATACTATCCCGACTGCGTAGGCGATATCAGGGCGGGTTGCGACCATAAGGTATGCTAACGCTCCAACGGCTTCACGATAGGGAAAAATAATCTTCCCAGTATCGATCTCTACATCCGATTGTGTTGCAGACAATTTTTCTGCAGCGTCAATTGGTGTCGAAATAGGATTACTGTTGGCCATGTTAAAACGTTCAAGCACCTTCTTGGTATAAGCTTCCTGGTGTATAACAATCGTGCCATCTTCGCACTGATTGATTTCTATTCCTAAGTAATAGGAAGCGGGCCTCGTCGTAATATTAAATTTTCTTTTAAGGCTCTCTAAAAATTCATCAGCCAGCTGTTTATCTGAAGCAGCCACTAATCCGTCGTTGAAATAAAGAGTAAGTAAGATCTGTTTCCCCCCTACTTTCTTTGTGTATAGACAGGGATCTGCGGTACTTTGTGTGAATCCGAGTTCAATTAGTACTTTGTGGACACTATGATTCCAACAGCGGGGCGCTTGCTTCAGACCGTATAGGCTTCGGTTCAGACGACATACGCGGGTAGAGCCGTCGTGAAAACCTTCGGGTTGCTGCATATACAACTCTTCCTCGAGTTCACCGTGGAGAAAGGCTGTAGTCACGTCGAACTGTGTGAGGTACATCCTTTCACTTGCAGCAACACTTAACAGTGATCGTATGGTTGCAAATCTGGCTACTGGACTGTATGTTTCCTTGTAGTCGATTCCTTTGCGTTGTTTGAAACCTTTCGCAACCAATCTCGCTTTATATTTGTCGATAGAGCCATCAGGATTTCTCTTTATCTTAAAAACCCATTTGCACGGAATGGCTTTTCTATCTTGAGGTAGTTCTTGAAGAGACCACGTGTTATTCTCTTTCAAAGAATCTAACTCCTTCAACATAGCTTTTATCCACTCGTCTTTATGTGGGCTCTTCATAGCTTCCTTGAACGTAGTGGGTTCAGCTTCTTCATCGGTAAGTGCACAGCAATCTCTGAATTTCTCTGGAGGACGAATTGTGCTCCTATCTCGTAGATTATATCTAGGTTCTGCTAAATCATCTTCGGAGTCTGATGAAACACCTAGATCAGCGTCATACCAAGTTGTACTCGGTGGTCTAGACTCTTCAGCAATGACAGGATTTTCCTCATTAAATTCAAATCGTGCACTCTGATCGTGAAGTTGCAATGAACATCCTTGATCCTGTAGATCAGGTTCAGATTGCTCTTTTTGATGGCTTGTAGTCGGTACTTGATGAACTTCATTGCGCTCTTGATTAAAAGATACTTTCAACTCGTATTCGTTGAACGGTGTTTCTTTTCTCGTTATCGCAGGTACAACGTCATCGCATTGAGTTCTCTCAAGTGGTTTCTCATCGAAGATTACGTCTCGCGATCGAATCATCTTATTATTATCGCACCAGATACGGTAGCCATCATCTTTGTCGTATCCTATTAATCTTCCTTTTATGGCTTTCATGGAGAGTTTCTTCCGCTTCTGTTTGGGGACATGGACGTAGGCTCTGCAGCCCAATATGCGTAGGTGAGCCACTTTCGGTTTCTTTCCATGCCATAGTTCATAGGGTGCTTTGTTCTCCGTACGGGAAGGACCGGTTCTGTTGAGAACGTAGGCAGCCGCATTAACTAACTCGGCCCAAAGCTTTTGATCGAAACTTCCGCTGAGCATAATAGTCCTTACAGCTTCTACCAAGGTCCTATTTTCTCTCTCGCTGGAGCCGTTTTGCTCGGGAGTATACGGCATTGTCAGCCTTTGTTTGATTCCAAGTGCGGCGAGGATCTCACGCACTTCCTTGTTGTCAAACTCGCCTCCATTGTCACTTAGGAGTGTTTCGATAAAATGACCTGTATTTCGTGCTTCGGCGATGAATTCTTGCATTTTCTGTTTCACTTCTGACTTGGCTTTCAGAAAGTAAACAAAACGATAGCCGGTGAAGTCATCTTTAAACAGCAGGAAATAGCGTAAATTTGTAAATGAGTTAGGAAACGGTCCGCATACATCGCTGTGTACAAGTTCGCCAGGTTTTGAAGCTCTAGGTCGGGTACCAAACTTCAAACGATGTGACTTGCCAAATATACAGCTTTCACAGATATATTCATCTTGAGGAAGTTCTACTCCCAACTCTCGTTTCACAAATGTTCGTACATGACGTGTATTCTGATGTACAAGTCGCTCGTGGTACAGCTGAGTCTTCGAAAGAGTTAAATTCACTTCCAAACTTATTTCGGGAATGACGCTTTTGACATTCAGCTTGTATAAGCCTCCGCTCAGGCTGCGTACACCTGTCAGCTTTACCTCACCACGTGTCGACATGGTGCAGCTCGTTGGTGTCGACTCAAACTTGCTTATTGAGTTGTTATCATGAGCAGCTAGGACAGAAAACAGGTTCTTCGTGATCTGTGGCACGTACCATACGTCAATCAGGGTGATCTCGTATTCTTTTCCTCGTACTTCCGATTTGATGACGATATTCCCTTTTCCTTTGGCTTGTAATGCGTTACCATTGGCTGTAAGGACGGTGTGCATCTTGTCGAACGATTGGAAACTCTTAAATAGTTCTCCGCGATTGCTAACGTGGCATGTTGCGCCGTTATCAACGTACCAGTTGACTGTGCTCGATGAAGTCGTCGTTACTTCATGTTCTGATGTCAGTACTTCCGTTTGTAAGTACATTGATTCTGCTATTTGAGATTTTCTTGTTTGGGACGACGAAGAGGGAAGAGGATTACTGCTCCTTGGAGGTTTGCCATCTTGAAGCCATCTTTTGCAATCCTTCACGCGATGACCTATCACCGAACAGTAGTTGCATTTAATCTTTGCATCTTTGCTCTTTTTCTTGGTCCCTTTCTGTGTGCTTGATGTCGCTAAAGCCTCTTGCTCTAGTGGCTCGATAGAAACCATCAAGTTTCTTTCAAAAACGCACAGACGATCAGTTAGGTTGTCGACAGTTCGTGCGGACGTCGGACACATCAACCATCCACTCTTAAATTGAATGTATTTGTCCCCTAGTGTATCGAGAGTCTTGCAAATCAGAAGAAGATCTGGAAGCTTCTTATCTTCACCAAGCTCTTTGTTTAGTAAGGTCCAAATATTTTTCAATTTTGACATATGAGTTGCTGCGTCGTCAGCAGGATGCTTTTTCAATCCAAAGAAACTCATACATAATTGAAAGGTCTTGTCTTCATTAGTTCCGTCGAACATTCGATGTAGCTCTAACCAAATTTCTCGAGCAGACTTCACATCTCATAACTTTTCGTAACATTTCTTCGGTCATGTTGTTGGTGATCAAGAAAAGAGCACTCGAGTCCGCCTTTGTGAACTCGGACACAGCAACGGTAGATGCTGCGGTCGCACTGGCTTCACTTTCTCCATCCGAGGTAAGTCTGCCTTCGATTACGTCAAGAGCGCGAGGTATGCTCTTGAGTACGATAAGTATTTTGTACTTCCATGTGTCCCAATTTATTTTACCTTCTAGAGGTGCAATATTGTACTTGAAAGTCGATGTTTCCATTTCAACTAAATTGCAGCAAAACCATAACCTGTTGGAGTATAGAGTTGCGCAGACGATGTGGAAGCTATTAGCTGAAGGATTAAACGTTTATTTCGAATTAAACAGACTTTTATTTGCAACAACAATATTAAGTTACTATTCTAAAACAGATTCGTTTTGACATAAACATTTTCAAACAATGTTGCTAAGCAACACAAAGACATGATGACACTTTATGGTCAACATCCATGCAGGTCGTACTGCCTTGGTTTGCAGCCTCCTTCAACAGATAGTCCCTCTACGGGTTGGTGGATGGATGACAGTGTTGCCAGTAGTGATTGAAGATTAGAACGCTGGGAAATCTGAAAAGGAACGAAATCGACGGTGAAGGAACGCTAATTAAATGGTGTAAAACATTTACTCGCTAAGAATAACTTTTTTAGCAGGTAAGTTACAGTCTATTTATTCTTACTAGACCAATTTAGTAAACAAGATTCTACCCTTAAACTGTGACTTTTTAGTTCAAAACTGCCATATTTCCATAAATGAAGTAACCTCGAACACTCTTTTAGATAACACGCTGCCAATTTTATAAACATAGTTCATGATAGTTCATGAATTTGCAAGAAAATGTCTAGTTTAGGCGTCTAATCTCAATTTTAAGGTTAGAATCTGGTTTATTAAATTGCACAAGTAAGAATAAATAAACTGTATGTTAGTAGGCATTAGTTATGCTAGTCTGTCAGTATCATGCAGGTGACAAACATCATTCTAATTATTATCACTCACACCAGTCATACTCGTCCAATACCTATGTACAACCCCAGATAATGTACAATACCGTAACTGGCGGGCGGCTACCCTTTACCCTACCTCAGCGCCGTCGCTAAAGATAAGATAATATAAGATAAGAATATTCTTTACACACCAGAAAATAATTACAGAGACAACAGTACAAAAGAAGAGGTACAATTGGCGGCCTTATTGCTGATAGCAATTTCTTTCAGGCAACCTTAAATTAGAAAGATTGCAAAAGGAGAAATTGAGACGGGTAGTTGGTACTCATCGAATATTAAAGTACACACGTAGTTATACCTAATAAAATAAACTAACATAGATGAATACTATTATAAACATACATAAACGTTAAGTTATAATAGCAAGCGTGATAGGAACAATAAATGGGATATACCTACAGACAAAACGAAACTAAAAAAATATTTGGAAAGAAAGAATTCTACTATTAAACATGGTAGCTTAAACACAGATATTTTAAAAAAAACATACCTACCTCTTTATACTACATCTTACTGTGTATTTCTATAAGAAATTTTGTTTTGAAGAAGATAATAATATTATTATTGTGTAGGTTCATATTTGCTAATACCTCCTTCAAGATTTATGCCGTCACTGGCGTGCATAAGAGCTGTTAAAGTGTCTGTATTTAATTTACTTCGGGTTTCCGTTTTAGTTAATTTAAGTTTGCTGAAAACACGCTTTACAGATGCGTTTGAAAAAGGCAGCACCAGTAACATATGAATAATTTTCTTTAAATTTTGATATCTTGGCTCTCCGGTAGCGTGTTTTAATTCAAATACCTGTTTAAAATAATTTAACGGCTCAGGAGGAGAATTGAGGCCGATGTTATCGTTGCCAAGCATAGCATGATCACGCATTCTTTTTGAACATCTGATTCTTTGACAGAGTTTCTTAAATTTGGAAACCTTTCAAAAACATTTGTTATGTTTTTCAACTCATATGACTTTGGTACAGGAGGTTCTAAGACTTCAATTTCATCAAAAATAGGATCAGTGAAGCTGAATCTTTTTTTAATTTGGATTACAATCTTTTTTAAATGTTTCCACCTTCAAATCATAAATTTTCATTTCCTCTGCGTTATTGATATTACATAGACTTTAATTCCAGAGTGGACTGGGCGAGAACGCCAGCGTAGACTTTGTTCAATTCAAGAAAATTGAGAGGATTAGACGGACTGATGTGCATTTGTTTGTTTGCAGTATAGTCAAAATGTAAGTAATTTCATGCTAACATTTTAATAAATTTTTATGTTTCCTGTTTAAGCCTGTGTAATAACAGCGTTTCTGATTGAAATAACACATTAAAGTCATTGAGAAGTTCAAGAGTATAGGGCATGAAATAAAGTTTGGTGAACTTATTGTTCAATGTCATTAATTAAAATGCTTTCAGTTGTACGTAAAGGATCCTCAAAAACTTGAACTCTAAAGTATTCTTGCAACGCAGGATAGGTACTGCTCAAGCACACGGTCGATACACTGTTTTAAAGATAGCCACCTAGTTGTAGCGGAAGAAAAGATTTTATGTATGTTAATTTGAAAAAAAAAATTTAAATACTTGCTTTTTTGTCGACCATGGCTGTGACCAAAATGTGCACCTATCTTTTTCAGCATGTCCTCTGTCAATTTAAGCAGTCGTATGATAATGGTAAATGTATCATAATATGGCATGAAAATTTAACACAAACGATGTGCGGTACTGCTTCCTTTAAATGGGAACATACAGAATTATGGTTTCCCACTATTGCATTGGTTGTATCTGACGAGAAGCCCACGAAGTTCTCAATGGGTGTATTTATCTCCTTCAGGGTGTCGGTAAGGACGGTGAATAAAGTTGGTCAAATAGAAAATTGGTCGTCAATTTATTTTCTAAAAGCAAATTGCAGTAATTGCATACTTTTTCTTTGTACTTTGGTCATTTGCCTCATCTATGATAACAAAGAAAAGTAGTAGCCTGGTTCCTTAAGCGTATCATTTAATCTGCTTTCAAAATGGGGTCCTACTAAATCCTTGACGCTAGCTGTGGCTTTTGTTCGCCCCATAGATAGTTTTTTGACAATATTTTAAAATCTTCGACAATATTAGAAATCAGTGGCACTATACTATCGCACAGAAGAAACGGTAAATTGTTGACGGCTAGAAGATCGGCTTTTTAATTTCTGCTCGTCGAACCTTTATTTCAACGGGGTCATTTTGTGCAACTACTTTCTGAATTGACGGTGGTGATAATGCAGCTGATGCGATTGATACATGTTTTGCAGTTTCAGCATGCCTTTGAATGTTGGGCCGGTGATTTGTAAGAATTATTTGGTATTAACCCGGTAATAGTAATAACCATTGATAGTAATAAACACAGTTTTCAATTTCATTTACCATATTCTATGTTTCATTTATCATTTTTCGAATTTTATTTATTTGTCACCAAGTCGAATTCGTTACTCTGTGTTGAGATCTTAGGCTGAGAAGATTTTATGTCTTTATTTTGTTTCGTCAGGTGTGATTTTGGAAGCTTAGAGCAACCTGGATAGTTTTGATTGTCAGCAGTAGTATTTGATCTATCAAGATTAGGTTTTTGCTTCAATAAATACCTATCCATGTTAGTACCTGCAAGCCAACATACTAAGTATGTCATGCCTTTATTACCTATAATAATTATCACAAAAGAATACATTTTATTTCGAATATTAATTGCATTCTAAATTTCAACACACCAAAGTTTGTAAAATTGAAATTATATGTTTTTTGTGTTTGAAATATATCTTATTATAAATTAATTATGGGACAGCAAATTTGCATTTTTGCTTTTAAGTAAATACCATATTATTTTTAACTATGCGTAGTGTATTAATTTATTGAAATCTTTTAAAGTGTCCACAAAATGTTTGTGCTGATTTAAAAGCTAAGACTTCATTTATTACTTGTTTACAAAAACTATGATTGGAATTTTATATGTAATGGGTGTTTATATTATTTTTATATTTAATGCACTAACCCGTGCTAAGGACAATTTTAAAAACCTATTTAGAGGCTAAAAAATCCACCCATGCCGGGATTCGAACCCGCGACCTCTGGCTATCCGTGCCAGCGCTCTTTCCAACTGAGCTAATGGGCGACTCACCGGCATCAGTGAAATTTCGAACCTCTTTACACTATTCTCTGTATTATGGACAGGCAGCGACATCTGGCTGAAGTAAATTGCATCACTTACAGCCCCGACTACCTACTTTGCAGTTAGGTATTTACATCGGAATAATATCGTTGTACCCACATGATTATATTATTTTTATTTTTAATGCACTAACCCGTGCTAAGGAAGGTGGGTGGGTGGGTGGGTGGATGGATGGATGGATGGATGCATGCACAGTTTGTGCATGTTATCCATCCATCGATAACATGCACAAACTGTGCATGTTATCGAACTCTTCCTTAATGGGTTCACCGATTTTGATGAGTTTGTGTATTTGCAACATATAGGTAAGTGAGAACAAGAATTCGGAGAGCTGAGAATATAACGTAGGGTTAATAGATATGGCACACCAACGTTTGCGGCGCCAGCTAATACCATATAATATTAATATGGACTGCTATATTTACAGAATGTTTAGTTAAGGAATAAATAATATCGACGTTTTCGTGTTGAACGTCCCATCCTTATGGATTTCTACTTTTGTCTATGACCCCCTATATAACTATGACTTTCTATTGCAACAAAGTACGATTGTAAAATTTGGAGTGTACGAGTTGTCCCTTTCTGGCAAAAAGAATCTTCGTAAGAGTAAAAAGGAAAGCTATTCAATAATTACTTTTTATTTTACGGCTCCTTCTATGCTTTAGTCCTTATTCTGAAGTTTTAGTGGTTATATACTCTTTGGTTGGTTTAGTTAAGTTGTTCTGTGGCTATATGGACGGACGTGGACGCGTTCCGAATCGCGTTCACAAAATGCTAAAAATATTTGAGGAAATGTTGTTCATCGGCCTCGGCGGTCTTTGGTTTCGAGTACATTCTCAGAACATTATGTTCTGAGAGTACAAAAATGTAAACTATAAGGGTACGCGCGCACGGGTTACTTTTGTCACCGTGCGTGACTGTTTCGTCACTCTTATCAAGACCGTGGATATGTATGGAGATGCGCATATGTTACGATACGTGACAACTGGATGACATTTCGCGCATCTTTATACATCTACAGAGAGACGAAACAGTCACGGTGACAAAAGTAACCCGTGCGCACTTAGGCTGACATTCAGAGACGAAAACTAAGCTAAGACCGGTCTCAGAAATGTCAAAATCACGTACTTAGAAATATTTCGTATTCAGAATCGAATCTTATCAAGTTGAGTATGAAATGGTACTTAGCTAAGTGTAAGTAGCCAATATTGGTGACTTTACGTGAACTTAGATAGAACTGTCATCTGTCATTTGGTTTTCTTCACTTTGAGGTTACCTTTTTGTCGTATTGTTTTATTTGGAGTTGTGATTAGCATTGTGTTTGCTGCGGAGTTTTGTGACAAAATGAATCGCTTTGAAGTTATAGACTTTAAGAAGAAGTGGACGCCTTGGGAGACCTAGGTCTGGATGATGGATTCCATGCAGAGTTTTTATTCCGGGATTCTTCAGAGTCAGTTTTTTTGGACACGACTATGGTCAAAACTTCACTTACAAGCTCTCGTAAAAGTGCCTTCTCGTAAGCGGTAAAAGGATCTTTCCTTTTTCTTTCTGTAATTTTTTGTGACAGTCTATGAAAAATTAACGAAATTGAATAATAATTTACAGAATTGAGAATAGTACAATTTTTGCCAAATTATAAAACTCGCGCCAGCCGCCAACCAAATAATGTAAAAAATTCTTTCGTTCACAGACGACTCCAAAGGTCATTTCACTGATGTTCTACGAGCATTATCTGTGAGCTTTTTATTTCACTCTCATATACATAAACTTGTATAATGTTGTCCTGCTCTCTCGTGTAGCGATATAATATTTAAAAAACCGGTAAGAACTACATCACTAAAAAATAATAGACAATATAGATGACTTTCTTAAGACAGTTCTTCGCTTAGCTCATGCTTAACTCCGTCTCCCGATCGAATGTGAATACGAAAATTTCGGCGCTTCACTAAGTATGACTTTAGTTTACTTTGCTAAGACTGCTCTAAGCGTGAACTTGGGATTCGTCTCTGAATGTCAGCCTTAGCCTACAGTTCTGCCAAACTCGATAAAGAATAGAGGTAAACAAACCAATTTAGGGTTATCACAACTCACGTTTTACAAATCTTCTATTGTTTACATGATTATAGCCTTTTACTTGCTAACTATTTATTAACAATTCCTATTGCAGCATATTTAACTAGAATCACTCAATTAACATGCATATTACCTTGTTATTTCGAAAAACTATAAAAAAAATCGACATTAATTTTACGCGACAGCCCTACAGAAAAAGAAACATGGATGAAATTCAGGTGTGACAAACATTTTGCGAAATTTAGATTAAGTCAACAAGTGAAGTTTAGTCGTTTGTCAATACGTGTATATGGCATAAGTATATAGCTTATATGTGTGACAAAATGGCACAAGACAAAAATATAGATTGCCCCCATATCATTGTGAATTAAATCCGATAGAAATCATATGGGGGCGAGTAAAAGGCCCTGTTGCTGCCAAAAATAAAACTTTTTAAATGGCTGAACTAAATAAAGGTCCTGTTAGGTGAGGCAATAAGTAAAATTACTCCAGCAGCATGGCAACGTTGTCTTGAAAGAAAAGAAGAAAACGCCGAATTTGATGGTGTAATGAATTTATAATTTAAGTCTCCGGAGACACAA
Source organism: Yponomeuta sedellus (assembly GCA_934045075.1). Lineage (NCBI taxonomy): Eukaryota > Metazoa > Arthropoda > Insecta > Lepidoptera > Yponomeutidae > Yponomeuta > Yponomeuta sedellus. Next base: position 15,571,590 of record OW203733.1, on the reverse strand, counting down.
ATTCATTCTCCTCTTTGGCCAGTGACAGTGATGATTAGTGTGAACATATGAATAAAAATATATACAAAGAACTTTCTTTTATTGCAATATTTGCAGTAGATCCCAATCTACTCATTTTCATAGTAGCATCTATAGGTACTTATTAATATTATAAAGTTGAAGAGTTTGTATGTTTTTTGCTTAAACGCGCTTAATTCTATCAGGAAAATCATGCGGCATGGCTCGCGTAGATGTTTGTTAAATCTCTGTTTCATATTTCAGTGTTGTCATATGTCATATTCAAATCGGTTAAGCTTTTCACTATAAAATCATAAACATATAAACATAAATAAGCACTTTACATTAGTAGGAGGAACGATTACAAATAATTGTATGAAAACGATTTCTAGAAAATATAAATATATAAATATTCATGGACATATTACACAGATCTCGTTAGCCCTATACTAAGTACAACTAAATGATTTGTGTTATAGGTGCTAGCTCGACGATCTAGTATAATAATACAATAAATACATAGATAACATCCAAGACCCGAGACAAGAAAAGTTCGTTTCCTAGTTTGACCCGGCCGGGGATCGAACCCGAGACCTTCGGTTCAGCGGAGTCAGCGTGCCAAACCGCTGCGCCACCAAGGCCGTCAAGGTTGTTAACATCTGCCTTTAAGGTGTAAACAAGTCGTTGCCTAGCAACGGTTTGCTTATAGCCATTCGTTATCAAATCTGGCTCAGGTATAAGTCACTACTTGGCCGTACGAGTACCTACATGGGTCACAAATTACATGGGTGTATCACAGCAGTCAGTAAAAGCTGTATCTTTCAATCTCAGATCTAAGTTACAAACTTACAAATACACGCTTTGCTGAAGCAAATAATATCATGAAGCAGACATTTCTGGAATGCTTCATGAATGATGTATAGGTACCACAGTTCGTAAGTGCCACCACAATCAGGTGTAACTCCGGGACACTCAGAAAACTCTAATTTTATTTTATAGTCCCTCAACTTCAAGGCTGAAATAGGTAGGTACCTAAGTTTAATAATACTGCTTAGGGCCTACGCAGACAAAAATATCCTCCGAGTACCTACTTGTTGCGGACTCAACGCCTACGGTGTGCGGTCATTTGTTTCCCGGTAATTGAGTTGCGTACGCTATGGAAGCAAATATTCTGAGATTACATTGTGTTATAAACTTATAATTTACATGACGTTGAAAAAGAAAAGACGTTTTAAAAGAAAACACCGAACTTTTGTCCAGTCCGGTCTTTTGATGTCCTCGGTAACTTGAGGGACTTTTTGTACGGCGTACTTTAGTCCTTCGTGTGCGTTATTGGATACAATTTATAAAAGAGAGATCTATATCGGCGGACAATAACTGGGGGATAGTCCCTCGTCTGCGCAGGCCTTTACTTTTTAACTTCCTCAGTCCGATGTCAGAGGAAGTAGGTAAGCAATTTACCTAACATTGTAAGATATTAACTAATGCTTGCCATCAATAACTTTTTGCATTTAAAGTTATTGATGCCAATCATGAAATCTTATTAGGTATACTTACCTACGGTATGGCAAGTAAGATGAGTTGAGAAAAGATGATCAGAGTGGAGTTTTTCTCCCGCTGCCCTTTTCTCTACTACAATACGGCTCGAAGGCAGTCAACAGAATGTAAATTCTTTACGTTGAAATAAATTGATTTGATTTCATTACCATTAGGTAATTGTCATACGTTTCAGCAGCGTTACAGTTGCCTTGGTCACGGGTAGAGTGAAGTGGCGATTACAGTAAATTATTGTGGGCTGTCGACAGTATCTTCAGTCTGTTGACTACGGGAAGTCGACTACCTCTAAATGTCTGTTGCAATCTAGTTGACACAATGTAAAGATTGACGTGGGTGTGTTGTACACACTCGGAAAACTGAATTTCTACCTCTATATTTTAGTTGCATTGCAAAGTCACCTGTAATGTAACGAAGTAGAGTAAGTATTCATGTGCTGTCGACTGGACAGTACATTTCTCCAGTAACAATCTTTTAATTTCGTTTCATTAATCTTACACAGTAGGGAAGTATTATCGATTTTCGCTTATCGCTTACGTGCCAGCTGCAAACTGGGTAGGTTTCGGAAACAGATTTTAACTTGGGTAAGTACTTGCTTCGGACTTACTTAGTACCTACCTGTAAGTTGTATACATAACTTCAGGGCCGTAGCCAGTAGTACACCGGGGACCCATTTCGCAATTCATAGTTTTTACCCGACTGCGCCAGAAGCAGGGTTATTTGCTTTTAGTTTTGTCCAGACAAGATCTATAATCGAAAAATGATGGTACCTATCAACTCTGTATGTCTTGGGGCACGAATTTATGGCCAAGCCGTTTATAAAGCCTCTGAATGGCTTAACGACTGCCATTACATGACAGCTGGCACCAAAGGCTTAACTTGCCTTACAAAGCACGAGAGCGCTCCGAAAAAAGCCATTAGCGGTAGTCACGGGATGGTCCGCCATCAAGCACCTGACCGCTCCTGTTGTTGTATAACCTTACCTATGATGGATTCCAATCATTCAGTTCCACTAGGCTACGAGCGAGCGCTTCGAAATAAAAGTAAATTAACGATTTTTTTTAAAATACGTGTTTTATTTCATCATGGTGCCGGCGACATGTCTCCGAAATCGTTCACAGTTTTTTTGAAAGGTCGTTCTAATAATGATTTAGACACAAATGACGCTACTTTTTAGTACAAAGTCAAAAAAATAAAAAAGGCGGTTTACTCGTCTTATGATTGGCACCGCGCCGGACAAGCCAATTGTTCTTTCACTTATTTAAGTATGTATATCTAACGACAAAGTTGTAAAATAAATACTTCTCAACGTTACGGTACTATCTACAACTTTGAACTTGCACCGAAGAAGGTAGAGTTATTACATTAAAGCTTATTAATCGCATTGTTATTAAATAAAATAAATTAATTGCTAATTAAAGCATTGCATGCTTTTAAATTTGTAGACAAGTGTTATGTAGTTGGTTTAATAAGGAGTCATTTTACTCGTTGTTGTATTTGTCTTGATGAAAGTGTTTTTGTGTTTTAATTTCACCCAAATGTTTTGTGTATGTGTTTTTTGTGTTTTGGTGTACATTTCAACCAAATTTTGTGTTTTGTGTATGAATAAAGCATTAAAGCTTATGATGATACTCGTTATCATGGTCCCGACCGATTTCGGAGACTACCACAACTCCTGTTTTAATGCCCTTGTTGGGCTTGCATTACCAACCTTTTTTGTCAAGATTCCATCACTTTGCTGTCATGAGAGCATACCTCAATGCATTTGATCGCAGCAGGAGCTGTGAAGGCGTCGCCTCCATTTCAGATCGCCGAAGAGCTTCGAAGAAATATGTTTATACCCCATGAAAAAAAAATTGTATGTATTAACAACAACAACATTCACTTAAAATATTGCTAAGCCTTTCGCTAAAAAAATATTTTATAAAAACTATGACGTCACAACTTGCACGTAACGCCATATAATGTATGAAGCATTTATCAATATTTGAGTTCTTTCGTAAATTAATGTTATTGTGCATCCACACCATCATATTTTTTTTAGAATTAAATGAAAAAACTAAATCTAATAAGTTTTTTTTATTAAAGAAATTATTCGCAGTTTCGTGATTCCGTAAAACACTGAAAAATTTTATTTAACTTCTATCGTATAAAAGCAATTCACTCCAATCAAGTTTCCTATTCTGTACTTACGCTGGATAATTATCATCAATTATTATTCTCGAACGTCAGATAACCTTTGTTTTAAATTGGGAAAATGAAATTTCCAGCCTACACAGATTTTCTCGAGTCTGATTACACTTGTACTGCCCTGTTACAATGACAAAATACTCATGCACATTATGTTGAATGTTTAAACAGTTTTGTTGCGGTACTTAAAATAGTATAATGAATTAATAATTTAAAGAAAATTATCTTTACATATTAAGTGACATTTACACATAGAACTTAATTAAAATTTCTAAACCTAAGTAGGTGTACTTGTTAGGTACTATTCTATTTCTTGTTAAAATGGGATACAAATAATATCTACTGTAAAGTGAGCGACATATTTTTGACATGATTGCACCAATATATAATTAAAAAGCAATTTTTGTTATTAAATATCCGAAGAATTGATGAGATCGTTGACATTATTTATAAATCGTTCTATTAAAGAAACTGAAAAAACTAGCCGCCAATCATCGTTGCTCTTCGCTCTAATCATATCACTAATAAGACTAATAACAAGAGGACGCGTTGTTGAGCGGATGGTTAGCTTCTATAATGATATAGGTTATAAGTACTTCAAAATAAAATTGAGCAATTTCCGCCATATAAACGACCAAGATTTTTCAGCCACATCTAACCTTCTCTGCTCTAGTTTCTTCGTGACTCACTACGCCTAGCTGCGACTTCAGCTTATCCGTGAATTCTGGATCATCCCAGCCCCAAATGTGATGGGATCCATCTCCTGTCCGCTGCGATCTTCGTTTTACGATGTCAGGCGTGACGCTCTTCAAATCGTAGGCTTGACCAATCTGTAAAAAAAAATATATAAGTGGCGGGAAAAAAGACAGTATGCTTTTTTAAAAATGGCTTGTGATAAAACAAAACTTTATTTCAGGTGCATTTGTAGTGCAAATCGAAGAATAAAATATATTTTTTCATGTAAATTAATGTGAAGAAGTTACTAGATGTGTCTATGTGGACTTTGTATTTTGGGCAATCGGGCGATTTCATAATGATGGGACCAATAGCGTTAATGTCAGTTAAGTATACAAGGTTTTTTATTGATGTTTAATATATTTTATACTAACTTTAGCCATAGCTTCGATGAATACTATAGTCGGAGTGAGCATATTGTAGAGAGGCAGCTCGGTCGCGCGGTAGTCCCACGGGAAGGTGTGGTGGTAGTTGTGAAACCCTTCTACGCAAATCATCCAGACGCCGATGTTCTCCCGCGGGTTCAGCGACCTGAGGGTTAGTATTGTGGTAGGATTTGAGTTAAAATCGTTATTGGTACAAACCAAATGATGTACAAATCGATTTACGGCCTTATTTATAAAAAAACACAATTCGTTATAATATTCCAAAAACGCTGTCTAATATAGTCTGTGGGGATTTTACAAGGAAAAGACCACGAAAAGACTTGTTCCGAGGAAAAGACGTAATTTTTATGTACAATAAAAATTATCTATCTATCTAATCACAGATTGAATAAACAGAGTGGATTGTGTGAAATTGTGTTTTTATAAATAAAGTCGTAAGTGTTTAACATCGATTGTTGTTAAGTTTTAACTAATTCTATTAAACATCTAACTGCGTGATGTTTATTCCGCATCACGCAAAAACGTATAGTCAAGTGCAGCTATGAAAAAAGCTGCATTTTATGACGAAAGCAAGCGGTTTTGCACAGTGACAGTAGGGAGGAATAAAAATAAGCGATTTAACCAGCAGCAGCACAAGTTTCACGCCTTAGGATCTGAGAGGGCGTCACTTCGTCGTAAAAAAATTAAAAATTGTGAGGCTAATGGATGAACCGATTTCAATGATTTTGATGGAAAGGGAATTTTTGGGAAAACTTAACGTATCATTAAAAATTAGGACGAAAATAAACTGTGACAGCTGCCGCAAATCCTACTTCCTAATAGGTTTTTTATTTTAGGAAATTTTGAGACTTCACTCAGACATGCAAAAAATTTGCTTGAAGAAGGTATATTTTTACAACTCATATTGTTACAAATTTGATACTGCATTAAATAAAGAAAGATCATGCCAATATATTTAATAGTTTAAGAAATATTTAAGTTTCGTGTGCTGGAAAAACAGGGTCATTGCCCTCGCATCGAAGTAACTATACAGAGAAACTTATTTTTGTGATGGAAACTAACCATATCTCGCAGTTATAGTAAGGATTAAAATAAACGATTTTGACCGCAACAATGGCACTTATATTCCTGATTTGGTTGAAATTTGGCACTTACCCAGGTTCACTGTGTAGTTTACTCTCTGTTCTATAGTTCATGGCTTTGAAACTAATGTGCCAATCTACTTCAATGTTTTCTAAGTTACTTGCATTTATGGATTTGTTGTAGGTAGTATTGTTTCAACAATAAAAGTAAGCAGCCTCAAGCTTCTCTCAGGGAGAGAGAAAGAGTTAGAGAGAAAGGGAAAGTGTGTGTGTGTGTGTGTGTGTGTGTGTGTGTGTGTGTGTGTGTGTGTGTGTGTGTGTGTGTGTGTGTGAGAGAGAAAGAGAGTGAGAGAGAAAGAGAGTATGGGCTTAATTACCACGCCTGCCTACCATCTATTAATATATAATTCTCCATCCACGAATTTCGAGCGCCTAATTATGTTAAGTAATTTATACAGGTAGGTAGCGTGTATCGGCCACGCCACGCGCGTTATGCTTTGTTTGAATATTAATACCCACCAATTAATTCGATTGACTTGAATGTCTTCATGGCCCACATACGAGCACGTACCCAAATACATAAATATGCTACAACTTAATTAAGTTACTTTCAATAATTATGTTATTTAACTATCTAAAATTGTCAACTATCTAAAAGTGGTGGTAGCTCAGTGGGTACAGCTATAGACTCTGTGAGACCCAGTTCGTTTCTCAGTGCGGGCATGTATCTATGACTAAATTTTTTTTCACAGTCACGTACGTGATAGCGAGCAGCATTGTTACTTTAACTTTAAAAAAGTACATAACTTAGAAAAAAAGTCATTGGTACATGCCGGGACTCGAACTAACGGCCTCCTGAATAGCCGACGTTCTGCCACTCCGCTAGCACTGCTCTAACCTAGGGCTTGTTTCATAGAACTACAGTACATGGGTAGGCTTCAATTGACATAATAAACGACGAATTCTAGTTATATGAAACAGGCCGCAAGCAGTGAAACTGTACTTTTATCAGTTATTTGTACAATTGAAATTTTATCTATTTATTTGGTTTATACAACATTTTCGCCTCGGCGCGAAGACAGCGGGTGGACCAGCAGTAACGGAGTGGCGGCCGCGAGATGGGCTGTGGTCAGTGGGTTAACCAACTGACCCATGGTCGAACGATTTGTTCAGCTCAGACAGTCTGAGGATGCAAATGACGAGAGACCGCGAAGGATGGCGTGATAGGGAAAAGGCCTATATCCAACAGTGGGCAGAGGTGGGCTGATGATGATGAAACAAAATTAACTGCTTCCACTTACTTGTCGTACGGTCTGTAACCGAACTTGTGAGCGAAGCTGTTGACACTCCAAACCACGTTGATACCGCAAGTGTAGCGCAGAATCGTGGGGATGAAGAAGGCGTTGAGCCACGTCTCGTTCCAGAAGTATACGGGTACGATGGTCGGGAAGACAAAGCAGAGGAGAGGCATCATCTTGAAATAGTGCCTTCAGGGATATAAGTAATAATTTGCCGTTAGAATTGTTGGAAAAATGATTGTCTATAAGAGTATCCTGCACGAGATTTATTGCATTTTTGCACCAAAGATATCATCGCGACGACCTATTTTTTACTATTAAAGAGAGGTACGTTAGTAATAACCACTGTTTACTATTTGGGCGTCAAAGACAAACTTCTTCAAACTACTCTTTAATGTACACCAGAACACATAACATAAAACGTGATAGTTAAGACTCATTATTAAGGCAAGATTACGTACGTAATTTCCAGAGTTTAAGTAAACAGACTTATAAAGTCTTTCTACCAGATTTTCAGATCACTGAAATAATATTTCTTTGTGGAAGATGCTGCACTGACAAAGAATCTTTTTTATCGCTATGAAGAAGCTTCTCTTCCCGTATCAAATCAAAAATTGTGATCCCTTGTCTACGACAAAAAAAATATCACTCTTAAGTATAAAAACACGATTCCTTGAGACATTCCTCAGATGGAGTTTAATTAATCTATGGTCTACCACAGATTTCCCTCTAGGAAAATAAGTTGAGTCTTAGATGAATATAGTTTTTATAAATAAAAGCTGTGTCCTCTATACAATGAAATTAATACAGCATTCAGTGGCACCTTCACTTATACTAGACGGGTAAAGGGACCACTAGAACGCTGCAAAGCATAAAAACCACCGTTTATATCTTTTGCCATTCTGGTGCCATTTTAAATAGGAAACTCCAACCTATACGCTAAACCATGGTTTTTTTATATTTTAATTGTGACACTACCAAATAAACGTTTACTTTTTCCTTCTACCTCACCTCTTTTGGAACATAACGACGGGATCCTCGAAGAGATCTCGCAGGTCTATTCTGCGTCCTGCCTCGATGACTTCAGGGTTCTTTTTGCAGCACAGCCAGCCCATGTGTGAGAAGAATAAGCCTCGCTCTGCGTTGTGAGGGTCGGCATCCGTGTCCGCGTACTTGTGATGCGTGCGGTGGTCACGGGCCCATTCGAATATACAGTCCTAGTGGAACAACAAGAAAGTTCGTTCAGGCGCTTGGTTGCCAAGACAGAGGTCGTGGGTTCGATTCCCTCTGGGTTCCGCCGTATGTTTGTACAGTGTGCTCAGTCTGGGTGTATTTGCATGTTGGAGACGTCTTTGCCTGGATACCATAGTACAGGGTATTCTAGTTTGGGACCACGTCAAGTGATTGTGGTGTGTGAAAGTTATTAATATTATTTCGATTGATCGATCGATATCAACCCTTGTATGTCACGAGCACGGGTCTCTTCCTTCATCACTGGAAGTTTAGGCCATACTCTACCACGGGGGCCCAGTCCGGGTTGGTGGAGGATTGTAAGACAGTGGCGAACCTTACTGTCAGAAGTTATCAAGCCGCCCATGAGGCCTTCAATGAGAGCGGAACCCACGATCTCTATTTTGGTAACCAAGCGTTTTACATCATAGTTAGAGCATCCCTAAGCAGTCAAGATATTTTAAAAGGAAGTTATGGTTAAGAGATACCTGAAAGCCCATAGTCTGCCAGATCATCAGCACAATACGCAATGGAGTTCGCGCTTTGAAACTGCGATGGGTCCATAACCGGTGAGATCCCGCTCCGATTCCGATGGCACACATCAAGTGAACGGCAAAGGCTGAAAGGCAAAGTGATATTCTACACGGTGACTTTAAATTCTCTTGACAAGTGAATCTTAATTCATCATGATTTAGAAACATCGTTATCAACCTCGTGAAGAAGCGCTCGTGGCCTAGGCGAACTGTGTGATTGGAATCAATCACTTGGTTAAGCAACAACAGGCGCGGTCAGGTACGGGATGGGTGAGCGTCCCGTGACTACCGCTAGTGGCATTTTTTCGAACTTCCGTGCTTCGCAAGGCACACTAAGCCGTTGGTGCCGGCTGTCATACAATGGCAGTCGTTAAGCCATGTCAGAGGCCTTATGGGCGGCTTGATAACTTCTGACAGTAAGGCCCGCCACTGTCTTACAATCCTCCACCAACCCGGACTTGGCCCCCGTGGTGGAGTATGGCCTAACCTTCCTGCGATGCAGGAAGAGACCCGTGCCCCAGCAGTGGGGAGATACAAGGGTCGATAGCGATTTAGAAACATACTGGTGATAAAAAATGGCGTTTAAAAAATGAAATCAACATTTTTTTTCTGGTTATTTACCAAAATTCCTTTAAATAGACAGGCATTAAATCAGGAAGAAAACTTGAAGAAAATTGAAAAAAAAATTATGTGTCGAGCGTCTTACGGTCGGCGCCTAAAACTCAATACGAATTTCAGACGACAGACTCAAGCATTTAACATAATATATTAGAAAACACTTTTCAACGTCATGGAACTTCCTAAAATTTTGAGTGTGGGTTCACAGTTTCGAGCAAAAGATCGGAAATTACCAATATATTTATCTCTCTATCTATTCCATCTATCTATCTATAGCCGATATATCTTTATCTCTCTATCTATTCTAATATATTCTTTATTGCAAACAGTAAAAACGAAATAACATTACATAAAATTATATTAAATTATTATTCTATGTATCTATAATATAAAAATGAATCGCCTAATGTGTTGGTAAGCGCAAATCTCGAGAGCAGCTGAACCGATTTCGCTAATTCTTTTTTTAGAATATTCCTTGAAGTACGAGGATGGTTCTTACGAAGAGACAAATAAAAAAAAATTAAGAATCGACTGTTAGGCGGTACGAAGTTCGCTGGGTCAGCTAGTATATTATTTTATTGTACGTGTGTTGTATGTCACTGAACTCCTCAGCAGCGCCTGGACAGATTTAAATGAATTTTTTGTACGTGCTTAGGTGGCGCCCTGGATGGTTTAGATTCACGAATCAGCCCGGCAGATGGCGCTGCAGCCGGTAACGGCATATCATACAGGTCCACGTCTGTGGGGTCCGCTACTACAAATATTATAATTACCAATAAAACTTCGGAAACCGTCACGGAGGTTGAGTGTCTGAAGTGTTAATCTCAGCGCATGAATATTGCAGCCAATCCGCGATGGGCGGCGTAATAATTAAGCCCATACTCTCTCCTTCATCGCAGACCTTTTCTCACACATAGAAGGGTTTCCTCACCACGTTAGGCAGCACCTTAGCGATTTTAATTAAAATCGCGCACAATGTACGATGTACAATGTAAAATCGTGCCAATGATTATACTATTTTTATTTTTAATGCACTAACACGTGCTAAGGACAGTTTTAAAAACCTATTTTAGAGGCTAAAAATTCCACCCATGCCGGGATTCCAACCCGCGACCTCTGGCTATCCGTGCCAGCGCTCTTTCCAACAGAGCTAATGGGCGAATCGTGCCAATGTACAATGTAAAATCGTGCACAATGTACGATGTACGCCAACCACTCATACCTACACCCAGGTTTGATCGCGATTATTTCCTTCACAGTTTGGTATTGCTACTCGGAGATTTACAAAATAATGAACGTTACTTATAAAAATAACTCAGGTACTCGTATATGCTGAGATTTGATTCCGTGACCTGTCGAATCCTGAGGTCAGCGTTCTATTCTTATGTTACAATCGCTTGGGTATAAAAATATGAAATAAAAATATAGACACAGACAGTTTTGTCAGACGGCCTCGGTGGCGCAGCGGTTGGCATGCTGACTGTAAAACCGGAGCCCTCGGGTTCGATCCCGGCTGGGTCAAACTAGGAAATGAACTTTTCTAGATTGTCTCGGGTCTTGGATGTTATCTATGTATCTATTGTATTAAATCTATCGACCAAGAGTTAGCACCTGTAACACAAGTCTGTTAGTTGTACTTAGTATGGGCCTAACGAGATCTGTGTAATATGGCCATGAATATTTATTTATTAATTAGCCTACGACGTATTCTCAAACCGACCAAATATAAAACATCATAAAAATCGGTAAAGCCGTTTCGGTGGAATTCAATAACAATCTCACACGAGATTTTTATACATTAGATAGTACTTACCAAAGACATTTGTCTGCCATTTAGCCTGTGTTAGTGCCAAATAAATGCCGTAGATAGATCCGATGTGTAAGAAAGTGAACCAGGCGATGTTGCCCCAAAAGTATTCGTACTTTTTGGGGCCGGCCCTCTTGAGTTTCGATACATCTTTGGCAAGACCTAGGTCTTCTGTCTGGGTATCAGTCTCGAAGAGAACCCCGCTCGCTGTAGGATCCGTGGCTTGAGGCGGCATCTCTTTTCTCTACAACAACATTTTGGATATTGTAAGACCCGGAGAATGAGTGTACTAAAAGCATAGTTTCTCAATAGATAGATAAAACATTTATTTGCTTGTGCATACACACACATATAACAATTAAAATAGTAGGTACATGCATCTATAACAAAGCAAAAAAATATATACAGCAGTGAGACAAACAAAAACTACAACTAATGTAAGCAAAGGCAAATCATACAAGCAACATAAAGCAGAAAGTTACAAATTGTGGGTGCGGCAAATGTAAAGGAACTCTCAGCATTTGCTGGATGTAATAGTAGTAGTTCAACAATGGCTGTTTTATTGATACTGTAGTGTACAAACCGATCGCTTTTCAATGGTACAACTCTTGTGATTTAATTAACAAGATCGATTAATAAACAAATAAATTATTTTTTATTTATGAATCGTTTTTGCAAGTCTTTCAATTCTCTTTTTATTATTAAGACCCACGACCGAGAATCAGGATCAAGGTTTGGGACTAAACAGCATTTAGTGATGTAAAAAACGACAGCGGAAACAAGCGGAAACGTCAAAAAAAATAGCCTTTGACCACGTAATTATCGGGCAATTTTTATAAATTTTATATATCGTCCAATGGCATCTTAATGCACACTAGATGTGTGAAGGAACCACTCGGATGCTGCTGTGCAGAGCCTGGAAATTTATTTTTTAAGTGGAGTATGCTTGCCTATAGCATCCTGACAGCTTAATCTTACCACAGGAAACTTTAGCGGAAATATTATCTGTCCCAGATTTAGTTTTAGGTTCTCGGTCGTGGGACTGAAAAAATACTATATTTAACTTACATGTTTGAGAGATTTGAAAGCAACTTTTTGCAAAACAGTTCCGTTCAAGAAAATATTAAGTTGCACTAGTGGCCCATCAATATGTTTAATAGACCCGAGACGTACAATTTATGAAATCTGAGCTCTTATTTAAGTCTGATCTGAATCACACAAAACATTTTATCGAGTATTTAATGTTGTGACCTCAGTGCTTTTAAAATAAAGAAGATATTAAGTTGCAAAATGTGTTCAATACACACTGAACTCATATTTAATCTGATATCTTATTTATGATCTAAATAACACAATAGATTTTATTGAGCATTTAATGTTATAACTAGGACAGTCAAGAGCATGTTGTTAAGTAAATGCTTTATTTTATTGTGAGTTTTTAAAAGCTTACTTTGACTGCAGCGGTAGCTCCTTCGATTGCACTTCGTAGACTGCCTATGATAATTTGAATTTCCTATTTATATCGGCCCTTACAATAGGTCGGATTGTTTTAATTATTGAACAAAAGTCATCATTTGTGTCAAGACATTGCTAAACAGCCCTGATTGTGTCGGTCGTTGACTTAGTTTCATAATTACTTCAGGTTAGGAATGGAATTACTGGGAATTACTCAGAAACAAGTCGCCAAAGAACTAAGGTGATATTGTTATAGTTTATAACTTTAGCAAGTTGAGGTGTCAGTGGGTTGGTCATAATAGCCGAAGAACCGATGCTCAATGGGGTACAAAGGTTCTAGGGAGGCTTAAGGCTCAGTGGAGACCATTAAGTGTGAAATGCAGCTCAGAACACCCACCAGCTCGCTGAATCAGCGGTAAGACTAATGGACCTTACACAGTGTGTTAACAAAAACCCCACTTCCATTATGATAAAAAAAGAAAGCGGCGGTAGCCCAGTGGGTAGAAGAATAGACTCTGGTTCGATTCCCAGCGCGGTCATGTACCAATGACTTCGTTTTCTAAGTTACGTACAGTACTACACATCATAAAAGTCCCTTCGGGAATCTACGTTCGCGCAGACTAGGAAGAAGCGTAACGAAAGTACCCGAAGCTATGAGTACATTCAACATGATCTTTAACCGACACGCTTAAGGTGCAGAATTGATTGCCGCAGTAGCGCTACCTATCTCGCTCACGCTAATATTGCCAAACTAATAGTCACCTGCATCGATGACGTTGAATCAACCAATTGCAACAAAGGCGCGCGGCCTGCCATAAAATGAAACTATCTGATTGGTCGATCAACTTGCCGCACATCCCAAATTTGGTCATCTGCGCAGGTACATCCCCGAGACTTATTTCTTGTGTAGAACTGTACATTTGTGAAGTTATAATAACAATACCACTTGCTAATGCACTCGAAAACATCCTGAGGAAATCTGAGTGTCTGAGATGTACAAACACATGAGCGCTTGAAATGGCCAATCCGCCTTGGGCACGCGTGGTAATTAAGCCCATACTCTCTCTCTTTAAAAGAAGGCCCGTTCCCTGCAGTGAGACGTTTATAGGCTACATAAAAAAGCCAGAAATCATCTATTCTCATCTTTTCATAATCTTTTAAATTATTTCTGTGTTTTTATTACTGCTTCATTCCACGATTTCGTGATCGTGGATCCTGAAAAATCACATGATTGAAAGATTAATCTAATACTTTTTTACGGTTTGTTAAGATGACATATTTTTCCATCGATGCCCATCAAACGAAGGGGATCCCACTCCAATATCAGTTCATTGGCCGGCGCCTTTCAGTTGTAAAATAATTGCTCCAGTTCCAATATACCACGTTCGTCCTCTGAAAGCGATACAGAACCGATGTTTATTCGACATGGAGATCTGACCCCGATGTGGTCTCAGTGCAGCGGCTTTATAGTTGCTGACCTCAAACGCTGCCCTGCCCAGTGTAATTTCCGTCGGGCGAACCGATTGCCACTCTGGCTATGCAAAGTGGAGGTAAGCCTTTCGAGAAAAAAAAAATTTTGTTCTGTCATGCAAAATGAACTAGACAAAATGTCTCTAAGTATAAAAAGATATTTGATAGTTTTGATAAAGGTGATATTTTTTTTAATCTTTGGTGTATTTTTTTTAATAAAGGCAATGAAAATTCATATTTAAAATAAGCCACCAAAACGCTCTTGAGCAATATGGCGTCGCACAGTAATTAGTGAAGTCACTGGTCAGTAAACAAATAAACGTCAGGTCAACTCTCGGGTTCCCTCATATTTATTTTTCATTTCTCGTACTCGGAAAGTAGTGTTGTTTTGATCTGATTATTGGGTGGAAAATGCTGCTTCCCTCCATAGGGAGGGAAAAACTCATACAAATTACTTCTTACCTAAGGGCGGGAATGAAGTTTAAAAATAGAACTACTGTCAGTTGTGAAGAGTTTTTGTAATAAATAGGCTTTTAAAAACAAACTAATAAAAAAAAACGCTGCGGCCATGTGAGTTTCTAAACAGCCAGTGTGAATTTAGCGCAAACTTCTTTGAGCGGAATATGGCGCAACGATTAGGCGGTGAGTACCATATTTAAAAATTAAAAAGTCGCCTTATATTGGCGGGTACTAATCTGTTATAGTATCTGTGACGGATTTCAAAAAATAGGTAATAATCTTTTATGATAAGATTTGAATATTAAAAATGAGTTTTTACTTTCCTCATATTCGAAATGAAAAGTAGAGTGTTTAACACGGGTAAAAGAATCAATTCCTACTCGGACTATAGCCGTCTAAATACCTCGGGAATTGATTCTTTCTACCCTCGTTAAACAATCTACTATTACGTTACGTTATTATCGATTCAACCAATCGTGGTGGATTTCGATAAAATTGCGACACATACAAGTGTTATCTTGTTATTTTGCAGAAATTATACTTTTTTTTTAGTTAAAATGCCTTTAATTGGTTTTAAAAGTCATAATTCATACAAATGTTTATAATTAATGCTTTTCTTCACAGTTTCAAATAGCGTATTATTTTACTAGCTTCTTCATCATCTTCTTAGCGTGATGATGGCAACATAAATTTTGTAGACTTTTAGTCCGAATCTACTCACGGGTGTTGTTCTATCGGACGAGTCCGACCAAGTTTCGCTCCGATTCGCAGAGCTTAATCATGGTGAGCAGAGACGGAGCTCGCGTCGTCGGTTGCTCGTCTCACACTGCGTTGCGTCGTCAACAATGTGTTGTGCTTACGAAAGTTTTAGTTCAAGAACATAAATTTTATTAAAGTTTTTACTAAGCAGTTGCGGCCCAAAATTTGCGACTCGCGTCATCACTTGCAACCATACCTTTGAGAGCAGGGTCTTGTTTCATAG
This sequence comes from Yponomeuta sedellus, assembly GCA_934045075.1. Taxonomy (NCBI): domain Eukaryota; kingdom Metazoa; phylum Arthropoda; class Insecta; order Lepidoptera; family Yponomeutidae; genus Yponomeuta; species Yponomeuta sedellus. Next base: position 15,555,794 of record OW203733.1, on the reverse strand, counting down.
AAATACTATTCATGGTTTACTATGACAATTCGATGTGCATTGCAAAGCAGACTAACCCACACATTAACAAGTAGACTCTTCTTCTTCTTCTTCAGGCTATATTATGTAGTTCACTGCTGGACATAGCCCTCCCCTAATGAGCGCCATAGCGCCCTGTCTTCTGCTTGCCGCATCCAGCATCTGCCGGCAGTTTTTCGGAGATCGTCATCCCACTTTGTCGGAGGGCGTCCTACACTACGTTTGCCGAGTCGCGGTCTCCACTCAAGAACACGTTTACTCCAACGTAGACTCTGTTGTGCAATAACTATACGAATTGTAGTTTTAAGAAACATGGTCCAGGTGTTAGGGCACGCAGGGCATGATGAAAGATTGCCCATCGTCTGAGAAATACCGCACATACAGTTTAAATTATGTCTGTTCGCGAACCCACACCCACGGACATGGTATACGGATTCAGTAATTACTGTATCTATATCATTTCAGAGTTAGTGCATTGTAGACTACAATTGTAGTACAACGGCAGAACCATGGTAGAGGACATGTTCTTTCATTTCATTGAAATCTAGAAGGTTTCATACGCGAGTGCGTAGATCTAAAGCAGCAATGAAATAAAATCGGCGTGATGTCATTAAATTACAATTCATTACCAATATGTAGGTCCTAACCTGCGTCTAGAGCTCACCGTCAGCTCTAACCAACTAAATTAACATACCTTCTGTTTTATTTACACATAAGTGCCTCAAGTAAATACTATACAAGTAAAAATATTTTCACTATAAGAACTTAAACTTACCTAGGTAGAGTCACTAGAAAACATGATATGTTCTCTCGCCCATTTTACGTGTTAAAAAGTGAGCAGAAATTACAATTTGCCTTATTCTATTCTATTGTCGTTATTTGCTATGCTACAAAGGTAATTTATTGATTCTAATGTTAGTACTGAGTGACTTAATTTTATACTGGTTCTCCTCTGCCCACTGCTGGGTATAGGCCTTTTACCCATCACGCCATCCTTCGCTGTCTCTCGCCATTCGCCATTAAAGGCTTGCGCTACTATTATTGTCTTTGGTATTGTGGCTAACAAGAGAGCAATACATTTGATCTGTAGAGTAAACGGACATTTAAAAGTAATAATAGCTTCAAAAGAATCCCAGCAGACTTGTACGGTAAATACCGTCATGTGAGGCGAATGAATGGTTCATCTTCCGCTCGGGCAACTGAGGCGTGAACGGAGATTCCATTCCGGATGGCCTAGCGGGAATCCAACGCCGCCTAACGATTTGAGAAGCCCACCATGGTGTGGACCAGCCTTTCTATCACGTAACGATTGAATCTATTTGACAATTCCAAGGTGTCAAAATATGTATGTACAAAATATAATTGGGAGTAGGATAAATCGGGTGTAGGAAGCCCTCCAACCAGGTGGGATGACGATCTGCTAAAAACTGCTGGCAGATGATGGATGCGGCAAGCTGAAGACAAGGCGCTATGGCGCTCATTAGGGGAGGGCTATGTCCAGCAGTGGACTAATATAGCCTGAAGAAGAAGAAGAAGAAGAAATCGGGTAACTCCATACAGTGGAGACTTACGTAGTAGCGCCCGGTGTTCGTGGGCTGCATGCTGTCCTTTTCAAACATCGACACATAGGTACCTATGTAAAGCAAAGTGATAATAACTCACGGAGCACATAGAAACTAATGTGAAAGCAGCTGTTACTGTGGACATTCAAAGGTAGCTAGAGCAACACGCAGTAAAACGTTCTTGGAAATTAAAATACTTGATAGATGAAATCAGCTTTCATCTTCCGTCTTACAGCTGTAGTATCTCTGAGAAAGGATGGAGGAGGATCGGACCGTGAACAGGGCATACAAGTTGCCAAAGTTCCGTTGGCTGCCTCAGATGTGACTGGAAGGATGAAGTGACCTGCGTAGGAGCTCCAGGAGGCGGCTGGCTAGAGACCCACTTCGGGTCGCTGAGCCAGCGAGGTAAGTAAGTGGCACTGTATAGATGCTGTCAAAATGGGACAGTTTCGCCGCCCTCAACGCGCTGAATAACATTGATTAAAAGACAAAATGCTTGTCTGCGGACCATAGAGAACATTACGGTTGTTTTATGAAAATACAAAATAGTATATTTCATTACAAGTGCGGAAAGGCTGTCATTGCAAAGAGTTGAAAATTAAATTTAATGAGATGAAATGAAATGAAACCTAACCTAACTCATTCAATCAAATCATTAAATCTGATATTGAAACAAATTAGTAGGTAGTTTCTTTTTAGAAATATACGCATTTGCATGAATCATAAAAACTTCTATGATTTTTTTTAGTAAAAACTTCATGGTTAGTTTTTCTTTTTAATAGACATTATTTTGACAGTTGGGAAAGAGAACGCACGCGTTCGGGAAAGGTAAAAAAAAAGCACGAGTGTGTAATTAATAGCCCACAACCCGCACGCTATACGTCCCTGCAATACGCTACTTTTTGAACAACTGTATTAAAATAGTACATTACACAACTAGGGTGGTAATACAAAGGAAGGCCGAGATCGCAGAAGTTTGCGGCCCGAGCTGCAAGCGAGGGACGTAAATATGCGATCGAGAGCTTTCTTTATTACCTCCCGTGTTGTGTACATCTTTTTATGTCTACACTTGGCCAGAAAGCGGACCAGAAAAAAGCCACTTTATTGCCAGGTGTGGCATAAAAATAATTACATGGATATCGAGAGTCAAGGGGCTGGCTGGTTATCGTATCGCCTTTGTACTGTTTCATGATACGCTCACCGACGGCCCACATGGCAAGACCACTCGGATTTTTCCACCTGGCTGATAATTGTGCGCCGCGCGGAGTATTGAAAATGTAAGATTTGTGTCACGGAGTGGTTGGAGGAAATGTGGGTAAGCTGTATATTCTTTATTTCACCCTTCAAGTGGGTTACATACACGCCCTTTTCTTCAATAATAAACATTAAATGGAAATACCTACCTAGGTAAAGTACTTCTAGGCTGAGAAAGGATGCGGACTTCGTTTTAGGAAAAAAAAAACGAAAATATTACATATATAGTGCGATACTGTTTACTATCGCACTTTTGAAAACAGAGTTGGTGAAATCTTTCTACTATATATATAATTTAGGAAGATTTAGGAAGATATGCATTCATAATTATAACGATATAGATAGATAGATGAGATGATGATCAGTGATGTGCACTTTAGTGCACAAACAGAAAAATATTACAACCATGATTCTTAAATCTAAGTTATGTTACTATCGTTTAAACACTTTTGGTGTGCAATTAAATAAAGTGTTTAAATGTAATAAATCACTGTTACATTCAGACATTCAGCAAACAGAATATAAATTATTTGGTCGGGGCCCGAGACGCGTAAACTTCAAAAAGAAATAGCGACACGCTTCATCGACTCATCGGGCGACCCAAGAGCTGGTAGCTACCTCGGCCAGCGCATCAGCCTGGCCATTCAGAGAGGGAATGCTGCCAGCGTTTTGGGAACTCTCCCCATCGGCAGCGGTGTGGACTTTATTATCGCTGTCAATTTTTTTTCGAAATATCTCCACAATATCTCACCATCTAAACCTACCCTGGAGTTCCACAAAAATAAAAAATCGGTCCAGCCGTTCTCGCGTTTTAGTGAGACTAACGAACAGCAATCCATTTTTATCTATTTTTTTGTGATTATCACTATTGTGTCAAATTGTATTTTCGGGAAGCATAAGCTCGAGTTACTATAAAAACACCTAGAGCTCTTCAAGTGTGGCTTGATTATATTGATTCCTCCAGGATCCCATCATCAGATCCAGACTTGATGACTAGAGGTCCTGGAAGGTCTATCATTGCGATATAAATGGGAATTTTTTAAATCGATTCAGGCGTCTTCAAGCGATCGGGAGCGACCTACCTAAAAATCCGATAATTTGAGAACCTCCACCTATTTTGAAGTCTGTTAAAAATCGAAAAGAAAAGCATGTTTCAAGCCTCTTATGGCCAGCGTTGGCCAACTCAATTGTTTTACAATTGCAATATGGTCGATAGACATTTAACACAATAGAAAAGTTTTTTTGATGTTACGGAACTTCGTATTAGATTTACAGTTTCGAACTAAAGGTATTCAAATTACAAATAACTTATACAATTACTGCAATAAAATGAACATTCCCTAAAAACATACTCGTAGCTAACGATTTCAAAATCAGGCTCTAGATTAAGTGGATACTTGTATTTCTGTTTAAACGAACTAACTGCGATTTTATGTTGCATTTTATTTCCTAAGAGCATTTATTCAACTTGTAACTCCTACGTGTTGAGTTTGCGAACAAGATTGTGCCTTTGTTAAATCCCATTTTAAAACGTTTTCGCCGCCTACAGTTGGCTGAGAAATTCTATATACTTCTTTATAACAGCTGGGCGGCGCAGTCGAGTTTGAAATATTTTAAAGGAAATTATTACGTTTTGTGTAGGTGTCCGTTAATCCAGAGATACGCTAGGGATCAGATAAAATATAATTTTTATTTTTCTATGTTATAGCCTCGATTATGTTCCATTGCTAGGCAAAGAGGCCTGCTTTAAAAAAAAAGAGTTAACCAAAAATATATTATTATGCTAAAATTGTCTGTTTTAAACCCAGAGCGCTATAGTACAAACGAATTGTAATTACTATTGACAAAGAACAATGGTGCATTATTGTACCTAATTTATAGGTTCATTACATATTATCTACCATTGATATATATTATAATCCTGAGGAAACCCGCGCTTAGTTGGCTCCGCACGTATTGATTTGTCTTTCCTGTGGGCTAGGCCCACTAAGCTGTCAGGATGGTATAGGCGCTGGGCAAGCCTACTCCGTCTAAAAACAATGTTCCAGGCACTGCAGCGTCAAAGGGTCCTTTCACCCCTCTTATGTGAGTGGAGGTGTCACAGGACATTACAAATACAAGTACAAGTACAAATCATCTGTTTACGATGCAAAGGCCAATGTTGTACTCGTAGCTATTTATATATATCTATGCCTGTTACTTGGTAGCATACTACGTTTTTAAAAACCTATTTAGAGGCTAAAAATTCCATCTGGCTATCCGTGCCAGCGCTCTTTCTAACTGAGCTAATGGGCGACTCACCGGCATCAGTGAAATTTCAAACCTCTTTACAATATTCTCTGTATTACGTAAAGGCAGCGACATCTGGCTGAAGTGATTCGCATCACTTGCAGCCCCGAGTACCTACTTTGCAGTTAGGTTTTTACATTGGAATGATATCGCTGTACCCACATGATTATATTCTTTTTAATGCACTAACCCGTGCTAAGGACAATTTTAAAACCTATTTAGAGGCTAAAAATTCCAACCATGCCGGGATTCGAACCTGCGACCTCTGGCTATCCGTGCCAGCGCTCTTTCCAACTGAGCTAATAGGCGACTCACCGGCATCGGTGAAATTTCGAAATTCAGGGTGGAATTTTTAGCCTCTTAATAGGTTTTTAAAATTGTCCTTTGCACGGGTTAGTGCATTAAAAATAATATAAGCATGCTACGCATTATCTACATATATCTGCTATACACACCCAGGCAGAGTTTGTGAAACAGAAATCATGCAAAGCCGCTGTCAATTTTATCACGCATGTATTCTACGTGTGCTTGTGAACCTTTTTATGTAGAAACTACTGTATTTTGAACTTGAATGATCAATAAAGTCCTTTTTATTTTATATATCTGACTGTCTCGATGGTCTAGCGGTTTATTACTAAAACAGAGGTCGCGCGTTTAATTCCTACTGGAAGCCACGATACATTTGTATCAGCCTGGGTGTATTTTCATGTTTAGATGTCCTTGTCTGGTTACCATAGCACAGGGTATCCTAGTTTGGGACCAAAAAATTACGCGTGGGAGTTATACAAATACCTTAAACTTAAACTATCTTCAAATGCAGTTGAGATAGCCTAGCTAGTGTAAAGGGAAAGTGAACCAAAACTGCATTTGAGAAGTGTTTCAGAGGAGTCGTGTTTTATACGTAGCACTTGTAGAAAAACGATACAGAAAGGGAGTAGAGGCTTGAAGGTTTTATTTTACATTATGTATTGGAGTGTTTCCCAGTCGTGTTAGAAGCGCCGGTCGAATGTGCTGTGACCGGGATTGCCCCCGATTACTCTGTATTGTGGTTCAAATGGGGTCTGATCTTGAAAAACGATTCGATCGCGTGGCCTGAAGCCACTGGCTTCCAATTGAAATCCTGTGTTCGGACCGCAGCCGAATATTTTGCGTGAATTTTCAATCAACTTTTCAGGCGGGTCGGTTTTGATTTAGGTACAAACAGATTTACTAATACCGAAGTATAAGTGTATAACTGGAGTTTATAAGTGGGTACGTATGCGCGACGCAGTAAAGATGTGAGCTCGTTAGCGCTGCTTTACTTTAGTCTTGAAGCAATTTAAGAAGTAAATTTTAATACTTTCTCTAGAAAACCAAGCAAAGTGACTTATAAAAATAGATCTCTTAAAATACAGCAATACCTGCAGTACAATTCCACCGAACTGCGATCCCCAACCCGCATGCCCAGCGTGGGGATTAAGGGCATTACCCCCTCTGATAGCACAACGTGGCGATCTTTAGGGGACGGCTATGTCCAGCAGTGGACTAGTATAGCCCGAGGAAGGAACGAAACATCAATACCACTCGCTATCTGTGAAGAAAAACACCGTGTGGAAACCCGAGTATCTGAGGTGTTTACATACCATAGTGCCTAATATTGCTAATGAGCGGCGGGTACGCGTGTAAATAAGCCCATACTTTCACTCTGGCCTGTGTGTACCCTGCAGTAAGACTTACATAGGGAATATAGAAAGTATAAAATGGTGTATACTTTTTACAATCTTATTATAAAGTAAGTTACGACGTGTTTTCCATTGGTGGTGCAAGTTGGCACGTTGTCGCCCCTTACTCTGAGATTGTCTTTCCAGTGTAGTATAGTTTTAAAAACCTATTTAGAGGCTGAAAATTCCACCCATGCCAGGATTCGAACCCGCGACCTCTGGCTATCCGTGCCAGCGCTCTTCCAACTGAGCTAATGGGCGACTCACCGGCATTAGTGAAATTTTGAGCCTCTTTGCAATAAATACTCTCTGTATTACGTACAGACAGCGACATCGTAGTATAGTTTTACAATTATAAATCATCATTAGTGGGTATATACCTACTAAGTGTAATGGTCGGCCTATTGTTGGGTAAATTAGTCCCCCGAGGTAGACTCGATAACAAGGGCGTGCGGCGCTATCTCTTAAGTGAGAGATTTCGGAAAGTTCGCATCCCCAAAGTTTTTGCGTAGCTATAAATACCGTGTTGGTAGTAATAACAAATGAACAGTGCTCATCGATATCAACCCTTGTATGTCCCCACTGTTGGGGCACGGGTCTCTTCCTGCATTGCAGGAAGGTTAGGCCATACTCCACCACGGGGTGCTCCAACAGTGCTCGTAATAATAACATTTACTGCGGACTTAAAAAAGAAACAAATCTTTATAGGTGTCATTGAGCGGCGGTAGCCAAGTGGGTAGAGACCCAAGTTCGAATCCCCGTGCGGTGGTCTACCAATGACTTTGTTATCTACTGAAAATAGTGAGACAAAGTTCAAAGTAGTGTCAAAATGGCGTGGATAATGAAATTCATGTCGTCATTTCAAAATAATGTAGGTTTATTGATAATTTTTTTAGCATTACAAGTATAATAATCGGATAGGGAATTTTATGCAGATTGTAGTAATATATAACACTTCTTGAATAATAATATAGTACTTTCTCTAATTTGAGAAATTCGGAACTGTGTCCTCAAAAATTTTGCAAAAAAATGGCAGTGCGAAATGACCTTGCTCTATATGGCACCTTCAAACTTTCCGGGCTCCGAGCGCGGCAAGCGCCTGACGGGTTAAATGATATACATTTATAAAGTTATTGCAGTAATACCACTCGCTAAATGTGAAAAATACATGGTGAGTAAACCTGAACTTCTGAGGTGTTCAAATACTTGGAATTGCACGGTGGACACGTGGTGATTAAGCCCGTAATCTCTCTGAGAGGCGGACTGTTCCCTACAGTAGTACGGCTATAGGCTACATGAAAAAAAAAATAGCTATTCATTTATTTGAATCGTGTTTACCATATCTTTCCATGCCCGGGACCTCTTGCATGGGCAAGAGGTCCCGGGTTCGAATCCCGGCTGGAAACAAAAAATAAAGTCCAGGTCTTGGATGTTTACATGTTTGTGATGTCGTTGTTTCTGGATCCCACGATACAGGGTATCCTAGTGCGGGGCCAGAAGCAATGTATGTGTCAGTATGTAAAATGTAATGTTATGTTATATAGGAGTCGAGGGCAGTGGTAGCGGAGCGGTGTAGAACGCCGGCCTCTCAATCGGGAGGTCGTGGGTTCAAACCCCGGCATGTACCAATGACTTTGTTTTCTAAGTTATGTCCATTTGTGAAATTATAGTAGCAATACCACTCGCCGAGTGTGAAGGAAAACATCGTAAGGAAACCCTAGTGTCTGAAGTGTTAACGTACCCCAGCGCTTGCTACGTACTATGGCCCAACTATGAGGCTAAGTGCGGAAATCTAAGGTCTAACTATAAGGAGTCCTGATTTTGTAAATCAGACCGTTATGGATTTATTTATAAGAATACGATTCCTCCTCAATACAGTTTAAACTATTTAAATCGCGTATGTATTCCGCAAACTTATTGTGTACAAGGTCCGAGTACACTATTTTTTAATTAAGACAGAATTTATTTAGATACCTTTCTTTAATTAATCTACCTACCTACCTATCTAGGGCTAAAACATGCTAGAAGATGGCATCTCCTCTAAAAACAATAGTTTTAGGAAAAAATTGTAATTTTTTCCAGGCACAGCTTCTGATGTCTGCGGTACACCATTGTGCCGCGGCACACACTTTGCGAAACACTGTTCTAGAGTATCGTATCGTTATAAATAATACCGTTACCGACGCTCTGGGGTACTAAGCACAAAGTTCTAACTAGCGCCACTAATGAAATAACAATCATAACTTATAGTATTTTCTAAGGCTAACACGAGCAGTAGACATAATTAAAACTGTTTTTACACGGATTTATGCTCGTTTATTACATTTTTACAATTTTCCAACGTTTCGGCACTTTTTCAGGTGGCGTGGTCCCGGATGACCACGGTGGTGTCATCCGGGACCACGGCACCTGAAAACGTTGGAAAATTGTAAAAATGTAATAAACGAGCATAAATCCATGTAAAAACAGTTTTTATTCAATCATAACTTGTTTTATAATACGTTTCTTTTCCAAAAAGTAAAAAGTACAAATCTTAACCACTATGACGACTATGACGCTCGTAGCCCCGGCTGCCTGAGTGATCTTAAACGATCACGAAGCTCAAGCAACACAGGGCGCGTTCAGTGCATGGATGGACGACCCTCTATGACTAACGCTAGTGACATTTTCGGGTTCGTGCTTCGCAAGGCACGTTAAGCAGTTGGTGCCGGCTGCCGTCGATAGATGGCAGTCGTTAAACCAAGTCAGAGGCCTAAGGGCGGCCTGAAAACGTCTGACACGACTAGTCTTGCAAGCCTCCACCAATCCGGACTTGGCCCCCATGGTGGAGTATGGCCTATACCTTCCTCAGGGAAGAGACCCGTGCCCCTCGGTGGGGACATAATCGGTTGATGATGATGATTATGACTGTTCTTATAAAATATAGCCTAGAACGTACTGTCAACAATTTCATTGGTGGCGTTAGTTAGCACCCCCAAGCGCCTTCTTCGGCCACACATATAGAGTAAACTTATCATAGAGATTTTAAATAACCTATTTACTTAGAGGCAAAAAATTCCACCTATGCCGGGATTCGAACCCGCGACCTTGGCTAACCGTGCCAGCGGTCTTCCAACTGAGCTAATGGGCGACTCACCGGCATCAGTGAAATTTCGAACCTCTTTACAATATTCTCTGTATTACGTACCGGCAGCGACATCTGGCTGAAGTAATTTGTAACACTTGCAGCCCCGAGTACCTACTTTGCAGTTAGGTTTTTACCACTGTTCTGTGGTTTTTACATAGGAATGATACCATACCATAGAGAGGTCAAAACCACCAAAAGCTCAGTTTTTATTTGACGTGAAACGCCTGTTTGAGTCGCGCTCGCAGCGACTAATTTAACTAATATTAGCTATGCAGATTCCAGGGATTTCGGGGTTTATTAGCCTGTTATTGGAACAGAGCCGACTTGTAAGCCGCCTAACGGTTTTACGCGATAGATTTGAGAAAATTGAACACATGGCCTTTGGTGATACATCGAGCAAATAATGCAACAATCTAGTTGTAATACCATGAACTTAGAAGCAGTTGATACTGTCTCCCATTTTGAGTTTAAAAAGGATTGTTAAAAATGAAATATCAATTAATGTCTTATTACCATGTCCGAGGTCGTGGATTCGATTCCCGCTGGATCATTTGTACAAATCTCAGTCTGGGTGTATTTCGATGTTTGTGTTTACAATTACAGAGTTTCGTGACGTGAATGTAAAAGGCCAACACGGTCCAAAGGTACTAGGAAAATGTCGTAGAATATTTATTTTATAATAAAAACTGCATATACACGGATTTTACTCGTTCAATTTTACATTTTTACAATTTTCTGACTTACTTCTAGATTTTAATAAAATTTGGTATGGAGTTAGCTGACACCCTGGATTAACACATAAGCTACGTTTTACTGCGGTTAAATATCTTTTAATGTTAATACACAATTTATTATACCTAATAAACCGCGGGTAACACCGCGGGGCACAGGTAGTATATAACTATAATACAACTTTATGTTGCGAGCAGAGCCGCCTTCAGCGCAAACGAACATTGTTTCAGGTCTAATTAAATTCGCAGCCGAATTCCTTGGGCCACGTCACCTTGTCTCAAGACCTTATTAGTTCAGCTCTGTCTGAGCTGTCTGTCGCGGTGAGTGATAACACGCCCCCCCGCCCCCCGGCCCGCTGCCCGGCTTGTCCCATTGGATAACAATTTGTGCGGACCATCGTGATTTATGACCTTAATACTGACGAAGCTGGCGCATTTATTTAATACTATCCGAGCCCACGACTTTGTTCACTTGGGATTTGGATAAAAATTAGGCAAAGTGCGAGCCGGACTCGCCTACTGCGATTTTTGTATCATCGTCAATATAACCGCCACACAAAAAAATGTTTTTTATCAAACAAGGCTGCGTTTCATAAAGCAATACAAAGGGCTTCTTAACTATGAATTAATGAATAAAAAATTCTTTATTGCACTAAAACAAATTTGTACAAAGGCGAGCTTAATATTAGATAGTATTTTCGATAGTAATTATTAATCGGTGGCTTAATCAACATTGCAGTGTAAAGGAACAGGTCATGGTAACGATGAGTTTTTTGAAGTAAGGCCTATTGGGTCCTTGCCGGGGTCCTACTCACATTTGTCTTGTTTTTAATGAGCCGTTTCCAGCACAAACTCCCAAAGAAATTCATAAATGGCGCTTACAGGCATGGCCATAGAAGAACCGGAATAGGGCTGTCAAAATTAATCTGCGCTTAGCGAAATTCGCCAGACGTGTCCCTGTTCTTATAAGTGCGCTTGTATAAGCTCCATCTATGAAAATTCATTTAAAATTAAAACTGTTTTTTACGGTTCTTCTTTTTTACTTTTTTAGGCTATTATACATGTACATTATACATGTTCTAAAAACCTATTTAGAGAATGAAAATTCCACCCATGCCGGGATTCGAACCCGCGACCTCTGGCTATCCGTGCCAGCGCACTTTCCAACTGAGCTAGTGGGCGACTCACCGGCATCAGTGAAATTTCGAACCTCTTTACAATATTCTCTATATTACGCACAGGCAGCGACCTCTGGCTGAAGTAATTTGCATCACTTGCAGCCCTGAGCACGGGTTAGTGCATTAAAAGAAAAGAATATAACAACTTATTCTGTGAAAGTTTCATCAACTTATTACGGTTTTAGAGGAAAAAGCATACATAGGTCAGGTCAGCCCACAGAAAAAAAATGGTCAGTCAGACATGTACGTAGACAGACGCAGGCTTGGTTATAGGTTGTCGTTGGCACCCTTTGCGTTCGAAACCTTAGAAACACTTATATAGTCGATCAGATGCTGAGTTACTGCGTGAAGGAAGCTCAATCCAAGAAACATGCATCCGCATTTAGGTACATAGGCTGCTACTTATGTATGCGGAATCTGGGATTCCAATAATTTTAAACGCAATGTCTGACCTCTATGGTCAAATTCGTTCTTTTTTTAAATACTGGCCGCTAATATTGTTCTCTTATATACGTTAGTGTTTTGTTTTTGTTGGGTTTAAAATGTCATATCGCTGAAAAAATGGAACTCACCCGTGAAAATATTCGTGCTATGATTTATTACGATTTTCGACGTGGTTTAACGCAACAACAGTGCGTAGATCAATAACTTCGACTTTTGGTGGTGAAGCTCCATCAAAAACGACTGTGTATCACTGGTTTAGTGAGTTTAATCGCGGGCGCAGTAAGCTAGTTAACGAAGTTAAAGAAGGTCGCCCGAAATCGGTGGTTGTGCCACAAAATATTGAAGCTGTGCGAAAACTAATAATGCAAGACCGCCATGTTACGTATCGCGAGATACAGGCTATTCTGGGCATATGTATGACGAGCATTCATAGGATATTACATAAACATTTGTCTGTAAAAAAAATTTGTTCGCGTTGGATCCCGCACAACTTAACTCAGGATCAAAAAGATGCTCGCGTCGAATGGTGCAAGGAAACCTTAAAAAAATTCAACGGAGGCGACACAAAATCTGTTTTTAATATCTACACAGGTGACGAATCCTGGATCTACACGTAAGATCCCGAAACTAAACAACAATCAACAGTTTGGGTGTTTCAAAATGTGCCGAACCCTACGAAAGTGGCTCGTGCAAAAAGCACTGTAAAGCAAATGGTGGCCTGCTTTTTTGGTATTAATGGCCATGTGGCTACAATACCACTGGAGAATCGCAGAACGGTTAATTCGGAGTGGTACACGACCATTTGTTTGCCGGAAATATTTGAAGAAATACGCCAAAACAACCAGCGACGCAGAATCCTACTTCACCATGACAATGCCAGCCAGTCATACATCTCAGGAAACAACTACATTTTTGGATGGTCAAAAAATAGAATTGATGGGTCAGCCACTGTACAGCCCTGATTTGGCTCCCAATGATTTCTATTTATTCCCAAATGTAAAGAATAAATTACGTGGTCAACGATTTTCGACCCGTGAAGATGCCGTAGATGCGTTAAACAGCATGTTTTGGAGATACCTCAATCAGAGTAGAAAAAGTGTTTTACAAATTGGTTTCATTGAATGCAAAAGTGCATCGATCATAGTGGAGAATACTTTGAAAAACAATAAAAGCATATTTAGCCATATACATTTGTTTATTTTTTCTATTCCGCACACATAAGTAGCAGCCCTCGTACAATATTAATAATGACACCGTGAATGTTGGTGGTTTGAAAGCCAAAGCAATATGAACGTGCCTTAACAATAACTATCGAAAAAGCTAGAAGCTATTATTGTATAAAATCTACTTTTCAAAGATTTCTCTACACAAACTGTGAACACTCTATAAGAACCTTGATTTGTAGTCGGTCAGAACAACTTGTACATGCCACGGGTAATTGTTTGGATAGGCGAAGAAACGGTACTAAAACATTCGCAATGTTTTTGAAACACAGATGCAGCAGTGCCTGGGACATTGTTTTTAGATGGTGTAGACTTGCCCAGCACCTACTCATATATCACCATGACAGCTTAGTCGGCCTAGCCCACAGAAAAGACTAGTTAATACGTGCGGGGCCAACCAAGCCACGGGTTTCCTCACGATGTTATCCTTTACAGTGATTCCGGATTTCATAAGTCGAAACAAAACGTAACTCATTTAGTCTCTAAGTAGATGGCATTTATAATTACTAATTACTTAAACCGGCTTTCAAACCCCGTACGCTCTGAAGTCTGTTTCAACGTGTTTAACTAACAATACAATTAGGTATCAAGCTTCGGCTCTCTTATCTACGTTTCAATGTGTTTTGTTTCGTTTGACGGTTAGTTCTAAGAGTGCTGTGATTTCTGCTTTGAATACGTTCAGACAGTCTCATGAACCATTTATTTTGCTCTCTGAATCTGGCATTACAATCCACTAAATTGCTCCAGACACAAAGTTCATATTCGGCTTATAGAGATTAATCTTCTGAAAGCCTGTTTTATGACGACGGGAGTATGCCGACCGAAACTGAGCGCTTTAAAAACAATCCATTCGGATTGTTTTTAAAGCGCTCAGTTTCATTTCGGTTCTGATTGTACCCCTACAAAGGTCATACCGCATTTAAGGGTGAATCTACACAAATTGTCGTCGTCATTGTCCTTGGAAGTGTCACACTTATTATGTTGTCAGTGCAACAGTTGTTAGAGATATTTTTACCCGACTGCGGCGAAGCCCAAATGGAGGGTAATGTGTTTAGTTCGTATGTATGTATGTATGTATGTATGTATGTATGTATGTATGTATGTATGTATGTATGTAAGTATGTCCGATTCTATGTTCCCTCATAACTCCTAAACCAATGGTCAGATTTTGTTAAACAAGGTGTCATTCGATTCGGCATCCTTGCGCGGGTGTCATAGGCTATATAAAATCATAATTATGCGATCAGAACCGTGACGAAAAATAAAACTCGTTAAGAAGCTTCGTTAAAGTACAGCTAGGAGCCACTAGATGGCGCTGTTATATTTAGTTTATTGAATTCGAATACTAATTTTATTGAACTACCCCTAACAGGTGTGAAATATTTAAAACAGAATTTTGCGGATGACGTAGGTTACATAAAATCAGCATTAATAGAGAACCAACGAAACAAAAAATAGCATTTACTTCTAATTAATTAAAGTACCACCTTTAGCTACTAGATGGCGCTGCTATATTTTATTTATTCTAATACAATGTGTATACATAATTTCGGCTTTGGTCTACATGTAAACAAACCATTTATAGAATCGGTACAAATACGGAATGAAATAATTCCTATAAAGTGGTTTGATCCTTCTAGATCATTCATTTAATTAAAAAATATAATTTTGTTTAACTACGCCTAACACGTGTAAAGTATTTAAAAGAAAATTTTGCGGGTGTCGTAGATTACATAAAATCAGCATTAATAGAGAACAAACGCAACAC
The DNA here is from genome assembly GCA_934045075.1 of Yponomeuta sedellus. Classification (NCBI taxonomy): domain Eukaryota; kingdom Metazoa; phylum Arthropoda; class Insecta; order Lepidoptera; family Yponomeutidae; genus Yponomeuta; species Yponomeuta sedellus. The sequence continues at coordinate 15,540,500 of OW203733.1, read as the reverse complement.
AAATAATATTCACTTCTAAGTAATAAAAGTACTGTAGCAGTACTGTGAAGTACTGTATTAGTTCCTCTACCCAACCACAGATGGCGCTGTTTGTGTTCTAAATTGCGGTATGGTTTTGTCCGAAGGCCCTAGATAATATTATTAAACAAACACCATTTTTATGATTAATTTGAAATTGGTTAGTATTTGAGCTCATGCGAATCACTTCGACTAATACTGACTGTCCACCAATATTGGGACGACTAGTGACGTAGGTAATATACCTCGCTTCCGCGCTGTGGTATGAGACTCTTACTACGTACGTAGTACTGTACTAGTCGTACTACGAATAGTACAGTTACTGTAATCCTTAGTTTCATATTGCTTCAATAATCCCTAAGTACGTGCTGTCGTGCTGAAACAACGTTTCTCTTCTTGTCTGCTGAAACCCTGTCCTACAGTACCACTTTTAGCCACTAGATGGCGCTGGCATATATTTATTCTATTACATGTATAAATTTACATAATATAAGCTTTGCTCTACATGTAAACAAACCGTTTATAGAAACGGTATAAGTGCTGAAAGAAATAATGCCTATAAAGTGTTTATTTCTTTCTACGCCATTCGTTTATCTCATTAATTTAAGAAATATCAACCTCATAGGGGGTCAAAATAATTAATTTCTTAACTTTGATATTAATTTCCTACTGACACTCAGACCAAAACTAACTAAACAAAATATATAAAGTGTAGCATGTAACTCCTTTTACCCTGTGCGGTCATAGTCAGACAAGCTGGGTTCAAAGAAGAAACAATAAATGGTAAAAAAAAATATTTGAACGCTCTCACTGGTAACCGAAGACGGATCCTCCGTGACCTCGTATCGTAGGACCCATGAAATTTAAAAAAATTCTAGTTCTATTCATCTTAACGAATTTTATCTCGTTTTCTCCGAAAATAAGATTATGATTTTGTGTTAGGTTTCCTGTTCACTTGTGAGACCAAAGATGGCTTATCTATACTTACCTAAATATTCAGTAAAATTTTTCAAAGCTTTAGGGGGCCACCTCAAGATGAATTTGTTATAGTTTCATTTTAATTCCGGTAATATTTTGGCATTCAGAAAACCAAGATTTTGTATGTCTTCACGCCCATGCCACAACTCTAAGTAACTACGCCAGGCCGAAGGCCGAGCCCCATCATGCGCGTGCGAGGAAACTTGCCGCGACGAGATTGAAGGCCGAGCTCAGCTCAATACAGGTCGCGGCACGGCCGAAGGCTGTGAAGCGGGCTAGAGGAATACTCCCACGGCGATTCCAAATGTTGAGCTCTATTTACGCTGATGCCAAATGGAGAGAATAGTCTCGGACAGTTACTTAAAGTTGCTGTTAGGAGGAAACCTGTCGCGCCTTTGTACATACAGGCCGCGGCTGAAGGCTCAGATCATTTATGTTCCCATTCACAAGTCCTTATTCTAAGTAATTAGCGAGACCGAAGACTGGGCCCAGCAATGCAAGCACGAAGAATTCTACTCTGGAGATGTCGAAAGCTGAGCGCCATTCAGGTCGAGGACATAATTCGTGACTATTCCAGTCCCCACCTACAATCGTTAACATTAAATAACTAGGTGCAGTGGAGCGTTTTTAGGCTACATAAAAAACAGACAATTTATGTAAGGATAATAAAGAAAAAAATCTGTCGTTTCCTTTGCAAATATTCTAAATCGTTTAACACCATTAGACAATATTCATTATACTAGCTAAAAAATATCGTACGACATAAATTTTTAATGCAGGCAGGTGGTACCTATGACTATATCAAACAAGTATATCAGAAAAAATATTTATGATTTGCCGCGACATGTCCATTGTCGAACAAAAGAAAATAAAGCAATAAACTAAAATTAATTTAGGAAATAAAATAATATAACGATTTAAAGCATGTAAGCAGAACAGATGGACCTTTAAATTTTATTGTTTTACTGAGTCACTAAAAGGTCAAAAATAAAAAATATATTTAAAAAAATAAAAGAACCCGACTGCAGTGATAAATCAACTGAAAGGGAAAAAATAAGATAATTTTATTTTCAAATGCTAATGTCGAATCAGAAGAGTTCATGCTGCTTTACTTGGGGACCAAATAATATAACTTTATAAGCATTACACTATTTTTATTTTTAATGCACTAACCCGTGCTAAGGAACAAATTTAAAAACCTATTTAGAGGGTTAGTGCATTAAAAATAAAAATAGTGTAATCATGTGGGTACAGTGATATCGTTCCGATGTTAAACCTAACTGCAAAGTAGGTAGTCGGGGCTGTAAGTAATGCAATTTGCTTAAGTCAGATGTCGCTGCCTGTACGTAATACAGAGAATATTGTAAAGAGGTTCGAAATTTCACTGATGCCGTGAGTCGCCCATTGGCTCAATTGGTAGAGCGCTGGTACGGATAGCCAGAGGTTGCGGGTTCGAATCCCGGCATGGGTGAAATTTTTAGCCTCTAAATAGGTTTTTAAATTTGTTCCTTAGCACGGGTTAGTGCATTAAAAATAAAAATAGTGTAATCATGTGGGTACAGTGATATCGTTCCGATGTTAAACCTAACTGCAAAGTAGGTAGTCGGGGCTGTAAGTAATGCAATTTGCTTAAGTCAGATGTCGCTGCCTGTACGTAATACAGAGAATATTGTAAAGAGGTTCGAAATTTCACTGATGCCGTGAGTCGCCCATTGGCTCAATTGGTAGAGCGCTGGTACGGATAGCCAGAGGTTGCGGGTTCGAATCCCGGCATGGGTGAAATTTTTAGCCTCTAAATAGGTTTTTAAATTTATAAGCATTATTTGCTCAAACTGTTGCATTTATTATTTTATATAAAATGTTGCAGTCGGGACCCATTTCTGTTTGTTTAAAGTCCTCTAATGGGTCCCGACTGCAACATTTTATATAAAATAATAAATGCAACAGTTTGAGCAAATAATGCTTATAAAGTTATATTATTTGGTCCCTCAAGTAAAGCAGCATGAACTCTTCTGATTCGACATTAGCATTTGAAAATAAAATTATCTTATTTTTTCCCTTTCAGTTGATTTATCACTGCAGTCGGGTTCTTTTATTTTTTTAAATATATTTTTTTTATTTCTATATTAGTTGGAGTTGACTGACAAACTTACATACTAAAACGACAATAACTGTATTCTTAGTACATTTCTGTTGTGCTGAGAACTGTGAGAGATTAATGAGAACAATGACGAATTAGCGACAATTCGTGTAGATCCACCCTTAAACGGAATTAATCATGTGTTCAATGGCTAGCCGATCACCACTCTGTAGAATTACCGGGCTTTGTCCGGGCTTCAAACATAGTTTCGTAACTTCGTAAACTCGCGTTAATTTGATAGACATTCGGTGAAGCGAGTGTGTAGCGCAGACTGTATGAAGCTCGCTGGAGTTTTAATTGAAAATGTTCCAGTTAATCGTTATATTTCATTGAAATAGATATTATGAGGTCTACAAATTTGATTTATTCGTCGTCCTGAATAAATCTTTGTTTTGAATTTTGTTCAGTGTGTTAAATTTGCTTAGTGTGGCTTATTTGGGTTTCATTAAACATTTCAAGAGAGATGGTTCTGAATTTCTATTAGATTTATTTGATAATAACAGCTCTATCATACTACCGATTTACGAACGATTTAAAAGACATGGGATTCTGCAACAAAAATCTTTCACCAGTATTTAGAATTGATTAGTTTAGAGTTCCTCAGGCTGGACACAAACTATATTTAGAAAATGTTAACAAATACATGCAACTTTACTGTACACAAAAAAATAAAAACATTGTCTCCATATTGTATTTTTCCTGACACTCACAAACAGAATTACAGACGATGGAAGTCGCGGGCGTAGGCAGTGGATTATTAAAACTCAGATATATTGAAATCTTTACAGATTGCCCAGGGAATATTATGAAACATCCTTCAATAAAGTACACGTGAAGATATGATTTTGTCTTCCATCCTCCAAAAATCATCGGAGCAAAGTGGTACAAAGCCTGGTTTATAACATTGTAGACTGGGATCGTTCAATAACACAATATCAACCCTTGTATGCCCCCACTGCTGGGGCACGAGGTTCCTCCGGCATCGCGGGAAGGTTTGGCCACACTCCGCCACGGGGGCCAAGGCCGGGTTGGTGGGTTGGTTCAATAACACATTGTAATGTAATCTGTTCTTTGTTTACTTCAGGCGTCTAACTGATATATCATTTACGGCTATTTCCTAGGTCAGGTTATGGGATTGTACATACATACATACATAACCTCACGCCTGTATCCCAGAGGGGTAGGCAGAGACCAGGGACAGCCACTTGCCACGATCCTGACAGATCACCTTCGCTTCATCAATGTTCATAAGTCGTAGCATGCACGCACGGCGGTTCCGGATACTTTTTATCTTTCCCTTTGCTAATACATCCCCTATTTGGTCGATGTAAGTCCGTCTGGGACGTCCCTTACCAGCCCTTCCACTCACATTCGCAATATATATTTGTTTCGTCAATCTTTCTTCCTTCATCCTCTCCACTTGTCCAAACCAACGCAACATTCCTTTCTCAATTCTAGTCACTACATCCTCTTTCAGTCCACAACGTTCTCCAATCAGAATATTGCGTATCCTGTCATTCAAAGTAAGACTACACATACTTCTCAAGGACCTCATTTCATCTGCATTAATTTTTTTTCTTGTTTCTTTTGCCACACCCAAGTCTCGCTACCATACATAAGTGTTGGGACCAGCATGTTAAGGGATTGTGTTTACTTTAAAAGTCAACAAGTAACTACGGTCTATTTATCCTTAGGTACCTACTTGTCCAATTGACTACACAAGATTCTAACCTCAAAATTTATATTTTATGCCAAAACTACATATTTTCTCGCAAGTTAATGAACTTTGTTTATAAAATTGGCAATCGATATCAACCCTTGTATGTCCCTACTGCTGAGGCTTGGGTATCTTCCTGCATCACAGTAAGGTTAGGCCATACTCCACCACGGGGCCCAAGTCCGGGTAGGTGGAGGATTATAAGACAGTAACGGGCCTTACTGTCAGTGGTTATCAAGCCGCCCATAAGGCCTCTGACATGGCTTAATGACTGCCATTACATGACAGCCGGCACCAACGGCTTAACGAGCCTTGCGAAGCACGGAAGCGCTCGGAAAAATGCTGCGGTAGTCATGGGACGATCACCCATCCTGCACCTTACCGCGCCTGTTGTTGCTTAACTCAAGTAATTGGTTCCAATCACTTGGTTCCGCTAGTCAAATTGGCAACTCGTTATATAAAATAGTGTCCCAGGATACTTCATTTATGAGTATAAGTCAGTATTCGGCTAAAACATCATTTTTTACAGGTAGAATCTTGTTGACTAAAATAGACAATATAGAATTTTGGCCTCTAAATAGGTTTTTAAAATAGACAAGTAAAGATAAATACTCGTAGACTGTACGTCACTTGCACAACATTAACATTCAGCAGTCACAACAACAAACAAACTAGTCAAACTGAGCGATTGTATGATAACGTACTTTTCTAGAAGTGTAAACTTATTTGTAAACTTATTTTAACTTATTTAAAAAAATACCTATACATAGACGTTCACCTCATTATTTTTAAAACATTAGAGCGGATTCAATACTAGCAAAACCTTAAAATAAATGCCGTTTATGGTTTTACTATTATTGAATTTACTATAATATATTGAATGATGCTTTACACATTAACTTAACCTGGTCGGACTCTTCTTTCTATAAAATAGATATTCTGTAAAAATTTTAATCTCAAACATTTATTTTATCAATATTTATTAGTCTTTAATGCACTTTGTATCTTGCCCTTTTCACAAGTCCTTTATCAGATTGAGAGTGTGGGCTTAATAACCAGACGTGCCCACCGCGGATTGGCAATTTCAAACGCCAAGGTTTGTGAACACCTCAGAAACTCAGAAAACCGAAATACCCCCAATAAATACCGACATTGAACAATTTACAGAAAAAAAAAAACATTTTATCTAAGAAATACAACATTCTCGCAGCGATAAGGGGGATCTCTTCCAGGTAACCTTTATATCAACACATAACATAACCAACATTTTAAAAATACTTTTCTAAAACATATATGTAATATATTTCTTCAAAGTCCGACACGCACTTGATCCTTTTAGTTTATTTTCCATTAAAGTTTACTGAGTTAAGCAGCACAAGAAAACGAAGAGAAATTTTTACTTTTGCTTATTGAAAGTGGTTTAATTAGACAATCGATCGTAGAGAAGCGTGCGTTATTACGATAACGCATTAAAAAAACCACGAAGTAGGTAAAACAAATTTATTTTTTACGGCAAAATGTTTTATTACGCCATAAAATGTCCATAAAAAACGCGACAGAAAGGACAGAAAACACACGTAGTAGATCCATTCTTCAGTTGTGTAGATGCAAACTGCGGAGGCGGTCAGTGGTCAGTGGAAACTTATTTAATTTGAAAGTGGGTAGCCAAGGCCGGCGAGGCTCGTTCTTCATTTCCTGCACGGAAGGGGTTCTCAAACTTTTTCAGTGTATCAAGTACACCTACAGGTACAATATTTTGTTATGAGTGCTGGTCAAAATACATATTACATTGATATCAACCCTTCGTATGTCCCCACTGCTGGGCCACGGGTCTCGGGTTAGGCCACATTCCACCATAGCGGCCAAGTCCGGATTGGTGGAGAAATGTCAGATAGGGGCTGGCCTTACTGTCAGAAGTTATTAATCCGTCCATAAGGCCTCTCACATAGCTTAACGACTGCCATTACATGACAGCCGGCACCAGCGGCTTAACGGGGCTTGCAAAGCACGGAAGCACTCGGAAAAAAATGCCACTAGCGGTAGTCATGGGATGGTCATGCCCGCGCCTGCTGCTGCAAAATAAGTATATGCTATGCAATATATGTAGACTATAGAGTGAATTGCACTCGCATACCGAGTATTGTACACCACAATAAATGTTACCTATTTAGCAAAAATTGTAGTCCTCAATTCAGTTTGGGACCCTTATTACCCAATACTTATTACCAATACCTTATTACCTTAGGTCCCAGACTGAATTAAGGACTCATACTTGAACGGATAAAAAATATTTTTTTTTATTATGTTATGGGGGCTGCGCAAGTGTTACCATTTGGAGCGTACAAATAAAAAAAACAGTGAAGATTTAAAGTTTCTTCTTAGAGACAAATAAGAAGGAAGGGTCCCGTATTTTTAATTATAATCTACTATTATAAAACAAATTAAGAGAAAAATTCAACGGGCTACTTAAAACGGTTCAAGACAAAATAGTAAATTGTATTCATGACTATGGAATAAAACGATCCATTTAAGGCCAGACATGCATGTAGCTACCCGAGCCAGAACGGCACGTCGGTGTTAAAATAGGTTTTATTACCGAATGTATGACTCTACTTTTCACTTTGAATAAAAACCAGCAGGTAGGTACTTATATTATATTTTGATGATTGTAAACTAATAGAAATGAATTAGGTCAAACAGAAGGAACTAGCGTTTAAGATACAGGCCTGGCGTAGTTTAAGCGCTAGCGGTAATAAAAAACGTATCTTTGTGACTTTTCCTTTTATCAAAATGTGTCACGTATTAGCTAACCCTTTTGAGTAAGAACTTATAATCTAAGGAAGTAAATGTAAATTGTATAAGTTCAAATAAACGTTTTTATTATTCTTATAAAAGTAGGAACTATAAAACACCTTATGTCTTGAAAATAAATTACGTTTTCTGATTGGTCGTATTTGGATACGAAGTCTCTCTTACAGACTTTAATAATTATCACAGTATACATAAAAACCAATAAAAAACCCAGCGTTCCGATTAACTGCCGATGAGTGTTGTGATTGGCTGTTCTGATGTGTTTTGTAAATCAAAAATATATATACATATTTTCCCTGGGGACTAAAATACTATTTTTCCTCCTCTGCTAATATGAAGCAATTTTAGAGCATGAAGTCAAAGTACACATTTCTACAGGCACTTTTTGCCTACAAAACCTAACAAGTAATTTTACTTTTCTAATAAAAGAAAACACTCGGGGCTCTTGTATTTACTCTGTCTCCTATTTACTTTTCACGGCGGCCTTGGGCGTCCCAACGCACACTTTGGGAACCCCTGCCCTACAGGGTTTCTAGTGGGCCATTCAATTCCTGTGGGGCAGCGAGGCGGGATGTAATTTCGGGATGGATCGTCTCTTTCATTTTGCTTTTTGTGCTCTAAAGCCTTCGATTTACGAGAATAGTCCATATATTTCTTTGTCTGGACGTAATTGCTTGTTAAAATGTTAGTGGCTTGAGCGAAAACTATTGGATGGCAGACGTTAGTTTTTTTTAAGTTCAAGCCAAAATACGTCAAAAAACCTTCAAAATGTTTTAGTGACAATTATCTTTAGATGCCAACTACATTTTTAGTACATCTAATTAAGACTGAACAAGAAATATTTCAGTAATCAATCCTTTGTCAATCGATCCAATTAAAGCAGGAATTTTGCGCTTTATTTTGCTTTTCAAAAGTAACGAAAATGGAAAACGGATCGTTTTGTGTGTGTCAAGTTGCGCCATCGACCCTTCGTTCCATCTATTCACGACAAACCTTTTCCGTTCCATTGCACTGAGTTAATACGGTGCGTGACGATCCGGGAAATATGTAAATTTGTACGGAGAAAGTTATAGAGGCAATCTAGAAGATCCTTCCTCGGATTACTGGGACCCACGGAAGGGACAGGACACATTTTTGTTATCAGAAAGTTCACTCAATACAACAATCGTAGGTGAATCGTAATATCTATAAAAAATATAGACCTCAATACCGCTATGGGCAATGAATTAATCTATCGGCATATTTCGTGAGACTATGTGTGTGCATGTTTTGTCTGAATGTGTTTGTGCGGTTGGCATTGAGTTGGACTTCTGTTATTCCATAAATATACATCCCAAAACGATGAAACTACCGGGTGCTACCGGGACACAATCTTCTTGGTGATGACAAAAAATTAAAAAGCGTTTCGCTTTTCAAAGCACGTTATTAGAACGCAATTCCAAATGCTGACGTACTTTGTTAATCCTTTGCTAAGTTCACAACAAACACTTAGGCTAATTTGATTTGACCCAGCGTTCAGCCGGTCTGTGAACTAAAATGATTAGTGCTACAAAGCCGGATAAGCCGAGCGAGTGCATAAGCGACTGCAACAACAGAACCCACTTCAGCAAAGCCACTATACCTCTAAATGTTCTAAATAACTTGCGTAGTTTATATGGAAGGCTGTTCATAGTTTCTCGAATGTTACATCAACTCAACAATATATAACTTGTGTTATTATAAATCGATGCAACTCGACGTCAAAACAGAGTTCTTTACTCCATCTCTACATTTTTATCAACCTGAAATTTGAGGGTAGCTTGTATTTCATGAAACGTAGTGGTATCTAGGTGGGTTAACTGGAATAATAGTTACTTGTCCGTAGTTTCAAGTTCTGATGATGATGATAGACCAGCTTCTACCAAATCCTGAACGATTCCAATCGTCTAACTGTCAAATTAGTATAGAATTTAACAGTTAGACGACTGGAATCGCTCAGGACTTGGTGAGCATAAATAGGACCCTGAGTATTCACCTGTAATAAAGCATCGACTATTCAATATTATGGCCGACATTCGTCAAATATAGTTGAAATGAACAACAAATAGACCCAAACATTGCTGCTAACATCATGAACATTCGACCAACTCTAATAAATGCTCATCATACCACACCATACACATAATTTCAGACGGCGGAACAGTGGCAGAATCAATCAATCAATCAAATTTATTTGCAACCAAGTGTAACAGTTGATGTTCATTATAAAGTTAGCGCTTAAAACTTAGTCGCCTTTTACAGGCATTGCAAATTGTAGGACACAAATAGTGCATGCATTATTTACAACATTTACACATCAGCTATATACTATTATTATCATCATAATTGTTGTTATTACAGCGTATTAACATTCTTATTTCTATGATTTTTATTACAGCAACACATTATTTAAAATTATTTGTGATTAATTAATTATATATTAAACGGTTCCAATCGCGATTATTATCACGTTCAATATACAACTATGTATGAGTATCACGAATAATTAAGAAATACAATTAATTAATCTTTACATTGTAATCATAGCAGTTTAATTAATATTTATATATTCATTTTATATTATTTATATACAGTATTTATGTACTCATTTATATTATAAAAACATTTTTCGGTAAGAAATAATTTTAGTTTGTTATTAAAAGTGATTATCGGTTCATTTCATATACAGTCTGGTAACTTATTATATAGTTTTATAGCCATGTAGTAAGGACTACAGTCTAACGTTTTCGTCGTTGAAGTTGGCAGATAAAGTTTATTTTTGTTGCGAGTATTTACACTGTGAATGTGACATTTTCTGCTCGGTGACGAATGTGACGAATTGCTCGGGTCGGAATAAAGTTTGTAGCAAATTATCGCCGTTCGTTCGCCCCATCGTTTCGCCGTGGTTTGCCAGTATGCTCGATGTATTGCGCTTAAATGTTCGCCAGAACGCTTTGAGAAGAGCGCAGGGGAAGTTTAAATGATTTGTCTTAACGTTTTTCCCTATACCACAAACTATTTAGATATCTACTGAGGAGTGTTTTAAGTAATGGTGTTTTAATAAAATAAGATAAAAAAGACTTAGGGTCTAATGTGTTCTGCAGGAATTGCACCTTTTAGAAATAGCGAATGCGATTATTATTATTATTAAAATTATTTACTTTATAAATATTGTAGACTTTTAGTCCGGATCTACTTACGGTTGTTGGTCGGACTTTTCCGATATAACAACAACCGTCAGTAGATCCGGACTAAAAGTCTACAATGTGTTGTGCTTACGAAAGTTTTAGTTTATAAATATTGTATTTTATTATAAATCAGTTAAGTAGATAGTAAATAGTGTCATTAAAGCATCATTGCCCCAATGCGACAGTAAGAATTACAAATAGTTTAATTTTAGGTTAATAAAATTGACCAGTGAATATTATTAATTTATGATCGCAGCATTACATTAAAAGCGATAAATCAAATATAAAATGGAATAAACCTGAATTTTGTTAATAAGTTGTAGTGCTTACGAAAGTTTTAGATGTTTGTTTCATTGAAAAAGTATCCTTTTGTATTTGCACTTCGTCGCTTTACAACAACGGCGACCCCCACAACAATTAAAAATATCCTTTTAATCCGATAAAATATGCGAAATCCAACCAGCAGGCAGGATAAAGCACAATTTGACGAGTGACTGTGCCAGTTAATGAATGCGACGACAACGTCACAGTAGCATTGGCAATGTGTCCTGCGACAGAGGGGGCCTATCGCGATCTGACGAATGCATTTTTGTTAATAACCCTGACCCCTTTTTGGTGCAAGTCAGGAGAATAAAGATGCGTCAATCAAGGCGATTTATAAAAACAAGCTAGGAGTGATAGTTTTCTTTTAGGGGAGACCTTGGAAAGGTGGATTTAAGGCCCGTCTTGAAATATTTTGAATAAATATCATATAATAACAATAATAATAGTAGATTTTAACATAGGGAGCAAAAATAAGACCAGAGTGTATCTTTGAATCCTGAGCGAGCGACGATTCAAAGTCACCACTCGAGCTTAAAATAGGTAGTGTTATAGTTTTTAAATTGTTTCCGAGCTGAACACTCAACTTTTGATCGCAATCTACGAAATAATAAGTAAGTGCAACATCTGAATAATTTTATTCAGTTTGGGATTCTTTCTTTCTTTTTAAATATTACAATATTTAAATATTGTTAAGTTTTGCTCTGTTTATTAATATTTTTGATTTGATTTGATAAGAATATAAAGTTTATTTACCACATGTTTAGTATCTAATATTATGTTTTCTTGTGTCAATAGAATGTTTTTATTCTTACTAGGTACTTATATACACACTCATTTTGTATAAAAGCTTAGAAAATTCCGCATTTGAGTACCTTAACAATTACGGAATCCATTTTGTGCGTTTTAAATTTTTTCACAAATGTCTTTTTAATTTGGCCCGCGTGTGGTTTCTTTTTTTTACTTTTCATGATGGATCTCCTTGGTGATTGGCACTTTTACTAGATACACCCACGTTCCAAATTCAAATGATCTTTCCTCCATAGGGATCCAAGAGCTATTTTGCTCCCTGTTTACGAGGACTACACTGGCTCTTTTTGAATAGATGTGATAAAAGGATAGTTTCCTAATTTTGTAGCTTTTTTTTCTCTGACATTAAGTATGAAAAGCATAGCGAGTGATAATATAGTTATATCGATACTCGAGGTTGACAAAAATGACTTTAAGCTAAGAGGACATCGGAACACAAATTTATCGCGTATCTTATGACTTGAGCCGCCTCCTAAATCGACCCTTCATTTCAGGGGTCAGTGTATCGACGGGGGCCCGATGACAACCCCAAATATAGAGGGGCCACGCTGAGAAAACTCCAGCCGTTAAGTGTGCAGTTCTATATATAGTGTATCTATGTTTATTCGTTACTAAACAGTGATTTCGGGTTTGCGTTTTATGTCTTATTATTTGTCAATTTCATTTTATTACTGTATCTTCTTACGAAACAAAAACATGTGGTTTGTAGTTTAATTCTAATTTATACTATTGCACTTATTGCACACAGAACATAAAATAAACAAGTACAACGGAGAATCTATCTCTGTAAGAGATTTCTTCCAGCAAACATCCAAGGTTTTCCTTTAGTTTCGTTACCTCTGTAGGAATCTATAAAGATTCGGTTTATTGTCTGTCCGACCTGTCTGTCAAGAGACCCTTTTTCTCAGAATCGGGCTGAGAAAAAGGGTATCTTGACAAACGTTTATCGAATTGAATTGAAATTAATTTATTATCCAACGGTCCCTCTGTTGTCTCAATCACCGCTCTAAGTCAACGTATGGGCCCCTACTTTTAGGGTTCTGTATTCAACAAGGTACGTGGCATAGCTGAGAGACGATAGTTTGTTAAATTGATTAGACGATTAGACGAATAGAAAGCAGATTTTTTATAATTTATACAAATTACTGACGCTGACAAAACGGTATAATAAAAGCTTAAAAAAATTATTTGTAGGACACCTACCCTACACTTAAATTCGGGAAGATTTTTTTTCTCACTTACACCCTAGTGTGGGGTAGGAAGATTTTTAGTATTCCGTTTGCGAAATATTAAGCTTTAAAGTGCGTTTTTTTCCGAGTAGGGGGGCTCACCCCTCACGGCTAAACGATTGATTGTAGAAATGTAAATTTAAGAAACGCAGTAGCTATCATTGCTGTAGGCTTTACAAGTTAACGAGTAAAAGATGGATAAAATCCATTGAACATTACGTTCATGAAGTTTAGTTCTGTAAACCATAGGAAAACCCTCTCATTCTACGGAACCCTTACACTGCACGTGGCCCGACACGCACTTTGCCGGTTTTATCAGCAAATGAATTGTTTGGATTGTTTGCATAAAAATTCTTCTAGGCTTTGCCTCTTGCCAAGTACAGTTCTAGGTCAACTGGAGTGTTTTTGTGAGTGACCACCTATCAACGCCTTTCGGATCTCACCCCGATTTCAAGTTTCGATTTAATCAAAAATACTGTTTATTTTTTATATGTATCAAAGGCACAGAAAAAATAACTGTTCTACGACAGATGAAAACAAAAATATTTACGAATGAATACTGTTTATCAAAAGACCCAGAAAAAAAGAGTAGGGTAAGTTAATAATATTCCCTTTTTTTACACCAAAATAAAAACATACGCAACGTAATAATAGTATTTTTTTATTTATAAGTAAAATAAAACTTCAATCTATTCCATTGATCCCAGATCCCAGCAGTACATCTATTACAATCCGGGGCGTATCCGGGGCGTACAGCCGCCGACAGATCAACCTTTACCATTTTCGTTGCAAACTCGCCCGTAACACAACTGAGTAAAGCACATGAATGTAAAGCTTGATGTGCTGTCGACTGTACTTAGTAGAGGATCGAGACAAAAACGTATCCGGGCAATTTGGAATGCATTGCATCAAGAATGAAATCGTGTGCGAAATTCATCCGATTTATATACAGCGACGGGCGGAAGCAACACGTACAGCCTCGTACAGGGAAAGTCATAAATTATTCCCAGGTGGACCGCCTCGCCGCGATCGAAACGCGATGCACCTACCATACCACTAATAGCAATGTACAGAAGGTCAGAAACATAGTAAGAATAAGTAAGTGAAAAAGTGCTCAATCTATAACATAAAAATGAATCTTAAAAACCTATTTAGAGGCTAAAAATTCCACCCATGCCGGGACCAGAACCCATGACCTCTGGCTAACCGTGCCAGGGCTCTCCCAACTGAGCTAATGGGCGACTAACCGGCATCAGTGAAATTTTGAAACTCTTTACAATATTCTCTGTATTACGTACATACAAATACGTTTTTATAATTGTCCTTAGCACGGGTTAGTGCATTAAAGAGAATTTAAAAATAATATAAAAATTAATCGCTGAATGTGTTGGTAAGCGCAAATCTCGAGAGCAGCTGAACCGATTTCGCCGTCTTAGAATATTCCTTGAAGTACGAGGATGGGTCTTACGGAGAGAAAAATAAAAAAATATTAAAGAATCGACTGTTGGGCGATACGAAGTTCGCTGGGTCAGCTAGTACTCAATAATTTATTGCATTCCACAAGTATATACAGATGACATAACTAAAAATATGGATCTTTGTGGACCCTGTAGGGCATGCAAAATTATAAATTATAGAAGGCCTAAATGCAGAAGTGTGGGCAGGCTATCAATGAGATGAACTAACGGCCTGGTCAAAGCGGCAGGAAAAGACTGGATACGGAAAGCCTAAAACCGAAATGAATGGCGTGCATTAGACGATATAGTAGTAATTCAACCCAATACTGAGTAGCATTGGGTTGAATTAGACGAGACCTCTGACAACCTCTGTGGCGTTGTGGTAGCGCATCTGCCTACCATGCAAGAGGTTGGGGTCCTGGGGACAAAAAAACCCCAGGTCTTGGATGTTTACCTGTTTGTGATGTCGTTGTTTCTGGTTCCCAGGAAAGAGGGTATCCTAAATGCCTGTATGTAAATGTTATGTTAGCTAATCTCAAGAAAAATAAGAAGCCGGTGGTAACCAATCGTTAGAAAGCTTGCGTCAATTTTATGAGGCCCTGGGTTTGATCCTGGTATTTTTAGCCTTCTTTTCAGAGTTACGAGTATTTGGTAATTTCAATACCAATGTAAGGGAGTGCATGATATTAGCTTTACCGACCGACTTAGTCTCTGGCCCGTACGTCTGGCGCGCCCTGGGCAACGATCAGCGAGTTCTTTGCGCTGATTGGCAAATCCTTTTACCACAATAGCAAATTCAAATCCAGCCTTAAAGCCGTTCATCGGTACCCTAAGTAGAAGAAGAAGGAGGAAGGCGCGGTCCTTAGCTCTTAACAGTTCGTTACCAACCTTTGGATGTCCCCACTGCTGGAGCACGGGTCTTTTCCTGCATCGCAGGAAGGTTAGACCATACTCCACCACGACGGCCAAGTCCGGGTTGGTGGAGGATTGTAAGACAGTGGCGGGCCTTACTGTCAGAAATTATCAAGCCACCCATAAGGCCTCTATTAGTAATATTATCAAAAACGTACACAATGAATTATTTAATTTAACCACTTTCTACATCGCGTTATAACGCAAAACCTCTCGCAAAACCGCAAAGGAAGCCAGCAAAGAAAGGCTTAGACATTTGTCTCATAAAAATAAGATAAGATAACTCAACAGTCATTACTCATTTATTTTCTCATTCGAATTCAATCTAGCAGGGCTTTCAGAATACAGATTTTGGTTGTCGCTCGAGATTTCACGTGAAATTCCGAGTTATAAGCCTTAGAGTCGTATACAACTTATTTGATAATGAAGTGAGAATTGGCTCCCAGAAATCCAACTGTTCCATTACTAGCCTAGTAAATACGTTGCAGATGCGGTCAATTAGTCCTCTAGATGCAAATACATAACTTTCTATTCTTCCCAATAGCACGAACCTTTCGTGCTTGTCTTTCAATGTACTTATTTTCAAAAGCAAATTGTAGTAACGACTGTACATTCTGCTGAACAAGAATCATTTTCGCTTACCGTTTGGTTGTAATGAAAGTGTTCCGTAGACCAACAATTTTCCAGCGCCTACCTGAGTGTAATAATGGCATGGTTTTCGCTCATTATGTACCTTACACTTCTGAATTCAAGTCAACTATTCGCTTTGCTCGAATTGTCAAAACTGATGAACTTTTCTTTCGCATGGACAAGGCAGACGAATAAGTCAAAAAACTATTAAAAACTTAAAAAAATCTTGACCTTCAGTCATATAAAGAATAAACAGACCATTTAGGTATGCATCTTTTAGTTACCTGTCATAGGTTACAGTAGGCGGGATATTCTGTAAAAGGTAGCTTACGTTATGTTTGTCTTCTTTACGTAAGCAGACCTCGCAAGAAATTACACATGTGAGGGCAAAATTTCCCAGACAAGTCATGTTATTTTGGCACGAATGAGTGAGTGGTGCCTCCCACGAGAGACGAGCGTCGAGCGGAGCGGACAGGAGCCCTGTGGACGCGGCGCGCGACGCGACGCGCTGACGTCATTGTACGCATGCGCCCGTGACAGGTCTCCTTGGGCACAGTATATGTAAGTTTGTAAGATGTTTATAAAATAGTTGTAAAAGTGCGTTTTTGTATTAAGCTTGCCCTTCTACACATTGTTTTATATTATTACAAATATTTTGCAAGCCAAATAAAAATTAAATGCATTATCCAAAATTAACTAGTGAGAACAATGATGTGTTGGAATTTTAGCAGACATCATCATCTATTTATTAATAATTAGACAAATGATAGCGCCACCGTTTACGTTAAGCATCTGTTTGGCGTTAAGAATAAACAAATACAAAAATGAAAGTAAAAACAATATAACGTAGGTAGGTAATTGCCAAAATTATGCTCTTTAAGAACAAACTAAGAGACGAGACAATATTCCAAACATGAAAATATAATAGTAGCCGACGATGGTTGTTCTGCGCGCCAAAGGTAGACTGTGCGAGGCATCCGTGCCGAGTGGGGCCGGCAGTCGAGTCACCCGCCGCGCGCGCCCGCTACGTCTCCGACGTGCTACGCCGCTACGCCGTAGAACCACGTACAACTTGCCGACTACGCCGCGCAACTACGTCGATACCACTCATTTTTTCTATCAAACCGTTCTACAAGACAGCGTACAGTGCGAAACATACCTGGGATCGAGTGTATTTGAATATTATTGGCTGTGTTCCTTTGTCGAATTAAGTAGTGAATAATAACGGTGTGGCGCGCCGCCGGCGAGAATAAGGTGGGTGAATATTGAATAACAAGATATGAATCGCTATTGGGAGCGCGAGATGAGGATGTGCTTTATTTTGGTGCCGGAGTCGGATGGAATGTCAAGGACACGTATATTGATCAAGCGGCGGATGTGATGAATGTCTGTTGCTATGTTTACGTGACGTAATTTCGGATAGTGTGGGCTGCTGCACTTTCTACAAAAATTGTGTTTGTGACAACGTTTCGGGCTTAAAATATATTAATAGATATTTCATTGTAGGTAATTCCTTTTCTTTTAAGACGAATCCTTTACTATAAAAGTGCGATTTGTATCATTGCCGTTTTTGTTTGTAATTTTAGCTCTAAACAGAACACCCAGACTTGCTGACCTTTGTTATATTATCATTTAGTGGCATGTTGTACGCAAATATAACTGTTAAACTAGTCATAAGACTAACACTTATTTTAAGGAATGAATTGCGCACAGCTTCACAATTATTACGAATACCGCTCATTATTTAAACATCGCACACAAAACATATGGCCACGAAATTACCTTCTAACTCAATGGGGGAAATGCGAGTGGAAATCTTTCCGGGAATGGATGGGATAGAGGAGTAAGCGTTCAAATTGCCTTTACGAGGTTGTTCAGAAGCAATACGGAACAAAGGGCCGGGCTTGACGCCCGGTCGGTCCCGAATAATTTATAAGGGCAGGTGCCACCTCGCGTTAGAGCTTGATGAATTTAAAATGTTGGCACAATCACATTATTAAGTACCTATGCTTGTTTCTGTCTTGATTATTAAAAACTAGCTCTCTGAGAAGCCGCCGACTCTACAGTGGGATGTATATAAACTGCATTATTATAAAGCTTACAAGGGCGTATAGCTACTTAGAGTAGACTAAGGTAGAGAATACTCAATTGCGCGCTAGAAATACATAGGATTTTTATAACGACTTCAGATAAGCTCTGTAACCACTGAAAAACAGAAAGGTTAGAGACGGAATTCACTTGCATATATTTACACGCAACCTCGTTCGATTGTGGGTGAATGAAAATAAAACTACGTTAATAAAAAAAATCTACACATTCTCTTTAATTCCTTAAATGCAGAAATGTGATCGTATGCTAAGTAACTGCTAGTGTGTTTTAGTTGCTATATAGAGAACACACAGGTTTGGTAAATACATTAAACTCCATCCCATGTATCTACTATGATCCCATATATCTCCTCCATCCCGGAGGGGTGTGCAGAGAGTAGGTTTTGCCTCTTGCCAACACCCTGTCAACCTTTTGTTTCAACAACATGAATTAGTCGCTGCAAGCACACAGGCTTCGTTGCGGAGTTGTTGACCAACTCTAGTCGAGTTGCTGACCCTAAATACCGACAAGTAAGTACGTGCTCTAATAGGGGCACAATAGCCAAGTCAGCTCGAGCATCAGTGCTAAAATATGCAAAATTGTACCTATCATATCCAGAAGCTACTCGGAACTGTCCGAGCCTAGACGGCGACGCTATTCACGCCGCTCCCTCAGGAGATAACAAGGACTGGATGAATATTCATGCATTGGATATTGGCATTGTTAAGTGTTGTTTAATATCTACCTCGTTGCTTGTCTGCGTCTTTATACTTTACTCTAAATGTTTCGCCTCACCAGATGTCACAAAAGATACGGGTAAATAACATTTCACTCGAGTCAGGTTTTCCTGGAAAGCAAAGGGAGTGGAATATACTTTCCTCCATGCGGGGAAAAGTTTCTTCAAAGCGCGCAATGGTATCAAATACGGTTGACTCCAAAGAGCACAAAGGACACCGACGCAGAAAGATAAACGTACTCGTAGCGCTCTTTATTCTGCTATACATCGACGTACTAAATCAAGAAAATATTACACATTCTCGCGGCTTCATACCGAAGCGTGCTGTCGTGATCAGAATCTCAAACATCGCGAACGCGTTTGTAGTTCCACCTTAATACCTTTGCGGTTGTATTAACTTTTACTACTTTGCTGCTAGAGGTTAGTTTTGTTCGGTGAAACTGCTGAGAAATGTTGTGGTACGGAGGCAGGGTGCGAGTGAATGCGAGTCATTAGGCGAAGTGCTCACGAGTCTAGTGCCGCCCTACTGACTCAAAACCCAACATCAGCCTTCTAAGCTGAACTTTGCCTAGTTTCTTTTCAATGTTGAGTGTGTGCTTAGGAGCGAGTGATGCGTAACTTTCCGTCTAATTATACTTATTGAGAGAGCACTTAATTCAGGGAACGCTTGCATCGACAGTTTGTAAATAAGAAAATTAATGATGTATTTACATTAGATCGGGCCGCAAAATGTTCACAATTTATGGATAAGCTACCAAAAACACTTTTATTACGGCTAGATGTGACTCGACACGCAAGTCATGTGCCCCAGGAAAGGCTGTCATATATCATCGGAAATGCCGTAGCATTCGCAATTCAAGGAAAGCCTAGCTTTTACCCATTAACTACGACGTTTGACGACGGTTCTTCACTGAAAAGATGTCGCGTCGTAAAATGGGTCATTCGTAATATATTCAAAAGCTCACTTGCTTTCGTTTGCGTTTGAGATCAAATAAATGAATACTTGAGAAGACTGCGTTAGAGGCATTAAGTGTTATTGAGTAAGTAGCTCTGAGTAAACCTCAAAATCGTGATACGGAAAAAGGAGACGGGGATTTCTGGGCCCGATTGTAAATAGTTAAGATATGGTTTAAAAAAAGCGTTATCATTTTCTATTTTAAAATATAAAAAATGAGCTCAATTCACAATCTGGAAGACGAGAAATCTTAAAAATAAGTTTATGTCCCTAACAAAATAGGATACCGATTACTTTAATCGATGAATCTGCATGTATTAAATAAAAAAACACCTGCACCCGATGATTGATTCAATCAAATTAAATAAATACATTTTAATATACTTATTGTCAACAGTTTAAAAAAATCCAAATATTAACTTGATGAAAATAAATCTTTAAATTGATTCTCGTTTACGGATCGATTTATTACCCGTGTTTGTGAACTGTATTTTTAATCTGTGTCTGTGCCAAGAAAACCATCCTTGGTCTAACAGTGACAGCCGTAACAACTGACTCATTCTATCAAAGAGTGTAAAACCAATACGTTTTACAATCTATGATCAGTTATCATAGATTGTAAATCGTGTGATCACTTGTCTTCTCTCAGAATATCCGTGTAGAGCAAAAAGTATATAACCACTACTAGAGCTTCTTCTCGTATCGTTTAGTGCGTTTTGAGTGTGTTTCCTGTTGTTTTTGTTATCATAACTCTCCGACCAGTGCTTTCTTTCTACAGACTTACGATCTTGCTTAACTTGTACGGACACGAATAAGTTTAGTATAAGTTTCATTATAAACTAAATAAATATATTCTGTTCTGTTCTGTTCTGTTCTGTTCTGTTCTGTTCTGTTCTGTTCTGTTCTGTTCTGTTCTGTTCTGTTCTGTTCTGTTCTGTTCTGTTCTGTTCTGTTCTGTTCTGTTCTGTTCTGTTCTGTTCTGTTCTGTTCTGTTCTGTTCTGTTCTGTTCTGTTCTGTTCTGTTCTGTTCTGTTCTGTTCTGTTCTGTTCTATTCATTGTCAGCTTGTTGCATAGCCTCACTTTTACTGAATCTCTTATAACTATGCTCTCAGATTGCCAAAATCCGCAGAATTTTCGGAGATGGTCTGCTAATATGTAAGCTTTAAATTGACATCTCTTTCACCTTTTTACACTCAGGCCCAAGAATGTATGAAAGTGTATCCGTCTCCTTTGTGACATTTTAATCACCACCTGCTTCGTTTTTTCATGATATCAGTGTAATGTTTTGTACTTGTCATAGATTTTTTTCACAAAAAATATATTGCATTTAGCTAATCCAGAAATCAAATATCTAATAGAAAATATTATTCCAGAAATATTTATATGAGGGAAAACTGTACCCTCTTCCTGAATACCAGGAAAAATATGCCCGTTGCCTGTTACATACTTTTTTTATCATCCTAAGATAGGAAGACGTCCTAAAATTATAGGAAGATGTAAGGTATACAATACACCTAAGGGTTATTATCAAAATGTAGAGTTGGGTAAAAAAAGGGCCAAGTGCATGTGGGATTTCCTCAACGAGTGTTACTTGCCACCATAATTACACTATTATGTATTTTTATTATTTATCTCATACTCGACAGGGAACACTTTAAAGTACATAAAAAAAAGGAAATTACACAGTTTTTTTTAACTGCGAGTACGGATGACGGACTTACCACTAAATGTGAGCTCTTCCAGATAATAATAGTATTAATAATTAATATAAATCAGAGACAAAGTAGACCGCAGAAAAATATCGCGGCACCAAAATCTTGCAGAGTGTTTTTGCACGAGAAATAAGTAAATTTTCCAAATTTTTTGTCGTACAGTCGCCCTATTACCCACAGTTATCATAGAAATTTACAAAAACGATAGGTACTTGTTAAATTATTAAGACATCAGTAAATTGGATGATTGTATTTTATACTGTTTTATATTTTTTTTGTCGAAGTAGCTGCAATAAATAAAGGTGAATAATTTTAGCAAATATTAGTAGATATTTGTATAATGACGCAAATAAAAAACTCCACAGAAATGTTACGAAGATTTATTGTTCCCCGGAGCGGCAGCAACTGGACATTTAAATGGAAATTGAAAAAGTTTCATCCTCCGGCTAAAATAACAAGGGACAAGTGGCGTATTTCGGATATTTATAGGTATTTCACACGAATAGCGAGGGCATTCGAAGTGAAAAGTTTCCGAATAATCACGGAAACAGCCAATAACATGCTTTTTATGCTTGTGACAACTTCGTCACCTGATTAGGGAATCTGTTATGATTGGTTGTTGAAGTACCTCCATCGTGTCATTGTAACTACTCAAAACTTCTTCATCTTTTGGTGCTATCTTGGTCTGCTATCATTATGGTTATTTTATCCTGTGATGTTGTGGCTTGAAGAAGGAAGGAAGACTGGAAGAGTTCTATGTTTCTCGTGTTGAACCACTCAGCACGATTTTGGAGCCACGATGTTTTTGTGCGGCAAGCTCTCCTTCATCCCTGAATTTTGCTTTGTAGAATGAATTGCAGCAGATTGTACTTGTGACTATGATACTCAAAACATGTTTTACGAAACAGTTTCTTTACTCTTTATAAGATGAACAAAAGACACCATCGATTTGTAAAAGAAGTGAAGAGAGTTTGGCTTTGTTTCAGAAAACATTTCTGTAGCTCTAAGAGCATCTACGTCATGGCAATATTTATAAAGCGTACATTGGCACCTTCCCTCACACTAGATGGGCGAAGGGATCACTCGGATGTTGCAGTGCCTGGGATTGTTTTTAGATGGAGTAGGCTGGACAGTGCAGGGCCTGGGACATTGCTTTTAGGTGGTGTAGCTTTCCCAGCACCTATACCATACTGACAGCTTAGTCGGCCTAACCCACAGAGAAGACAAAGAGACAAAGAAATCTCTGCCTCCATTTTTAACTATTACTTTGTAATTATTTACTATAATTAAATGGCTGTGTAGGCCGGCAAGTCAACTCAGCAGAGGGTCTGTGGCTGCAGATGGCTAGAGACCGCGAAAGGTGGCCTGATGGGGAAAAGACTAATACACTGGGAGCAGAAGTAGGCCGATGGTAATTACTATTTCACGATTCTTTGTTACCAAGACCGTCATTTAGTAATCGTCATTGGAGAAACCTAATATTTACCATACTCCAGATGGTACGAAATCGAAAACTAATCTTATTTAATCAGTCCTTGCAATCACTAAATCATGTTGGTAAATACTAGGATTTAGGTACTAGTGCAACTTAAAATGTACCTCTTTAAGCGATTTAAAATTAAGATAACATAACCTCGAGCCTGTCTCCCAGATGGGTAGGCAAAGACTAGGGACTGCCACTTGCCACGATCCTGACAAATGGCCTTCGCTTCATCAACGTTCATTAGTCAAAGCGTACTTTTTACCTTGCTCTTTGCCAATATGATTACATCCCCTAACTGATTGAAGTATGTCAGTCTGAGACGTCCCTTACCGGCCCATCTATATTTATATATTTGTTTCGTCTTCCTTCCTTCATCCTCTCGTCATTGAACATTATCACAACAATAAAATTTAAGATTAACATGGTATCCTTTTAAAAATATTTGTCGAAGCAAATCGAAGGGGGAGTCCGCAAGGAAAACACGTTTTTGTGCCCTCGCCGAAGGGTTCATAACTTACGGCTGGGACAAGGGTAACATTTACTTATCGACATGGAAAAGGTTCTATAATATATTCTACCGCGTTACACACTCAGGCATCCGGTGTAAAAAGCGGACTCTTTGTTTGTCCGACACATCTGTTCCCCTCTTTTATTAGGAAAATGTTATATTATGCGTGTACCGGGAGATATTGTTATGTATTGGGATTGTGAATTTATTTATTTCCGTACCAAAAAGGGTCGCGTAAACGAGGTACGCGCATTTTCCCAGTGTCTCGTATTAATGAAGGACTCAAATCTATTTCTGTTTTGGTTCAATTTGTTCGTTGTAATGAACAGAGTTGTCAGCGGGTCCGTTATTAAACGCGATGATGGGCCAATATTGCCGCTACAAATTTCGAGCAATTATCGGTGATAATTAAAACCATCCTACGGGTTTAAAAAGCGTTCGATTGGTGTGTCAATATTAATGTATTTTGGCGTTTTCAATGAGAAGCCCGTTCGATATCAACCCTAGTATTTCCTGCATCACGGGAAGGTTAGGCCATACTCCACCATGGGGGCCAAGGCCGGGTTGGTTGGGGATTGTACGACAGTGGCGGGCCTTACAGTCAGAAGTTATGAAGCCTCTATAAGGCCTCTGACTTAGCTTAACGACTGTCATTACATGACAGCCAGCATCAACGGCTTAATGTGCCTTGCGAAGCACGGAAGGTCTCGGAAAACGGAAAAATGGCACTAGCGGTAGTCACGGGACGGTCACCCATCCTGCACCCTACCGCGCTTGTTGTTGCATGACTCAAGTGATTGATTCCAATCACTCGGTTCGACTAGGCCACAAGCGTTTCAGGGAAGCCCGTTCGTTATCTGTCAATTCTTTGATAAATTCTGTGATCTTTGGTTAGGAATTCTATTTCCAAGGACGGTAGGCTTGTTTGTTTCACTTAAATTCAGCAAGTTGTTTGACTACATGTACAACGAATTATTTATTATTATCATTTTTTTATTCTTTCGTGCACAAAACACAAAGTATTAGCATTAAGTGTGCTATTTATAGGTATTGAAACACCTCAGACACTCAGGTTTCCTCGCAATATTTTCCGTTACAGTTAATGAGTGGTATTACTATAACTTCTATAACTTCATAAATGTACATAACTTAGAAAACAAAGTCGTTGGCATATGCCCGCACTGGGAATCGAACCTGGGCCTCTCGCTCCTGAGTCCATTGTACTACCCACTAGCTAACGCTTTAACAGTAAACATTTACGGTGTTTTAATTAAAAAAAATACACCTCAGGGGCAGTATAAATAGACTGTAGTAAAGTCTTTCTTTAGTAAAGACATATTTATGCGTGCTCAGACTACTTATGCGGCGTTTATGTTGTGTTTAAGGAATTAAGTTTTTATACACTATACCGTTAGGAATTAGTATAAATACTAAATAGAAGGCGAACGTTTACGTATTGAAGGAATGAATGTATAGAAAATAAAAGAAAGAGAATGCGACGAACTGAAATCCTCCTATAGTATTTTCTAAGGTTAACACGAGCACTAGACATAATAAAAACTGTATTTACACCGCTATCACCTCAGTCTTCCGAGACCACGGTACTTGAAAAAGTGCCGAAACGTCGGAAAAATTTAAAAATGTAAAATTGAACGAGTAAAATCCGTGTAAATACAGTTTTTATTATGAAGTCCTCCTCTTTTTTTGAAGTCGGTTAAAGACTGTTCTGTCCTCAGCCACGCACATCCAACCACTACTAGCAATCTGCCTCCGATCTTCGGTGCAGTGTGTCTCTGTTGATTTTGAGTACAGTAGATATCCCAGAAAGAAAACATAATAATACCAATAGAATCCCGGCATGGGTGAAATTTTTAGCCTCTCAATAGGTTTTTAAATACCAATAGAGTGTAGCATTGTGCTCAGCGCCGGTGATTCTGTTTAACCTTAGCCCGCATTTGTCCCGGGATGCAACTGTTAGGAAACTACTATTTACATATGGGCTAGGGCTGCCGCGAACTTAAGAAAGTTCCTAATATTTAAATCAACTGCCGTTTTAGTGATAGTTTGAGAATTAACGATTAGAAACCCCACCGCGCCTTAACCCAAATGATTGATTCCAAACACTCGGTCCCACGAGGGCCATGACCCAAAATTCTATATTCACTTATGTTTATTCATTATTCAAACAGAATGGTTACTAATGGTTAATGAACGCCAAAGTTGTTACTCACAAACTTTTAAGAATAAAATTTTGTAGGCTCATACACACTCACACTAACAGACATCCACACTCACAACTTTCGCCTTTATAATATTAGTGTGATATAATGTTTCGTAAAAGTATAGCTATCGAATAAAACCTCTAGGCGGATTCGGACGTGTCAGCTTTCAAGCTTTAATGCAAGGCTACTAATTTCTTCTAAAATTGTTTTCGTACGGCGCCATCAATTTGTTCGGAATGGATAGGTTTGGTAACCGCTTGGTAACCGGTCGCTTAGGCAAAACCGCACCTTCCACGTGAACGTGCTCGCCTGAAAGTTGCGGTTTCCCCTTAGCGACCGGTTACCAAGCGATTATTTTTGATGGACATTCGAAATGCGTTGCATTTGATGCGGTCTGTCTCCGTGACGTCAACAGGGCGGCTAAACGCCAACCACGAACGTGTTTCATACAGACTGGATCTACGACATGCCTGTCTAGGGCTACCAATAATAGTACTGTTTGCGATGTTTCCTTTTGGGAAAAAGGTTGACCTTTAATTCAATTTAATATTTTTATTTCTGAACAAGTCCATAGTGTTAGTATTACAGATGTTTCTTAAATTAGGTTAGTAAACACATTTCTATATTTTATTTTATGTCTGAGGTCCAGTGCTTTATCATGGGACATGTTAATAAGGCATGGGTAGTAAAACAGTCTTACTGATTCTGACTGATAAAAATCACGATTCGACGACCTCTGTGGCGTAGTGGTAGCGCGTCTGCCTACCATGCAAGAGGTCCCGGGTTCGAATCCCGGCTGGGAACAAAAAAAAAACCCAGGTCTTGGATGTTTACATGTTTGTGATGTCGTTGTTTCTGGTTCCCACGACACAGGGTATCCTAGTGTGGGGCCAGAAGCAATGTATGTGTCAGTATGTAAATGTTATGTTATGTTCTAAAACACTCCGATACAGTTTGTTTAATCTGTTGTTACGTTTTTTCCTTGTCAAATCTCTACCATGAACTATTGTAGCCACAGCGTTATCGAAGTGTTTTAAAGAATTTATTTTCATAGCCTCTATTTTTGTGTCCCCCTGCTGGGCAAAGGCCTCCCCCAATTCAGAGTTATCTGTCTTGGGCCACCTCAGACCACTCCTGCAGATGGTTGTCGAGATCATCTCTCCACCGTCTTCTAGGCCGGCCTCGATTTCGATGTCTGTGGTGTGGCACCCACTCGGTTTCACCCAACAATTCGGGTGCATTCGGTTGACATGACCAGCCCTGAAGCAGAAACTGAAGTAAAGCTCTTCTTCAGTTTCGCCGTCTTGGGAATAATTATAAGGCAATATGTTTTTATAAATAAGACCGTAAACGGTTAATTGGTTTTGGACTTTACATCAAGGTGATAAGGTTCAATTTACGCAATCAGGATCAAATGAAGCCACCATCAAATTCTTTTAAATTTAAATTTCATACAGTACCAGTAATCCATATTCCAGAATGCCATATTTTATATCAATTTATAAATGCAACAGTTAAGGAAATAATTCTCATGAACTTAAAATGATTTGCACACTCAAGTGAAGCAGGAACAACTCTGTTGATTAAAAGGTTGTCATTTTAAAATACCTTGCTTTTAAAAAAATGTTTTTAGAATATTACGTTAGTTCACATATTCAATGAAATGAAAAGTTTTTATGCAAAGTAGCACAGAAACTGCGGCTATTACCTTATTTCCCGACGTTTCGGCAGCGTTACAGTTGCCGTGGTCTCGGTGAAAGTGAAAGCGAAAATATTTTATTTAAAAACCTATTTAGAGGCTAAAAATTTCACCCATGCCGGGATTCGAACCCGCAACCTCTGGCTATCCGTGCCAGCGCTCTACCAATTGAGCCAATGGGCGACTCACGGCATCAGTGAAATTTTGAACCTCTTTACACTATTCTCTGTATTACGTACAGGCAGCGACATCTGACTTAAGCAAATTGCATTACTTACAGCCCCGACTACCTACTTTGCAGTTAGGTTTTAACATCGGAACGATATCACTGTACCACATGATTATACTATTTTTATTTTTAATGCACTAACCCGTGCTAAGGAACAAATTTAAAAAACCTATTTAGAGGCTAAAAATTTCACCCATGCCGGGATTCGAACCCGCAACCTCTGGCTATCCGTGCCAGCACTCTACCAATTGAGCCAATGGGCGACTCACGGCATCAGTGAAATTTTGAACCTCTTTACACTATTCTCTGTATTACGTACAGGCAGCGACATCTGACTTAAGCAAATTGCATTACTTACAGCCCCGACTACCTACTTTGCAGTTAGGTTTTAACATCGGAACGATATCACTGTACCACATGATTATACTATTTTTATTTTTAATGCACTAACCCGTGCTAAGGAACAAATTTAAAAACCTATTAATTTATTATTAATTAGTAAAGAGGTTCAACATTTCACTGATGCCGTGAGTCGCCCATTGGCTCAATTGGTAGAGCGCTGGCACGGATAGCCAGAGGTTGCGGGTTCGAATCCCGGCATGGGTGAAATTTTTAGCCTCTAAATAGGTTTTTAAATTTGTTCCTTAGCACGGGTTAGTGCATTAAAAATAAAAATAGTATAATCATGTGGTACAGTGATATCGTTCCGATGTTAAAACCTAACTGCAAAGTAGGTAGTCGGGGCTGTAAGTAATGCAATTTGCTTAAGTCAGATGTCGCTGCCTGTACGTAATACAGAGAATAGTGTAAAGAGGTTCAAAATTTCACTGATGCCGTGAGTCGCCCATTGGCTCAATTGGTAGAGCGCTGGCACGGATAGCCAGAGGTTGCGGGTTCGAATCCCGGCATGGGTGAAATTTTTAGCCTCTAAATAGGTTTTTAAATTTGTTCCTTAGCACGGGTTAGTGCATTAAAAATAAAAATAGTATAATATTTTATTTACCAAAAAATCAATGCTTAAAAACTACAAATCAATATATACCTACGTATTTCTTTTATGGTAAAAAGGAAGGGGCTCAGCTTATTGCTATGACTGCAAAGGCAGATACGTTTTTGTAGTAAGGTACAAGGTACAGCCCTAATCGCGTTGATGCTTGTCGTTTGATTCATTATACGGCCCCGAGGTTGGTTTGCAATTGAACGATAAAGCCCGGCTACCGTCCGATTAAATTTCGCTCCACTGTCCCTGTTCGGTGCTGTGTGCTATCTAAATAATACAACATACAGTCGACCTAAAGCCTGATGATAGGATGTGTAGGAAATATAAATGTCCGCGAAATAGAAAACTACTCCGATATTGACGACCTCTGTGGCGTAGCGGTAGCGCGTCTGCCTACCATGCAAGAGGTCCCGGTTTCTAATCCCGGCTGGGAACAAAAAAACCAAACAAACAATATATGTGCCAGTATGTAAATGTTATATTGTTATTATGCGTACCAAATCCAAACGTATTTAGTTATATATTAAACGGGTCTAATAGCGATTATTTATTAGGCAAAACGTAATCTTAATTCCCGACGTTAACGGATCTAATCGCGATTATTTATGAAGTAAAACTGTTTTTATGTAAATTATAAAAAGTGCCAATGATACTACAAATTACCTGGCTGAGATTAGTTCGTAAAAATGTGTATGTTAACCAAATGTTACCGTTATTCTTTTAACCAGTGTATCGTTGGTGGCAATAAAAATCTTTTGTACTTTTACTTTATCAAAACGTAATTAACTTAATTCCTGACGTAAACGAATCTCATTACGATTATTTATTAGGTAAATCGATTTACCATAATTCCTTAATTCCCGACTTATTGGCAGCGTTACAGTTGCCGTGGTCACCGGTAAACTGAAGTGGCGAATGCAGTCAATTATTGTAGTGAGGGCAGGTCTGAACTCAAGTCACTTTTAGTTTTTCGCGATAATCACCGATTAGACCCTTATAATATAGTATAACTACGTATACGCATCGCGAGTAATTAAGAAATCCAATCGACAAACCAGCCAATGTAAATTTCTGTAAATTCGGTGTGTCAAATTACATTGAACATTGACTGTAAAACATACGCCCTGGGTTTGATTCCCACTGAAGGCCGCCATACTTTGCTGATTAGTTTACTCGCCTCGTTATCATGGCACGTATTGACTAGTTTCGGATCAAAATATGTAATTGAGTTGTGTGGAAGTGAAGTTATTATTATTATCATCATCATAATCATCAGCCCGGTCAACCCCACTGCTGGGTATAGATCTATTCATTTCCACGCCAACCAGCACGGTCTCGCGCTAGTCTCATCCACTGTTTGTCGGCTACTTTACAATAGGTCATGTGACCGTCTGGCTGCTGGTCTGCCCACCGACCAAATAAAATATTTTACATAACATAAACTCACGCCACTCATCTCATATTAATAACATCAGATTTTCCTTAACATCCACGGCCGCATACGAAAGCCTACCATAAATTACAAGCGTGCGACTTATCTAAAGCTACCCGCATAAATCACATAGGTGGTCTAAATTAAATTTAACGGGACCTCTGTATGTGCAATGGAATATTTTATTTGATGGTATAACTCAATGTGCACAGGAGAGCAATGGCGTGTAGTGTTTGGCAGGGGTGGGGCGGTGTGAGAATCGATACGCCACCCCTGCCTCACCGTACGCACCCCTTAGAATATGAATCTAAAGGACATCACTAGTCGCTCTAGATTTGAAACTAATGGCCATTGCGTAGGTATCGATTCCAAGAACCTTAGTAGGTAGGTAATCTTGAGTCTCTAAAACCAATAGAAATTAAGAAGTCCTGATTGAGAAATGTTTTAATGAATAGTATTAGTGATAGCAATACTGATAGGTATTATTTCTCATAGTAATATTGTTCAATCATGTTATATTATGTGAATAAGTACCTATGTAAGTAAAAATACTATCAAAAAATATTTATTAAAGTAGCCCAGGCTTCGCAAAAAAACCTAATAAAGTTCAAGTGATGCCTTTTGAAATGAAAAAATATTAACTGTGTCTTATTAATAAAATCTTTACGGTGCTTCGGGGTGCTAACTAGCGCCACCAATGGAAAACAAATCATATCTTATGTTATAATACATTTTTATTTAAAAGGGAACATGAGAAATCTTAACATTATAAAAGAAGTTATGATTTTTTTTCCATTGGTGGCGCTAGTTAGCGCCACGAAACACCTCAAGAAAACAATTTGAAATAAAAAGAGGCAAGACGCGCGACGATTAAAACTGAAAAACTGCAGAAACATCGCGGAAAATCAGAGGAACCAATTTCTTTTACTGGCAACAGTAGTAAACTTCAAAAAAATCTTTCCAGTACAGACAGACTTCTAATCACGACCAAGTCACATAACATGAAGTAAAATAATAAAAAAATAGCAGTAAGGAACCATAGACTTGGCACGACTTTGTTAAATTTCGTTACTTTTCAGAGATAAACGAACAGCTCCATCGAGACTTGGTTAGTTTTTTACAGAATGTTTTAGATGGGATTCGACACCAAAAAGACTGGGAAAGAAAACTGGCCGTTCGTTTATTATTTCTTTATTAGTTCACGAAAGGCTCAAAATTATTTGGCATCATGTATTATATCATGTATTATGCTCGGTATGTACTAATAGCTATAAAATGCAACCATAATCACGCCGCAACGTCTAAGCGGGCCTAGCAGGCGTCGCGTGCAAAATTTTGGCCAAAGAATAGGGTGAGGTTTGGAATGTAAAACAAAGGGAGGGTGTTTCAACGTTGATCGATATCTCAGATGCGGGGCAAATGGATGGCCGAATAACGTTATTAGGTTCTTGGTGTTCAGACGACACAAGACAAGCCATATATTGTAAGACCGTTTTTACGATTCACCTGTGGAACTGTCCTCTCTATAAATAACGTAGTGGTGCGACGGGTAATATTCTTATATTCTTTTCTTTACTGTTTAAGTTCTTAGGTAACAAGTGCCCATAAATATGATTCTGAGAGTTTCTACGGACAATTTCCTCAATGAACACAAACTTTACTTCAAAGCCGAGTTTGCATACAGGATGTGAAATATATAGAAAATAATCTGAATTAGGTTTTTCGAAAATATTCTTAATAGAATAATTGATTTGGAACTTACTCATAACGTAGATAATATCGGTCTTTTTCTACATGATACGAAAAGTAAATTCTGTGATGTATCTAATAACTTTTTGCCGCATTTGGTTAAAAATTTTTTTATCCTTATTGTGTTTAATTATTGTCAAACAATCGAATTAAATACAATTAAACGGGCTCATGCAGTAACACCATCGTTTAATTTTTCTTTTGTTGCAATCCTTTCTTTGTACTTTTCATTTCTTATTTAAAGTCCTGTTAAGGGTGTCGTGTGCAATAAAGTGTAATTTATTGATTAACATAACATAAACTCGCGCCTGCATCCCAGAAGGGTAGACAGAGATTAGGGCACTGCCACTTGCCACGATCCTGACAGAAATATTTAAGTTCACCAAATTTATTATACATGGTATGCATGCAATGAATAGAATCGAATCGCTCATGTGTTCTCAAGCTCAAGTGATCTTAAACGATCACGAAGGTAAAGCAACACGGCGCGTTCAGTGCATGGATGGGTAAACCGTCTATGACTAACACTAGTGGAATTTTTCCGAGCGGTTTCGTGCTTCGCAAGGCACGTTAAGCACCCGGCTGATGTCAATAGATGGCAGTCGATAAGCCAAGTCAGAGGCCTTAGAACGGCTTGAAAACTTCTGACAGTAAGACCAGCCACTAGTCTTGCAAGCCTCCACCAATCCGGACTTGGCCTCCGTGGAGGAGTATGGTCTATACCTTTCTCAGAGAAGAGACCCGTGCCCCTCGGTGGGGACATAATGGGTTGATAATGATGATGCAATGCATGCAATGTGTATAATAAATGCATGTTTCGGAATGTTTTTATCTTGTCCTTTGCTAATAAATTCCCTGTTTGGTTGAAGTATGTCCGCCTAAGATGCCCCTTACTTGTCCCTCCACCCACATGCGCTCGCTTTATTTCTTGCGGCGATTTTAATTAATTAAGTAATTAATAAGTGAAACATGTTTCCGTTCCCGACTAACATGCTAAGACTTTCATTGAAATAAAATAATAGGGCCGTACACACTCACATTTTGCACTATACTCGTAATTAAGCTGACGTCAAAAGCAAATACGCGGCTAATTGCGAACGAATGGTTGCCTCTCCATCATTATAGAGCTCGTGTGCTTGTGCTATTAATTATGTAGCAGCAACCACCTTTTATGTTATCGCCAAAGGTACCAAAGGGACTTGATTGAAGTAATATTTATTTATCAGATGCGATAGAGCGGCCAAAACACAAAAAAGGCCAACCTTAATGAATGTTATCGGAAAATCATTGTTAAATAATTGAGTCAGTCCATTTACCTTGTGACGTCAACAAACGAAAGGAAAGGGTTAGAAGGCGTTCAAAGGAGAAGTTGAACAAAAACCGTAATATCTCATTGCAGAGGCCATGTTAAAAAATAAATAAGTCCAAAACAGTCATTAATTTTTTTCTCTACAACTTATACTTTTCATGAGTCTGTTATAAAGTTATAAAAAATAATTATTGTAATAAACATCAAACTCTCCATGAGAAAAGGCCTGTCAGGATGTTTATAAAACGTTTATGGGCTAAATACATTTAATTTGTATTAGGAGCCAATACGAATTCATTAGTCCGGCCCCAGATTCTGACGTGACCCGTCCATTTATCTGTCATTGCAGCGTATTAATGCACTAACAGACTTAAGGCCCTGGTCGATATCAACCCTTTTGTGTCCTCACTGCTGAGGCACGAGTCTCTTCCTGCATCGCAGGAAGGTTAAGTCATACTCCACCTCGGGGGCCAAGTCCGGGTTGTGTCAAATCCCAAACCCTGGTCGCCCAGGCCCTGGTCGTAAACTATAACCTAGTTAGTTTTATGTTAGCACCCCGTGCTAACATAAAACTAACATGATGACAAACATACACCAATACATTCAATATTTTCGGGAGAATATTGCAAACAAAAGAGACCGTAATAGGGTTATAAACCTACCTACAAAGTACACAATTATTACCTACAAAGTACACAATTTAAGGCTTTGCAAAGGACCATCTATTCGTGTCCTTCTTGCTACTTGTAATAATATCCTCTTTAATATCTTCGAGATGATTACCCGTGCCGTGAGCTCGGAATAAGCTTATACGGTGCAGATTTTAATTTTCGATATGATCCCTAAGCTGAGCATAATACTATATCCTACGTGCTTATATGAAGTGTATGCCTTCAATATTATTATGAAAATAAATGCTGCGGCATAACTTGTCTTGTACAAAGGAGACGGGGATTTCTGGGCCCGATTGTAAATAGTTGAGATATGGTTTTAAAAATCGTTATATTTTTCTATTTTAAAATATAAAAAATGAGCTCAATTCACAATCTGGAAGACGAGAAATGTTAAAAATAAGTTTAGGTCCATAATAAAATAGGATACCGATTACTTTAAGCAATTATTCTGCATGTATTAAATAAAAAAACACCTGCACCAGATGATTGATTCAATCAAATTAAATAAATACATTATAATATAGATAATATCACCAGCTTAAAAAATCTAAATACTAACTTGATGAAAATAATCTCGTCTACAGATCGATTTATTACCCGTGTTTGTCAACTGTATTTTTAATCTGTGTCTGTTCTGTGCTAACAGTGACAGGCGGACAGCTCCCTGACTCAATCTATGATCACTCGTCCACAGATTAAAAAGACACACACTCGTCTTCTCGTATCGTTTAGTGCAAGTGGTTATATACTTTAAACTTTCGTGACTTGTACACATAGTTAGAATATTTTCGGGGCTTAATCGCGTAGTAATTTATTGCTATTTTACCTCGACGTTTCGACGACGTTCCAGCCATCGTGGTCACGAGAAGACTGATGGCTGGCACCCGTTCGCATCTTCGGCTGATGAGGTTTCAGACTACCCTCAATCAGCTATCACAAAGCACTATTAGGGTTGCGACACACTGCACTGACAATGTCGGACGATAAGCCATGCGCCTTTTTTCCACTCGAATAAATTACTACGCGATTAAGTCCCGAAAATATTCTAAATATGGTTATATACTCTTTGGTTTAGTGCGTTTTGAGTGTGTTTCCTGTTGTTTTTGTTATTATAATTCTCCGACCAGTGCTTTCTTTCTACAGACTTACGATCTTGCTTAACTTGTACGGACAAGGATAAGTTTAGTATAAGTTTCATTGTCAGCTTGTTGCATAGCCTCACTTTTACTAAATCTTTATAACTCTGCTCTCAGATTGCCAAAATCCGCAGAATTTTCCGAGATGGTTTGCTAATATATAAGCTCTAAATTGACATCTCTTTCACCTTTTTACACCCAGGCCCAAGAATGTATGAAAGTGTATCCGTCTCCTTTATACAACAAAACTATGCTACTATGTGAAGAGCCTACAAGAACCTACAAGATGATTTTTTTAACCCCACAGTAGGAATAGTAGTCTGAAGCCTGGAACTATAAATTTTTTATACTAATAAAAAATTTGCACGCAAGATGGTTCTCCCAGAGATCACTAGATCTCACGGAGAACCATCTTGTGTGAGGCGCATTTGGTTTCCGACTGTCATATAAAGCTTCCAAGGCGCCATATTTCGTAAGGATATTATTTGAAGGTTCAACCTATGAGAGACAAATGAGTTCAGAAATCTAAAACTAATCGACGCTTCATCTTACTCCACGATAATGCAATTTCACCCAAAAAGTTAAAATAATTAAAATAATTATTTGAAGCAAGAAAAAGTAGAAATTTATTATTTATTTATATTGAAAAACAACAAAAGTACCATAAGGTCCTGAAAGTGTTTTTTTTTCTTTGAAAAGAAAAGTTGATATTCGCATAGATTTTACCATTTGAATGGCAGCAATGCGGTTGTTTAGTAAAATACAAAATAGTGTGAATTTACAGTCCGTTTATTGGACTTTATAGCCTGGTAGAGAGTATTGCCCTAGTAGAGAGTATAGTTATGTTACAAACTCATCCTCATCTGCGTTGCGCAAATCCCCTCCATCACACTTAAATTAACTAGAGCCCGCTTTCCACTTCCATCACAATTCCACAGCGACCTTTTTAAGGCGATTAATCATCGCCGCCGTGACAGCTGGCAAAGTTGGTGGAAATTGTGATTAGTTGAGCAGGTGCTGCGCGAAATCGGCACTTGCTGGTCCGCTAATGCGGCGTGGGAGACACAAAAAGTCCGTTTCGACCCTAGATTCGTTTTTGGGTGGGGGGTTAGTTTTAAAGCACCCTGTATTTATGCAACTTCTGCCGCTGAATTCTGGCAGTTTAGTACATATATGCTGTGGAACAATATCTTTATTATATCAACGATATAGGTATGAAGTAGTATGGAGACTACAGTAAATTAGATTTGTATGAAACTCTGCCATAAAGACTGTAACACCTTCATAATATACCTTCTGATTGTATACTCAGTGTAACAGTGTAACAGAATGTAACTCAGTGTAACAGTGTAACAGAGTGTAACAGTGTAACAGAGTGTAACAGAGTGTAACTTAGTGTAACAGATAATGCTGTGTTTTTGTGGTTAAACATTTTGTGTTTATTTATTTTATGTATTTACAATAACTACAGCACATGTTTAATAATAAAGCAATATAGAACACACAAAAAATACCCAGACCACAAATGTTGTGTTTCACACTAAGCCGCAAAATAAATAAAATACTTTATTCATAAATTTTAATAATATACCAAATAATTTCCGTGGCGTGGTGCAAAAATATGGAGCTAAAATAGATGCTTTACACTACAAAATAAATCTATTGGGCTTATTAATTTTAATCGGAGAAAGAGGGCTTGACATTTCTTGCTTAATTTCACCAAAGTCTCATGTCTTTAGAGGAAGATTGAAAGAATTTACTGGCTGATTGGCTGGGCCTCATATAGACACATGATACTAATTGATGTTATAAATGGGTAACTTTGTGTATATGTTTCGATGTTTGTTACTCAATTACGCAATAAAGGCTGAACGGATTTACATGAAACTTGGCATAGACAGACAGAGATCTGACTTGAGACATAGGATACCTTGACATCCCGGTAATGCATTTCCGTGGGATAATTTCTAACGCAAGGGTAACTGCGGGTTATACCTAGTGTTAACTACGGTGGACTGTAACACAGAATAATACGAAGGAGGTAAAACTGTCCGCAACACGTCTTCTATAATATAAAAATGAATCGCTGAATGTTGGTAAGCGCAAATCTCGAGAGCAGCTGAACCGATTTCGCTAATTCTTTTTTTTTTATATTCCTTGAAGTACGAGGATGGTTCTTACGGAGAGAAAAAATAAAATATTAAAGAATCGACTGTTAGGCGGTACGAAGTTCGCTAGGTCAGCTAGTATTAAATAAAGCACAAAATGTAATGAAGTACCATGTCGCAGTAAAGTCTTGAATGGGCCTTGTATCCTCTTTCCAATGCCACTAGTGCGCTTTAGTTGCGCCGCGGAGACCGTGACAGGATACCAAGTGACTAATGTTTGTTAGTTGCCTTTTAACTCGATAGCGATGTTGCTAAATTACCTGACAATCTCTAAGCTCTGATTAATGTTACATTGCTAACAGTTATGTCGTCAAAGATCTTTGGCTTGACTTCTTTAGCCATGACTCATAGTTATGTAACTCGAATCGTGTAGGTAAAAATAGGTAAAAAACAGTGAAGAAAAGGTAGAGTAAATTATGCGATCGTATAACGACTCTATTAGACCTTTTCTCGGTCCTTTAAAAAAAAAAGCTTAAAGTTATATTCTTTTTTGTTGCACTAACCCGTGCTAAGTAATACAGAGAGTATTGTAAAGAGGTTCGAAATTTTACTGATGCCGGTAAGTGCCCATTAGCTCAGTTGGGAGCGAGCTGGCACGGTTAGCCAGAGGTCGCCGGTTCGAGTCCCGGTATGGGTGGAATTTTTAGCCTCTAAATAGGTTTTTAAAGCTTAAGGTTAGTGGAAAAGATTTCACGTCTCATCTTTCAAATATAGATCTAGGCATCGGTTATCGCTTCAAACTCATCCTTTTTCACATTTTCTATCAAATCACTGCCGACGCCGGCTCTGTCTCTCAAAAACTGATTTCCGCCGCGTCTAGACGTGTTTCCGTCACGTCGATATTAGATCAATGTGAGTGGCGACATTGCAGTGGGCTGATTTTTATTTGAGTCTCTCTCTATATTGAATGAATTAGTTATATTTCGATACGAATAAATTTATTGGTGATTTCAAATGACTTTTTTAAAAACCTATTTAGAGGCTAAAAATTCCACCCATGCCGGGATTCGAACCCAATACTCTCTGTATTACGTACAGACGTCCATGTCTTTTGAATGACCTTAAGTTTGTAAGAGGTCGCTCCGCGTATGGTAATATTATGTACTAATATTACATATTTTATGAAATATGTGTATTTAAGTCACTGTCTTAAAATAGGTAATATTTTAACTGGAATTTAACGTTTAAAACCGTACAATGACACTTACCAAATTACACAAATAAATAAATGTTCTAATATATACAAAACTCGTGTCAGAATGTTTTTTATTGAACTCCTCCGAAACGTCTTTACAGATTTTTGTGATTTCTTTGTATCCATTTCTTCTTGAGACTCGTATAAAAGGTTCTTTAATAATGACACTGTTACAACAAATGCAACCTCGTACTGTCAAAGAATTGTTAAACTAACTGTAATAAAATAATTCAAAAAATCTAGATCATTTTGGAGAAAAAATGGACACATAAAGTCCTGTGTTTTGAATTTACCGATGTTCAGCTCAGTGGTATTGTATCAAGTTCTTGACACGGAGAATCAGGGTTAGGTCCCAACTATTAAGGTGGTTCGGGGTGCTAACTAGCGCTAGCAATAGAAACAAAATCATAACTAGATTTATACTAAGTTTTTATCTAAAAATGAACATGAGAAATTTTAATAACTATGACAATAACTTTTAGAACCTACAATATAGAACCTAGAATCAACAACCAAGGACTATAATCACTTTCAGCCTAAAACGGCCGTTTATGACCTCATATTCCCTTTTAGATAAGAACTTAGTATAAAACAAGTTATGATTTTTTTCCATTGGTGGCGCTAGTTAGCACCACGAATCACCTTAATGTCATAAATGAGATTTTTTCATGCAAATATTAAACTTACCACTTATCTATTATAAAAATGAATCGCTGAATGTGTTGGTAAGCGCACATCTCGAGAGCAACTGAACCGATTCCTTTTTTAAATATCCCTGTACGAGGATGGTTCTTACTGGGAGTAAAATAAAAGAAAATTAAAGAATCTACTGTTAGGAGGCCCGAAGTTCGCTGGGTCAGCTAGTGGTCAGTAAAAATTTGAACTAGATACCTTTCGCCCCTGACGCCCAAATTCTGTTATTTATAATACATGACAAAATATTTGTTTTCATGCGTAATCCAATGAATATCAAAACAAAAAACGCGATGGCTATACACGGTAAACGAACTGCTATCTAAGTCCGTAATGAAACCATTGATGATGTCATTGGATGCTTCAACAGGTTGGATGCCGATTGGATGCGGATGAAGATGTTGATTGGACAACCTCGCTACGAACTTTAGTTTAGTCCTAGGCTGAGTTTTTAATTGGTCTCATGAACTCATTGTTAGGTCTCGATTTTTTCTTTTATTGACATTTCACAACTAAATATAAAATTAACATTTCTCAAGGCACGATTTTGGGCTCCAGTACACCATTGTTTTTTATGTATTCCGAATAATCTTCGTACACCTTATACCAGAACTCTAGACGCTCTTGAATCTCTTGTCCAAGTACCATGTGTGGCTTGTTATCAAGGAGCAGGTATTTGCCACTGTTACTGAAGTCAGACCAGATTTCCGCGTTGGGTGAAGACGGTACCCTGAATAAAAAAGTTTTTTTTACTTAGTGCCAAGCTACCTTTTGTCTAAAGAGTTTAAAGAAATATAGGGGTAAATCTAAAAATGGGAGAAAATACAAATTTTGTATATCCTTACAAAATCTTTCGATTTTGAGTGGTTCATCAAAAAATATCAACTGTTTCATATTAAAGTAACCATATTAACATGTATGGAGCAAGAAAATCCACTTTCGGGATATTGCAGTTTTCCTCATAATAAGAGTAATTAATATCGACCAGTAATCTCCCCATTTTCTGAAAATACATTCCCATGTACATGTGTAACACTGTACAATATTCCCATTTTGAAAAGCTTTAATTTATTCCTTACCCATTTTTGATGAAATTAGTATTAAGATCCATTA
This sequence comes from Yponomeuta sedellus, assembly GCA_934045075.1. Taxonomy (NCBI): domain Eukaryota; kingdom Metazoa; phylum Arthropoda; class Insecta; order Lepidoptera; family Yponomeutidae; genus Yponomeuta; species Yponomeuta sedellus. The sequence continues at coordinate 15,500,169 of OW203733.1, read as the reverse complement.
ATACGTCCTTAGTTTGCAAAGATTCTTGGTTGGCGGTAGCCAATAGTGGTTTCGTTATTTTAGTTGCAAACATGTAGCCGAAATCATCAACGTGGGCGGTTCCTTTAATGTCAGTGACGTTGTTACTCAGTTTGAAGAAATTCAAATCACCATCGAAGTCAAACACGTAGTAGTATATGGGAATTCCGTTTGACATATTTTTGTGAATCTGAATCCAACGGTCAATTGAAAATGAGAATTGAGTGTCCGATATAAGGTTGATATAGTGGTGAATGGTTGCATGTGAAATATCTTTTCCGTCAAAATAAAAGTCTTTGATTAATTTAGCTAGATTCACAGACTCCATAGATTTGTATGGGTATTCTATGTCAGATGGGATGCACAATTCAAAATCGTTGTTTAGATATTCCAACAAGGTAGTATTTTTACGAATAGTCGGAACCATGGAAATGCCTTCTTGGGCATTGAAACCCACTATGATTGGCACGTTTTGTGGAATGCCCGATTTTATTATTTCTATGGGATCTTTTGTTATAAAAGCTGTCGACGATTCATGTTCAACAACTGGCATAAACGGTGAAAATGGTCTGAATCCTTGTCTCTTGTCTGTGGATTCCATATTTCTAGTTGCGTTGATAATGTCAAAAGCGTCAACTTCTCTGAGGTATTCTATTAGCTCTTTGGTGTTATTTGTTTGGTAACCCATCTGTGAACCGAATGTCAATGCTGTCTCCACAGGGTGTCGGTTAAGGAAACGGTATCCCAACGCTGATCCACTTCTTAAAAATGCTCTGTTGAATAAATCGCTCGATTGTTGTGACAGTAGAAAATAATGAACGATAACAGAACCGGCACTGTTTCCGCCAAATGAAACATTGTTAGGGTCCCCTCCAAATCTTGCTATATTTTCCTTAACCCACTTTAGCATCAATAAAGTGTCCTTCAGACCAGCGTTTCCAGGTGCTTCTTCAGTTAACACTGAAAGGAATCCCAATGCTCCTAATCTGAAACATAATTATAAAAAACATAATAGGATCCTGATATTTTTAAAACCTGCTGAAAAATCTGTAATTAACTCAGGAGCAAAAATGCATTAAATGGTAAGCCTTTTTCCTTATGTCGATGCTGATGATACATCCTTTGTTGAAGCAGAGCAAGCAAATATTTGTAATTTCCCGGGTCTTGGATGTTTACATGTTTGTGATGTCGTTGGTTCTGGTTATTGTTAGTTCTTTTCTCCGTAACCCTAATATAAGCTACTCGAAATACTAATCCTGTGCAGACGAAGTCGCGGGCACCACCTAGTATATTATAAATATGAAAGTAATATTATAAAAAAAAAACGATACTATAACGAAACGCGTAAGCGTTCGGAAAATATGCCACTAGCGGTAGTCACGGGATGGTCACCCATCCAGTACCTGACTGCGCCTGTTCTTGCTTAGTTAAGCAACAACAGGCGCAGTCAGGTACTGGCTCAGGTGATTTATTCCAATCACTTGGTTTGACTAGGCCACGAGCGCGTCACTATATTCTGTGCTATACCTGGTAACTAGGCAAGGACATCACAATATTTCTATAGTGTTCCTGATCAAATTTTCACCAGGATCAGATATTCCGAAGTACCTATTACCTGGATTCTTCATTTGCATCTGATAATAATAAATCAACGAATTAAAAGCATTAAAAAGTTAAAATTACTTTGCTGAATTCCGCCAAAAATCCCACAAGCACCATGCGGTTAGCTAATGCACCGCCCTCCCTCCCACTTTTTCAAGCAAAAGCAAGACACAAATACACCACCACCAACACCAATACTTGTGTGAGAAAACACGCGACGCGTTTCGCCTCTAACACGAGGCATCCTCAGGCTCCCAAATGCAAGTCAACTAATTTTAACTTTTTAATGCTATTATGGATTTCCGCAAAGTAACGCCTGATTCTATAGAAATCAACGAAATAAAAAAAGTTATCGAAATTACTGAGTTAAACACAGCCATCCCTAAAACATTCAAGCTGATACACATCCGTCACCCGCACCATCTTCTTCTTCTTCTTCAAGCTATATTAGTCCACTGCAGGACATAGCCCTCCCATAATGAGCGTCATAGCGCCCTGTCTTCAGCTTGCGCACTGCACCTTGGTAAAAGTTAAATAGTATAATGACTGAGCAACAAGTTACAACAATGTGGCACTTACCTGTATTGAAATGTAATTAAAATTACACCATACTTCATGTAGAATTGAGGCCCAAACACGTCGTCGCGGGCTGAATTTTTGCGAAATTCACCCGAATGCGTCTCTACAAGCACTGGGAATGGTTGAAGTAATGGTGTCGCTGGCACGTACACATTTAACGTCAGACAATCTTCACTCATATCTCCCATGGAGTAGGTGCCTGGATTTTGTGGGCAAACTGGACCGAAGTTTGAAGCGTTGAATGTTTCTCTCCATGGTGCTTTAGGAACCGGGGGCTGTAAAAAAGGTAATATTCATGATTATAGTAACTGATTAAGCGGTGGTAGCTCAGTGGGTAGAACCATAGACTCGCAAGCAAGAGCCCCAGGTTCGATCCCCAGTGCGGGCATGTACCAATGACTTTGTTTAATTTCAAAGTTACGTACTATTGCGAATTTGTAGTCGCAATACCACACGCTAACTGTGAAGGAAAACATCGTGAGGAAACCCGCGGATGGTTGGCTCCGCTCGTATTGACTAGTGTTTCCTGTGGGTTAGGCCGACTAAGCTGTCAGGAGGGTATAGGTGCTGGGCAAGCCTACACCATCCATACAAACCATGTACCAGGCACTACAGCGTCGGAGTGGTCCCTTATAGACGTATTATAAAACAAGTTATTTTTTTTTCCATTGGTAGCGCTAGTTAGCTCCTCGAAGAACCTTAAATCCGGAGCAACCAACTCAGATTTGTGCAATTCGAGTTCAATGATAGTTTGCCGTTTGTACCTACTTCTAATGGAATGTAAATCTGTAGTTATTCTGAAAAAGGTTCTACAAACCTTCATTTATATAGTGAAAGTGAAAAACATTTATTTCCATTGTAACACAAATAGTAGCAATATCAAAAAAATAGAATATCAGGTACCTACGACAAAAGCATTGTTACTGTTAGGCCAAAACTTTGTCATTATATGGCAATGACAAAGTTTTCTAGTGTCGTGTTTTTTTCACGTACTTACTTTAAGAAAATATTCTTTATTGTACACTGGAAAAACAACAAATACAAAACTATTGCAAATATACATAATACAATTTATTTTATTATTTATGCTTTTGGCATAAATAATAAAATAAATGCTTTTATGCTTTTGGACTTATTGCTAAAAGCAATTTCTTCCAGACAACCTTACGATGGAAAGTTTCTGAAGGAAATTAGAAAGACGGGTAGCCAGTGCAAATTTGAATATTGATACCTACTTATGTTGAATAATAATACACTTACATATTGTTACTTATATAAACTTAAAATTCATTATAAACATACATATATATCTTATAATAAAGTTCTACACGAGACAAGGAAAGTAATAGCGCCTATACACAAGAGGACAACATTTTAATGACTATACTAATAAATAAAGATCACGAACTCTGCTTTTAAAGACAGCTGGGGAAGGAGAGCGCCTCATTGAGACCGGCAGATTATTCCACAGCCGGGCGGCCCACCGCAAATGAGTTGCCCAAGAACCTCGTAGAGTGATTTGGCGTCTTCAGCATCAGAGTCAGTACTTTAGTTTGGTATTGATAAATAATTAGGTTTGTTCCACACAAATACGAGCACTATAAGTAAAAACATTTTAGTGATACGGGTACTGTTGTTATAAATGCTACCATATGGTTATTTTATAAAACTTAATAAATACCTAATTATACGGTATTCGGTAGCGGAAAACAAAGCCGTAATTATTGAGGTAGCGACAACAGTGCCCTGTTTCATAAAGATTCAATTAATAATAGGCCTTTTTTATGTAGATACAATAAAGAGCAGCTGTAGCTTCGTGGGTAGAACAATGAACTCGGAAGCAAGAGACCCAGGTTCAATTCTCAGTTCGGCATGTACCAATGACTTTGTTTTCTAAGTTATGTACATTTATGTAGCTACAGTAGCTACTTGCTAACCGTGAAGGAAAACATCGTGAGGAAACCTTAGTATCTGTGGCGTTCAAATAACTTAGGGCTTGATATTGCCAATGCGCGGTGGGTACGCGTGGTAATTTAGCCCATACGCTCTCTCTGAGAGAAGGCCTGTGCCCTTCAGTGGAACGTTTGTAGGCTACTTAAAAAAGTATAATAAAGATAAGATAAGAATATTCTTTATTGTATACTGGAAAAACAATAATTACATATGAACATAGTACAATTGGCGGCCTACTGACGCTGCTTATATAAAATGTTCTCTATCTATCTAAAACAATAAACTAACACGGTTAGTCATTTTCACGCAACCAACGAAACGTGAGACTAGGTTGTGTTGTGCGAAATTATAATTCAAATTATAATTACTGACAATTATAATTTAAGTCGATTATATAGATAAAGATAGAGAATATTGTATTGCATACTTAATTGAATTTTATTAATGTCCATGTCTTATACCAATCGACGGTCTTATGAGCGAGGTTCACATGTGCTAAGCAGATTGTTGTTTCATTTAAATTTGGCGTCATATATTTTTCGGCCGTGTTTAAGACAAATTATGTAAATAATTTACATACTATGAAGATGTTTTGCGATATTTCCTTACCGCCATTTTGTAAGTCAATGTTGGTTTCATTTTAAAAAAGAGTAACTTTTAAGAGCTATAATAATAACTTAGAATAATAACTATAGAAAGCCAGGTTTTTTGAGACACGAACTGCCAGATATTCTACGGTATCATACACCTGAAATAGAGTTTAAAATAAACAAAAATTCGAAGTAAAAATTATATAATTATTGAAATCTATAGCCCCTAAATATTTATACTAGTTTTTATTGTGTTCGATTAATGTAATAGTATAACAATTATTATTGTACACTTCTTCCTCCATCGTTCCTTTACCATGTCCGTATCACACATCAAGGAGTGGCCGGAAGAGATCTATATTTATTATCTATTAGAGAAATTAGCTCGCCATGTACATTTTTTTTTTTGTAAATTTTGTGTTTTCTGCATGACTTTTATGTGTGCAATAAAGTATTGTTCATACAGCGTCCAGTGCCACCTTCACTCAGATTATGTACATGGGTGATGGGACCACACGGACGATACAATGCCTGAGAAATTGTTAAAGCATTATTAACTTAATTTAGAAATGACTCACTTGAATTTTCATTCCGGAATCAAGTATTCGTTATCAAGCCTTGTATATCCCTACTGCTGGGGCACGGGTCTCTTCCTGCATCGAAGGAAGGTTAGGCCGTACTCCACCACGGGGGCCAAGCCCGGGTTGGTGGAGGATTGTAAGGCAGTGGCGGGCCTTACTGTCAGAAGTTATCAAGCCGCCCATAAGGCCTCTGAGATGGCTTAACGACTGCCACTATATGACTATTTAAGTATTAAAAAAAGTATTTTTACGAAACGTACCTTGAACCTCAAGTTTCCAACGGGTGGCTCGGCGTACGGTATTCCTCGGAACGAGTAATATGAAACGTCCTCATCATGCACTAACCGACCCTTAACCGGACCATTCACTGTCACCACCACGGAACTTAGAACATTTTGAAAGAAAAGTGGGACAATCACCAAATACTTTAAGGGTAACAACGTCCGAGATAGTTGCTGCATCATAGTCGATTGAATAAAACTTAATAATGCTCGATAAATAATTTTCGTTAGCGGTACACAATGGCAGTACCTACTTATAGATAAGCGAAGAGTGTGTATTGCTCAATGCGCTGTGACCGCCCGCACCAGTGTGTAATCTCTACGCTTGCCAATACAGACTAACATAGAGATGCTCAAGTACGCTTAAATGAAGTGGATCCGAGCGTGGCGTTTTTTCCTTAGCTACCTATGACGTCACAATAGCTTATTACAACAAGGAAAACGTATTAGTCCCCGCCAGTATCTCCGCACTTGTCTAGTGCCTACATATAAATAAAATGTCATAATTGACATCGCAACAGGAAGATAGCAAATGTAAATGTATTATGTTCCAAGATTAAAGGCAACCAGCCTCCCACAATGGCCTGGCGATGGACGCTGCTCTGAATGCTCACCTACCTACCATACACAGATAGCAGTTTCAATGGCCGCAGCCTTACAAAAGGACTTAAGGGGCAACCTGGTGCTAACTAGAGCGCCATAAATTGAAAAGTCAAAGGTTTGTTCGTTCGTTCGTTTGTTTGTTTGTTTGTTTGTTTGTTTGTTTGTTTGTTTGTTTGTTTGTTTGTTTGTTTGTTTGTTTGTTTGTTTGTTTGTTTGTTTGTTTGTTTGTTTGTTTGTTTGTTTGTTTGTTTGTTTGTTTGTTTGTTTGTTTGTTTGTTTGTTTGTTTGTTTGTTTGTTTGTTTGTTTGTTTGTTTGTTTGTTTGTTTGTTTGTTTGTTTGTTTGTTTGTTTGTTTGTTTGTTTGTTTGTTTGTTTGTTTGTTTGTTTGTTTGTTTGTTTGTTTGTTTGTTTGTTTGTTTGTTTGTTTGTTTGTTTGTTTGTTTGTTTGTTTGTTTGTTTGTTTGTTTGTTTGTTTGTTTGTTTGTTTGTTTGTTTGTTTGTTTGTTTGTTTGTTTGTTTGTTTGTTTGTTACGCTTTATTGCACAATAAAAACGTTATTAAAAATAAAACTTAAAATAAGGTTCTTTGATAGATGTTATGTAACGTTTTTACAAAAAGTGAACATGACGGATTCAAAAAATTGCGCTAGCTACTTTTATATGACTTCAATCGATTTCCGCTAAACGCGGTTTTTGACATCTAAAAATAGCTATCATAATATTACAGACTTTTCTGATTAAGTACAGATATGATTGGTTTTCCAATGGTGTCTGTCGCTTGCTAGCTCCGGGAGCTTCTTAAAGCGCTTTGGGGTGCTAACTATAACATAACATTTACATACTGGCACATACATTGCTTCTGGTCCCACACTAGGATATCCTATATCTTGTGCTTTTTGAAAAATACTTTAAAAAAATGGTATTATAAAACAATCTATGATTTCTATTCCATTGGTGCCACTCGTTAGCACCCCAAAGCCCCTTAAGGCTGTATTACTGGTGGTTGGGTTTATTTTAATCTTATTCGATGTTACAATATGTAGCCTCGATTATATTAAAATTAAGACTACTCTTAAAGAGTCAAACCCAGTGGTTTTGTAACATTGAGTTCAAGATTCAAGGTGTAGGTAATCTAATCAAAGCATTCAAATAAAAGTATTTTATTCAAAATAACACAGAAACTATGACTTATTGACGAAAAATGATAAATTTGCTTATGACTTTTAGAGATAACCTCGCCTTTGTACCTGTTATCTCTTAAGTAATCACATTGCGCGTAATCAAGGCATATTCTTCTTATCCAGTACAAAGTTTTTTATTGAGACAATTTAATATCAAAATTTATTAACAGAAAACAAAAAGGTAATTAAAATATCCGCAGTTTAATTATGCATCATCTCTCAGACCACATTCATCTTAAAAAGTATACTAATTTTTATTATTACAAGAATTAAACATGTTAAATTGTACGAGCGAGACGGCATACTCCCGGTAAGAACAGCCATATTGATTCTCAGCTCCCATTTTCTCAGAAAGCGAGGAGAAGGAGATTTTTTGTTCTCTTTTGTTAACTTTCTTTTTGTTGCTTTGTTAGCTTCATAAAACTGAAAGTACACGTGATTTAGATGGAAAGAAGTCGGCGACGCCAAAAAATAAATATTTACACTGTATAACTATAGCAGCTCAACATAGGTAGAGTTAACAGGATCGGTTCCGGACTGATAATGTTGACAACTCCTCTATTCAAAGTATAAGGTGTCACATATCATTGTAGGTAGTTCCTTCTAACTTAAGCATGACGTAGATTGTTCCAGGGACGTAGGCACAATGAAACTTGGTGTAATGTAATGCACGTTTGTGGTTACTTCAGAGATAATAATGATATAATCTATTATCACTAGATAAATAAGATATATTTTATCTCAAGTAGATAACGCATGTTGCTTAAATTGTACTCTTGTTGTTAGTCAACAGTAAACTGTTGAGTTACATATTCAGGATATGTAACTCAACAGTTTAGTAAATTACGGTATCCTGTCATTTGACCGTAAACAAACTACATTTTTTTTATTTTACAAATAACGTTGACAAAATTTGCTTCTCAAAGTCTTCTTTATGTTAATAACTCATTAAACAAATAATTACCAAACAACAACTTTTATAACTTCTGATGTTTTTGTTAAATTTTCAATGTTTTCAATATATTTAATGTAAAACATTTTCTGCTTGGTATCTGTTGTTTAATAAATTAACTTAAAACCAAATATATTAAATAGAAAACACATTTTTTATCTATTCGAGACTACGACATTGAAGTGCAAATTAAAGTATGAGAAGAGACCTGGACAAAGACGAGAACAAAGACGTTGTAAAACAGAAATACTATTTCGAAATTTAGGGAATAGCGCATTATCTAAACTATGTCCTGAAAATACGCCAGAAAGGCATCAACACTCACCGAAGATCTTAGAACATTATGATCAAAGGCTGGTCTTTGATCTAAAAGCCTTCTGCTTTGTTCTTTTTACCAGAAACATATATTCTGAAACTGAAATAGACATTACACTGAAGTGGTCGCTCAGCCACTATTTTTTCGCATTTACTACATGTCTTTTGAATACGCGCGCTCTATCTTTGAGGTAACTCTAGAAAAGAATTTTCCGTGGAACCACACATTGAAAATGCAGACAAGTCTCCGCGTTACAGTTGAATTTTATTGAATTCCAAACATGTCGTCGGTGGGAGCTAGACTGGGGTGGTCAACGGGGTAGGCACCGCATTCAGTTCACGCATTTAGAATTTAAAGCATGTGATAGAAATATTTGTTTATTGTGAGTGCAGTTTGTAATATACTAACGCAGCTTATTAACGTCCCACTGTAGGTAGTAAGACGAATATGGGCTGTAGGCTATAAAGTGTATAATATAGGCTATACAGGAAAGAGAATGGGCATAATCGCTACGCGTGCCCACTGCGGATTGGCAGTTTTAAGCCCTAAAGGAATGTGAACAACTCAAACTCTCAGTTTTTCCCACGAAGTTTTCCTTCACATAAAGCGAGTGGTATTACTACTACTTCACAGATGTTAGCTAAACTTAGGAAACGAAGTCTTTGGTACATGCCGGGTTCAAACACACGGCCTCCCAAATGAGAAGCGGGCGTTCTACCGCTCTGCTACCACGGCTCATTATAGGTATTTAGAAAGTCAACTTCAAATTTTGTGAACGTAGTCGATGTCTCTATGTAGCTATACCTTAAGACTATCTAAATCACACAAAATTCTAATAGAAAAATATTCATAAAGTGCTTCGCTGCAAAACCACGAACTCGTTATTTTCGTATGTCGTAGATTTAAATCTCGTTCCAAATCTAACTTATACGCACGAAAGATAGTCGTAAAATGCTTGTAAAGGAATTAAAGGGGGGTTCGGCAACTAAATCGTTTACAAGGGGGAACAATTTAAATGGGACAGTAAACTAAAAAACAAAACAGTAAGTCGGTGGTAGATATAGGCGATAGGTACCTGTGTGATAGTTAGTTTGGCACGAGGTCGGCAATCCAGGGCTCCTGGGCCGTCTAGGTGGCCGGGAATTTGACACCACGAAGCAGACACAATACACAACATAAAATAAAGTACTGTTCTCGTAGATAACACAATAAACAGGAAGAATCCGGCACTTTCTTCTCACTCTTTAGGTTAGGTTGACTGTTTTCAACAGCGTACAAGACGAAGTGTCACACACGCTTTGGCAACGCCCTCTACCGGTCGGTCAGTCCAAGGGTCAGAAAGAAAGAGATATGAGAGCGCGACAAGAGATAAATAAATTATAGTAAACTATTAAGTCCTTATAAAGATTAAATATGCTTTTAGCCGTAAAACCCCGAAAGTAACGAACACGGTGTATAGTCAACCAATATCTGGTGAGCACAGATGTACTTCAGTATTGGTTTGGCTGGGGCCAGGGCCCCGTTTTTGCCAGAAGAGTGCTCTTGGCCGTCGCTCGCTCTGGACGGTGAAAAGGAATTAATTCCACGTCTCCACTGTTAACCGTCTGTGAGGAAGCACTTTTTATCCGACTACGACGAAAGCGGGTGTATAAAACTCCCCGTGTGCGATACCTAGTTGATGTGTCGTAAATAAACACTTAATCAACATACAGATACCTTGAGTCTCCAAGATTTGCAGGAAGAAATCTCTTACAGCAAGCTCGTAAGCTCGACTTTGCTCGTCGTACATGTAGTTTCTTAGGTAATTAAGAAAAAAAACGTTAAGGTTGTTTGTGTACAATATTTTTTATTGCTCACAAGAAATAGAACACAAAAAAAATTTACGTAATATGAGAATCAAATAGGGTTATATATTTACTTTAGAGAGACAATATTTTGCCCGGTAGACATCTTTGCGGTTGACAGGAGAGAGAGGGTCGCTTATCATTTGTCATCTCACAAGTGTATGCAACTTTTAACCACGATACCGGCATATTCATATAGATTCTGTCGGGCGTGCGGGCCCTAGACGTCCACCTGTCTCTAAGCTAACTAACGACTCTTCACTCCCTCGCCCTATTGTGGTAAAACTAGTGCGCCGTAAAATGCGTAATGAGTTGCTTAAAGCTTCAAAAGTTAGACGCAACGCCGATACGGATGGGATAGTTCCCGGGTTTCCTCAGCGTGTCTACGTGAACGAGAGACTTACCAAAAGAAACCGTTTGCTTTTTCGCGACGCGAGGCAGCGCTCAAAATTGTTCAATTTCAAGTACTGTTGGGTGCGAGATGGAACAATATTTGTCCGGAAGATTGACGGAAGGCCAGCGTTTTCCATTATCTCTGCATCAGACATCGACGAACGAATTGGGCCAGCTAATAACTCACAAGCAACCTAACATAACTAAAATGTTATACACAACCCTACGCAAATACGGACAATTAATGAACTGGATAACCAATTCTCGTGGCACGGAACTTTTTAGATTTATTTTAAGTATTCGTTCATGTCTTTTACACTTATTGCACACACACATACACTCTCTTACACGTACACATACACATATCTACACTCACACCGGTGGATTTGCAGCTCTTTGCTCAACCGCAGCACGCCACTTCTGTACCTGTCGTCTCGCGCCCCACTCTCTGGCCCCACTCTGCCCTTTTAGGTATTTTTCAGACATTCCCTATGAATAACATAGACCTAGACGTATTAAACGACATTAAAAATTATCTGACCATAGAGTGCCAGGTGCATGAGTCATTGGAGAGCTGCAGTAAAGTCCTTGAGGATGGCTACAACTTTACAATTGTTACGTACAATATCCGAAGTATTTACCGCAACCTTAACGCATTTATTGTCGCACTCAACCGTATCCAAATTACTCCCGACATCATTATCCTCACTGAATGTTGGCTAACAGACTGCAATATTGGACAAATCCCGGGCTACATCTCACACAGCACAAACAAAAACGTAAACCGTGCTGGAGGGGTGGCAGCTTTTATTAAAGATATTTGGAGCGCATCGGTGGAGGAGCCACCGATAGAGCAAGCAGAATGTCTAAAAATTGAACTGTCGAATGGCACTACAGTATTTGGAATCTACAGATCCCCTTCTTTTACACAGCCTATACCATTTGTGGAGAGCCTGTCTTCAATGCTTTCTCAAATAAAAAACAATGACTCAGTATTTGTCGTGGGAGACATAAACTTAAATATTCTAGACCTACATGACAGCAATACCTGTGAGTACCTCTGCCTTCTTGCAGAGCTAGGCTTTACACCCGCAATAACCAAACCAACAAGACTGCAAACGTGCCTCGACCATATCTTTGCACGTACAAAGTGCCGCCGAATTCTCGGATTAGTTAGTCACCTAGACATTTCAGATCATGATATAGCTATTGTCGCAGTAACTTATGCCAAAACAGAACGCAAGCCTCCAAAAAATCGAACGGTCCTTAAAATCGAGTATAATTTAGTCGTTGAAGAGCTCGTAGATGTCGACTGGTCTTCGGTGATGGCAACACGTGATGTTGACGCCGCAGTTAGACATTTTAACTCTATTCTTGCATCTGCAATCAAAAAGCATACCTCCCAAATACGCGTAAGTCGTACTAAATACATCGAAAAACCTTGGATAACTCGTGGGCTGCTGAAATGTATGGCACACCGAGACAAACTCCATTTAGACCTCCGTAAACATCCGAAAGATCAGTTACGCCGTCTTGTCTACAGTAGATATAGAAACTTCTTAACTAAATTAATCCATAATCTAAAGCAAAACTACGATACCGAACAGCTAGAAAAAAACAAAAGTAATACGAAAGGTTTATGGAAGGCCATAAAAAACATAGCAGAATACAAAACCAACTGTAGCACGGCTGTTGAACTAACGAAAATTGCGCGAGATACGCAGGAATCCGTCGATATTTGTAATGATTTCTTCGCCAATGCTGGGGCCAACCTGGCCGATAAACTGCTCGACAGCCTTAAATCTACAGAGGACTTGCTTGCTGCTCACGTGGACATAAAATTGCATCAACCAAACAACTTTTTCACTGCTCCTACAGACGAAGTTGAGGTCGATAAACTAATAAACAGACTTAAACCGGGTAGTGCACCAGGCATCGATAACTATGGTGTGGAACTGATTAAAGCCATCAAAAGTAAGATAATTATACCACTGACTCACATATACAATCTTAGCCTCAGTAATGGAGTATTTCCATCAGATTGGAAACTGGCTGTTGTAGTCCCTTCTCATAAAGGGGGTCCAAAAATTGCTCCTGAAAACTATAGGCCAATTTCACTTCTCATAATATTTTCTAAAATTCTTGAGAGAATTATGAACAGGCGTTTGGTAAAGTTTCTCGACAAGTACAACCTTATCTCCAATCGGCAGTTTGGGTTCAGAAAAGGCAGATCCACTGAGGACGCGATAGGCCTACTCGTAGAGGAGGTAGCAGCAGAGCTAGATAAAGGACTGAAGTGTGTTGGGGTGTTCCTCGACCTCGCCAAGGCATTTGATACAATTTCGGTGGCACTCCTACTAAAAAAACTTGAGTTTTTCGGGATTAGAGGGGTGCCGCTGGAATGGTTCAAGAGTTACCTTACTAAAAGGCAACAATGCGTGAAAGTTGGGGAGCACCTCAGCAAAGGGCTTCCTATCCGGTACGGTGTCCCTCAAGGCAGCGTGCTGGGCCCGACGCTCTTCGTCATTTACCTTAATGACATCCATGACGCTATCACAGACGGTCTTATCTGTTATGCCGATGATACCGTGGCTCTTTATCAGGGTAGCACATGGGCTGAGGCTAGCGAGAGAGCAGAATTGGGCATGTACGCGTTGAAGACCTGGTTGGACAAAAATCTTCTAACCCTTAATCTCAAAAAAACACAATACCTTTGCTTTCACAAGACCTGTCACTCTTCACCAAAGGAACCAATAGTCATTAGAATCCACTCAGCCTGCAATCGTACCAACTGCACGTGCGAGACAATAACACGCAGTGATACTATAAGATATCTTGGCGTTGAGGTCGATGAACACCTCTCTTTTAAAAACCACGTCGCTCGTCTGTCTGTTAGGGTCAGAAAATTAACTCATATAATGCGACTCCTGCGTGACTCAGCTAGTATAAAGACTCTGTACCTGGTTTATACAGCTCTATGCGAGTCGATCTTGGGTTATTGTATAACGATTTGGGGTGCCGCAGGCACCACTGCAATGATCTTGGTGGAGCGAGCCCAACGAGCTGTGCTAAAGAAAATGCTGGGCAAACCTAGATTGTACCGAACTGCTACTCTTTACGCAGAAGCAGGTGTCCTTACTGTTCGCCAGCTATATATCTACAAAAGCGCAATCTCGACACATCGTTTGATCCTCAACTCCCAAGAGTACCAGATTCTTCGTAATAGACGTGTGTTCAGAGTGCCAATGCCACCAGTGAGATCAGCCTTTGCACAACGGTTGCCACGTTATGCGCATGCTTTCCTGTATAACCGTGTTAACAAGACCTGTGAAATTAGGGACTGCTCCACACGGGAAGCTGGAGTCATAGTAAAAAAATGGCTACAAACTCTTTCTTACGCAGACACTGAAGCCCTCCTCAAGATACAGTGCTAACCCACACACAAGGTACATACTTTCTCACACATACTTTACATTCACACTTACACCGACACTCACCCTCTGCCCAGTGGCCAAAACCCGATCCCAAGACTACTGTCGTAGGGCTGGGCAGAGTACATACACTCACTCACAATCCTTCACTCAACACACATTTTGCTCTTATCAATAATCTTTTATCTTTGTTACGTAATTTTAATTCCTAATAATTAATAAATAAATGACACTCCTTTAACCAAAAAAAAAAAACGCCACAATGTACCCAAACATAGGCCACCACGATTCAGGCCCGACCTTGTGTGGTGGCTACTGCAAATGTCTTAGTTATAGCTAAACGTGTGTGTTAATAAATTTATTTTCATTTTCATTATTTCATTATATTGATAGGGGTAAAGTTGAATAAAGTTTTGATTTAATTTACTTTAGGTATGTAAAATTCTTAAATGCTGTACGTGACGCCTATTAATTTTGTTTTGTTTTAATGATCAACAAAATACTTTGTAGTTATAAACATGCAAATTAATATTACTATTATGTAATGGCTCGTTACTTTCCAAACTTTTTTGAAGGTGCCAGTGTGGCAATGAAAATGTTGAAGAGCATAGAAAGAGGCATTACGAAATCTAAATAATCGCAGCAAGCTTCGTCATAAAACGCGGCACAACGATATCGACCCTTTGTATGTCTCCACTGCTGGGGCACCGGTCTCTTTCTGCATCGCAGGAAGGTAAGGCCATACTCCACCACGGGGGCCAAGTCTGGGTTGGTGGAGGATTGTACGACAGTGGCGAGCCTCACTTTCTAAAGTTATCAAGCCGTCCGTAAGGCCTCTGACAAGGCTTCTATTAAATGACGGCAGACTTCTGATTATTACAAATAATTAAGTTAACATTAAAATATTTTTTTTTAGTTATAATAAATAACTAAAAAAAAATATTTTTAAAATATCATTCTTGAGTTCGCAAAAGGCATAATTGTTTTTAACAGTGATATTGGCACAGCAACGGCTGTTATTTGTTAATATTAACAAATTAAAATTCTACTGATTCAATCAGAATCACAGGTAAAAAAATATTAAATACAGGTCTTAAATATATTTCTTAATGATCATTCCATGTTATTCAAATGACATTACTCGAGCGAATTAAGTAGGCACCACAAACAAGGAGGTAACATTGTGACTAGTTAAACAAAAATGCGTTTAGCAGACTCATTCCCTAGAAGTGTAAATTTTTCTCCGCAGCGTGGTAAAATATTTTTTTTACCAATTTTTTCTCTGGCTTTTTCTCATCCACCGGATGCGAATCTTTGTTCGGCGAGAAATGCCGAGGTTACGCTCGCAGCTGGTAATTTTTAAACAGTCTCATTCCTTGACTATTCTCGAATGCCGCTTTGAATTTCACAATGCTGTTTGTTGGCGGATTTTTTTCATTTTACTCTCAGTAGCTAAGTGCGACGGTACTTACTTTGGGAAATGGAATCTCGCTCATGCGACTTTAGTCGAGTTATCTTTATTGCTAAGCCTATCCAATTACCTTCGCACAACAATAACGACGGTCTAATTTATAAAATACTAGGTATCCCGGCAAACTTCGTACCGCCACAGAACCCGTACGATTCTTGTTACCATGGCAACGCAATAAATAAATATTTATTGCGTTGCCATGTTGCCATGAGTTTGGTTTGAATGCTCGAGGCGCTTGTGGCCTATCGAACCGAGTAATTGGAATCAATCACTTGAGTTAAGCAACAACAGGCGCAGTCAGGTGCAGGATGGGTGACCGTTCCGTGACTACCGGTAGTAACGTTTTTTCGAGCGCTTCCGTGCTTCACAAGGCACGTTAAGCCGTTGGTGCTGACTGTCATGTAATGGCAGTCGTTAAGCCATGTCAGAGGCCTTATGGGCGGCTTGATAACTACTGACAGTAAAGCTGCGTTGACACTATCAAAGTATGCTTAGACAAAGTAGATTTGACAAAGTAGCTTTGTTCAAAGTTCACTTTGATACCTATTGACACTAACATAGTTCACTTTGATAATTTTCTTCATTCCTTGAGCAGTCAAGATCGAAGATTTTGCTAAGTGCCACCGTTTTTGCAGTTGACGCCATTTTGATTTATCAACTGACATCCAAGTAGGCTTGGAAAAGTTGAACGCGGTCCAAGTCCACTTTGATTCAACGCCGTCATCCAAGTGCGCTTTGATAAGTGTTGCCATGATCAAAGTAGCGTCCAAAAAGCCGTCAAATCTACTTTATCCAAGCATACTTTGATAGTTTATAAACCTATTTAGAGGCTAAAAATTTCACCCATGCCGGGATTCGAACCCGCAACCTCTGGCTATCCGTAACAGTGTAATAAAAATAGTGTAATATACTTTGATAGTGTCAACGCAGCTTTAGGCCCGCCACTGTCTTAAAAGCCTCCACCAACCCAGACTTGGCCCCCGTGGTGGAGTATGGCCTAACCTTCCTGCGATGCAGGAAGAGACCCGTGCCCCAGCAGTGGGAACATAAAAGGGTTGGTATGGATATGGATTAGCTTGAATACAAATTACAGTAATGGGGGGTGTGATGCCCTACTCAGAGAAAATTTGCACTTAAACGCTTGAAATGTCGAAAATGGAACTCTAAATTAAAAAATATCTTCTTACAAATACAAAATTATAAAACGCCAATCTAAATGACACTTTTTAAAAATATTTTTTTTATCGCCCACAGGAGAAAATTGCAATACCTGTCGACAACGACGGGTAAAAGAATCGTAAGGCAAACCGAGATGTGTACATACTTCAGCGTTTGAAATCCACCAATACACGATGGGCATGCGAGGTGATTGTGCCCACACTCTCTCCCTATCTGAAAGAAAGCCTGTGCTCCTTAGTGAGACGTTAAGGCTATTTTTATCGTAACTTTCTTTTCTTAGGAATAAATGAAGCGTAAGAGGTTTGCCACGAGAGAGAATGACAGGATACGCAATAATTTGATTAGAGAACGTTGTGGACTGAAAGAGGATGTATTGACTAGAATTGAGAAAGGAATGTTGCGTTGGTTAGACATGTGGAGAGGATGAAGGAAGAAAGATTGACGAAACAAATATATATTGCGAATGTGAGTGGAAGGGCTGGTAAGGGACGTCCCAGGCGGACATACATCGACCAAATAGGGGATGTATTAGAATAGGTGAAGATAAAAAGTAGCCGGAGAGGGCGTGCGTGCATGCAACGACTTATGAACGTTGATGAATGATCTGTCAGGATTGTGGCAAGTGGCAGTGCCTGGTCTCTGCCTACACCTCTGGGATACAGGCGTGCGGTTATGTATGTATGTATGTATGTAGGTTTGTCACGATCGTGCAAGTAACAAACACTAGCTTAGTCCTCCGGGTCACAGGCGTGAGTTTATGTAATGTAATGTTATCCATTGTGAAACAAAACACTGAAACTCGTACAGAAAGTTCTATATTAAAACCGCATTGTTTTAAACAACGGCTCGTATCGCAATTAGCACATTCGACATGAATGAATACGATCGAATATAGAATTAAATTGAATTATCGGCCAAACCTGCCTCGCCACTCTCATTGTCAATTATTCCTACTGATTCATATTTTATCACAAAAGCCTTAATGTAGAATGTATCACAAAATGATTTTGTAATTTTTGAGTTAAAACGCCCGTTAAAATGCAATAAACCTTTGTAGTTATAATAGTTGTTTTTACGAGTGGTCACGAATCGTCTCGCCAGGAGACTCGACGAGTTCCAGCCACCGGAACAGGCCGGTTTCGCGGAGGATATGGCACCATAGACCACATTCACACAGTGAATGAATCAGCCCCTGTGTCTGGCCTTTGTAGACTATGAGAAAGCCTTTGACTCTGTCGAAACCTGGGCTGTTCTGGGATCCTTACAGTGATGCCAAGTAGACTATCGTTATATCGAGGTGTTGAGATACTGTACGAAGCCGCCACCATGAGTGTCCAAGTACAGGTCTAGCAGTCTAAACCCATCCAACTGCGCAAAGGAGTAAGAGAGGGGGATGTTATATCGACGAAACTGTTCACAAGCGCGTTGGAAGACATGTTTATGACCCTGGACTGGAAAGGAAAGGGCATTAACATAAACGGCGACTAGATCTCACACCTGCGATTAGCAAATGACATAGTCTTAATGGCGGAGTCGCTATAGGAGCTGAACCAGATGCCGATTGTCCTAGATTCAGCCTCGCGACGTTTCGGTCTTGGCATGAATTTGGATAAAACCAAAGTCATGATCAATAGCCACATTGATCCAGAACCGGTCGTCGTACATGGTCTGGTCGATGTACCTTCTCGAAATCGTATCTGAATACACTTACCTCGGGCAGATTTTGCAGTTAGGTAAAAACAATTTCCAGAAGGAGACCAAGAGGAGGACCATACCGCAATGTTTGAAAACGAAAGTTTTCAATTAGTGCATCCTACCTGTGGTGACCTACGCAGCCGAGACATGGACACTCACGAAAGGGCTGGTCCACCAGTTCAACGTCGCTCAGCGAGCTATGGAGAGTGCTATGCTCGGAGTTTCTCTGAAGGATAGGATTCGTAACGAATGCATCCGACAGAGAACCAAAGTTATCGACATAGCTCACAGAATTAGCGAACTGAAGTGGCAGTGGGCTGACCATATCTCGCGAAGAACCGAGAGGTCACTAGCGGTGAAGAAAAACATTGTGAGGAAGCCAGAATGTCTGAGGTGTTTAGTCCACGAAACTTAGGGCTAGAAATTGCGCTCTGAAATCTATTATTTATAGATTAGTAAAACTAGCTATTTAAATTAGGGTGTTTCAAAAAAACTTTGATACTTTGATGTACAAATTTGATTGCCATACAAATTAGTGGGTAAAACGTTTAGGTGAAACGCACGGGTTCCAATCGTTTAAATGAAATAAAATTTTAATTTTCAGTTGCTTTGAAGCAGTAAGAATAAAATAAGACTCCTACCTTACAAAAAGACGACTTAAGTGGTTTTTGGACACCAATATAATTACATACTACGTACTTCATTTACAAAGAAGTCATTTGTTTTTATTCAGGGAAACATAAAATGAAAATTAACAATTTCAAATACTAATGTCACCACAAAGTTATTTCGTTAAAATTTATGGATCTTTATTGTTTTTCGATACTTCGATGTTTTCGAATACAACCCACAATCTCCAAAATAGATACGAGAATTTTAATACACGCAGCAAAAATAGGTAACGTTTCAATGCTCCCATTAGCATGGTATTTCGATGGCATAACGAATGCAATTATCATTTGTAAGTGGTCTTACAAGTAGTTGGCTCGGGTCTCATTGTTACAGCGACTTCACGCTTCATGGCTTCGCAATTGTTATTAAAACGCCAAAGTTGCTGAATTCAGTCTTTATTATTATTAGGTTATTTATTGCACAAAACACATGTTTGGTACAAAGGCTGCCATTCAGGTGTATATATCATGCATAGACGTTCATTATATTAGCTTTCGTTGCATTACAGGCGTTCATTGTGTCATTGCAAGTGCTATTTAATTATTTTAAATTATTTTAATTGAATGTTAAGATATAATTTAATGTTTAAAAAGAGACTGAAGAAGTAGCCTAATGAGGAGGTCACGCACAGACAATTACGGGATGATTAATATTATTAGCATTTTGACGAAGTTCATTTTGCAGAAGATTAATAAGGCGAGGTGTGACGTAAAACATGTCAAATCCAGCGCATAAATTCAACCACACCCTAAACCCTTCAATTTTAGTAGGAAATGGCGTTCTACGCAAATAAATTAATGTGAAGTAGCAAGTCTACGCAAAGGTCTTCTCTTAGACAGAGAGAATGTGGATTAGTGATTTTAAGAGCCAACCGACGCTCGGATTTCCTCATGATGTTTTTCTTCACTTGCTACAAATTTAGAAATTGTACAATAGTAACTTAGATTGGATTCGAACCCCTGACGTTCGAATGTAATACCAGCGATTTAACAATGCGACACCATTTATTAGCAAGTTTACCTAAATACAACATTGTCAAAAGACCCCTTAGACGATTTTCTAGCCAGAATTAAATTTATACATGAGATAATGTTTTTGTTTTGTGAGCTCTCCCGGTCTCCCCGATATTAAATTTTACTTAGTTATCCAAACAATGTAGCAACATAAATATATGTTTAGTAAAGTAGATGGAAATAATTTAAATTTTATTCTGGTATATGTACGACGAAATTACTGGTTTCGCTAGTACACATTTCACTTTCAAAGTTGTTTTCAGTCTTCAGATTCACGGCTTCTTTACTTACTCCTGGAGCAAATGGTATTTTTTGTACCTACGTCTGGCGCGCATTTTCTCCCCCATTTATTTCGTGAGCTCCTCAAGGTCTGTGTCCTCTCCATGTGCGACCCACGTCACGAGAGACGCGGGTGACGTGGGTGACTGCAAACATATTACTGTCCCCTTATCGACAAACGTCTGCCGGACTCAATAATTGAAGGACAATGTGGAGAGAGAACCTTTAGTAGTTCCAAGCTGATAAGTGGATTGTTGACAGAGATTTAGTCTGATTGATTAGGTCTAAAAGAACCCAATATAATTATATTCCTGTTAAAATCAAACCTCCAACAATCTTTCTGAGAGTTAATTTGAATGGTAACAGTAACACACAAGTGTGCAAATAACATTTAAAATTCGAAACTGAAATTTCAACCGACCGATTTTTACTCGGGGGAAAATTCCCATTTCATTTTCCCGGCACTCCGAGTAGAGTTTGATAAAAAATTCCCGTCAAGGTTATTTTACCGAGACCACTTTTATGTGCCTGCCTGGCCGGGAGAGGGGTGCACTGTGCTCCAAAGGTCTATAGCTGCTCATAGTGGTTATAAATAGAGTATTTGACGGCAAGCCCGTGTCAATAACAGACGTAGAGTCAATGCTAAAATACCGTCAGTACTTGTACATAGTACCAGTATTGACAACATAACACAGATAGCGTCCACCTCCATCAAGGTAAATAATAATAGCTACACACCCACACCGAGATATTATACGCTAGGTAGGACACGTCAATGTAGCTATGGAGATACAGCCGTCAGTCAAATACATGGCGGATCTATAAATATATAACAAGCATACGACGAAAATAAAATCTATCTTACCTGGGCAGGTTACATACGAGCAACTTTACAAAGAAACTTTAATATTGTTTTAGTTATAAACCAACCTATATATTAATCTCGTTGTCTTTTCTCCACCATAGCAATAAAGATAACTGAGAATAATTATTATCGTTCAACCATGAAAAATTAAATTCTTTACATTGAAATTTATTTAATTTATTTATTTGAGCACTTTAGTTCTCAAAACCTATTTAGAGGCAAAAAAATCCACCCATGCCCATGAGTAGCCCATTAGCTCAGTTGGAAAGAGCGCTGACACGGATAGCCAGAGGTCGCGGGTTCGAATCCCGGCATCGGTGGAATTTTTAGCCTCTAAATAGGTTTTTAAAATTTTTCTTAGCACGGGTTAGTGCATTAAACAGAATATAATAAAGTTCTCACTTCTGATTTTATAACAAATTTCAGCTTTCTGGTACTCTGGGCCAAGCCACGTTGCGATACATGGCGAGACTATAAGGTTTCTTTATTGACTATGAAACCCTAAAAACGTTACAACAGCCTGTGGAGTCTTCCTGTTATCCGTCCTCAGAGGAAAAACTTTCTTTAAATAATTGCCAGCAGAGTTGCTAAGCAGTTGTCAAGTCGGGTGAACTGAAGCGCGAAGTGCAAAAGTGTCTAATCCCCTACACAAATGAACAAAGTGATAGCCGCTTAACCGGTTTAACTTCAGGAAGCTAAACCTTACACTTGCTCTTCCTAAAGTATATTACCCGACGAAATTTATAACGCTGGATTAACTTTTAGGGTTGTTACGAATGACAAATACCTCGGGACCGGAATAATGTGCATTTGCATGTTTGAATTCGGTGGCAGATAGGTACGTAAAAATATTCTAAACGGATTATTTGCGGAATGTGTGAAAATTTATCCCGGCCGTATTACTAGAGCATCCATTCCATCGTAAATCTATTGGAATTGTAGCCTTTGGATTTGTTTACAAACTTGTAAACATATCCGTTTTGCGCAGAAAATATCTACACGTTTTCTTTCCATTGCGAGAGGCAGCAGTCATTTGCAGCTGTTGCAGAGAGAAAAATTTCCACAAATCTATTGAAAATTGTTTTAAAAACGGCGTCCATTGAATTCAAAGTTGAGCATTTGTGTCGCTTCTCGACGGGCGGAAAGAGAAATATTGTTCAACATACATTCGCACGTAGCAGCTAGGGTTAAGTGCGAGGTGTTTAAGTTAACCCTTTTAGTTGGGAACAAAGGCGCGTAAACAACATGGGCGTCGCGGACCCCTCTCCCCGGTTACTCGTAAACCTATTATTGTGCAAATACGAGGGTTTTTCCTTCTAAATTGTATTTTTCCACGACTGCATTGAAATTTTCTTTTCAGTGAAAATGTTTTCACTCCACTCATCAAGGAGACTTTGTTTTGTCTAATTAATTAACGTCAACTCAACTTGGAATTCAACTTATGTGTACAGTACTTGCTAATCTTTCACGAGCGCTATGATAAAACTTCGCCACCGGATTGATAGGAATCGTCCAATTTATGCAACTTCGAACGGTCAAATACATACATACTTGACACTTCGGAAATGTCAAAATGGTTCACCCATATATAATATGTTGGATATTTAAGGAATAGGAGGCCTGGGTCGAGTGATTTTTACTGAGGAAAATGGAAATATCACTTGCGCGTTTTTGGAGAGCGAACGGACGGTAATTATTTAGGGAGGGTCAGTAATTGAGTTCAATCGGGGGAGCGCATTAGTTACTGACTGGCTTTCTGCAGGGCTTCCTTACCTCTCTATAGTCTGGGTAGCTAGACATTCAGATGTGTGAGGAAAGTTAGACGTCGTTTGGAACTATACGTAGGAGATGAAACGATGGGGACCGTGGCGCGAGTGATGATGTCACTGTTGTGTCGTATTGGGCTGGGGACGCATTAAATCGGAATTAGAAAACTAGGAATCAACAAGTTTTAAAAATTGAAAATAGGTTAATACACTAGAGGAATCTTTAATATTTCTCAGAATCTTTTAAAATGTTTTTTTATGGGCTACAATAATTAATTTTACCATGGTGGGTACTATAGGAGTAGCTTGTAATTTATTTCTACAATTTTTTTATTTATTTCTACTAAATTCAAAATCTGTCAAACTAAGTTGAAAAAGAAGAGGTTTATTAGGATGAGTATTAGTGGAAAAAAATTATTTAACCCGACGGCCGCTGCTCGCCTTCACCCATACATCTATTATCCTCTTAGCTACACCCCCGCTCCATCTATCCATTTTATTTCCCCTCTCAACCGCGAAAATAAAAACGTGAAAAATATCCGTTTAGCTCAGGAAAAGATGAGCTGTTTTCTACTTGTTCCTTTTACAACCGGGGCTCGTGAACACGGTCGGGATATGACCATAACTGGGATTTCATCAAGTCTGAAATGAATTCACGTGAAGTGTTAAAATGAGAGGTTTATAGGGTACATAATTTTCCTAAAAAAAATGTTTATTTCATTAAGATTTGGCAATCGACATTTTTGTTGTTTAGTTTTTGTTTTTAAAGGTATTTTTTTGCGTTTGTCAGTTCTAAATTTAGTTTGGGTGCTTTCGGTTTAGTTTTGGGGGCCTAATTCCAATGTCTATGTCACAGTCTAAAGTATTTTGGTCGACAAAATTTCACAGTCTAAAATTAATAATGTTCTCTTGCCACAACGAGCCCTTTTCAGCACGAATTCACAAAACACTTCATAGATGGCGCTTACAGGCATGCTCATACAAGACCAGGGGGCCGATTCTCGACGATGCGAATTAAAAGCGTCGTCGTCGTCATCGTCAGGCTATACTAGTCCATAACCCTCCCCTAAAGAGCGCCACGTTGTGCTATCATAGGGGGTATTGCCCATAATCACCACGCTGGGCATGCGGGTTGGGGATCGCAGTTCGGTGGAATTGTACTGCAGGGGGCGCTGCTGCCCACCCCCCGGTTTGGTGCTATTCTCTAGGCTGACACCACACAGCAAAGCGTAGACGCAAAATATTCGAATGCTTAGAAATTTGTAAAGGACGCCCTCCGACCAGGTGTGATGACGATCTGCGAAAAACTGCCGGCAGATGCTGGATGCGGTAAGCTGAAGGCAGGGCGCTATGGCGCTCATTAGGGGAGGGCTATGTCCAGCAGTGGACTACATAATATAGCCTGAAGAAGAAGAAGACATTTGTCGCACAAAAATAAGATAAGATAACTCGACAGAGTCATTAGACATTTATTTTCTCAATAGACTTCAATCTAGCATGGCGTTCAGAATACAGATTTTGGCTGTCGCTCGACTATTTACGTAGAATTCCAAGTTATGAGTCTTAGAGTCGTATACGACTTATTTGCTAATAAAATGAGAATTGGCTCCCTGAGACACGTCTGTCAAACTTTGCTCAGGGCAGATTAACTTTGACAGCCGTATTCTGATTCTTCTATGGCCACACCTTTAAGCGCCACCTATGAATTGTTTTGTGAATTTGTGTTAAAAACGGCACATTGCTATGCGACATAATGTGTTTCGCTTTTTTAGTATCTTTCAAACAACCTTTCAATTTAGGACTGCTTTTGACCGTATGGTCGATACAAACTCATAATGCCAATGGGAAGTTCTTTGAATGTCAAAAGAATTGTGTAGGCATTGTTTGACCCAATTTCAGGAGCCGTTAGACGATCAATCAAAGTCATGTCGACAATATGGTTCTCCCTTGGGCGACATATGTTGAGATTGTTTGCTTAGGCACCTAATAAAGATTAAGTAAGTAAATAGTAACTGTAAAATTTTATAAAGAAAAAAATATCTTATATTGTAAAGCAAAACTTTACTTAGAAATAAATAGATTTTTGATTTTGTGCAATAAACACTTTATTTATTTAAATTATTCTGCTCACTCTACTTAACTCTACTGTACTCTTTAATCTTCAGAGATTCCTACACATCTTCCAATATTATCAACTATACCTCATATTGTACGCATAGTGACGCCAACCTAGTCACGCCTAGATAACCGTGAAGAGCTTTGTGCAATTAGGTTTCACGTGACACGTCTGAAGTTTAGCTGTAGTTACCTATGTAGGTCATATTTATTTGTCAACAGGGATCCGGTAGAGGTTCTCTGTACCTACCAAACGTTGTATTCACGCTTCTCGTGGCCCTTCGCTTCGTGTCGCCTTAATCATAATCCTTAAGCAGGTATACTTAGCCCAATCCCACGGATCCATATTATATAAAGGTCTAACAAAGACAGGTTACGATATTTTCGGGTTTCAAATAGTATGTGGTAAATATACGATTATACCTAATTAGAAATGAGTTTATATAAATTATTATGTATTAGTTTATATTATTTAGTTTATAAATATGTTGTGAAGTTGTGGCAGCAATACCACGCGCTAAAGGTGAAGGAAAACATCGCGAATAAACCCCAGTCTCTGAGGTGTTTAAATACCTCAGCGCTTGAAATTGCCGATCCGCGGTAGGCACGCGTGGTAATTAAGCCCATACTCTTTCTCTGAGAGAAGGCCTGTACCCTGCAGTGGGACGTTTATAGGTGTTACATTAAAAAACGATTGCATAAAAAAATATGTTGTTAGTTAAGTTTTTGTTACATTTAGGGTTATCTGAAAACTAACTGTATTTTCAAATAAAAAGTTCTGCCATTAGGCAGGTAAGTACAATTATAAAGCAATATTTTTAGCCTCTAAATATGTTTTTATAATTGTCCTTAGCACGGGTTAGTGCATTAAAAATAAAAATAGTATAATCATGTGGGTACAGCGATATCATTCCGATGTAAAAACCTAACTGCAAAGTAGGTACTCGGGGCTGTAAGTGATGCAATTTACTTCAGCCATATGTCGCTGCCTGTACGTAATACAGAGAATAGTGTAAAGAGGTTCGAAATTTCACTGATGCCGGTGAGTCACCCATGAGCAGTTAGAAAGAGCGCTGGCACGGATATTCAGAGTTCGCGGGTTCGAATCCCGGTATGGGTGGAATTTTTAGCCTCTAAATAGGTTTTTATAATATAAGTAATTTCCTTAATGTAATACAATATCATGTAGGTAGTTAGTTACACCTGAAATTTCCGTACTTATCCTCTTGTTGCGCCATTGTATGTAGCAAGCGATAATATTTCATACACTAGGGTTTCCTCCCGATGTTTGCCTTCACATTAGCGAGTAGTATTGCTACTATAACTGCACAAATTTAGAATATTGTCATTGGTACATGCCGGGATTCGAACCTACGACCTACCGATTGAGAAGCCGGCGTTGTTGGTGGAGGATTGTAAGACAGTGGCGGGTCTTACTGTCAGAAGTCATCAAGCTGTAAGCCTCTGACATAGCTTGATGACTGCCATTACATGACAACCGTAACGCAAGAACGGCTTAACTGGCGAATTACGGAGCAGAAGTCACGGGTCACACATCCAGCACCTGACCGCGCCTGTTGTTGCTTAAACCAAGTGATGGATTCCAATCACTCGGTTCCACTAGGCATTTCGGTTCACATTTTATAGTGACTTCTCGTATAAAACGTACACGGCTTACTTGGCCAACCTTTAAACTGAATCCGTTTCCTATCGTAAAGAATTACAGTTTTATTTATAAAAACACGAATTTATTTAATTTAATTTTGTGGATACGTTTTTTCCTCATAAAATTTCCACCAGACAATTTTAGTCAGGGGTTTTGAAGTGTTTAAGGGATTGTGTTTTTATAAATAAGGCCATTCGATTTGTATTTACTTAATGATAACACTTCCCACACCACTATCCTAGTTTGGGACCAGGTAAACAGGCAAGGCCATCACGAACATGAAAATACGCCTAGACTGATCCCATGTGTACAAATGTAAGGCTGTCCCCAGTGGGAATCGAACCTACGACCTCCGGCATGGTAATTAGAGCCACGAGGCAGTCAACATTCAACAACATTATTACTTACCGCCTCGACCTATCTCGGCTTGTTAGCGCGGCTGCTATTTGTTTTATTTTGAACAAAATGCTGTCCCGTTCATAATCCAATTAGCGCCAAGTGTTCCTTTAGATAAAGTATCTCTATACTCTCCCTAATGCGAAAATCTGTAATAGTACATTATGATATAAGTGCGATAAGGCGCTTCGGATTGCTAACTAGCGCCACCAATGGAAAACTTGTTTTTTAATAGGTCCTTTTATCTCCAGTTCGTCGACTGCGCTGGACACCGCTCACAGCCCTATTTCACGAGATCTAGGGTGAGTCAGGGCAGCAACCTCGGCCCTCTGCTGTTTATACTCACTGTAAATGATCTGCCAGCGGTTGTTAAGGATTCAACATGTCTGCTGTTCGCAGACGATTTGAAACTTGCCCGCGAAATTAAGAACGATGCGGATCATTACAGGCTTCAGTCTGATATAGATAGGGTAAAGGAATGGGGCCAGGAAAATAAGCTACGTTTTAATGTAAGTAAGTGTAGTGTGGTGTCATACAGCAGAGCGCACGCGCCGCGCTTCCACCAGTACAGATTGGACGGCGAGCAGCTACCGCGCACCATAGAGGTTAAGGACTTGGGAGTGCGATTCACTAGCGATCTCAACTTCAGGAAACACGTCAGTGAAGTATGTAAAAAGGCCTATAGAAATCTAGGATTTTTTCTGCGCCAAGCAAGCGCCTTCAGCAACATCAGTGCTTTACGGGCTTTATACGAGGCATTAGTTAGGACTCATTTAGAATACTGCGCTGCGGTATGGGGACCACAGGAGGCTAAATATGTACAAATGATTGAACGTATTCAGAATAAGGTTTTGAGATTTGTTTTCCTTAAGATGTATGGAGTGTACCCGGGATATCCACTATTGTACCCTACACTATACCTTCTGGGCATGGTAGGTTATTGCAGGTTAGAAGTGAGGAGGAGTCTCTCCCTAGCAGTATACGTTTTTAAGGTGTTGCGGGGAATTATAATAAACCCGGCACTACTGGTGCAGATACAGCTGTGCGTACCGGACGGGTACGTTTCGCGCCGGCGCCGGCCGCCGCTGCTGGCCGTGCCGCGCTCGCGCACCTACCTGCTGCGAGATGCGCCGCTCACGCGTGCCTTGCGTACGCTCAACACTGTTGCTAATCATGTTGACTTGTTTAACTGTTCCCTGAGAGGGTTTACGGAGGCTGTTTTAAATGTGCTATGTTATCCGTAATGGGATAGTTTGTTTATTACATTTTCTGTTTAGGTGTTTTGTAATTTTCTATGTTGTATTACAATATTTATATTAACAATTTTAGTTATAAGTTTAATGATGTACATAGTGTTAGTTTATCCGCTGTAGTAGCTTGATTTTGCAACTAATTGTAAGTTAAGGTTCCTGCACTATCGAATTAGGTAATCCTGTAATGGTAGTGTGATGTGTATACAAATAAATAAATAACATAAAACATAACATTTACATACTGGCACATACATTGCTTCTGGCCCCACACTAGGATAGCCTGTGTCGTGGGAACCAGAAACAACGACATTACAAACATGTAAACATCCAAGACCTGGGGCTTTTTTTTTTACCCCAGCCAGGGTTCGAACCTCGAACCTTTTGCTTGGAAGGCAGATGCGCTACCGCTACGCCACAAAGGTCGTCTATAAAAGTGAACATGAGAAATCTTCAATATTAATCCTTGTATGTCCCCACAGTTGGGGCACGGGTCTCTTCCTGCATCGCAGGAAGGTTAGGCCATACTCCACCACGGGGGCCAAGTCCGGGCTGGTGGAGGGTTGTAATACAGTGGCGGGTCTAGCTGTCAGCAGATATCAAGCCGCCCATGAAGCCTCTGACATGGCTTAACGACTGCCATTACATGACAGCCGGCACCAACTTAATCTTAATGAAAACTATTTTTAGAACCTACAGCTTTGAAC
The DNA here is from genome assembly GCA_934045075.1 of Yponomeuta sedellus. NCBI lineage: Eukaryota > Metazoa > Arthropoda > Insecta > Lepidoptera > Yponomeutidae > Yponomeuta > Yponomeuta sedellus. The sequence goes on along the minus strand of OW203733.1, from coordinate 15,470,772 downwards.
CTAGGATCAATACACTAGAACTTTAATCGATTTCCGCTAAAGACGACCGTTTTTGGCGGAAAGTGATTAAAGTCCTTGATTGTTGGTTCTAGGTTCTAGACTGTAGGTTTTAAAAATTGTTGTCACTGTTGTTAAGATTTCTCATTATTAAATTATCCTTATTTGCTTTGCTTTTAAGTGTATAATGTACCACAATCTTTAAACGTGCCTTCGCAAAAGAAAGAGAGTTTAAGAGGTTGATTGTTAAGGTATGCTAATACCTGCGGGCACTCAGGTTTTCACACGATGTTTTTTCTTCTCAATGTGTACAACGAACAGAAAAACAAAGTGTGATTTAATCTGAGCTACAAACACTAAGGATTAACTTTATTTGTTTAGGCGCCAATCTCTTTTTATTAATTATGCCAACCAACCTGACTGCTTGAATAATATTCAAGCATACAGGTTGAATTATATCAGAAATTAGATAAATTTTTCAGACATTATTTCAGAAATTAGATAATTTTTTCTCAAATAAAATAAAAGTATTTCAATTTCATTTAAGTATTAAAATATATAATAATAATTTCCATACAATACAATCACTTATACAATACAAAGGTTGTTTGGAAGAAATCACTCTGAGTGGTAAGACCGCCAATTGTATAACATTATAGTCTGTTAGCTTTTAGAATATACCTCGGGCTCTAGAGTAGGCTTCGGTTTTCGTCAATTCTCGCCGGATTTCGTACTGATGATCGAGTTCTCATTTCGAAATGGTCATATTAGTTCCGATATTTCTATTACACGAATATATCCAATTATATCCGATAGTAGCCGAGGTATATTCTAAAAGCTAACAGACTATACTTAGATTTAAGAAATCATTGTTGTATTCTATTTTCTGGTTGTGCAATAAAGTGTTCCCTATCTATCTATCACTTGTCTCAGACAACGATAACCGTAAGAAAAAGAACGTAATACAGAGAGTATTGTAAAGAGGTTCGAAATTTCACTGATGCCGGTCGCCCATTAGCTCAGTTGGAATAGCGCTGGCACGGATAGCCAGAGGTCGCGGGTTCGAATCCCGGCATGCGTGGAATTTTTAGTTTTTAAAGAAGAATAACCTACACAATATGTATTTGGATAGCCCTTGACAATTCCCATTTAAACGAGCCAAGTTTAATTATACCCTCGCAAGTTCAACCCGAGCCTCACCATTAAACTTAACAGCGTGTATTTAGGCGAAAGCGATGTAGTTATTACAGTTTGTGCTAATTATTATCAAAACGTAGGTACCTCTACGCATTCAGGGTGATATTTAACTAGCGACGTGGGTTGTCTGAGATTGGAGATTATGTTAGAACGGTTATTTGGTATACCCGCTTAGTGGTCAAATTATAATATAAAGTATGCAATTTTATGTGTGTGCATTTGTGGCAATTTAAATAAATGCTTTCTTTCTTTTCTTTTAAAATATTAAATAAAATATAAAATAACGCACTTATCAGTATGCAAAATACAGTTTATAATTCTAATAACCACTTTCTTGCTTTGAAACGTATCAAATAGAGATAATTCTATGCATAGTGAACGTTTTCTCGCTGTATTGGTCGTTATTCGTACTCGTACATTACGTTTTGTGTTGGTAGGAAAATGTCGGTTATTATTCACTTCATAAATTTTATAAAATTAAATAAGGTTTAAGATATATTATCAGCTAAAAAACATGCACAGTGCAATATCCAATAAATTTTCGTCAAAAACACTGAACACATAAAATAATAATAATTTAAGCAAACAAAAACAAATCTTACTGAACAAACCACTCCAACCAACCAACCATTTACCATAACTTTTCTCACATATTATTATTGTAAGCAAATTCGTGCAAACTCAAAGCAAAAACTTACTCTTCACAAATTACTCAATATCCGCCCTCACGTTTAACTTACTCACAATAACGTACTTAGTAAGATATATTTTTGGATGCATGCCTAGTACTTTTTTTTTATCACATATGTTTAGAGTATGTAGAATTGTAAGGAAATGGAGCTATTTGTTAATGTCTTTGGCCGGAAGTCATAACAATCAATCAATCAAATCAATTTATTTCAAAGTAAAGAATTTACATTCGGCTTGCTGAATGTCAATGTGAAATGTGAGCCACTGCTTTCGGGCCGTGTTGTAGTGGAGAAAAAGGCAGCGGTAATAAAGACTCCACAGGCAGCGGGAAAAAAACTCCAAAAAACACCAAAACTTTCAAAAAACAAAGAAATTGTTTAAGAATTTCTTAATGATTCGCGATACTCATACATAGTTATATATTAAACTAAGGTAATTACGTTTTACCTAATAAATAATCGCGATTTGACCCGTTTAATATATAACTACACTCATTGTTTAATTGTTAAAATTACGTTTATTGTTTTATTCCGATGACTGGATACACGCCCAGTGTCGTCGGGTGGGTAATGCGTACTAAAACATAAAAGCTTAGGATAGCGGCGGCCCGCATGAAGGGTGTTCGGTATTAGGTAAATAAATGTATTAGCAAAATTTTTTTTTTTTAGTTTATATTACGCGCGCCGCTCAACAGAAAATTAGTTATCGAAATTTACTGGCAAACTACCATTACCAGCCATTATAATACCACTAACAAAGTCAGGTTTTTAGAATTTGTACTTTCATTTCAAAGGTACTTTAATTTTTGGGTTATTCTTCGCTGCCTCTAAGCGAGGCGGTACCGAAGTAGGCACGAAAATGAAAATCTTGGGTCTGCATTAGACGCAAATCTGTAAGCGATGACAAAAGTCAACTCTACTCCTGTCAAGCCAATCTTAGCCTCGTATACTTGGATGTCGGAAAATCTACACCACAAACTATATTTTAAGTACTATAGCGGTTAAGTGGTCTCTTGACCTATATAGCACGTAGAAAAAAATACCTCTAGACGCTTGTAAATCACTAACATTAATCATTAACTTTAATCATGATGCAATCTTTAGATCTGAACAGAGTTCTTCATCATGGTAAGTATACATACAAATTTTGTCGTCTTCTTTTAAATTTTGGAATGCTTGCATGGAAGACAAAACTTTGTTGGTGGATCATCAGCTGAGCAAACGACCCAGAACAAAAATTCATCTGCAAAGTTGCACGTACACTTTAGGTATCAAAATAGGAGCTTTACCTGGATAGGTAAAGTTAGATTTATTCTGTTTTCAAGCTGCGTCCTGTTCTATTTTAGATTTAAAAAGAACTCCGTAGTAATTCTCAATAAAAAATCATAAATATGTAAGATACGTACTTCATACTTTACAAATTAATCCATTTAAGGCTGCAAAATGATATTAAACTCAACGAGTACGTTCCATTTCCCGTTGTATTAATTTAATGTGCGGAAAGTGGCGGGAAATCCATAAAATCTAATGGGAAAATTCCAGGGCGCGATGCCGCCCGCGATTTATATCAACGTCGTAACTGCCGACATTAAAATGACTATTTTATTAATTATTACAGTTTTGTCCCAGCAAATGAGATATTTAGGATGTTATAGCAAAACTTATACTCGTATCTCTATGTTCCAAACAGATGAAGGCGATTACATCCACTTTCTTATCTGGAAAAAGTGTCAACTAGGTATAGGCAAAACTCATATCTATCCATAGATGCTTAGAGCTTGTAACCAATTTAACGAACTGGTGAAAATAGGTGATCAGGATATCTTTAATTCATCAGTACAAAGCTTGAGGGATAACTTAGTGTTGATTTCTTTGATGGTTAAATTTATTTATATTCTGGAATTTACTAGGTAATAATGTAGTGTTAAATTACGGATTATGAGCATTACCCCCCAATGATGGCACAACCTTGCGCTCATTAGGGGAGGGCTATGTCGAGCAGTGGACTAATATAGCCTGAAAAAGAAGAAGAGTACTGTAAAAAATACATAAAATAAATGCATAAAATACTGTCAGTTGATGAGCAGCTATTTTTTCGTGCCCCTGGCTTTGGAAACCACTGGGGTCTGGGGTTTTCAGAGCAAAGCCTTTATTAAAGAGGTAGGTCGTGGTCTGAGGAACCGCGGCTTGGACTACCGCTCCGGAGCATATTTGATGCAGAGGATATCCCTAGCAGTGCAGTGCGGTAATGCTGCCAGCGTTATGGGAACCTTTGAGTCGGATATGTCTCGGGGCGGTTTGATTGACTAATCTTATTTTGTTTGTGTTGTTTGTGTATTTTTTTTTTTTGTGTTTAAATGACCATTTAGCTTATATACTAATATTATTTTATATGATATGACGATACTGTTGTGGATTTATATAGTTTATGTTATTCTTTTGTTTGCATGTGACATTTTACCGTAAAAATATAAAACACAAAGTTTAAAAACTGTCACTGGAGTTTTGCTTTAAGAGCTTAATTAAGTGCTTAATTTTTTTCTCTATGTGGAGACTTATAATTGGCCTTTTGTATGATTGATGTTTTTGTTACTCTTTGATGTGTGCTGTGTGCTTCCCAATATTAAATAAATTAAAAAATACCCTGTTTCAGTAGCAAATTTTACCCCCAAATTAAAGATTGGTTACTGTTTTACCCACGTTTGTTACAATTTATAAAACTGTAGTTCTGTGTGTGTGTGTTAGGACATGTTTTCTCCACAAAATGAACAGTAAAAGTAAGCCAGCTCACAGTTTTTACAGGATTCACGGTTCGGAAACTGGCTGTAAAGCGACTAAGCTGTATCCCACTGCATGTTTAAACAGCTGTATTACTTTAACTCTAATTAGCGACCTAAGTTAGGTTAAGGTACACAAATCAAAATTGTAAGATCCCTGCGGACATATACAATTTATATTCACTGCCCTTGTTTCGGCCACGTAATATTATTAAAAAAAAAAAACAATAAATAAACTATCTATCTATGTATCTATCTATCACGGTTCTGTTCTGACGTTCCGAAGTAATCGATGCACCCCGCCATACTTTGTCGCAGGGATGCCAACTTAACGAACGGTTACTTTTGAAAAGTGACAACGGCACTTCCGATTTTATAGGTATCATGACACTATTTTATTGAATACTTTTTATTAATATCGTGACATTGACTATTAACCGATAAAGCAATCTGGGAAACAATATCAATGCAAACCAATGCCAGATTGATCAAATGTTACCCTGTTTTTATTCTTCTTCTTCTTCAGGCTATATTAGTCCACTGCTGGACATAGCCCTCCCCTAATGAGCGCCGTAGCGCAAGGTTGTGCCATCATTGGGGGGTAATGCCCATAATCCCCACGCTGGGCATGCGGGTTGGGGATCGCAGTTCGGTGGAGTTGTACTGCAGGGGGCGCTGCTGCCCACCCCCCGGTTTGTGTCCCTTAGTCGCCTTTTACGACACCCGCGGGAAGAATTTGGGTGGGTGCTATTCTCTAGGCCGACAGGTTTTTTTATTAAAATTGTGTATAATTTGTTTTTATTAAAATTGTCGAAAATCATGACACGTGATAAAAGTTGGCTAAAGTGCATACGAATAAAACAACTGACAGCTGTCAAGCCCACAGGGTGACTTTGAATTCGGTTGACAAAAAGGGGACATTTTAATCATCGTTTAGAAACATATGATGCTAGTTTTGAACAATATTTTTTCATTACCCAAAATTACTTCACCGACAAACAATAACAGGACAAAACGTCATACAAAAAAAAACTATGTATCGCGCTCATGATTGACTAGCGCCGGCCAACTCAATTGATATTTCAATTATTTCCGCATTATCAGAAGACTCTTAAAAACATTATTTCACGGACGACATTATTTAACGTCATTAGTTCATTACTTACTACCTTTTGAGTTTGGATTATAAATCTCAAAAATCATCCTGTAGATTAAAGGGTTGATAGTGTACGATAAAAAAGTTGCTTCAAACTCTTTTTCAGATGATCTATGCCATCATCTTAGGTGTTATATTTTCCATGATTTCCAGTGCAATTTTTGATGAAATTATAAAACTTAAAATCAGTTTTATAATCCCATTAAAAATGTAGATTAAAGGGTTGTTAGTGTGCAATAAACAAAGTGTAAGCTAATTTCAACTCTTCTCTACATAACCTATGCTGTCATCTCAGGTGTTATACTTTCCACCATTTTCATTTTGATGCACGTTGCTTTTTTATGGGATCATAAAACTCAAAAATAATGATGTAGATTAAAAGGTTGTTAGTGTTCAATAAAAAAGTGAAAACCGATTCTAACTCTTCTCTACATGACTTATGCTGTCATTTCAGGTGTTATATTTTCCACGATTTTCATTTCGACGTACGTTACTTTTTTATGGGATCACAAAAGTTAAAAATCATCCTGTACATAAAATGGTTTTCGGTTTCATTGTAAATGCTCTGTGGTTTCGAGAAACAAAGTGTAAAATTATTCAAATTCTTTTCCACATGATGTCATCTCAGGTGTTATTAAATTGGACCACTAGTTTAAGTAGAATAAGTACCTTATCATGTATGCCTATTTTTTATGAATAAATAAATAAATTTTGAAATAAATAAAAATAAATAAATAATTTCAACGTAGTGTTAATATACTCTTTGTTTTCCACCATTTTCAGTTCGATGCACCTTGACTTTTGACGTGATCATAAAATCACCTGTAGACAAAAGGATTGTTAGTGTATGAACACAAAGTGTAAGCTGATTCAAACTCATCTCTACATGACTTATGCTATCATCTTAAGTGTTATATTTTCCACCATTTCCAGTTCGATGCACGTTGCTTTTTGATGGGATCACAAAACTCAAAGTGCCTTCAGATCGTGCCTCGGCGCGCTATGGCTTAAGCTATTCATTATGAATACGGTGGCTCGCTGCTAGCTCTGTAATCTACAGACAATAAAACTTGATTCCGTCTAAAAGATTAACCACAGAGGCTGCACTTTTATACGCAACACTTTTTCTAGTAGTGAGTAATAAGTTGAGCTAAAAAAGTACTTTTCCAATATAAATCTACTCTTTATGGGTTTAGATTTCAAATCACGCAATAATAATAATAAACATCTACATACAGGCAAATACATCCTCTCGTATGGTCCAATACAATACGCTAGTTAGTGAGTGGTAGTCCGTTTTCAACAAGTAATAAGTAGTCCGTAGTATGCATAAGATATTGCGGTATTTAGGTATTATAAAAGACGGCACTTACCTTTGATGACAGTTGCTGAGAACGACTTCTCTTTTTCAAGTTGTTAATATTATTATTTTCTTCACATACTGTTGCTGTTGTACCTATCTTGATTATTATTAGACAAAGAGCTTGATACAAATATCATGCTAAGCCAGATCAACTGCCATGGACTAGGTGTCTCTGCGCTATGGAAAGCAAACATAGACATGATTATATTATTTTTAATGCACTAACCCGTGCTAAGCACTAAATTAAAAACCTATTTAGAAGCTAAAAATTCCAACCATGCCGGAATTCGAACCCGCGACCTCTGGCTATCCCTGCCAGCGCTCTTTCCAACTGAGCTAACGGGCGACTCACCGGCATCAGCGCCTGTACTAGTAACTATTATCTAATCTGAGCCTGTACGTAATACAGATAATAAAGGGGTTAGAAATTTCACTGATGCCGGTGAGTCGCCCTTTTGGAAAGAGCGCTGGCACGGATAGCTAGAGGTCGCGGGTTCGAATCCCGGCATGGGTGGAATTTTTAGCTTCTAAATAGGTTTTTAAACAGAGAAATTTCAAACAAAAACACTCTGACGGCCTCGGTGGCGCAGCGGTTTGGCGCGCTGACTGTAAAACCGGTCTCGGGAAGGTCTCGGGTTCGATCCCGGCCGGGTCAAACTAGGAAAACGAACTGTTTTAGTTCGTCTCGGGTCTTGGATGTTATCTATGTATTTATTGTATTTACATCTATCATCGAGTTAGCACCTATAACACAAGTCATTGAGTTGTACTTAGTATAGGGCTAACGAGATCTGTGTAATATGTCAATGAATATTTACTTATTTACTTACTTATTTACTAAGTGTCAACAAAATGACGCAAGATTTCGCAAGACTAAAATTAACGTACACGCTAATTTTAGAGGCCAACTTATGATAAATTTGGACATCAACCCTTGTATGTCCTGACTGCTGGGGCACGGGTCTCTTCCTGCACCGCAGGATGGTTAGGCCATACTCCACCACGGGGGCCGTGTCCGGGTTGGTGGAGGATGATAAACTTGACAAACTTTGTAAATTTCCAGATACTGCTTACAATATCCTGTTTTATGTTGTTTTTTTATTAAATAGTCGTGTATAAAAGTATTTGTACTCAATAAAGTTGTTGACTTTATTGCATTTCACAAGTTTTAGGGTTGTTACTTTTTAACTTAACCGTAAGATATTTTAAACTTTCGCGACTTGTACACATAGTTAGAATATTTTCGAAAATATTTTAACTAACTTAACCGTTACTTGATATGATCTTTGTGGACCCTGTAGGGCACGCAACATTTTAAAGTGCTATATTAAAATAAGGCTTGTACTCAATCCTTGGAATCGAATGATACAGTTCATTACATATCGAGATTGTACTTCGGCTAGTAGCTAGTTAAGTTCCATGCTAGAAACGCGGGGCTTTGTTATAGAAATGTGAATTGAAATGCAAATATTACAACCGAGTTATAGTGCGCGCGCTTGCTCCAGGCGAATCGTCTAATTGGCAGTTTTGTTTCGCATGTAAACTTATTTTATGTTTGGCGGTATATTTCCTTTGCCTACATTGTTACCGGAAGCAACTACAAATATCAGGTTTATTGTTATCTCTATATTGTATAGAGTAAAGCAATTATCTTCTTCGTCAGTGTATTACATTAAATTATAATTTATTTTACGCGAAACATTAAAGAGGACGTTTCTTTATGTAGTCTATAAACGTCTAACTGCAGTGCACACGCCTACTCTTTGAGAGAGCGCCCACAATTCACAATGAAACAGGACATTACATAAAAAATTACATGTACAAAAGCGAGCTTATTCAAGGTACATAGTTACACAATTTTAAGAAGAAACACAATTCTTACGACGGCCTCGGTGGCGCAGCGGTTTGGCACGTTGACTGTAAAACCGAAGGTCTCGGGTTTGATCTCCGGCCGGGTCAAACTAGGAAACGAACTTTTCTGTTTGTCTCGGGTCTTGGATGTTATCTATGTATTTATTGTATTAAATCTATCGTCGAGTTAGCACCTATAACACATTTAGTCGTACTTAGTATAGAGCTAACGAGATCTGTGTAATATGTCCACGAATATTTATTTATTTAATTTAGTTCTTCTTTGACAGGAGTACTGGTATTTATTATTTGTCTTGTTAAATGTTTTTGGAACGTCAGCTGTTATTTTGTCAGGTGCCACAATATTTCAGTACTTTTGTGTCTTAAATAAATACGAAAATAGAAAAGGTTCTGCTTGGCCAACAGTCAAGCCTAACCAAATTTTCTTCATATAGAAGAAGTCAACATTGAAGTGCCATTAAACATAAAACCTGAGGATTTTTTCTCATTCTGCTCTCTGTTTCAGGAAAAGCCTTTTAGCATAAAGTAGCTAACTTCTTCTCTTCTTTGTTTCAGGTATTATTACATCATCCGCTGTATCGGGAAATAGACCCGCGAATAATACAAAAAACGGGTCGGTAAATAAGGGTGAACATCGTAATGTATTTACTTGAAAGAGTCTTCCTCCGCGAAGATGTTATTACATTTTAGTAAGTGCCTAGATATTTACGAGCTTTTTTGTAGAGGCCGACTGAGCGGCGAGAATAGTACTACTGTATTGAGAAAGTTTATTCCAATGCCAATTCTTACTTGATAATTTGATAAAGGGTTGTTTGAAAATGTTTGTGTATCTAAGTGTATGAAGATCGAGATACAAAAACTTACGCCTGTAACGGAAGAAGGAAGATTTCCTTTAGTCATTAGAGTTAGCTTCTATTATAGATACGTAACGTGTAATAGAAGCCCACACTGACATCGCACGCGATGACTAGTTGCCTATATTCTAAACAATCCCATGTGTTGTGTATGTTAGGGCTGGAGGTACACCAGTGCGTGATATAGAACATTACAGGCGTTGCTGGGCTGAGATCGATTGACAACGAGTCAATGTTGGCCCCCACACCCTCTCTGCCCCCCACCCCCCTCGCCTCGTTAACCGGCCGTACGATTTGTGTATTCAGCGCTTGTATTTATGTGTTTGTCTTTAGCACTATAAGCATAGAGCATAAATAAGGTACGGCACCTATTTTTTGTGCCTATTTATGTGACATGTTCTGGCAGTTTAGATAGAAAGAGAAAAACAAAGACATTGGAACAAATTAACACATGGTATGGTTCGTACTAAGACTACTTTTGCTAGTTGCCAAATCGTAAAACAATCTGCACATTTGTATAACATAATTAACAAAAAAAATATACTTATACCCAAAAACATGCTACGAGTGTAAAAAGGTTTTGACTGAATGGGTTAAAAGTTTAAGTTATGATGAGGTAGAACATTTATTAAACTTTCTTGTATAGGATGCAACAAATGTAAAGCTTTTAAACACACACTCACACACACACACACACGTTCACCCTCGTACACGCACCCCCCCCCCCCCCACACACACACTGCATGTAATTATCTAATAGGTTACTTTAAATTTATTTAATAATTAAATATTTGTGGAAGAGCGGGCCCTCCTGACACAGGTATTTCTATACTTACTAGGAGGGTCCAGCCCGTGTATTATTTTGTAAACTTTGTTGTGAAATAAACAATTTGAATTTGAATTTTGAACACTTCACAAGAACTTTTCTTTCCTGCCGCATAACACTCATAGTTCAATACAAGGAAAACAAAATCGACAATACATAAATTTTGTTTATGTCTTGTGAATTTTGTTCTATCTTGTGACAGGCCAAAGTCAGAGTGTACATCCTGTGGTGTGTCAATGTTGCCACAAAGGGCATCTATTCTCACTCGGCGTTGTGCTGAGGGTGTGAGCCTTTAGCACTGCTTTTCAGTCACTTCGTATTGTAAGAAAATAGATACGATAACTGTTTATTTGATGACAAATAAATTAAATTTGTTATAATTATAATATGCTAGTGCACATTGAAAAGTTTTCCGGAATTTAATTTTATACCGAGGCCTTACGTGTACAATGAACCTTAATACTGTCAATTTAAATTTAACTTTAAATTTAACGCCTACGCGATAAAACGGACCAAAAATTACCCCATTATACTATTTTTATTTTTAATGCACTAACTCGTGCTAAGGACAAATTTAAATTTACCCCATTGTTTATTTTTTCTGCACATTCACTCGATGGTCATAAGTGCGGTGGTAGCGGACCGGGATAACGCCAGCTTCTCAATCGTATCTACATACACGCATTTTATTCCGCACAGAAAAATTGGTAAATATTAAACGCAAATATTGATTTTCACTTTCGGTTTAAATCTGGTGAACGTTTTATTTTTTGTTTAATATAAGATATTATAATACCATACAACAACTTTTAAAACTTTAAGTGACTATAAAAGAAAAACTAGTGGCAAATAATTGCAATATTTTTTTTTCAAATAAAGACACTGTGTCTTTACACCCAAAAGTAGCATTAAAGTTACTTCGAGGAAACCGTCCAATTCACCTGAAGGATTATAACGGAGAGTAACTACGGTATTGTAATTTTAGACATTCTTTAGCCTGTTCAAAGTACCTACAATATAATTGAATCCATAATGTTTCTTGAGAAGAATGAGTTCGCAAGAAATTCCTGGGATATCATCAAGTAATGAAGCAAGGAACAATTACTTAATAGCAAACTTACCGAGTAATTATAATTAAAAATCAGCTTTGACGATATTGAGAAAAGTTTGAACATTGAAGGATGAATCTTCAAGTTTTTCATAGTTTTTTTTATTAAGATTGTACACGGAGTAAGAGAAGATTAAAAATGCCTCATTTATTAAGCTTGATTAAATTAAACTTCGTAAATCTTCATTAGTTCCTAGCTCGCAATGAAGAATATTTTACGTTTTGATGCGATGAGAAGATATTTAACAAATTATAATTAAATATGCTTATTAGGTTTTTCAATAAAGTTATTAATATAACTTTAAGATAAGACCGCTAATTATGTAACTTAATATTTAAATATTTCATGCACTAAAAATTTTGAGTACATGATATGTCAAAATGTACGGTGTGCAAAAAAGATTCATCGTCGTCAGGATATACTAGTCTACTGTTGGACATAGCCCTCCCATAGTGAGCTCCATAGCGTCCTGTCTTCAGCTTACCGCTTACAGCATCTGCCTGTAGTGTTCTCTAAAAAGAATATTAATCTAATATTAATATCTTCTTCTTAATCCAATCTAATCTTTACTGAGATATCTAGTTACACCTTGTCTCCTATCTTTCGCAATGGCTTTAGCGCGGTCTTGTCTGGCGGAAAACCCTCGGGATTACCGTAAAGGTTTGTTCACATCATGTTAGTGTTCAGGAGAGCAAGGAAAGATGTTTAGTGCCTCAATGGAAAATACAGTTCGTTTCTATACAAAAAAATTGTAGTTATTTTCAAAAGATTTTTTTACTTAATTATAATCAATATTGCACGCAACGATAATGAACGTTGGTGAAGCGAGGGTCAGGATCGTGGCAAGTGGCAGTCTCTGGTATATGCCTACCCCTCTGGGATAAAGGCGTAAGTTATTTAAAATTAATATTTTAGCTGAAATATTAAAATGTTGGGTTGCAATAAAAGCATTTGTAATATAAATTCCACATACATCATTGTATTTATTTGTACTATTTATTGTACATTGTACTTATTTGCGACTTTAGTCATACTGGTATCGATATTAAACCTTGTATGTCTCCAATGCTGGGGCACGGGCTTCTTGCTGCATCGCGGGGAGCTTACTCCACCACAGGGCGAAGTCCGGGTTGGTGGAGGATTGTAAAACAGTGGCGGGTCTTACTCTCAGAAGTTATCAAGCCGCCCAAAAGGCCTCTGACATGGCTTAATGACTGCCATTACATGACAGCCGGAACCAACGGCTGAACGTGCCTTGCGAAGCACGGAAGCGCTCAGAAAATGCCACTAGCAGTAGTCACCGGATCTATAGCGATAATCACCGGACACACTAAATTATGACGTAAAGACCAGTTTTGGTCGCGGCGCGCAAGTTACCGCAAGTTACTAACACTGCTATAACTTTTCTTATTTACGTTTGAATTTAGCTCTGTGAAAAGATTTATCATCTGGAATTTATGTACCCCTTACTTAACTAATAGCTTTATCTAAAAAACTACGAAACGCTCCCAAAAAGCAGTTAGAAATAGGTGTTTATAAAAATGTTGCGGCGGTATAGTAGCGATTCTCTCTTTTTCAGAGAAGGCATGCGCTCTGAAGTAGGATGTAAATTAACTACACAAAATCAAAATTGTACGTAGTAAAATTGATTAGTCTTAATTTTATTAAACACTTTCCCCGTCGTTTATAATATTCTCTCGCCACATTAAGGATTTGGTGGAATAGTAGATTGTTAACCGAGGGTGGAAAGAATCATTCAGGAAAGATTCTTTTATCCGTGTTAAACACTTTACTTTTAATTTCGAATATGAGGAAAATAAAAACTTATTTTTAATATTCAAATCTTAGCCTATAAGATAATTAATTTTTTTTTTAATTTCGTCACAGATACATACAACAGATTAGTATCCCGCCAATTTATGTCATTTTTTTAAATTTTAAATATGGAACTCACCGCATAATTGTTGCGGCTTATTCCGTTCAAAGAAGTTTGCGCTAAGTTCACACTGTCAGTTTAAAACTCACATGGCCGCAGCATTTTTTTTAATTAGTTTTTTTTTACATGAAACACTTCACAGCTGACAGTAGTTCTATTTTTAAAGTTTATTCCGGTCCTTAGGTCGGAAGTAATTTGAATGAGTTTTTCCCTCTCTAGGGAGGGAAACAGCTTTTTCCACCCAATAATCAGATCATAACAACACTACTTTCCAAGTATAAGAAATGAAAACAATTTCTACTGAAATAAGCTCGCCTTTTAGACATTTTTTGTTTGTAATTTTGTTTGTTTCTTAAGATAATGAGATGCTTGTTTAAGATATCTTGAGAAAAGATGGTTAGAGTGGAGTTTTTTTCCCCGCTGCTTTTTTCTCCACTACAATACGGCCCGAAGGCAGCGGCTTACCTTTCACATTGTACATTGACATTTAGCGTAATTTCTTTACGTTGAAATCAATTTAATTGAAATGCCAAAAAAACTTTTGTCTCAATTATACTAGATCAGAGACCAGCAGCAGCTCTTTTTTTTAAGCACTCGAATAAGTAGTGGGTCGTTAGTGTACTTGGCGATGACCTAGTGTAAATTGACTATAAACTAGCGACGCGGGCAGAATAACGAGCCGCCATCAGTATGTAAGGAGGTGCGGTTGACGGACGACGAGGGAAATCTATCGCGATATGTTTAACTGTTTCTAAACAGGGTCTGTGATCTAAACTATGATGAGTACGTGACTATTGGTATTTATTTTAGTATCTCGCATTTGATCGCTCGCAGCCGGGGCTGCGAGCGATCTTAAACTATCACGAAAGTTAAGCAACATAGGGCGCGCGGTGACCGTGTATGACTAACGCTAGTGGCATTTTTCCGAGCGGGTCCGTGCTTCGCAGGGCAGGTTAAGCAATTGGTGCCGGCTGCCGTCGATAGATGGCAGTCGTTAAGCCAAGTCAGAGGTCTTAGGGCGGCTTGTAAACTTCTGACTGCAAGACCAGCCACTTGTCCCAATCCAGACTTGGCCACCGTGGTGTAGTATGGCCTATACCATCCTTAGGGAAGAGACCCGTGCCCCTCTTTGGGGACATAATGGGTTGATGATGATGATGATAATGGTTTCTAGTATTTAAGGGTGCTTAACCCTAAAATACAAAATTTTAAGAACATAGAAGTAACTGATGTCTAGCTAAAGTGTACACGTTACGTATAAATAAACAAAATTTTGGAGGATTTTAAAGGATGGAGATTAAGGCAAAACTTAAGAGACTGACAGTGGTCCAACTCATGAAATGCATATAAATAACATATATTGTAACACCTTCAAGTTTTCTATTCCTAAAGCTTTAGTTACTTCCGATTAATTACTAAAAACCAAAAGATAAACGAAACTTGTTACTCCTTCAGCTAAAGTTACATAAATTTATGTAATTATTATGTGGAAATGACTTCATAGTATTTTTTGTCGTGACCTTATTAGTAACGCATGTTGTGGTGTCCTATAAGCAAGAGTGCACGAGGCTTTTTAGAATGTAAATTTTTATACTATGTAATTTTTATGCCCTCCGACCAGGTGGGATGACGATCTGCGAAAAACTGCCGGCAGATGCTGGACGCGGCAAGCTGAAGACAGGGATAATATAGCCTGAAGAAGAAGAAGATGTAATTTTTGTGTTACTTTTGTTTGTGATCCTTCACAAAATAAAGAAATAAAACATTAGTAAACTACGGCCATAATGCGGCTGTATCTAAAAGCAGCCTTCACATTTTCATTGTTATTAATTAGAAGAACGCGGTTAATTTTTTCCACTGCGAAGCGACGGGCGCTTCGCAGGCGCCTAGCCTTAATTTGCTTAGTTATGCAAAGTTCCAGCGCTGCCATAAAACTGGCTTGGCATAAAATTATATTGCACATGTATGAAGAGTTCTGACAAGTAATAAAACATAACAGCATACAAACTAATCGTATTAAGTAGCCGGCGAGTTGCTTAAGGTAGTTCGGGGTGCTAACTAACGCCACCAATCGAATAAAAATCATTACTTGTATTGTAATACGTTTTTATCCTTGTATGATAATACGTTTTTATGTAAAAGTAAACATGAGAAATCTTAACAACTGTGACAGATATTTTTAGAACCTAAAGGCTAGAACCTATCAACATTATAGGACTATAGTATTTTCTAAGGTTAACACGAGCACTAGACATAATTAAAACTGATAATCATTATTGTTGACTTTATATAAAATAATTGATTTACTTACCTATTTTGAAACGTAACTTCATAATTAACTTTTGTAATTTTTGCCGAGGGTAGTAAACTAACCGAAGACGCCTACCACCTCAGTCATCCAAGACCACGGCACCTGTAAAAGTGCCGAAACGTTGGAAAATTGTAAAAATGTAATAAACGAGCATAAATCCGTATAGAAACAGTTTTAATTATTCTAGGACTAATCGATTTCCTCCAAAAACGGCTTTTTTTTAGCGAAAATCGATTAAAGCCCTTGGATATTTATACTCCATTCTAGACTTTATGTTTTAAAAATAGTTATCACATATATAAAGATTTTAGATTTTTACTTTTTGAAAAAAAAAAAAAACATATTATAAAACAAGTTATGATTTTTATTCCATTGGTGGTACTAGTTAGCGCCCCTAAGCGCCTTAAGTTTTTTGCTAAGTAAATTCGTACTTATTAAAATACGAATTTACTTAGCAAAACAAAAACATAAACGTAGTGAATTGAAATTCGTTGAAGTCTGTTGAAATAACATACATACATACACACACACACACACACACACACACATATACATACATACCTACATACATACATAACCTCGTCCCTCTATCCCAGAGGGGTAGGCAGAGAATAGGGAATGTCACTTGCCACGATCCTGACAGATCACCTTCGCTTCATCAACTCAATCATCTTCTTCGCTTCTGTTGAAATAAATAAGGTGTATAATCGTAGTGCATACAAAAACATAAGCCTAACTAAACCTATGTATGTTTCTCGTTTCAAAAATGTGGTCCAAATTCGGTAGATTTAAGGCATGGTTACTAAGCTCGGCTTTGTTTTATCCGTTTATCTACACTTGAATGTAAACCCCGAAAATTGAATTTGATATTAAGCAAAATAAGTTAGGTGGAGATCTTCTGGGCACTTAAGTTTGATATGTTTATTGAGTTGGGGCGGGGGTGGCCCAGTCGGAACGTGGCGAACTTTGTTGGACGCTCTCCAAGCAGCGGTGGTCCCCCGGGGACATCATCTTGACCCTCGTCACTGCTAAAACATTGCAAATAATTTATTTATTACATTTTAGAGACACCCTCTTCTTCTTCTTCTTCCTGTGCATTTGTCCTTTAAAGGAAGTTAGCCCTTCCCATATTATTATTCTTAATTTCTTGAAACAGGAGTTGTGAGTTCGACGCTGGCCGTCTGAGCCACGATTTCCTTCTCTCAACGCTCCTATAGAGGCGCCCCTAAGTTTCTATTGTGTTTTTCATTTAATAAATAAAAAAGACAATAGAAACATACTAAGGTAAGGTAGGCCTCTGTGTTAATAGTAAGTTTATGCATACGGTGGCTAAACAACCACAAACTATGTTCAACTAGTAACAAATTTAGTTAGTTTCATCCACTCTACAGCACTAAGAACGCGTTGTTATGTGCTCGTAAGTTAAAAATCACTCTACTAAGACCAAACTTAGTAGGTATCTCAAAGGAAATTATGTAAATGTTCTGCCTCACTGTGGTTACGTTTGAATTAAATAAATCTATGTCTGAAGTATCACTTAAGCCTTAAGTATTAAGGGATTAAATTAATTACTGGTCAGCGTAAAGAAACTGTTTTGCCTATAGAGGTAGTTATCGTCCCCGTAACAGGGACAAGCAGTCTCAGTGCTGGTACCTAGTTATCCTCTGTTTCATCGCTGCTCGTTTTGTCAGCAATGTGTTCTTGCTATCTAATAAAATTAAAGAGTCAAGTACATACCATACATCCGTGCTTCACAAGGCACGCTTAGCCAATAGTGCCGGCTGTCATGTAATCGCAGTTATGTCAGAAGTCTTATGGGCGGCTTGATAACTTCTGACAGTAAGGTCCGCTACTGTCTTACAATCCTCCACCAACCCGGACTTGGCCCCCATGGCGGAGAATGGATTTACCTTTCGGCGATGCAGGATGAGACCCGCGCCCCAGCAGTGGGAACATACAAGGGTTTATATCGACCGATATCGAATACCATACAATATTGGCTTCGCCGAAAACTAGTACCCTCGTATTCGGAACTAAAGTTGAACCACTCATTAATTGTATTTCAAAACCTCACTTTGAAAGGAAAGGTCTCGTAATGGGCTCCGATTGTCGACCCGAGCCATAGGTGGATCCAATTTGGCGGGTTGAGTGAGCTCACCGCCCCGCGGCCCGCTGCCCTCGAACATATGAACTCATTGAATATTTCCAACTAACTTGAGCGTTCTGGTACACAGAGACTCTAAGAAGCTGAAATGAGAATGTAACAATAACCTACTGAGTTTATAACTTTCTGCAACGATGGGCTGCTCGGAAGTTAAGGTTGTTGAGCCGGAAACTCTTTTGAAATACGACGTCACTAAATGTTTAACGTAGAGGCAATTTAACAAGGTTGAGGTTCTTTGGGGATAGATATCAGGCAATTTGTATAATTCCGTGTTTTACAAACGGCGTTGTCCGTTTAAAAACGCTCGCTGTTTTGAAATATGCCCATATAGTGAGAATTTGATATGAAAGAAGATAAAAAATGATGCAGTAAATCTGAGCTCTTCAACAGGTACGTATGGTAGTGCCGAAAGATCTCGAATTAATAAATATTTATGTTTTTTTTTAATAGTTTTATCAACAACTTTATATCGTAGTTTAGCGTCTATGGCAATAACAATTAATTTTACTTCTACGATGCAACAACAAACATATGACTAATTATGGCCCTGCTATAGTCATTTTCCAAATTCCAAATTTGAATTTTGTACAGATTTACTTTACATGTATATCGACCGTCATGACCTGATACTGTATACAAAAATAACCCATCGGCTAAGGTTCTTTTAGTACCTAATGAAGTTAAAATGATTTCTGTGTTTTTGAAGTATATTGAAAAAAAAAAACAAGTTTTTTTGTTAATATTACTACGACTCCACCAAACAATTGTACGATTTACTATAAAAACACTCAAATAGCTACAAGTTTGCTTTTGTCCTTTACACAGTTACCTCGTGTTCTCCAGAACCTCAAAGTCAGATTCTACCTTAATGACCATAGGACCACTTGGGGACTCTACCATTTATTAAAAAAAAAATTTACTCGGTCCAAACGTATTTGAGTTATCGAAAAACATAATAAAGAAAAATACGACGAACTGAATTTCCTCCTTCTTTTTTGAATTCAGTTATTAAAAATAGGCGCCTCTACAGGGTTGACGCAATTAAAACTTTTCTGTTCAGCAACAATATACAATTAGAGGAAAGTTTATCAAAGCCATTTTGTTGATGAAAAGATGAAGGGGACCTAATAGTTCATTGTTTTCTGAAGTGTTTACGAAACAATATCTAAAAGTAAGAAGAAAAATAAGAAATTAACCATTGTCGCCATAGTGTCAAGGATTTAATTTACATTATTATTGTTCTACAGACATTGAAGTAAGTAATTATTATAAACAAACATCAAAACATCGCTGCCTGTACGTAATACAGAGAACAGTGTAAAGAGGTTCGAAATTTCACTGATGCCGGTGAGTCGCCCATTGGCTCAGTTGGATAGAGCGCTGGCACGGATAGCCAGAGGTCGCGGGTTCCAATCCCGGCATGGGTGGAATTTTTAGCCTCTAAATAGGTTTTTAAAATTGTCCTTAGCACGGGTTAGTCCATTAAAAATAAAAATAGTATAATCATGTGGGTACAGCGATATCATTCCGATGTTAAAACCTAACTGCAAAGTAGGTAGTCGGGGCTGTAAGTGATGCAATCTACTTCAGCTAGATGTCGCTGCCTGTACGTAATACAGAGAATAGTGTAAAGAGGTTCGATATTTCACTGATGCCGGTGAGTCGCCCATTGGCTCAGTTGGATAGAACGCTGGCACGGATTGGCATGGCTGGAATTTTTAGCCTCTAAATAGGTTTTTTTTTAATTGTCCTTAGCACGGGTTAGTGAAGCGCTCGTGACCTAGGCGAAGCGAGTGATTCCAATCAATCACTTGGTTAAGCAACAACAGGCGCGGTCAGGTACGGGATGGGTGAGCGTCGCGAGCGCTTCCGTGCTTCGCAAGGCACGTTAAGCCGTTGGTGCCTTCTGTCATATAATGGCAGTCGTTAAGCCATGTCAGAGGCCTTATGGGCGGCTTGATACCTTCTGACAGTAAGGCCCGCCACTGTCTTACAATCTTTTTTTTTTTTTTTTCACCCAGGAGAAACCCCAATTACGAGTACCACTGGCTCGGGGGAGCACAGTGGTTATGTCGGACTCCCCGCCCTGAAAAGGGCGGTATACCGACTAAAACTCCTGGGGTGTTCCTCCGCACCGCAAAGGACGGAGCCACGGGGACGCTTGCGCACACTTCCGCGACCCCGTCTGCGGGCGCCCTTTCGGGCACTCCTTCGGCGGCGCTTCTGCCCCGTCGGTGCTCGACGACGGGGCTAGAAAATGCCGCATCTCTTCGTTGGAGCGCATAGGGACCAAGTGCGTATGATCTTGGCCCCCATACGCCCCAACGCGCCGCCCCCTCCATCCCATCGCAACCCGGTCGATGAGACGGGGAGGGCGGCGCACCACCTCGGTGAGGCACGTGGGGGCCCACGCACCCCGATCCCCACACGCCCCACACGTGAGGCCCGTCACGTCGCCCACCAGCACTTCTCTGAAAGCAGAGAAGGCGGTGAGCGACCGCGCGGGCCCCCTCCGTGCCAAAAGGCACTCTCGGAACACGCAAGGGTGCCTTCCGGCCCGCCGTGATGGAGGCGGAGGGTCCCCCGACCCTCCGCGTCTCGGCGGCCACTCTCTGGCCCGACTGGTACGAGGCGCGCGCGCTTCCGCGCAGCGGCGCCCCCCCCCCAGTCGGTCCTTCATTCGGTTGGTCGCCTGGGTCCCGCTCCACAGAGTGAAACAGGGCCCACGTGACCCCTCCCGCCGTGATGGAGGCAGAGGGTCCCCCGACCCTCCGCCCACGGCCACTCTGGTCCGACTGGTACGAGGCGCGCGCGCTTTCGCGCAGCGGCGCCCCCCCAGTCGGTCCTTCAATCGGTTGGTCGCCTGGGTCCCGCTCCACAAAGTGAAACAGGGCCCACGCGACCCCTCCCGCCAGATTATTCGCCGTTAGCCAGTAAAATCCGACAAGAAGAAGTTACTGACTAACGCTCAGGGTGTACCGACCCCACCACTTGCCCCTCCATCTGGTTCATGGAATCAGATGGAAGGGAAAGCGGAGGGGTACACGTGAAGGTTATCTGGCATCGCACCCAACTGTCTTACAATCCTCCACCAACCCGGACTTGGCCCCCGTGGTGGAGTATGGCCTAACCTTCCTGCGATGCAGGAAGAGATCCGTGCCCCAATAGTGGGGACATACAAGGGTTGATAACGAACGAACGGGTTAGCGCATTAAAAATAAAAATAGTATAAATACAGTAAATATTTCTTAAAATAGGACCAGCTTTTCACTGCAACAATAGTTTCTCGGTAACAATGTTTATATATTTATTTATGTTTTGTTTTATTAATTTGTATAAATGTTTGTCTATTTATATATAATTATTTATCTACTTATTTAGATATTTGTTTATAAAAATATTATCAACTCGTCTATTTATTTGTTCATCGTAATTAATAAACAGTCCATTACGATGTTGAAATGGTTTTAGCAGATTAAGTTTACATTCACAATTCAGTTTTGTTGAAATAAGCACTTATGTGAGTTGTTTCTGGTTGATCCGATTTTATGAATTTGTTTTTTTAAATGTAAATCTCAGTACATTGCATCTTCTGAGGTAACTTGTAATTCGCTATTAAGCTGGTCTATTCTAGGAAGTGAGTTAAAATGTTAAGCTGGTTGGCGTACGGAACATCCAAAATAAAAATTAAATGGCCAGTCTCCAAGACTGAACACAACTTTTCTTTATTTTTAAGAAAATTCACGTCGCCGATTGCCATATATTTTCCGTGAAGTTGTTTCCTTGTTAGTAAGTTTTCTTTGAAAATGCCGTGGCGTGGCATTTACAAAATCAACGAGCAAAACACACTTTGCAACTTCGTAGCAAGTTTCCTTATTTACGTATTCGTATTCACAGTTACTGTGAATACGAATACGTAAATTATTATAATTGTTCACTGTTACTTTTTAGGGTACTTAAAGTGTGAAAACGGGACTCTTAATAGAGTATCACTAGGACTCCACTGTCCGTCTGTCTGTCTGTCACCAGGCTGCATCTTATGAACCGTGATAGCTAGACAGTTGAGATTTTCACCGATGACGTATTTCTCTTGCCGCTGTAAGAACAAATACTAAACAGGATAAAATAATGTTCAAATGGGCATTTAACAAACGTGATTTAAATGTCCTTATTAACTGTATAGTATTTATTGTAATTATTGATAGCAACAAAATATTAAATATTTGTTGCTATAACAACAAATACAAAACAGGGATAAAAACCTATTTAGAGGCAAAAAATTCCACCCATGCCGGGATTCGAACCCGCAACCTCTGGCTATCGGTGCCAGCGCTCTTTCCAACTGAGCTAATGGGCGACTCACCGGCATCAGTGAAATTTCGAACCGTGGAATCCATCGTCATCGAATTTTTAGAGGCTAAAAATTCCATCGGGGTATTTTTAGCCTCTAAATAGGTTTTTAAAATTGTCCTTAGCACGGGTTAGTGCATTAAAAATAATATAATCATGTGGGTACAGCGATATCATTCCGATGTGAAAACCTGACTGCAAAGTAGGTACTCGGGGCTGCAAGTGGTGCATATTACTTCAGCCAGATGTCGCTGCCTGTACATAATACAGAGAATATTGTAAAGAGGTTCGAAATTTCACTGACGCCGGTGAGTCACCCATTAGCTCAGTTGGAAAGAGCGCTGGCACGGATAGCCAGAGGTCGCGGGTTCGAATCCCGGCATGGGTGGAATTTTTAGCCTCTAAATAGGTTTTTAAAATTGTCCTTAGCAGCACGGGTTAGTGCATAAAAAATAATATAATCAAGTGGGAATTTAACAAACGTGATTTGTAATATTCACAAAATGTCTTATTAACTTTAAAATAAATAATTAAGCTAATAATGAACCTTTCCTAAATGAGTCCAACTCGCACTTTGACCCCAACATTTACAAAAAGGAACCGTTTATTGACAATTTAACAAGAAGAGATAATAATATAATTTGAGATGAAAATATTTATAATAATAATAATTAAGGAAAAAAAAGGAACTAAACCTAAAACATTCTAATTTAAATAAAATATTTGAGCCAGATCGCTGTCGGGCGGCAGAGTACCAAGAAGGCTTATAAATTATACATTTACATAAAGTTTACTTTGAGTGCCTTAAATATTTATAAAAAATATTTATAAAAAGCTCTAAATTTATACTTAAATACAGCTCATCCAAACGCGTGTAATAAAAATAACATATACCTTTAAAATTGGAATTCAAGTAATTACAGTTAACTAAACCTTCACTGGTAAAATAGCTTGACTACTGGTAGCGCCCGTATTACAACTAAATAAAGCTTACAAATGCAAAGGTCGGGTATACCCAATTCAGCATGGCCAAGTAACTTTCCTGCTTGGCCAGCGTTCCCCTTCCAAATTTCGGGAGCATATCCTATTCAACATCACCAACCAAATTGCGTGAATATACTCCATCCAGTGCCGCCAAGCCGCGGATGGCAGTTTAGAAAGAGCGTAAAGTACATCTAATATTCTGCGAATTGGTGAATTCAACCTGCGGAGGAAAATTCTGATGTCTATAAGTCAGCCTAGCTTCTTTTCCTTTCCGCGCTGCCTTCAGTGAACATGTACTGCTATAAAAATTAAGCCGTTTATTAAAGCACGTGTTGATTCCCTGAAGTCATAACGTTTAGCGCATTTGTTGTTGTCAAATTCAAAGGCGTTTAGAGCTCAAGGCAATATCTCCGAAATCAATTCGGTTCTATTGATTGTCAATAGTTTTACGAATGCGTGCCGAATATAATGCTACCTGAAATCGACACAGAAAGGGAAATACGCATAACATCATACATAGCGGAGGTGGCCTTGGTTCGACGCAAATCTCATTCTGTCGAAGGATTATGGGTGTCTTCAGGGCGCACCTCATCTCAGACCGACGCAGGCGTAGATTAAATTTAATTTCCAGTCTAATTAGTAATCTCAGGTGAGCGTCTTTTGTTATAAGGGAATTTCCTAAGGGACCAGACTTTCTGAAATATAGCTCGCTGAAAGCATCGACGCTGTGAGCTTTTGTTTGGACCTATATTGGTTGATCAAGTTTCCATCGATGGATAATAAGTAGAGTATTCAAAAGTTCCTTAAGTAAAGTACCCAATGTTTTTCATTGGGAATTGATTCATGCGTCCGCTTTTCTTCTCTGATTGTGATTAACGCTGTGAAGTAAACAACTCTGTTATTTGAAATCAGATTTAAAGCGTTGAACATTAAAACTAAATTAATCTCAACTTTGAGAGGTGAAGTTGGTCGGGTTTAGTTTACGATTCATAAATCGTTGGGATTACATAGTTAAAATAACAGTTCTCGCTTAAACGATATGATTTTTCAGTCGGAACTTGGTGGGTGAGCGGTGAGCTTACAATGTGAAGTTTATGTCCAATTTCTGTCGTATTTCGTTCGGAAGTTACTCTTGGCAGCGCTCCCGCCGGCAGATACCCAGCTGAATTGGCTTAGACTAGTGAAATCATCCTATCTCTAATGAGTTTTTAATGACGTTAATTCAGATTTCACTGCCTACTAATTTCTTTGTTCAGCTATGAGCCTTACGTTTGTGTATGTGATCGTAGTAAACAGTGAACGTTGCAAGATCCCCTTTAAAGTAGGATCTTGCAACGTTCTAATGAACTATGCTCTGACTATGATATAACCATAGACAATCATTATAATTTTCAAGGTGAAGACTAAGGAGGTTAAACAACAAAATTCTATCTAATGTGGTGCACCTGGTGTCTGAGCTTCTTATTCAGGAGGCTTACAATAAGAATAATAGAATAACAAATGATTAACGATTCACGATTAACGAGCTATGTATCTATCCATTGTATGAGATGGGATAACAGAAAAGTATTAATGAGTACTAAGAACGGACTTGTAAGCGTGGCCTTGCACAGAGTCGCGCGGAAAATGTAGGTTACTTTCCATAAGGCTTGCTTTATTTATGTCCTGCCTTGCCTGAGAGTTAATTTGAATACCCCGATCTTGTTTCGCTATTTAATTTGTGCCATCAGACCATGGCGTGATAAAGGGAAGTAGAGAATGGGGGTATTTGCCATTGTCAGTTGAACCCCGCTGTAAATAATTGCCTACGCACGTTTGTGTACTACGTAAAGTCAGCTACGGAAGCCTGTAAAGGTGTTTATTACTTGTATTTGTTTGTTAGAAAAGATTTTATAATATAACTGTTGCTCTACGGGCATTTTTCGAGGTTTAAAAGGGTTCCTTTTCAAAAAGCGATGTTGTAAAAAAAAGATTACGAGTACAAGACTTCCTTACTAAAAACAAGTGTTATATTTTTATGTGACAATCTCTAATGTTGTGTGAAATTTTGTTTATTTTATATTTGTATTGTAAGTATTAATAATAAATATAATTGAATTCGTCCAAGTATACACATTATAACTGTCAAGCTGTTGAAATACTTACCACCCTACTAGGATAATTTACTGACACTTTTCCATCTTTGCAGTTGGCATGAATGCCCCGAACTCTGCACAGTTGGATCGCCTACTGGCGTTTCTAGAGGAGAATGAGGACTTAGCCAGAGGACATATGAGGACAGTTGAGGGCCGGATGAAGAGTCAAACCCTCTGGGCCGATGTTACAGAAGCTTTGAACGCTATAGAAGGCGGCTGTATCAAAACTGTGAGGCAGTGGCAGAAGGTAGGTTGTCTTTTGATTATTTGTGACCTTCTGAGTTACAGGATATTTTAACAAGCCATTTGAAGTTTTTTTTCCCATACTGGCTTTGAACAACAAAATCGACACAGTGAGATGACACAAAGAATTGAATGGTCGCGGGTTCGAATCCCGGCATGGGTGGAATTTTTAGCCTCTAAATAGGTTTTTAAGAGATAATGGTTAACACAAAGAGATCTATGTAGTTTTATGCATCTTTCAATCTATCCACCCTATAAATGTAGACTACTGTTGGACACAAGCCATCTTGGTCGAATTCTCGACCTCTTGGGTGTCTTTTTCATTGCTTTCCGATGGTTTTAGTAATATTCATAGACTCAAAGGGTCGCTGATCTGCCACGAGGGTAAAAAACATACTTAGGCTGTTCGTAATCATACTTAGGCTTAGGCTCCTAAAAACATACTTAGGCTGTGTTAATCGTGTGCATACATAGGTAATTACGTTTTACCTAATAAATAATCGCGATTTGACCCGTTTAATATATAACAATGTGTGCATACACGTACACTCAGTTTCTGTGTGCGTAAGCTCGGGAGTCAATGAAGCGCACAATCTGTCATTAGACACTGTTTCTGTGCACGCAGACACTGTTTCTGTGCAACAGCGGCTAAGCCATACATTTAGATATGATGTGCTAACCCTAGCACATCGTATCTAAATGTATGGCTCAGCCGCAGTCGTGAGGTTAAAAGACAAAAAAATTAAGAGATGAAACCAGCCATATCCTTCTGCATTCAAATTAAGAATATAAGTTGATTAGAACCAACTGTGTATCTATTCACATAGTCATAAGAAACACATCCATAGATTAAAAGATAACTTAAAAGCGCTACACTTTACTATGTTGAACCTCTGGTTGAACTAATATTTGAACTAAATATTTATTTTGGATCTATTGACGCTCATTAATAGTGTTAGTAGCAGTGAAATCGATCATGGTATTTCCAGATGAGATTGTCCACCGCCATTTATAAAAATATCAAGAGCGTATCAATCTTTTAAAACGTTTAGAAAACTCTCATAGCGTATCGAGAATAGTGGCTAATTCAAACGGCCCACGGATTCAAATCTTGGTCCCGGATTTTTTGAGAATGGGTTAGCACACGGGTAGAACGGTTGCTCTACATTCGAGAGGTCCTAAATGGAAAAAAAGTCCTAGAAGAAAAATAAATTGTATATTGTACAAATAAATTACTATTTATTTATTGTCTGGTGCTGTTCAAAGTTCACATGCCTCAACTGCTAGCCATCGCTAATCCGCAGAAAAGGCCTGTAGTAGGACGTATTCAGACTGCTTACGTATGGGATTATTTTTGGCAGACTGTGAGACCAAAGAAGGGTTACGGCTTTCGCGTGTGTGTATGTATGTAGTTATGTGTTAAGTAATGCAATTTGCTTAAGTCAGATGTCGCTGCCTGTACGTAATACAGAGAATAGTGTAAAGAGGTTCGAAGTTTCACTGATGCCGTGGGTCGCCCATTGGATCAATTGGTAGAGCGCTGGCACGGATAGCCAGAGGTTGCGGGTTCGAATCCCGGCATGGGTGAAATTTTTAGCCTCCAAGTAGGTTTTTAAATTTGTTCCTTACCACGGGTTAGTGCATTAAAAATAAAAATAGTATAGTTATGTGTTGTTTTATGACTAGCCAGAGGTCAAACTGTTGAACCGTTTTTTTATATTTGAAACATCAAATGAAGGCTTTTGACGACGCCAGTAACGTTTGCTACAATTATAACGTTTCGAAAGAATAATTTGGTGGATGTCAGACGTTGTATGATTGGTTAAGTATTTTAAATCCCACGGTTAAGTGTAAACATTTTATCGAGCCTTATTGATTTAATTCCGGATTAACTTACTTGATTTTGCGTTTTTTTATGCAGTTCGTACGAAAGTTTTAATTTAAAAATATTAAGCGTTTACTGTCTACGAGACGTACTTTTTAGCAGTCGGAGTGTTTGTTTTTACTATAGATACTATAGAGAACACTTTATTGCATATAAAAATCTATTCTTTATAAAAAAAGTCCCGTGATCGTTGGGCTCTACCTAAGTTTGTTAGGTTAGGTTATTGTTTTTTCCGGTCATAATTTGTGTTAGGTCTCTAAGCCCCGATATTTTTTCAATGCAGGTGTGGTCTGATAGAAAATACCTGACAAAGAAATCGGCGTCAACGGCAGGAGGATTCACCGACTACCAATCACTAAATCCGGTAGAGAAGCGAATTTTGGCCATCATCGGAGACGAATTGGCTGAGCACGATATTCCTTGGGACCCGGCCTTCATAAATGTAAGCGCTGGAAAAATATTTTTGATTTTAGCTGGAACCGCTTAAGGGTTCTATCAGACAGAACGGTCAGGCGTTCAAGCGTTCAAGAGGTCAGTATGTCAGTTGCTTTCTCTGTGTTGTATTACGTTACATAGATATATTTAGATAGTTATATACATATCCGTGCTTCGCAAGGCACGTTAAGCCGTTGGTGCCGGCTATCATATAATGGCAGTTGTTAAGCCGTGTCAGAGACCTTAAGGGCGGTTTGATAACTTCTGACAGTAAGGCCCGCCACTGTCTTACAAACCTCCACCAACCCGGACTTGGCCCCCGTGGTGGAGTAAGGCCTAACCTTCCTGCGATGCAGGAAGAGACCCGTGCCCCAACAGTGGGGACATACAAGGGTTGATAACGTAATGTATACATATAATCCCACTAATCCGAGCTTGGCCCCGGTGGTGGGGTATGTATGGCCTAACCTTCCAGTGCGTTGCAGCAAGAGATCCGTGCTCCAGTAGTAGGGACATAAAAGGGTACCTACAAAAAAGTGTTCTCTACCTATCTATCTATCTATCTATCTATACTCACACAGTAGGTGCAGGAACGTGGAACGCTCGAACGCCTGACCGCTCTCTGTCTAATAGAACCCTTAATTAGAGAAATAATTTACAATTAGAACTGGTCACGTGACTTATTTCATACAATGTTCTACGTATTGTTTAGCAAACAGCAAACTCGGACTGGAAACAAAGTTTTAATTTGGAAATATCATTGGACGCTTTCAGCGCAAAAGCTGTGGTTCCTATGCAAATATCGCAAGTGGCTGCCTCCATGGTCTAGGAGTTAATATGCTTGACTACCAAACAGAGGTAGTGGGTTCAATTTCCACTGGTAGCCGCCGTACTTAAGTCAAATAGCGTTAGTCTGGATGTATTTCACGCTTTGTGATGTCTTTGCCTGATTACCAAGCACAGAGTATCCTAGTTTGGGACGGGACAAGTGGAAGTCTACAATCTGTTAACAATAAATTAACAATGTTAATTTCGCTCGCACGCATAGTGAAGCCCAAATATTCTCTCTCAGAGAGAAGGCCTGAGGCCTACAGTGGGACATATAAAGGCTGTATTATAATGTGCTATTTTATCAGAATAATATCTAGTATTAAACTCGCCTTTGTACAAATTTGTTTTAGTGCCAAGAAATGAAATGAAATGAAATGAATATACTTTATTGCACACCAGGAATTACAATTTAGAAAAAAGAAGATACAGATTAAGGTACAATTTTCATTCATTCATAATACAGCCTTTATACGTCCCATTTTACCTAATAAATAATCGCGATTAGACCCGTTTTATGTATAACTATGTGGTATTACAATTTCCACTATAACAAAGTAAACTTTTAGATTTAAAAACCTATTTACGTACTATTCTCTATAAATAGTGTAAAGAGGTTCGAAATTTCACTGATGCTGGTAAGTTGGCACGGATAGCCAGAGGTCGCGGGTTCAAATCCCGGCATGGGTGGAATTTTTAGCCTCTAAATAGGTTTTTAACATTGTCCTTAGCACGGTTTAGTGCATAAAAATAAAAATAGTATAAACTTTTAGATGCTTTTGGTATCTTCTTTTATCTTTATCCACCTATGTGTTTGTTTTTTTCAAATGCAATAAAATAAATTTAATAATAATAATAATGACGACGAACATCTAAATTGAGGCCGGCCTAGAAGAAGGAGGAGAGATAATCTTGACCAACAACTGCCGGAGTGGTCTGAGGAGGCCTAGGACAGAAGACTTTGGACTGAATTGGGGGAGGCCTGTGCCCAGCAGTACATGGAGGCTATGTAAAAAAAATAGTATTCATCTGAACAATCCCAATTTATCACTTTTCAATTGAATAACCTTTCGTTCCATCTGTAAGCTCGTTCCGTTTGTATGCTATTTGGGTTATAAAAAAGGTTTTTAAGCTCAGTATGCTTTACAGGCCCGTGATCGCCCATCCACGAGCCGAGAAAGAAAACCATCACCACATCAGCTATTTTTACCTCAAACTGACTTAAAAACTGGTAAGCAATTGTAACCTTTTGAGAACCATTATTTCACAAGATCTAATAGGGATGACCGAAATGAAATAAAATAATCTCAAGCTTGAACATTTAGCTAAAAACGTAGAACATCCATCCGGAGTTGAAGAGATTGATTTTGTCAATAACATCCCCAAGTCTATATTATAACACTTTATTTTATTTATTTATTTACTTATTCATGAATTGTACCACTACTAGTCCATAACAACAACGTTTACATTAAGAAAACTATTATAGAACGGCTAATGTCATTTCCGATTTTCCCTAAAGAAGAAGTAATTTGATATTTAGACATCCGAAAAAGAGGCTTTCTACTAGTCCATACGAATAACTTTTACTTTGGGAAAAATATAAAGACAAGCAGTTTTTTTTTTATTTTTCTCAAAGGTACCCTTCTGTGCACCGTTTTTTTCATAAACGGCACCATACATTTTCATACACCGACTATTGTAGCATCAGACGCGCACGTGAGTCGTACGCGATCGATTGCGCGCAGCTAGGATCGGTCGCGATCCATGGAAATATACCACCATGTATAAACAATTGTGCGTGTCTTGCGTAAATAAATCATTTATCTATGAATACAAGTTCCCACTTCACTTCCAGTGCCTAAGCTTCGGCGTCGTCGTCGCCCGTACGCACTAAGAAACGTCATAAGCTTGGAGGAGAACCGCCTAGCCGCTGAAAAACGCCGAAACTTCTACCTCCACGGAATACGGGACGAGATCAGAGGCATGAGGAGTTGTATGGAAGCCCACGTACAAGTTATGCGGGAGTTGCTTCAAGAACTGCGACAAAGACAACCATACACTTACTGATTCCGTCAATGGAAGTAAATGTGCCATATATGAACACTGTGTGCATAGGAAAGAAGTTGAATTACTTAT
Organism: Yponomeuta sedellus; assembly: GCA_934045075.1. Classification (NCBI taxonomy): domain Eukaryota; kingdom Metazoa; phylum Arthropoda; class Insecta; order Lepidoptera; family Yponomeutidae; genus Yponomeuta; species Yponomeuta sedellus. Next base: position 15,439,522 of record OW203733.1, on the reverse strand, counting down.
TGTATTATTAAACCTCAATAAAACTGTCCTCAGTGTGTATCTCAAGTGACAGGTTAGCTACGGAAATCGTAACATGAATTTTTAATTGGTAATTTTCTTCAAGGCTCATGATGTAATAGACTAAATTATATCATAGCGGCAAAAGTATTTTTGGGCTAAAATTACTTTCATCATTTCGTACAGAGGCTCATGTTACG